>SEMN01000006.1:0-1457500 GCA_005408345.1 Macquaria australasica | reverse complement strand
TTTTGCATGCACTTGCCATATAAATATCAAACTTTGCATATCTTCTAAAAGCACCAAGCACTGCCCCCTAAATATATCACTATCAAAGGTGTTTGGATGAAAATAATATTGTAATTCATTTTTGTTGCTAACGCCCAGCTTCATCAAAAGTGATGAATGCATACTGTGTTTGCAAGAGCATGAGAAAGAAAGAGAGGCTATTTTGGGGAAGTGTTGCAGCACTGCAGTGCTGGACAAACACATTTGGTGAGATTGTGAATGATTGTGGCTAACAGCTCTGTGTGTTTGAGTGTGGGGTGTACAAATATGTCAACAGAGTCATTGAGAAATGATAAAGGAGAGAAACAAACGTCTGCCTGCCTGCCAAATATGGCTCGTTGTATCACGTGAGAGTAATGGGCTAAAGCACGTCTGCCTGTTAGGTACATCTCTCTCATTTGGTGTGAATCTTCAGCAGGGGTTGGGGCAGGAAACCACTGAGAGGTGCATAGATAAACAAACCATAAATAGAAACCAGGACCAGTGCTGCGGTTTCTCTCGTCTCTATCTCTCTCTCTCTTCCTCGCCATGTAGGTCACCTCCTCTGCTCAGTTTTTTTTTTGTCCTCTAATGAATCATCACCGTTGACAGCCGTGCAGAGAATGAAAGATGTGTCATCCTCCCTCCTCTGCAGTTTGGCAGCTATTGTTTTGGTCAAATGAACAATTTTCATCCGTACACTTGTTCTTTTTCATAAACCCACACACAGTATGACACAAACCCTCAACGCAGATTGTAACCTGTTTCCACGCATGTTAGAGTCTGACTGACGCAACTCACAAGCTGGCCGAGTGCTGACAGGAAGCAGAGAGCATGACTAGAGCGGGACCACAGCGTGTGCCACAATCACCTGCTCGGCTTTGGCTTTTAATTACGTGTCAGTTACATTTACTGTTTTTGTGAAGTTTACAGCACAGTTTACGTTTTATAACTGATTTTTCAAGGTTTTCAAAGGTCTTTAAATGTGAATCTGTGTGCTAATACATGACAAATAAAATGATTTTGAGAGAATACGTATATCTACAGAATGATAAAAGCTCAACTGTATAAAGAAAGATTATAAAACACATATCATATTGTATAAACACTCAGTGGCCATTTTATTAGGTACACCTGTACAATCTAATGCAGTCCAGTACAACAGTCCTGCCATTAACATCTATTTTTACGAAGTTAATGATGTTCAGTGTTTGCTGACAGTGTTGGAAATGTGTATATTCGAATGTGTTTATTACTGAGATCACAGTTAAAGCTGGACTACATCATATTGAGAGGTGTTTATGGTTTTTTTTGTCCTCCCTATTTATATGAGGAGGGCAGAATATTAGAAACACCTAATATAATTATATAACACCATCACTAACTATGACCTCAATGCTAAAACATATAATCTAATTAACATCTATGACAGCGTCAACAAAAGCAGAACATTATAGGCCTCATAAGAGTACACAGGTGTACAGGTGTACCTAATAAAGTGGACACTGAGTGTACAAGATCCTATCTATCTTGTAACTGCATTTAAAAGTACTAGTGATGAAAGATTACTTGATTGACTGATCAACAGAAAATTGACAACTTGATTTTAATAGCCGATTTAATTAATACATTTATTTAACAACAAATGCCAAACATTTGTAGTATATCTGAGGATTTTTAGCTTTTTCTATTTCAAATCATTATAAACTGAATACCTTTGGGCTATTTTACAGTTTTGACAAAATAAGACATTGGAAGAGAGTGGCTCTGGGATCTGGATTTGGCTTTATTTGCTGCAATTTTATAGACTAAACAATGAATTCTAAATGAATCTAATGAAAGTAATCATTAGTTTCTGCCCTAAAAAACACATTATTTAAGTGTTCTGAATTACACTCACCACAGACTTCAGGCGTATAGGTGTGCTGTGTTTGTAATTCTTACGCCTAAGTACACCACATATCAAAATAATATTCCGACTTTGTAGCACACTAATTGTGTTTAGTCAAAAGAAAGGCGTGCTCTCTGTGCTGTTCCCTGCAAGATGTGGCAATCTCACTCTAAAAAGAGACACACCTGGGCCGAGGCCAAGATGCAAAAGGAAATGGGACAAAAAGTTTTTCCCCAGAGTGAGCCATCCTGGCAGCCTCCGTCATCAGACAGGTACAAAGTATCTGTATCTTCATGCAGATACAGAGTCAATATTCTTTCTATGAAACACAATGAAAATGGCACACCTACCTTTCCAAAAATAAAAAGCATGTTTCAATAAAACGTGTTTTATATATTTGTGAGACGCTGACCCTGTCCTGCCCACCTGTATTTCTGATACTTTCCATATTAGATGTCATTAAAATTCACTAAATCTTAAAGACAATGTGTTTATCAGAGCAGAAACTCATGTATGTTATAAATCTCTGTACTGTTTTCACAGGTAGATGGACCAAAGGAATCCTGGGGACACATTATGAGTCGAAGACACTGAAAAAGGGAGACAAGCACAGAAGCATCCTTCAGACTGTTATCACATCTTCTGCTCAGTTGGGTGGAGTGTCTCAAAGTCCAAACCCTTCACTCCCACCTCTGAGGAATTCAGGAGCCTTGGAGCTTGAAGGAGTCATTCCAACGGAGCATTATAGCGCACCTCCCAAAAAAAAAGGCCTCCTCCCGCTTTCTTATCAACAAGCCACCGAGAGGGGTCACACAGGGTCACGTGACCAAACTGGACCAAGAGCAGAGAGAGAGACTGGAGGTTATTCTTTCTTTCTCACGCTCTCACACACCCACAGCCAAAAACAGGAAGTTAAGCGGGCGTTTCAGAGAGAACCACATGTGAGGGCTAGTGTGAGAAGGCGAGAGTTTCCTTGGCAGGCCACAGGATATAGATTAAGACAATACCTCTTGGACCTTTCTGAACTGAACTCAACACCCCCTCACTCTGTGAATGCAGAAATCCACCAACCTGTACTGTATGTATATATGTGAGCATCTGTGTGCATATGAGATTATTTATTGGTGTTACCACTGAGTGAGAACATATCTTTGTGCTAAAGTACTAAATGTCCTTGTGTGTGAATATACGTTTCCTGCAAATAGCCACCAGAGACAGCACAGGAACGTCAGCATAAGTGACTAAAAACAACAACAACAAAAAACTACCTTTAAGTAGTCAACACTGGTCAGAAACTGTAAGCTGGACTGTTAAATCATCTGTACATATCAGCGGTGACAGAATAAGAGCTGCAGATTGCGGTGCTCTGGCTGAGCTCCTCCATCTGTCTTGCCCTCATAAAGACTCAGGCTGATAGTAGCACCCACCAGAGGGGGGGATCTCTGAGGGAAACATGGAGGCAACCATCCGTCCCCATGTCCCCTCGAATGGCTGACTTCAGAGAAAGAGCCTAAGTTTTTTCCCCCTTGCCCAGAACCAGGCAGGGGTGTCCAGCGCTGATTAGAGCTACAGCCCCTCTCTCTTCCACCTCCAAACACGTGCGAATGTCCTGCCTCAGGCGTCAGCCAGTCACCATCCCCATGGACACCGTCAAGATCATCCAGTCGGAGAAGTTCCCCAGAGAGTGCCCTGTGCCCGTCACACAGCCGCGCTATGCCCCGCCCCCCAGAGTGGCGTGGGACGGCGGAGGTGAAGGCGAAATCATCGTCAACCAGGCCTGCAGCGACCTGACCCTGGACATGACAGGGTCTCCCCGGTCTATGGTGTCCACTCCGGCCCCCGTGACGTGCAGGGAGCAGAGCTTCCTGGCGCAGCGCAAAACCAGTGCCAACGAAATCTGCTACCACCAGTTCCACTACAAGATGGAAGACGTCATAGTCAACCAGTACGTGCTGCGCTCCTCCTCCACCTCCTCCTCCACCTCTTCCTCCTCCTCCTCGGGACCCGTCATGCCCTGCGAGCCCCTGGACTGCCCCACCTGCGGTCACACCTACAACTTCGCCGGCAAGCGTCCGCGCATCCTCTCCTGCCTGCACTCGGTGTGTGAGGAGTGCCTGCAGATCCTCTACGAGTCCTGTCCCAAGTACAAGTTCATCTCCTGCCCCACGTGCCGGCGCGAGACAGTGCTGTTCACTGACTATGGCCTGGCTGCTCTGGCCATCAACACCAGCATCCTGAGCCGCTTGCCCTCTGACCCCAACGGGCCAGTGCAGTGGGGCGGGGACGCCGACCGCAGCTGCTACCAGACTGTGCGCCAATACTGCCAGTCAGCCTGCACCTGCCAGATCGCCAACCCCTTGTCCTCCTGTGGCATCATGTAGACAAGGGGGGACACTGCAGGCATGACTCGACGCCCCCCACCCCACCCCACTCTTTTCGTCTATAAGCTCTACCCTTTCTGCCAATCTCCCCTCTCTCTCACACACACACACATACAGTAAATAAATCCCTCCACAGATGTTATCTCTATATATTTAATAGCACAGATGGATGCTATCTGGGACTTAATGGATGCTGGTGATTCAGTAAATAGTAAATAAATGTATTTTATGTATGGACTGGAATCCTATTCACCCTCTCTCGTTTGGTTGGACGTGTTTGTCATTGACATCTCTTTACATGGGAATGCCAGGGGAGGTCTATCCCCCCAACCTAGGTGAATAAAGATAAATAAATAAATGATAAAAGTAACTCTGTGTGGCCTGCACTTATCTGTCAAGCTGCAGAATTCCTTTTCTTATTTAGACTATAGTGCACTATGAAACTATATCCCTTCATGTTTTGCATTAAATATTGTATGTAAATTTTAAGGGGATACTTAATAAGTTAATTAATGCATTACAGTATATTGAGGTATTTTCTAATGGGTGGGTTTTCTGCACAGCTTAAGGGGGGTTAAATGGTTTTGTAAAAAAATTAAATGTACCAAATACCAAGAAGGCCATCCCATAATTTCCACCCTGTTTTTGCAATTAAGATGAAAATTCACAAATGCTTAAATGCTTAAATTAAATTAAGGTAATTTTCAGGTACAAAGTCAAGGGTGCTTTTCATGGTATTTGGTCTTTTTTTAACCCTGTACAAAAACCCTTATTCATGCAGAAATTCATTAATAAATCCCTTAATACAACCTGTTAATTTATCCATTGATTTACTCCAAATTTTAAATAATTAGTTGATCAGTTGATTAGCCAATCAACTGAAAATGTATAATAAATGTATATAAGGAATTTTGTAAAAAAAAAAAAAGAGTCATTTATCAAGCAAAAATACACAATGTTCACTGGATCCAATTTCTCAAATGTGAAGATTTTATATTTGAACTGTAAAGTGATTGAAGACTTCACATTGGGCTCTGGAAACTTGTGACAGACATTTTTTGGACATTTTATAGACTAAATGATAAATAAGATTGATTGAATGACTGAATAATCAACATAACCATTAGTTGCTGTCTTAATTAATACATATAGTACTTGCCTCTTCTGGGATACAGATATATTTTCATATTTAACAGGAGAGCCAACACATGCAGAATGCCTATGGGGTGCAGGTTGTTCTTTCATATATGGACATACAGCATTTGGGTGTTTGATGGATGTGAAGCATGTTTCTCTTATGATGCAGAAGTACACCAAGACAAAGAGAGATAATTATATTTAAAAATATATTACTTACTTACATTTATAGTGTAATATACTGTAGAGTACACCAGTAATTTGCAGCTTTGATGGGGAAAAATTGCTACAATTTCGAAGTTTGTAAAATCAAGCTTCCAATAGTACATTACATGATAGAGAAATTTAATTCCCCTCACAATTTTGTAGAAAATCATAATATTTATCAATATAAATAATAAAGGCAAGTATACAGCAGGCAATAAATAAACATGGCAGATGCTACATCACATGGGCTGAATAGGAAGGCAGTTTGGAAGCAGTGGCAGTGCTCAGACTTTGAAAGGAAAGCTTTCTCCTCTTCAGAAGTGAAACAAAACAGTCCAATCATCATGACATTTATAGAGGCAGAGTTTTCGTCCTGTTCCTCCTGAACAGCTGGCTCAACTGTCGCCGGGTTGAGTTTTTCTCAGATGGCTGCGTCTGTTGCCTGTATAGATGAAAAATTCATCAAACAGAGCTGAGGCAAGCCATTGTAGAAAGCAGTATGTCAGCTGAGGTTCATGAAAAACAGAACAAACTGTTCAAGAGGAGCAGAAGCACAGACTGAATATGAACTCCCACCAAAGCCTCTGCATCTACTGTGCATTAGCTCTGGACCAGCGCGTCAGTGTGGCTGGCTGCCATGTTGGAGCAGCACACACATTTCTTCAGAGCATCATGCATCATATGAGATTAATAATACTGCCCCCTTAGAGGTTACAGTTATAAATACAACGCCTCACCCATTTGTATCGCTCAAAGCAGAATCCTCTCTTCTCAAAGACCCAACTTTTAACTTCCAGTTCTTCTTAGTTTTATTTGTCTCCTCTTTTTTATCCTCCTGAAAAGACACAATTAAATACTCGTGGACTAAAATAATAGAAGATTATGAGACAAATAAAATAAAAATAACATATCACTCACTATGACACAATGCAATGACAAAATATTTATTTTCTTTAGCTGGTATTTTGATGTGTTTATTACTTCAGTACAAATTATGTGTTGTATTTGAGTGTATTCTACCTGCTTTTCATGGTCTCCCTCTACCTTCTCCAGCAGGTCATCTGTATTTAGATGCTGCCCTCTGCAGTCTGCATTCAACTTTCCTGCACCAAGCACACACACATTTATATAGCCACCGTACACACAAGATTTTCTTTCACAGTGGCAAATCATTTCCATATAGGAATATATTGAATATACAAAACATGTCACCACAAAAGGTGAGAATGGAAAGAAACAGGTGAACTATGACTCACTTAAATGCAGTGTTGCAATAGATGTGTTTGAAGCTGATCTCTGCCAAAAATATCTGTCAGGATTTTCTTTCTGCCGCTGCGGTTCGCTGGAACTGTCCTCTGCACTTCCTGTATTTTCAAGCCCTCGACAAGAAGAGAGATCCTCCTCAGCAGCTTTAAAGTCACTCTGACAGGTGTTGAGAGCCTGAAAGAGAGCCAAGTAATGGGAAAGACAATGTTGTGAGGGTTTAATTCATATGAACCCTCGGGCTGCAAGAAGACATCTTGTCTTCAGCTGCTTGACAGCTGTGACAACTTCTTAATTGTCTTGCAAAGATGCAATACATGAACGTCTTCACCTGGCTCACCTCCGTGTCTTGATGCTCCCGCAGGGCATCCCTCTCCACCTGTAACGCTCGGCTGTGCATCTGTTGTCTGGCAATTTCCTCTAACATTTGACACACCTGCTCCAAGTAGCTGAGCCCAGGACTCAGTCCTCTCCCCTCCTCCTCACCAAGGCCCTGCACAGATGAAGAAAAGAGTCACCTTGTAGGATACAATAGAAATTCAATGTATACGTTGAAGTTTTTCTTCACTGCTGCTGCAAACACACTGTTTCAGAAATCCTGCAAAATACTGTAGTATAAACAAATCATAGGTGATATTATCCTGTGGCAGTTTTTAGCCATGCTAGCTTTGTGGCTCCGTGGATGTCAGTCAGTCGATCCACCACTTTGGTCCAGACTGAAGTATTTCAACATGATGATATTAAAGACATCACATGACTTGTTGTTTTCCATGACCTTTGAAAAGAACAATGAAATCCTCAACCTGTTTAGTCTGAATATCCAGATTTGTCTGGTCTGACTGACTGCTTCTCATTTTCTATTAATGCGCGTTGGCAAATATCGCAGGAGTCTTTGAACAGGATAATGAAAGTATAATTACATGTGATTACAAAAAGTATTTAGTTGAGTAATTCTGTCTACTTGGCATTATATGGCTATTCAGTGTTGCATTCATCAAAGCATTTTAACTCTGCCCTCATTCAACAAAATAAACACACACACCCGAGGACTAAAAAAACATTGAGGTGTTAATTAAATAAACTGGTACAATTAATCCAGTTGTTTCAACACTGTGCTGTCAACATGAACTGATTTTCATGGCAAATGTGAAGAGGAATGTCTCCAGTGTTCTTTTACATTGTTGGTTAAGATCAGATTTCAAATCTAGTCACATTTGTTTCTGCCATCTGGTTAACAATGTGTCTTGTCACATTTATCTAAAACCCCACAGACTGCTCAGCTTCCTCCACGTCTCCATCCATTTCTCGCATGCCTGTAGGCGTAAAGTCACCTGGGCAGACTGGTTTATGATCCCTCGCACCACAGACAGACTTGTGACTGGTTGCAAGCATGAAAGAGATCCTGTATGAGTAATGACATGCCTGTCCTACTTTAAATTTGAGAGCAACTTGGTGTGGTGCAACCCTTTAACTACGCTAAAAGTAGAGGCTTTGTTACACTTATGGGACGTCCTTTCAGGCTTTCCTTTTACATTTACAAAACTGTGATGTGCAAGATCGTACATGTCACTGTGAGACATGTAATCCTGAAACTAGTCCCAAGTAAGCACAAGCAGAAATCAGACACATTATGGAAATGTTTGTATCTCTTCTGCTTTTCCAAAAATTCTGAAATTTTTAGAAATTTGAACACAGTTTGGTTTGTGACATAAACAGTATCTCACCTCTGATCTTGTCTGAGCTGGCTGCTTGTCACAACTCATGGACATCGGTCGTCTGCACATTTGGCTCATGTGCACTGATGAGTTGGCTGTCCTTCTTAGACCGAAATTGTCTGACGTTTGACCTCTCACTAGCTCTGATGTATGCCGTTTGGGTAAAAAAGATGCTCGAGGTCGTCGCCTGAGCACCTCATCCACTGTAATGGGCACTGGTTTGTTTTTTTGATGGTTAGAGTTAGTCCTCTGTAGTGTTTGTTCCACTTTTTGGTGCAAGGTGGTGGAGCTCTCCTGAGCTCTGCTGGGACAGAGGCGTAAGGAGGAGAAAGAAGAAGACAAGGAAGGCACAGGAGAGGAGAGGACAGGAGACTGTGATGTTGAGGCTGGAGTGACTCCATCGCCTTCTCTTTCTGGTGTAAATGTGTCTTTTTCTGCGTTATCTGTTGAGACAGAGCAGGATGTAGCAGGAAAGGACACGTCAGAGCTGGCTGTCTCCACTCCAGAGTCCACCAATTCTGAGCACGGGTTTGTCCCCATGTCAGAGGAAGGTGTAAGACAGTCTTCATCATTATTTCCGACCCCGTCTGACTCCGAACACTGGCCTCCTTCAGTTACCCAAGCCTCCATGAGGTTTCCAAAGCTCTTGTATAGATTCATCTCCAATCGTTTCCCCTCTCTCCCCTTATGCCTCTGCTTCTGAACCGCAACAGGAAAATGAACCAGACACCAGTTTAGACAGCTCACGCAGTCATTAGCTGAGGTGAACTGGCAATGTAGGATTCAAAACATCCCCTCTGATCCGCCTCTGCCACTTCACCACGCCTCTCCCCATCATCTGTCCTGTCGCAGCGCGGAGAGCTGCATGTTGATACCCGCTCCTTCCTGTCACTAAACCTGGGAAAAAGAGTGACTCATCTCCAGGGTTATTTGAAATTTGTCATCACATATGTAAGAAATCCAAGACATAACACAAGCAAGCCATGACACGGTCACATAGATTTACGCTGGGATACTCTATGTATTTACAGACAGTACTTAAATAAGAAATAAGAAACCTCAGTAGTGTGTGAGTGCTTTTCAGAAACAGAGGTGAAGGGGAAAACAAAGGAATGCTGATAGGTAAAATCACATCAAAGATAAAACAACAAGCCTTGAGATGGAAACATGCATTAACATAAGCCATTTATTCACGAGTGTTAGTATGAGAAGGGTAACATAATATGTTCAAATTCCTCAGTGGATACACACAGTATTATGGTATGTGTGTGAAAAGTGGAAAGGCAAGAAGAAGCTGACACAGTAAACGCTGTTTCGTCATTTCAGGAAGATTTACCTGAGAGTGTAGGAATGTGGAGAATGGACGCTCCTGTATGCTGATTTGATCTACATTCTTCCCCAGGTGAACAGTGGCAGCATCTGATCAAACACACAAGATCATTCACAATCCTGGAAATGCAAAAAAAAACAAAAAAAGCAAGTTATTTTCAGTTGGTGCAGTCTGTTGTCGTCTTGATTAATGTTAACTGTGGTTTTACTATTCTTACATCCTCCTTCCATTCAACTTGGCCACTTGTATTTATTTGTTAACAGACCAACAGTATAGAAACCACAAATAGTGTTCATTTTCTATTAATTCATCTGTTTCTGCATAAAAGGACAGGTTAAGAAGCCTGTCTTAATACATAACACACGTCATAAATCTGGTGAGAGTTACTGTAATATTCTTAGATTAAGGAAAAAATACAAAACAAAACAAAAAAAAATGAACACATGTAGAATTTTGTTTCTGCTAGTGTGGAGAAGACTTTGAAACACTATTTAGATCTTTATACAGGGAAATAAAACATGACAGAACATACAGTTGAACAGTTAACTGAAAAATAAAAAAAATATGTAATTAACACATTTTTAAATACATGCCTCCTTATAGGTTATTTGGTAATAAATAACAATATAATTTTAATAATTAAGATAAAAAGAAAGGCTTGAAGTAATCTCTATTTATTTATGTTATTTCATATTTGTATTCATAAATGTATTATTTTACTTATGTACATTGGTCGCTGGTCACATTCCTCGTCTTTACACTATGAGCAAAGAACTGCAGGAAGTCGCTAGGGGTCGTAGTTGAGCATTTCTCAAGAATATTTATCTATCAATCGATTCAAAAAGTCTCTGAAGACAACAACACCCACTGTTTACTCTGTAATTCTCATGGTCATCTTCTTCGTTTAGGCTATTTATTTAAAAACGTTATTAAAGACAATGAATTTTCAGTACAGAGATAATGTTCTCAGCACTCTGGACTTTCACAGAGGCGGCTCAGTGAAGTCTGTCACACTGAACGATGAGAGCTAAACGCACTATAAGTCACACAAAAGACCACAGACTGTAAATCCCCCTACTGTACTACACAGTCTTATAGCAAACAATAGTATTTCTGTCCGTGCAGAAAAAGCTACGGTGCACACGTCAGTTTAATGCCATTGAGCTCCATCAGTGAGTTTGTGTTTGATTGTCTGTAGCAACCAGCAAACACCGCGGTGAGGAAGCCGACCTGCTTCAGCCTTCATCTGGATCAATATGGAGATATACGCCCCTAAATTTAGCAAAGTTCTGCTGACATCTGATCCACATTATATACCGGGGTAAGTACATGCCTCATGACACGAGATTCGGTAAGAAATAACCATATCCTTTTAATATATAGCCTATTTTAATATATCCTTATTACTGTTAAATCATTAGGAGACAGGAACATGTAAAATATAATTCAATACAATGTGATAACCCTGTAAAAACACTGACATTATAATAATGTTATTTTATTTATTTATGTAATTAAAGTTTTGTCAGAGTAGTGTTTAATGTGGTATTTTTTGCAGCCTTATTTGCTGGTATTATTACATGTACTGTATTATAGAGTAAGGTGTTCCTGTTAATTTGCCACAAGAAAGACTTACAGGATAGTGTAGTATAATAGTAATACAATAGTAAAGTTTTTGCCCACTGTTGGATAGCACCATTGTGTTGTTTTGTCCACACAAAATATGACCTTAATGTAATTAGCCTTTATCTGCTACTGAGGCACTACAGCTGCCGGAGTTTGAGTTTATCCCAGACTCCCTATTGTTTTCAGGTATGCAGGGTATTGTCCACAGCTGAAGTATAATGTGGGAAAGTCTTACGGCCAGCTCACAGCCGAGCTGCTGAGCAGTCCTGAGGTGAAACACTCCAATCGTCTGGTCCTCCACACGGGTCACGTCCCCTCCACTGAATCTGACACTGGTCTGACACTGAGAAGCATCCCTGACAGTAACTTGAAGACAATGATACCCGGATACACAGGTAGCTTTCACACACTAACACTGGGGGGTGGGGGGTGAATTAAGTAACTGAACACCTCATGGAAAATGATTTTATAGTGGTGACAAACACTAGTAAGTGTGGTGACATTTACATTTACAAGCTGTTAATTATTAATGATGTTATGATGTGAAATAGCTAAATGACACTCAGCATCATGTGTCAGTTCTAACTGAAATCTGGCAATAAGCCTTTAAATATGTGAGTTTTCACGGCACAACAACATGAGACCATGAGAACACAAGAATAATCTGTGTCCAACTGCTAAATTATTAAGTATAAACGACCAGTTAAGTGGAACAGTGTTGAAACTCAAGAGAACATATACCACACAGCCATATTTATAGCAGTGTTTGCAGTGGTGATTTCAAAATGAAAGTCCCTTTTTTCTAAGTGTTTACACGGCTTTTTCCAACCCTATGGACATATTTAGTCACACATATATACACACATATTTTTGCAGAGAATTTTAAAGATATCAGTTCACCCAAATTACAAAAGAGACATAATTTCTCATTTTATTCAAACTGCTTTGGTTTTATTTGCTCTGTGGACCAACAACAACATATCTTTCTAAAAGAAATAATGTCCCGGTTACTCTGGATGATCCACAGACCTGTGAACTGTTTTCATTGGAAATACTTTGTGCCAAAGAAATAGTGAAAGCTCTTGAGATTGTCATGTTTCAATACTGTGAGCACCAGGAACAAAATCTATTCACCTCCACTGTATTTAGGTGGAGGCAGAAATCTCAGAGAGAAATATCTTAAAGACTGAGCGCATAAAACCAAAACTATGTATCTTCATGGCTCCACTAGAAATTAATTAATGTTGCTTGTTGCTGTTTTAGGCTTCATTCCAAAAAGTCAGAACTACTTTGCCTGCAGCTACTCTGAAACATGCCGTAAAGCGCTGTCTGAGTTTTACCAAGAAGGGTGTGTGAAGATCCAACGGAAATCAGCAGACCTGCCAGCTGTTGTCAACTACACCAACCAACAGTTTGAAGTAACCTACACACATAACTCTCTCTCTCTCTCTCTCTCTCTCTCTCTCTCTCACTCTATTGCCTCCACATATACATACAGTACATGTTGTCATGGCACCTCTGAATAGGTTCACTCGTTTAATTATCCATGGTGGAACTCCAGTGTCAGTTCACTGTAATGTAATCCACCCTCAAAAAGACTGAGAGGCAGGGCTGGTCAGATTTCCAAAAGGACTGACCACAGATTCACTAATTATGTCTCTGAGATTCACATCAATTAACATTTTTAGATTATTAAAATGGCGCAGATTTTCATTCACTTGCATTAAGTTACTGATGTCATTTTTACTGGAATAGGTTTGGTTTGTCATATGATCTTTTTTGATCACAGAGATTGTATGATCTCTGGGTCATGCATATTTTAATGATTCTCTGTTGTTTTATTATTCTGCCCAGAGACCAAAACCCCCTTTGACAGCAATCTCCAGCAAAGTGATCGCCTACAAGCCCTTGAAGTCCTTCACCCCCTCTGGAAAACCATATTCCATGGATGACGATAACCCGCACAAGTACTTTATCTCAGGTACAACAAAGAGAACTTTAACAGTTGTTACCATTAAAATTCATTAGGTCTTAAACCTACAATAACAGATTTATTATGATACTGGCTTTTATACTTTTTTTCTCTTGCATACCAAATAATTCCTAAAATACTCCAGTAGCTCACTAGGTGATGTCTTTTTTTTTTTTTTTATAGGTTTCACAGGACATGTGCCAAAATCTCGCTTCCTAATTGGAAAAGGTTACCCCATCACCACCAACCAGGCACTGATCCAATTTGGAAAGCAGCAGCGAAGTGACCCCACATCCCAAGACATCTCAATGGGGAAGGACAGTACTTTAACTCCCCTGCCCACTATCTATCCATCAAACAGAGGTGTGGTGCCGTCATTCACAGGACACATCCCAGGTGTGTGTCAGTGTTAGCAACACATTTCACACTACAAAGCCTTGTGATTAGCTATTTTATAACAGTGACTGAAGTCAAATAAATCACTCTGCCAGGGGTTAACGTCAAGTTCAAGCATGTCTAACTCTACACCATCCTCCACAGGATACCAGTTCATGTATGGACATACATTTGGTCAACTTTCCCAGAATGCACTGGAGAAGAGCGGCATCAAGAGGATCCATCAGGCAAAGTCATGAAGCCATCATACACTTCAATAAAATGATCATTACTGACAAGAGGAAGCTGTGACATGATATTTGGCACGAATAAACATTTGCATTGTTCACTGTTGGCATACAGGAAGAAGACAGGTAAATATGTCAAGTCTTTATTGACAGACTTCGATTGTCACTGGGCATTAGAGGAAGCATTCAGAGGTTGAGAAAATGATGCTGGGTGGAATAATTTCACAGACGTCACATTATTGCAATACATTACAAATTGTCTATTTAACAAATGCAGAGAACACATTTTCTGCTCTTTCCTCCCTCTTATCTAACCACCAGTCTATCAAAGTATACCTGACACACATTTAAATACCTGAAACAGCCACAAGATGGCTTATATTTGTGCAACTGAACACACTTCACTGGAAGACGTACTATTTTATATACCAACACAATTCCACACATTTTAAATTTCAATGCCAGAAAATGTCCAAAACCTAACTCTACAGCTATAAAACATGAACAGAAAGTTAAGAGATGTAGTAAGTACTGAAGCACTTACTGTATGTTTGCTAACTCATGCACCTACAGTAAATCCATGCTGGGAATTTGCTCAAAAAAGCAAGTTACTGGAAATAAAACATCACTGACAATCCACAAGGCTGGTGTGTAACATATTTGGCACTAATAAGAGTGTATAGCTTGCTTTTTTCCCCGCCTATACATGAAAGGTACAGCTATGGAGAAAAAGATAATGACATCTGAGAAATGGATAGTTTTGTACCACAGGAATGTCCAACAGTCTACAGCAGGTCTATATTCTCATTTTATGATTGATGATCGCCTACAGGAAATACAAAGGAGCGTAACAGGTAACAGAAGCACCTAGTTATGATTATTCCAGAGTGCATTTGCTAAATAGGGGCACTGGCCCTTATTCATCAAGCTATTTCCTGGAAAAGAGCTCAGGATCTACTGTGGAAATGATCGAGCCTCTTCTGATCGCACTCATGCAGCTTTATCTCACAACTAATATGAGCACAAATTACAAAAGTACACTGATAAAACAACAACAGGGGGACATTTTAAGATCAGGAGCCGGTCACACCAGGAGCCGGTTGCACCAGCTGTTCGAAGGTTCAAACTAAGCCCCGTTACAACATAAGCTAAGTGTAAGTGTATACTAAGTGTATACTGTTAAATAATTACGTACTGCCTCTGTTAGGTTAGCATAATCTGATATTTCCCACTCATTCTAAACTACGTAGCCTAAATACTACTAACTCTAAACATTTCTCCATGTTTGCATATATAAATTTAACAATGTAATACCAACATTTACAAAGGATTAGCAGTTAGATTTAATATATAGATTGGACCCAAAAATAGTTGGGTTTTTTTGTCAGTTATGCTACAGCTTGTGACGCTCCACCGACTTCCTGTTTAGATAGCTGATTGCTTTTGATTGGACAGAGCTACAGATGTTTCCTCACACATTCGTTTTTACTCGTTAAGGCATTCCTTAAGGTTTAATGGTGCAACTTGATTTATTTTGAAACTATCACATTAAGTAAGGAAATTAGAAAGGACACACAAACTTAGTAATGGATTTACGAACAGCTGGTGCGACCCAAAGCTTGATGAATGTGGGCCATTGCCAAAGCTGTTAATCCTGTATTTTATGTGCTTTCTGATCGGTTCAGCAGGGTGATTCAGCACTGTGTATGTATTATCATGCAGTTAAGACTTTTTTTTAGTTTATTTAAGTCCTCCACCTACAGAGGGTTTAGTTTCCAGGAGTCCTTGTCAGTCTGAGCTCCTCCTAGCTTCATTGACCTGATGGATTGAGCCAACAGTCCAAGCTGCAATCTGTCCAAATGCAGCCACTGTGATGGTCGCCTGTACCTATGAAAGCAATGATAAAGAGGTACTGGTTATGAGTAGAGAGTTACAGTGTCAGTCTTCCATCAATTTAGATCCCACTCTCACAAAGAAAGAAAAAAAATAATCCCAAGATTAAGAAAATACATTAAAGTAGTGTGAAAATCAAATTGCTCACTGCTGGTTCTTACCTGGTTTGTGCTCCAATGTGACTCTGAGAAACTGTCTCTGTCCTGGTGGAAGTATCAGCTGCTCCAAACAGTTTGGCCCAGCGCAGCCCACCCTGACATGGACTCTCAGCCTGGACACAAGTGGACGCATTTGGGGTCGTATTGTCTTTCTCTCCCCTCCTCTCTTCTTGCCTGCTGTCCATACTTATTTGAGACCAAGTATCTGCATTATTCTGACTACAGTCCTCCCCTTCAACTACACCATCCACAAGGTCAGGCTCTTTCGGCCACCACTCTGGAAGAGGAGCTAACGATGGACTCCTGCTGGCCCGCATCCCTCCGCAATCCTGCTTGAAGCAATTCTGAGAACTGAGAGACTCTTGGTGATCCAGACCTCTCTTGTGTGAAATCTTAGTTTGCTGACCGCTGCGGCTGCTGTCTACCTTTTTGTCAGCTTGCAGTAGTGGCCAGCTGGTCACTAGGTGGGCTGAGCATGGTGGAGGTGGAGACACGCCCTCCTCCTCCGAACACAGCTGTCTGTTACGTAACAGTCGGGGCTCCAGGAGCAAGTTGAGGTCAAAGGGCAACACAGAGAGCGGCTGCAGCAGAAGTAGCAGCTCCTGAAACAAGGGCTGACATTGACCCAGTGACATGGACAGGAACCCCCAAGAATGGTAGTATGTTGTCACCACATCTGTGGAGATAGTAATGGGTGTGAACACACAAAGATCCAATTCTGAAAGTTAATTCTTGACCTTGGAAACAATAGTCTGACAACAAAAAATCTTATCTCAGGTCCACTTTTTCCAGACCTTTCAACCACATCTCACAGTTTTCCTTACCAGATCATCTGACCTGCCATGTATGACAACTGAGATACTGTGTCCATCATCTCACTTTGCATGCTAACATTTGCTAATTAGCACTAAACACAAAGTTCATAAACAAAGGTATTGGACCAAAGTATTGGACAAATCAAAAATTTAACCTGATAAGGGCACCAAAGGTATTTCAATTAATTCACAAATATTGGTACCACATTTTATGGCAGTCTGTTCAATAGATGTTGAGATATTTGAGTGTGGACCAAAGTGATAGACCAACTGACCGACCAACATTTGATATTTTGCCATGCTGCAAGTGTGGCAACAAAACAAAACAAAAACAAAAAAACTACAGTAAATAGACTGTGAACTAACCTTTTTGACTCTGAAGGTGACTGAGCCAGAACTCCAAGGCTCTCAAGCTGAAAGAGACCAAATAACCAACAAAGGATAAATGCTTATATGTGCTGTAATTTCATTAGCATCAATAATATGATCGAATGTAATTTCGGCACTTACTTAAGCAGGCCCATGATGAAGGCTCTCAGTCTCATACAGTGGCTGGTGAGCTGGGGACATAGTCTGATTTTGGAGACGAGGCTGTGAAGGACCCTGGTGGATGGACCTGTAGCGGAGTTGGACAGAGATCATAAAGAGTTCATCAAAGAGCCCACAACAAACAGAGTACCACAAACAATGCTGCTCCACCAGTACATCAAGCCAAAGCCATCTAATACTGCTTGGCAAACTGAAATACATTCTTGACTCTTTCTTAGAATAATGATCACTAGTTACATTTACCAATCCTAGTAGAGACTTCCACCACACCCCAGGAGTGGTTGCGGCGTTGCCCGATGATGAGATCCAGTTTGTGATCTCTCAGACCATCCTCTAAAATATTCTGGATCGTTGGACACAAATGTTCCAGGACCAGACCAGCGATTGTGGGACTGCGAGAGCTGTTACCCAGACGCATCTGTGGCAGGAGGACAGAAATATAATACAGTATATTTCCTGCTGACACCGCAGTTATTTGACTCCAGTCCAAGTATGTAAGTGATATCATTTTGGCACTTTTCCATTGTGACACGTCTTTCAAGCTGCTTAGCTCTGCCAGTTCATACCTTTTCCTCAGGGTCTCTGCTGCTGCCAAAATGACCCATGATCAAATCCACCGCCCTGCTCACAGACCTCAGCAAACCTAGAAACATTGGACAAGGAAAGAGGTTGCAATTAATGCTTCATACATTGTTTGGGCAGATACAAAACAATGACATATTAATATATACAGTACATGTTACGTTGCAAAACCCCATCTTATGTAATTTGTGTGTATTATTGATTGCTGAAAGTCTTATTTTCATCAAATAAGCAAAAAAGAATCTGCTAGTGTGGTGGGATTTTTCTAACTAACCAGTTTCCAGTAAAAATCTACTTGTTTCCCTTTTTCTGTCTGTGTTGTTTGAAGACGCAGACACTCATTTGTAGAAAATTATTTAAACATGGTGATTCAGCCTCTTTCCAATACAAATAAATAAAACTGAATTGAATTGATTTGTATTGGAAAGAGGCTGAAATGATATTACTGCCCTGGCAGATTTTTCACTTGTTTTAAGAAAATAAGACCCAATAATAAACAAAACTGACTCAATAAAATTTTCTCCTCACTAACTGGGTCAATGCATTGAAATATGAGAGAATACTTTCAGGGTTCATTATCATACTGCAGGAATGTAAATGTGAATGAGAACTGTAGATGAAAGAGTCAGATTTCCATTTTAGCAGTGATCCTCATTGACTTGCTTTCCCCTTGCCTTTCTTTCTTCATCTCATACTGACTAGCCTCTGCAAATGTCACGGTAAATTCTTTATGCATGTTGATGCTGCCTGCAGTGCTGCACCACACTGACTGTTCACCGCTGCTGCAAATGTCTCCATCGTTGATTATCCATCAGAAAGGTTCGCATTTATATAATTACATTTGCAGCGAGTGGCCCATATAGTAGCACTGAAACAAAATGATTGGGTGTATTATAAATCATTAGCACTGTTTCTACTGCATCATTCTCCCTCTCTTCTTCTCTTGGAGCTTGCAGTCGCACACACATAGGCTACAGAGCAGAAGGCTCGGCCAATCCCGTGCAGGGAGAGTTAAAAATAGGTCATGTTTGAGAGGAAGCCCCTTCAGGGTATTGAAGGCACTGCTGCAGCACATTGGGCTTTTATTGCTGCTCTCAACAGCTCATCGCTGGATAGACAATCCACTCAAGAAGGAATCCAGTCATTACTGCTACTGGGTCACTTTTCACCCCATTCAGATTTCATTGTATGGCATATACTGTATTTAACATCATGTTTTATACAAACTGATATAGTGTATCAGTCATTCATTGACCTCACCTCTCCTCTGAAGATGGCTGATAGACATGGACTCATAAGATGTATCGGGTGAGAGGCAGAACTCTGTGGGCGGCCTGTCACTCAGGATCAGAGATTCACTGTGCTGACTCTGACTTGGCTTCCCACTGAGCCCAGCAGAGTCCTGGATATGCGGTGGGTGCAGCCCAGAAGCAGCCAAGGATAGCAGAGAACTCAAAGAGGAGAGAGGAGCAACTGAGGAGAGGGCAGCTGTAAAACTACCATGAAAAAATCCAGAGTCAGCTGCAGGTGCAGCCCGGTGCTGGGGGAACTTCTTTTCTGGTTGTAAGGTTGTGGGAGGAGACAGGGACACCTGCAGGTTTGGGTGATGGGTGTCAGTGGTTAGGGGTAAAGTGGGTGGTGTATGAGAGAATATTGAATGATAAGAGGTGTCGGTCTGGGACTGATTCTGAGTTTTGGGCTGAGTGTTGGCATGGCTCTGCTCAGGGGTGAAGTTAATAAGGTCCTGGTAGGTGGGGATTTTAACAAGGTTGGGTTGTTTTGGGGCTGGGGTCGGATTTAAAAAAGTGTTAGTCTGAGTTTTGCCCGAGTATGGGCTCGTTTTATCTTGCACCTGAACCAGTTTGGGCGTTGGGCTGGTGTGACTTGGATTAGGGCTGCTCTTTGATGCACATGGACTAGGGCGTCCTTGGCCTCTGCTGGACTGGCTCCATGTGTGTCTGCGGCTGAAGCACTCTGGACTCGGCGTGCAGGTGGAGCAGGTATCAGAGCTTGAAGGAGCCTCCAGGAAGATGGGGTAGTGGCTGCCCATGGGTGAAAGCTGAAGATTAGAAAAGCCTTGACTCCTTTTGCCCTTGAACTTGAAGCCTGGTTGGGAACTACCAGACTTGCTGCTCTTCTGGTTCATGTACTGCTCCAGAAGACAGCCCAAGTGCTGGGCCTGGGGTTTGCCTGCAGGGACCAGAACAAAGGGCTGGATGGGCAGCGAGGTTGGTCTCTGGGCCTTACTGTAGCGCACCACTGCATTTTCCAATGAACATGCTCCTGAGATGGAGGTAGAGGACAAGAGAAATAGTTGGAACAGATATTAGATTCACTTCCCACTTTTTTCTGGTATTGTATCTTTGGGTATTTTGCTCTCTCACTTGTAAAACCAAGCAACAAAGAAAAAACAATCTCTTATTCAATGCCTTACCCTTCTCAGCAGCATCAGTATCACAGTGCTCCTGGTCCAGAATCACAGATGGCTGTGTGGATGCAACGCTTGTGCCTTGGCATCTACTGCTATGTGGGCTACACTGACTGGGGCACAGCGAACAGGGCATGTGGGAGAAGCCTTGGATGCTGTCTGTTGCTTTCTTCCTGCAGAGGGCTTTTTCAGTGGAGGTGGTGGCAACCTGGTAATCATAGGTCTGAAGCTGAGAGCAGTTAAACCCGGAGCTGCACTGTGCAGAGGAGAACCTCTTTTCCTTTTGTTGATCCTCGTTCTCCTGATGGTGATACAGAAAAGATAGAACTGCTTACACAACCAATATGTTGGTACCACTGTCTAACAAGAAACCCTTTATAATGAGGTTTATGCTATAAGTTGTAACTGATGGCTTCCATCATTTACTACTGCTTTATAGATCCAGTGTAAGCCATGTTGTAAACCATTAATAAAACAACATATTTTTTTAAAATATCTATGCATTATCTTTTGGCATTTTCCCTGTCAAAAAAATCAATGTTTAGCATACCTATATAATCTAATTCAGTACTAAGAGAAGAGCTTTTTTATATCAACATTACCTTTTTGCCTTCTTTGTGTTGTCCTTCTTTTCTATCATCAACAAAGAGGTGCTCAGAGGGAGGGAAGGGGCTACTTCTGCTCTGATCCTCGAGGCAGCTGGTGACGCTGGACCAGGCTGGGCTGGGCGACTGGGAGGAGAGGTCGCAAGTCACAAGCTTGTAGTACTTCTGGTTGGTCCCAATGGCCAATGTGGCCTGGCTTTGGAGACAGGCAGTTAAGTCTGATACCTCCAGTGAGGAGAGACCCGGGGGTAGCGGCTCCAGGGAGTACAGATTGCAGTTAGAGTCGAGGCCCTGAGGAGACCAACAGGAAGCAGAGGGCGTCATGTCAATCTCCTCTTTTCGGGGAGAGTAAACTGTCATGTCATCATGTTGGAGGACCTCAGCTGGAGTCTTGGAAACGGGCTGGAGGTTGAGGAACACGGATCCCTCAGATGACTGAGAGGGGTGAACTGCAGGACTGCTGAGGTCATGAGGCGTGGCAGGGTTGTTGCTCCTGTTATAGATGGTGCAGAAGTTAACCAAGACGCCATCAGAACTGTTACAGGAAGAGTCGCTGACATTTTCTGTGTGACTGTTGGAGAACAGCTCTGGGGAACATTTGTGTCGGCTGTGGGTGCAGCAGGACATGTTATCCTTCAGTCTGTCTGAGTCCTGCTCTCCATAAGCCATCACCGTGATGCCAGAGCTGCTCACATGAAAGCACTGGCATTCAGTCTGCAGTGAGTCCGGCTGGTTAGGCTGATTAGAGAGCCACTCTTGGTCACTCTCAGTACCCAAAATGGTCCCTTCATTGCCCCATTCACTCTCCATGTCCCCGTGGGACATTGTATAATTTCTGGCACCATTACTTAGAGGCCAGTTAGAATTTCCATGCAACACAAAAGATGAGTCCTCATGATATCTGTGTAGATTACCTCCATCACTATCTTCATCTTCCTCATCCTCATCTAGCTCTGTGTTAGGAAGGAATGAGTTGTGTGACCGCAGACTGACTTTAGGTCCGGAGCTTTCCTTCTTCAGATGGGAACTCGTCTCCTCTGGTGATGAGGTGGAGTCGTACCTCCCGCTGCTGTCACTGCCCCCCTCCTCCTCCGCTCGGTCCTCATTGAGACTACTGTAGCTGCTGGAAAAATATCTTCGGCCACCGGTGAAGGCATGCTCTCGGTTCAGCGAGTCTTGTTCCGGGAGGGACACAGCTCGGGTCAGGCCTACTGAGCACAGCCGGCCGGGCCTCTTGGCCGAGCTGCACAGGGCCTGGACGGGAAGTTGCCAAGTGGGAAGCTGAACCACGGGGAAGTGGCACGCTATCAGGGTGTCCCCTGAGAGACTGGATGCTCCAATCATACTGCCGGATGAGGCTGGACCATGGAAACTGTCTCCATGTTCCTAAAATGAAATCCTGAAAGAATAGAATACAATAGAATCAATTCTAAGAGTAATCTGCTTATGGCATCAGTGGAGCAGAAACATATTCACAACTATGAAAGGGGATGCATACAAGAGCACAATGGCAGATTATATATGTGAACATACGAAATACATGAAACAATCAGTTGCTACCACTGCTACTGTGTATTCAGACCGAACACAGTTTGGTTGTCATGGGTGATAAAAAATGCATTGAACTTACGCCATGAGAATATACTAATAAGAATTAAAAATGGATTGAATAAGGCACAAGTATTATGGCTCCTCAATACACTTCAATCTGTTCATGTAATAATAAAGATGAACAGACAAGTATTTTGTAAGGGAAGGCCTGGAGCATCTGTATTTGAGTGAAAATGTTTTCCATTTTGCACAGTTGAACCATGGAGACATGTTTTAATGCTGCATATAAATGTAATCTGGATAAATTGTATCTTTGTCGTTTGTGTCTGCATATGAAGTGTTTATGTTGATCTCCCTGTGGTTATGCTTTTTGACTTTCCTCAGTTTTTCTGGCCTCAGTGGCCTTTCTAGCTGTAATGCTGTCACAAGCTTAAAGCCTGAGGGACCTAATTACAGATTTTAGTAAAAGAAAATGCATCTTAAACTCTGGGGTAAACATCCTAGCAGAACAGAAAAAGATAAAAACATAAAGCACAACTGCAGGCTACTGTTTGCAGAGTCTGCTCCCTCACTTCACACCGCTGGTCCTCCAGTCAAAGTCCTACTGTGTTGTCTGCTTCTGGCCCTCAGCACATCCTACCCTCCATAATCCAGTCAACCGTTAACAAACTCCTCCTCTCTCTGCCTGGGCCAACCACCGTCTCTCACAGTTACTCAGCTGCTCTGTAACTAGGGCAGCTGCACTGCAGAGATGCTCCGCTGACACTGCTAAGAGTAAATATTCACATCAGTTTAGTTAATTGAACGTGTTCCACCATATTCAGACGCATTGCTCCTGATTTCACAGTCATCGCGCTTGAGACAAAAATCAGGCAGCGTAATAATGATCATCATCCCTTCATGAAATACAGCTATGAGGACTATTGCTAAGTTAAGAAAAGTAACTACAAAGCATCTTTAAACTCTGCACATAAAATATTTAAACACTGGAGAGTGCTGTTGACATTCAATCATAAAATTATCCATTTAAGTTATCAGTAATAATTAATGTTGCTAGGATCCAACCACACACCATTTACTGATAACTGCCCTCAGCAGTGTTACATAGACTACATCGACTTTAAACTAGACTGAAACTCAGAAAATTCAGTATTTTAGATGCAACATCCTGTTTTGGGCTTTATTTCATACGTCAAGCAGCCATCGGTTCACAGACGTCACATTGCTGTGCTACTGTCTGGGCATAATGTGTAAACAACACAAACAACATCTGTTACAGATGACCATGAAGAGGTAATCCTCTTTATCATCACATCACTGCAATAAACAACATGGATACCAGGATACCATGGCAACAAATAGTACCCACATCAAAATATGCTCATAGGCAGTAACACCCTTTGATCATAAATACCATCCCTAATAAACTGGGTTAATCTATGTTTATGGTACGATGTTAACACTAAAACAAAACCAAGAGATAACATTACATTTGATATTGTAGCCAAATTACACTTCTTTTGGGCAGCTAAATGTGCCATTATAGGCTGGCAGAGGGCTCTCCTCTTCTTGCCTGTTAAGAATAAAGATTTCTGAGCTATTGAACAAACAACAGGACGACATCATCTATTATAGGCTCTGGTTGTTGGCTGCTAAGGTAACTATTTAAAACCAGAAGGGTCTTCATCTCCATTTACCCAGCGATGATGATCATTGATTTGAAAGTTATAGGTATCAAGATGCTCTGGGCTGAACATCAGTATAAAAATGTGGGGGCAATTTCAGTTTAGTGCAGCAATGGCAGTCAGTCGTTGCTACAGCTGATCAATACAAAAAGTGGATGTGTCTTGGCTGTGAAACTTTCTTCAGAGCCTGAATTCAAACAACCAAACATTAAAAAATGAGCATTTTAGAACACTTATAATTCTGTCCTGCAACACCAGAGCCAGGTTTGGATTTTGGCACACCCATATATTGCACATATTTCATACAGTCAGTCAATTTCTAGTCCAGCATTTCCAGATATGACCTAATTACATTGCATTATATATATATATTTAAAAAACAGACTATTGTTTGTCATCTAATTGCATAACTCCACAGCAAAGCTCAGGAGGTAGAGCAGGTAGGCCCTTAATCAGAGGGTTGGTGTTTTGTCCCTGAGCAAGACACTGAATCCCCAACTGATCCCAGCGTATGTGTAGGTGTGAGGAAGAAATGTACCGTCTGATTTTTACCTTCAGCCAAAAAGACATTATCACTCCAGTAGGTAAGTAAATCTGTATGAAGCAATCATACAAAACATAACAGAATCATTTTAAATCAATGTGTTGTCATTTAATTACGATTAATATCTCTGGTAATGTAATATGTGGATATTGATGTATCCTGTCCCCGCTTATTTTCAACAGTTCAATAGTTCAATACCACAGGAAAGTAGGGCAGACTGACTAGTTGTCAACAACTTCACTGCAAAGCGGATACGACTCTAGTTCCCCGACTTGCGGCACAAACATCTATGCCAAACAGCTCTGTCCTCTGGGTACTGGAGCACACTGAGAACAATTTCACTGGAAATGCCTGTCAGGTCAAGTCAGCCATCTCACATGAGGGATGGGCCTGTGTGGTTGTGGGAAAGCAAGGAGTCTGAGGTCCACTGACTCAGATGATGATGCTGCTTGTTATCAGTGATGTCGCTCTGTAATGAGACAACATCATTACAGCTCGTATTGGTGTAAGGAAAAGTTTCAGTAAGAACTCAATAATATATTAAACACGATCAGGTGTGATGTTTGACCTGCATCTAAAAAGTAAAAGACATGTATGGACAGAAAGAAGAGCGGGGTCAGAGATGGGTACTGTACTATGTGGTGCCTGTGTGTATGCGTGTGTTGGTTTTTATAATGAGGACAACATTTTAGACAACAGGAGATACTATACACACATGCCAAAGGAAACACCCATGACAGGAGTAGCACCTCTCTCTCTCTTCCACACACACCATCACACAGACAGACAAGACTTAAACAGCAGATAAAGTGAGACATAAGACTAGAATAAAGATGCAGCTGAATAACGGACTTCAAGGCAAAGCAGCTAAAGCACATAAAAATTTAAGCACTCGTGCATTTGCGGCATCACCAGCGAATCTCGTGATGCCCTTTAATATTAACACCTACTTGAAAACAGTCGTCAGTCAAAGGTGACGTCCATCCTCTTCTTCCAGGTGACTCTGATTTGCAGGTGTCTCATAAATACGTGGCTAGGTCCAAAATCATGCAACCAAACAATTTTTAAAAAATAATCATGCTCGACGCACCTTTGACGTTAAAAGGTGCATTAGGAAGCTAATATTTTCAGCTCCATTACCTGAAATCAATGGCTTATCCCGGGAATTTGTAACTACATTACTGGGTAACATGAGACCGGCCCGACATTGAGGACCCGGCAGACGCGGCGGTCCCCACGCCGCCGCTTCAGCACCGCTCAGCCTGGCGGAGACATGACGTCACGGTGGCTTCAACCAATGAAGAAGGAGAAGTGACTGCCACTCAAAGCACCCAAGACATCTGGTAGGAAAATAGTTCATTATTAAAGCCTATAAATCTTTTTTTTTTTTTTTCTTTGAAAGAATGATAAAAAAATAAACATCACGAGTAGGCTTGTGGCCTAGTTATAGCACAGTGCCCAAAGTTATGACTTTGTATCTTATGATGATGAGTCACAAATATGAGATACTGTGTCATAATGTTTACATATAACCTACTAAAGAAAAAACATTCATTAATTTTACTGAATTAACATTATGGGCATATTATTACTCATGAGAGTTTTTTCTCATTCCTAACTTTTCATCCTTCTATTATCTAAAATAAGCATCATTTTAATTTTCACTATTCAATAATAATAATAATAATAATAATAACAAATAATTTTGACCTACTCGTAGAACTAATCAGTGTAATTTTAAGTTTAAATGCCTAAACAATGGAGACATGTTGCATAAAGTCACAATATTGTCACTCTAAACTAAACAAATTGCAGACTTTTTAACTGCTGCTGTAATAATTAGTTTACAAAATACAATGGTTTGTTGGTCAAATCACGAATGTGCTGGTGGCAAATTCACCCTAATAAACCTGACTCAGATCGCCCTCCAGTGGCGAAAATGAGCTGTCAGGGTTCAGCTACTGATGCATCCATTTTCAAGGAGGGTTGTACAATATGTATCATGTGGTTCCTCCCTAATATATACGGCAGGTAAACTTCACATCTAAATCCATAATCCACACAGTGGTAATGCTGTTCTGTGGGTATCAAAATAGGCATCCTCAATAACCAAGAGACGGGGTTTGTGTCCTCATTCCTAGCAAATGGGTGCAAGCTCCTTGAGGGCGTCTATACCACTGGATGTCTTTCAGCTAAATGTTAGCCTCCTGAAAAATATGAGCACTTGTTTTCTTTATCTTTCAGGAACAGGCCACGCTATCCACTGGCTACCCTCTATCTGAGCTGCTCCACAGCTGGGGGCCTCAAGGCCTGTTGGCTATGAACGAGGAGGTCTGAGAGGAGAGTAGCCCCACCTCAACATGAGATATAATCCAGAGCATCAAACTCATTGCATGTGAGCAAATATTCCAGCATGGTAAGAAAATCCCAGTCATTTTTTCTTTTTTTTTTTAACCAACCAACATCATTTTTTTTGTCATCTTTTCCATTGCATTGAAAGAGTAGAAGGAACTGTGAGGAATACTTTAATTTGTTCTGAACTTGTTGACAAACACAATTTGGGCAATACAACCTCTTGAAAAAGTGTGAAGTATATTTAAATATTTACATAGTTTACAGTATGCACAAATAAATATATAATAATAACATGGACCAATAAACTCAGAGCACCTCAAAAACTTTGCATGAATATTTATATTTTCTTATTTTACACAGCCTGTCTGATGTCCTGCAAGTGTTTTAGACAAATTCAATTTTAAAAATCAGTTTCTGTCTAGATGTAGCCATTTGACAGTTCATGTGAACTCAGCATTTACAGCTTTGTTTTGCTGCAGTGCGGTGCCAGATCAGATTACTGAATGTACAGTCTGATTAAGCAGCCAGCAGGTCAATTCAAGCCAGAATATCAGAGCAGTAATTTTCATACAGGGTTCATTTTGAGACAGGTCACTTTGGTCCATAAGGCAGATGTTTGTCACCCTAATGGATTTATGTTTGTGTATCTCTTCTTTAGGTGGAAATCCAGAAGGAACAGATATTTTTCCTGTAAAGATAAGGAGCAACTTTATTGCAGTGTCATTACTTTCTGTTCACAGCATGCAAAATGCACGTGGACAAAACTTCACACTCTACACAAATAAAATACAGAGATATTATTTTATACAGTCTGTGAAAACTTTGAAAATGAACATTATGTCTATTTAATATTATGGAATGTCATTTGGAGGAAAATATCAGGTTTCACATTAATGACAAAACATTTAAGAGATACAAATATTAATGTTAAAAGCCCCTACAGTAGTAAACAACAGGGTTTCAACATCTCTGAGAAGCGCTGCTGTACCTGCAGTATTTTGTGCCGCACTCTAAGTGATCCCTGCAGCTGGCACCCACAGGCTTCATGCTGTTCCAACGCCACAGAAGTGACCGTTTGGTCCTCTGGAGCAAACCATTCCAGTCTTCAGGTACAGGCAGTGAATCGACCTGTAAAGGCAAATTTAAGAACTGTGATGACTCTTATGTTGTATGGTGATAATATCAAATTCCATCAAAAAGCCATGGTGTTAAAGAGATAAAGCAAACTCTCAGGACATAAACAGTAACTGACTGCTAACTTACCTGAATGGTGCAGATCAGAGACAGAAAAACGGAAGCCACAATGATTTTTTCCTGAAGAGTCCTCATGCTGTTTGCAGATCAAGTTCAAGAGAGAAGCTGTTCTGTGTGTTGTCCCATGGCACCTGTATTAAAGGCTTTAATTGGGTTGGGGAGGAGTTTCTCTTTGACAGATATGAGAGATTAATTCTCCAATTTGCTGCTTTAATGATTAAGGCTGAGGTTTGGCAGAGAAGCTGATCTCAAGTCAGAGTCAACGATGCAAACTTCTTTGCACAGTGGTACTTATCAGTTTTATAATGACAACCGAAGTCAGAGTTTATCTGCAGGGAGCCAAAGTACACTTTAACCCAGCAATCAAGGACAATTCCACGTCCGAGGCATCTAAATGAAAAAGCCAGTGACCTCTAGGAGTCTCCGTGGGTTTCCTGGCAACCTCACCACACCCAGCTAAGAAGTAGTTCCAGCATGTATCTCCAAGTAAAACAATGTGTCATTTTTACATATTTTAGGGATTAATTAGGGAGCTTTATTGGTGCTGATAGACAGATTTTTCAAACTTTGGACAGAGCCAAGCTAGCTGTTTCCCCCTGCTTCCAGTCGAGTTGCATTGTGGGTAATGGTGTTGATGTGGAAGAACACATGAAATAAAAAAAGACAATATCTCTCATTCTTTGCAATTTTGATCTTTTTTTTAAAACTGTCAATAGGAGTCTAATGCTAAATTGGTGGAGTACTCTGTTAAGAGATATTTTATTTTACAGCAGAACATCTCAGAGTAGTTGAGTCACAAATGAGGCCTCCCTTAAAAAGTGCTATCAAAAAAAAAATCATTATTTTTGTATATATCAGGTTTGTAGGTGTCTACTAGTTGTTACATTTTCCAATAATAAATTAGTCAGACCAACCCCTGAAGTTCATCATAAGGCTATTCATGCTTTATTGGTGACCTTTACACGAAAAGGGGAAAAGAAGTTGATGATACAGCGCTTTATCAAATCATTTTGCAATGTGTGATGGAGGAAATAAAAACGCGCCTTCAGAGAATATGAAGCAGCTTTATTGAAGTATGTGACCTATTGAGTATGTAAACGGTGATTACATATTGACTTTACTATGTAGGAGTAGTAGTGTAAACAATATTGTTTTACATATAAAACAAAGACGACAACATTAACACAAACAGTGTGTTAATGTTGTCGTCGGTGAAACAGTGGTTACTCAAATTGCAAAATTATTACCCATCATAGTGACATTCTGTGCAGTGCTGGACAGAAAATCAATAGCATTTTAAGAATGGGTAATCAGCTGTAGCCCCCCCCCCCCCTCCCTAAAAAAAAATGAAGTCACAATAATCTGATAAAACACTATTTAAAAGTGTAGAATTTAACCATAACAATCATGGACAATTCCCAGTGGTTAAAAGGAAAAACACAACTTTCTATTTGGCAAAATATTGATCAGTACTAGTGGCATGAAGCTGTTCACTGGTTTTAGCATTAACATTCAAAATCACACATTCATGGCAAAGCATTGGCACGAGGGGAAAGAAAATAATCTTCACACCATCAAGAGACAAGACATCACACTCCAAACCAGGCAGAAATCTTCCCTTTATGCTGCTACCGTTGAAGTAATACTATGTGGATGTTTTTCCACATTATACTATTTACATGTATTGTGGATTACTGGATTCCCACTGAAGGCTACGACAGAGTACATAGTTTTAAAAGGAAGCTGATCCAGTTCACTATAGAGTCAGAGCTCCAGCCAGCCAAAGAGACTGAAAGAAAAGTCTGAACAGAAACCGTCAAATGTGATATTCTCACAACATTCAACTCCTTAGAAATTAAAATGACTTGAGAACCTTTGTTCTGAGAAACACAAATTTTAGGCAACATAAATAATATTCATCACATGAAGTATAAAGCATGATGGCAACAGTCGTTTTGCACAGCTTGACTTTGTTATTCACTTTGCTTATGCTTTGCGATGTGAAATGATGATGTTACAAAATTATTTTAAAAAGATGGTTCTCTTGCATTAAAACAGATGTATAAACGTACTTCTTACTCAACCAGATCTCACCAGACCATGCTGAAAACAGATTACTGACCCTCTTTAAAAACACATGCTGACAGTATTCCTTCATCCCTACTTCAGTTCTGTAGCTATTCGTCTTATGGACATACACACTCACACACACACTTTCATTCAGAAAAGCAGCGATTTTTTCCACTTAAATTCCTGGAGGTTTAGTTCAGGTCAGTTCGGACTCTCCAGACAATTCAAATTAGATTTGGTGGGAGATTTAAATTACTCACATCATGTTGTTTCAATCCAAAATCCCATATTTAGAAGTAAAAAGGAAAATATACTCAATTTAAGATTTCATTAAATAAAATAGGGATTTCAGTATCATTACAACGGACTTGAAAGGAAGACATTAACCCCATAACTCTGGTTATCAATGAAAAATGTTAATGGTAAGTACTGCGAATCCATTGAAGCCTTGAAATATTGACTTATACTGCAAACATGGCAACTCTCTTCCTTTCACATCCCGTTTGGTGCTATGAGGAGAGCAGGGGCTCTCGTTCAGCAGCAGTGCTCTGAAAAATGACACCAGACACAAAAATGTTACCTTTACATTTGCTGAAAAACACGTCTTTTAATTGACATATGTACATAAATATTTAACATATTCAATGAACAATAATACATATTTAACTTTAACATTGGCCTTAATCATTTGCCACTACGACATTATCCCTGAATAATACAAAAAAAGAAAAAACTCAAAGTACTCAAATTAAACAGACACTCACCTCGGGGACCTTCTGTCGGCACATCAGGAACATGAAGACTCCTCCCAGAATGATGCCTAGACCAATCAGTATGAACGGAATGTTCACCATGACATTCTGCTTGGTAACAATCACCTGCAGCTTCACGGCTGACGTGTCGTCAATGACGACGCTCTGAGAAGACGGCAGGAGAGCGAGATTAGAGTTTAGCATAACTTAAAAACACTGCCAGAGGTAGATTATCTATTAGAGTAAACATTATACTTTGTTATTCTGCCATTTCACATCTGTAATGTATTTGAAAGCAAAGAAGGCCATAAGAATTTGAACTGTATAAGCAACTGAATACATACTTGTGAAATTGAACCACTACTGGGTACTTAATGTTGAAATTGTAACTTCCACTTAATTTATAGCAATTAATGAAATACAATATTTAATTTGAAAACCATCTGTCTGAATTTCTGTGGTCTGACTTCCCCTATTGGAAATTTCCAGAAATCTATTTCAAGTTGTGCAAATTCCAAACTTTTTAGGGCTCAAAAATTCAGATTCCTCAAAATTTAAAAACAAGATAACTCAATTTGAATTAGTCAAATTCATACACAGTTCACAATGAAAAATTCAAACTGGAAAAAGAAGTTCAGATGAGCCACTGATAACCCAGCACACTTGCATTTTCTATCTGAATCTGTAAACCTGAAAAATAAATCTAGTTTCGGAATTTAAAAAACTTTAAGTGACCTGGAAATTTCAGAAAGGGGAATTCAAACCACATAACTTAATTTAGATGGCTTTTAAAGTAAAATATTTCAATGCTATGAATTCAGTGGTACTACAAGTACTCCGTAGTGGTTGAATTTTACAACTAGGCATTCAGTTGCGTGTGCTCTAATTAGGCTCTACTTACAAGCTGCGTTTTACTGCCACATCTACAGTATGTCTTTTAAGACATAAGAAGTGTATTGAAAAATAACTGGAACTAATTTTAAGTTCATAGGATAAATGACACTGGTAGTCCACTTCATAAACAAATCACTGTCTGAGCCAACTGGCAACATGTACTCAACATTACCTTGTATATAACATAAATGCATTTCAATGAGGGCCAACTAGTGTAATGTTTGAATGGTGGAATTCAGCTAAGAGATGTATCATTTCAAAATCATGTTAATGGCGTCTGTGATATTATGTACAACACATGATTGTGACGGACAGATGGGTGAACCAAGTGTGAACAAGGTTCAATGAAACTCTTTGCCCTTTGAATGGGGCATGAATTTAGATTGGATCTGGATTGCTGATGGGGGTTTATGATCTATGTGCCAACCAGTGTTCAGTATATGCCAAAATGGTGTCTGTGTGCTTCTGTACCTCATTGAGATAAACCACAGGAAAGACCACTGTCCTCACGTTTCCTGTTTGACTGAAAGAAAAATAAAATGATTCACATTGTGTCACCTAGTATCATAATAATATATTTCATTGTCCTTATTAATAATCTGAACATTCGCCTATGAGTTAATGAATAAATGGCAAAGAGACATGCAGAAAACTGTTAATGTCTGCGAACGACTAAATCTTTCTGGGCATGCTGTTCGGTGTGTACATATAGTGCCCATTTAGTTTGACAACATGTACATCCGTTTGGTCTGGACTCAAGATTATTATCGCTGTTTGTTCCTTCAGATGCCAAATAGATGCATAACAAGTGATCCACGACTGTACAAAAGTCCATTCATAATGATGATGGTGGCATAATTGCTTTACAATTATCGTACTGGCAACCCTTCCAAGATTTGGGTAGTCATACTGCTATTACAGTGATGAGCTGATTACCTGAAGGTGGGAATTTTCTCGACATACACGTTGACCTGGAGCCGCTTTGCTGCTTGCAGGATGATTCCCGTTAGCTGCAAAACACAATTAAACTTTGTTAGAAACATATGGTTTAAGAGAAACTTAACAGCACTGACCTTCGTTCAGAAGTACACTCACACCTGTCACTCCTGATGTATGAACATTTATGCCTCATTATAGCATACTAGTGCAGTGCCCGTCCGGATCAGGCCGATTGCTTGGCCCCTGGAAGTGCTGTTGTTGAGAACCTTAGTATGGTTGCTTGCAGCGCTCTCGAGAACCGCTCATCTGATCGACCTCACACTCAGCACTGCACTCCATTGGGTCCTCAGCAATACACCCGCCAAGTGTGGAGTCGATCAGATCAGCGGTTGTCGAGATAATCAAAGGACAGACAGACAGACAGAGATTCCTTCCTTAATAGTTAGATTCAGCACCAATACCACATGTTGTCAAGACACTAAAGTATTATGTTCAAAATCTTTATGCTGCAAACATTTCTCAGTGAATGTACTTTATGAGGTTGGCAGAAATGATCTGAGAGCTAACGCACCAACCTACACATACTGTATACACACACTAGTGAATCTGCAACAGAGATGTATCTGCATACATCTTTATTGTCAGCAGCCCAAGAGAAAATCACAGCCCTGGAGCTGGCAGCGAAGGTGGTTTGCTCTCTCCATGAACTTGTACAGGGCACCGTAATCCAGTGTTTATGACAGAGATCGCAGGACTTTGACCAATCCCAATAATCTCATGCAGTGGCACAGTGAAGATTACAGTACAGGAGGGAGGATAAACAGACAAAACAGTAGCTTGTTTACTGGTTTCAAAGACTGATTTCAACTTATGATGCCACCACCCTACACGTTGGTGTTAATGAAGTGTATGTGACTAAGTATGAAATGAAAGTGTGTGTCACAGTTGCATGCTGAGTTATGCAAATAGGCGAAATGTTCTTGTTCACATATTTTTTAAAAGAATTTACACCTTTTCCTGAAATATTTCACCATCTTTGATATTCATGCATCACCATCCATTTTTCATCTTGCTTATCTGAGACTAAGCTTTAATTTGCTAGATAATACATTCCAAATTGTATCAATGCAGACCTCTAATAATAAACTGCAACAAGAAAAAAGGAGTTAAATAAAGTCTTCATGCAAAGCAAACACTGTATGGCTGCCAAAGAAAGATAACAATCTGAAAGACTCAAACAGAAGTCTTATAATTAGACCTTAACTTATTTATGTCTTCACTGTTTATTAATTACCTTGTAGTCCATCTGCTTTCTTGCAGTAGTGTCATATTCAGGACCAGAAAAGGAAGTTACACATTTTGTAACAAGGGTTAATCTATGAGAAATGTAATAGCTAGAAAAAAATCCTTTGAAAGTAGGACATTACAGAATTATTTACAGTACTTTTAAATACCTTGTTTTCATCTTGGAGTTGGAGTGTATCTGTGAAATATTGTTGTAAGCAATATCTCTTATGGATTTTAAGGTTTATGAATGTAATTAGGTGCCAACAGGTGGTGCAAAATACCACCACTGACACAAAACACTGACAAAAACCCCCAACAAAATTATACATATGGGTGACAAATTAAAGGAAAAACCAACACGAAGTGCCACTCGTGGTGGCCTGACTCCATACTAAGACACTTCATGTTGGTTTTCTTGCACTAAAGTATGTGATTCATGTATTGCTTTCTCAGATTTACAACATTATGATACTATGGTAGTTTATAGTTGCTCTTCAAGTAGTAACCTCCTTGCACTAATTCTACGTTTAAGGGTGACACATTGTGCTCCTGGAAGTGTTACCACAGGCTCAGCCAAGTTATTACAGTATTACACATGATAAGAGCTGTTAAAGCTTATCTTTGGTGACAGCTCCGTTCCATGTACCTCTGTCTGCTCTTTAATTTTTAACCACCGTTTAAAAAAAACAAAAAAAAAACAGCTTTGTTTCGCGGGTGATGAAGCTGACATAGTTCACCATCTAGTGGTAAACATGAATGTCACTTTCATATCAGCTTTCTACATGGGAAAAATGAATTATATTAACAACATGAGGAAATAAAGTAAAGCGCCCCTCTTGTCAAAAATATGTTTTGCTTATTGTTACTTGGATTTTTGTCACTGTGCAGAATGATGTAGTGATGAGTTTGACACTATAAGGTTGTTTTCACATTCATCTGCTGAGGGGAGAAAGTTCAAAAGTGCGAAGTAGAAACTTGAAACATCCAGTGCACATACACTAAGAATGGACCTTACAGTGACATCTTGTGTCCAGTAGTTAAACTTTTGAAATGAAAAATATTTCCATATTCAAACATTCTGGATTTTTCAATGAGGGAGAAGGAGTAGATGTAATTTTAAGACTTTTAAACTAGTTCAGTCAGTCACTCACGTTTTAAATGTATATTATAGCAGCAGAACATAGTTAGAGTTTGGCATCAAGGCTCTGACCTCATCACTCCCGCAGATATGTTTACATAGACATGATGAGCAAATATCTTAAACCTCTAACCGGAGACTGCAGATGGATGCTGAGGTGTTGGTGGGGCTAAAAGAATAGGCACAAATACTGATGCAGGGTAGCAGTGGTATTGACAGACAGAGGGAGAGACGGGAAATCTTTGCAGCTTAAATAGACCGCCAAATTGGGAGGGTGTGTTTGGTAGATGTTTGTGGAGAATGAGGTATGTCGCGTGTGTACAGCAGTGCAGCTCGGGTTGACTGCCTGAACTAGCTCACAGGCGTCACTCCATTTAATTTAACTTTTTTGAGGAAAAAAAATTATTATGAGGACGCAAATTATTATTCCAAGCAGAGTACTTTCATACATAAAAACATGTCTGGAGGGGATCGTTAAGAATTAAAGCTGAAATTCCTACCGGATTGATATCAATCGCAGTCTGGTGCTGCTCCTTGATAGGCCTCATGCCAAACACATCCTGAACAAATTTCTCATCTGCCTGGTAGAAGTGTGGTGAAGACATTATGATGGGGGCTCCTGGTCACACAAAATATTCAGTTAGAATAACATTATGAAAGATATTCAACAGAAAAAAACAACAGTTCTGGTGAAGATCCAAGACTGCATTTCACTCATGATGAAACATTTGCCTATGTGACACAATGAAACGTTCTTGTGTTTTTTTCATACAGACCAGCTGCTTAATGCACTTCCCACCTTGTTTACATGAGCTGACATTCAGCAAGCCAGAGCCCAGGCAATTTCCAGCAGGGACACAGAAGCCTGCGTTGGCTGGGTTCACGGTCATATTGGCAAACACCTCACTAGGGGGACTGAAGCGATACCCAGGGATCCCCTTAACCTTCACGTCCTCCTCGTACAGAGCATACAGCGACCTTGGAGAGTCAGACGCTGGTTAATCTTTGCAGGCACAAATAAATTCTGTAAAGCTGAAAGTGCAACAAAAGAGGGAGGGTTTGCACAAAGTTGGCACATGAGCTCTGTGGTAAGCTGATTCACAGCAAACCTGCATGGCACAAACAGTGTTTGAAAAGTGTTTCAAAGGCTGTGCTGGTCGTGGACATGTTACTGCCTCATAAACTTTGGCCGTCTTTTCACAACCTCAGTCAGCAGTTAGTTGACCTGCACATGCTGCACTCTCAGTTCTGATGTATGAACAGTCAAAGAGAGCTGATATTAGTTGTTTTAAGCAGCACTAAGTAGGTAGTAAGCAATCAGTGAGCTCATGGAGGCCAACACTGACCGGCCATGCAAACAGCCAGGCTAAATTGGTATCCCTAATCCCATATCCAGACATGAATAATGCTGAGGGAAAAGGCTTAGGAAGACATTCTTAAGGTGACTAGGCAACTCAAGCCAGGCAGGTAAGACCAGAAAAATGATGACTCAGCAGAAGAGGAAGCAGAAACCCATACTTAATTGAAATCAATTCCATATTACCTAAAGCTGAAGAGTTTATGCTCAGCTGTGCTCAATAGGCAACCAAACAAAATGAATGGCAAAAATCACTGTAGTGTCCAAAACTGTTCTCTCACCGAAGCTACATCCAAGCAAAATTCAAACCTTCGACTTTTTAGGAGGAAATAAAAACAAAACCTACATTAGCTTAAAGGGATGTTGCCTTTTAAGCTATTGTGGTGTTTTGAATGTCTATTCTCTTCAGACCTACATTGAAAAAAGACAGAAAGAAAACCTAAATGAAATCTGTGGTCAAATGTGAAGGCTCATCGGACTTTTCGTTTTCGTGTCTTTAAAAAGCCCAAGAGATGGCCATCCATGAGATTTGGAATACTACTATATATAAAAACATATATACATGAATATGATTTGGTGTGTGCCCAATTACATTTGTGGATATACATAGTCTTCCAGCAGCACTGTCCTTAGCTGTCTGTAAAACACTTTGCAGTCTACTCACCTGCACAGGTCGGAGGAGAACATGTAGAGCGTCTCATTCTTGGTGACGACTGGATGGAACGACGCTCCATTGGTTCCATTGATCATATTGCACTCATCAGAAGTCCACCAATTTAGCGAGCTGCATGCACACAAAAAATAATATCATTAATTTTTCATCATTTACATATTTAGAGACCCAGAAGTTTCAGGCATTTAGAACGCCCAGCACCCAACCATTTCATTTTTGTGTGTATGTTTTTAATACATTTGTTTAAAAAATATGTTTTTTAAATGTTATAAATAGTGTGGCCTTGTAGTAGATCAAGACCAAAAGTGTGTGTAGGTCAGAATAAGCTTGGCTAAAGCTTCTGCTGCTTTTGCTGAACCTTTGAATGTTTAAGGTATAGGTTGTTAGCTAAGCTAAGCGTCTCCTGGCTGCAGCTTCATATTTACAGACAGATATGAGAGCGGCAACGATCTTCTCATCCAAATCTCTGCAAGAAAGCAAATAAGTGTATGTCCCAAAACATCAAACTACTCCTTAAAGTGCAGTGTTAACTCGCTAGCAAGACAAGTATGGAAGATCATCATTACACCATACTGACAGACACAACAGAACAGTCTGAAACAATTAGGTTTTCAAAGAGAGACAAAAATGATCTTAAAAAAATCTCAAAGGGCAAAAAAGAAGATTGGTGTGGCTTTTTCACACAAAAAGCTCTGATGAAAGACCTGTGAGTGAGTTTTCTGTGGCACAGATAACCAACTGAGTAAGTTGCTTTAACCAGTTAATTAACCTAAATAATAATTTCATTAATCATTACATAGACAGGCCCAGGGACGGTGTATCAACTGTGATCTGACAATGGCAGGAAAAATCAACAGGAAACTGTCTTGTGATCCCTTAATGTTATTACACAGGATGAAACAAGCCCTGATCATATTACTTCAAATTGCATGTAATCAATCATTCTCACTGATTGGATGCACAGAGCAAGAAATAATTCTCATTCAGTCATTGTCGTTTTGTGCTGGAGGTGAACAGAGACAATTACCTTTGACCGTTCCACGTATCCACTCTAGCGAAGTCCTTGTAGTTTTGTTGGCCAGTGAAGAACACATATTCACCATCGTTGGAAGCATTGTTCTGTGAGAAAAATAATGAATACTTTCAACAAACAGCTCTCACACGAGAAAGCCAAAAAAAAAAAAAAATAAAATAAAAAAGATTCTTTACATCTAATCAGAAACTCTCGATTTCCTGTGATTCTAATAAAGTTTCTGTGCGGTTTTCTGATCTATTTTGTACCTTTTTAGGAATAAACACACTCCAGTCTGTACAATAATGTATTCATATTCTTAAATGAGACCTTATAGAAGAGTCCGAAAACATAATCCAGATCAGGTTGTAAAACACTGAGGGCTTTGAGCAGGCCGTCTTCATATCCCCACAGCAGCTCTCCCACTGTGTGGGTGGTGAACAGGCCTTCCCCTTTGGACTTCATGTAGGAGGAGATCAGATTGGCCATGATAGAGTGGTCCTTGAATTTCTCCATCACCGTCTACCAGGAGAGAGAAGGGAAGGGATCTTGTTGAGGACAACTCGTTGTGTAAAGCGCTAAACTGCAAAAGTTCCACAAAGAAAACTACGTAATAGAATGAATCATTTACTTAAATAGCATGTAAAAAAAAAAACCTATAGGAGAGTTCTCATTACAGTAGCACATTACAACAGAACATATTATCAGTCTCAGTGCTGCAATACATCACTTACTGCAATGTTTTTGTAACAGTAAAAGGAAACAAGCCTAGACAAACACAACTAGATGACATGTACTAAACTGTAACTGAAATGCTAAACATAAAAACTTGTGCATTTTTTAGACAATCTTTTTACTCTTTTGTGGCTGCCAAAATCATCTCATAACCTTTTGGGGAGGCAAAACGCCTGGGCTAAGAGTCCGTGTTATAAATAGCTGTAACGTGAGTGTGGCGTTACTCCATAGCGTGAAATAATGTTACTCCTTGTAGTTACATGGGAGACTTTAATCTACTGATCTTTAATTTCTAACATTAAAAGTGTTACTTAAAATATTAATAAAACACAACTTCCTCATTTGTATGTTTCTGCCCAATAAAATAAATAAATGAAACTAGAAAATAATACTACCATGACTCAATAATGTATTATCAAACAACACTAGAAATTAATGGAGTCCTCACCATTGCAGGGATGTTGACTGTCCTGATGAGGTCACTCTCTGGACCTCGGGACATGTTACGCTGGAATATGTAAGTCTTAGTGTTGACAGCTGTTACTTTCGTGCCATTATCCTGGAAGTCCACTTGCTCCATAGGCCGGTACTCTCTGTGTAGAAAAACAGAACAACTGGGCTAAGGCTGAAAGACATTAACTGTTGATAGCTCCTTGTTACTGCGCTGTAGCCAAATATCTTGAGAAAAAAAAACCTGAAATAAGTTTGTTCAGGATGATGTTACATCTCTATCTTTCTAGATACGGTATAAGAGAAAAGGCTATTATATTAAATAATTAGAAAGTTCTGTATTGAAAATCATATACTTGGCTTAAATATTACATAATGCAGGAAGAGCAGATTTCCTTTAAAGCTATTTATATTGCTGACTCAATTGCATGTGACTGACAGACGAAAGGGGGAAAAAAGGAACATCTTTGCAGTCATTGAGCAATGGTGACAGCTACAGTGATGCACACTGGAAAAATTACATTCTTCACCAAAAAGGTGAATCTTGACTGTTCTACACATCTTCTTGTAACTTGAAACATATAAATGTGCTATAATAATGCCACATGGGGTGCCTCAAACTACTCCAGTTTAACTGATGAGTGATTCAGAGTAGAAAATGTGTGACTGTAAAGAAGCTCAGTGTCAAAAAAAGAAAGAAAACCATCTAAGGTGTGTGGTACAATATCTACCAAAGCGGGGTTTACAGAATAATATGAACTTCAAGATTCTACAAGTATGTAAATGGACCACTGGGTTATATCAAGTACTGGCAAATAAACTGTTGTGCTACCATTATGTGAAAGAGCTGCCTTTTGGCACAATAAAATACTTTTTGGCAGAAAAGGAGAAAGGAAAAATACAAATAACACAGTGATGCAACTCTTATTTCTCAGCGAGACAAACTGGCAGCTGTACAAAGCTACTGTGTCTGTCAGTGCACAGAAAGGAAAGGCAAACAAGCTGCCTCAAGCTAGCCAGAGACAGGACCACACTACTATTGCTCTGCAAGCTGTCACTGTCATTTTTGAAAAAGACAATAATTTAATAATGGCAGAAACACATGGTTTTAAAAGTAGTTTTTTTAAATATTATATTGTGTCCACTATTTACAGTGAGTACTTTGTCTTTCTGCAAATTTGCAACAACATGCACAAAACATCTGAGTGAAAGTCTGGAAAAAAAGCATTTCCAAAATAAATGCACAATCAATTTTGTGTGTGGCAGCTTTAGTGCTTTTATCAGCTTGGAGATTTTCCCAACAAGATGCACTGTAGTGACACTATTTATGTGAACCTACATTTACTGTGGTAAACTCTGTTGCTGTAATTCTTTCTACTTGACACCTTCAGGGAATGGCCATTATTCTTTCAAGACAAGAGTACCATTAAAAACTTCAAAAATCAATCTATTTTAAGATTTTTTGATAGATAATTGATAGCTTTGTTATTCTCTATCAATCAAAACATTTTTATTATAGTGTATATAGTATTGCTTGTGCACGCTCTGCTTTCATGTGCACCACTGCCCAGATCGGTGTGGCTGTTTGTGTGTTTTAAACTGTGACATCTGCACTTCTGTTTTATTGAACAGACAAACAGAGAAATGAGAGTCAAGTCCTCTCTCACCTGTATGTATATGGTCCAATCTCCACCACGGCAGGCCTATCCCCATCCAGCACCTCCAGGGGATTGATCAGATTAAAGAAGTAAAACTGCATGTAAATAGGGGCTGGTGGATTCTCCCAGGCCTCAAACGCCTCTGTGCCATTCTTCAAAACGACTTCCTATGTGAGACAAAGGGCAATGGGGTTAGTTGTCTTGCACAGTTGAGAAAAATGTGTGACTTCTTACGAATAGTTAGTCTGCTGCTGACTAAGCTGTCCTCACAAACCAAAGTGGTGAAATCACCTTTTGGATTAGCTGTCATGATATGCCATTCATCTCCAAAAGTAGGCCAATGAGGTGAGGATATCACGAAGCAGGAAGAGACTATAATAACTGGGAAAACTATGCCGATGATACCGATTTGAATATGCAAAACAAGAACTGACACAATAACAGCTAAAAAAAAAATATAGTTCGTTAAACTGGCTGGATAGTTGAGACAGTATCGGCAGCAGCATTCACAACATCTCTAACTTAGTGAGTGGTTTGAAATAACATTCCTAAATGTGACTCATTAGTAAAACATCCAGCCTCGTAAGTCAGTCGAGGACCTGAAGCTGTGCAAAAAGCACAAGCAAAACTCAGTGGCGAAATCGAAACACACCAGACTGTCTTCGACGTTTTGTCAAATCATGCTAGCCAACATTAACTGTCCACAAAATGTCTAACGTTAGCTTGTTTAGCGATTATCCGACGTTGACGCCTGTTATAAAACGCTAGCCTGAATAATAAGATGCTTACCTTCTCAACCATCGACTGTACGAAATGTGGAAACACGTTAGACAGGACCAAAGAGATACCCAGGATCAACGTTAGTAAGGAAAAAAGTCCCGTGCCGTAAATACAACATGATTTCAGTGTCATGATAAAACAGCAGATTTGTTTCTGACTCCAGCCACTGTGTGGTCGGTTTGTTGTGGTCGTCCAGGAACTTGCTCGATGGAGCAGAGACACACATCCGGAATGAAACACGTCCCTGCAACCACTTCCGCTTTCTTCGAGAGTCGACGGCTTCCTGGAGCACCCGGCCGTGACGAATACACTGCAGTGATGTATAGTTAGAGTAGCCAAAATCAAAACAAGTTGCAATTTATAATGGTCAAATGTTGTAGTGCTCTAACATCCATTATATGGTAGACAAAATAATCTTTTTTCCCCCACATTAGCTGGTTATTGAGGCCCAAATGCAGGGAAAATATCTGTCTTGCTGATAGACTCTTTGTTTTTAATCACATGACAGTAACGTCACTCACGTGGACCATTTTGTTTCAAACATAGGCCATAAACCATTAATATCAGTGTGCGAAATACAGGAGGTCTCGGGGGGTCTCGGACCCCCTAATTAACAACTAGGACCCCCCGAAGACGGCAAAATCAAATTTTGAGGGGGTCTCAAAATTAAGCTAATTATTTACTATTTATCTTTATTGTAAAACTTTAGCCAGCAGCTGCTGACATGGTTACGGGTGCCGGTTGTAATTCTGCGGCGCAATAATACACTCTGACTCCGCGGTTCTGCTCCTCTTCTCCATATCTGAAAAAACAGATTTACGTCTTATGTCTTCATTTATCCAACGGGGGAAGGTTTTAAACAGTCCTTAAATCTTGAAACAAAGGGGTTTGGAGATTTGCTGCTATCCTACACGTGATGTCGCTGTATAAACTGTGAATCAGCAGCTCACCGGGGTCAGAAAAGCACACAAAGTCAGTTAACAGCTAAATCCCGGTGAGTTAATGAAGGTATCCACGCTGTGCCAGCTGTGCGTAATATTACGCATAGTTTTGGAGAGGTGTGAGTGCATGTCTATTGAGTTTGTCTGAGCAGGAAACACAAGTGAAATTGATTTACTGAAAACGTGGAGCTTCTGCCTGTTTTTAATTATTTATCTATTTATTTGTTAACATTTATTTAGTTCCTCGTTGTGCGCCCCGAGATTCTTTCATTTACTTGGGTAAAATATGTATTTCAATAAAATTGCATCAAATCTGAGCTTTTTATATATGACACAGGACCACTCTAAAAGGCCTTCCAGGTGGACCCTGCATTAATACCTGTCTTGTCTGTATGTCTTGTAGAGAAGCCCACAATGGTGTTGAAAAATGTACCACAAATGGGTCGATAGAGGCCCACAGCTCTTTTTTTTTTTATTCCCAGCAGGTGAATCCAATAATGTCTAGGCCTACTTTATTTTACACACAATTGCACCCTTACTTTCCTCTCCCCAATTTTGTTCAACCTCTCCAAACCTGCAGTAAATCCCTACATTTTGAATAAGCGTTTGCCTTGAATCATTTCTTGACCAAATAACTCATTTCCCATTAGACTACTTATCATTCAGGTCATTCCAGTGTTAGAGGCATCCTCACCTGAAGGGTGCAGAAAGGATCAAGAAGAAAAGACAGAGTCATCAATTTTACTAAGTGTTATATAGTAACATAGAAACTATGCACCTGCGATGAGATATTTTGTTCTATCACTTATAAGTGAAGTGTGTGTGTGCTATGCATGTATTCAGCACATGTTTCAACATAATCAGGTGTATACCCAAGTCAAATATTTTCTCACATCTGCAAAAAGCATATAGTTTGTATGATACTTCTGTGTGGAGTTACATTTTTGCTACTATTAGAAAAACATTTTATTACCTACTATTTATTATTAAATACATTATTCATATTGCAGAATATTACATATTCTTAATTACGTATCTGTACATAATAGTTTAATGTTTATGTTTACCTCATCAAGCTTGTTGTTCTTGTTTTTAGCTGTATGTATGTCTATTTCTGTGTATGTACATTGAGAGCAACAGAAAACTGGAGTCACATTCATTGTATGTGTTCTTGGCCAATAAATCTGAATCTGAACAACAGTGTAGTAAATAGCTTATCCACTAGATGTCACTGTCTTGACATTTGCTAAGACTTCATGCCACTTCCTACATTTTTTGTTGGCTTCTAAACTGGAGTCATAGTACTTGTTGAGTCTAATTTTCATATAAAAGGGACCACGCCTTGGCTAAGCAGACTAACCTATGAGCAGGCGTCTTGTGTCTCTGTGTCACACTGTCTCATTTTCTCTCTCATTTTTGTTTCTCTGATTGTTTACACAAAAATTCCCAAATTACATAATTTCAAAGATACTGCTCATACTCATTTAGGAAATAGTTTCCGATCTGCCAGGGCAAACTGAACAGACCACCAGAGACTGTATATGAATGATATATACTGAACTGAGTGAAAAGTGGTCCATTTATTCAACAGACACTGGCTGTAAGTCAAAAATATTTGAACATTTGCTTCGAATGAATGTTTTTGGTTTATGACAGATACACAGACAGTGAGGTGGCCTAGGTAACTTTAAACTCATCCCACCAAAGAGCATCAACATTACAACCTTACGGCTCAGACACGTTCTTACCTGCATTATTACGTTTCATTGCAGTGCTGTTGCGACATACGCTCATATCATCAACATGATTTGTCTGCCTGGCTGTTTCTCAACCCTGGAGCTGATACACACTGATTTTACACATGAAGACCAGTTAACACATTATGAGCACTATCACGGTCTGTAAAAACAGTTGCATGGTGTCTTCTGTGGGTCTGGTCTGAAGTCTGAGGTGCATTATGGGAAATGTATGATCCAGCATATTGGAGCTTGGCTCATAAGGACTAAACATCAGAATATCTTGGCCCCTGTTGCATTAATTTTGACTATTCTTGTTAAAAACCTGTCTCTTGCAAGTTACCCAACTTTATGGAGGTGCAATGCTAACATGATGGAATACCCCTTTAAGCAAATACATATTGCCTTATTTATTAGTTTTAATTGAAAATACATACATGGTTTGAAATATGTGATAGTTATGTTGGAGCCCCTTCTACAAAGAGGTTTTGTTGCATGAAAGTGTACGACAGCTAGCCACTTTTGGGGGTCATGGAAGTTCAGGGGTCTGGTCAAAAAGCCAAAACATATAGCCTACAGTGTGGTGAATCAACAAAAAGTTATGTCAGTAAAAGAGTAAGAAGGCTTTCATTCTAATGTGTTCTGTTCAAGCTTTGTGAGTGTGGTTTTGTGGGAAATACCCCTTTAACCAGAACATGAATGGGGCACAATGGAGAGCACGAGGGGGCTCGCTCGCCGCGGTCACGGGAGCACTGGGAGAGTGACGTCACTTTCCTAAACCGGGCAGCGGCCGTTGAGTTGAGTCCCGAGCGAGAGACAGGCAGGAGTCCGCGAACAGCTCAACTTTTAATGTATTCGGGCCAGTGTGTCGGGGCGCACTGTTTTCTTCTCCTTTATGCACGCTCCTGCTCGACTTAGCTCAACAACGGCTCGCTGTTTTCTCACCGGCTCGGTAGATAATCTGCTTTTGGCACAAAAAGCGGCTGTGTGTCAGTTTCTTTTATGTGTCCAGCCCTCCTGCGACTCCCAGCACATAACAGGGTAAGTGTGTCCCGGCAATTTCATATCATGTGAGTGGTTGGGTTGTTGGTCGAAATGATGGCTGGTCAGTTTTACAAAAGCCTCAGAACTAACTGTTTGTAAGCCTCAGTGGTGAATTAAACAGCTCCTGTGCAGTCCTACGGCGCAGTTACAAAGCGTCCAATCTGATATTCAAGTGTTTCATGTGCAACGATACACGTCGCGCGCATTTGATACTTTCTGTGCTAAACGAGTTGTTTGTGCATATATCCATGCAAATATGCACAGGGAGCTACTTGATAAACGGTGCTCCGAACTGTTTGTTGGTAGCAGTGGACTTGATTCGTGCTCTAATAGAAAGTTTGACAATGGATTCAGTAGTAAAGTTTGCTGTCCAACAGTGAGACAACAGATTTGTATGATATCTCTGTTCATTATAGAGGCGTTCACAATCCACTACCACTTCTTAATTCTTGTTTTTGATCAAATTTACCTTTGATGGGCTGCTGATATTTTGCAGTAAATCTCATCAGGGGTCCTCAGAAAATGAATATTTGCTTTATGAATGTGGTAGGCAATTATTGGCGAATAATCTGAATGGCTTGAATGTTGCCAGAGGAGCCCAGACATGGCTGTCCTTGATGCACCCACCTACAGTACACCCCCTCTAACACATCAGTGTCTGCCCACGCAAAACTAAACACTCTTTGAAATCTGAATAACTCCATGCTTTGTCTCTGCAAAACCTTTTATGAATGCATACATTTTTAAATACTATTCCTTCAGGACCTAACTGCAGGGAACCATTGCAAAGAGGTTCAAATTGCTTACATGGTGCTCTTGGTTGAAATACAAGCAGACACAGAGGACTCTGGAAATAATAATAATAATGAAGTAAGTGAGAAGACTAAATTTGACTGGGATATTTTGGGAGTAAATCATTGACGAGGTAATTTCAGGCATGAAAAATTGGAAATTGCTAGAGGCAGTTAAGGCACAAAAACAGTCACCAGACATCCCCAAGGGTTCTGTGGTGATTTAAAACATCCTTATAGGAAACAATACAAAGCCAGATACCATTGCCAGCAACAGGTTTAAATTAGAATTGCATCTGGTATGAAGTCCATTCCCAAAACTACACATTAATTGGAGAGGGATAGTTAAATGTAAAAGTGCTTAGTATAAAGTTCTGTGATCCAACTCATTATGAAAACTTTTTCTACATTTGATTTGATCAATTACTGTAGTACTAGAAGTTGTGCTGCTGATGAGGCTTTAATAAACAGCATATTTTAGTTTTTATAAGAACAATGTTGATTTACTAAGGCTGTAGACTATTGCCACCGTAGATCCCTGCTGCTGCGCTGCACATTTACACCTCATACTGACTGTAAACTTGTGTGGATATAGCATCACAAAATACTTTAGTCAGGTAGTTTAGTCTTCTCAGAAACACTAAGTCACATTTGAAATGGAAGCAAGGCTGAGTTTAAACATCTGTTTTTTTCTTTTTTTTCTTCACAGCCTTGACTGAGTGATTGAGTGAGTGACTGCATGGACCGGACTGAACATGAAGAGCCTTAAAGCCAAGTTTAGAAAAACCGATGTAAGTACTGTAACATGTGTTCATGGCTATGTAAAGTGTTTGTACATGCAACCATGTGTGCACAAGTGTGTATGGCTGAGTCAGTGTCTGTGTATGTATAGCTGTAGCAGTTGGGGATGATTTATTTTCTCAACCTCGGGGTCAGCAGCACCCCACGGCTTGTTGATATTTTGCTATTTAAGAGAAAATAAATAGGTTTGAAAAATAAAATAAAATAGATTTTAATCATAATGTCAATGTAATCCATTCAGAGCTTCCTCCATGCTCTTGTAAACTGGAAAAGTATGCCATGCTCAATTTCACATGACAACAACTGTCAGCTCTAATTGCCGGTGTCATGAGAACTTCAGGACCTAAAAACAGGATCATGAGGTTGAGAGACCATGATTTATGGTGTTAGCGATATGACACAGACATTTATACAGACATGTTGAGTCACTTTGGAAGGTGATTGTACAATGTGATGTGAATTTTTTTGATCAATCCTCCAAAGACCACAAATATTTTAAGATACTCAGACTCTGCACCGCTCCAGATGAGGATTTGATCCTGTGGACTATGAATCAGTCTTTGGGGAGGAATTTCTTTATGGTGGATCAATCATTCATTCGGTCTAGGGAACTCTACACTCACAGGAAGTGAGGCGTCTCCACAGCGTCTGACTCATCTGTTGTCACGGTGACCGTAATGACACAGAGCCAAACTCCAGACAGGAAAAATCTGGAGGGTTGCTGGATGAATAGGATGAGTTTTAGAAGATGGAGGGTGTGTCAGAAGTAGAGAAGTTGGCGAGTGGAGAGAAGAATGGCAATTATATGAGACACTTGGTTTATGTAGACAGTTTCCATTAGATTAAGAGTGTGTGACAGGGCAGGATGGTGATCTCTGGTTAAATGGCATGCTCTGTTGAGAGAGAGACTGTCCCTCAGAGGAAGAATTAGGTGGAGTACATCCCTGTTTTTACTCAATTATAGCCACAGTATACTGCAAGGAACAGCTAGTGCAAGGATATGTAGAGCGCAAGACTTCTGCTAGTGGAGAGCAAAATTAAATCACAAGTAATCGTGAAGAACATTCAAATGTACAGTTAAAACTGTTAAGGAATACAGACACAAATATACTGTATGTCAATAGAAAATGGGGGAAAAACAACCAATTATTCCTAGTGTCTGATTTAATCAGGCCCACAGCCTAATATTAGTAAATTATTGCAAATTCTGTCAGCTATGTGGAGGAGAACAATAGTGTCCATTGTTCTAGAAAATGTTGAATCCAGCAAGGTCATAATAGTTCCTCCTTAGTGCGTAAAATGGATGGTGGCTGTCTCACCTTTACTGGGTGTTTTCCAGTCAGAACCTGTGTTGTTACAGTAAGAGTTGTACATTGTTTGAGATGGATGCTTTCGGAGTGAAATGCCTGTCCTCACTGAAATAGCCAGTCGTAGGCGGTATGAGAGAAGAAAGGGAAGAGCAGTGGATGTGAATGTTGCTTAGAAACGCAACTGAAGCCATTTGCAGTCATGCATGCCTTTGCAGACCTCACACCCACATACATTGTCGCACTTTGATCGCATGGGTGTCTGTTAATTTTTCAGCTTGTCTTTTTAATTGTAGTAAATCTCTGTTTTCATATCTGTGTGCATTGATATCATACTGTTTGGAAAAGGAAACGACTGAACTGCTGCACTAGTCACAGTCAGACATCTAAAACTGTTGACAGCAGTTTTGATTGATGTACCAGTTCTCTTGCACTCAAAGTGCACACACATCATAGAAGAAAATTACAGTAATGAGGCATTATTGTTTTGCTGTAGAGAATAACATCATTTAATACTGATCCGACTGCAAAAGCATGTTTATTTCTGTTTATTTCGTGTTTGATGCAAAGCTCTGCCCATTGTCAATATTACACCCTCATTGTATGTATGTAGTGCTGTGTGTATTGATTATGTACTATAATCAGAAAACAGTGTATTTCTGTTCTGCTGCATTCTGGGAAAGCATATCTAACCAACTATATTCTGAGATTAGATATTGAATTTTCTCTTGAGCAATTTGGTGACATAGTCTTTTAATTAAAAGAAAGTAACTTTCAGTAAAGTACACATTCATTTTTTTATGCAGAGGAATCCTGGATAAAACAGTGCCAGCATTGCAGTGCATACATGGTGATTAAAATTAATGGTCATGATTAAGATATGCAGAAAAAAAGTTTCACAGGTTTATCCTCTGAGCCAATAGTCATTCCTTTGCTTTTTATAGAAACCCTGAACAACCGTAATAGAAACAAAATATCTCCTTGGTTCTATTTTAGGCTGTGTGTGTCAGTGACAGATTACACAGGAATGTTTCCCCCCCAAAACCAGCCCTTCATTTTTTTAAAACAAAATAACAGAAACTTAATGCCTCTGTAAATAGCTTTTCTATGAAGTCAAGACATTTCCAGATAATGTGTAATGTGTGTTTTAGTGTCAAAGCTTTACTGAATGCTTCACTTTGAGGATCCTCCTCCAGCCCAGTGAACTGAATGCATCAGGCAGCCAAACCTTTACTCAAACACCTATTCAACATGAGGCCTAAATAAGGTACAAATGATAAAATGGGACTGGAGGAGAGAATAAGATGTATTACTACTGTAATATGATACAGGCAGTATAAGGCCTAATGTTGCTGGATGATAATAAAACCTTGATTGTATATTTTTCAAATTCACAGTTTTTAATAGTTTTCTTTCTGTTTCTCTACTCAAACTAGAAAGACCAGAACCTAATTCAAACACATATATACAATAGACATTACATTCTTCATCAACCAGACCTGCCATGTAAAAACACGAATAACAAAACAACAGAATCCATGTATTTGTCCACATCATACTCTGGCTTTTTCAGAGCTGACACTTTGACTTGTCATAGCTGGAAAAGCACAGGTGTTACTAATAACATTAATGATGGCTTTGTTCTATTTAAGTGTAAAAACTAAAGAGAGTGCAGCCATTATTAATTTCATTAATTACACCTGTGTTTTTCCTGCTCGGACATCTTTAAATCATGTCTGTTGTTTATAAGACATTTTGCCACCAGTGTGTATCCTAAAATCTCGATTTTACACACCAAACACATAATTACTCCAATTCATTTAGCCTGTTTAACTTCATCTGGCCCACACGGGGGTCATTATATGAAAGCACTGTGCAGAACCACAGAGCTTAATTTTAAATTCTATTCCACATCATGAAGTTTCCAGACATGAAAAGTATTTAAGGCTGTACTGCAGGAAATGTTTAACTAATTATGTACAAGACATGTAGAACTTTCCATTTGATGCAATGGTACGGCCATAAATGATATCTTGTGGTTTGAATATTAAACTTAATATACAGTAAGGGTGATGGTTACTAAGAGGGAGATAAAGAATACGTATATAACACCAGATTGTACCATTACCTAATGAAAGACTCAACCCCTGATAAACACATAAGCACATGCACTTTGCATCATGTATGGGGCTTAATCCCTCATCTTTTAAAATTCAGATGGTAGGGGTGTTTTGTCTGGTTGTCTTATTTTAGTTCTCTTTGTTCCGTTTATACATTGATGTTTATTAGAGTTTTATAGGTTATAGGTTTATAGGTTTATTTCTTCTTAGACCTTTGTGTGTGTGTGTATGCTTTGTATGCCTTGTGATTGTGTTTAATGCCTGGCTGCACACCAATTCCCTCCGGGATTAAAAGTGGAAAGTTTGTGTATGTGACATTGTGGTGTTTTATCTAACTTTATAGGCACTTAAGGTTAGAGAATATTTAAGGTTAGGAGGTTAATTTATCACCTGGCCCCACGCTATACTTTATGTTGTGAGGTGCTGTGTTATTGATTAGGCTGCTGTACCAGATTTTGGAATCCTGAAGAGGAGTTTTTTTGTTGAGATGTGGACTCTTGCTGAGATTTGAAGGACTCATTCATTGGTGGTTAAACTATGGGTTTTATATGGAGCACTGATTGTGTAATACATTGTTGTAAACTTCAAATTCTTGTGTGCTTTGTGGTTTTTGTTGTCTGCTGACATATCTGGTTGTTAGTGATTGTTATTCCAAGAGGCATGTACTGAAAGACATGGGTCCTTTTGTAGGGTTGACTGGTACATAACTAAAAAAAAAGATTATCTTTGTCAGGACCTTAACTCTAACTGGCACCCCGGCTCCCAGTCAAACCGCTACATAAAAGGTGGCTGGGTGGAGAGGAAAAATTTGAAGGTCAGGTTGTGTGAAGATTAGTGTGATCCTCTAAAAGTACACACACACTCATACAGAAAAAAATAAATAATTGCACACCCTACATGCACCCATGTTCCATTGTACTGTTAGGGATGGTTGAGGCTGCAGAGTGTAAACTTTGTCCTAACATTAAGTCAATTTGCTGTTCTCCACCATGGCTTTATTAACTTGATGCAGAGCAGCTTAAAAATCATCTCCTTTTTTAAATATGACCAAAAACAGACCTTTATTATGTTTTTGCTATGCTTGTAATTATTTTTTGATCTGCCAGTATATTTGATTGTTGTATGAAAATATGTCTGGCTGTAGAAATACTGTGTAAACTAGCTTCCAAACTATACAGCCAGGCAGACTCAGCAGAATGTGTCACCAGGTTAAGTAGATCGGCTTTCTTAAATGCTGCACTGTGGATGCACTGTAAGGCTAAGCAGTGTGAAAACGCCGCCTACGCTTAAGGTGCTCATGCATTTCCAACCTTGATATTAAACAGCTATATTGCTGCACAAAAGATTAGCTGAGAACACAACTGAATGTGTGATTTTCTCACAGATGCAGCATTGGTAATAACAGTATTTTTCATGCACTGGGATCGTTGTGGCTGTGTTGTGGTCTGACTTTTTCCACATTAAATTTGTCCACCAAAATTCTGTGCATGCCAGGACCTAAAAGGGAGTAACACCAGTGTTGCTTTATCAGAGCAGGTGTGTAGTTATGCAAGGTCAAAGTGAATCAGAGGAATTCTTCTAAGTGTGTGTGTGTCCATGTGTGTGTTCTGAAATGTTTGAATGTCTGCTAGACTCTGTCTGCATTTGAGTGTTGTTTCTGTTTGTCTGCATCTGCCTGAATATGTCTTTGATATACATCATTGACATTTTGGGATTCGTTTGTGGATTGGCCAAACAGTCAGTATTTTGTGTGTGTAAGTGTGTGTAAGTGTGTGTAAGTGTGTGTAAGTGTGTGTAAGTGTGTGTAAGTGTGTGTAAGTGTGTGTGTGTGTGCAGTGTTTAAGACAAGCAGACGGTGTAATCTGGTTTCTGGGAATGGGGTTGGCGAACAGCCACAGAGAGACTTGCAGGCATTCTGCTTCAGCCATGTCTGAACAATCAGCTGTCAGAGATGATTTTGCTGTGACCTGCACATTGGTTCTATTTGTTGTTTGTCAAACTAGACCTTATTTATTTAATGTGAATTCAATTCATTTCACTTTATTGTGATGCGTAAGAAACTGATGTGTGCCTACAGCCTTTGCAAAGTAATATGGTAAGTAATGGTATGGTATGGTAAGTAATATAAGAATGCAAGTGACACTGTATGGTTGTCTATCGATCACATGATCAATCACCGGTTCCTCCCCTGTAATAATTAATATACTTTTAATTAGTTTAAGTCTGAGTTCAATTGTAGAAGATTGATTTGTATTCAGATATATTATGTGGGCCAAACGGCACAATCTGTATTTATGAAGATCAAAATTCAGCTTAGTTCAATATTTCTAGGTGGGGTATTTACTATTGCAAATACCATATCTGAGTTTCGGTACTGATACCAAAAGGATACTTACTTTGAGAAATGTAAAGTCCTCTGAGCAAGAACATGGTGTAAAAAAAAAAAAAAAAAAAAAAAAGTTGTAAATTTTTTTATTTAAATCAGGAACTATCTGATCGAAGAACAAGTTATCAAGACTATGAATCTGAGCAAACATTCAGTTCCAGCTTTCGGTACTTTATAGTTTTCCTACGGACACGTTTTGGTTGAGAACAAGAAGTTATTGAGGTTCAATCACCAGCCCTAAGCAGTACACTGTAATACTTAACATACAATAAAACAACGCAAAAAAATTCTATAATGTAGACAGTCATTCTAAAAACATAATAGTTTTTCTTGAGGGAAACAACCTTAATGTTAGAAAACACAGTGTAATGTGTAATTAGTTTGAGAAATCTTAATTAAATCTTGTAGTGTGCGTCGACCCTTTGAGACCACTTTAACGACTCTGTCCCTGCTGTTTGAGCAGAGCTGCTCTAAATGAGTTAATTTGCTTAAACTGTTATCTTACACTCAGCCCTTTACTACCCCCAACCCCCCCCCCCCCCCAAATTACGTAATGGCTGTGCTGTTGTGCGCACACATGTACACACATACACAATCTTTGCTGGTTATTATGTGTGTATTCTATTGTTGACAGTGACTCTAGTATTAAACCCTCAACCAGACCTTCATACTGTCACACTACTTAAACCTGCTCCCCCAGCTGCTAGACTAAGCAGGATTACTCGAGGCTCACACACACGCATGCACGCGTGCACGCTTTCACATCCATGTGCATAGACCAGTGTCCACAGCATGTGCGCAGACACACACACCCTCCCCTTATCATCCAGTCTCTCTGTGTCTAATTGATGTGTGGATTATGCTGTCTCCTCTCACTCCACACAGCTGTTTCATGGCTTCAGTTCATCCGAGCTACATGACACTGGAGACTAAACTGTACATTTACTGTTTGCTGTATTTTTGGCACTTAAATGTACAGAATCTGACTTTCAGCTATGTTAATATTAGAGGAATGGAGTCCTTCGTATCAGGAGTTATGAAATGTCTCTGCTGTGTTAATTGGAGCATCACTGCAAATAAAATCACATGCTGATCATCTGAACACATTTCTAAATAATGCATTGTGCACTGTGTGGTTGAAAATATTAAATCGTAATATTTCCCATCCTTCTTAGTACATCAAGGAAAATATGGCCATTAGAGAAGATGTTACAGCCTACTTTTTCCATGAAAGTTGAAACATACTGCAGTCACAAAATAAAAATCATTAAACTAACACAATAATGTGGCAGGCCTTCAATTATAGAAAGTTTCTTTTTAACTGAGGCACAGCCTGAAGTATCTCCACTTGGCTCTGTTTGATTTGGCCCAGTCTGACTTGGTTTGGCATGGAATGGTTTGTTCTGGCTGGGTGTAGTGAAAGGGTATTAGTTCTGGGATCGACAGTAAAACCTCAGGGACGACCCAGCATTAATCTGAGAGGAGGTGGAGGAAGGGTGTGTGTCTGTGTATGTGTTGTCAGTTGTCAGCAGGAGGTAGAACAGCAGTCCAAGGGATAACTAAAGGCCCTGTTCACACTTACTGCAGTATTTTATCTCCAGATAAACAGTGTATTCAGATTCTATCTACTTGATCCAGCTGAGAGAAATTTAAGAAAGTGTCGACATTGATGTAAAAATACATATGAAGCCAATGGAGAGAAGGAATATTAAGTGTGATATGGGTTCACAGCACTTATCAGTTTGATTTTATCATGTCAGGAGGATGAGCGACCCACCAGCCAATCACAAGCATGTTAAGTCAAGGCTTAGGTTTCGAGCTGAACCGATTAGTCGATCAGTTGGTCGTTTGACAGAAAATTAATTGGCAGCTGTTTTGATAATTGATTAAGTCAGTTTTTAAACAAAAATGACAATGGACATTTTTCACTGTTTTCTGACATTTTATAGACCAAAAGATGAATCGAGAAAATAATCAACAGATTAATTGGTAATTACAATAATCATTAGCTGCAGCCCTACTTACGGTCACCCCACTGCATGAACAGAAATAGAGCTGAAATGATCAGTCAACTTTAGGAAATTGAGCTGAGCATTTTTAGCTGTTTATTTTCAAGTAACTAATTGAAAAAATAATTGGCAGAAAAATCGATAATGAAAATAATAGAATAAATAACAGAAATAAAAACTACCCCACTTTTCACATTTACATTCCCAATTGAAGAAAATAGACGAGTAAACGAGTACAAAACTTAAATTTTAAACAGTTCTGACAAACTGTAAAAAAGGGGTTTTCTAACTTTTTATTATTGATTTCTCTTAAATAGAAAATGACATTGATAAATGTTACAGAGACTCATAAGGTGCATCCAGCATTTGGCAGTAACCTGTAATCATCTCCGTAGTGTACATTACATGATTACTGGTCGAAAATACATTCTTGATATTTAAGTTTCTCAACTGCTTCATGTGGCACATTCAAATGTATTAGAAGTCCTTGTCCTGAGTACAATTCGTCAGTCTTGACAAAAGGCGTAAGCAGAAAGTAAACGTCATCTAGCTTAATGTTATTTTTGTCTCCTTTGTTGAACTGGATGGATAGTCTCATGATGAAGAGTCGCCACAGTTAGTTACCTGTTGATTACACCAGCCACTGTGCTCATTATTCTAAAGTTTCACCCTTGATTTTGACCACAAGGGCTTCTAAAAGAATGTTTAAAAAATCTGACTTAGTTTGAATTAATCCAAGGAAAAGCAGAGGAAAATGGCTTAGAGCCTGTTTAAACATGGATCCAATTAAAGCAGGAACTGCCCATGGGATCTCTTTATTCCTTATCGCCTGTGTACATGGACTACAGACATGCAGCCAGGAAACCTGCTCGTCAGCAAATACATGAAGCACTGAGCATGGTAAAAGCAGGTGGGTGTGATCCGTATGTCTGTGCATGTGTTTGCATGCTCATTTGTGTGTGGGTGTGTGTTTGTGCATGGCCTTGTTTGTTTTCTGGTATGGGTGTGAGGAAATCGGTGATGATGCAAGGCGCTTGTCTGCTGCTTTATGTATTTGTGTTTATGAGAATTTCTTTTTTTTACTGAAGGTATATTATATACAGTGTGAGTTTAAAGTTCTTTAGAAAACTGTGGCTGTACATCCAGTTTAGCATGACTCACTAGACTGATGTGTCTGTTGACGTGGTTCAGAACTACATGTAGATGAAGTAATAGTGTAACACAACTCATCACTGATAATGATGGCAGCAGCAGAGAGATAGACAAAAGCAGATAAGGTGGATGAGGGGAGTTGAGTTGAAAGGCTGGGGAAAAGGGGGAGGAGTTGTAAAGAATAATGAGAGAAGAGAGACAAACATGAAGGAATAATGAGGAACAAGAACCGGATAAAGGAGGAGAGATTAGGGATGATGGGGAAGACAGTGAGCAGGAGAGTAACCCTATTAGGGCGATAAGGGCCAGTCAGGCTCCCCAGCCCCAGTTTGGTTCAGACGGGTTGTTTAGTTTGGCCTGCGCTGAACAACTGAAACAACATTCATGCTAGGAGATGGATGGAGGGAGGGTTAGGCTCAGTTCACCTGAAAAAACTATGAGAACTTTCCTTCATGAGAGACTTTTGGCATTGCCATGCTTGATTTGCAGCGTACTTCCGAGAACTGTTGTTGCTCGCGAACTTTCGTGAGATGTGTTTTTAGTTCTGTCTAATGATTCAAGTGATGGAAGTGACAGACAGATTTATGGATACAACTTTAAGGTAGAGTAGCGAGACAAACACTGTTTCCTGTTTTAGACAACATTTTGTCCTCGGAGCTCAACAGAATGATCAGTGAGTATTGTACTGAATCTGTGTAACTCTACATTGACTCTTTGAACACTGACCGAAGTCTGTGTGCATCAATGTGTGTGAGTATGTATGAACTACCCTTTCATGACTGAAGTGAGGGATACAGTATATTTTTGCCCTACTCCACTGACTTTATGAGCAGCCCTCGAGCGTAATGAGGCTGGTTGCTTTCCAAGTCCAGCAGTGTTTATTTATAGGGCAGGAAAGGCTATTTGTGTCAGGAGGAAGTGCTGCATGAGGGCTATTTTTAACTGGAGGGTCTTCTTGCACCCATAAATGTCCCATGCCGGACTTCTTCATCAATCCTTCAGCTTTAAAACAAGTACATTCAATGAAAAGAACTGTGTAATAACTTGTATGTAAAAAGTTCCAGCAGTAAGATCATGTACATGTAATAGACTTTAAAAAAAAAAAAATCTTCTAACAAGGTGGCAGCCTAGAATGCACAAAGCAAAACACAGTATATATTGTATATTGTCACAATTCCTGAAATCACATTTTAACTTGGCTGTAATTTTATACGTTTTAACTGATGCTTGTCATATCATCTGTGAATGAGCACATGGGTACAATGGGTTTCTATTGCTGGAGTCCTGGTGGCCTCATAGTGTTCCTGTTACTACACGAGTTGTTTATGAGAGGAGCACTGGAAAAGCAGTAAAATAAGAGGTAATTAGAGAGGTCAAAGGGAAATGTCAACTAAAGGCATTTTTTCAAGCTCAGATACTGAAGTGAAGAGAGGACAAGGGGGGCTGATGGATGACGTGATGAGGTTTCCTCTCTGTAAAGTCTTAGTGTTGATGTCAACAGTGGGAAGGCTGAGAGAGACTTTTAAAACAATAACAAGATCACATCATATCTTTAGCGGTTAAAAAATAAATAGTTTTAGAAGCTTTAGGACAGAACAATCTTCAAGTGCTTATTCTTTGAAATACACAAAGTGTGAAGCATGAACACAGTGCTTATTTGGCCTACATAGTACTTCCATCTGAGAGGCATGTCTCCACTACACTGCATTTAGCATTCCAAGAAAAATCCAAGTAAATACCAAATGACTCTCAGTATTAATAAACACAACTGGAGGAAAGCTAAAACAAAACTGAAATACAGGCTTAAAGGCCCCTTTGCAAAGCGCTGCTTTACCTCATCTTACAGGATGATGTGTAATCATAACATTTCCTTTTTATGCATATTGTTTGCAAACATATTCACATCTTACAAATTATAACCAATCACATAATGGCAGACATATGATCTAAGATTAATTTACATGGTAACTGCTACTTGATTCCTTTCACAATATTTTATCATCAGTGTGTGGTTGGTGTGGAGTTAGAAAGAAGTGAGCTTACCAGAGCCCGCTCCTCATCTCTGCTTGAGGCTAGTGACTCGGTTCTACATTAGCCGCTACTAACATAACACACCCGAACATCCGATTTAACTGTTGGTTGTTGAGTTGCATTGTGGGTAATGTAGGCTTCAGGGTTTGACCCTAACATGGGAACAAAAAAAGGTTAAAGCTGCATGTTACATTAAAATATCACTTCGAAACTAAGAACAGAGTAAACACCCGGGTTAACAGCACATACAAAATTCAAGCATTGGGTACTCCATCTTAAATCAATCTGCCAAACTGCCTATACTGAAACCAACACGGATTTGGTCCTCCTACAGGCTTCAAGGAGGAAGAATGTGTGGCATAAAAAAGACACTGTCTCTGGTTCTGTGGCATCGATTTTGATCCAACAACGTTATAGGAGTGCAATGCAAAATTGATGGAGTACTCTTTTACCTACTCCATTGGCTGATGTTCATATATGGACAATATATTGACCGAACCAACGTTCACTAGTTTTGAGAGTAAAAGACACTTAGTGGGGAGAGGGCGGTGCCACTATAATTACCGTTAATCTAAAACAAAGTTGCCAAATAAGAAAAATGTTCTCATGATGTGAATTTATTTCATTATCTAAACGTGGTGCGATCCAGATTGGGTAGTATTGTGAAATACATGGCAGCATCTTTCATTATGAGAGCAACAATCTGGTCTTTGTTTAACAGTTCTGTCTGCTAACTCTCTTATTCTGGGTTTGAGTTTCAGAGTCTAGTAAACTATTGTGCGTGTGCGTGCTCGTGTTGATGTGTGTTTGCACTACAGAGTAAGCGGTTTCAGCTGTGGCCCCAGAGAAAGCATGTATTGTTTGAGGACATTTGAGCATCTGCTTTGTTGCAGATAAGGGGTTTGAAGTTAATAGCCACTACTGATCAAAGGGCAGAGATATTGTAGATGTGTCAATCTCTCTCTTTCCTTCACTGTTTCTTTTCCTTTTTGTTCTGTACTTTGTTCACTCTTCCATCCTCTCCTTTACTTCCTGTCTGTACTGCCCTCCTCTGTCTCTCAGCCACTCTCTCAGACAAAGAATATTCTTGTAACCTGTATGGAGGCTATTCCCCTCTGGAGTTAAGTCTATGTTGCTTGCATGTCTTACCTCCCATCTAACCTACTTTTCTTTCTGCATTTATTTAGCTTTATCTTTCATCTCTGCATGTAATCCCATAGACAACATAATTCACATTTACACAAAAGACTAATCTGGTTTAGTGTGTCAATTGGAGAAGTGGACGGTGTTGTGTGTTCATGTTATGTCCAGTCACCTCTCTGAGAACCTGTGAGGAAGACTTAGAGTTTCTCTGTGTTTTCATCCCAATCTGCTGCTGCTTTGGTTGTTTTTTTCATTTTCTACTTGACTTGACCTGACTTGGTCTGTTTTATTTCCTTTCCATGTTTTAGCCTTTTAGTAAGTCAGTCTCTCTGCCCATCTATTTCCCTTCTGTTCTCTCTTTATGTCAGACGATTTTAGCTTTTCTTGCCCAACTAACAGCAGGGCATAGTTTGTCCAACACTTCAGTCCAGAGCAAGATTTCCTGGCAATTACTGGCCAGATCACCATGAAATTTGTTAGGGATACTTTCCAGTGCTCCCCTTTTCCTGGATTTCTGTGACATTTGCTGGGGATATGCATAGTCCCGGTTTTACCTTTCACACATTTTTCTAATCTTTAGATTTCCTGGGAATGGATTTGCTGAACATGAGTTTTTTTTTCAGTGTCACCAGAGTTGTGAGTTGCTCTTGACTTATTAGACAAGCTTAACTTAGTTTTAAATTAGGTTTATAAGCTTTTACCACTTTATATGTGGAATTAAAGCATCTGCATTGAAATAAACAGTAGAACCTCCCTCCTTCATACTTTTTTTTTTTTTGGTAGTGATTTACAATGTAGCAAAGGCAAGCGGCACTACCCAGAAAACCAAAGAAGAACAAACACCTTTTATCTGTAGATCAGCAAAAATTTTATTTTGTCTATTTTGGAAGGAAAAACTAAAGGTTTTCTAAAGTAAATGTTTTTCTGTTAAGCTCCACCTGCTCTTAGCGTTTGAACTCTACAAACATACAGAATGTGATATTGGAATTACTGTTTCCCAATCTTTGTTTGTTTTCCATTCAGAGAAGCAGAAAAAGCACTCTGTGCAGACATGTTTATGCAGAAACCATTAGGTTAACAAACAGTCACTCACACTTGATGAGCATCTGTTTTCTTTGCACTTTATTCTAAAACTGTAGTAATGACTGGATGTTTGAAGTTGTGATTCGATAATTTGTTTCCAAGACTTCGCAAATAGAGAGAAATGAACACCTGTGAGACATATGAGGAGAGGACGGGGCACAAGAAGGGAGGGAGGTAATAAAGAATATAACTGTAAAGCAACACACAGAATTCTGATTTATACCAGTTCTATATCTCTGTTTCTTTTTGTTTTTCAGCATGTCTCTACCAATTAATTAAGTGCTTTTTCTTTTCCTTAACTCTCTTGCTCTTTTCTCTTTGTCCTTGTCCTTGAGGCCAGCCTCAGGCCTGGACAAACAGGAAACACTTAGTGTTATCAGCCGACTCTTTGTGTCTTAATGAGTGTCAGACTAAAGACAGAGAGGGAACTACCGTCCACACCCTGATCCCATTGTAAACACACTTATCGCAGCACAGAAAGAGGTGGACAGACAGAGCCAGAGAGGACGGGGAAACTGAAAGCAAGACAGGAAGTGAGATCCTTTTCACTTCCTGGTGGTGAGCACAGACCAACAGCGGTCCTACTGGTTTATAATCTCAGGATTACTGACCCATGATTTATTGCTGGTGCAGACCAATGTAGGCTAAACCCATGCTGTCCAGTGCAAGGCAATGTGGGCTAAGCCTACAATATTCAATACAAGCAGATATTGTCCAAAGTAATTTGTTGTGCATTGGTTGAGCTGTTTTTAAATGTGTGGTGTTTGTACAATATTTGATGAGTTGTGTTCAGATTATACATCATGGGGAGCACGGCTGCAACTAACAGTTGCTTTAATTAAAGTATAACCAACATTTCTATAATAACATGTATCACATGACAATGTAAAAACAATGTGACGATGTGAAAGGAGTCGCTGGTAGTGATGAACCTACTGAGAATTATCACCTGAATCTGCAGCTCCCCTCGGCTTTACGGAGCTTTATAGTGAGTTTCAGCTCTTCGTTCAGCTTTCCGGCCTCCAACTTTACTGTTTTGATTCACGCTCACCGTCCTCGTAGTGTTGTTTTTGGCGGCAGCAGGCAGCTATTTCCAGCAAAAAAGCTCTAAAAACCCACTGCACTACCTGCTCAGCACCAAACAGCAGACAGACAAAGTTAGCGACTCGCTGGTGAACATAGTGGAGCACTTAGCAGCTAAAGAGCCAGATATTTCCCTCAGGAGTCGGTGGAGACCAAATGAGAGCTAAAAGAGAGTGAATATGTGACTTGCATTTGTCAGGTGATCAGAAACACGACTCCAGAATGAATGCTAATGTTGCTGCTGAATGTGTAAACAAGCAACTGTTTGCTATCAAGTTCGCCATATCAACTTAACAAGTGATGCTATTTCAATGTTGTGTTCACAACTTGTTTCCACTGCACCCAAGTCGCCATATTTTACATTGTGGGGACTCAGGAATGCTTTTAAACCATGTCAGAGATATGTGTTTGATAATATTACATTAAACAGAAAAGGTTATTTCTTCACAGTGTCTACCTGCTTTAATCTGTTGTTGTCGAGTGCTTATATGCATACGAGGAAGCACCACAAATTGTCATTTACTTTAAGGACACGAAGATATTTTTGCTATTAGTGCACTGCGAGGGTATGGTACACTAATTGCTCTCTCAGAACAAGCAATAATTTCTTGGATTATGCCCCTTTCTGGTTTAGAAAACTTTTTGTTTAATCACTTTTTCCTGCACTGATTTTGCACCATCTCTGCCAGCACATGATTATTTCATCAGCCTCCCTGCGACGACGCTGTTTGTGTAAGAGGCCGAAACTGGAGCAGTGCATTCCGCTCCACTTAAACCTGTCCATTACAATGTAGTCTAATGCTATCGGTGTCATGCTGCTCTATCGTGACGGCCCTTCATTTTTTGTTCAGCCTATTAAAATCACAGAGGCCATTAGGCAGGATCATGCGATACAGTACATCAGTGTTTCCCCTGTAATTTCTTCTATTGGTGCTGGTAGGAGGTATTTGTGTTGGTAGGGGTTCAAAGTCCATTCTAGTTTTTGGATGAAAAATGTTTATTTTACAGTAATATAAAGAATTAAACTAAGCACGAACCACAAAAAAATTACTTTGATAAGTGAAACTACTACTATTGATAAGTACTTTGACAAAAAAGTCCTCCGACCAAACTTTAAAAAGAGAACATTTATTGGCAACTATTTTGATAATTAATTAATCGTTATAGTCCATTTTCAAGAAGAAATGTGAAACATTTGAAGGTTCCAGCTTCTCAAATGGGAGATTCTGCTGCTTGTCCTCGTCTTACATTGTAGTAATTTGAATATCTTTGGGTTTTGGACTGTTGGTCGAACAAAACAAGATATTTGATGACATCACCTTGGGTGAAAGGAAACTGTGATGGACGTTTTTCACTATTTTTTTTGACTTTTTATAGTCCAAATGATTAATTGGCAGGAAATAATAGTTATTTTCAGATATGTATTTTTGCTTTTGTTCTTGCAGTCGTGCGTGACCAGTGTTATGCTTCGGTGCACAAAGAGGAAGTCCTGCTCAGTATGAAACAAGGGAAATTAATCGCAGATGCAGATGTGTGAAACGTTTAAAGTACACAAAGTTGTGCAGATGTTGTAAGACTGGTTCCTCTGTCATATAAACCCCTCTGGGTAATAATAAATGGCATGGTGATAAACTAACGGTACATATTTCTATTTGAGAGAGAAGGGGAGTGTTGACTCTACTCTGTAGACACAGTGGAGGTTCAGATGAGATACAACCTTGGGTAAAAGCTTTTGAGGAGTTGCGTACTTTTAGAGTGAAACTATTGCCACAGGGTAGTGGGTCTTCCTACCATTTTCTTTGCTCTAAATGTTCAGTTGATTTCAAAGCAACTGACATCCAACGACAGCATGAACAAATCTTTACTGAAGCGAGTATACAGAGAACTGGTTGTCAAGTATTACTCATAGTGTTTTTAATGATAGTACAAAGCTTGGAACCAAGAAAATATACAGTACCCAGATCCCCGGACCATAGTTTTAAAACGCTGCACTAGCTCCTACCTTGTTTCTGGTTTTCCATCTCCGTAAAACCACACTCTAACTTTCTAATTGCCAGGTTACTCCTCTTACTGCCCTCTTAGGTTGGACAGATTTGTGTGGTTGGCAACTCTGCTCTGTCTCCTCTGGGTTTCTTTGTAAATCTTGGGTGGGTATATCTTAAGGATAAACTTTGGTAGTAGTTTCATTGTGTGGTGCATTTAAAAGCCTGCATATTCTCTCTGAGAGACATTTTCCCAGCATACTTCTGTAGCTTAAGTGAGTACATTTCCATCTAGGAATTGTACCAGTGTTTTGTCATTTCAATATCATTCCTTGTCATTTGTGACATGCTCCTCAGATTAATAATTTCATACCAGGGGTTAAATATTTGCTGCTTGAGTGGAAACCAGGAACAGAGATGTCCAGTATCATGGGGGAAGATCTTACTGCTGTCCTGCTGCACGCTAGTGTGTGGAAAACGTCTCTGAGAAAAGCATATTCAGCTGTTCGAACAGACATTGAAAAATATATACATTTATAATAGTCTTTCAACCTGGAATAAGCAAGGGTGCAGGATTAAATTATCTAGTAAAGGGTACGAGTCTGGTTTGATCAGATGGGTCACAGGGAAGCTTGAACCAACCCCAAAATGTACTGGGAAAGTGGCCAGTCAGTCACAGGGCTTCACATATACAAGTTTACTTTGTAGAGTTTACTTTCATGGTTAGATATAGGAAATAACAAGATTCAGATATTTTAATCAGCTCAGTTGGTAGACTGCATTATCATGCAAATATCAACAAGAGCGTCAATTCCCAGAGAAGAAATATGCAACATCAAGTGAGTTTGTCATATTTTTTTTTTTTTTTTTTTAGATCTGATAAGTTACTGAATGATTCAGGTGCACACTATACATGTTAGGCTTAAATTCAACTGTAGTAGCCTGAATTAAGTCACATTAAGTGACATCTCACCATCTGCAAGATGTGACTCCTGTAATTCAATCTGTCATGTACAGGAGTGGGTTTGTTTTGCTGCTGTTTCCGGATCACAAAGGCACTCAATAACGACACTAAGTTCCACCCTTCCTGATGTCCACAAAACATGATAAGAAATGTACCGGGTACCATGCTGAATAATATAAACAAACCACCCTCGAAGTTCCTTTTACATACTCTTTGAAGATTTTGGTACAACAGAAACAGAAACACATGGTATGTACAAACATATTTCTTTGCATTTTCTACAGTTATGCATTTTCTACAGCCTCAGTTGTGTATATTCATCTTTTCAGTTGCTCTCTTAAGTGCACCTATTTTTAGTATTTGATTGCCTCAGTGCTCTGCACGCAGATTGAACAACACATGGCTGTCTGTATGAAAATCATGAGACTTTTCATACCAGCATACTGTGAGGCAAATCCAGCCCACCTCTGTGAAAACAAGGAGTCCTAACCACCGCACCATATGGGATGTGTCCTTTATAGCTTCAGCTATCTCCTGCTGTGTCATGTTTCACTGCACACCAATCATAGTGACGGACAGATGCACATGCACGTTCTCTGACTTCCCTGTTCCACTTTCCACTTTACATGTGTTTTATAAAGAAGGTTTTTCTTGATCCTGCATTTATTTTCTAGTAACTCTGAACTGGTCTGCCTATCACTGCTCTTCACAGACTTGGTAGAGCACCTGGTAGATTCATGTATCTTTTTCACATCTGTGTTTTTATATCCAATCTGTTATTTCCAGTCTGTCAGAGAACTTTCTCGTCTTACATTGCCTCCTAAATAGTATCTCACCTCTTGCTTCGGTGCTTTGAAGCCTGGATCACAAGGAGTGTGTGTGGGTATTCTTTTGCAACAATTTTCCAGAGCTCCTTGCCACAAAACCGAAAAATGTTTCTCCGCTCTCACTCATCTTAGACTTTATTTTCAGTTTTCAAAACCCCAACAATTTAGTATTTTTCATTTCCCCACTGGTCCACATTAATGACTCTGCGGCTTAGGCTGCTGAGCTCAGTGGTCATCCTAGCTGCTTCAGTGACGGAAGGGTTTTTTTTTTTTTTTATAGCCGTGCATTTTTCCACCAGCTGTGCAAAATGTATTGCAGTGATTGCATCTGGGTGTTTTCCACAGAGGCTATTTACACCATGTATCGCCATGTTGGCTTATTGCTCTTAAAATAGGGTACAGTTTGTCACCGCAAGTATTTATAGAGTCAGAGAGTTCACCCCCTTATCATGTGTAGGTCAGTAGGCTATCAGGTCAAATCTAATACTGTGCTGCACCCTAATATGCACAGGTGGTTGCAGGGAGAGCTGACTAATGAACTCACGCAGCCAACATGTTTTGGGTGCACGGTTTCAGTTCTCTCCTTTACTCTGCTATCAGGTTAAGGAAACAAATTAATTTCATTTCAACCTGCTCCTCTTCTTTAAACACATTTTCTAATCTGTCTTACTTAATATAATACTTTCCTTCAAATAAGCGGTGATAATGCTGTATGTTTTGTTTCTGGCCAGAGGTAAACGCTGTAACGGACAGATCTTAAAGCTTACTGTGCTGTATTTTGTGCCCTCAGACTGCAGTGCAGCAAGTCTCTGTATGAGATCATGCTTGAAGCTTTCCAATAGCTGACTTATCTGAACAGCCTGTCAGTGATACAAATGTGGGGCCATTTGGTTTGTGTATGTCTGTCATTGGATGTTGCTTGTGTGTGTGTGTGTGTGTGTGTGTGTGTGTGTGTGTTCACACATATGGACACAGACGTTTTGTGTGGGCCATAGCAGAGCCAAAAAAGCCTTCTCTCTCTCTCTGAGAAACATTACTCAATTAAGGGCAACCCACTCGTTTTGGCTGCAGAGTAAAGTTTGATAATGTGTGTGTCAACGTCTAATGAAGCACGTCATTGTTAGGAATGTATACATTATTAGAGGCAAGGTACTTTCCTAGAATTAAAGCCATGGATACACACATCACAATGATAACAAAATGAATATCTTGAAAAGATAAGATTTACATTGTATTGTCTTCCACCTCCTGGTTCCACATTGATTACATTTGATATCGGCTTTTTCTCTAAGCTCCTCTCTCTTATTTTCTCTGTCCTTCTCTCTTTTTTTTTTTTTTTTTTTTACAAATCATCCCCTTTAGGTCAATGAGTGGAACAAAAACGACGAGCGCCTGCTTGCTGCGGTGGAGCATGGCGAGGTGGAGAAGGTGGCATCGCTTCTTGCCAAGAAAGGTGCCAGCGCTGTGAAGCTGGACAGCGAGGGCAAATCAGCGTAAGCATTCTTACTATCATCTACAAAAGAATAAAGGAAAAATGGCTTTGGTGCAGATTTAGCAATCAAGGAAATATACTTTTTGCACATGTTTGTGCGGTATATTGATTTATATCTTTCTGTAATCAGCCATGAATCCCAATGGACCCCAATTTCCTCATGGGGACAGTAAAGTACATCAGAATCACAACATGCCTACAGCTAAAAATGACTCCTGCAGAGTAATTAATTGACAGAGACAATTGTCTGCAGTGGCTTCTGTAGGATGCATACTGTATGAGCTGGGGAAGCAGCTTCAGTCAAAATACACAAAGACACTTGGATTCAGATCTGCTACACTGACAAGCCTGCAAACTAAAAACCAGAGTAGAATAAAATGTGCAAATCTCCAGTTTGCTGCCTGGTTTAGTGATATCTGACCAGTAAATACAAGTGCAGCTACGTTAATGCAGCTATAACAACAAAGGTGTGATAAGAAATGGCTTGACTGTGGTCAAATACAAGTGTGTATTAAATTTCAGGGAAACGTTATCCAGTCTTTTTGTGTTTTCCTTTCAGTTTAAGGGTTACATGTATATCTCTACAGCATATGCTCAAATTCTCAAGTCTTGGGCTTATGAAACTACTTTCACGCTCCACAGCACAATGTTAAAAATGAATGTCCAGTCTAAAAATACAGCTGCTCTTCTTAGTTCCTGAAAGGTTGACATTTTTCGACCACTCATTCAGCCTCCCTGACATTCTGTGTTTTGAGAGCCTGTTCATTTCTGCAGAGGTGGTGGAGCTCGTTGCCTCACCGGTTGAGATTGTTGATAACACACAGAGGCTCAGTGTTAATATTTGACCTCTTTCTTTTTCTGAAACACAACACCCGCTGACCTCAATGTGTTAAGCAGCTCATGCACAGCCAGACCATCAAAATGCAGGAACAAATGCAAGGAAAAACAACTGCAGCACGATTCTCACATGCTGAAACAAACACACAGGCTTTTTTGTTCCACCAGTAGTTCACATCCTTGACCTTTTTCTGTGTGTGTGTGTGTGTGTGTGTGTGTGTGTGTGTGTGTGTGTGTGTGTGTGTGTGTGTGTGTGTGTGTGTGTGTGTGTAACACAGAAACACACATACAGATGCATACTCACAGCCTTTGTAAATCACGGTGAATGTGGTGGTTTGGGATCTCAACGCTCCAATCTTTTCAGGACGCACAAAGGAGGAGTCTACACAGTATCTCTATGGTGATAAAACCTGATTGAAAGGCATGTGGGCATAGTTGTGAGTGTGTAAGAGTGTGTGAGTGTGTATCCGACGCACACACGAAGGGGAAGTCTGGGCATGTGTAGTGTTTTTTTCATTGTGCTCGCTGAGCTGGAAAGGGGTTGTATTGATTGCCTACTGCACACTTACGCACACACAGAGACAATGAGGTGGTTTTGTTGTGGTTTTGGTTTTGATTTCACATGTCATGAGATCTTTAATGTTACTCTGAAAACTAGCAAAGACAGAGTAGTAGGAAAATAGCTGTCTTTCAAACATCTCTGTTGTTGTGATTTTATAACCACAGACAATTACTGCATTTCTAATTTGTTCTCTGCTTTGGGTTTGTGTATAGTCTTCATGTGGCAGCTTCACGCGGTCAGACAGACTGCCTGTCTGTCATCCTGGCCCATGGAGCTGACCTGTCAATCACTGATGGTGCAGGTATGTACTGTAGTTATGTACAGTAGTGGTAGAACATGTGGGAGTTGTTTAGAACCTTCTGTATTTCTGCATAAATGTGATTTTTCTCAATACATACTGTAAATAGAAAAGTATAATGTTATATAATATAATAATGTAGGATTGTTATCTGAAAAATGTCTGGTAACATTTGAGGTCAAATTTGTGGTTGTTTTTCTTTTATCCAATTTTTCATTAAATTCTTTGGCCTAATGAAGATTGTAACTAAGGCCTTTCCCTATTTATGTTCAGGTTTCAATTCGTTACACCTGGCTGCCAAAAACAATCACATCGAGTGCTGCAAAAAGCTCATTCAGGTAAGGTGGACAAAGTGAAGGAGGCTTTTATAAGTAACAAATTGTGATTTGTATGTCTAAAATCGCTTTGTCACATTTAATGCACTGAAATGACTAATAATGCGACAACTTGGCGTGATGGTATTTTACACACAATATGGTCCCATGGTGATAAGCTACTATGTGGTATTTGATTTAATATAATGGCTGTACAGTATTTTAGGTTCAGTGAAATGTTTTCAAGATGTGTTTCACAACAAAAAGTGCAAGAAATATGGAAGTAGGAATGTTTTAATGGCAGAGCATCTAGTCACCCAGCAGGACGTTGTCTTGGACGCATTACTTGGAGTAGCCAATAAGGAACGTGTGAAAGCAGGAGCATGAACGGTGTGAAACCTACTCTCTGAACAATCTCACTATTCTGTTAAGAAATCAGGCTGTTTCACTGCTACATTCCTTCAGTCTGCTGATTGTGTGTGTGTATGTGTGCGCAGATCAGCAGATCTCAGCAGGCGGACCTACTTGCACACACACACACACACACACACACACACACACACACACACACACACACACACACACACACACTCTTCCTGCCCTGATCTGCTGACCTAACTATCCCATGACAATTTGCAGCATCTCAGCCACACACACCTGCCTGGTCAATCACCAGTGCAAGTTTACTGGTACACAGCAAAATGTTAAAGCTCTAAACACCTTTTTACCCTTGTGGCCCAAACTGCTTCCTACTGTAATGTTCTGATACACATATGTGTCTTTACTAGACGTGAAATTGTGCCAAATAATGCCAGTTTGCTGCCCGAATTTTGTTACCACTAGCAACAAATAATGCTATTATTCCTACAATTTGTAGCAGGTCACCACGACTAGTAAATTATGGAGAGAAAAGACCAAAAAACATGTAAATGCAGTGATGTATTGTTTGCTGCTAATGTGTGTGTTTCCCGTGTGTTTACAGTGTTGTCTAATTTAATTATAATAATCTAAATTAGATAAACATTTCATCTACATAAAGCACCACTGTCAAACAGGTTTTGGTGTCAGTTCCTCAGAAAATAAAGTCCTAACTTCATTACTGATACTCAAGCCACAGCAGCCACAAGGCTTTTTGAAATTTGAGAATTTGGACACATTTTGGGACATAATCGGGGATATTCAGGGAAAATCCACTAAATTCGCAGTAGACACGGCAGGTTGATGGACACAAAAAAAGTGTAAGAGTATTTAACAATGGAACTTTCTTTTCACAATCATTCAGAATTCATGTGTGTGAATTCATGTGTCTTTCGAATATGTTTCTGTGTCCCCTCCAGAGTAAATGTCCTCTCGATGCAGTAGATAGCTCAGGAAAGACCGCTCTGCATCACGCTGGTAAGTGTCTCACTGTCCTGAAAGTTAATTAAACAAAAGTGCTTTTATTGAAGATTAGTCTGCTTAGACAAGGACGTGGGAAAATATCTTGTGAGATTAAGTTTCAAGTTTTATGTGGATGAAATTATCTACCATATTTGGAATTAAGTGATTAAACTTTATTTCAGCTCAGTTTGTTTCAATCAAAGGTTCCCGTAATACTCTCGCAGATTTTCACTGAAACCAAACACTACAGCGTCTCTGAGTGATTCTCACAGACTTCATCGTTGGTTATTATTTCATGGCTGCCACTTTCTGCCTCTAAAAATGTTTTCAACAACGTCTGCCTTCATTGAATATGACAGGTCTCTTTTGAGCTTCTTTTCAGTTTGTGTTACAATGCTGATGTTAGTTGACACAGCTGTGAAGTTAAAGTATAGGTTTTTATCAATGTTGCACTTCAAAGGAGAGGCAGTGGCTCACTAGTGTCATACTACAGTGCGGCCACCATAAGCTTACCTATAAATAAATGCGGTCTTTTGGAAATCAGAGAGCGAGACAAAGGAGAGAAACTTCTTGCTGAATTTAATCCTGGACCAAACTGATCTAGGCCACACTGATGATCTCTGGACACCTGTGTGCTTCTTTTCATTGTCTAACTGTTGTTTTATTTTATTCTCAGCCGCCAGCGGGAACATCCAGACCGTCCAATTGCTATGTGAACTCAAAAGTCCCATCAACCTAAAAGATGCAGTATGTACTTTCATTATTACTTCCACTCTTTTTCTCCCAGACTTAGTTTTCCTGGCAGGATAGTAAGGGGCTCTGAAACAGAATAAAGACCACAGAAATGCTCCACTCAGTCTCATTCGTATCGCTTTCTACTGCGATATTTCCAGAGAGGAATCTGTTCAAGGAAGGTTAAACACTGTTTGGATTTTCTTGAAGATTTACCTGCCTATTGTTCCTGTGTTTATCTGCTTGCAAACATCTTACTTCCAAATTATAGTTTAGTCTTCATCCCTTAAGTTTGTAAAGAATGCAGAGGTAAAACAATATTGTTTTAAAAGATACATTAACTTCAGTTGTTTCTCACAGCTGTGAATCTACAAAATGAAAGATCCTCATTAACTGACATTTCCTCCCGCTTGTCCTTCTCTCTTTAAAGATTGATTAATATTGTGTGTGTACATGTGTGTGAGTTGGAGGGTCAGTGTACTGTGGGAACTCTGCTCTCAAGCCGCAGACATGTGGTCTCCATTGCAGTGACGCTCCATGCCTGTGGTTTTTACCCAACTGGGGTGTGTGAGCATGATATTTTGCGTGTGTGTGTGTAATAAGAAAAAGAGAGCAAGTGAGTGAAAAGAAATGGAGAAGAGAATGTGTTGCCCATTTATTTCTCTTTTTATTGTCACGCCACAGCTGGCCTGTTGGAGATAAACACACACACACACACACAATGGTGTCATAGCCTACATGTAAAGATGTTATGTTATTTCTAATTAAAATTTATAGCCGCCTCATGCTTGTTTAATCCTGTGACAAGCTGTATGTTGTGGCTTTTAAAACTGGTTCTTGCTCCCACTTTGTAGCACTGGCTGTGAGGATTTTAAAGCTAAAGTATAGGGTTTCTGAAATCCTGGTACAATTGGAACAGACCCAACCAGACATTGTAGGTTGTTGTTTTTTTCATGACATTTACATGTGGTCTTCAAAAATGTCTTCCTAATCAATCCAAAATGCTTTTAAACAAAATGATGCATTGTCTGTGCTTTTAGGAAACTGTAACCAGCATGTGCATCAAACATCATTTACTCTTCCAGCCATAATCATCTGCAAGTGTGCGTGCATGCGTGTGTGTGAGTGAGAGAGAGAGAGAGAGAGAGGGAGAGAAATTTAAGCAGCTGTGTTTGCTGTTAGTGGACATATAGACTAAGAACCACAATGTCGTCTGGAACATATTGCTGTTTCTGTACTGAGCAGAACATGCCAGCTTGTCAGCCTCAGGCATACATCATGGCTGTAACAAATATCTATACCTGTTTTATATTTGACTTAAATAAAACGAAACAGAGGAACATCTGCGAGGTCTTACATATGTTGGACAAAGAATGTTTATAGAAAATCAAGTAAATGTAAACGTAAATTCTACGGCACTATACAGTATAAAAGCTTCCTTATGTTTTCAGTTGGAAAGAAATATATTTCTCAAAGATGTTTAGCCTTGACGCAATTCACAGACGTGGCCTGGTAATTCTTTGGCATCCATGTGTTTGGTTTGAGTGGGTCAGAGTCTGAAAACATGATCTTTCTTTCTCCACCCAAGAAGGGAGTCATGTAGCTGATAATATACAGACAACTACTACAGTGTAGCCTTGCCGATACTTCATTTTTTAGGCCGATACTGATATCAATATGCTATTTGGGAGTTTTAAAACTCCCATAACGATATGTCTGCCAAAAGTAATTTTTTAAAAATATATAAACACAACATAAACAGTCTTGATAAAAATTCCTTCTGAGCAGGATATTTTACAGTTGATTTTGGTTTGATCTTTGGTGACAAACTCAGTAATGGTGACATGTTTCTAAATTGCCTCAAACCTAGTTCGGCATTTCTGTACTGCAATTTCTTTGTACTTATTGACTGACATACACAGATACCAATATATCGGCCTGGAAGATTGATCAGTCTAGCTCTACTACAGAGTATTGAATAAAGTGTTGCAATATATACCATAATTGAAAAAGTCTGAAAATTCAACCATCTAATCTGCTGAAAATGTGATAAGGCATTATGTGAGCTTGTAGTATACAGTGAAAGCCCTAAATTCTACAAATCAAAATGTTAGCGGCCATCTTAGCTTAGCAGTTCATGTCATATAGCGCTCAGGAAGAACATCTCAGTAAAGGTTTAGCTCTGGTTTCATTGGTTTATTCATGTTGAGGTTTGTGGAATATATGTAGTCTGATTGTGAATCACAACCTTAAGAGTTCAACATGACAAAATGTCAGTGTGCATGTGTATTCTAGGCAGTATGGTAAAAGTTAAGAGTCAGTTCTAGGCTGGTCCAGTGGACATCCACATACCAGGAAGTAGCTGGTAAGTGCATTAATTACTTGCAAGGCAGGATAGGAAAGACAAACAACATTTCTGCTACATTTAATAACTTTTTCAGACTATTTTTCTGCTTTTCCAATCTTTTTTTTTTGGTGGATAGTTTTACCTCTTCAGGTCTCTTAAAATGATTTAATTCAAACAATCTGATCACTCTTTGTTTCAAAAGTTCACAACTCATTGACATACAGTATGCAACGTGATGAGGGGTCACAAATAGACGATGCTTCTTTTTTGCAGGGTCGCGTGCTAAAAAGGTTGGGAACCAGTGGTGTATAGTATCCCTCACCCTACTCCTCATTCAGCAGCACGTGAAGTGATAGAGCTAGCACACTTGTTTTGGGTACAGCAACCACTTCAATCATTCAGTCATGAGTAAGAGGCGGTGTGGAAAAAAAAAAAGCCCTTTCTGAAGTAGTCTGTCAAATGTTGCACTTCACATGTAAGCTCTTACATGCGCACAGACCTATATGTACAGTATCTGTCTACATCAAGTAGCAACCACCACAGCTAAGAGTTACTGAGAAATTATGATCAGGTTTTATCAGGTCTTAACTTAAAAACAACAGTAAATATATATCTATTTTTATATACACGGTCAGTTGACAACATTAACAAAAGGTAAAACATCACAAATGCAACAGTAGACTCTGATATGTTTGGTAAAGTTTGACCATGAAGATGCAGAAGTTCATTAAATAAGACACAATTATTTTCTCACAAGTTGCAGCTTTAAAAGCCAACTTCAGCTCCTCCAAATGTGTGTTTGGTTGGCAATTTAGATAATTACTGGCCCATTAGGAGTATATGAGACTTTAAACAGGAGCATGTTTATGTGTGTTTGCCTTGATTGACAGGTCTCTCACGTGATCACACTTAGCTGTGATTGTTGCTGCTTGCTTATTTCACTTCAGCTCTGCCCAGGCTTTACCTCGTTAGCCCAGATTTGGTATTCTGGCTTTAAACTGTCAAGCTGTAAACAACAACTCAAATAACACGTGTATACAAACAAGCCTTTTATACACCTGTGCTCTCACGTTCATCCACACAGACACTGAATATATTACTCTGGGAAGAAAAAAATGGTTTCTGTCTTTTATATTCCAGAGAAGAAACAGTTCAGTGGAGAAACAGAATGAGCAGAGCAGACGCAGGGCTGTTAAAGTCTTTAGCAGAATTCAGAGGAACCCACAACATAGTTTTGTTCTCTGTGGCGTGTGGAAGCAGCAGTCTTGTAATATAAAACACAAAGCTATGCTGCTGACACACTTTACTGTTCTTGACATTCTTTTGCTTTTTTCCAGTTGGACATTAACTTAGTTTCACTTTTAACAACATGAATGACCTGTGGAAATGTTGACTCATACAGTTTAATATTGAGTTCCTTATCTGTTGTCTTTGTTTTTCTTGTGTTGATTTACTGCGTTTAGAAACGATGCATTCAAAGCCCACTCTTTATTCACAGTTTATTGAGATGCATATTATTTCCTAATGTCATCTTAGTGAAGATGATGTAACCTTCTAGGCAGCGGCTCCTTCCAGGCTGCACACCGCCCTCCTCAAGCCCAGCCAATCAAATGTTTGTTAGATTTGGGTCATAGATGGTTAAGGTTAAGTTAAATGTCATGCTTGGGGTTAGGATCTGTCAATCCTGATGAAAAATGTGGGATGTCCACGTTGCATGAAATATTGCAGCAGTTGCCCAACTCAGGGCAATAAACTCTGCTGAGCCAGCCCATTCATTTAGAACTGTAAATATATCATTTGGGGGGATTTTCCCAAAATCTACACCACTCTAAAAAGTCAAAACATTTTTTGGCTTTTCTGTTTATCTGCTGGGAAATTCATTTAGGACACATTCCCTCCTTTTTCACATAGATCTGAGATTTCTCTCGCCACACAGACACTTACCATACTTAATGTCCACGTCCTGATGTCACTCCAGATAAGTTATGTAGGTGTGTGTTATGTTGGTTTCTCCATAGGATCATCTCAGTCATATCTAATGTTTATAATGTCTGTTTGTCCCAAAGGACGGGTTCACCCCATTGCTGTTGTCAGCCAAACACGCTCATGCTGAAGTATGCAGCACTTTGCTGGACTGTGGTGCTGAAGTCAACACTTCTGACAACAGTGGCAGGTACAAACACAGTCAAGACACAGAAAATTCAGAAACGACATGAGTAACAGTAGTGATGACTGATTAAAGACACATATATTCATGGATGATGGATAGATGTTACATTGGTGATCAATATTTGTACTCTTGTGTGTTGCAGGACAGCCTTGATGCTGGGCTGCGAGTCCAACGCGGTTTCTGTTGTTGAAGTCTTGGCTCAGCGAGGAGCAGATCTGTCGGCTGTAGATTCACAAGGCCATGATGTGGCACAGTACGCCAAGCTGTCGGGCAACTCTGAGGTCAAAGCTGCCTTCACTACTGCCCTGAACAGACTTCAGGTCTCAGGTAAGAGTTATGCAAAGACACACACACAGAAAGTAAGGAAGACAGCATGACCTACAACATGATCAATACGGACAGACACACACACAAACGTATGGCCTGTGTGTGGTAGAGATTCATACTGCTCTGGTTTCAACACAAGTCAACACTGCCCTCTGGAGGAGTTCTCCTGTTAGTATTACTTTTCTTTACAGATTTGGTGTAAGCTGTTCTCTATGAATGAGGTGTTTCCCCTAGTAGAAACATTTACAATATTTAAAGAGAAACCTGTAATCATCACTTCTATTTGATTTTTGATGTTCTTACCGTCTCCTTTGACAGATACAAAATCTCTCAGAAGTCCTCAGGTAAGACACCAGTCTTGTTTTTCAATACTTTCCTTTAGAGCTCCTCACAAACAGGCAATCAAAGTTACTAAAACACCTGAACTTACAGCAACAAATCAACTAATAATGACAATGAAAGAGTCTAAATTCGTTTTAGCTAGAAATTATGAAAAAAAAGCCAAATTTTTGTTGTGTAGCTACACCTCATGGACAGTTTTTCTAATGTGTCGATATCAAATTTCTCAGCTTGTGAAAAATCTTTTAGTTGCTATTTTTGGAAAACAAAACTTAAGTCTTACTGTAGCACTCATTGATCGACTCTCCTTTTACTAACCAGTACTGAACCCCACCTTTCTTTTTCTCTTTTCGTTGCCTTTCTTCTCCCGTCTCTTGCTGGCTCTTAGCATGATCAAGTAGCTAAACTAAGTGATGAACGGATCACAACTCCCAAAAAACGAAAAGCACCTCCACCTCCTATTAGCCCACTGCAGGTAAATGCACGTCTCTGTGTATCTGTCTGTCTGCTTGTATCAGTATGCCACTCTTTATATTAATGCATGTCTGCAGTATATTCATAAAATGACTAGTCAGACCTGTATGTCTGGTCTGTGAGTGTTTGCCCGTTTACATACTGTATTATCTGTTATATTATTGATCTCTGTCAGTCATTCTTCATTTAATGTATGTACCAATCTGTCTTTTGTTTTCCAGAGTTTGATTTAAAAATGTACTTAATAGAAACATCTAGGGCAGTTATAACTAATTATATCACTTAATTAAGTCTTAGTTCCTTGGTTTTCTGATAGAAAGTGTTTTTAAATCTTGATTTTTTTTCCAACCAAATCATGACAAGGGTTTATGAGGAAAACAAATCCAAAAACTAATCAACATAATCCTTCCTCAGAGCTCTGGACCCTCCTCTCCTTCAGCTGTTACCTCCGCTGGGACCCCTGCATCCAACAAAAGTGACACTCCCAAAAGATTCATCTACAAGGTAATATTAAAAACAGGCAACATAACAAATGTAATAACTTGAATAAGAAGCAAGCACATTTAAGAATAAAAGATACGCAGTACAGACTTTATTCTGCAAGCTGACGTGCCTTATTTAATGCTAACGTCCAGATGTACAAAGTTATAACAAAAGGGAATAAAAAAGTTTGACAAGAGAATCAGTAAAAAAAATAATATAAAAATAAGATATGAAAAGGGGGAAAAAATAGTACAGAGGTTAACTGTTCCTGACCCTAAAAATATACAAAATAAATAATAATAATAATAAAAAAAAACAGGTGGAAAGCAGCATTGTTTCCTCGTATTTCTCCATAAGGCAAGGCAAGGCAGCTTTATTTATAAAGCACATTTCAAACAGAGGCAATTCAAAGTGCTTTACATAGGCAAAGAAAAACATTAGAAAGACATTCAAAACAATAAGAAAAAAATCAATTAAGATAAAATGAAATGAGATACATAAAATTAAATAAAATATAGTTACAGTGCAGTAAAAAGATGTAAGTTGCCAATGCAACAAAGGAATAAAAAAGTGCAAGGTTTGTGCACATTTATCCTCAGGTGTGAGATGTTGATTGAAGACATGCAAAGATGTTATGTAATGATTCACTTTCAATTCAGTTTTATTTATATAGCGCCATATCATAACAGTTATCTCAGGGCACTTTTTTGTATAGAGCAGGTCTAGACTGACTCTTTATATTTACAGAAACCCAACAGTTCCCATCATGAGCAAGCACTAGGCGACAGTGGCAAGGAAAAACTCCCTTTTAACAGGTAGAAACCTCGAGCAGAACCAGGCTCTGGGTGGGCGTCATCTGCCTCGACCTTGATGATACACAACATTCTTAAATTGCAACCCCACAGGGAGGCATTGAGTATATAATTAACTTGAGATTTATCATACAGTAGTATCTCATGTACCAAATAGCTAAATTCTTGCCTTCAACCTTTTTCTCTTTCTCCTCCTCCTCTCACCCTTTACTCTCTTTCTTCTCCTTGTCCATCTTTTGCTCCTCTCCCCTCCCACTCCTCCTTCCCGCCACTCCTCCCCCTTTCGCATTTCAAAGGAGGATGAAGTTAGAGGAATGGCAGTGAAAGAGGAGGTTGACAGGCTCCACGAGGAGAGAAACATGTTGCTGGAGACAATCGAAGACCTGAAGCAGGCAGTAGAGCAGACGGTGACTGTTCCTGAACTGGATACGAAGGTGATTAATGACTAAGAAACGCTACAGTGACGTGTTTACAACTTTACATTACGTATGAGCAGATTTGAGAACAGATGTGGTGACTAAAACAGAAGACTTGGTCTGAGTGAATGACGTCAGACTTTTAGTTTGAAAAGTAGAGCACTGAAACAGTGTAGAGTTCAACACATGTATTGAATATTGTTATTGGTGTATAAACATATTGTAAATGAATCATCTACCCATCCAACTAAACTTTTTCCTAATTGGATGAAAAGAATTCAAAACCGTTTGAGCTAGACACAGGTAGACATTTTTACATGGTGGCTACTTTGACTTTTGATTCATTTTTAACATTTTTCTAGTTATCACAAATTTACTAAAAGTCTTTCTGGTTGTTAAAAACTTAAATCAACACTGCTTTTCTAAGTTTAATACTATACTCTGACAACAGACAGCTGTTTACTGCTGAACTTTTTCACCTTAGGCATTCTTGAAGGAGGTCTAACCTAAGCTTTAGACGTGTCACAACTCGTTTTGTTTTTCAGTAGGTAGCTAGTGGTCCTTAACGTTGCTGTTGTGTCTCTGTGTGTGTGTGTGTGTGTGTGTGTGTGTGTTTTGACAGGTCGAGCACAGTTTTACAGCATCTGCAGCTCTGGTTTCTGCTCTGCAAGCCAAGATTACTGCTCTTACTTTGGAGAACCAGCAACTTGCAAGCAAACTCAAGGTATGTAACCCATTCATTCATGCTCATGAGTTCAACCATTAACCAATGAATGAACACACTCAAGGTGAGGGCAGTACACTGTGCTCGCACATTCTTCATGTGAGAGGTTAAGAACTTAAACTACAGCGAAAAAAGCATTTTTTGAAATTCTGTTGGATCCAACAAGGCAAATGTACAAATTATGTAATTATTATATAATAATAGCAAATTAGGACAATACATGAAAGTATAATGTTAAGGAAAAAGAAAAAAATACAAGCAAAATTTTTTTTGTCTGTATGTTTTTTGTCTGTCTAAAACAATACTCACATAACCATGTGTACATTGAAAGACTTGTTAGTCACTGTAATCATTCCTGTTGTCCATACTGACCCTGAAGAGATCCCCTTCTAATGTTACAGTGTAAGCGATGGGGGTCAAAATCCACAGTCCTCCTCCTCCTTCTTTAACCAAAGATAATATGAGGCTTCAGCAGTCTGAGTTAGGCAACTCAACTGGGTATCTTAGTAAGTTAGTGATTTTAGTTCAAAGAGAAACATTTTTTTTTTTTCTACTTTCTTTAGTTACTGTTATTGACTTCCCTGTGGCTCCGCAAGGACACAGTCCAGGGAAAACTAAGAGGGAATTTTGAACTAAAAAGACTTTGAGTTATTCAAATAAAGTGGCTATTTTCCAGACGGCTGAAGCTTCATATTATCTTTGGTTAAACTTTAGAATACAATTTTACACAGAAGGAGGGCAGTGGATTTTGTCCCCCATCACTTACTTACTTACATTGGAATCACGTTTGGAAAGGATCTCTTAACAGCCAGTACGGACGGGAGAAACAATTGCAGCGACTTAAAAACTCTTCCAATGTACAAATGGGCAGATGAGCATCGTATTATGGTGTGGACCAATCCTTTAAAGTGTGTAATTATAATCTATAATTAAAATGTGTAGGGCTGCAACTAATGATTATTTCTAGATGAATCGATTAATCTGCTGTAAAACATTTTATGAATTAAATTAATTTTTATTCGTATTGCAACGATTAGTCGATCCACAGAAAGTTTATATATTATCTATCTAAATCTATTTTGATAATCGATTAATTGGCATTTTTGCTTAAATGATTGAAATGATCAAACATTCTTTGGTTTAAGGCTCTGAAATGTGAGAATTTGCTGCTTTTCTTGATCTTGGTCCCCTCCATGTAATGACAGACTAACTCATACAAATGATCTGTGCTTTGTTAGTGCCAATTGAATTTTTTAGTCCCTTAACCTTTTTTACTCTTCACTCTCTCCTCACAGAAACATCCATCCGTCCAAGGAAGCGAGGACCTGAAGGAGACCAGTCGTCCAAACAGCATGGCCTCCAATTCCTCCTTCCACTCCACCCAGGATGAGTTTGAGTCACTGCCACAAGTCCCCTCCACCACCCAAGTGGAAAGGGAAGACGGCTCAGGCGTCAGACGAGAGGAAGAAGAAAGTGAAGGAGGGAGCAAAGAGGAGATCAGACTGCTGAGACAGGCCCTCGAGGGCGTTCAAATAAAACTGCTGGAAACCAGGAAGGAAAACCGCTCGCTTCAGGCCCAGCTGAAACCTGAGCGAGACAGAGAAAGAGAGGAGTATGAAAGCGTGAGGGAGAAAGGAAGAGAGGAAGAGTTGATGGAGAGTCTAGCAGAGCTTCAGGCCAAGCTGACAGACACTCAGGAGAGATACCACCAAGCTGTGGAGGAGGTGGAGGAGCTGAGAGTGCAGATGGGAAGGGGAGGAGGTGAGCTGATGGAGAAACAGGAGGTCCAGAGACGCGCGTCATCCGCACTTGAGCATGAAGTAAAGCAGCTGAAGGCCCAGCTCGTCCAATCGGGATCCGAGCAAGAGAAAGCAGCTCAACGAATCAGACAGCTGGAGGAGGGGCTAAGGATGGTTGAGGAGGAAAGACGGAGCGTAAAGGAGAAAGAACAGAGGGCTGCACAGATTGAGGAGCTGTACAAGGAGGCACAGGAGGAGATTAGGATGCTCCAGGTAGATATGGGCCTCTTCTTCTCTCCGAATTTCTGTGTGACTGAAAAGGGAACTCCACAGACTTTACATGTCTTGGGGAGTACTACTGCATATGTGAAAAAGTTGTATAATGCCTTTTGTGGCTCCAGAGAGTGTTCAATTGATGTCACTGGAGGCAGCATTAGTTGGGGCTGTAGATGAAAATTTGAAAATGAGAAAAAAATCTGTTGGTGTGGAGTTAGAAAGAAGTGAGCTTACCAGACCTCTGTAGCCCGCTCCTCATCTCTGCTTGAGGGTACGTAGCAGCTCGAAGCTTGCCGTTTCTCTTTCAGGTGTCATATATTTGCTTTTATTTCATTCATCCATCCTTTCATTTATTCCTTCTTGTTGTTCAGGAGGCTCTGAGGGGCACAGTGCCAGTCGAAGCTGCAGCCAAAGACTTTGAAGAAATGAAGGCTGAGCTGAACGAGGTAATTGCTGGGCTGCAGCGCCGCTTGCTGGAACTCTCACACTCCTACAGCGAAACTAAGAGTCAGCTAAGTGCTGCACAGAAACAGCTGGCTGAGGCCCGAGCTGAGAGCAGTGCAGCCTCACCCCCCTCCTCAGAACAACAGCAGCAGGTCCAGGTGCTAAACAGCAAGGTGGAGGAACTGCAGACGTCGCTAGCTGAGATGGAGAAGAAGAACTCAGTAGCTCAAGAGGAGATTTCACTGCTGAGGCAGGAGGCAGACGCTCAGGCACAGAGCTCTGTGGCCCTCACCGACCACACACAGGTGATGTCATCTCTGGGAAATGCCATCAAAGAGTTGGAAAGCCAGTCAGAGGCCCTGAAGGAGCAGCTACACCAGAAGACCCTGCAGGTGGAGGCTCTTCAGAACAGGTGAGGAAGAAAACTGTGATGTCACGTGGTTGACAGATGCACCTCTTCCTGCTTTTACTAGAGAGTACAAGTTGATGCTGAGGTATGCAAGGTGGAGGAATGTAACTAAGTACATTTACTGAAGTTTCATTTTATGCTACTTTATACACTACATGTCAGAGGCAAATATTGTAGTTTTTACTCCATAACTTGTTAACAATTCAGTGTACAGGGTCTAAATATTTAGATTGCTTCTCCAACTGTAGTGATAGGCTGATCAAGTTGATCATGCATCAGAACTTTGTGGTCACTAGTCAAACTACTTTTATCAGCTTTTAATAGTTTTCTTGTCTGCTAAAGAAAATGTATTCCAATACTAGTTCTCACCATGTAGTTCTTGTGTCTATTTGACAAAAAGGCTGACAGCAGAGAAAGATGTCAGCTTAGATGATTCAGTCTCCCGTGTGGAGCACGAGACCACGCGAGAGCAACTGGAGGGCGAGGTGAACCACCTGACGCAGCTCCTCCAGGGGGCCCTCAGGAAGCAGGACGAGATGGCTCTGGAGGCTGCTGATGCATGGCAGAAGGTGAGAAGAAAGAGGAGCCTGTGGGGGTTCAAAACAAGATGTCCGCAGAGGAGGATCCAACCAACTTTCAAATGTTGACTATAAATGATCTTCCCTCATAATTTACAAGCCCTTATCTATCTATCTATCTATCTATCTATCTATCTATCTATCTATCAGGCGCGGGAGAATCGTGCAGAGCGGGAAGCCCTGCAGGAGCTGGTGATGTCGAGGGAGAAGGAGAACCAGACGCTGACCTCCAGGCTGGCTGAGTCTCAGGATGCTGTGTGTCAACTCAAACAGCTGGTGGAGAATCACGTTGCCTCAGAGAGAGAGAAGAACAAGAGGGTCAGTAATAATCTGGTAGCCACTGCAGAAGTACTTTATCACTATTGTTGCACCAACACTTAACTGTGCATGATTTAGAAATCGGTTGTGATATATTTTTAGGCATGAGTCAACCTAAACTTGAGACATTAATTAATTCAGTCTAATCAGGGCTCTGTTGTTCCTGTTATCATACCATTTCTTTGGACTATATCTTTTTAAAGTTGATATTTTATGTTTGTCCCTCTCAGATCGATGACCTGTCACGGGAGGTGGGGAAGCTGAAGGATGCCTTAAACAGCCTATCACAGCTCTCCTACAGCTCTGGTTCTCCCTCCAAGAGACTGCAGCAAAACCAGCAGCTGGAGACGATGCAGCAACAAATCAAACAACTACAGTACCAGCTGGCTGTAAGACCTGTTCAACATATGTTTTACATAGAACGAACAATCATTTCCATTTTTCCAACACAATAGTGCATACTGTACTTTGAATATGTACATTTGTGATTCCTGAAGACTACCTTTAACATGTGTACTTATTTACCTCATGTTTTCTTTGTAGGAGTCAAAGAAGCAGCACAATGAGATAGTGTCGGTGTACAGGATGCACCTCCTCTATGCTGTCCAGGTAAATCCATCCATTAGTTTGCACAAAGCTTACAAGTTAAGCTTTCAACTTAAATTTGAAAGGAATGGTTGTATGAATTATGAAAATACATATTTTCTCACTTACTTGTTGTAGTAACTAACCATGCAGATAGTTTTGGTTTTATTCGCCAAGGTTTTTAAAATATCCATCTAGCAGCAGAAATCTCAGACAGACATCTCAAAATCTGGACAAATCAACCCAAAAGTGTTTGTGTGGCTGGGTAACACAAGATGTGAGAAAGTATGATTGGGTTTTTTAAAATGTATTTCTTTAAGTTATTCATTTAAATCACATAGTAATTTTACCTACTGTGTATTTATTTTAGTTAGTTAACGTAACCTGTGCTGTGTGCCTTCAGGGTCAGATGGACGAGGATGTCCAGAAAGCCTTGAAGCAGATCCTGATGATGTGCAAGTTGCCAAGCCAAGCCAAGGAGGCCTGCTGAGACACACAGGTTTCCCAAAAGCATGTCGTGAACGAAACTGAAGCGAACCGCTGCCGTCAGCTGCATCCGTCGCCACGTGTCCTCCCGTCTGAATTCACACGCTGCTTGTGCCCATTACAAGCAAGGCCAACACATGGTGCCTCTGGATAACCCTTGAATATTTGTTAATGAGAAATAGGTTTATAATCATATGTTCATTGCCTTTGCTAATGTCATTTTGACCGACTAAGATCTAAAGGTCGTCAATGTTACGATTGAAGATGTTTTTGGGAAACTCCAGTCCAGTATCTTCTGTGCACCAGCCAAACTTACAATCTCAGTATGTGCACACTAACACTACACTGTCAATGTGCAGTAACCTTAAATCACATGCAGTTGGACAAGCGTGGTAATGCAAACGTGCGTGTACTCTGACATAAACATACATGTATGTGCGCACTCATCAGTCCAATGAAAACAGGGTTTGATGTGGTTTGTTCCTGTTACAATGTGTGCTTAGAGAAATAAAAGCCTCAGTTGGCGCTGCTGTTAATAGTATCTATTTTATGATACAAGTGTTTTTACTTGTCTAAATGTTTCATGGTTGTCAACATTTTCCTGATACAATCTAAATTATTTGTGCCCTCTTAACAATACATGTGACTTTGCTCAACGCCAGCCCAAAAATCACAGAAATGTTTTTTTGGCTGCACTTCTATGAAGAAAAGGCATGATACTGTCTGTACTGCTATTTTCCTATTAGCACAAAAATGTATTTTACTGAACTGTATTACCATGTCATGTTTTCTAAGTTACTGTACTTTAATGAAGAGGTTTGATAGCTGTATTGTTGATGGCCTTGTTTAGTCTCTTTGTGTGTTTTGCGTGAATGAGATGCTTTTTCCTCGAGTATAACAACGCACTATTTTCTCTAGTGACACCTGAATTAGTTTATTTTCCCGTTATATTCATATCTTACATATAAGCAGTTGAATATAATTGTTTACTGTAATGAAAAAACAAAAGATTTCAGTTGTAACAAAAGCCCAACAGTATGGGCTCAATATTTTTGTCTTGTTGACTCAGAGGATAGTTAGGAGGTAAGATAGTTCTTACATTTCCTCTCCTCTTGTCTACTCTTACACTTAGGTCTTTTGTTCTTACTTGAAAAGCATGCAAAATGTGTTGGCTGAAAGCAAATGGTTGAGTTTGTTGTCACGTGCCTGTAATCAGACAGTATTTATCTGGCACTGCAGTACTTTCAATTATTGAGAAATATTGTCAATAATCAGTAATTCTCATTTGTCATAGATGCCAATTTCACCAGGATTCCTTGTACCATTTTATTAATTTATTTACATTTACATTTGTCTTCCTGCTTGTGATACTTCTCTTTCAGTGTTTCTGCGTAGGTACGGATATACACTGTACGGTGTTTGAGAATACAGGTCAAATACATTTCTTTGAACGTGTCTTCTAGAGGTTTTCACATCACACTCCTTTGCCTTAGTACTGTACTTAGATATCAACTTTCTCCTGAACAGTGTTTGAGATTACTGAGAATACACCCAACACTAACGCTGTTTAACTGTAGTCAGATGAAATTAATTTGTATTTGACTGACTGAAGCTTGTTTCTCACTCAGGAACTTTTTTTACTGAACATGATTTACACCTGATGGAGATTTGTTCGACCCTGAGTAGAGCTTCTGCTTTATTTCATAGGTTGTAGAATATCATACACAACTTCTGTTTTTTTCTCTAGGCCTTGACTGAAATGTTTTGTAACAAGAAAGGGAAAAGAAACAAACAACTTTTCTGTTGGTTGTTTCTTCACTAACAGTTTTGTAGTGACATGATGAAAAAATGCTTGTTTGCCAACTGCTTTTTTGCCTACATTAATAAATTTCCAAGATACTGAACCATTGTGTGTCTGTTTTATGTTTCCCATCTCTAAAATATCAATGTGGTAAAATGGCCTCATTAGTCACAAAGATAATGTTACTTACAGCATTTTAGCATAAAATGGGAAGTGAATAAAATATGTTCATTATTGTGTCATGCATACAGCTACAGTATGCCCATCCTGCCTGGGTTTACAAACCACCACGGATTAATATAAACCAGATTCAGAACACCACATATACATTTTCAAACACAACAACACTGCCTTCTTTTCCAGGCTGTACAGACAAAGTTGGCAAACTTAAAACACAGTTTTGACACTCGTAATTCAATGTATGTCCAGTACAAGAGAAAATGGAACAAACTTTCCACTCCAAAAATCACACAGCTCACAGTCTATATTCCTCCTGATTATTTTCTAATCTGCTAACCTCAGTGGCCACAAAGAACACCACCAGAGATCTTTGGCTTCTAGATAAACGAGATATAACATATGATTCAGGGCTTTACTCACATGGAGATTGCTTTAGGCCCATTAAATGTTCATTAACACTGCTAGCAAAGACAGAAGCTGTTCCTCTATTAGCCCAAACTGGGCCACAAGGTTTCGTTGTTCATTCCAGAGTCACTGTACAATTTAAACATCCTGCTCTTGCACTTCACCAAACACTTGCCACAAGTATAAGACTGAACAGGCGATAGATGACCACTAGATGGCAGCCTTTGCCAAAAATGGATCTCTCATCTCTTCCATAGGGCCGTCCACGCTCACGCAATAAAATTGAAGGAAAAAGCTGGATAAGTAACATGAAATGAAATGAAACATAAGAAACGTAATGGTTTGAGTAGGAAAATTATGTGAATTATTCACTGTGGCCTTCACAGTCACCATTTTTCAACCTAATTGAACTCCTATAGGATATTTGGGAGAGACATGTTAGACAAACTCTCCACCATCATCATCAAAACGGCAAATGAGGGAATACCTTTCTTAAGAATAGTGTTTTATTCCTCCAGTAGAGTTACAGAGACTCGTGGAATCTATGCAAAGGAATATTGAAGCTGTTCTGGTGCAACACTTTACTAAGTCACTTTTTGTTGTTTTTTCTCCTTTAATTTGTCCCCATCTATACATACATTTACATGACACACTGTATCTAATGTTCATCAACATCTTCCACAATCAGAGAAAGAAATATACACTTTGAGTTTGAAATACTGGGTGAGTAAGAAAAAATCAGATGCATTGCTTATCTTCCTGTTGGGTTAGGCACACCGTCCTCCATGTCAACACTCCCTCAATGTCCACTCAGCTTTGGCTCTCAGAAGTCCTGCCAGCCCAACTCTGGGTAATTTATCTGCCGTTCTGTTTCCTCTAACCGGTGGCACAACCACTTCGTTTCCTGTCCTGGCCCTGTGTTCTGCCCGCTGGTCAAACACACACACACACACACACACACACACACACACACACACACACGCAAGAAAGCACACACATGCATACACCTCTGCCTTTACACGACAACTTCCTGTCAATCTTGCTTTCCCACACGTTCTGCCCTCAGGCCTCGGGGGTTAGCGGAGAGAGATCTAGCACTGTGATCCTAATCCAGCTAGGGTCCATATTTGTCAGGCATCCCAGGCTGCAGTAAAATCTCAAACTCTGGAGTCTGTGAATGGAAGGATGAACTCTGCTGGGCTGAACTGAAATATTCAATTTGATGATATCTGATGAGGATGTTAAAACATGGGACTATTTTACATTAATTTCCATATTTCTGTTGGTTATTCAACTAAATTAAATTGACCTTTCAGTGTTTTCCTTCAATGTGTAATTTCTTTGAAGTCAAATAAAAGTTTTTCCACATGTTCTTTATCTACTTGTTCCAGTGGAAGTAGAACTGAAACAATCATCCAAATAATCGACTGATAGAAAGAAAATGAATTGTCAAAAATTCTGATAATCAATTAATTGTTTATATCATCAGTCAAGCAAAAATGCAAAAAATCATTTGGTTGCTGCCATCCAAATGTGAAGGTTAGCATATTTTCATTATCATATGATTGTAAAGACGTCACCTTCGGCTCTGGGAAAATGTTGGAATGTTGGACATTTTACAGACGAAATGAATAACTGATTTACTGAGAAAATAATCTGCGGATCAATCTGTGGTGAAAATAATCATTAGCTGTCCTACTTTGAATGATGTCTCTTATGTTTGCACACTTGCTGATCTGGACTAGAATTTAAAATACAGTCTTAGTAATAATGACTCACCACTGAGTCAGTGAAGTGTAAGGGGCTAATGGATTTGGCCCATTGAATGCCAAAAGATAGAGAATGATGAAGGGACCCAGCACTGAACCCTGAGGAGCCCCAGAGCACAGATAAGGTATTTTGTGAGATGCGTTCCACAAACAAGACAAAGAAAGACAGCTTATACAGTGGATGATTCTGTACAAAGGAAAAGAGTTCAGAATGAAGAGTGGAGACAGAGTTTAGACGATGTGAAGGAGTCATAACAGAAGGTCAAAGCCCAGGAGAGGAAGACTGCGGCTGAAGGAGCCCATTCGGGGAGGAAATGAGAAGAGGTTGTGGCCAAGAGAAAAAACACGGAGAAGCAAGAGTAGCAGATCATGAGAGAGGGACAAGTGTATATATTGAATCACTGGAAAGATGACTAATCTGCGACTAAGAGACTCCTCGGACGTAGCCTACAAACCTGTATCAGCTGCCAGAAGAATGAGGGGAATGGGCAGAGGAAGGGAAGAAGAGCTGATGAAGAGGTCACTTTTTTTTAGTTTTCTTCAGAACCATGGCCCACTCATGATTAAACATCGCAGCAATAAAGTAGTGCAGTTTCAGCTGTCAACTTGCCACTTTTAGAACATTTTTTTCAATTTTCTATCCGTGTCTTTGCTAACTATTTGTTTATACTGTGTATTTCCTAGTAATCAAGGTTTGTGTGCTTAGTAAATATTGTTGAATGGCTTCTCACTAATGTGCGTCATAGGCCGTATGCTCGGTCTCAGTGAGCAGGCTGGCGCTATCTGCTCAAGTGTTGGTACTTATTTCTGCCAGTGTGTGTTGTTGTTTCTGCGATTGTTTTAATGAAGTATTTCCTATTATTTTTGGCTACTGTTAAAGACATCTGGACTGGGAATCCCTCAGCTAAGTATAGCACATTTACAGAAATATTTATCAGCAAGTTGTGAGACAGAGCTGAGTTATAACCAGCTGCTCCAACCTGCATCTAAAGCCTTCAAAGCTGAGAGGTCCTTGTGCCTGGTGACAACCTTGGACATGTCTTGGCTGCAGCTGAACTACCACAATTAAATGTAGTATCAAAAACACTGTTAAAAAGCTTTGCTCCACTGTGGTTTGCATTTTCCACCAATCAAGGGAAATATATTGACATCTCTGCATAAAAAGATGCACACACTGACACGTGTCACAGTGCTGTATATCTGTGATTTTATAGGGCTCAAACATTTTCCTCTGGTGGGAAAGTGGATTAATCTGACACTCTTGTGTACATCTGCACAGCATGTCATTGTCCACATTTGCTATATCACTGGACCAAAGTCAACAGACTGACCTTTTAGATGTCAGGATGTGTAATATATTCAGATTGAGGCATTTAAACCTACACTATACTACACTACTGGGGCCCCACAAGAAATAACGAGGAAATCCTGTTTGATTTCCTTAATTTTCTGTAGTTGATCCAGTCCAATAGGGCCCCCCAATTGCCATAGTAACCTTCTATGCACTAGCATCACCTGGGCGGGTTCATGTTGCTCACAACACGCAAGATGTATTTACTTGAGTAAACTGTTTATTCAGCACTTGGGTCAGAGTGCTGGATATTATTATTAAGTTTTGTAGTCGACATTCGATACTTGAAATTGACTTTCAAATGTCACACGTCTGCACCTGGCCTCCTGACCTTTATTTGTGTATTTACAACAGATTCCATAGCCCCACCAATAACAAGCCCCAGCAAGAAAAAATGTCTGGCGCCGCCTTTGGAGCCAGGCCTTACTGCCCGACATCAGTGCCTGACCTCACTAATGCTCTTGTGGCTAAATGTGAGCAAATCCCTGCAGCCGGGTTACACACAGCGGAGGCCGTTATAGCAGCAATGTTGTAGAATCAGGTACAATCACGTATGGGGTGTAATCTTCAGGTGTCCACATACTTTTGGCCAAGTAGTGTAGCTTATGGTGCATCAGTGAGTGTAAAGAGCTAGCCCAGGCCTTTTCAGTACACAAGGGTGGGAAATTAACTTTTTAAAATTGACAGATAAATGTTCAAATTCACCAGCCACTCAATAGTAAATCATTATTTTATGTCTGAAATCTATCAGCCACTTTCATATTTTACCAGCAGGTGGCTGGTGTTAATTTCCATCCCTGCAGTACGCTCATCGTCTCCATAAACAATACTTATGCGAGTCTACGTCTACAAGGGATTATTTGTTTGTTCATTATCTGTTGAACTACAGTTAAAAATAATCATATTGTGACATTTAGCTATGCTAAGTGCCTCTCAGCAATGCTCGGGACAATTGGTTTTTGGCATCAAAGCTCCTATAAACAGGGGAAGGTTTCGGTACGTCAGTAATCTCTTCAATGATTAACTACTTGCATGGTTACACAGTCATGTTGTCGTCGGGGGAACTTGATGGCAGAAAAAGAGAGTGATTGTCACTGACCCGCAGTTCTCTCCTTGGCAGAACATGGAGACCACAGGGGTGTTTACGTATTTATTTTGATGGGAAGTCTGATGGTAATGAACTCTGTGGAAGTGAAGGAATGAAACCGAGAAATAAAACAGGTTTGACACATTTCCAGATTAAAATGTTTTCGTTCCTGGTAACTGTTTTTCAGCAAATGTCATCACATTACAGCCTTCACCTAATCTCTCACTGCACCTCTCTCTTCTCTTTTGCTTTCCCTCCTCCTCCTCTCCCTTTTTTTTCATCTCTTCTGCTGCGCGTCTCTATGGTTTGTCAACATTGTTAACATGCTTACGTTCCATCTAAAACAACCACATTTTATTGTCAAGTAATTAACTGATGTGTGCAACATGTTGTTGCTGTGTTCGCCCATCTAGCCTCAGCCACCAAGCCGTCAAATGTTCTCAGTTTGTCTAATGCAGGCTGGCCTTGAAACAAGACCCTGCAGTAGACGAATGGAGGGGCGTAAGAGACGCATGCAGCTTAATTGCTGCAAGATGTAACCTCGCCTGCAGCCTACTGTGGCCCACAAACACACTCACACACATTTGTGCACATGAAAGCATGCGCATACACACACAAAATAGCACGCAAACACACAATCAAACATGTGTACACATATGCAGTAAAGAAAACACAAACTGTTTTAAATGTGTTACTAAATTACAACATGGACGGGTTTTTTACTCTGCGTCGCGGCACCGGCCCAAACTTCATAGACACATTTTTTGTTTGTTTGTTGGTGAAAAACAAGGTTTTAATTCTACTACAAGGCAATTCTTTGATGGAGAACATTCAAAAGTCCTGCTCTCTGAAGCAAACCAAATGGAAGCAAACCAAATCAAAATTATTCAAAATCTACGGGTTTTGTTTCCTTAAGGCATCTTACGGACGGTCTTTGAACCAAAGTCTAATGGATAAAAGATGATATTAATGCAAAGATGCTTTTGAGTAATCTACATTTGGCTCTTAGTAGAATCCCATGAAGCATTGCTGAATAGAAATGATGAGAGGGATCAGAGAGAAGAGAGACAGGAGAGAGGACCCGGCCTGATTTGATCTTATATATGAGGAGCGTTCCTGAAACCACAAACGGAACTCCTCTGAATTACACCATTACAATATAATATTTCTATGATTGTTGAAGCCATATACCGCATGTGAACATTTAATGCAGTCAGAAACGATAAAGAATCTGTGACCAGCGCACAGGTCCATAGAGAATCAATTGGAAAAGTTGGAAAAGGTGACTGTAACAGTACGCTGGAACATTCCCTCGGGGAAAACGTACATTTTATGACTCAAATCTAACATCACCGAAAGATCACAAAAAAAAAATATCACAAAATTCGGTCTCATCTTGATTGTCGCCCCGGGCGGCACACCAGGATGACATCACAGATTACAGCCTCGGCTCTCTGGTTTCTCGCTTTGGGAGAAAAGCTATTTGGGTCCCTAAAAAAGAGATTTGACGGTGCTACGCCGTTGATGATGGCATATGTGATTTCTTAAATTGAGTGGTATTCCCCTTCAACCGCTACACCATCTCTGGGCACGCTGGTGCTTTCCCTGACATCACAGCGCTGACTGCAGCTGACTGACCCGGGTCACTGAGATACAGTTACACTCACGACTCTGGAAGACCACAACACAGCAGACCACAGAGAGGTTCACCGGTCCTGTACAGAAACACTGCAAGTGGTGTATTGTGAATAAACCGTGGTTTGAAATAGTTCGAAATAGCTGGGAATGTGTGTCTGTGTTGATTTAGGACGGAAGGAAGTTACAATGAGAATTTAGAGACAAGTGATTTTAGGCTACATCATTCCTCTTGTTCCTAAACATGATTTGGAGCAACTGTTTCATGACTTACTGTCTTCTTTATTCAGTGTCTACAAATCTCCAATTTGTGCATGTGTATTGATGATATTCAATAATACATTATCATGTGCTGCATTCCAGATCACAAGTGCTCTTTTCCTCTGTATAGATGTGGGATAGTTGGCTGAGATCCCCGATCTGAGAGAGTTTGGGCTACGGATCCAAACCCCAGAGATGTTTATTTCTGCATCTGATTTAGCGCAGAATGATTGCAGCAATACTGTCTGGAGGTGGGGTAATAGCAGTGGGCAGAACAAGGCCTTTGATCAGGCTATTTTCTTGTTTGTGTTTTACATTATGGCATCTTACAAATATGTTAATAGTGATGTCAACTTACTCGTGTCCCAGGGCACCTACACTTTACTTTGTAAACCAATCATACAAGACAATATAATTATATATTGTGAAGAATATGTGCATGTAAACATTTGGCAGGGAGTCATGAAACAAAAGAACCTGGAAGGGAACACGTTTTGTACAGCGTGTCAATGTTAGATCATGTGAAAGAGGTCAGAAAAAAACACTTTATTTGACTATTTATTGTTCAAGCTGGAGGTCACTCTACCTTTTCCAAGAGTCCTTCTTATTCCAAACAGACTTTTCATATATCACGGATTTGTATACCTGTGCACTGAAATAGCCGAGACACTGTGATTTAATTACCCTGCCCTGTGTTGCCGTTCCCACTCTAGGCCAGGCTTCCCAGTTGCACTCCCTCTCGTTCACTCCGGCCTCCCCACATCAGGTTCTGATGAGCCTAACTGGAAACACGTGCTCCACGCTGGCTCCCCCGACAGATGGGACAATATCATATTATTAATGACAGAAAGAGAGAGACGGAGAGAGGGAGAGAGAGAAGTGGGGAAGGAAAATCCTCCCTCCTCAAAGGCTTGCTGGTCTTAAATAGCTCAACACTGCGCTGCCGTCGCTTCTGAGGAAGTTATTATAGGAAGGCCGCACGTCTGTGTTTGCATATGGAATATCCTCTCAATCTAACTCAGTACTCTACAGGCTTAGCCCCATGTCACTCCTCTTAAAGCTGCTGAACTCTGGACCCTCATGCACACCGATGAAAAGATGTATACTACATGTCCAAAAGTATGTGGACACCTCTTTTGTGTACTTTTGGTCTGGGGCTGTTTTTCAGTTTAGTTTAGTTCTAATTAAGGAGAATCTTAATATTACAGCTTCCAGTGATATTTTAACAATAATGTACTTTCAACTTGGTGGCTGCAGGCTGTTTCAACATAAAAAAGCCCTTATGCACAAACCGAGGTCCTTATAAAATGGTTTTCTGAGTTTGATGTGGAAGAACTTCACTGGCCTTCACAGAGTCCTGAGCTCATCCCCATCCAACACCTCTGGGATGAACTGGAACGCAGACTGCAACCAGGGGCCGCTTTCACAAAGACATTTTAGACTGGTCTGTTGTCTTAGGCCAGTCTTTATTTTGCTCTTAGATTAGTCAAATGCAAGTTGGCAAGTTTTTCACAAAAATAAAGACTTATTTTAAGCCTAAAAAGTTATCCACCCTACCCCCAGGCTAACTCGGAACTAAAGGCGTATTCACATTATTGGGTAAAAACAGCTTCTGTGTGCGCCTCCTCATTATTGTGTACGTGGTGTGTTGTGAAGGCTGTGCACGGATGTCTACAGTGGTCCGAGCAGAGCGAGGGTGTGCCGAAAGTTCAAATTTGTTGAACTTTGACCCAAGCTGCGCTGACCATTGTGGGTGTAGCCGATGGCTGACTACTGCTTAAACTGAAAGATGGACAAAAAAAAACCAAACAAATTACTGTTTCTGAATTTCCAGAACTGTACAATAACAAATGGGCCTCATATGGAGACCAGACTATAAAGATATTTGCTTGGCGAAATACCAGAATGCATATGCAGCTACCAGGCTCGTTACAAAAACACTGTTTGAGTCTCTGAAATAGCGATCTACTGCTAGCAACATTAGCATTGTAGCTAAGATGACGCCGTATGGTAACGTTACAGCACCACTGCCGTTATACATGGCGTCCAATGTATTAAACCCAACAAAATTTCCGAACTTCAAATAAATCCTTTTGTTGCAAATCTATCTTTGTACATCCAGTGTACAATTGGTGGGGCGACCTCATAGTCTCAAGCACTGAAAGTATAGTTTTGTTCCTTTTCCAGAAAACACACCAATGTGGAACACACAACGCAACGTTTTTCCCCTGTAATGTGAATAGGCTTTGAAAAGCCATGTTTCTATGGTAACAATCAGTGGCACCTACTGACCAGTGACACTGTCAGTCATTTTTGGTTGCCCAAAGAAACTATCCTGAGCCTGAATGACGAGTTAGCAGAAATACTAGCAGAGCATCTCAGCTCTGCTACAGGTCTGAACTGCACTGAGATCTTATGTAACTGGAAGGTTTTTGTATTGTGACACTCTTTCTTTGCTGAATTTTCTCAATAAAACGTCCTAATAACAGTTAAATTCTTCCAGAAGACAAACATTTCCTGACCCGGAGTGAACAGAGCTCAGCGGTTTGATGCAGTTGCTCAGACAGCCATGTTCTTTTTGTTGTTTGAAAAAAGTCTTAATTTACACAGAAGCCATACTTAAGATGGTCAAGAACAAGACTGCCTCGTATAAGACATAAATTCAGACAACTATCTGAAGTCTGACTATTAGTTTGATCAAAGAAGCCATGGTCAAAAAGTATCTTTGTGAAACCAGCCCTTACCATCAGTGCTCGCCCTCACAAATGCTCTCGTGGCTGAATGGGAGCTAAGCTAACGACTACTTTAATGCAGCAAAGTTTGAGCTTTGGAGACAATCATTTTGGCTTTTGGACACACCCCCACCTACAGAGGTTTTATCTCCCACAAGGACAAAAACAAGATAAAGCGGAGAAGCCATTTCATTATTATTTCATTATGTCCACTGGTATGAGGCAATATTCATCAGCACCCTGACCCTGGAGGAAAACATACTTGTGCTACAGGCTGAGTCACAAAGGCCAGATTCACCTGTACTGAATTACTCCGGGAGCCCGTGGCCATGTATCCTGCCAGCGCAGGAAACGCTGAGCATGTACAGATCGTGGAGGTATGGGGGGCTTGCGGGAGAATAGACGCGACCTCTTCCCTTTCAAGACCCCCTACCCCAAGTTGAGCTCTGTTGGTGCAACAGACAAATATTTTCTTGTGAACTGAACTGATCAGATATTGGGCACAAAAGATCACATGCTGAGAGACAATTAGGTGGTCTACTGCTTTAATGGCTTTTTTCACCCCCAGTCACCACTGATTCACTTTGTATCAAAGTACCGGAAACTACATTAACACTGAGTCAAAGCACCAGAAACCACCTCTGTCTCTCTCTTTCATTTGCCCTCTCTCTCACAAACACACACACACACATGTGTAAAGTGCCACAGCATATACACAGGAAGGGGTCTTTGCAGCCAAGTGACAAAGAATTTACAGGCGTGTTGTGAGGACCTGTAGATCTAAGTGTGCATGTGGGTCTGTGTGAGAGAAAGAAAGAAAGAAAGAAAGAAAGAAAGAAAGGGAAAAAAAAGGTCTGACACTTGTCTATGAGTGCCTTATTAAAAAGGTGAGAAGTGAGTGCAGTGTCTGGAGGAGGGGGTTAATTGTGCTTTTAAAAGAGGACTTCAAAGGGAGGCTGGTGTCGGGGCTGAGGGGCATGGGACTGAGAAAGGATGAAGAGGAAGAGAAGGAAAAAGAAAAGATACTGTAACTGACGTTGGGGGCTCAGGGGAGTAGAAGGTAAGAAAAGATGTTTTGCGATAAAGAATAAGAAGGGAAATTAGCAATGCGGTGAAGTAAGAGATGGTTTGGTTAAAGAGGAGGAGCAGAAACGTGCTGAGACAAAAGAGGTTGTGAGAGTTATATAAATGAAAAAAAAAAAAAAGACTAACAACTAATCATCTCAGCACTAATTCAGACTTTATTTGACTTGCTAGATACTTCAGCCTCAGACGTGTCATGTGTGTGAATCACACACTAAAACTGAAGTATCTTCTGGTCATCGGATCAATATTTATTCTCTATTCTCTTCTATGATTACAAACAAAACTGTTCTATTGGTTGTAAGTTCAACATTAGTAATGTGATGTTATAAACCTTAACTAGTGACTCATTTAAACTATTTGACAGTGAGCTTTGAGCCCTCATGCTCCCTGACCTCCTAATTGGTTGCGTTAGATGTTAGCTTAATGTAGCATAGATGATTGGACATTATCATTGTTCTAATTAGACCCTCTAACAGGCAGCTGTAACGCAGATGGGGGAGTGCAGCTCTCAGACTAAACACTCCAGAGCCAGAGGAGACAGATTCACATTCTCTGATATAGCTGCTTCTCGGGTGAAAACCTCACATCTCCAATACCTAAACCTTTTAGTAACTAAGAAAAACAGCTGTTTCTGCCTTGATTGCCCGCACACTGTTTATTTCTGTTTATCCAACAGGTTTTGAACAGAACCCATCAAAGATTATATCAATTTCAGTAAAACATAAAGATAATAAAAATCGGAGATACAAGGTTTTCTGCTCAGGAGAGTTGATAATAATGTTTTGTTTGCTCTTTTCAAGTATGTATCTGTTTAATTTTTCTGAAGTTCTTGGCAAACTTCCTCCCTTAAAATATTACATCAAAAAAAAAAAAGAAAAAAGATGTTGAGAGCGTGAATGCAAAACAAAGAAAAACAGGATTTTCTCTTTACCTTTACAATACGTTTCTTTAAGGTGACACAAGCCAGGAACAAAGATAAATACGAGGACTCACAAACTTGTCTTGCTTCACACATTTTCTACACATGCAGAGGAAGGCAGAGCCCTAAATGTCTGTATGTGTGCTGTTACCATGTCATGGAATGTAAGTACATTTACTTAAGTACTGTTTAATTTTGAGGTACTAGTACTTGATTATTTACTGCTGAATTATTTCTATTTTATGTTACTTTACTTCACACTTCTGCTCCACTACATTTTCCTGATTTTCCCTATAGTTACTTTGCAGATTCCAATTTTGCATACGAAATGTAATATAAGCCTATAAAATATGATGCAGTTATAGATTAAACTTCCTACATGTATATAAAGCTTCCTCCACTATGACATTGAAGTGGTGCTTACATGTTAATGCATCAATAGTAATGTTCCAATAATATAATTTATATAACATGTATATAACATGCTGCAAGGGGCAGTTCAGCATTAATGAGTACTTTTGATACTTAAAGCTGCAATAACTGATTTTTTTGGCCACTTGGGAGCAGCAGAAACCATATGTAAACAACACTGACATATTATCACCTTAAAAAGTTGATATGGCAAATCTGTTAGCAAACTGTTGCTTATTTACAAACCCAGCAGTTACAGCATTCATTCAACATTAGCATTCATTTAGAGTCGTGTTTCTGGCCACCTGAGGAATGCAAGTCCAATATTCACTCTCCTTTTAGCTCAAGGCTATAAATTCATCTTTCACCGCTGCTGTTTATTTAAACAAATGCAAGAAAATGTGTGCTCCCTTTAACGTACCTTTTTGTGAAATCTTACCAGATTAGCAGCTCATCTTCATCATGTGAGGGACTGACCAGTAGAATCACTTCTGTTGAGTTCTTTATTGTGTACAAAGGGATTACAGTGACATTCATTACGTTGGAGTGTAATGACAATGTTGGGACAAAAGGCTGGCTCTGTATTCATGTCTTTCTGTAGACCAGTGAGGAAGTTTGCTTCGCTCAGGTCTCCCACAGCAGATTTGTAATAGAATTTAAACTCTATCATCAATCATTCAAATCACAACCATTTGAACCACACACACACACAGTTACAATTTTATGGCTGAAAAATAACCAATACACAAAATTGTGACACTTTTAAGCTTATGTTAACCACCTTGTGTGCTACATAAATTGAAAGAAACCCTGGGAGTCAAATAACTCCAGGTGTTAGACCTTTAAACTGTTACACTCTATAGAAAATGGCACACAGTGGCAGATAGAAAAATCCCAAATAACAAAAACTGAGTCACATCAGCAAGAAAAGTAATGTTAAAATATTGAAAAACGGAACACTTTCAACGCGCCGACTTACAAGAGCTGCCCAAAGCATTGCTTAAGATATCCAATACAGATTTTTAATCAGCATTAGAACTTTTCCACTGATTCATGGTCCATCCATGTTATTTCACCCGACACTGATTACTCTCCTCTTGGACAGATGGTTTCGCAGCAGGGATTCTACCCAACCGCAGCACCGAAAAATGAAAATGAAAATATCATTTGTAGCTGAATCAACTTGGCCCGCAGCACTTAAGTGTCTTTTTCCATCTTGGTAAAAGTATTTCAGCACTGTTTAAACCATTTATCTCACGTAATGATATGTTAAGCAGGTATGCCATCAAATATCTAGAGACCGTCTCAGAGCGCAGACCATTTTATGAGGATAATTGCTGTTTGGATGAGTTCATTATATTCTTTGCCATTTGCTTGACACCTGCATCTAGAGCACTTCACTGCTGTAATAGCTTTTCTTCATACTGTATAACCACACACACACACACGCAGCTTTAGAACTAATGCGATGCCCGTGCTTATGTGACACTATAATGTTGGCCTCTGAGGTATTCCCTCCCAGCACCCGTCTGACAATAATTACAATGATTCATTTAGTTTTATTATACAACAGACATCTCTCTTTGTGTGTGTCTTGGCCTGGGGAGACCTAAGTGTCTCTAAGTGACGGGTCTTTAATTACAAGCACAAACAAACGACACCACATACATATGTTCTGGTTTACTGTAATGAGGGAGACACTAGCATGAAAATAATGTTGTCATCACACAAAGGATTACTGACAGAGATATCAAATTCTCTTTTTTATTTTAAATCTTCCCCTGTCTCTTTCTCTCTGTCTCACTGTAAAATGCAATCATCATTACTGTAAGTTGGGTAATCCAATCTGCTGATATTGCTTTGATCCATTGATGTTGCTGAGGCAATGAATCTACATGTGCTTACAGTAATGAATTAGATCTAGAGTATCTGGCCCTTAGATTCACTTCTCATCAGGGCCTTACAGCAGTTTAACCATGTGTTTCTGATCAGTTGAATTAATCACTGTTTATCTGGCTGAGGTTAATTTCTCACTGGGAAGAAAAAAAACACAACAAAAACACCAGCTTTTCGTCCGTGTCATGCGCTCTCTGTCTCCGTCACCTGCTGGAGCTTTGCTTGTCAAATGTTCAGAGGAAAGAGGGGTTGAATTACAAACCAAACTTGGTCTGCAAGCTGCAGTCAGGTAACAGGCCAAAGGAGCCTGACAGCGGTATGTACACATGCACAAGCTCTAAGTAGTATTCCTGTGCATTAAGGGGGCACGACTGTGTTCCTGTTGCATGGACGTGTGTGTCAGTGTGTGACCAGAAACACCAGGCGGTGTGAGTAATGCCTTAGCCTTTGGATGTCTCTCATATGAAGCAACGTCAGAGCCTGTTAGTAAATGATTAATCAACGATGTTATTTGGGCTAATGCTGTCTGATAGCATTTTTCCTGGAAGCTCTGGAATTCGTCTTCACAGCTGGACTTTTACAAGATCTCTCTGCTCTGCAAGGGAGTGACAAAGGAAGAAATGCTGTGTTGCAACAGTCCAGAAACCTCTTGGACAGTAGAAATAAGTTGATACATAATATATCAAAAACTGAAGACGTTGTTTAATCTCAGCTCCCAAATGCTGCAGAACACTGGATGGCAACTGTCATTAATAATAATAAAAAATAATAAAAACGTCAATAACAAGTATTTTGTTCCACAAAATGAAATGCTGCTTTTATTAGTTTTTATGATGCATTACAAGCACACTAAATTCCTTCTGTCTCAGCTGAATTCAAACTAGTGCAAATACTGGCTTGAGGTTATCTTATAATGTATCATAGTGGTGATATATTTTGTTGCATTTAGCCTCTCTCTCTCTCTCTCCATCTTTCTTAGATAACAACTTCACCACTTGTCTTTATCTCCCAGACAAATTGTTCTCATGACATCATGGCTTGTTACATATATATATATATCACAGCCCACCCACTCTTCTCAATACTCCCCCTCCTAACACACATCCCTAAAAGCTTTAGCTCATTGCTTAGTTTATCACTAGCCATCATCTTTCTCACTATTCTTTGGGATGATTCCCATTTTTATATAGTAGAGTAATTAAACATAAAATCCACTGAAAATGTTTCCAAATGTTATTACCCAGACTTCTGCTTAAAACAAAGTTTTAATCTGGATCAATTAAAGGTTGAGTACATAGAAGTATGAACGTTGGGAAAAGTGTGAATATTTGTGCAGTAAAGCAATGCATTCCAGTTTGTGGTTTTCAAGCTACTGTGGGGACAAAAAAAAGTTATCCGCCATCACAAGCTGAGTATTTTGTGTCCCCGGCACCCTTTTCCCACCTCCCAACATCAAGTAGACTCCTCTTGATTTCACGCTGGTGGCTGGATATGCTAGATGTGAGGGACAGATATATAACGTCAGACATATTGACAGATTTACCACCGCAAGGATCACTTCATCTGCTGGGTTCACAGTGGAACAGATGAGCATGCTAGGGACTGGAGTTTTGGGTGGATTTAGATTTATAATTTGACAGCATTGTTTTTCCAGGAACATGACAAAAATGTTACGATTTTTTGGTTGCATGTATGGCATTGTTTGTTTTTGCATGCGCATGAATGAGAAAAAGAAAAAAGGAACAAATAAGACAGGCTGATACTGTAGGCACAAATGGCCAAACAAAATTCAGATTACACTGGATTAAACATAATATTTGAGAATATAAGAATATCTACTTCAGGAGAGAATTTTCTGTTTACTGTAACAACTGTCTACATATAGGCTTCTTTTGTGCTTTTTTATTGGTTGATCACAACGGGGTGAATGGTAAAAGAAGAAATAACAGTAAAGTGGTTTGATTCCAACAAGACACCTCTCACTGTGCCATTTCTATCATTTAAAAAAAACAGAGATATCTGCTAAAAACCATCTGAAAATACTCTGAGAACAAAACAGGCAGGCAATGAGAAAGACAGACAGACAAAATGTGGGTCACCCTTTCCTACTGAGCTCACAGGGCTGGCATGACCCACCACTGGAGGTCCTTACATGCTGAACTGTTAGATGGCTTTAATAGGCTCCACACAGGCCAAACACAACTGTTATGTTATTATTAATCCAAATCTACCATTGGACATGTAAAGACATTAATATGGCAGCTGCTTTGAAATGTTTTTGTTATTTAAACCAGCTCATTTTTACATTAAAATATATGCAGAGCAGCTGCATAACATGGCATCCATTCCCAAAACGTGCTCCTGTTGTAGGCCTATGTTTTGTCAGAGAAGACTACTCTCAAATGTCGAGAAAGGGGCACTGTCCAACATCGACTGCATGTTTCTTCAACAATTCACGGTGAAGAGGAAGCTAGATTTATGATTCCTACAAAAACAACAGCAAAGATAAACAAAGTGCTACTGAGAAACTTTTACCAGGATCTGAAACAGCTGGTTTTAAGATCTGGTAGAACTTGTCAAACCCATTTTGGACAAAAGAGGTTCAAAAATCAAAACCAAGCATGTCATGCAATGAAACTGAGGTTTCGCCATGACTGATTGACAGTCACTGCAGCTGCTAAAAATGTGAAAAAGGCCAATTTCCCCCTTCATGATACCTCAATAATCAAACTACAATGACCTTCCATTGTTGTTGAAAAAACGTGCAGCTCTAGGCAGCACTTTCTCTACACAGAACAAGACCAAATGCCTAAATCCAACCGATACCTACAACGCTCAACAATTAAATGACAAAATGCACCACTTGTAACTGCACACATAAAAACATGTGTCTGAAGCCTTACAAAAATGTTCAATCAGCGCTGCAACAATAAAACTGTTTTCTGATCTGACATCACTATGGTTAAGGTTTGGTTAGGTTTAGTCACAAAAGCGACTTGGTTATGGGTGAGGAAACATTGTGGTTTGGGCTAGAATTACAACTTTGTTCAGGTTAGGGGACTTTCGTCAGCATGGTTACAATAATAACTATGTGGTTAAGGTAAGGGAACGATCATGGTCATGGTAACAAAAAACTAAATGTTGACTGCCAGAAGGAAACGGGAAACAAACAGAGGACTCCCATGTCAAAGTCTGCCGTTTGGTTGACCAAACTTTGTTGCTCTATAATAACGTCACACTATTTCCTCCTTTGCTCCTGACAGAAGAGTCATAATTCCTATGGCTGCTGGAGGGCTTTGCTGAAATTATTGCTGAGCCAGCCTCTTCCACCGCCTCTACTTTTCTGCTTTAACCTCCCTTCGTGAATGCCTGATTTACCAATGTTACACTTGGGTTCACTGCAACCCCTTTAGGCATCCGACTATGGGCTGAATTTGTAAACAGTTATACAGTGTTTGTTCTAAAGTGGTAAAACATTATGATTCTTTTAAAGAATTTCACATGCTCTTGCTAAAATGGTTTATGCTTGTTGAATTAATAAGTAGCATGGTTGTCTATCACCTTGACAGGTAAAAGATGTCTGAATTCAAGAACTCGGTTCAAGACAAAGCTTCAGTGGACCATGATCCAGGTCCCTCCCGGTGAGTGAGCGGATGTCTTGCCTCGGTCCAGTGGACCACTCAATGTCAGGTTCAGGATTAAACCCATAATCAGATCCGATATAATGAGGTTTCAAAGTACTGTGATGTCTCCCAGTGAAAGGTTGAGTAGTCATCGAATCATGTATTTGTTTTAGGCTCTGCTGGAAATGGCTGAGGGTTCCAATAATGTTCTTTCTCAGATTAGTTTGTTGCCCTTCGACAAGCAAACGTTACATGTCAAGGTTTATTATAAATCTCAGCTTCTAAAAGAATATCTAAAAGACTAGCCATTAATAAAATCAGTTAATATGGTAATCATATTTGTCTTCTAGAAGTAAATGTTCATGAGTGTCTTGAGAAACTAAAACCACATATGTCTTGCAATGTTCACAGAATGAGTGTCCAAGAGGTACAAGTGTGTTTTGTGTGGCCTCTTTAGATGGATGAAACTGATTTATCAGCGAGAGGAACTAAAAACAAAGAGGTGGAGAGTGTCAGACAGATCGAGAAAAAGACAAAGCGAGAAAAGGAGTGAGGGAATTTGTTGATGCATTTTTTTCTGTCTGCACATGTGCAAGATACCTCTCCTTCAGAGTTGTTCTAGTTGATGAAAAGAAGAAAGAACAAGACACATGAGAATAAAGACAAAAACTTCAGCAGATGGAGCGAGAGCTTCAATGAACTACATGCAAGTAGGTAGACAGGTAGACTGGGAACTAACGTATAGATGTAATACAACACCATGGCCCTCCCTTTATTTTTGCCAGTGCCATGTGCAAGAAGTCATCTGAGCCTATGATGGACTTTTTACAAGAATCCACCCCCAAAAAAAGTAATTTTCTCTGATTTCCCTGATGAGTTGATGGTGTTTATGGAGCCATTTCCATTTGAAGATATTCACAGCGTGATCCATTTCTGATCCAACCATTCAATAAATGATTAAAAAACAATTAATTCAATTTTGTTTTCTCCACAGTCTTTGTCTGCTCCACCAACCACATTCATATCCAAAACAACCCAAGTGACAGATTTATCCAATAAAACTTCTATCCATTTTAGTCCACCCTAAGAACTGGTATCACTTTTTTTTCTCCAGTATTTTTTCTTAAAATTCATAATTAAAAAAAAACTAAACCAAACAATCGTTCACATTAGCATACATACATCAATAAAACATGCAATGATTTCAGTTTCCATGCATTCTCCCCTCTGTCCTTTCTAAGTGCTACATTTTCCGCCAATCCACAGCTTGTAGGAAATTCTGCTTTCACTAGAGGCCTACTATAGGTGTGAAAATGCAAAGTCTCTTGGCAGCAGGATTACAAGTGTTCCTGTTGAATCTGCTGAGCTGCTGGAAAATTACAGAACCAACAGTTATGAAGAGAAGGAAACCACTTCTTCTGCAGAGTTTGTTGTTGAAGAAAAGACTTGTCCACAACTGCAGCAGGTGGTTAATGTGTCTCTGATGACACAGTTTAAATGTTGTAGCCTGCTCAGCTGTCTCAGTCTGTCTGTCCACATGGCTAACAAAGATGCTAAGCTAAGGCTGGCTTGTTAGTCTACCCACGATATGCCTTTCTTACACCAGATGCTTGACAGATCACATCAAAGGTACACTGCTGACTGCGTCCAATCTCTGCGTTGTTTTATCGTTATCCCGCCACATCTTAACAGAATGTGTTGAGCTGATGTAGGAGACTGAGGCAACAGTGTAGTATTTCTCCCTTATCTGTGTCAGAGGCTGCGTTTGTGAGGTCTAGAGGATGTCAAGAGGCTCTGCGCTATTTCAAAAGGTATTCCTACTTAAAAGTTGCAAAAACAGAGTGAATGAGGGCTGCGTTTTTTCATGCAGGGCTCAAGTCGGTCTGAACACAGCCTTACAAGCAGACAACAGTTAAAAATGACACAAAACAAAGTTCAGGTGCTTATTCTTGCCTGTAACTGCACTGCTGTTTGTTCGCAGGTATAAATGAAAGGTTACATAATAATGAATGTAGCCTATTAGTCCTAACAAGGATTTCTGTGCTGTGTGTAATTTTGTTGCCTTAAAATTAGTTACAGGTGCAAGGTAATGTATTACTGGTTTGAGAAAGTAGGCCACAGTCCCTTGTGAAGAGCCCAGCGGTGATGTGAGTTACCTAACTTTGCTGTTGTAACACACACACACGCGAGCGCCACTGTACCAGCACTGGGGGTTTTTCTCTCTGGAAGCTCCTATGTTGCCTCATCATTCATCGACATCTCAGACAAGACCAACAATCAAAACCACTACACAAACAAATGTGACATGTTTGTTTGTTGTGTATAAAGTTCATGACCCGGTGCAGTGATGCTTGTTAATCCTCTTCTGTTCCATTAGCCATTACTCATCTCTTTGGGAAACATGTGGACTCAGTTGGGTCTGCATCCAATACATCAAAGATATTTATGCGTTGTTGCCTCCATATGAGAGAGTTGGCCTCAGCAGACACTTCTTTTACACACTGCAAAAGGGTATTGCAGACTTAGTGTGTGTAAGAGAGAGAGCGAGAGAGCGAGAGACAATGTCGATTTGTTGCGTCCATATGAGTGACTTGGCCGAAGTTGACGCATGCTGATAGCGATGACAGAGAAGTCAACATGCCAGTTGCACTGGCCACCATATGAAAAAGACCCTTTGAAATTCACAAAGATATGTCATAGCTCCAAATACTGTATGTCACTGTCATATCTGTAAGAGAACGTGGAGATTTATAACAGCTAACTATCCTCAAATAGCTTAACTTACATTATTAAAAGGTACAGTCTTTTTTTATATACCATTTTCCTCGATGTGATTCTCGGTCAGCATTTGAATACATTGTTCATTCTTGTGAATCCAAGCTGACCACAGCTGCTGTCCTCTGTGAAAGAGCAAGCTACAGACTTTTCACAGCCATCTTTTAAGCCTACAGGGGGTGAGTGTATTTCATACATGTACTCAAAAGAAAGATTATTTGTGAAGTGTTACTTTAAAAGATAAGGCTGGTGATATTCAATATTTTTGTTATTGTTAACAAATCCCATGAAAAGACTAAAACCAACAGTGTGTTAGTCTGTCACTCAAAGCTCTCCAACTCTCCTACCCGGTCTGTGGCACTCAGCCCATTCGTAAATTAAAAACGCAAATATAGTGTTAATTTCATTTCTTAACATTTTTCTCTCATAATCGTAATTATGCTTTGGTAACACATGTCAAGTGTCATGCCAATAAAGCTTATTGAATTGAACTATATAGAATAAACAATTTTTAACTATGCTCGCAGCATGGCTCTGTAAGGATGGCAATGTCGGTCTGTCAGTCGGTCTGTCCAGACTGCAATTTCTCTACAACTTCTGGATTGCCTTGAAATTTTGCACAGACATTCATTGTCTCTAGAGGAAGCACTTTACTGACTTTGGTGATCCCCTGACTTTTCCTATAGTGCCGCCGTTATGTGAAAATTTGTGGATTTAGCTTAAATGTCTCAACAACTACTGGATGGATTGCCATGTAATTTGGTTCAGACATTAATTTGCCCCTCAGGATCAATTGTAATCACTTAAGTGATCCCTTCACTTTTTATCAAGCACCCTCATCAGTTGTCTTTAGTGCTGATAAGGAATGTTAGCAAGCTAACATGCTAAACTATATTGGTGATGGTGGTATCAAACAGTGATATATGTAAGGTATATGTATATTTTTTTTAAGATTAATGATCCAATAAATCACAACATAAAAGCAAAGATTAGATACAAGTCGGAAAAATGAAACATCATTTTGAGTAGCAGAAATATGTTGTTCCTGCTCTCCCTACTTTCTAAACATTTTGACATATTTCAGAGTGATCTTGACCCCCACCTTGAGAACCACTGAGACAGAGTATAGCAGGATTCACCTTCAGCCAGGACATGTGAGGGACAACCGCTGTGGGAACCCATGAGTCAAGACATTAGCAGCTATACAAGGGGAAGCCCAGCCTCACTGTCCTCATTACAGGCAACAGACCGTTGTGATGATGAAGCGTGATGACTCCTTTTATGTGAGACCAAGTCTCATGTCTAATGGCCCTATCATTACTGGAGAGTATAAACAGGAGAAAACACTACATACAGACATGGGATTAGTCCTGGAGTAAGTGTTTGTTGTGGTTTTGAAAACCGCAGGATCATGTGTGTGTTTTATGTGTGCGTCTGTGCAAGTGTGTGCCATCTCTGGTAGCAGTGCTTCTTCTAACGCTGTAAATGCATTTGTTGTTGTGAGCCCCGGCGACTTGGAGCACATGGTCGCAGGTGTTCACGCTGGCCTTGTAAAAACTTGCAACACAGTTATTACAGACAAATGACAACCTATATCGTCAATCAGCCATCACAAAACAAATTTAGTCTGAAGGGAGAAAGCATTACAGGTGTTAACGTCAATCAAAATACATCTACAAGAGACAGAACTGTTATTTTGACAGTAGAGGTTATTGAAGACATACTCACAGCTTACACTTTATGCTACATCAGTACAGTAGGACTTTCAAGTGACTTTGTCTGGGGGTGCACAGTGCAGCAGTAGTGCAGTAAGTGGTGTTGCAAAGTTTATATTAGGATTAATATTTGGGATGATGCCATACTTTGATTTACAAAAATCTTTTAGGTCTCAAATACTCGCCGATTGTATCCTTGGAAGGTGGCTTTGAAAAGATCATAGCTTGCTCTTTTGAGAAGGAAGGCAGCTGTAGTCAAGTCGAAATCACAATAGTTACGATGAATTCCAATCACAGGGAAAAACACTGTCAAAATGTTGCTGCAAATTTTTGACTGGTAGTCGAACTTGGGACGTAATCGGGATAAGATTAGAGAAAATCAACACAATCATACTGCATTCAGCACAATCTGAGCGGTGAACTTTCCACATTCGCCAATCTACCTGCGTAAGACAGTATGTTCGTGGCTCACGGGTGCAGTTTTGGCTCCCAGATGAACATGTCTTGAAAATCCACAGGGCTTTGAGTCTTCGTGTCTCAGGAAAAAAAAAGGAACGTGTTTCAAACACCCGCACTAAACATAAAGAGCCCTGTAAAATAATCTGTCTTGATTGATCTTTAAAGTGGAGTGCTCACTACTGAGACAAGTGCTTAACAGGTTAATTCAAGTGCTTCAAAGTACTTTCAAAGCATTTTCTGCTTTTTTGCTCTTGTCTCACCTAATAACGGATGTCTTCGTGCTCTCTGTATGGACTCTTTCTGCTTTGGTTTGTTCGCATGTCTAGACAGAATGCATTTTGCGGGGCTTTGAGTTGACTGTCTATTGTCTACCTGTGTACCTGGGGAAGGTTGGATGGCTTTACCACATCACAGGGCTTTGTCTGCCTGAGTTTGTTCTCTCATCAGAGACCAGACATAATTGCCTTTCAACTCCTGTCGCCCTCTCTTCTCCTCACTAATGTGCCATGCGGGGGGAGGTGGAACGTCTGTACCTGCCGTGCTTAAATATAGAGGATAAAGCTGCAGGTACACTGGTCACCTGCTAACTGAGCGTGTGCGGAGAGGTTAGGAGAGGGGAGGGAGTGGGGTATTGGCCCACTTAAACCTGATACTTGAAACCCAACCTCAGTACACGGAACAGGACAGGTGTCTGGTTCCAACTATGGCCAAAGTAATGGAAGTGAGTGGTGGTGGGGGGTGTGTTAGGTTGGTGTGGGAGGTTACAAAATCCTCGGTAACATTAGGAAGGAGCTGATAGAACTTCCCATGTCTCACTCTTTCCTCTGACCTCTCACCCTTGTCTGACCTTTATGCAAATGTGTGTGTGTTCATGACCGTGTGTCAGCGTGTTTGTGTTTGTGTGTCAGTAAGTGTGTAAGGTTGGAGGTTTGTGCATTTGTGGCAGCGTGAAGGTCAAGAGAGCACTGAAAGCCATCTTTAAAATGAGTGCCACCCTGTGATGTCTAAAGCAGGATGTTCTTCGTGCTTGAAAGGTCTGGGAGCATTTTGGCCAAATAACTCTCGAGCCTCTGCTCGCAAAGGCACACCTGGCCTCCATTTTACCTCCTGCCTGATGCAATCCTGCACGCCATGGCAGCCGCTCCATAGATGTGCCCCTTACAGAGGATTCCTCAAGTTAACTTTGGTTACTGTAGTAATATTTCTCTTTCTGTTATCAAGCCTAGTAAGAACGTATGAACTCAGTTGACTTGACTAAAAAAGGGCCTCTGTATCCTTTCTTGCAATTAATTCTAGTTAGGAAAGTTAATGAATTCAGTTGGAAACTATTATACAGAATGTTTACTACAGACATTCGCAGAGAGATAAATTGAAGAAACATTGCTAGACATGTATCTACTGACTTCAATCTAGTGTACATAAATCCAACATTTTTACCCTTACCCCCCTACTTATTTCAAGAGTCTACATGCTAGTGGCTCTGTGAGGTTGTACTTGGGCACAGCGGATCTTTGAGTGAAATGCTAACTTCAGCATGCTAACATGCTTGCAATGACAATGCTAACATTCTGTTATTTACAAGTATAATGTTTACCGTCTTAGTTTAGCATGTTAGCATGCTAACATTTTTTAATTAGCAATAAACACACTAAGTACAGCTGAGGCTGATGGGAATGTCATTAGTTTTAAGTATTGGAGAAATCGAAATTTTGACTTGACGATGGCCTAGATGTCAGGGTAGCACCAAGGTTATTACAATTCACCCTAAGGTGGACAGGTCTGTACAGAGTTTTACAGTAATCCATACAATGGTTGTCGAGACATTTCACACAAAAGCTCATGGTGGCACTGCAGGAAAAGAGATCACCAAAGTCAGTAGGCTCAATCCTCTGGGAACCACGAATGTCTGTACACAAGTTGATGCCAATCCATCTAGTAGATGTTGAGATGTTTCACAGGATGAGTGAAAACTACAGGAAAAGTCAGGGGGTCACAAAGTCAGTAGGATTCAACCTCGGGGGACCAAGAATGTCTCTACAAAAGTGGTGGACCGACTGGCTGACCGCCATAGCCATCCACACTCTCTAGCATGGCTGAAAACATATACATTAAAAAGGTTTTAACTACTTGTTTTGAAAAATGACAACAGGCTTATAGTACTGTGATGCATTTGACATATCGACGTGGTGATGTAACACGTAAAGATGCACGGAATACAAGAGTTTTACAGACTTAACAAACACCTCTCATCTGTTTGCCTGCTTTCAGACCACATCCCTGCCTCCCTCTTGTCCCGCCTTCTAATGAACCAGCGTTTGATTGGTTCTGGCACCCATCCCGACTTTTAATGATGACCACTGATTGGTCACAGGCCTACTCTGCTTTCAACTTCCCGCCTGGTGAAATAAACAAGAAAGCCGTGAGAATAATCAATCATCAAAGACAATTACCTCTCTCTTTTTCCCCTCTCTCCCTTTCCCCCTTCCTCAGCCCCCCCTCAAAACCTCCCCCCTGTTGGATACCTTTCTTTTTGTCTCTCTTTAACTACATACACGTCTGGACTGTGACAAATGTGCCAGTTTATACTGATTGTCAAACTTCATTATGGTCACGTAAAGGTGCCCACTTAAGTCTGTTAAATGTAATGTAGCAATTTATTGCTGGGGCTTAGACTGCAACAGATTTAAGAATAGGAACCCACATCATACATAGGCATACATGCAAAGTGCCAAGTACAAGTTATGCAAGTTATATATGTCTCAGATAAAGCTGCAAGGCTCCAACTGCAACAAAAACAGAATACCTTGAATGTTTCATATTTATTTAACCTTGCAAAACGAGGATACATCTAGATTTTGAAGACTTTCTTTGAAAAAAATCTGTTTATTGTATTTTTGTAATATTCGTAGAGTACGTGAATGCAAATTTGTGTGATCAGCATTTTCTCTTCTTCTCTTTTTGCCTATAATTCTTTTAGAAAGGTGGATGGAAGAATCTATAATCATTAATTTATCCATCCGCTCCCTTTCTCTGAAACCAGAACTAATCCACCTGTTGCATTATTCACCCGGAACCAATACTCCCGGTCCCTACATCAATATTTCAGTGAAGACCATGCACCTCCACTGGACAGTATGATGAGATAGATGTGGATGTTGGTACGGTGCATGTTGGTGGGCAAAATATAGTCCACAGGGGATTTTGTTCAAAATTAACAAGGTAGAGACAGGTAGACACTTTACTTTAGGTCCCCGTTTAGCATTCATAAGCAGTTTACACACATTTTATGAATGGTTTATAACACACTATAATGTAATTGTAAGGGCATTTAAGTGTTTATTAATGTATAGTATTTGTCAACAATTACAACTGCTCCTATGAAGACGTATTTTTTAATAGTGAAGAAGCTACAAATGGAGATCATTCATATATCTGAAAGGAGCTCTCCAGTTCGGTGAGTTCATTTTCTCGACACTATGGTGGCTTCCAGTAAGTTAACAGCTGGCCAAGTGATGGAAATGATCATCGCCTTGGTGAAATGTAATTTGTTACAATGGCAAATGTATCATGAGAATTAGCATTCCAGTGGCAGTTGTGTTTAACATTTCAGCTTTTTAGTCTCCTGTGTGGGCCACGCAGTAATTACTTCCATGTAGTTAACATTATTAAAATATGGAAGCTATCTCAACACTATTAGAAGAAGCTGTCAGTGGTGCATTGGGCAACAGTTCAAAACTTTAGATTTACATTTCAAAATGTAAACTCAGTTGTGGAAGCGGCACCATCCGATATCGGGAATCACAGTTTGTAATTTAAGCCAGTAGTTGACAAATTAAGTATGAAACTGGCTGCAGACGGAGCCAATGAGGTTTTGTGATGTCAGACTTTGAACTTAAGTGCAACGTAGAGTACACGCTTTGCTTAAACATGACAGTTACTGCTTCTGCACTTGCACCATAATAAGGTTTTGCCATAAGAAACCAGATCCGGTTTAATCTATTTAAATACTCTGACTGCCTTGTTGGCGCTGTGTTTCCACTGACAGTAATTCTTAATCCTAAACCACATCCAGCATTAATGATGACCCGACCGAGCCAACACACAAAAGAAGCAACAAATGCTTCCGATCGAGGAGGTCCACAGCCATTAATAAAATCAACACCTGCTGCATACACTTCCTATGTGCTCTGTGAAGTTTATGTTTTTGAGTGTTGTTTGTTTGACTGTATGGCTCATTATGGCATCAGTACTGTTGGTGTATGGATGTATCTGCAAGGCAGATGTCAGAGGGTTGTGTCTGTTTCACAGATGCGAGGTGATGGTGTCTAAAAACCAAAATATGGCAGCACTTTCTTTCAAATGTATAATTAGCTCGGTTATGACTTCATCTTGAGTCATAATTTTCAGCATGGCCCTAGGAAATAAACTATTCCTTCTCACTGTCGATTTTAGAAGACAGTTGTGGATGAGGAAGAACAGCAGCCCTGCATCAGACTTCTCTCTGTGTTGTTTGTTTCCATTGGTAACGACCCTTTAGTCCTCTGACATTCACAGGTGCATTTATGCTGATGGATCAGACAGTCCATTTCAAGAATTCCCTTTAAGAAAGATTGGTTGTGATATCTTTATCCACTAATCATCTGGATCAACCCTTGAAGACAAAAGTGCTCATCCCACAAGAAAATACTCATGTGTGGCGCATATGATGTTGCATAATTTAATTTCTAAACAATAAAACATTCCTGTGAATGACAGAAACCAGATCGTCAAGACTAATATGTCACGATCGTGAAGTTAACCAAAATTATTACATTATTACTTGTAGACAGTGCTGCCTTTATGCGTTGTTTGTAGCTTTAGGAGAGACTTGTTCGTGATTATAAACCTGCCTTTTTTTGAAAATCAGCATGAGGAGACCATCGGAAATGCTGCGGTGTGTGAATCATAAAACACCCTTAAACCAAAGCACCAGTCTTATTGTTCCATGTCACCGTCTCAGAACATCTTTGTTTATGCAATCTGAAGGTCGTGTCTCTTCGCTCAGGAGTCTGGCATACCTTCTGAGGCTCGATGAGAAAGAGGTGTTTACTCGTGTTTCTCTTATAGCTGCAGTTAACACGCTGATTCGTGTTTGTTTCCATTTCAAGTGCATGTAGCAGATTCTAATAGAATGACAAAAAATAATGCACTCAGTGGGAAGGGCAACAAAACAGCTTTAAAAGGATTCATTTTAAATCACGACTTTATTTTTCATTCCGCGAACTGAAAAGCTTCTTCAAAACTAATCAAAGTGCTCTGGTATATTAAGATTGTCACTGATGTTTTGCATTCACTGAGAATTATCTATTCAGCGGCTTGACCGTAACTGTACTGTATCTGTAAGTTAGCTTATTGTAAGTCCTCCTTTTTGTCTTTAAGTGCTTTAATGTGTCTGTAATTAAAGTTAACTGCCAGGACCATTTCTGCAGAGCTGGTTTGAAGACCATAATGCGTTCAAAGCCACCAGCTCGACCGCAATGAAACAATTAGAATCACTGAGCCGAACTGCTGGTCCCTAATGGTGTTCTCCTCCTAGGCATGAGCAATCAAGACTTGTCCAAGGCATGACCAGCAGAGCCAGAGGGGACCCGTGTCAGCTCATCTGGGCTGGAATCTGCAAAGCCGCTCACATTTACTGATCTAAAATCCGCGTAGGGAATATATAAAGATCGTAGCCGTTTTGCTTTGGTTGCTGACCCCGGATCAGCACTTCCACTCTGCTTGACTTTGAAGTTTGGCCTCAGATTGCAACGGCAGTTTAAGCCAAAACCACGAGACAATGAGACTGACTCATTTCTTTCCTATGAGGGGAAAAAAAGATTGAGAAATGTGGCCACATCTAAAAAAATTATTTATTCATCATTAGAGAGGCACCGCTTTTGCATTCTGACCTAAATGTACAAGACTTACAGCTGTAACTATGTATTAGTAGCACCGCAATTACAGTAAGTCAGATTGTATATTTTCCGTTAAAATTTGGAGTCATGTTATCTATTGTGTCATATTTTGAAAATACTTTCCAATTGCTAGAAAACAAACTCTCGTAAATCATGTAAATCAATTATGAACCGTGTGTTACTTATTGTAAAGCAATCCTTTCCAGAGAGGGAAGCCCCTCCAGCCTTCATAAGTACTTCAGGGGGAAAAAAGCGGAATATGTGGTGCTTCACTGCATCAAACAAATTGTTTTCTGGTGTGACGAAACATTTTTTCCCTCACGGACGACAGACTTCCAACATCTGAGTCCTGTTAGGACCGTTACACAGAACAACAAGACTGCAGGGCAAGGCAATGAAGAGATCAGTCGGTAATTGATTGGTAACTGATAATTAGTTCAATAGTGATTCGTGCTTACTATTACAACAGTAATGATTAAACAGCTTGAAAATTTCAGCACAATAAAAGAAGGGTCTGAGACACACTGTATTTGATTGTGTGTTTGTGTGTGTGTGTGTGTTGTCATTCTACACCCCAAATTGAAGCCACAGAGCCACTGACCAGATGTTTTTTCTCTCTCCCTCTCACTCTATCTCTTGGCGTTTTTCTGTCTCTTCTTCTCACTCCTTTGTTCTTTCCCTGAGTTTCCATTTTTTATTGCTTCACAAGTTCCCATTCATTCATTTATTTGGCCAGTGTTCTGCCTTTATGCCCATAGTGAGCATGTTATGCGCAATATGTGAGCTCCTGTGATCAATACTATCCTAAAGACCTACCTAAAACTATATGACGACTTTTAAAACTGGACCAAAAAAGATCGCGTCAGTTACATTCAAGACTTAAGGGCTGCAACTAATGAGTATTTTTTTTATTAGTGATTAATCTGTTGATTATCTTCAGTTATTCGATTGATCTTTTTATCCATATAATGTCGGAAAACTGTTAGTTCATTATCTAAATAGTCGCTGATTAATTTTCTGTCTATACGCTCGATTAATCGACTACTTGCATCAGGTCTACGAGACTTCAAATGAATGAAAGGAGGTTTTTCATGTTCAGCAATAAAGATAGATCATCTGGCACATATTAGCATGAATGAGAAATGGATGTGAAAGAGAAATCTACATCAAACCTAAAATGTCGCACTGCTGGGGTTTGTTTCTCTACCTGTGTCACAGTGTATCAACACTTTGCTTGTTTGTTCTTCAGGAAGGATCATGTCTGTACATGTCCGCCTTAGAGAATCTGCTTATGGCAGACTCGATCCAAAAGATGTCAAACAGCTTGGCGAGACGCTAAGGAAAGTTTCCGATATCAAAGGCGAGGATCTTCAGTTACATACGGCCTGTTGAAGAACCACGTCGTAAAGTGCTGTCCGTGGTGCTGAATTTTGTCTGCGGGTGTTGACATGTAGATGATCTGCTCGTACCTGAACATGTGGGCATGTGTGTAAAGTGCAGCACAGATCAGTCAGCAATCATGTCAGGGGGACAGGTTTTTCAACATTTGTGATTCCTAACAGGGCTACAACTAACAAAAAATCTTCAGATTAATCTTGGTTAATAGTTTGCTTTAGGGTTACAGTCTAAAACTCAAAAGATATTCAGATTACTATCACATACAGTAAGAAAGAAAACCAACAAGTGAACCAGGGAATGTTTGACGAGATTAATCGATAATCAAAATAGTTGCAGATAGGGCTACCCTGGTGGCCTAAGGGATAAGATGCCAACTATGAGCCACAACATCCGTGAGCCCCTGGACCTTTCTTGCATTCTCTCTCTCTCTCTCTCTCTCTCTCTCTGCCAAACTTGTAGGAATAAAATGTCTCCAAAAATACTTTTAAAAAGTTGTTGTTCAATCAACTCATTGTTTCAGCTCCAAGTCTCTAATTTAGACGTGAGCCCAGAGAAGAAGTAAAAAAAAACCCCAACAATAATTGCTCTCCTATAGCCAATTACACAAGTAGTATGCCATCATTGATCACCAGTATATCAAATAGGGAAATAACATCTTGAATCACTGATGATCACTACACAGTAGTTGGTCTTTCATCAAATCAATCATCTGCAAAGTCAGGCCCTCAGGAAATAGGAGGCTGTAAAGTTGATGTGAATGACAGACTGTTGGCAGCACCAAACATCTGTATAATCTCAATAAGAGTTAACCACCTTAAAGGGAACTGCTGGCTGACTGTAGTGTACAGGTCTATCTTTTTACATAGTTATTAATGTGCTGGCAAAAGGAATTGTTTGAAAATCCTGAAGTACCAATGCATGATGGATTGACACAGAGCGACTAAATGAATAAAGAAACACAGTAGAACATGATAACTCAAATCTATCTGCTGCATACCTTGGACAGGAGTCAGTAGCTCTGGTAATAACAGAGAAACTTATGAGAGAAGAGAAGAGGCAGGGGCGGAGATATGGCTGTTGTCTGACAATGTGAAAAGGAAATTAAACAATGCTGAAACCAGACAATAGACCTAGATTCTTGCAAGGTGAAACGCAGCAACACACGTAAGGTAGCCTACAGCTTCTGTCATCCAAACACAGAGATGTTTATCTAAAGATTAAGCTCCAAGTAAAGAAATCACTTGATAGTATCTGTCAAAACAGCTGAGGGGAACTTGACCCAGCTCAAAACTGTTCTGTGCATCTTCAAACGTGAAAAAAGAAAGTCTTGGCCATTATCAGGCATAGGCAATTATGTAATTATGTATGTAAGAATTCATAGGTTTTTAACTCCGTCATGAACACTACAGGAGGTAATTTTACTAATGAGCATCACTTCGACCGGCAGAAGAAGACCTAATCAGGAAAATTAGCACGCAACTTCAGTCAGAGACACTTATGTCCATGAATTGACCATTTATAGCAAATGGCTATAAAAATACATTTGGCAGAAAAGGCTTTGCTCTTTCAGGCTCTCAAAGAACCCGAGCATCAAGCTGGGTGAACAACACCCCCCTCTTAATAAACACATACATCAACATTAAATCTTAGTTAAATCAAAAATACCAAATACTTAACACCTGAGAAGAAGGTTGGAGTGGTGGAGGGAGTAATAGTGTGAGGTGTCAGGTTATAACGGCTGCGCTGTACACCTGCATGAATGTGATTGGATGTTACAGGCCAGCTGGCAGCCACACGGCTGTGAATGAGCCAGTGATTGTGAAGCATGAATGAAGCAGCTGATGCCAATCAGCTAATGCAAGCGCGGCATCAGTGCTCCGCCCGAACTAACGCTATGCTTCATATTTTATTTACAGGTGAGCTTGATGTCATTTATTTAAGTTACATTCCAAGGAAATAGTATTTACTGAAAAACTAGTAGAGATTATGATATACACCCTATAATGACTAGGACTGGATACTGAAGTTCAATATTCTTTTGGTACTGACTATAATGCGCCCTAACCCAGCCCGGGGCATAAAGGACTGTCAAGTACCAAAGGTGTCACTGAATGGTCACAGTCATAATCTTGTTTACTTACTCTCTTCTTCAGATAGTTCCTGATTTAAATGAGTTTTTGCCAGTTGTGCTGCTGCTTGAGTTTAGACAACATTTAACATTTCAAAACATAGGCTTCTTCTGTTAAATGAAAAAAAGTGTTTTGTAGAGATTAATGAGAATTAAATTATTTTGGTATCATAAGCTCCAAAACTCAGGTATCTTATGAGCACCATTAGTGAAAATACCCAGTGCTGATCAAGAGGACAGAAATATTCGAAAGATGGACCTCAGAGCACTCTAAAAGGAGAGAGATATGAAGGAAAGGTTTTCTTTCCCTCTTTCGGACCTGCTCTGCTCAACTGCTGGGGTTTTGTCTGGGAAGGGGAGGAGACAGAGAAAAGGGGGAGAAGGAGAGGGAGGGAAAGAGAAAATGGGGAGGGAAAGAGAAAATGGGGAGGGACAGACCCCCCCCCCCCGCACGCACGCACACACACACACAAACACACATGTGCAGACACACATAAATGCACACAGCTCTTCAAAGCCAAGTGGTTTTCATAGACGTCCAATTACACTAAGAGATGACATCTGGGGAACTGCAGCAGATAAATAAGGTGAAAGGAAAGACACGATTCAGTCACCTCAGAGAAACTCCTGATAACCAGAGAGAGCACCGCTGATAGAGATAGGAGAGAGGGAGAGGCAAAAGGAAAGAGGGAGGGGGCCAAAGGAGAGGGAGCCGCACACAGGAGGAAAGAAGAGAGGCAACGCACTGCTCCAGCGCTCAGACTCCGAGAGGCAAGGACAGAGGAGAGATGGGGAGCTCAGCTCACTGACAAGACGCGCAACAAGAAAGGGGAGAAAGACGAGAGCTCCCAGGCTGACTTACACACTCAAGTGACTTCAAACCAGCTCCGACAAAGAGAGAAACCAAGAGAGAAAAGAAGAAAGTCTGGATTCTGTGACTCTTTTTTTTTTGTGTGGCCTGCCTTGCGTGGATTTCTCTGGACATTTTATGAGAAGCAGCATTAATCCTCTTTTGACTTCTTCTTTTTTATTTATTCATTTTGTATTGAGCAGTTTGGCATCTTTTATCCAGACCTCCTGCGCCTCCCTGCTATCCACCTCCCTGGACTGGAGAAGAGAAATGGTTTGGGACGTGTGTGTGGAGTAGATATTTAGCAATGTGTATATGAATGACCTGATAATGTGTGTTCTTGTCTTTGGATGTGAGACTGTAGGTGTACATTCAAACTTTAAAAAGGGATTTTGAGTGTTTGTGTGTTTGCGTGTGTGAGCAACTACAGCAAAGAGTGGCAGTCTTGGGAGGAGAGGGTGGAGGTGGAGAGAGGTCTTTAAGGCGGTGAACCCCCAGTTGTTCCCCTTGCGAGGTGATCTGAGTTATGGATGTTGATGCATTCCTGCAGCTCTGCTGAGGAATAAACAGCACAGGGGACTACAGCAGAGTCAGCCACAACACTGCAGGCTTCACCACCACCAGCAGCTGCACCACCATCAATATTACCGATAACGCTACATCTGCTACCACTATCACATCTATCGCGGCCAGATTGTCTTCCCCCTCAGTGAGGTTGTGGGTCCCCAGAGAGAGGAGGTGCAGTCGGTCAATCAGGGGGAGTTTCTCCCACTCTCGTTCCCTCTCCCTGTACCCAGCTCAGCATGCCCCAGCCCCTGAGCATCTCCACAGCTCTCCCAGCTCCACTACCATGTGTAGATGGACAGTGACACAAGGTGCACCGGTCGCCTGGTTCTCCTTCTGCCCCTGCTGCAGACCTCCTTCACTCATCCTCTCCTTCACCTTCCTCCTCCTGCTTCTCCTGCTCGGACCTTCCTCATCCTCCCCCCTGTCCGGCGCTTTATCATCAGACTCTGAAACGAACCACAATGCACCGGGAGGGACTCCTCCTCACATCTTCATCTCACACCCGCCACCTTCCCCATCACCCGCTCCACTGCACGCATCCTCTGCGAGGTTGCTACGGGAGACCAATGTGTCATCGTCCTCCGCGACGGTCATCGGGCGCCACGTGCGGAGCAGCTACAACCATCTACAAGGAGATGTGCGCAGGAGGAAACTGTTCTCCTACCAGAAATTCTTCCTTCGCATTGACAAGAAAGGAAAAGTTAATGGCACCAAAAGCGAGGACGATCCATACAGTAAGTCAACTTTGTTACATTTTTTAAATGTGTTTCATTGGTTCTTTACATTTTAAGCAGCAAGTATGGAATTATCAACTTGTGAGAATTTAGAAGCCATCTGGGAATTTCTTAAGCTTTTATTGGATATTGAGCCATTTTATTTCCTCTTAGACTTTTTAGTTGAACTACAAATTGATAGAAGAGCAGCCTAATGCAAGGGGAAGTCCACGTAATGAAGTTTGCTAACAAACTTTTTCATATCTGTCAAGAAGAACACTTTGCTGTGCAAAGGTTGCACTGGTTTTCTCCCACTGCATCTCATGCGTTTATCTGCGAAGACAGATGTTTGTTTTTCCAACCTGCACATTAAGACAGGTGACTGGGCAAAAGAACAAATAACAGAGCTGCGTGATTATCAGCCTTTTCACTATGTGTACAGGCAGGCATATTTGCCAGACTACAGAGAGTTAGGAAAGGGAGAGCATGACACTGGGAGAGGAGAGGAGAGGAGAGGAAAAAACAAAATGAGTAAGCCAGGAAGATAAAAAAGAGAGATGATCCACTGGAACCAATTAGAAACTGCCCAGAGAAAGTTCTTCTTTGAGGAAATATCTAAAACACAGCTATTACCGAACCCCTCGGGAGAAAGACAAGTACACTTACTCCTTGCTGCCATTGTGCTGCAGTTATAATAGTGGTGGGCATATGCTAAGTATGGGGTTATGCAGACTCAGATGTAAAGTAATAACCATGTGATTCCTGCTCTTTTCTCTGGTTGTGCATTTTGAGGGCTGTGAAATATGATTTTAACCTTTATTTATCCCGAGATGGGTGACTGAGCACACACGCTCTTTTGTCAGCACCACTCAGCCTCACATGAACACTGGGTAGAAACCCGGCTCTTAGTCCTCCTCTGTGGGGCACTGAGAAACTCTGCTGGTACCTTTAAGGCACCTTGAGATACCTTAACCGTAGTTTTTGAGGGAGCAAAGAGTATGATTGCATGAATGAATGCAAACTGCAAACATTTTGTGGAATTTTTTGTAATACGACTGAAGATGCATGTTAAGAATGTGAACTGTACCACAACAGCTAAATGGTAGCATGCAAACCTCAACAAAGCATCTAATCTGTACACTAGCACATATAAATACCTTTAACAGCTTGTAAGGGTCATCATAATCATTTATGACTGATCCAGAACAGAAAATCTGCTGTTATCATTCTGTAGCCCACATCTTTATCTTCTAGTTAAACACATCTGGAAGTTCTCCGGCACTGCCACAGTCTTCTGGGCTCTGCGCAGCTCAGAATAGCTGCATCGCCTAAGGGCACACTGACAGTAGTTGTTGAGGGAGAACAGAACATTACTCCCACATTTACCTGCCCAGAGATTCCCTGCCAGTTCACAGAATCAGTCCAAAACGCGAGCTAATTTCTTAAATATTATATAACAGGCTCTCGCTGCATTTCGTCTACTGTATGCGTATGAATCAGTCACAGCATGTCAAGTATGTGTGTCTGGGAATGTAACCTTCGTAAATGGATCTTTATCACTCACACACCTTCATACACATGTCATAGGTTTGTATGCATCTGTCTGTGGGTCTGTGGTGCTGTACAAGCCTCCTGCTAAGAGCACACACACACACACACACGCGCGCTTGAGCACAGAGAGGCCAGTCTTGCACATGGCCTCCATATGGCAAAGCCCACTTTTATTAGGGCCAGGGCCAGGGCCAGTGTGAATGTTTGTGTGTGTGTGTGTGTGTGTGTGTGTGTGTGTGTGTGTGCCACTCAGACACCAAGGCTCTGCCAGACATGGCTGAAGGAATTTCAATTAGCGTCTCTTCCTCCCTCCCCTTGCCTGCAGTCCTCTCTGACACACACATGCACATGTTCATACACACACATACATACACTTTTACACACATGCACATAAAGAGCTCAACCATTAGGGTGCAACGTGTCACTAACTCTAATGGCATCAGGTCATGGCATTAGAAGCACAATCCATCAATTTTAACAGCTCTTGCCACTTGATTGAGGTGGGAAATACATAAGAACTTTCTAGAAGAAAAAAAAAATCCTTAATTATGAGGACTTGGAGGCCAAACCTTTCAGGTCATATTTTGTCTTGGCAGCATGTTTAGTAGGCGTTTCATCAAGTATCTACCTGATAGCAAGTGCAGATTTGTAACGTGTTTCAGATTAAAAGACGATGGGTGGAAATTTGGTGATAAACTGGAGAGCTTTGGCTGTGATGAAATGATGATTAAATAATGCGTGTGTCTGCACACTATCAGGTGTCTGTGCATTGACAGTATTTGCATCTGTGCACAAGCTTGCATGTACAGCAGTTTGCTTACATGCCACCTCCTGCTATTTTGCATGTGCTCTAAAATCAGCAGAGAACAAATTGTACCCTTCAAACTAAACCAAACGGAACATAATTCAATTGTCCTCCACTAACTGAGAACATAGATGTGGTATTTGACATACTAGACATCATCTTTTTTGCATAACCATTCCTGCTCAGAAGTTTCCTCGTGTTTTTGCGCATTTAAGTTTTGTGTACGCTTTTTGCTTATTCTGATATGCTACAGATTATAACATTGTTTATTTAAACTGTATAGTTTTAGAGCCGATAGAACCAAAACAACTGCTTCAAAGCTGCACACAGACCTTTGGACAAATGAGTTATTTGATGCAGATTTCTGGCCTGTATGTGCTCATTAAAGACACATGGCACACTTGAGAAAATGCAAAGCTAGCTTGCAAAAATCCTCTACATGCAACATACCATATCATATAATACACCTACATAACACGGTGTATTAAAATTGCTCCATTGTGTTAGAGCAAACTCAGGTGTTGCACATCTAGACCCAAGACCTTATTTGTCAAAAATGGACCACTCCCTTCAGAAAGCATCAAATTGAAAAGTAGTGAGGGGGCAGTTGTTAGTGTTGTTATCATCTAGTAGTCTGGTAATGTTCAGGAGGTCAGATTGCAAATGAGTGTCATTAGATGGTGTCAGAGGTGATGAAGAAGTTTCAGGTCCAGCTCCGGGGTCGAGGCTCTCCTCCACAGCCCGGCCTTTCTAATCATCTTGTCAAAGCTGAGGGCGGCACATCATTCAGGGTTTAGGGCCTGTATTGTGAATGGGTGCTCACTGGTGCATGTCTGTGTTTGTCTACGTTCATGTGATCAACGCCCATCCCTCCATCTCACCTCATAAGGCCTTCAAAATAAGGCGCTCCTAGTCTGAATATGGGAATCCTGTCATGTGATTAGCATTGATCCTACCACTGACCATATGCAACAGAGCTGTCCTTGTTTTCTTCCCTCGATGCCGTCCACAGACTGTCACATCTCGTTTACAAACAAACGAATAAAGCAATGAAACAAATGGACATGTGTTTGCAGTTGGACCACAGACTTGTGGTCGTGCGTAGCTCAATTAACATTGAATGGTGCCAACTTGACCACAGTTGGAGGTTTGATTCTCACTGTGGCCACCCGGATTGTAAAAGCTCCCACACATACTGTTACCACTAATCACAGCGGACACATTGCCCACTGACGTGAATTAATCTAACGCACCACAACTTATGGAGAGTCTAACACACTGGACATTATTCTGATTTAGTGCAGGTTTTCCATGTCCAGGGTAATTACGCAGGTCTGCCCCCTCTGGTTTGACCTCTACCTATTGACCCACGACAGGAAGCTTTGTTAATGGAAAGGTCAACGCTACATGTAGTGCATCACTTTAGGCTGCTGTTACTCTGCCACTGTTAGTTATGTGGTGTAGCTGGAGGATGCACATTTCATTTCACACTCTAAATTCGGATGAATCATTCTGGTGCGCAAGACTACAACACGTGCATTTCCAATGATACCTTTATAGGAAATATAGTCTCTTAAAGTGCATATTCGCCATCGTACAAAGTAATAGTGTCTATTATTGAGTCTAAAAAGTTTTGTTTTCTTAAAATAAGTTTTTAAAAAAAGTCTGCCATTGCTGTAATATTGTTTCTTTCCAACACAAGTCAGTGTCAGTATTTTGAAACAAGACAAAATAAGGCAGATCAGTGCACTAGAACAAAGAAAATTACACTTGATTCTAGAAAATTCATGAAACAAGTTGATTTTCCATTGGAAATGTTACAACAATTTCACTGAACTGGCAGATTTTTCCACTTGAAAATTGCACTATTAGGGCTCAATAAAAATGACTTGGTGAAGTCATCTTTGCACTCAAAAAAAGCAAAATGCACCAAGACATGCCACGATCAGTCTCTTTTTCTTTCAATACACGTGGAACATAGAACAAATTTGTATTTCAGAAACATTTGAATAAGGTCTTTAAAGCCACAACAACTACTTCATCCTTCTCCTCTGCCTCCATGAACCTCCAATGACTCAGCAAGGTTTACGCAAAACAAAAATGGAGCAGGTGCCCTTCCTGAATTTAAACATTTAAATTAGTCCCAGTCTTTCCCCTCTTTCAGTTTCTGTATGTTCTTATTTTGCTGCCTTACTCTGTGTTTCTCCCTGCTCTCTGCTTGACGAGCGTGTTTAGGGTTCTCGTGGGAAAAGGTAACAGTGTGGCCTATAAAAGAGAGTTATGAGGAGGTACTGGATGCACCAGAGGTTAGTGTCAGTGTTGCTTTTCATTTAAAGTTACTTTGACATCTTCATGGACTCTTCTCTACAACAGCCGTAAATAAAAGTGGTGAGCAAACCTCACCCTGCAAGCTTGTTCAGGAAACCTGAACCTATCATCGAGTACTCCTAAAGCTGCCAGAGCCAAGTTTAACATCAACAATTACATTCAGCTGCACTCTGAAAACATACAACATATACTACCAGCACACCTCCCTCCTATATTTGCCACCTTTGATCCTCCTTCCAACCACACTAACATCCATTTTGCTTGTGGTTGAAACAAATAGGAAGTGCTCCTGAAAAATCATGGAAAACCATTCAAGGTAACGAGTAAAATTAGTCAGGCTCTTTTAATTAATCACCTTATAGCATCTACAATCTGCCTGTATGGACAGACAAATTAAACATTTTTCATATGGCACTCTTCATGGTGACGTTTTTGTTTAATATCTAAAATGCAGCGAGGGTCTGGATTAAATCATGTCAGTTCTGATTTATGATTCCTTTACTGGATTCTACGGAGCAAACGCTGTCAGTGTCCTGCACAAACGTTACATAATAATGATTATTATCTTACGTAAGAGCTGTTATTTCACAGTGACTGACAGATAGCTTTGAATCATACATTTAGAAATTATTTCATGGATAATGGAACCAAGCCAAAGAATTGATAACATGTTGTAAACGTTCGAGAAAGACGATGCCAAACGAGCCGTTTGTTGGTATTTAATGGAAGTTTAATGGCACTTCACATAAGTTATTACATAATCTTTGATGCGCTGAGCCTGAAATGATCAGTTTGGGACAACATTTAATCAGAAGAGTTCCAGAAATCAGGCCATCAAAGTCCAAAAAGCAAAGCCTCTGCACTGAGAAAACATGCTTGTACTGATGTGAGGTTACACAGTGAAACAGAGGCTGTGAGGGAGTTAGCATTACTGAATTCACCTGCTTTGGAGATTTACAACTTGCTGTCTTTTAATAAATATTACACAGTCTCAAACTTTGGAAACTTTCAAAAGGTTGTTACGCAAGAAATTCTCTGGCCCATATCGGGGCAAGAAATGCAGCGCTCGGTGGTCTTTGGCATTTTCATCTCATGGTTGTAACAGTATAGTCCAGTCTACATGTTAGTGATTAACTATAGTAATACAAAGACAATTGTCACATACAGAATTAATTTGTAAAAACAGCACCCGTTAATGACTTCCAAATTTGATTAGACTTGAGTGACTAAAATGTAATGTTTCAGTCAAATTCAATAATTTTTTTCTAAAAATGTTTAAATGTTCATGAATCTAGAATTACTTGGAATAAAAAAAAAAGTTGTTGCGTCATCAGATGAAATAAAAACAACACTTCTCCCTCCCCACCATCGCCAGCACTATTTTCCATCTCCCACACAGGGGTGAATGTGAAGGTCCAGAGGTCCAGATGCATGAGTGCCCTTTGACCCCAGAACTAACCGGACAGGGTAATTTACAGAGCGTGTGTATGTGTGTGTGTGTGTGTGTGTGTGTGTTTTTCATGCTTTGGATGTGTCTGGGAGAAACGTGCAGTGCTGAAAATGATCAGAACAACTCTCCACAGTTAATAAAAGCTTCCCATCAAGATATTGGTTAAGATATTTCTACAGTGTTAAAGTTTTTCTACTTTTGAAAGCTCTGTGTTTTTGCCAAGAGTCACTGAGGACAATGACAGGATCTGTCTCATTTTTCCATCACTGTTTACATATTTCCTATCATCGCCGCTTGATATTTTCCCATCAATTCACTCCCCTGTCCATTAATGTGTCAGCTACAACAAGACTGAAATAAGAGCCAGATTTCTGTAGGCAGACCAAGGCAGCCCTGCCACAAACCCGACCAGTCAGGCACCACCTTAAACAAAAGTCTTTCAGCAGCAAATCATGTTTCTGTAAGATCTTTCGCTGCTTTGGAGCGCTTCGGCTCTCTGAAGAGAAAATGGCTCCAAACATCAAGAGTCAATTACTGTCCGCAAAGAATCTGAAAAGTTGGACATCTTTGTTTTGATGGACGGCCTTTTTCATTGTTTATGTTATGTGGAGGATTCTTGGAGTACAATCATAAATATCCTGGAGAATGGGAGAGAGGGGGAGGAAGAGAAAGGAACAGGAGGAGATACTCTGACTTATAACTAGTTCTCAGTAATTAACTAGACTTCTAAACAACTATTAAGATTAGGTGATTTCCATGTAACTGGTATGTAGCACACAAATCTGCTAAATGACTGCGCAAATGTGTCTTTTACGGATTTACATATATCTGAAGGTTGCGTGGAAGTTTTGGATACATCTGGGAGTACAGACTCATATTTCTGAAGTTTCCATATCATCAATATGGAGAGGCATTTTACTGTATGAACGCAAACATATTGCCCATTCAGGTCAGTCTCTGGCTCCTCTCAGTGCTGTCCTACCACTAATCCAACAGTTTGTTGTTGTCTAAATAACAAATCATTACGTTTGGCTACAAACTGCAAAACAGAATCACTTTGGAGTAAACAGTGATGGGAAAGCTGTTAGCATCATTTACAGTCAAGACCTGGAAATTGCAGTATTTGCCATGTCAGCAAGACACTTTTCTCCATTGTTGTAGCGTTGTGTAATCTCAGCAAAGTTGGAGCCAAGTTTGTTCTAGAGGTGATTTCATCATGAAAAACAAAAAAAAAGAAAGAAAAAAAAGACAAAAATCAAATGAAAAAAAGAAATGCACACATCAATGTAAAATGTAAAACTCAGATGATAAAAATAGAGTTTGCAGTGGAAACATTCTGCAGTTTATTTGGCTTCATCTGCAGCATCATCAGAAGCTCTTTTGTGTTTTCTCTAAATTCTTTTAAGCTTATTCTAAGCAGCACATGAGATGAGCCTTTATACTGTGAACTGGGCTGAACACTGACCTCTTGTAGCAGGAGACAGAACTTTCTGATGCATTTAAACCTAATATCCAGGTGTAAATTTGAAGTAATCTAGTTTTTAGAGCTGAAACCATTAGCATATGAATCAATTGGGCGATCGACAGAAAATTAATCAGAAACTATTTTGATGACCGATTCATCTTTTATGACATTTTTCAAGCTGAAATGCCAAACTTTCTTTGGTTCCAGCTTCTCCAATGTGAGGATTTACTGCTTTTATACGACTGTAAATTGAATATCTTTGGGATTTGGTCTGTTAGTGGGACACAAAAACATCGGAAGACGACACCTTGAGATTTTATAGACCAACCAATTAATCAAGAAATGATTGTTTAGATTTAGCAGTGGGAGGTTAAGAACAGCATCTGTGACAGATAACATCCAGGGCTGCTGCCATATAGACACCACATGCTCCAGGAAAAGCCCCCCACCAAATACGCACACACCTCATGTTCCTGCTCCTCCATACTCTCTCACTCACCCCTAACCCTATTTTACACACACACACACACACACACACACACACACACACACAGCATGAAAGTGAGGCTCTTAATGGAGTCATCAAAGGTAGAGCTGAGAGCTGTGAGTTGAGTCCAGAGAGGCATCTGGACAGCCTGGCTGTTGGAACAGAGCAGCCAGGAATGCCAGCTAATTATCTTGAGTGCGTGCGTGCGCGCGTACTATATGTGTACGAACATAAACGCATGTGTGAGGCGAGACAAAGAAAGTAAGGACGATACAGAGACAGAAAGATGCATGTGACAAACTCAATAATATCTGTGCATGTCCGTGCATTTTAATTGTGGCGTAAAATAACAAGATTTCTAAAGCTGAAAGTCCACCGCCAACAACTCAAACCACAACAGTTGGGCAACATTGCACTGGCAGCTGAACTGTAAATGAAAAATGTGTGAAATGCAGACGACTGTCACAGCACTTTGCCTGAAAGCATAACTCCTGCCGTGTCAGGCCTGTGAAATGTTTTGACAGAAGCTGGCAGCTTTGGCACTTTATCATGTTACAAAGTCAACTGTGTTAAAGGAATCACAATATCTCAGGTGGTTACGTTTTTTTCCCCTCTCCTCTCGATCAAATCACCATTAACATCACTGTGAATTTCTCTTGGTTTCCTCCCAGCTGCTCTTAAACGTGTGTGACATAACTTGCTGTGGTCTTGCTGCGCCCGGTAAAGTGATCTCAAATTATGCGGCCTGGAATGATGAGCAGTGCAGACGAGAAACTTAATGCTATCTGTTGGCTGGACCTCTGGTATTTTAAACTGAGGGTTTTCACTCAGGTGATCCCTTTTGTTTGATTTTTTTAATAATCTGGGTTTGTTTTTCTTTTCGTACCTCGGCCAGTTTTGAAATCACACACAGCTTGAACAGTGTGCGGTTTCGGCTATTTCTGTCCAACAAGAAAGACAGTGATGTGAGTGTTCCTGTCAGGGAAGGAAATAAAACCATTACGGGGGCAAGAATAAGCTGAGGTAGAAAGTTAGTGCAGGTCAAACAAAACAATCCTTCTTATGAAAAAAAATACTGAAGAAACCCATTCAGTGCAGCACACAAAAGGCACACCATATCTGTTTAATATTATTTATAACCCAGAAATTTAATACCAGCAAAAAAAAAAAAAAACTGAAAACAAATCAGTTTACCAAAAATTCTATTTATAAAAATAGTTTGGCCATATTGAAAATCAAAAACAGACCTCTGTTTTCTCAGTTTCGGTCAGAACTGTCGGCCCGGCAGGCTTTGATGTGGCCACTTAGCACAGGATGATACTGTTGTCAACCACATCAGTCCAAACCAATACCTCAACACATAATATCCAGCAGTTTCCATTCCAACCCAATATCTTCACCAGCGCTCACCAAGCAAACTGAACAACCGAGAAGTGTTTGTTCTCTCTCAGACTTCACGAAGAGCCGGAAATATTCAACCAAACTCCAAGAACAAATAATGCAAAGGAAATAGTTTAATCCTGTTACAACGCAGCGGTGGCCAAGAAGACTTGTTTGCATGCATTTTGCTCTTTGCTGTATTTGGCCATAAATATACAAAAAAACAGAGTAGTTTAATATTTTCAATAGACAACTGATTTAAGCACGTTGGTGGTCCATTTCTTCTTTGTGAATTCCTCTATTCTTCTTTTATATCTTTTATCTTTTTTTACTGGCATGGATTTCCTTTTCTGTTGAGTCTTCGGCGGTTGCATGGATGTAAACTCTCATGTCACAATGAATGCGAGACATCGTCAGTCACTGTTGCCATAGTTTCAAAGAGAAAAACGATCTTAGTGTTTAGACCTCAGCTGATGCAAATCAGATATTAAATCCTACAAAAAATACATAATAGGGCCACTGTTGCATCATGAAAATGTTGTTTCTTGGATGTCACTTTTATATTTCACATCTAAAAAGAGTGAGAATTAGCCGCTGCAGAAAAACACAAGGGTTCATCCAAATATCGTATTGTATTGGACCCAGAATAAAAGAACCAAACCGTTTCCATTCTTCTCACTGAGGGGAGTTCATGACACAAGCAAGTCCGCAAGTGACAATATTTCACAATACAGAGCGAGACCTCTCCGGGCTGCAGGCACGCAGTAGACCCACTCACAGCTGGTCACCGTGTCGAGGTCAAATTGTGAACAACCGCAGTATAATCTTCAAAAAAATCCCCTGGATAAGCAGTGGAAACATTTTCATAACCTCCCTTAACCTTTAGGTTCAGCTGGAGTCTCAGTGACCGGGTTTCCGAAGGGGCCGGGCGGGGGTCGACGGGAGGTCTGCGTACGTGTGTGTTCCTGTGTGTGTGTGTTCCCGTTTGTGATGTGTGAGCATGTTGTTATGTACAGGTGTGTGGTTCAGTACAAAAGTGAAAAAGTGTTACAGAAGCCATCTGCTGCTCAGAGCAGTACATCCGTCTCAAAAGTGACGATGAGATTCATCTTAACTTGCAAGCGTCGGTTACACTTCAAATGAGGTACAAAGGCAGGTTATATAGAAAAGTAAACATTTGACATATTTTCCCCAACCATTTTAATGTACTATTTATCAGCGACAATTTCAAACTTGTAGGATCTTCTTAGTATTGTATAATCTTAAAGTTACCTACATCAATTAAATAATGTAGCATATCACTTGAGCACTAGAATATATCGCTCAGGTACAAATACTGTTACTTGACTTAAATATTAAGGTTACCTGTGTTGAGAACTACTCAAGCAAAACTATACAAGTAGCTCTTCTGAAAACTGCTCTGATTAGCTGTTGCAAAATGAGCTTTTCAATGTGAATACACCCTGATGACCAATCCCTCTCTAGTTCAATGATGCTGACCCTCTTTTCTTTATCAGAAAGATTTTTCAAAGTGGTGGGTTAAGGGGTACGAGTCTGGACAAGGACCTTTGTTGCATCTCTCTTCCCTCATGTCCTGTCATCTCTCCTCTATTAGCTAAAGGTATAAAATACCCAAAGACATACTTTAAAATAAGAGGGATTTCTCTAAGAAGCTGAGTGAGTTTCATGTCAAACCATAACCGAATAACTGCAGGCTACTCCAACAGTACTTTATTCAAAACTACACTTTCTGTGCTAGCAAGCCCTCTGTTACTGTACTCCAGTGTGTGTTGTGAAGCTACAGCCTTAGAGATTGTAATAAGGACTTGTGCCTGATGTCTCCTTAGTCAGATTTAAACGCCGAGGTTTACTGGGAAGAGGAAAAGCTGAATGGTTGACCGACAGAGAAAACTGAGATTATAAAGATTAGAAAAACAAAGAAAAGCAGTCATTTAATGAGTACAGAAGACAGAAATAAAGGAATATAGACAGTAAAGGGGAATTATTTTGCCTACGTAGCAGAGGTGAGGATGTCTGAGAAAACCAGACAACAAAGCAACAACCATCCGTAAAATGTGGATTTAACATGAAGAACACCACAAACGTATAACCCCCACATCACCAATGAAAGTTATAGATCAGAAAATGGCTTAAATGTATTAAAGCTGCTGTTGTGTATATGCAGTCTGCCTACATGTGTCTGATATGTTTTGCATTTTAAAAGGGTGATTTCCATTTCACGTTTATGGATTTGACAGGGTCGCATTGAAGTTTAGTTTTGGCTACAAAACCCATGAAACATCGTAGTGGTCTTTATGAAGTGGTTAATGAACAGTTTCTTACTGTTAGAAGGCCAGCTTGTGTTTATTTGTACTTGTAGCTCCGTTAGTGTTACGGTTTGGGTTTGACTGGCAAAGACCCTTTTGGCTTGTTTTTCTCAAAGTTGTAGTGTTGCCCTGTTACACAGGTGTTTGCCCTTGGTAGTTTCTGTTGATAGCGGAAAATGTCCATGCCTTTTATGTTAATATTACATTACCCTGAGCTGTGTTGGGTCATAAAACTTTTTTTCCCTTTGCACTTAAAAACAAATTCATAATTAACATGTGGGGCTGAGATCCAGGGGGCACAAGGAGGGAGAAAAATTGTTTTCCCTTTTCAAAAAAAAAAAAAAAAAAGGACATAAATACATTATACATTAAGTCAAGACACCAATGAGATGAGGAAAATTAGAAAGTAAAATAAAAAAACTAAAGTTTTAAGTGCAATGTACTGTAGGTCTAGCATCAGAGTTTGAACCATTTGTTTATGTGTGTGACTGCATCTGTGTGTTTATCACAAAAACCTGATGTATGCGTCTGTGTTACAAGCTCGGGTCCTGTCCGTCTCCATGCCATAAACTCTGTTGCTGCAATCCAAGCCTTTTGTTGCAGCCTGGCCTTTTAACTCGCAGGCAGACGGGCTGCTTCTGGTAACTGGTAAAGGGGCTATAAAAGAGCCGTGTGCTTTGGTTTTTGACAAACCACATCAAACGGGAGGAGGGAAAAGGGTTTGAACAGGTGGACGGGCCTTTAACGCAGCACAGACAGATCTTATTTTGACAGATCACAGCTCAGAAATGTCAGCTGTGGTGCAGCGAGATGGAACATTTTGAACCCGATAGATCAGTGTTGTGTTGTGGTACACGTCGGTGTGAGTAATGGACTTAACATAACAAGCCAACATGATGCACTGTGAGCTGAAAATCTTCTTGAAGTTTAGAGGTTTAACAAGCCTTTATTGACCAAATAAGGGAACCGTGGGGGTGAATTAATGCCAGAATACTTCAGCAAGTACTATATTAACAAAATGCAACAAGGCCAAAACCTTTTTTTTTTAAAAACACACATACAAGGAAAAATTGTTTGTCACTGCAAAACATCAGGTTAATGTCTCCCTCAGTCTCTTTTATATATTTCCAAATGCAAAATGTGCTCTCATTGCTTTGCAACAGCAATAACAACAGACAATGGGAGACAACAGTGACACGTAGTTTTGTAGCGGTAGATGTCAATGCAGCAGTTTGAGGGCAGATGCCCTCAGATGTCTATGTATATATTGTTACAACAAGCCTCATCCCGCCATCTCTCTGACCATCATAAAAATCACACCAGGGCTGCAGGATGTTGCAAATCTTTGTCTGAGGATGAGAGAGGCGGAATGAGGGCAGTAAAAGCGCATCTGGTAAAAAGACAGGTTTAAGACAGATTTATATGAGATTTGAAGCTTAAAGAACAAAGTGAGAGTCTTTTGCTTGATCTTTAACCCTTCCTCTCATACTGTATTTATTGTTACTTGCTTCTACTGGTCAGTTAGTTTCTTCCAGGAGTTCTTTTACTGCCTCCCTTCCAAAAGTAGGGAAAATGTGAAAATATGTGCTTATTCTTTAAAGAAATCATATATGAAAAGAATAATTAAATATTCTTGATTTTTGCCTGAAGCTGTGTCCATCTCCAGTCTTTCATGGTACTACTATATCCAGCCAATTCGCTCTTTATAGGAGAAGTACACAGATTAAATTGTTTTTTTGGCAATGCAGCACGACATACGGTCGTCCATGACACATTATTTGAACAGGAATCTAACACTGACGCTTTAAAATCTAAAGAATGACAAAAATAGAGCTCTAGAGCTACTCTGGATATACTGTCCCCGTTTCTCACTTCATCCTTCCAACTATTCCTGCAACCAGGCTCCAGTTCCTACTAGCCCCTTTAGCTAATCCTCTCAAACCCCTGATAGTTTTATGGCTTGGTGTAACTGACTTTAGGATGAGAGAAGAAAGGGCCGACGACCACAGCTTAAACCAGTAATTGGTGCAGGCTTGAAAACTGATACGGACGCCTTGACCTCTTGCCAGTCTGGCAGCCACAAAGCCTCTCTCCGTCCTGTCCATGTGCCTGCCTGCCTGAGCTCCCCTGGTCAGAAAAACAAACATAGAACGGAGAAATGTTTTTTCCTGGCTTACACCTCGGTCCCAGGGCATGCAGCCCACAAGCTAACCAGCAAATGAACAGGGGGCAAGAGGCCGGTCTGAGGTCTGCCTGTCACACAGTGAAGAAAAAAAAAAAAGAGACGGGGAGACAAGACTGGGGTTCACTTGTGCAGTAGAAACTGACATGATTCAGGTTTCTCCTGTAGTCTTTTAAAGCTATTTTGCAAAATTATAGAACCCAATTAAGAGTGATGCATGCGGACCTAAAACCGCATATTTCAAGATTCACCTTTTCACATTCTGAACTAATGCTTATACAGTCAAATACCTATTTTTATGGCGTTTCAGATCCTATAATCTCAAACGATTATTCATATTTTCTTGGTAACAACGCTAACACTTGCAAGAAACAGTAAAGGCCATAAACTGATTAGTCAAATAATCGATGGACAGGAAAATATTTGACAATTTTGACAGTCAATTCATCGATTTGAGGATTTTTTGCTTTCCTCTAGTTTATATCACTTGTTTTAGGGGTTTTGTACTGATGGTCAAAATAATCATTAGTAGGACTAAATACGTAGCTGGTACCAGAAAAATGTTAAAGTCAGCAGAACAGAAAGAAAACCACAATGCACATGAATGCAGCAATATCTGAGGAACCAATCCACACAAAGTTTTGACGTTGTTTGTCTCTCTGTCCCCGCTGCACCAGGTATTTTGGAGATCAAGTCGGTGGATGTGGGAGTGGTGGCCATCAGGGCCCTCAGCAGTAACTACTACCTGGCAATCAGCAAGAAAGGAGAGCTATACGGAGCGGTGAGTAGCTGTTTCAGTACCATTTCACACTGATCTGCCCATTTTAATTTAGGACATCCATTACTTTTTAATCCAGAATCTCCTCTGCTTTAAGGTGTTCAGTGTGCAGAACTTGTGCAGTCTCATGATTGTTAAGTTTTTCTGGTGATACGGTGTAAAATCGGTGTCAATCTTAATGAATCAAAGACACACTTTTCTCCCTAAAGTGGTGACTCTGCGGCTTTGAATTTCCTTGAATGCTTTTTAAAAACAATGGACAAGGCTGCAAGACTTCCAGAAATAGGAACCACAGCCAGTCAGTGTGAGCTCTCCTCTCTGCTACCTACCTCTCCTCTCCATTCAGAAACAGGAAACACAATCCTTCAGTTTCTCTATTCTGCTTCAGTCCCTCTGGGGGGAGCAGCCCTTGTTTCATCTGTTTTCTCCCTCTCCCTCCTTTTCTTCATCTCACCCCCCCCCCTTTTTTTTTTCTTACTTTGAAAGACCCAACTTTCAGCGTGTCTCTCTGGAGCCACACCACAGATGAAATGACACACGGTAGAAAAGACAGAGAGGCATTCTGTTGCATGGCCTGGAACTGAATTCCCATGACGTCTTCTGCTCGGTGCAACACAAGCCATAGTAGCGCGGCGGTGAAGGGCTGGCGTTCGATAACACTTGATGGGTTTACACAGTGACTTCTTTATCCAGTGGTAGTCAAATGAAATCATTGTTTCATTACATCGCCAGATTAATACACACGTAAGAGACACAAAGGATGATGATTGGCTTTTACCGTGATTCAATTTCAAAGAAAACCGACAGGATGGATGATAAAATTCACTGTGTGGTCTGGGCAAAATGAATCATGTTCAACAGTTATTTCTTTCTTAAAAGTGGAGATTTGCTTTTTAAGATCTGGCCAGTGAGTCACTTAGTAAAACGGTACTGACATTATTATTTTTCATGATTCATTACCATCATTTGATGTAAGTTATGATTACAGTTTCTGGGTTTTTTTTTTAAATCTGCTTTTCTAATCATTTTAATTGAAAGGCAACCAACACACACACACAGAGTTTGGTTGTACTGAGCACCAGCGTTCGTTAAAAAGCTGCACAGTGTCTGTAAAATATTCTCATTTTGCTTTGGGAACATTCAGTTTCACTTCTGGAACCAATTTGAACAGCTGTGGCCAGATACAGAGAGAGCGAGAGAGAGAGACTGAGTTATATTGTGTGTGTGCGTGTTCAGGGCAAGTACATTTTTCCTCGTGAATATCAACCGCATCCAGTTAACTGGCTGTTTAAGCGACGTTAGCCTTAAGCACAAGGGCAGCTTCCAGTAAACTGACAAATGTTACTCTTTCAGATCATTTTCTCTTTATTTACCAGTGGGTGGTCACTGCGGTAACGTAAGCCACAAACATGGTGTCACGATGCTCTTTGCTGGCAGAGAGCCCGAACTTTTAAGACATCACATCTCGTGCTGACCTTGCTGCCCCTCCTCCCCCCGACCACCCCAATCCCCCCCCCAATCCACTGACACACAAACAACGTCTGCAACAATTTGAATTTCGTGTCCAGTTTTTACAATTGGCCTTGATTACACTGGGGATTGTGCAGCAGATCCTTAAGCAATGGCTGACCATTTGTTGATCCATTTCGTCACAAGAAGTAAAATATCAACATGCTCAGGCAAGGCCCAAAAGAACAACTTTAAACATTAAATCAGCATGAAAACGTCAACAAAAAGCAATAACAGCCAAAGCCTGAGATCTGACAACAATTTCCCAGTAACAACTAAAGCTTTTAATAATGAAACTGAAAGATTAAGAAGAAGAACTGAGGACAAGACGTGGATAAGTAGAAGATTAACTGAAGACTGGGCTCCATTCAATTTGGGGATTATTAATAAATACAGCAAGTAAGCAACTACAGCTGTACAGTTTAATAGCCTTCTGACTTTGGGATTAGTTAGAGTTCCAAAAAGGGCAAAATATGACCCTAAGAAGTCCACAAATCTCATGCAGCATCATACAAATTCTGAAATGGACCCATTTTACACCACGAATCTGCCTTCAAAAGCATTATGGCCACAACAAACGATTATTTTGAATTATTGATTGTTCTGTGGGGTTTTTTTTCTCGATTAATCAATTAACTGTTTAATCTATAAAATAGTGAAATAGTGACCATCACAATTTCCTAAAGCCCAAACTGATGCCATCACATTGCTCATTTTGTTCAACCAAGAGTCCAAAACCCAAAGATATTCAGTTCACTATCATACAAGACAAAGAGAAGCAGCAGATCCTTGACATTCCTAAACTGGAATTAGAAAATGCTGGCAGATTCATTTTCTGCTAATCGACTAATTGATTAATCGACTAATCGTTTCAGGTCTAAAAAGGCATTCACACAGCCGGCACCATATTGTGGCAAAGTCAGAAGTTTAAAATCACTGGTGGTGCCTTCATCCAACAGAGTGGAAAAGGCAGTGCAAACGTTGAATGTAATCTATAAATTGTGCCACTCGGCTCCGATTCATTTTTGCATATCTGACATTGACACTCCTCCTCTCTCCCCTGCAGAGGGACTTTAGTCCGGACTGTCGTCTGATTGAACGCATCGAGGAGAACAAGTACAACACCTACGCTTCAGCAGAGTGGCGCAACAAGAAGAAGCACATGTTTGTGGGACTGAACGCCAACGGCAAGCCAATGAAGGGGAGGAAGACACGGAGGAAAAACACAGCCACTCACTTCCTGCCCATTGTGGTACAACCACGATGATTGGACATATCAGCCATGAGAGAGCTCTGCAGACTGCAGGGTATTGGACTTTTATGGAGTTACAGCGATGGCTACATTGGACAGATCTGAATCAGATCTGAATGATGCACTGAGGAGGAAAAGAATGGAAACCTATGGACATTTTATCTCTATTGGATAAAGACATTTCTATTTTTAAAGAAAGAAATAAGATATATTGCTATACAATGTATATATTATTTTCTGTTTTAAGTTATCAAGTACATTGGCACAGTAGAAAATATGAAAAGAAATGACTTCTGTGCCAAAATGTGATTAGTAACTCACATTACTAGATTTGTGTACACGAGAAGCGCTTGACCGGGAAGAAATAAAAATGAAAGAAGACAAAATATGTAAGAGAGGAAAAGAAAGAGAAAAGAAGAGGAAGTATTGATAGAAAAGGAGAAGAAAAGACAAGAAAAGCAGAAAATGAACAGGATGAGAGAGTTAGTCAAGAACACAACAGCAAGTCTAACACTATCATGTTTTTTCTTTAAATTTATTTATTTTGTATAATATTTAACAAAAAAGAACAAAAACACAAAAAGGACAAATTCTTGTCTTTTTTACCATTTATGCTTCTCTTTTTGAATACTAATCATTTAAACCTGAATAAATATAAAAATATATTTGTCTTTAAGTTGTTTGACTGACTTTGAATCCTTTTAGAGATTTTCATGGTTCAATTATTGGTTGTTCATATTGTAAATACACAGCAAAGAGATAGAAATAAATACATATATAAACAACATTCAAGGAAATTCTTCCATCCGTTGACCCAGGTAATTGATTACTGCATTCTTTTAATATTGACGATGCTACACTGTAGCACAGGTTGAATGGAGTTTAGTCCATCTGCTTCTGGAGACCATGAGATGAGAATTATCAGGGAATATTTTAGAGTGAAAGGTCATTCTTGACCTTTGAAATACATCATACACAGTCTTCACTGGATGTTTGCCTGGATGGAGCGAACTCCATTCATTGATGAATACTGTGTGGGTGAAAGCTTCAGAGCTAGTAAGTGGACCATGATTTAAGATTATTCTGTCAAACTACTATTTCAAAAGGGTCAAGAATGGCCTTTCATGCTCAAAGAATCAAACATTTTGGCAACTCAAAAGCACCATAATCGGCTTTATCCAAGTAATCAGTGTTTAAAACAAACCGTGAGTAAGTCAGGGGAGAACTTTTAGAAAACCAAGACGCGAGTCAGGAATCTGTAAGAGATTAGACTTTAGAAAGAAGCCCAGCAGACAACCTGGTTGATGAGTTCAGGGGTTTTCATTTCTCGCTGCAAAAACCTTACAAGTACACATGGCAAACAGGGCTTCCTGGAGGATAAACACTGTCTTTTATGTGATAACAACAAAGACAAAACAAGCTTTTGAAATGGCCGACACGCACGCACACACACACACACACACACACACACACACACACACACACACACACACACACACACACACACACACACAGACAGACAGACTTGGGCGGCTGGGTAAAGAGGTGTGTGCATCAGTGTGGTCTAGCAGCTGGGGAAAGCCTCCTCCTTGACCTTACTTGTCTGAAACCTGTTGCTGTGCCCCCCAAGACAGAAAGACACATGGAGCGGGGCATATGGTATAACGTAAATATCACTCCCTTGTTTATCACCCGATTCTAATTAACTATGATGTCATGTTTTCTTTATTCCTCTCACTTTCCCTCTCTTTTTCTTAAACTGCCTCGCTCGTGTTGTTGCTGTCTGCGTCCTGCGATTTCCCCCCGCGCTGCATTCACATTTAAATTTTTTTTTGATAGTTTTTCAAACTTTTGTCATTTCTTGGTAAAAAGTTCAGATGGATTTCAGCAATTAGTGGGATCAGACCTAGAGCAAGGTTATCACACGAACACACACACACACACACACACACACACACACACACTTCCTCTGCCCAGGGCTGCGGCAGTTGTAATTTGTTCATTGCATCCATCACTTTCAACTTTCTGCCATCTGTTTCTCTCTCTCTCTTTGTGTGTGTGTGTGTGTGTGTGTGTGTGTGTGTGTGTGTGTGTGTGTGTGTAAGTTAGTTTCCGAGTATGATGGAATCCACCAGAGTCGGTCCATCCCGCTGTTGTTACAAAAAGGTCCTCCTTTTTTGTGCTCAGGACTTCTCCTGTGCCTAACACTCATGTCAAAACGTGAGTAAGTATGATGCATCAGAGGGAGATTCAGATTTCCTTTCATCCTCCCAGGGCATCTAGTCCTTTGTTTATATGATTACTTGGGTGTTCTGTAAACGACATATCAAGTACAATTACTTTGAAATGTGTTCAAGACACTGATCCCCCTCCTCCTCCCCCTCCTCCTCCCCCTCCCTCCCTCATAAAGTTCAAGGGCTGGCATTCCTAAGCCAAGATGTCTATTATTTGGTGGTACAACATCAGAGATCTACATATGTAAAACTTCCCATTTAAGTCCTTTTTAGAACATGGAAATCTGGACTCAAGCTCAAGATATTTGAGACAAATCCGTCCACTTGTTCATTCAGGGGAACTTGGAATCAGGTCTGCACATGTATAATGTGTAGACCTCTTGATGTATTTTTATTGCAACTTTAACATGACTTAATGTGCTCTTGCCTTTACCAGTAGTGCATAACAAGGCCAGACTTTAAACGCAGGGCATTTATCCAGGACAGATGTTCCACACTGATTATCAACTCCAATGACATCGGAGTTGGTCCGTTCAGCGGCACCATGCCACGCATCATTTCTCCCATTTCTACAGTGCGCCTAACATGTTTCTAAAAACTGTTTGCCAATGTCATTTTTTAGTGTTGTGCTTGGGTATGTTTGGTTAGTGTTTGGTTTGTTGAGGCATGTGGTGAGGCTCAGTATGCGGTTTCTGTTTTGACTACATCAGGATCTATCGGACCTGTGTCGGACCTCAAATGAAACGTACACCATCGGCTTCACACGTTCACAGCTCCTCTGTTTGCTCAGAGAGTCTTGTGGCCGTTCGACTCGACCGCAGCAGCAGCTGTGAATATTTTACTTCCCGGGGAGAGGGGAGAGAGAGCCAGAGAGAGCCAGAGAGAGAGAGCCAGAGAGAGAGAGCCAGAGAGAGAGAGAGAGAGAGAGTCAGAGAGAGAGAGAGGAGAGAGCTTGAGAGAGAGATCGTGGGTGTGGAAGGCATAAAAGGGTGAAAGAACCAGGAACAGAATGTGGAGTGGTGGTGGTGGAGTGAGGGGGTATTTACAAGGTAAAGAGGGTTGTGGGGGTTTTGGGGGGGGGGCAAAGGGGCTTGGGGGCAATCATTGGAAGCAGACCAAGGGAGTTCCTGGAACCCAGGAGGTGAACCAGGAGTCCTCCTCCTCCTCTCGTGTTCAGCTCCTTTTATTTAATTCCTTTTTTCACCATTTAGTCCTCCATAGTTCAGCTCTTTGTCAGTCTTTCTTGTCCTTGTTGCATAGCACATTTACCCCTTGCATGACAGCTGAATTAAATCAATATATTGTACATTAACAATGAAGCACTACGTGTAAAGTAAAATGGGTTGCTGCTTGTACTGACAAACCCACAGAGAAACAAAACCCTGAAGCTCCAAAGAGCTTTTTAGCCTCACATAATAAACTTTAATTTAATATCACATATGTCACTGTGTTGTGTTGTCTCACCGCTCCAACCAAACCCGTTTTTGATTGAAGCAAGCAGCCGTTTCAAGCAGAAAAGCTCTGATTAACTGACTGTATGCTAGCTGTCCAGCACCAGACAGACAAAGTTAGTGACTAGCTGGTGAAGAAAGTCCAACAACTTTTTCTCAACAACAAGTTTCTCAGAAGTGGGCTGAGACCAACCCCCCCCCCCAAAAAAAAACCCCCCAAAAAACCCGAGAGTTATTAATTAGTTAGCCAGAGCGGATGATAATGTTGCTCTGCATCTGCTGGACCTGTGAATAGGGTTAGGGTTAGGGGTTGTGGCTAACATGTTTGCAACAACTAATGCAATTACATGTAATGGCTGTGTGTCTGAGAGCTTGTTTTGGAGTTGTGTCCCTAGTGGTTGTAATTATTTATCATGCATTAATAAATCTATAATGCCTTAAAGTAAAGTAAAGTCTAGTTTTAGTAATAAACTTTTATTTATTACTTGTCATAGATAGAATAAAACAGTAGTAGTCTTGTCAATAGTTCAAGCACATACAGTATGTGCTGGTGGATGTATTCACCTCGAGAAAATTGGCTCAATGTGCCACACAATGGATGAAATAAGCTGGATGTGTTCATTTTGTGTTAGCTGGCTAAAATACTTTAGCCACTGTTTAGGATAGAGGGTGTCGTATGCTTTACAGATTGTAAAACCCTTGAGGCAAAATTGTGATTTTGGGCTATATAAATAAAGTTAACTTGCAGTACAAGAGTTTATAGTGATGCTACAGTAGTACACAGTATGGATATTAACTTCACCTGCTCTAGTGTACTGTGATGAAAGTTGGCTGAAAGGTAGATAGCTGGTGCTCAACATGTTATGCAACCAGTATTTTCAGTTAAGCTAGCTAGCCACACAGCGCTCTATGATGGTAGACAAACACACACACACACAGACCCGCACTAGACTAATTGTTGCCCTGGATTTAAATGAACACATCTGTCTCATTATTATAAGCACAAGAACATTTGGAAATGTTGCTCTGGGGAACTAGGGAACAGATACATGATTAAACCTGGGCAAAAAAAGAAAACTGAGGTAAAAAAAAAAAAAAAGCGCTTAAGAGACATAAAAAGAAGAGCAAAATATATTACGTTTATCTCATAACATTTTACAGCCTTTTGTCACTTACAGGACTCTGTACCACCTTATCTTGGGTCTAAGACTTTACAATTTAGTCTTGTGTTTTTACTCGTTACAAATCCCTGGGTTATTTGATATTTTAATATGCTTTTTCTGAAAAGCAAGTCAAAACCTGTAAAAAGAAGTTATTTGCAGATGCAGTGGCATAATGATAAATTAAAACCTCATAAGTCCAAATCATTTTTTTTCCCTTTTTCCCCTCTGGGATTCTTTTTTTTTTTCTTTTTAGTGAGGTGTCAGCAGACTTAAACACCCTGAAGTTTAAATATAGAAATAAGGTTCATTCCATCTCATTTGTAAATGTGATTGCGCACACACACACACACACACAGTCACATCAAGTAGTTCACCCCCCCGCCTGCCCCTTGACACAAACACACACACTGCTCTGCGTTTTCCGTCTGCCTTTCTGTTCTGGTTCAGAGGCGACCTGTACCTGGAGCACAGCCTCAGCTCCAGCTCCATCTTCACATCTCCTGAGGGCTTCAAGTTTCCTGCAACAGGTGGCTCAAACATTTGCCTTGGCCTGCACTGAGGTGAGGCCTCTGTTTATCGATTCGGAAAGAGTGAGGAGAGTTGGGAGAGGGAGGGAAAGACAGAAATAAAAAAGAAAGGGGGGGGGGGGGGGATAAGTTAAAGCGTGTCAACAGGAGAGAGAAATATTCAGGAACAGTCACTCTGACGCAGGAGTCCTGAAATGTCGAGTGCGTTTCATCTTAATGCATTTGCTACATGGAGATAAAAACAAGAATGTAAACATGTATTTTGTACTAATATTTTAGTCAAGGCTTTGATAAACCTATGAAACATTTTCCAGAGCCTGAGCCAGAGCAGGGCCAAAACCCCAAAATGAGTCTCTTCTCCTCTCGCAGGTTTTTCTCAGCTCATTCCTGCCTCTCTACATTCATTTAGTTTCGCCTTTCTGTCCTCTGCTCTGCTTTACCTCTCCTCTCCTCACCTTTACTCCCCCACCCTCCTTCACCGCCCCCTACTCTCCAGAGGAATATGCCTGCAGTCTAAATGAAAATATATTTGTTGTTTTTGTTGGCCTCCTCTCCTCTAACTCCACTGGCGTGATTTAGCCTTAGACCCAGGGTCGCTGGAAGCGGCTATGGCAGCAGAAAGCCTCTATTAGTGCTTGATCACTGGCTGCCTGACAGCAGAGTCAACATGCAGGGCATTAGGGCCTGACATGGGATCAAATAAAGACTAATTTACTGGGTGTCTGTATATAGCAAAACCACATTAACCATTCCCTTTCCAACTTTTTTTTTGGTTTTTTTACTAATTAAATTAGCTGAAATTAATAAATGAATCGATAAAATGAACAAGAGGGGCAGTTATTTTTACTGTAGCAAAACACAGAAAAGGAAGAACATTTTAATAATACATTTTCCTAATGGTTAGAAAGACGAGCAGCTGATCAGAAATTTAAAAATTATATCATATTGGTTTCATTTAAAGGCAACATAACTGCCAACCAGATTTATTTTCCACTGGAAGGCATTTGCTGATTTGAAAGAGGATTTGGTTGAATGTCATGTTTACATTGCAGCGTATAGATTCTGATACAAAGCACTAGAAGCTGTTATGATAGAGAATACCTTTACCATCTGCTATTGATTCATGTGGATTTTCATGCACAGAAGTGTCATCAAACAGATTTAAATCAGAACATCACTCTCCCTGAGGGAACTGAAGTGCACAGACCTCCAAACTTGGGGTGAAGGTGTTTGTAGGATGGATTAAATGCATTTAGACATCACTGCTGTGATCCAAAATTACCACAAAGTGATAATGGCAAGCTTACACAAGGTCACTGTATTTGCAGTGCTCTCTCTGTTCTTCATCATGTACCACATGAACCAAGTACCACAGTATCAAACAAAAAGTTCCTTCAGTGCACTTTTGCCTTCAACAAACTTTCTTTGGACTGGCTAAACATGTTTGTTAGTTAGCAGAATATTTCAAAAAAAGTTGCTGAACAGATTTAAATGATATTTTAAATCCCCACACCTTTCCGATCTCGAAATTTGGGGGTCTGTGTCAGAAAATTTTACTAACTTCTCGAAACCGATGATCCGCCATTCACTCATGCACATACATTGGTCAGGTGTGTGGAGGTGAGAAAGTAAGCTGGGTTTGAACTTCTCACTCAAGCTCTTTTTTTCTCAATTCTTTATACAATTATTTCTGACACTTTTCGTGCGCACAACCAAGTGCAACACTGTGAATGCCTGACAGGAGAAGTCGTCTAATATTTAAATGATTATTGCATCTCGTCCATTTCCATGATGCTTGCTTTTCATTCCACCTTTGAGCATGTCCGTTCAGAACAGCTATAAACACCTTTGCCTTCTGATGTGGTCGGACGACCCGTTACACAAACTAGCTCTTTTCAAGTATACCCCAATGTAGAATTCGCTGAGATTCCTTGGTCCAGCACATATTTTATGTATGCTAGACAAATCTGGTTCAAAACACATTTAAATGTCCAAAACTGAGTCACCATGAATCTGATTCACTTTCATTTGGATAATTAGTCCTTGTACAAAGCTCCAATATGTCCAGCGTGTATGTATTCATTGTGATGCAGACATATTATAAGACTAGTATTCTGCAGCCGTGGTGGAAATATGTTCTCTGGGTGCTTTTCAGTTCTTAGCCTGTTTGTTTTCTTGATTTTTTTCTTACAACACATGTAGAATTACAGCGACCCATATGCTTTTTCTGGTCAGATCATTGGTAATACGAGGAGTGGCGGCTGAGGTTGGTATGTTACATGTGTGGTGAGAGTGTGTGTAAAGCCAGAACAGACTGAATGTGCTCAACATGAGGTAAGGTGGCAAAAGGAGTTGAGTGGGTTTTTTGTGGTGATGTGGGGAGATTACTGTGGTACAGGCCTGCAACAGGGTTGTGGCAGGAGTGAGCTATTTTAGTGGGGTGGGTGGGTGTGTGTGTGTGTGTGTGTGTGTGTGTGTGTGTGTGTGTGCGTTGGAGCTGATTTACTCTACATTTATATCGAGTTGGTCTTACAAAACTTTTAAAAGAGTAGAATGCAAATATGTATGTGAACTCTGTATGGAAAGGAAGAGAAATATGTTCTATTTTAAAGCTGCACCCTCCAATGTATCAACATTTCCGAAATTTCCTCCATTCAGTGTCCACGTAACGATTCTCTGGAAAGGCTGTGTTTGCATTCTGATCCAACACAGAAGAGCTTTTAATGTTTATTATTAACAAGAATAATAATCACACAAAGAAAGACTCTAGGTCTTGTTGAAGCCTATTCCAGTTAATTTCTTGGTGTCTGACCAAATAGTAAATGTAATATATTAGGTTCCCCGTCACATACTTTGCTGATAATGACATCATGTACTTGGGAATCTCTACTACTCACTAATGTCTGTGTGAGTGTGAGTTATTAAAAGTGTTTTCTTTTTTTCAGTTTGTTCTCGTTTACTTCCACCCTTGAGCTAAACTCCCACTGGCTGTTGCTACAATTGAGCTCATTCTTGGAGACTCTTTGACTACTTCATGACACACAAGCCAAGAAAATCAACACATCTGAAAAAAAAAAAAAAAAAAAGAGACTAGAGTACCGAGTCTTGAAACCTGTCATACATGATCATTTGCACAGAATGTGGGGCCCAAGTGTCCCTCGATCCCAGACTCGATGGTGGGAATGTCTCAGTCGGGGTTTGGAATCAGCGTAAAAATGGTCTGGTATGGCACGGTGTTAGATTTGTGTGGTAATAAGCAATATGTGGTTTTGCACTAAGAGGGGTCTGTGTGGGTGCACCACATCAGGGGTTTAAGATGGCATAGTGGAGCCTAAAGCCTGGAGCCTGGAAAAACATCAGCCTCAGGATGTACGGATGCATTGCGGTGGAGGGCTGTGTTGCATCACACCATATATCCACAAAGCTATGAACACCAGAGGGGTGTCTCACGCATCAAATTCAACACAGTTTCACAATAAAACTGTATATATTGTCAATGCAAGCTGTTAAAGGGAGTCACACAGTCTTGGATTTGAGTGGAAATTGCTTAGCTGGATGTGTGTTACTGAAAAGGAGATTACTGAGCCCTTTTTCAACTTGCTTCATGTTGTCTTCACTCTCAACAATCTCTACCGGCATCAGAAATTTGTAGGAGAAAACACCACACGGTATATCTCTGTAGCCACTGTAGCCCCGACATGTAGTTACATTTTTGAGGAGACGCACATCAGCGACGGTGTGGCCACTGTAGTTAACGCCGTAACCCCTGAATGCAGAAGTATAAATGAAGTTTAAGTGCTGACAACTGGACAAACAGATTTTTAGGAAGATTTCCATGAATTTTATACCGTCAGCTCAGTGAGTAGAAACAGGGGATTTTGTCATTTTCAGCCTTGATTCAATGTTAATACATACTGTAGTGTAAATATAACCCTATTTCAGGTTAAAGTCATCTCAAATAGAATTTTGAAGAGCTAAAACACAAACAGGTTATTCATAATCCCTCCTTACAAATCCCAATTTAACTCCTGGTGATAAGGCATGAAAGCTGACTGACTGGAGAAAAGCTAAAGAACTACAAGCGTACCTCATACATGGGAAGGTCCGTCAGTGTTACAAGGTGAAAGTTATTTGTGAAATTCTAAAGAAAGAAATTATACTATTATACTGCTACTAAGTATTGATACTATATGCTATCTTTCTGGATATTTTCAGTTGGTAATTTGAAGATACTCCTGCAAGTTTTATTTTTAGTCTCTGTGATAAATAGAAACTAGTTGAATTGGATTTATAACAACTAACACAGTTAAGTTCATAGGCAGTTTGAAAAGTGACTTTCCCAAACTGATATTTTTCCAAATGGTATTTGCTGGTGATGTCTTCAGTCCTTTAAATACAATGTTTTCTTCAGCTGAGGCTTTAAATAAATCTGGATTTCTGACAGTTTCAACACAACCTGCTTGGGAGCCGATTCGTTGTGCAATGACCACAATTATCCGTTTCAGCATGAAGCATCACCATAAAACCAAAAGGCCGGGGTTAAGCCCTTAGTTAACTTGCTCACCCACTAATCTTACTTGGTAAAACGGGACGTGGCCCTGACAAAATAATTTCACCCATCTCTCTCCCCTCCTCTCTCTGTTTCAGAATAAAACAATGCCTGCTTCATCTCAGCCAAGCGTGCTCCAGCTGGGCCTCACAGAAGGGTAATCATGGAGAAGATGAGTCCTGTGATGGTTTGGTTGTGGTGTGTGTGAACGCACACGTGTGCGCGCATGCATGATGTGGTCCCAACAGCACAGAGCCCACAGGAACATTGATGAGGTTTTCAGTGATGCACTTTGCCTTTCAGCACAGCAGAAGACGTCCCATTGATGTCATATTCTGCAAGTGCTCCATGCCAGTGTCTCATCGCTGGACTGCAGACACACACCGTCTCTAACTGTTCTGCATTATAATACAGGTTCAAGATGCTAAGAAAAACAGAGGCCTTTAGAAGAGTCCAAATCAGTAATTCACAAGGAAAGAATGTTTTGCCTTTTTTGGGATTTATTTACACTGAAATGATAGTCAAACCACAATCTATTAATCAAAAGCAGCAAAATAAATGTATTTGATGAATTACAAACAAACCGCAGCCATCCTCGTGCAGGTGAGCCAGGACTGTAATGCTACACTTTAATTCTGTTTCAGTTTAGATTTTACTTTGTGTTTATCGAAGTGCAGCTAATTGAGGACAAGCTTTCGTTTTCATGTCTTAGTTTTAGTTGTACTAACAAATGATAAGTAGAGGCAGTGTGATGATGTCTCAATGGTAAGAGCACCATGAGTGAGTGTACATATTACAGTTAAATAAAACAACCAAAAAAAAAGATCTCATGGCAAACGTAAAACACATGTTGGCTCCATTTGAAAGCAATAAACAGCTTCTGGCCCCATGTCCCCAATTCCAGCCATCATACAGGGTGAGCGTAGATAATAGCAACGATGACTGCCCAAAACACATTTATTGCATTTAATTATTTAGTATGGTGCTTTCAAGACCCCAAGGTTATATGAGAAACAATCATTTGCCATTAATCACACAGCTTAAAATACTAATCAAAGTCATGTGTGAAAGCTTAGTGTAATCTTAGTAATGAGTTGATTTTGCTATTATAATGTATGATTGCCATACTGCCATACTGGCTTGAGATGAGAAACTGAAATGCAATATTATAATTTCATCTTTTCACATTGGATATCTTTATAGTTTATGAATCCAATACTGTCATATTCAAAACTATTTATATTTGATCTTAATAGCTTCCCTTTTTTGTTTTAGCAGTCAGACATTCACTTGCATATAAGATCAGCAATTACTGTACATATTTTATCCAAGTCCATGCAGGTGACTTCACTACAGATAGTGTGCTTGCTGCTACAGTAGCTATATTGTGTCCTTAGCAGACACTGGCTGACTAGTGCCCTGAGGGTTTTCACCACAGTCTGGCAACCTGATTCACACATGGACACACAAATCACCGCTGCTACAGCTTTAATAAATAAAACTAAAGACAAACCGTTCCACAGTACATTCTTGCCCGTATTTTTCTAGACACTGTGGACAATAGTACCAGACATTAACTTGAAAACTAAAAGCTTAAATAAGAGAAAACAAAAGGAAAAGCCCTTCCTGAAAAGATTTGGCTTTATTAGACTGTCAAAAATGATGGCCGGCTAATAGGAACCGCAGGTCACTGGAGACTTTGTGGCCTGAGTCTAATGCAGTCAGCCTCACAGCCTTTTTTTTTTTTTAAACTGTGGAGGGAACAGTGGTTATGGCAGAACAAGACTAGGACGGGCAACCACAATGTCACTCACAACACTGTGCCCAGACTCTGTGTGGGTACATGTGTGTGTGAGCAAAAAAAAGTATTGCTATGCGTTGTAAAAGCACTATTGCTGCATGTAAATCTGTAAGTACAACAGTATCAGTGTGTTTAGTCTCTCGCCCGTCACGCCAAGCTGCAGTGGGACGACTAACCACCCAAGCGTTTGATCACTAGCATCGAGACTGTGTGAGGACAGTGCTGGTTTAGACTGGCATTCTTCATCCATCCCCTCAGGTCACCTACAGATCCAGATGTGAGATAGCTCATAACCTACAGTGACTCTGGTGGCGTCTGGTGGGGACCTCCAGCAGTTCAAAGTGTTTTGAGTTTGCAGCTGCAGAATTTGGCGGGAAGTGTTATTTTGCTGGAATTAGTTAACCTCTGTTTTACTTGTGTCAAAGTTGAGTTGTTTTTTTGTTTTTTTTAAACTTGTGTGTGTGTGTGTGTGTTTGTGTGTGTCCCATAAGGGATGTCAGACTATTTCATAAAGGGCTCCTAAACGCTGTGCTGCTGCCAGCTGTTTGTTTAGAGAGAAAACAAGCCGAATGAGACAGAGGAAAGAGATTCTTCAATTTCCTTATCTCTGATTCTCCCTGGTAACTGTCCAATATCCTTGGTGTGTGGGTGTGTGTGTGTGTGTGTGTGTGTGTGTGTCGTCTGTCTTCTCCTGCAGAGTCCAGTCTGTGCGACTTGCAACCACAAGCAGACTCTTTTGCTTTGCTTTCCATAGTAACAATCTCCATATGGCGGGCGTTCTGATGTTGTGCTTTTTCTTGCATAAAATGGATTACATAGAAATGATGACGGCCCATGCTTTTTCAAGAGCTTTCACGGTACTTTACGTCACGCACACACACACATACAGAGTTGTTGATATGCTTATATCCATACAAACACTGGCAAATGTACAGTAAACTACAAGGGGATACAGACACACATAATTACCATTCAGATGCGCACACACACACGCAACAAATGTAGCTACATTAAAACACAGACGTCGACACACGCATCATCACCAACCAAAGCTTGCTACAGGTTTGGCCTGATTGTGCTCACTTCCATGTGTCTTTCATAAGGTAGACCTGCCCCTTACTGTGTCCTGCTCCATCCAACCTCCCATGTCTCTCATCTAATGACTCTCTCTTGTACCACACCACACTGAACTGAGATGAAAGTACAAGATTTAAAAGACTTTTAAAAATATGTCATAACAATGAGATAACACTGGAGGTCAGAGACCCCTTTTGCAAAGTAGACCTGGCCAAAAGTTGCAGATGAAACAATACAAAATTAAATACACTAACTGAAACTACACTAAAAAAAAAACTGCAACACTAAACTCTTAAACGCCAGAATTATCAGCTTCCTCAATTTAATTTGCTTCCGCAGACTATTTCAAAGTGCCAGGTTACAAGATGAACTGTGCGATTAAGTTTACAAAGATAATGCGTATTATCATGTGAGGATACCACATTGGCCCTCTCACACTGACCATATAAAATACTGTATATTACTGCTGCTGTTGCTGCATAGCTTTTGTTTATCTGGCGTTCTTTTTCCCACCTCAACTTTTTTTTGTTGGAGAATATGCAGAAGTACGGCCATGCTCTTAGAAGCGATGGGACGTACAATTATTAACCCACGTTTCCAGTTTTCATTTACTCCTTCATCTTGCAACTCTTCTCTATACCCTTCTCATTGCTTCCCTGTCTAGCTGTCCTCACCCTGACATCTTGCTGGCCGTCTCTCTTTCTTTCTCCCTCCCGTTGTTTTACTAGCAGAGCCCTCCCAGCCAGATGTACTCTATACTCGGAGTTTATCTTACCTTGGCTTTAAAACTCAGGTCCTCCACATGATTAAAAAGAGTCAAGGACTGAGAACAGACTTCAAAAGAAGGGGGGGGAGGGGGACCTCAGGGAGAGAAGGAGAGGGGGAAGGAGGGACTGAGTACCTAATGATGACGATACATTTACTTTCATGTTAGTATCCACTTGCTGCACTGATGCTACTTGCTATCACCGTCAAGAAGCAATAGCAAATCTCACTTTGGAAATACAGCATGGATTTAGTAGTATTTACACTAAGATGCCGGTTTGTTAGGTACACCTAGCTAAAACTAATGCTAATACAACAGTCCTGCAATAAATCCTGGCTTCATGAAGGTTATAATGTTCAGTTTTTGTTGAAACTTTGGGAGGATGTAGTTTGTGATGCTGCTGAATTGTATCGCATTTTGCTGACAGGTGTTAATTTGTGTACCCTAGATGTCATATGTGAAACGCAATACAAACCTATTTTTGTTTGATTAGGAAGATCCTAAAGAGAGTAAGTAATGATACTGTGACTAAAGAGGGGATTTGTTGGTTCTCAGTAGCTGTTGTGACATGCTTCTGGGTGATACGTCACAACCTGATGTCTGGTCGCCTACTGTATAAGACAGGATAAGGCACTGAACCAGTCCTGCTCCTGCTAGATGCCACTGAATAACATCTGAATGTCTGTTTTATATCATCGCGTCAAAGTGTTTCCCACCCGCAGAGTTGAATGAGTGCTTTAACAAAACACTCCACAAAACAATTTATGGATCACTGCAGTGATCCATAAATCCATGCACAAGGACAGCCAGAGACAAATGGCAGGATCCTGTTATTTACGGTGCGGGAGGTACCCTCCGGGGTTTCCCCCCCTTTGAATTGTTACATGTACGTGGCCACAAACCTTGAGGTGTCTTTGACCTATAATTAAACAAAGCTGGGTGAATGAATGGTCCGATCACCTCCACCACACTGAAACTCCCCACAGGGTTATGATGTGGTCTTGCTCCTAAATCCTGTTTGGGCACAAGTTTTTCAGGCAGAATGGAAGCAAAGCTGAAAATGGGAGTAACTGATGAATGAATTTACATGCTCCAGCATGATTGCTCTACACACTGCCGTGTGAACTTTTGCAGTATGGATTCAGTGAAGACATTATATCCCAATCTTGTGCTCAAGGTTGACGAACCACTGAATATTTGACAATGCATTTGACTAAGATTTACTGGCAGATAACCTCTTTACACCATGTGCCGTGTACAAATTTGTCACGTCCATTCACATGTTGCTGCTCAAGGACATCCAATATTTCAACAAATCACATGGACATATTTATCTTAAAAAATACCGCACATACCACCTTGAATCCACAGATATATCTGCATGTACAGTATAAAATGATTAAAGGTTTTGCAACACGTCCGTCCCCAGGTGAATAACGAGGGCCAGTAGTCTGATTGTGTATCCCCTTCAGTCTCTGAAACCCAAATCCTCTAACGCACCAAGTAACACACACGCACTCCAGCTGATTTTAATAGGTAAACAGAGATGTTTGTTGGCTGAATATGACAGTAGTAATATGCAAATGTAGAGAAACATCTGGCCAATGTCATGTTAACTGGTGGAAGCCAAGAATATTTCTTTTTTGTGATGATGATTCACCTCATGCATCTGTTTGTGTGTGTGTCCAAGTACACCTGCGTGTGTTTAAAGTGCACAAATGAAACCTTATATCTGATATCAAGTAATGGCTCACTCTGTACATGTGGGAAGACTGGAATTAGAGAGAGGGTTTGGCAACAAGACTTTATTAAAATGAAGGAGGGAGAGGGTGAAAATGTTGAGTAATTCTGGCAATGTTGTTGTTGTGTTTAAGGCACATAAATAATATCTGTTATTCCAAAAGAAAATCAAGTATAGACACAGTGTAAACTGATCTGCTCCAAAATCATGAAATCCTGTCAGTGATATGCAGCTGCATATTCAAATGCTGCTCTCATTCAGGTAGCATCACAACAGCTTGGACAAGTGTTGTGTTTTACACACATCTGAGAGCCCAAACTCTACATTATAGGTGCTCAGGCAGATGTGACCCCTTGAGAACTCGAGGACTTGACCCAAACTGGGTCCTTGGTGAACTTAGTAGTTCAACTTGTTTCTGGATTGAGTTTAACTTAAATGGCTATGGGTCTTGGCTCTCCAAAACTTTTGATTGGACTTGAGAGAACAGGAGAACTGATATCATGAGCAGTACATTGGTCATTCAATCAAAATGCAACTTGAATGTGGCGTCATGTTAGACGAGTGCCTCTTTAAAAGTCAGCCTCGGCCAGGAGGCAACATGCTGGCGACAGAGTTTTCCCTGGTTTAGCCAGCTACTGTAATTTTATTATATGCAGGGCTGCAACTAACAATTATTTTCATTATCGATCAGTCTGCTGATTATTGTCTCGATTAATCATTTGGTCTAAAAAATGTCATAAAATTGAAAGAAACTGCTGAAGTGACATCTTCACATGTCCTGTTTCGTCGGACCAACAGTCCAAAACCCAAAGATATTCAGTTTACAATGATATAAAAACAGAGAAAAGCAGCATATCCTCACAATGGAGCTGGAACCAGAGACAAATGTATTGAAAAATAATCAATTATCAGAAAACGGCAAACTATTTTATCTTGATTAACTAATTGATTAATCAACTAATCGTAGCAGCTCTTTAAGTGCTTCAATATATTTTTGTGCTCTTAAAAAAAAAATGATCAGCATTTCGATAAATAAACATCAGTTACAAATGTTAAACTCCTGTGAAGCCAATTTGTGTCATTCAGCAGTCTGTCCAACCGGATCAGTGATCCATAAGATAACAGACAGACTTAAAAACAAATTGGATGTGTTAACTTTATCTAAACTGGGTCCATTTTCTTAGAGTCTATTTGGATCCATTTTTGTTTGTTTTTTAGTTTTTTCAAGTCTGTCTCTGGTTTAAGTATAATTTCTCTGGCAATAAACAACTTTTCAGATGGATTGCTCTGGAGAGGATCCGGTAGTATAAAAGCAAAAGAGACACAAGGCGTGAAGACATCTTCAACAGATACAATTCTAAAATGCGGTGTGTAAAATATTACATGCAGTAGATGCATGTGCATGGTATGATTTCAGGAAGACCTTACCCCTTTTATATATTACACAGTGTAGATAGAGAGGACAAAGTCGATGACAGGTGACAAATCTCATGAGCATCTCACACTACAAGTACCACAGGCCGCCAAGCAACCGTACATACATACAAGTTCTCATTATTTCTCGCAGTCCCGCTTTTGACATGACACATGAGAGACAGAAGCAATGCATGGAAAACTACAAACACCAGCGAATCATCCAAGTGTGAAGCATGTTACAGAACTCAGCCTGGAGCCTTGGACCAACCTGCTCATCAAAGACAGAGGGGGAATTACCCTGGCCTGGTGCACACACACACACACACATATATACAAACACACACACACACACACACACACACACACACACGTACACATTCAGACAAACACAGACGCAGGTCTAAAGAGTCCCAGCTGTGAATGGTTGCGTGATACAGCAAGACAACAATTAATGTGGAGAGGAGGCAGGACATGTTGACCTACTAAACAGAGAGAGAAGAGAGGATGAGAGCGAGATGGAAAGATGAGGGAAGGTGAGAGAGATGAGGAAGAGGTAGAGTTAAGAAGAAGAGCAAGAAAGCGCAACAAACAAAGACAGACGGACTGACTTACTACAGTAGAAAATAACAACCGTGTGTAACCGCTAGCAGATTACACTGAAATACTTCACTGTATGCTGTATTCTCTGAAATATTTGACACTAAAATATGAAAGAATTTTGAAAAATGAATTACTGCATACAGTCTCATCCCTTAGCTGTTGGAGGGATGCAAGTCAGTGTCAGCTTAATCGCTCTTGACAAGCTCCACACTGAAGAGAATAGCCACTCTAAACAGAATTACCATGTGTTATTCTGAAGATCTTACACAGCTCAGATAATCATTGTGAACAGGAATACATCTCTCACAAAGCTTGAAACCAGAGAAATTAAGGGGAAAAACTGAAGGCTGAATGTCTGTGTGTTTGAACTTTGCTTTGCATCCTTTATTTCACCGGGGTGTTGACATCTCCGAGCCGGAGAATGTGCCCATATCCCCATAAAATTTCCCTCAGTACTGTCAGTGCCTGTAAAGTCAGTTTTTCATTATTTGTCAAAGGAGCAACTGTTGGCTTTGTAAGTTTAAGTTTGCAAATTTTGACTTAACATGAAACACAGCAGGTTTGTGGGAATTTGATTTTAGTGTGTTTAACCTCTGTCTGGAAAGTCCAAGTGAAGAAAAGCTACAGTGTGCTGCTCACAAGTCAGAGTGAACAAATTGGAAACAACCTCAACCACATTTTTATCTTGTCACATTTCATGGTCTGTTACTTTGCAAACGTAATTCTTGACCTTGGAAACAGTAATAAAAAAAATGGATAACAAAAAGTAGTTGAAAGCTATGGAAAAAGATAATAAGTGGTCCTTGAGATACGATGGTCTAATCAGTCAGTTATGTACAACACAAATAAAAAAGTAATTTACGTCTTACAATTATTTCATTTAAATAAAAGGAGGGGTGCGTCTCCCCTAGAACACATATGATCTGTATTTTTCCAAACCTTTCACACTATGTGATGGCAATCAAGTTCCCCTCAATTTAATGTTGGATTTACATGTTGTGGATTTTTAAAATATTATTAAGAGTGTTTTTAATAATTTGGAGGCCTTATGCAAAGATTAAGATGAGGCCATGAGTAAACATTTGTGCATAAAAAAAAGTTGTCAAGTACAATAATCAGTGAACCATTTCATGAATTAATCAAATTTTATAATCCTTAAATTTGGCCAAATTTAAAAAGTAGCAACTGATCTACAGTTCATGGTAATCCCTTAAAATAGGATATTGCTTCAGAAAATGTAGGACTGGTTCTATGTCCAGTCCTGCTTGGTCAGAAACAGAGTCAAGAAAGAATCAAACAGGAGGCGAGACCACGATACGACCACATATAACCTGTCGAGTCCCACAGGTCTATCCATCTCCTCTGGGCTCACTTGCTCATTGGGCTGGGGAGAATAAAAATGAATCCATTTCGACGTCTCTGGGAGACAACAGGAATGTATCAGGGTAGGCATGTATTGTCATTAAGAGGACTGGGTGTCCTCTCCTCAGGCAGCGAGGCTGGGTGTGCTGATGTTTAACTGGCAAACAGCTCAAGAAGGGAAACCTGAGAAAGTAGAGCTCGCACTAAAATAATACATCGTAAAGGTTGCTGCACAGCTCCTTGTTTTAGGTTGGGTGTACGGATTAGTTTGAATTTGAAAGTTATCAGAAGATGATTCATTTTCCGTTGACCCGAGTGACTGATGCCAATCAAACGTGCTGCTGAACGATTCCCAATCACTGTCCATCAACAGCTAATCAGATAGCTACTTTCCCTACTTCCATGATTCATTTCAGCAACAAGTAATGGCACCTAATTAGCGGACTGTATAAACTAATCAAAAAATGTAATGTTTTTAAAGGCAACATAAAGCACAGGCCTCACAGATGCAGCCAGAAAAGAGCAAGCCAAGAGGCATGTGTGAATGAGGAAAACTACTTCGGAAAAATGTACTTTTTCCAGAATGAAGGAGTTGCTAGAAAAGACTTGGTGACATCATTATGCTATACTGACAAAGTTGAAATGATTGTTCTCAGGGATGGCTTTCAGGGATTTTGGCCACCACAAGAACTTGCTGCTTCAGTAATGCTATACCCTTTCCTTCAAAACCCATTAAAATTCTAGCAGGCCCTGGTTGTCCCTTAATGTAAACAATAAGAAACAATAAGGAATATGTTAACTTGTTCAAGAGAGCTCCGTGATTTTCTGACACAAGGACCAGGACCTCTTACACTTTGTCTCCCTCTCTTATGTGTGTGTGCTTGTGATAGACATATGTTTTGCAACATTTGTGCAATCTTAATTATAATGTATTCAAATGTAGCGCTAAACCGCACCTGTCAGCAGGTGAAAACATAGCTGGCTGAGAAAATCACCTGCCTAGTTTGCATCGCAGACTCTGTAAAACAAACAAACCAATAATGCAATAATCACCTCCCCACCAACATTTTATGAGGTGAAGTCAACCACACCACAGCAGCTGGTCAAAACTGGTCTAAACACACACACACACACACACACAAAACACACATCTGATACGCACAAGCGGGCAAGCACATAAATATATAAACTCTCTGTAACAGTTTCTTATACTCTCCATGCACACACACGCGCACACTCAGCACACACAATCACGCTTTCAGATTTGGCCACCCAACACTCATCTAGCTAATAAAGCTTTTGGGTCGCAGCCCAGAGAGGGGCTGGGTTTTAAGGGCTGTGTAGAGTAAACATAGCTTTAAAAACAATAACAAGTCACTTGTGAAACATTCCGACTTTGCAGCGGCTCTGTGGACTAATAAACTTTGTATTAGCAGGTGACTTTATTGAGACCTCAGGGGAAATGTGTGGAGGTGTTTGCTTGTGGATTACAACAGGGATCAGTCTGGTGTCATTGACCCAGGGAGGACCACAAACACACACGCAGTCACAAACAGACTCACACTTATGGCTCATCATTTTCATTTTTACAGATTTTTGTTGTGTTTCTTGCTGCAAGAATGCTGAAGACTGAAGTTTACTGTAAACATGGTCCTTTTTGGTCCAGTTTGTGAATATTCAGGTGATAGGAAATAATGAGAAAAATTGTGAGTATGCAAATAATCCAATGACGGTGCACAAGTCTCTCTAAGGCCATGTTCACTAACAATAATACTGCATGAAGCACACGGGATGCAGAAACAGAGGGCTTGTGTCAACCGCCAAACAAGCTGCCTCAACTTTTGCCGCAATGCAGTGTCATCCTGCAAAGCAATGCATGTAGGTTTGTTTGTAATGTCAACAGTGTGTTTCTACTGTTAACCAAGCAGTCGTCACAATGGTGGAAATAAATGTTGCTGTGATCATTTAAGCGAGTTGAAAAATCCTGTCTCATAGTATTATAAACCACTATGCAGTGTTTTGACATCTGAAAAGCCTTAAAATTCTTGGATGCATCACTGAAACGGGTCTTCCTCGGTCGTATTTCAATGTCTCATCAATGCCTCAAACAACAACAACAACACAGCGTCTAAAATGAAGAAGGGAGAGGGTGAAAATGTTGAGTAATTCTGGCAATGTTGTTGTTGTGTTTAAGGCACATAAACAGCGTAGTCAAAGGACTACCTGATACAATGGGTAAGGAAATTTAAAAAGGAAAAAAAAGTGCTTACATTGTACATTATTTTTAAAATTCCATTTTCCATTTTAAAATCTGATTTACACATGATTTTTAATATTCAATAAGAGATAAAAACCCAGATTTTTTTTCCCAATAAAAACTTTAATAAACGCACATGGCCTAATCATAAACGTCTTTGCATAATTGATGTTGTTCTCTTCATTCATGGTCCTCTGCCTCACTGACAAGCTGCCAGGTGACTTCAGATTTGTTGTTGTGGTAAATCTATTGTAAGGCAGTTTAGAAAGGCAGCATGCAGCCTCAACTTTATCCATGATTTTTCCATCTATGGTGTCAAATAAAAAATGCTTCGACTCATTACTTACTGTCACATATAGGCCTATCTGTTGAGCACAGTTTGCTAGTTCCCTCCATTTTGGATTAACAAAAAGAGGACAATAGCATAGTTTACTGGTGGACAACAGGTAACGCAGTAGATGTGAGCTGTCGCCCTTAAACACAATACATTTTGAATTTGATCAGATCATTACAGATCAAATATTTTCCCACGTTGTGGTGTAGTTAAATGAATTTTTAAAAAGTGACAGCCCTAATAGACACACACACAAACATACACAAGCACACACACACACACACAAGTTCTGTTCCACTGAAGCTCAGGTCACCCCGCCTCACCACAGTCTCCACAGACCGGGGGAGAGATGAAATAATGTTCACACTGACAAAGAAAAAACACACTCTCCATCCAAAGAATGAGCAGGGAAAACAGGCGAGCGGCGCAGCTAGTGAGGTGGAAAAGTATTCCTCACACAAAGAATCGGCACAAAAGGCCAGGCACGCTGGAGACTGGAAGATATAGCCACAAAACCCTGGCTTTGAAAACCACACAAAAAACAATAATTGTTGATCTTTGGAGGCAAGAAAAAAATATATCAGCTCCAAATGTGTTTTAATGCAAAGTAGTAAAATTAGAATGTCTGTCTAGAAATATCTGCTGTCTTTTTCCTAATCCGAGAGAGCAGTGCCAATAGTAATACACCTCTTAGAACATGGAGGCAATGTTATTTCATCTGGATATTGAGTATCTGTGTGTGTGAGTGTTTTGCGTGTGTGCGAAATTACATCTAGGAATAGCAGAAATGACCCCGAAAAGCCAAGTTTAAAAACCACACACACACAATGGAATCTGCACTATGTTTGTTTTGTTTTGTTTAATTCCAGACCCCCAGTATGAGGGCTGACAGACCAGTGAAACAGGAGCTGAACAAGGGCCAGACACAGCCAGGAATGAGACCAAAAAGTACTCACTCACACCTTCCTAAGCCTCCGCCGAGGTGCACTTTATCTGTCATATTTACAGCCATCTTGAAACCATCTCTCAGCAGAGCTTTCTTCAACAGAACATTGAACTGGGGCCGGGTCTACACTAACGAAGGTCGTTTTAGGGTCTCCTTGTGGTACCCTGCGCTGTAGAAATGATAACATTTACACAAGAGACTATATTTGAAGAGCTATTAATCAACTAGTAACCACTACAGAACCAGATAAACTTCTATATCATTTAAATAAATTGATTCAAATGTAATTTGTTTCTAAAAGTAGTGTCATACTGTGCCAAAAGAAGTGTCTGTGTAAACACTTAAAAGGTTAGCACCACAATTTCAACGTTTCCACTAGAGAGCTGGATAACAGAGGAAAAACACTGTGGATGAAATTAGATTGAGACAAACATCTACTCTCATATGAAATAAATAAAACACATTCCAGAAGATCATCGCACTCATGACACAATGCTAAAGGCGCCAGGAGGCCAAGAAAGTCTAATATGAAAAAAGACAGCTCTGCAAACTTACGTCCAATACAAACTTCCAGTCACTAGACCTTCATTAGGGCAAAATTCCTTAAATACTTGAAATGGATTTACGCGGGTCTTTCTTTTGTCCACAAACACATTTGTCGAGACCCAGTAAAATAAAAAATATATTTTCTTATCCTGTGTCCTTACGTTATTGCTGCAATAGTATGTCAAAATTACACAACTAAAACATATTTTTGATGATTCACGTTTATGTAAATTTAACTAATCAAATGTGATATGGGCCGACCAGGTAACCCCGCCCATCATATAACCTCAATAGACTTTTTTCACAGCAGCTCTTCTGGCATGTCATAGCAGGAAAAGCATGTGCGTAACTGATAACATTAAAAACGACCATTTAGGTGAGCCAGTTCCGGGGTCCTGGTATTACGCATGCCGACTCACTGTCATGGCTTACTGGAACACTTAAGGCATTGCCACATGAGCTCCTGCTATGACAAGTCAAAATGTCTGCCGTGAAAAAGGTCGATTGACCGTAAGCTTGTTGGTTGTAGCGACTAGTGGAGCGATATCATGGGTTTGGAGGTGTGTGTTTACATATCATTAGGCGAATACTTTTACATTTACTTTTCCCAAACAGCGTGGCTGCTGTCTAATTTTTTCATTGCTTCCTTCATCCTCTGCCTTCTGATCCAAGAACACAAGTGAGGGACGTGTGGTTTTTTAGTTTTTTACAGGTCTGTATTGCTGTGATAGGCCTTTTTCACAGCAGACATTTTGACTTGTCATAGGAAAATAATAGCATTAACGATGGCTCTGTTCTGTTCAAGTGTCCCAGTAAGCCAGGAGAGTGTGACAACTTTTATTAAGTAGTAAGTAAACCCTTCAAGTATAGATATTTGGTTATAATCTGGATTTTATTAAGCTCGACTCATGTGGAGACAGCATTTTACTAAAAATGTACAATACAGTATTTCTTGTTTTTTGGCCTTTATTCTGTCAGTTCTTGAAGTTGTTCAGTTTGCAAACGGGGCTCCGTTTTGGTCCTCGTGGGTAACAAGCTAATGCAAACCACTTTGATATCATTTCAGGAAATAACCCCAACAGTTCTAGGGGTTTCTCCAGGGAAAGAGCTATACAAACAATGCTGATTTTGATTTTATTTGAACGACGAGAACCGTGGTTACTGATGGGAGAGCAGAAATCATCTGTGCTTCTCCACATCCAAACAGACAGGCAGGTAATTTTAGACCCTGGGAGAACAAATTGGCCTGTTTCACCCACTCAAGTCAATCAAGAGAGTGAGGGGGAAGGGAGAAAGAGACAGACAGACAGACAGACAGACAGACAGACAGACAGACAGAGAGCGGTTAAAACACTAAACAAGACAAAAGGGAGAGGATAACAGAGATAGAAAGGTGACTGTGTTAAAGAGAAAATGGGTACTTGTAGACAAACTGTGAAAGAAAACAAATAAAAAAGAGGGGATAAAAGACATTAAAAGAAACCCAGTCTCCCCATCCTCCCACTGGTGGTCCATGTTCCCACTGTTGCCTCTCTTGATTTAATTGCCTGGGTAGGAGTGAGATCAGAGCAGCAGTTCAGCACTAGGCTTCTATCAGACTTGAGAAACAACAACAAATAAGAAATTAAAGAGATGAGAGAGAAAGAAAGAAAACGGGGACGAGAGTGGAAAGAACTAGAAACCAGTGAGGCATGATGAATAGGCACATAAAAGCATTTAGAAAACAAAGAGGAAGACTTGAGCGCATAAAAAAAATAAAACGTGAGAGAAGGGAGGGACAGAGGAACAGCAGAAACGAGGAGAGCTGGTGGTCCATTTCCTTGTTTTCAACTATATTTAATTACCCAAGTAGGAGTAGGTTCAGTAGATCAGTAGATCAGCAGTAGGAGTAGCAGGCCTTCATCAAAGCAGCAGTCACTGCTTATTAGAATATTATTACAGAACAGCAGCAGCCAGCCAGTGGGCTGATTACTGACTGGGTCCAATGGGAGGCCTCATTTGACTGGAATGTATGGAGGCTGAAATGGAGAACAGGGATAAACACAGAAATACCATTTGTAGACTAGACGTTTTGATATTCTTTTATAAAAAACTCTGGGTCCGCAGGAGCGAGGCATTCTTTTTCATTATACTGTGCAGTGGCTTTTCAATGGTCTCCAACTTTCACTTTTGAAAGATCGTGAAAAATGCATTTAATCAAAATAAAAATAACCCACATTTTCAACTAATAGCAGCAACAACCTGTAACTTATCTTTCCAGCTATTAAATTTATTGAATACACACAATTTCTAAAGACAATTATGCAGATAATCAAAGGAATATTGTGTTGTTTGTGGCATAGCTGATGGGTGATTTCACGTTGGTTTGTATAACTTTATTAGAAGAAATGTATGATAGCTTCACATACTTAGTAATGAACACAAAAATATTACAAAATATAAATTAATCAGATCCAGAAATGCATTAAAACAAAGATACAAAACAACTGCAAGAAGTCATTGTTTGTACAATTACCACATTGTTTTTTTGTAATTCATTCCTTATGGAAGTTGTACAAGTTATGACATGGAAGGTTAAATGCAGGAACGGGGTTAATATCGTCTTTAGCATCTTTCTGATTAATTTACATTCATCCAGTGTTTTGGAACATGTCAAAAGAAATGGCTTAGATGATGGGACAGGAAGACAATTAAAGACTGGATATTTGAACATGCTTGTGATAAGATCCTGTCAGTTGAAATAAACCAAATGTGTGTAAGGAAAAAACACCAAATTGCCAAAGTCATGGACCAGTAAAATATTTGTAACTTTCGTTAGATATTGGAGCCTAAACACAGAAAAGGGGAGCAAAATACAGAGCTGATCTAGGAGTACCAATTCTAGGATGAAACGCAAGTAGAAAAGCACGCTGGGTAATTAGCATTACTTACAGGAATACAGATCACATCTCCTCCACCAATCAGGACAGACACTGAACTCAGGTTGATTGGTTGGTTGACTGGGTGAAATTAGGCACAGCGATACCTATTATTTATCCTCAGATTTGATATGGCTGGTTGATACGGACTCCACCACACAACACACGCGTGCACACACAAACACATGTAAGCACGCAAGCCGTATGCCTCCGCAACACACACCAACACATTACATCCCTCCAAACTCACGCACACGCAGAAACATACACACACCTAGTGTGGTCCAACCGACGACCACCGTGACTGAATGAGACACAAACACACAAACCACAAGCATCCAGTCATTCCTGACTGAGAAAATATTCATGTAAAAGTTTGATTTGGTAGAATGCATGACGTGTGTGAGCACACATTATGCACACAGGGCAGGGCGCAAGAAAATTCACTTCTACATATTAATACTGTACACATGCATTAATGTTTAGTTTTTGTTAGAAATGTATAGCTGACAAAGGCTCTGTCTATGCTCACCTTTAAGCTGAGGTTCTCCTTTAAAATCTAAAAAATGCTTCATAATACTTTTTTTTTTGGTCCAGACTTTTTGGAAATACAAGGTCTCTTCTGGCGGTTGAGTCAAACAACTGTCTTGCCCAGTTGGATATCCACGATTTGGCATGTTTGTACTAATATGACTTGGATCACAAATGTAAGTCCCATCCCTGCCAAAAACCACAATGGTGTCAGCCGAGGTGGTGTGAAGGATTTTTGGAGAATTATGTCTGGGATTTCTGAAGTCCTGGGTTTAATCTCTGCAACACAGTGAAGTGCATATTAAGACCTGAATTTAACGAAGCACTTCCAGTGAAATGTCTCTTTACTTCTCTCCTTTCCTTATCTCCCTCTTTTTCCTTTCTTTATCGGTTTCATACAGACACAAACTGCATCAACAAGAGTACCTACCTACCCAATAGGAAGTGGCAGTGTGTGTATGCATGTGTGTGTGTGTGCATGTATGTGTGTGTGTAAAGTACAGGCGTAGAGTGAGTCAAGGTTGGACTAATTGGAGGTTGTTTGTATGTCTGGGAGAACGTGTAAATGATGGAGGTAAGAAGAAAATGAAGAAAAGGGAGGGAGCAGGTGGCCTCCGTCATCTGGACCACAGCTGTACGCAGCATGACTCACACACTCCTACCTTGACCGAAAGATATACACACACACACACACACACACACACACACGTGTGCTAAATGCTAAAAACCCTTGAGACATCTTGAATCAGACTACAAGGACCGCCATGTCACCCACTGATGCATGCTTTGATGTTGCAGACAACACGTTAAAAGAATAATTTAATTACAAAAAGGAAAGTTCATTTCATTTTATAAATTTTTGCTGCATTATTTCTCATTATGCAACAAGTATTACTGTGCTAAACAGTTTAATTCATGTGTATTTTTAATTAGTCTCTGTGCATTACTCTAAGGTAGTCCTCTGCCTTTAATGTATCCACAATTATTCCCATATTTCTTCTTTGGGTGGAGCGACAGTTTTAAACAAACTGTCAGTCTAGATCTGTAAGCTCTGGCCATTGTTTCTGTGTACCATTATCCTCAACTGTCTCCACTCCAAAAAGATTTGAAAAATGTTAAGCAAGTTTATCATAAATCTCACCAGTGGGGGAGAAAACATTACAATCACACCACAAAAAAAAAAAAAAAATACTTGATTCAGCTTTATTCTGAAAGTTAAAATGACTTCCATTTTTCTGGAAGGGTCATTTTTTTTCATTCACTTTTTCAGTCAGGCTTTACGGGCAGCTGGCAGCTCAGTTCTCTCCCCTTTCTGGGGTTCACCTATGGGCTACAGGTTATTTTGTGTGTGTGTGTGTGTGTGTGTGTGTGTGTGTGTGTGTGTGTGTGTGTGTGTGTGTGTACACACACACACGTGGAGGGGACAGGGGGGGTGCGTGCCCTTCAGGCTCCTTTGGAGTTCGAGCTTTTTTTCCCCCTCTCATTTCGCTTTGATTCCTGGAACACTTCTGTGTACATGCATGAGCACGCACACACACACACTTAACTAGACACGGACGCTTTACTAACAACAAGTTGGGCAACAGCTCAAACGCTGTATTCAATTAAACCGGCAAGTGACACACTCACTTCACCCCCCCGTCTCCCTGTGAATCACTGGGAAATACGTTTGATTTTAATCAAATTTGGGGCATGATAAAATCAAGAAGGCATATAAAATCCTTAATTTCATGGTGAAATAAATTATGCGCCAAAGTTTTCTTTGACGGTAACTTGAGCTGATGATTTGCAAGTCTTGCAAAAAGTGTGTGTTTATTTGAAACTGTGAAGATGCAAGCATATTTTTTCACGTTTGTAATGACACATTGGTTAGCTGGGACTGGAGAATCATGTATTTCGGTGTCTCAAGGTTTGTTTTTTTTCCTCTGATGTATGTATGATGTGGTACAAAACAGTCTTAAGGGACGTGTGCATGCTGGTGTTCTGAAAACACCAGGAAGTGTAGTTTGGCCTGCTTATTATGGTCAGCAGTTGCAGGAGCAGTGTAGGCTGTGACACACAGCTCATAGAGGCACTTAGCGTCCAATTGCCGCAATTTGCGTCAGAAATCGTACTCCTTCTCAGAGTCATAACTCAGGCTAATTTTAATCCACAGACATGATACGCATATTTTTATATTCAGTGTGACTTACACTTTCAGAATATCATTACCTCCGTTACCTATTGTGAATACACGTCCTTAAATTTCCATAAATTCGCTTAGAAGTCAGAAAAAAAAAACACTCCTCATAACAATCACCACGTTTGTTGGGGGGTTTTTCGGTTACAAAGAATCCGGTGATAGTTTTCTGTACATGATTATAACCCAAATAGCCTAGAAGTAAGACAAAGAATAATAATAGAAGTAACAATATCTATTAACATTAAGTTTTTTTCATGTTGGATTATCAGTATTGTTTTGAACATTGCAGGGAATGGGGAGATGAGGGGGTGCAGTTGTCTCGATTTTGTCTGCAGGGTCAGACTTTAAAAAAACCCTGGGTTAGGGTATTGGTTGGGGTAAACAACAGTGTAATTCCCTGATGTTTGTAAGTAACATGCAAGTCAATGCAACAACTTCAAAAATTTTCTAAAACAACATGTGTGTTGAATTTTGAGGGTAAAACAGGGCAGCGCCCTCTAGACCTCCTCTGAAGATTCCTTTCCTTCTCCTTGTAGACTTTTTGTCTACTTGTTTTACAGTCTTACTTTTCTACATTCTTCATGGCTTGTTGAGATTCCATGTCTCGGATTGTGGTTTCCCTTTGCCATGATGGTTATTTGACTGAACCTTGGCATTGCTCGTATTCTGAATTCTTAACATGCCCTTTTCATGGTTGGAGCATTGGAGAATGACTGTATTTTCCGTTGTTACAGCGAGCCAATGAATGCTTGTGTTGAACTTAGTTTGGCACTAAATCTGATCTCTGTTTTTTTGAGTAAGGGCAGGATTTTAATCAAATTTAAATGATTTCATTTGAATAGTAATTGATGCACTATTAGTTATTTTATTGATAAATGTGACAAAATAGACCAAGACAGAAAGCCTGACAACCGTCTGACAGACATGCTATAATAATAAGTCAAAAAATGGTCATACGTGCTGGACCACTGATGGAAACATTCACATTGATGAAACAGAGATGCTGCATCTTGTTATTGATTGGCCAAGGGATGAAAAGGACGACATGTTTACTCATTTAACAACCACAACAGCAGATATATAAAAGTCTAGTGTGCAAGGCAAAACTGTTTGGCAACATACAGATATGAACAAGAAAGCATGTGTACAACAGTATAATATAGACTTGGCAGCCAAACACTCTATTCATGCCTGGATATAGTCAAGTTATATACAGTGACATTAAGGAACACAAACAGGCCAGAACAGAAACAGCACCATAAAGGAATATAAAGATGTAGAACAGAGAGCCACCATTCTACAAATGTCACACACATTAGTCTTGGAGAACGCCGCTTTGCATAGCCTTTTTTCATCCTTTTAAGGAAACTTGACTCTTCTTCTGCTGCTTACTGTGCCGGTTTGCAGTCTTGGAGAAGCCATCCTAAATCTTAAGAGCTTAAGTTTTTGTTATGGGATATCAATCTTGAGAACATCCACGAGAATCTATTGAGCTGGAAGCTGCATGAATCAGCAGACTCTGGGGAATGGTTTTACTGACGAGGTGACTCTTAAAATATGTCAAACCTTTTATTAAACTAGGCATTTCTAAATGTAAAATTAAGCATGAGTCAGCAAGTGCCTGGCTTGACATGAGTCTGAATGTTCAGGTGCAGGGAGGGCCTATGTTAATGGCTCAGTAAGCAAAGTAAGCACCTGTCAATAATGTATTCTACTGACTATGTGATTCTTGTTGAGAATAAGATCCAGTCACCTGCAAAGTAATTTTGGCCAGTGCAGGTCAATAGGTAGGTGCCTCACTTTGGCTGTCCCAAACATAGAAGGTGGATCTTACTCACTAAATGTGTTTGCATTCGCCTGTTTTTTTTCTCACGCATTTTCAATTCGCGCATAAAAATTCTGAGTGGAAACAAAGTGCAATAGAAACAGACTTGGCGAATAAATCATGGTGTACATGAAGCATTAAACATCTTAAACGTCACTCAAGCTTCTGCTCCACTGAAGAGACGAAAACTGCGGCATACAAAAACATCAAGTATGTGTGGACCAATGAGGAGACTATAGCGTTCCTCAAATTAATACATGAAACAAACGCTGGCACTCATAACTACGTCATCTCGTTGCGCCCTCTTCTTCTGCAATGGTGTAATCGCACCCGAGTGGAGAATTAGCACCACCAACTGTTCATCTCCATGCGCCCCCCAATATTCACACAACAGTGGTGGATGGAAATGTGCATTAATCAGCATTTTCTTCTGTCGATTTTCTGGAAACTCTGTTAAGATCTGCGCTACATTTGGATGGAAACTTGACTACTGCTGGCAAAGTAGCTTTCAATGTATGCCTTTGTTGTGTTCTTGATTAGTTTTGTTTAGAAGTTTTTGGTCACCTGTCAGAACATTACAGCACTGAAATAGTTGAGGGAGAGTCAGTGCAAAGGCACAGGGCATTTTAGCAGCCACTGGGCTGGGTTTATAAGCCTCTCTGAAGGAAATACTAATAATTGTAGCTGAAAGACGACAGAGTGGTTCCCTTTCACCTTCGTGCCAGAACCTGCTGCTTCACTGAACTCCCTGAACCCTCCCTGAAGAGGAATTGTTTAATTGATCCTACACCACCAGAGTAGCAGAGTATTATCCAGTACTATGAAAGGATGTATGGGGTCCAACATGGACTGTGTGAACAGCAGCAGAAATAGATAATCAGGCTGTCAGCTGCGCTTTTGAAGAATTCACCCTGTAACCTGACTCCAGCTCTAACATCTAAACATTCAAATGCTGGTTCCAGAAAAATACTGCTGAAACCAACATTGTGTAAAGAAACTCAAAAACAGACTTAACTTGAAAGTAGTGGAGAAACCATTTGTTTGTGTTTAACCTAATCTCAAGGCTAAATTTTGCCTTGACCTTTCTTTTGCTAATAGAAGTCATTGTTATCATTATTATTTAAAAGGGTAAACATTGCTACATCTCCAACACTTTAATCAAGATGAATGAAACTCTGTATTATTGTCCTGGAGACAGACTTTATTCAGGCTTAGTAGGTTGTTAGATAGCAGCAGTCACCTCCTTTCTGCCGTTATTCGCTTCTCAGAATAGTAAAGGTAATCTGCCTGAAATCACTGTTACAGACAGTTTTATCAATATTGATATAATCTCAAACTAAACACCAGTGTGGGAATGGAAAGTTTTCCCCTTTCAGCCTCCTTCTATCCTTTTGCTTCTTTCTTTTCACTCATCTAAATGAAACTGTGGCGCACAATCAAAAGGCAGAACTTTGGAAAATGAGACATAATAGACTGAAAATTATCTATTTTGTTTTTGTCATTTTCATCAGAAGAATTAAAATGACTGAATATCGGATCATGTGTCTCTCCTAAGGTGGGCAGACTACAGTATCCATTTTGGTTGTTTAGATTTTTGATTTACAATTGGCACCACTGAGTGCTAAATTTTACTCTTCAGTGTATCGGTTTCCATCTTTGTTTCACCCACCTGCCTTTGCCTGTCACCTCTTTCTCCAACACACAATCTGTTTTTCCCCAACTTTCTCCTCAGTTATGTCACTCCTCTCCCCTCCACATTTCCCACTCCCCTCTCTACTTCTCTACCGCATTTCCATCCTCTCTTCTTCTCTCTCCATCTCCCTTCCAATATCTCTCCCACCCATCCTTTTCTCCATCACTCCCACAGACCCATCAGTGCTTTTCTGAGTCCAGGCTTGTATATCCATTAGTCAGTGTTATCTTCATGTCAACAGTTCCTCTCAAATATTTACAATAGTCCCCGGTGGGGAGGCATCCAGCCAGGGCCGGGATGATTCACCCTTTGTTAACACAATCACCCCAAAGTAACTCTGTACCACATATGAGTAATGGGCCCAAAGTGTCCCAAAACATGTTTGGTACACTGAAGCACTTGACCTTTGAGAACAGGTTTTATAATGTAAATTAAAGACGGAAGAGATCGAGCTGGAAAGTAGCAGAAAAGTGATGGGCACCTGTGTGTGTATGTGAACTTACAGTATGTATTTTCAACATGTCAACATGTGTAAACATGAAAACTTCTGAAGAAGCTATAATAATAAAACTACAGAGCGACATTTTCCTCACCATCATCATCGTTATGAAATCCATACAATACTGTTGGGCAAAACCTGTTCAACTATAACTATAGATTCTTCCTGACTTTTTAGGTGAATATCCACACATTTAGGATGACAAGACCAGATATAAATTTCTAGAATTGGAGAAATCAGCGTACTGTATTTATATTGACTAATAACTGCAACATGACAATAAAATCATAAAGTAATCTATAATAATAATAATAATAATAATATATTCATTTAATTCCTATCTGCCAACTTTCATGTCTATATCGCATCAAAGAGGTTCCCAACCTGAGTGTCAGGACCTGCAAAGTGGTTTCAAGGTAAATCTGAGCAGTCGCAAGATGACCACTGAGAAAATTACCGGATAATATATGAATTATTCAAATAATTCAAGGGAAGGAAGTATAATTCTTTGGTTGATCTCAGACTTACTGTAGGCCAACTGTAACAATGAGTAGCAAACCGACATTGCTTCAGTTTAAGGGGTTACAAGTCAAAAAGCATGGAAATCAATTTTGTAGACTAAAGCTTTTAGGGATTTCTTCCAGTTCAGTTCATTTATCAAAGTGGGGTTCATAATAAACAACTTCATAATAATAATATATATATATATATATATATATATATATATATATATATATATATATATATATATATATATATATATATATATATATATATAAAAAGATATATTGGATTTGGAGTCGGATTCAACCAATATCCAACATTAAATCACAGAAAAGTCTAAGAAAAAAAAAAAGAAATAAACTGACATTTAATACCATTTAACAAATTCAGAGGAACATTCATCATCCAGACAGTTTTTGGAAGTCTTAGTGACATTGCTATTCTCCTTAGGGCAAGATTGGTGACTGCCTTTACCCACAATGCATCAGAAACACATTCTTTGTTTAACCACAAGTCAGGCAGCGGCAGTAGCTGAAGCAAGAAAACAAAACTAAACTTTGATACCAGCAGTGGCAGATAGGCCGCCCCAGGTTAACCACAGATATGTTGCACTTGTACACACGTTACACTTCCATTCGGGAACACCCACTGACAATATACACAAAAGGCGCGAAAATAGCCCAATATTGTAAATGTCCATACAAATGTACACGTGTCACACAAGCAAACTAGAGCTTGTGCTTAACACACACACATACACACAGACGCAAACATGTACGCATACAATCAACAATAAATATATGTAGAGTGAGTCACCAGTAAACTCTGATAGATAAACAAGAAGTTGGAGGCAGCGAGTTTATTTGACATTTCTCTCTCTCTCCTTCTCTTTGTGGTGTCTCTCTTGGCCCATCTTTAACTGTGACCTCCTGCTGTGTTTGTTTTAGAGTTGGGACTCTGTAGGGCTGTTCAGAGAAACACACACACACACACACACGGAGATGGACACACTGATGCATGCATTCACACACACATACTGTCCATGCACGCACAAAAACACAGACATTGCTTAATGGGAGGGGGAAATGTAGTAACACAGTCTGACGTTAGTAAAACACTCAAGCGTTTCCTGAGTTTTATCGTCAGATCTCAGATATTAAATCAGGGGTCAGCTGGTGCTTGAACTTGAAGGACTTGCTTTCTCTGAAACAATAAATTCTGTCAGTCTTGTTAAGCTTTTCTGGACCTGAATCTAAAGATTTCAAAGACAAGAATGTGATCAGAAGCTTGGAAACACCATTAAAAGATCATTTTGTTTTTGTTTTTTTACAACCAAATTTATTATCGTAGTTTTGGCCATCAAACTAATCGGTAAGAATAACACTGCATTCACCAAGAGATCTGGGAACACGGTGACAAGAAAAAAAAAAAGAAGTCTTACAGAGCAAGAAACATAAGTGCTCGGATAATCATAGGTTTTAAACAAACTCCAGGTTAGCCAAGGGAAAACGAAGGCAAACCTCTAAATTATTGCCCACACTGTCCTCTGTAAACATCAGTTTACAGACAGATGTCCTGGTTCAACATTGACCTATTGTATTGACCTACTTCTGTAGTTAGGGGCACACACAGTTTGCCCTTGCGATTAGGGATTATAATCACTACGTTGGCTTGTTTACAACCAGTCTGATTTTCTGACTGTTCGTATTAATTTCCCCGTTCATTAAAGTGATATTGACACATGTTTACAATGTTACACTAGTACAATTTTATCATAACCTATATAAAAATAAGACTCAGGTTGCAATAAACCAGAACAAAGTACCCTAAAACAAGGCTAAGTCTCCAGCAGCTAGTAGTATAAAACTGGTGATGTGAGTGTAAATAGGGTTGTAGCACCTCCTCTGTCCCCTTGCAAAATGTCCAGCAGAGAAAAATTATAAATTGCCAAGGGGTTGGTAGAAAGATGGAACTGCTCTGTAGACAAGCAAATTTTTTATTACATCCAGCAAAGGACATGGGAGAGAACACAGAAACAGATGAAAGTAAAAAAGTGAGTATTTTATATTACTGTCATCATGAAGTCATCTGTTCAGTTTTGATGATGATGCACCTTCCTGGGTAGTTTTTCAGCCCATGCTGCACTGGTAGTTAACCTTATACCTCCATAGACTACAGGGTAATCAAGGAACACCCACACATCAGCGCACGCATGCACGCACGCACGCACGCACGCACGCACGCACGCACACGCACACACGTTCTGCTGGCCCGATGATGAGCTGGCATGTATACCAATCCATGTGCAGGCCGGGGTGTGAGGGGTAACGTTTCAAAACACACCGCCAATTCTGCTCAGAAACAAAGATGAAGTACCCTTACAGGGATGGACACACACACACACACACACACACACACACACACACGCACATCTGCACTGGAAAAAAGAAAAAACAAAACATCAAATTCCAGGTGTGTGGAAAATTTGTAATAAACATCCTGAACTAATGTGAGCAGATGACAGAAAAATTATTTGGCAGCAAATAATTAACATCGGTCTTGCCTATTATTTAGACTTTAATGATAGTCCTAATAGTTACAAATAGATGAACGCATTTTTGTAACCAGGACACAAGTTTGGAAATATTAACACATGCATGTGAGCCAATGTACAGTATGACAAAGAACTCCTCTTCTATTTCAATTGTGTTTTTCAAAGGCTTGGAGTTTGTACAATCTCCATCATAGTTTTTCTCTGTCAGTCTTCATACTGTACAGTACATCAATTCTATGATCACATACAGTGTAATATCATATTCCTGTTTGTTACGCAAGTTCAGAACCTGTCTCTTAAAAATATTATCAACACAGTCATGCCTATCTTGTTTCTAGCTTTTGGAGAGACTTGCTCATTGTGACATATCTAGACTCAACTGTCATGCCGATTCTGTTTTGAGGTGGATTTTCCTGTTTATTGACTCACAACCTTCTGCTTGAGTCATCACCAGTGTTGTGACCTTTGGAATCTGATACTGAATGAATTGAATTTGCTATACAGTACATCCATACTTGGCATTAAAATGGCTATTTGCCTTTCCTGTGACAAAATGTATCCAACTGTGCCTGCATACTTTTTTTTTACTCACTTTCCATGTCTTTGTATTGCTTGCTATGTGCATTGCGGGTGGTTTACATGCAGACTACATTGAATGCAAGTTTGACCACTCCCCCCATTTTTGCTAAATCTGATTTCCGTGCCTCTAAAAAGTCACATTGAAAAGACAAGTGTAACTGTAGTTCTGGTCAAGAATTATCTTAAGACCAACAAGAATTGATTGTGGTCTCTGGGTTCAGTCTATCACCAGGAGCAACACTGGAGAGAATTCCATGATTTAGTGCATATTTTATCAGGCACCGAGACAAACCACACTCAAAACCAAAGTCAAATGCACACCCATTGTGCTAGAACAATATTCCATCTCTTGGGATCGACTCCAAAAGGCTGGAAAATAATGAAGACTTTTTTTCCAGGCAGAGACTCGCAGGCTTCATTGTCAGGTTTTCTCAGCATACACCAAAAGACAAATGTTGAGGTTGTGATTGATTAGGCCCCTATTTTAAAGCTGGACCACTGGCTCTCTCTGGATTCAAATCAAAGCTCAAATCGTTTATACGCTTGACACATTCAGACGACTCCTTCTACATCTCCCATGAGCGACGTGAAAAGGACTCTCCACTATCTTATCCTAAACAGAGACGACCCTGTCTAGAACTGAAATGATAAGTTGATTAATTGATCAACAGAGTAATTAATCAACAACTGTTGTGATAATTGGTTAACCTTTTAAGTAATTTACCAAGCAGCATGACTACTAGTCTCTGTGAAGCTGTACTTAGGCACAGCGGTGCTTTGACCTACATGCTAATCTCTGCATGCTTACAGGCTCACAGTAACAATGCTAACGTGCTGATTTTTAGCAGGTATACCATGTTCACCCTCTTAGTTTAGTGTGTTTGCATGCTAACATTTGCTAAATAACAGCTGAGTCTGATGGATGTCATTAGGTTTGGACTCATTTTAATTTTGACCTGATGAAGGCACTAGAGGAAAAGTTAAAATGAACCAAATGTTATGCAGTCCATCCAATAGTTGTTAGTTATTTGACCAATCGACATTGCCATCCCTAGAGCCAGATCTGAATCTGTACATTTACAAACCAAATGTGGCCTGGATCTGAAAGAATCTTAACCCGAAACCTTTTTTGTGTGCGAGGGGTAAAAAAAGAAGTTATTAAACACTCAACACTGCCTTCCTGTCCCCGCCCTCTCACAGCTCAGTATGGTGTACATGGTGTTCTTTGCCCAGAATCACACTAACCAAAGCAAGCCTGCTAACCAGATCCCTTAAAAATTAACAGACACTCTTAATCAGTTTTTTCTTTGAACTTCCTGGACTGAATAAAAATTTATACTTGTGATTAAACAGACCCATGTCAAAAAAAAAGTCAACTGAAGAGTATAAAGTCAGGATCTTAAGTAGGCAACAACATCTACAGGATGAGTGTAATTAAGAATAATTTAAAAAACAAGCTCTGTCCTTTGTTTCTTTGCACAATTTAACTCTCCACAGCTCATCTTCATCATGACCTCCATGCTTCCACTGCAACAGCTGAGGATCATCTTGTACTGATGCTGTGACATACACGCATGCATTCACACAACTATGAACCCACACACACTTTCAAGCTGACTGCACGAACACACACACAGGCGGGCCATGGCCTCTTATTAATATTTCCTATTCTGGTGAGTTCTCTTGGCAGACTGAGTTGCTCTGCTGCAGTGTGTGGCCTGGCTGCACAAACACATCAGAGAGTTTCACACACAAAAAAAAAATCTCTAAATTAAGTTTTATTATGATCCAAAGGGGTGACTCATCGCACTGTCACGCTAATGAGGGGTTCCCCTACTTCTATCCCATTTTTTCTCCCTCTCCAATTATTTCTGTATGCTGGTGTATCTGTATGAGCCCTTTTCTTAGTCATCATCATCATCATCATCACCATCATGCATTCTTTCAGCACCTCACAATGTAACAATGTAATGCAATGTAACAATCATTTTATTTATTTCAAAAACCTGCTGTGATTGTGCCAGACTGTCCTCACCAGAAAACAACAGCATTGGTCGTACGTTGAAATGCTCAACTGACCCGTGTTTACTGTTCCTGAGTGTAATGTTGTGGTCATGTAAAGAATGACTGTCCGCTACAAGAAGCAAAAGGAGGAAGCAGCGCGACGCTATACTGCCACAAAACCTCTTAGGGGAGAGGTCAGGGTGGATAGTGGGGTGTAAAATGTCTGACTTCAACAACAGAGATTTCAGAAGAAGAGGTAGATGTTCAAGCCGTTTCTGAAGACTGGGAGTGATTCTGCTGACCGAATTTAGTTAGGTAACTCGTCCCAACTAACACTGCCAGTTACAGTTACGAGTTACTCTTTAGACAATCTCATGTTTTTAGCTTTAGCGATGCTAGTGTGTGTTCATGAGGAGAGGTTATCACTGAGTTTTCAGCCATGCTGGCATGGTGGTTTGGAAGGCAATGTTGGTCTACGGTCCGTCCACCATTTAGGTCCAGACTGAAAAATAGTGTCCAACAATAAGTATCCAACATTGTATCCCCAAGGATGGAGCATGCAAAGCGAAAAGTCATGTTCTCAGTTGTATTGTAATGAACTAATATCATGTTCTACAGATGCCTGTTTGAACTTTTGTATTCAAGGAAAAAGTTGATAAAAAAATAAAATAAAAAAATAAGTACTTCCTGACATTTCACCGGCATAAACAGACACATTTTAAAATCAGGACCAGTAGATTCTTGACCCACTTGCTCGACTGGGCCAGTGGCAAAAAACATTATTGTTGGACCCTGGCCCGCTCATTAATTTCAATGAGGCACATGCATTGATGCAGCAGTGCTGCTGAGGAAGTGCTGTTTTCGGTTTGAACACCCTGCAAGGCTTTGTAATACTGAATAAATATTACAAAATGATGAAGATAAATAAGTCAAAGACAGCTATACTGAGTAAGTGAAAACAAGCATCAGAGATTGCCATTGAAATTTGATAACTTGTAATGTAGAGGAGCAGAAATTGCAAACAAATGGAAAAAAAAAAGAAGCTTTTTTTTGTAAAGTTTTGGGACTAATCAACCAACAACAATCCAAGAGACAGACTGGCTTGCTGCTGGGCACATTTCAAAAACCTATTCTGAAAACAGTCTGTCCAATCTTGATTTAAAATGAGCTTCTCGTCTGGAACTATGTAACCGCTGTTATTTTTCTCTGCCTGTAATCTGTTCATTGTGTCAAAGTCTTATATATTATTCATGTCTGTTCAGTTGGCACGGCATTGGTTGCTCTCTGTTATTACTGTCTGTTTGCAGTCAGTCTAAACCGTCATTGTAAATGTATTTATATACTGACTAAAAGAGTCCTCGTCTGTTACCACCATGTAGTGTGATAATTAATGGGGGGCAATGTAACATGGAATGAAGTCTGCAAACCCACTTGAAGCACTGTGCTGTGGTTAAGCTGATCTGCCGTCTATGTGAAGGCAGCCGTCAAAACCTCACCTCAATCTTTGTTGCTGCTGCTGTTGATGCATCTCTCCCCCCCGAGCAGCATTCAGTTACATGTATTCATGGTTTCCAATACAAAGTTACAGTCAACACCTCCCTTTGCATTTTGTTTTCGCTGGCTGTAAATAAAACTTCACAGAGAGAGACAACACAGAGCCATGATGCCAAAATAAAATCTCAATCTGTACTGAACGGAGCTCATAGTGGCATATTTGCTGTCAGCACATTCTAATAGTCTCCCTTTGCGCAATAAATCCCAGATGGTAATTATGTTTTTGTTGATTGAACTATGTGAGACATGGATAGAATGACAAGAGATGCGTAGATAAATTGACCAATGTTTCATTAACACAATTATCTTCTCCATGTGATTATTTTACCTTATCAAGAAATAAATCTGTGCAGTATGTGTGAGCATGAATCTCATCAGTATGAACAAAAGGTGGCAGAGGGCTCTTTGTTGTGTGTTCCACAAATTCAAGCAAACGACAAGACAACCCTGCACCGTCTCTGTTCCATCTCGTCATCCTTCTTCTGTAGTGGCACGGAATATCTATTGTCAATCCCTCACACGTACACATGAAACACCCGCAACAACTGTGGAGTGATATGGCTAGAGTGATGATGTGGGTTTCACAAGAGTTTCAAGGCTCCAACACTGCCTCCATCAACATCATCATCAGACACCCACATTATAATAATGCTTTAGATGTCACTATAGTAAGACACTTCCTCAAGCTCGTCATGGGCCTTTTTAACTGCAGACATTATGACTTGTCGTAGCAGGAAAAAGCACTTGTCTAATTAAGTCAGTGAGCCAGCATGCACAGTGGTACAACACTGAAACTAGTAAAGTTTAATAGAGTACAGTCCTGATTATTATTATTAATTACACCTGTCGTTTTCCTGTAATGACATGTCAAAATGACATGAATGACCGTGTAGAAAAGGACTTTCCTTAGCTGATACAGTGCTGATGTGCAAATTCATATTTGTATCTATTGTACATGTTTTATTAAATAGCTTTACTGTATCTAGAGGCAGACTGGTTACCTGGAGTAGCAGCATTGGTGGACTGGTTGACTTGTGGGTTGATGATGATGTCCATGTAGCAAAACCAGAAGAAAAGCAAAAGTGATCTGTGCTGTTCTGTATTTGATTTTGCATTACAATGGCTGACTAGGCCAATACAAGTGTGTGTATGCTGTGTGGCATAATATTTTCACATTTCATGAGTCTTTTTCTTTCACCCCTATCCAAGTTTACTCTGGAGCATTCCTAACAAATTATCATCATGCTGCCTTCAGGGCCGCGATGAAAATACCAACATTACAACTTGTTCATGCATAAACAATATAAAAAGGGGGGTCTATATATAAACAGCCAGGATTTTCGGTCAAAGCCAAAATTGCCAAGATGTTTCGCATATATCATGTACAGTATGCATCACCTCCCATATACAGTAGGCCTATATACAGTCCAGAACTTAGAGCAGAAAGATTCATCGTTTTATATCAAAATCACAGTTTGAAGAGTGGAATTATCGGCTGTAACTAATTAACGTTAATTCTGGGAGTTGGTCGAACTATAAAAAGAAACTTTTTTTTTTTTTGTCATGTCGAATAAATGACCAACAGCTGACTGAGTGAACTGTTGATGAATCTGGCAGTTTAACTTCTAAGGACGTCATATTGCCGTTTTCAGTTCATCATCTTAAAAGCTCTGAATGAGAAACTCATGACATTCAGGGCCGTGAACTAGCTTGTCCCGTTAGCTCAAGCAGATGAAGAGCGGTCAACAGTATCATTAGCGGCCATCAGTCAGTCAGATGTCAAAGCTTTGGCAAAGTAAATACTGTTTAACGCCACTTTTACATGTCTCATCTCCTTTACTAGTATGTAGACCACAGTACAGGCTTGGAATATAAAGAAAATAACTGCAACTTAAATAATCTTTGCAATATTCTGGGGCTGCAACTAACGGACATTTTCATTATCAATTAATCTATTTATCATTTTTTGGATTAATCATTTAGTCTATAAAAAGTCAGAAAATGGTGAAAAATTCACATCACAATTTCCTCCATTCTTGATATTTTCACATTGCTTGTGTTGGGCAACCAACAGTTTAAAAATCAAATATATTCAGTTTTCTATCATAGAAGACTTAGAAAAACAATAAATACTCATTTGAGCTGCAAACAGTGAACATTTTGCATTTCTGTTTTTAAAAAATGACTATAAATCACTAATAATGCTCTACATGTGTCCATGCTGGGTGAAGCACAACAAGAGCAGGAGGACATCTGGGTGACAGAAACCTGCTATTGGCCGCACACAGGACTCATCATGGGGGATTAATATCATATAGTAGTAAAATTACTATTGAAAAAGTATGTAGTGCAACAAAATGAGAGGCTGTTGTTGCATGTTAGTGGTTGTCCCGTTTCCAGTTTTGAATGAAACACCAATATCAGCAAGCCAACACATCAATCTCTCTCCCTGGCTGACAGAAACAGGTTTCATCAGATACCCACACAGACTGTGTGATCAAACACTTTATGCGAGTCACTGATCACTGAATGGGCCACCATACAGCTGGGGAGCGTTCAAAGACTCTCAGGTAGGTAGACAAATGAGGTATGCTGGCTGCGGCTGTTTCCCTCTCATCCAAACACCCAAACAGACACGCACAAACACCTGTGCCCGCACGCGCGCACGCACACACACGGCACATTCCTTCTATGACATAGTGCTGCCCAAACAAGGGGCTCAGGTGTTTCTCCCTTTGTAGTTTCAACAAACACTAAGAAAGAGACAGAAAGTGAGCGAGACAGAAAGAGAAAGGGAGGGGAAAGATATGATGTTTTTCTTTTTCCTGCCTGGGCTGTGAAACCCCATCCCTCTTTCATTGTGTCAGTCGCTCTTTTGTGTGCGCTGCTGGTGACGAGGCCCCCCTGACACTGAAGAGGTTATGCAGCTGATACCTGACTCCCATTAAAGACGCTTTTCTCTCAAACAGACACGCACACACATACATGCACACATCCACTCCCCTCTTTTGTTTTGTTTCCTTACACACAAGCCTCTGTCTCTCAATTTCTTCCTTTCTTCTTTGTTCCCTGAGTCTTTTAGTCATCTCTCTGCCATCCTAACACAGATACGCAGGTCAAACCATAAAAAGATAGCACAGAAGAAGTGTCAGAAAACACTTACATCACCGTCGAGGGGGGAAAGGGAGGGAAAGAAGAGTGGGAGTATGAGGGAGAGATATCCCTTCTCTTCTCCCATCTGCTACCATCTGTAAGTCCTTTTCCCCCTCGTTCCTGCCTCTTGTTTGCACCATTTCTTCTCTTCACCGTTGAGTGATATCGTGGTATTGAAAGACCTATTATTTCTATAACAGAAATGAGTAAAGTTTCATCACCTTGAAAAGAGAAGTCAACTCACTAACAACCCCCTACCAACCAGATACAGGATACCACGCTGGGTCAGATCCCAAGGGATTCAAGCTTCAAGCTCCACTCCAGACCTTCTCTGTGGTTGTTTCTTTGGTGGCTCTCACGGAAAGCTCTGGAGTTCCCCCTTAGATAAAAAAAAGACACCTCAGATGACGGACAGAAGTGGCCAGCATGTCACAAGATAAGGCTGGGTGTGTTTTATGGAGCTGGGCTGGTAGAATGAGACAGAGGGAAGTAGTGTGTGTGTGTTTGAATAAAAGCGTGACGACAACTCTTGAAACACTGAACAGCTGGCCCATATATCCTCTACCCTTCTCCTTCACACTCACCACTGGCAAAACATTTGATAATCATCGGTTTCTATTTTTTATACTCAATTTTGTGACCAGAAGATTCCCATTTGTTTAATTTAAAAAGATATTACAAAATCAGAACACATGTTAACATTATGAAGGGAGCAATTTAATTTGAAAGGGGGCATAAAAACAGGATGTCAAAAGTCTGACAATAATGTGTAGCAGCCATATAAATGTCAATACATGTAAGTAGGGAGATTTTTGCAACAAAATTATGAAAATGTGTGTCAAAAAGGCAACAAGTCTGTATATGATAGCAGATTTATGTTGGTTTCAACAAAACATAATGAACATGATGAAAACTTCACATTATGTGCAATGTAAATAAAGCTGTTTCACGTTATGCAGAGTATGATGTAAGATGCCTTCCTTGAAAGAAGACACTTATGGGATTATTGATATGCATAATATTATGTGTAGTAACATGCCTGAGGGCCTTGATGAGCTGAATTTCTGGAGCAAGTATTTACACTGTAAAGGGGATTATAAGCCAACAATTACAAATCAGTCTGTGATTTGTATATTGTCTGTCTCCTGCAGATCATTATTACTGCAACTGAGAACTGATTTCATCTCCTGTTTTCATGACTCAGCCGGCGGCCAAAACTGTACATCAAGGATGCCTCAACATCCGCGCATACATCATGAGAACATCATTCATTGTTTTCACTACCTGGGTTATGCAATGGCCCATCCTGAATTTGAGAAACTGGGGAGGAATAATGGTACCATAATAACAGTAGTAGTAGTAATAGTGGTCCAATCTGATTGGCAAGTTGCTGGATGTCCTCCCAGATCCATATTCTTCATTACAATCCGTCTATATTTTTGTCTTCCTGATAGGCCATACTGTTATTTTACTATGTTGGTCTATTTTTACACACAACATCTATTGCATGTCTGTCCGTCCTGGAAGAGGCATCCCTCCTCTGTTGCTCTTCCTGAAGTTTCTTCCATTTTTTCCCCATTAAAAGGCAGTTTTTCCTTATCTGAATCGAGGGTCTAAGGATGAGGCATGCAATACAGATTGTAAAGCCCCTTGAGGAAGATTTATGGTTTGTGATATTGGGCTATATAAATTAAACTGACTTGACTTAACAGAACTAGTAATGGTAGTGACAGTTGTAATAGTGGTAGCAGTAACTGTACAGCAGTAGTAGCAGTAGTGGTGATTGTAGTGATAGTGATCAAGGATTGTTTTAATAATCAATCTTGTCCTTCCTTCCTGGAGGAGTTCTAAAAGGTTCTACTTGTGTTTCATTTTAATGGACACTTAAGGAGCCCCCAGGAACCTTTTCATTTTTAGGATGCACTGTCCTGGATGCAAATGTAAAAGCATTCTGTCAAGTCCATCCAAGTCCATATACTAAAACTGTAGGATTAGACTTAATCCGCAGCCAGAAGAAAAAGGCCATAAAAAGGCTTGAAAGTAAACAATAAGTGAACCTTCTCAAAGTGTCAAGTGATTGAGTCCATAAGACACCCATATCTGAGCTGACAAACAAAAAGTATAGCTTACTGTGCGATATACATCTTCATGTCGCTGGAACGGAGGTATTCAGCCACTGACCGCTGGAAAAGCTCTGAGTGTATACTGTATGTGCGTCTGTGTAAGCAGGTTTAAATCTCATAGCCATGATCCAGTATGTGACTGTGCGGTGCCTTGGCGTCAGATCATCCAGGATCAATAAACATTCAAACCGACCAATGAGACGGGCCGTTTAAAAAAATGAACAAAAAGGGACCACAGCAGCAATTATTGAATTCTATCTTTATCCTTCTCTCTCTCCACACACACACACACACTACCCTATAGATGATCCATTTTACAGCCGGACTGGCCCAGGTTCAGACAGTCAAGGTTTGAACCTAACCTGCGTGTGCCTGCCTTGTGGGTAATTTATTTTAAAACCTTTATGCAATGAATAAAAAAAGAAAAAGTGTTTTCTCACATGAAACAAAACAAACGAAGCAGCTTGACAAATATTAGCACATTTAGCATGGCATACTGCCTTGATAAACCACAAACCTGTCTTGCCATTGTTTACATAATAACAATATAAATCTTTAGTCAGCATACAGGATGCCTACAGTGCATACCTAATAAAACAGCTAGTACAACTGCAGCAGCTTCTAGGATATCTGCTGCATACGAGACTGCAATAATAGCCATTTTCTTTTCCAGATCACCCTATAAGCTGTTGGAAACACCCACCAGATCCATGTACACTCTACTACTACACTGGGTAGGTATGGGGATGTGTTAATCAAGACCTTCATTTTAAGATCCTAATGAGTCTGAGGTCTTGGGGTAGTTCCTCCTTGACTAGACTGAGAGTGAACTTTTATAGGATACGGTAAAATACTTATTTACAGAGGTTGGTTACCATATTTTAAAACACAAAGATTTTTAAGACTCAAGGCCGGTAAACATGATGAAATCCATCACCATTCAATCGCAATTCAGACAGCAATAAAGTACAGACTCAACCCACTGGTGAGTCTAAACATCGAGTAAAAAGCTACGCAAGGCAACTTATTTTTTTATCATTTATTCCAATCACTGGGGTGCAAGAGAGAAGAGAACCACAGCATCCTAACAGCCACAACGAGACAGTAACAGAGCAGAACAGAACAGAAGAGAAAAGACGACAAGAAGAAGAATAAAAGCCTGATTTTTATTCTATACATTAAGTGTATAGACACGTCAAGGGGAAGTAAATAAGAAATATGAATGCTCTCTCAAGACGGACAATCTATTATGATGACAACTTCTGAGCAATACAAATAAATATCACACTGAACGGCACCACAGCTGCATAGCAGACATATTTTCAAGGATTCCCAGCGTTTGTGTCTGACAGCCACAGTGAGACTACATTAGCTTCAAAGCCTTGTGTAGTGAGAATCCCCTCCTTAATTTGCATAGGTTGGGTTTCCTAACCATTCAGTGCAAATATAATTTGTTTCTTTTTGCATTTCTTTTTGCCCCTACAACTCTCGCCTAGCCACAAGACAATAACAAACTGATGCTAAGTGGTCTGGGAAGATGTTTCAATAAACATTTTGTTTCTCTGAACTTTGTGATGCCTCTGCTTTAATGACACATATGCACAAACATACAGATGCAGAGAGAAACCACTCTAAATGATTCCTGCCTTACTTCAGAGAAAATCCCATCCCCTCACTACATTAACCACCCCCTCAACTCTTTTCACCCCCACCTTATTCCCCTCTTCTCTCATCCTTCCATCCCAACCTCTCAACAATTTACATCCAGAGGTTGAGAAGCAGCTGGACAATAAAAGAGGCTTAAAAGGACACACTCCCACAATGTTTATGTTAGCCAGCCCTGAGCAGCAATGAAACTGAACAGTAAAGAGGCGAGTTGTGTTGCTCGCTGGCCAGGTTAGTGTGTCTACATTTATCTCCGGCTGTCACAGTCAAAACGACTTTAGGACAGTCTGGGGCAAACACTGTATGTTTGTGTGTGTCCATGGGACGAGGTATCCCAGAGGCCTGGGTCTGGGGGCTTTTAAGACACCGCTCAATAACACAGTTTCTCCAAACAAGCTGTTAGGACGATCAGATTAGACATTAAGGGAGGGAACATGCTGGAGATCAAGGATGAAAGAGATTCCTCTCGTTAAGAGGTCCACCATTCTTACCACAGACTGATGAAACACCATCACTCTACCTGTAGATATAACAAGACACGCGCTGTAGTGGTAGATTAGGATGATGGATCTCCTATTTGATACAGCTTATAACCTTTACTCAAAAGGTGATGATGGTTTACTGAAAGACAGTAAAACATATTATAAAAACAAGAAGGCTTTATTTTCAAAGTACATATAGGCAAATATAAAATGTACTGTTAATTTATTTAACCTTCATTTAAAAAAAAAAAAAAAAAAAAAGCCAAGTCCCACTTTGGAAAAGGAAATCTGACAGCAGCATACCAATACTACAATAGACAGACAAAGCTATAACAAATCTGTTTGACCTCTTATGCAACATCAGACTGAACAAGGAATGAAGGGGAACAGGAAACCACAGAGAAAAAAAAAAAAAAGAGATTAAAAAGGTTCCTCGGTAGAGTCTCACAGTGCTTATCCGAAGACCCCATATTTAGCCTAAAGAAAACTACCAGCAGGTAACAAGACTAGTATACATGAACGATAATTAATCTCTTATTATACATTCTTTAAATTGATATTTGACTACGATCTTACATCTAAGCATAGGATCTAGAAAGTAAATGGTGACAAAAATTTAAAAGCCAGCAGTTTTGAGTCATAATATTGCCTCATTCAAGTTCACGATATAATGTGCTTATTTCACAGAGGTTTAATTTCTTTAGCTATGGTAAGTTTAAGTATGAAATTCCATCACTGGATCTGATGCCTTTTTAAAATATGGTCAAAATCAGTTGTGGGCATAGTTTTGTTGAGTATGAATATAACGAGCTATAATGTAGTTTAATGAGGCTGTGCCGTGGGGTTACAATAACAGATTTCTCTGATTTGGGACCCGAGTTAAAAATGTTAAATAACGCCGTCTGCGGTGAGTTCAGGCTTTATACGTCCATACTGCATGGCAGTGGAGTAGCAGATACAGTATGTAGTTCATGTTTAGACTGACAATTGGTAGGAAGACATGTTAAACAGATGTTGATCCTGGTATAAAGGCTTGTTGGAGAGGTTCAGCCACATCCTCTGGCCTGATTTTGACACACACACACACACACACACACACACATCTGTGGTGGGGGACCCAGCTACAAATCTCTCCAATCACACATAGTTTCATCTGCATGCCTTTCAACAAGGATTACTTCATGTACACAAGGCTGTGTGCTCTCTCTCTCTCACACACACACACACACACACACACACACACACACACACACACACTCAGTTAACTAGGGTCTGTGGGTTTGGAGTTGCAGATAGTTTTGAGGGCTGCGGGGTCTGAGGTTGGCGCTCATCACACGATCAAACACACTGCAGAGACTCAAGCCCGTCTGTGCTGCATTGATTTAAAATGTGTTTCTTGAACCAACAGTGCTGGAAACAGAGTGGTTCCTATAGTGGTGAGTGAGAGAGAAGATGAGATGTTGCTGGTAGTTTCAGGGGATTTAAGAGTAAGTTATGTCAGCCAACTCACGAGGAACATTTTCATGTGAATTCAGAATATGTACAGAGTATTTGGTGGCTAGGCTGGGACCTCATCACTACCCACAAACACACATCAAGCTCAGCACAGCAGAGATTGGGGAGTGACAACAGTAAACTCCCCCCAGCATGCGGCCCATTCCCAAACACAGCACCTCCAGACGTTGCAAGAAATATATACTGTCAAGTGAACTGAGATGGAAAAATTTTAAATCCAACAGTCCACCTGTTATGCAACACCAGGCCAAGACAAATCAGCTGCACAGAAAACCATTGGCCAATCTGACAATCACCATGCAACATTAGAACATAAACATCAGATTATCAACAGTGAACTGACTCTATGCGCTTCAAGGTTGGGATTGTTGAGTGTAAGTTAGCAGCAGCGTAAACCACAGAACAAGAAGTTAGCACCATAAGAAGAATGGTAAAGCAAGCTGATAACCACATTTCTTCTGAAGTTAAAGATTTCTCCAATGCTCAGCTGAATATGAAGTGTGTGGACAAAATATAGACGTGGAAAAAAAGCCATACTGAGATCCAGTGAAGCAAATAATACTGGGAAATTATTTTGTAAATGAGCAGTGTGGAAAATTGTCATGTTTAGCAACATCCCTAAAGCCAACATGCCATCTTTACCATAATCTCCATTACACTGAGCCAATAGGAAACCGCCCAAAACAACAGCAATAATCTGTAGGCCAAAACCAATTAAGCTCATAAAACTTAAAATACTCAAACATGATGAATATTACTGGAATCAACTGATTCAAATCATATTGTGCACATTAAACAACAACAACCACCACAAGAAACCACAATAGCAGCATTAGCAGCAAGCAGAAGAAAAGTGTACAGAGCAAACAAGCAGCAGTAACTTAGCTCGTTGAAGTGCAGCAGGGTCCTCGAGTATCTGCTGGCTATTAAACACTTTAAGAAGAGTAGCAGCGGTCCAAAGCTGGACAGGGCGCACTTGAAGTGGCGTTAGAGGCCCACACCTGACACCATATATTCTCACTTCACTGTGGGAAACATGATTTCTCCACAAAGCCGTCATAAAGCGATACAAACCGACTTGGCAGAATCCGAATTCCCGGGCTAGCTGGGCTGCTGCAGGAGAAACACTGGCGCAGTTTCACAGCAGAGTAATTAGTTAACTCGATGCGCAATTTAGCAGCGCTGTCGCAGCAAAATAAGTGGGCGGAGAAATTATGGTTTAAATTGACCACCTTCTGTGTTTGATACAGGCCTAGCTGTGTTGCAGCCGCTACAAGTTTTTCTTTTGTTTGTTTGTTTGTTTGTTTGGTCTTGTCCTTTGGTAGAACATCAAAGCAAAGAGGAAAATAACAAAGCTGTGTTTGGGAAACATATTTAACAAAATAAGAAGTGCTGTGTGTTGCATGAAAGGCTACAAGTGATCTGAACAAATGTAGGCCGTCATAGGCACATATCTGTATTTTCAGTGGTAGAAGTATAATTACTCAAGTAGACCTACTGTAGGCCTACTTTTCTCATTTTTATGTACTTTATGTAGCCTACTTTGTACTCCACTACATTCCAGAGGTAAGTACTTTGTGGGAAGATTTTACAACCAAAACATGTGATCAGTTTATAAAATATGATACATTAAATGATGCAGGGACCCCTGAAAGCACCTGGGTCATTGTGTGTCAGGTGGTTTGTGATCATTTTATTAATTAGCCTGCACCACTAAAGTACAATCATCTGAAATGAAATGAGCCTTAAGGCAGGTTCTGTGTGTCTCTACCAGGAGCCCTGTGTTAACAATGTATTTGCCGCATTTCTAAATAGGGAGTCAAACAAGGGGTGAATAGGAGCCCATAGATACTTTAAGCCCCGGGGCCCCCTACCAGGTTAACCCACCCATGTCTGCATAATGAGTACTTTTACTTTTCATACTTTACCACATTGCTGATAACTCTATTGTACTTACACTTATTTAAAATTTTGAATGCAGGACATTTTTTGATACTGTACTATTTCTACTTTTTAAGTCAAATTATCTGAACACTTCATCCACAACTGCATATTTTCTTCTCACGCGGAATCCGCATAGTACGTCTCATCATCAAATTGATTCAAAAACATTCATGATAATTAAACAGCCTCCACATGAAATTGCATGCAAGGTAAGGCAAAACAAAGTGTTTTTTTTTATTTTCAGGGAGGACAGACTATCCCTGTAGGGAGGAAGGATGGAGGCTTATTGTGGCTGGAACATGCTGGCTATCCATCAGCACGTTGGGTAAATACTGGCAGTGTGACAATAGACCAGCTTAAGCTGAGGAGGCTGTCACCTCAGGACTTATCAGACCCGTGGATCTTCATGCTGTCTCTCCCACTTATCACTCTCTTGCTCTCTCTCTCTCTCTCTCTCTCTCTCACACACACACACACACACACACACACCTGAAAGACACACGACGTTTGTCAGGACCCGAGACCCTCATAAATACCTGCAAGAAGTAAACTGGATGAAGATAGATGAAGAAATAACTTAACAATTCGGACAGATGATGTACACAAAGTAAATTATAGTCATTTCTCAACCCATTCTTTTATCACTATCACTGCATCTCGCCTCTGCTGTGGGAGTGACAGTTCCCTTCAGATCTCCTCCAGCCTGAGAGCAGATAACAGCCTGTCTGAGTGCTACTTGTTACAGGATGAAGCCACCCTCATCGCACACACATGCAATCCCCATCCTCATAAATCTATCTAGGGTCTAATCTACTCCATCTTCTAAGTACCTCCAGTTCACTCTCCGCTGATGAATAGCAATCAAGTGCCGCTTGTAGGTGAAAATGTCACACAAACTGATATTTACATTTCAGTCATTATCACAACCCTCATGATAGACTCATGCGATCCCATTCTGTTGCACGGGGACACTTTGAGATTAGAGAGGTGGCTTCCCTAACCAGCGTGTGCATCTTCTCTCTGCACTATCCCTCATCAAGGCAGAGCTTTTGTGTTCATCTCATACCTTCATTTTTGGATTAGAAGCAGTGTTTTAACGGCTTATTCGTGACTCTTTAAAAGTTTCTGTATCTTTTTTTGAAAAAAATAAATGTTAGTTATACTGTCCTCTTGAACTCTTCAGCTGCATTTAATTTCCATTTCAGTGTGATAACAATTTGGAACCGTTAACCTGGTACTCTACAGCAGTTCCTACGGATAAGTTCTAGCTGAAACATTTACAGTATTTGGCCTTTTATCATATACTTTTTTTCCTTTCTACAGTTTAAATTATAGTTTTCCTGGCTGACACACCTGCAGTTTTGGCATGTTTTAAGTCCTTTCAGTTGCCTCATTGTGCTTTGAGAACTCACCTATCAAAGCACAGATTGCCAGATTTTAATGACGCAAAAATTCTTTTGCACGAGGTGTTTACATTATTTGGTCTTCCCTCTGTGAAGCAGCACTGCGCAGATGAAGTATGTGTGCGAGTGTGGATACAACTCCTTCCCCTCACGATCCTTCATCCAGGTAATTGCTGCAAATATTTGAGTTTTCAACCCCGCCGTGCAAAATTGCGCAGGTAACATTACCATCAAAGCTGTGGTAGACCTCAGGGAAAACCTCGCAGATCAACTTGTTTATTATTAGGGAATTCAAGTGCACCTTTAAGAGTGTGTCAGGGAAGGAATGGCATCCTCAGGCAACATCTAGTGTAAATACAGTTTTATTAGGGATGAAAATGTTCCATGATCAACAAGAAGGGAAAAACATTCACATTTCATCATTTCAGCTCCCTACATGGTGCATTGAAACATTGTACAACTTCAAAACCCCATTGTTGCTCCGCACAAATAGCCTCTTTACAAAAATACTCTCCTTAGGAAGAAAAAGTGTGAAGGAGGGCATGTTGGCCATGGTAAAATAATTTAGGTTTTTCCATCTGCCTTAATTTGATCACAACCTATACAGTACAAAAAATGGCAACAAGCTACAAATATTAAGTAGACATCTCAATCTTATAGTCCCTAAAGACTGCATTTACTTGCTTGTAAATTGACATGTAAGAACAATAACCCCTCATGAGTACTAATGACATCTGTAGCTCTACACTTGCATAACATACAGTAAACTAGTCAGCAGCAAACTGAGGTCGGATGGTTAAAAAAAAAAAAAAACGTAATGTGAACACAAAACAGAAGGCAATTGGTCAGGTTTAGGATATATGAGAGCAGACTGGTTGACTTAAGGTGCGTGGATGGGAAACAAATGGTCCGTGGTAGATTCAGTCAAAGACGATTGGTCAGATGAAGGTCCTATTGAAAGTTATTGGTCATTTTATGGAGAGGTAGGATAGTTGTCATGGTCAATGTATTCGGTCCCAGGATGAAACTATAATAACTTACTTCTTACAGTACTAACTTTGTTATTTTTAAGTACTTGTATAGATTTTAAAAGTGACGAAAACTGCTAATCTCATGACCTATTGTTCCTCAAACCTTGTACCAGGAAAACTTCCTAATTCATCTACTGTATCATGACCATAAAAACTCAAAGAAAGTGAAGTAATAAGGGGATGGCAACAAACCAGCCTTAGCCAAACATTCAAACTTGATGGACTACGTTTCTGGTGTTTTTAGTTCGGTTGGCTCAGCTGTGTGAAGACAACTGTAGAGTTGGAGCTACTGTCTTTATGTCAGTGATCTTTCAAGAATTACTCAAGTGGTTATACAACAACCAATCGATCTATATTTGTGCCGACGTATCTATCCAGATTGAGTTCAAAGGGGGAATTTGTGGCACAAGTTTATGTTTATGGCAAAAGTCATTTAACAAAATAAAAAGGATTTAAAGATTTAAATTTAGAAATGGACACTTAATAATAATGTTGAACAATTCAATTCATGTATTCTGAAATGTGGCAACAAATTAAATCAATTAACTGCATTGTTGCTTTTTACACTCTTTACACAACAGTCAGGTTAACATCTGGCCCTATTTTACAAACAGTGATCCTTCATTTCCCTTTAGAGCAATAATGAGGACACACATATTGGAGTGGATGAGCCACATTCACTTAAAAAACAAAACAAAAAAACAACCTTCTTTACCATTAAGGCCAAAGGCTAGTATCACATGTACTGTAATATCAGAACCACACAGGATGATGGGACACACCTGGTTCAAAAACATCATAAAACCCATTCAGCTATCAGAGCTATGTGTTTGTTTGTAGGAGTAGTGCAGTCTTTACTAGCATTACAGGACAGCTGTGGTCTCACATTTAAAACAGATACATTTGGTTTATTGCATTAAATGCTTGATAGACGAGGTTTGAATGGGTTTTTAACCGTTTCTGGATCCATGTGTGATTGCTGCACTAGAGGCATAGGTGGAGGTCACAAGACAAGTGAAAAAAAACAAAAAAACATAAAGGACATAGCAGGACTAGATTTCAATAACTGGCTATGGCTAAAATGGTTTTTCTAGGTTTGTGATAATTATTAGACCAAATACAAAAATCTCTCAGTACAGTATAAAACTGGAACTGAAAGAACTTTACAAAAATGTTGCACTATTCTGCTTTTTTTCTTTTTCCTTGTACAGAAAAAGAAGCAAATAGATCCATCAAAGGGAACATCAAATGGCCTTACTATAATAAAAACAAACTCTGGCGAAAAAAACGGGGAGAAAACTGTTTTTACAGCGTGAAAATATGTTAGTGCTTAAGTCTATCATAGCTCTTTCTCTGGCGGCTCACCTTCATATCTCTGCTTTTGTTCCTTTTTAATTCCAAATCATCTTAAATTTTCTTTCAACTACTGACTATTTCCTAAAACTTCTTAACAGTGAAATTGAACACATCTAACATCTTATTACATCTACATTTCTGTTTGTTTTAATACTAATATGAGTGTCTAACATGAAGAACTGTCAGTTGCTCCCCAGATTATAGACCACATGCACGTGGTTGACGTACCCTTCCTTTAATATCTAGAAATAAAAGATGTGTCAAGTATATTACCACAGTGGGAGCAAAACTACAGTATCTTCATTGCTTGGCTCCTACTGCACAAGCGTATTTTTTACAACAAGAGTTGCCGTTTCTTTTATCTCTAGATAGGAAGGGTGTGCCAAAAACCTTTTATCTTAGTGATTGTCTTTGCTCAGTTGGATGAGTCACAATCGGACAAAGACGATCTTAATGCTGAAATATTTTTGGAAAAACGTTGACTCTTTGTCTTCTACCTTCCTCGCTCCAAGTGGAGGTCCCACTAAGAGTCCCACACGGGTCCCAGAGGCCCCGCTTACTGGCTCTGGGACTCGCGGACCTTGGCTTGCAGGGCATCACAAGTCTTCTTGGCGTCGCCTAGCAACATAGCAGTGTTGGGCTTGTAGAAGATGGGGTTGTCAACAGCTGCGTAGCCCACGCCCAGGGAGCGTTTCATCACAATCACCTAGAGTGGGAGGAGATACAGTCACATACACGTGCAAACACAGACACACACTCATTAAGCTTTTAAAATGAATTTGGGGGAGCTGCAAACTCCCATAACTATCCCAACTTTTCTTAAGTACAACCAGAAATTTTATGTAGATAAATGGGGATAAATTTGTTTTGGGCAATGAATTCAATTAATATCTATTTTACTTTAGTTTGACTTGAGCAAAAGTAGTATTATGTAAAAGTAACAGTGTAACATTATGAATGACTATTTAAAAGCATTTGTGTGATTTTCTGGTAATCCTAAATTTTTGCCTTTCTGTGTTTTTATCTGTGCACCTGTATGTGTGTCTCTGTGTGCGTCTGTCTGAGTGTGTGTGTGGTTAAGTAGAATGTCCTCTCTGATTTCCCCAGGGGGAAAGTGTGTGGAAACTAGTGGGAGCGCTACATAAATCCCAGATCTCGGAGTGGTGCCAGTGGGATGCTCTGAATGTCGTCATTCCACAGCGACACAGTCACCACTAATGGGATCAGGATGGGACTGCACCTGGAACTGTAACAATCTGGGTCTATGTATGCGAGCCTGAGCGCAAGTGTGTGTGTGTGTGTGTGTGTGTGTGTGTGTGTGTGTGTGAGTGAATGTGAGTATGTATTTCTTTAAGTTTGTGTGTGTCTTCAAGTGGAGGCCCCTCTATGGGTGTGGACTCCAACATTCAGTTGTGGCGATAAAAAGCAGTCCAGTTGTTGTAAAATCTTCCATTCCTCTTTATCTTTTTGGGCTTCGGGACAACCTCATTATCACACATGCATGCACCAGATGTCTCACCTGCTTAGACTTCCAGACCTCCAGCACAGGCATACCAGCAATGATAGAGTTGGGATCTTCCTGGGAGGCTGAGTTCACTGTGTCATTGGCGCCGATCACCATGGTCAGGTCAGTCTCTGATTGGACACACAACAAATTAAAATTACAAAACATATCTCAATCCTTTTACGTCATGTTTTCTGGATTTAGTTATGTCTTTCAGCCTATAAAACTTGGAAACAAGACTAAGAGTCTACAGCCACGGTGCTTTGAGCTAAATGCTAACTCCATCTGCAAGTGCATCTTTATCTTTGGCTTTTATATCCTTTTCCCCTCACCCAATCTTTCACTTATCAACTCAAGTTATCAAGCTGTATGCTATCAGGTGTAACTTTTGGGAGTTGATGCCACTTCATTGACTTTATCTTCAAACACAATTACAGTGTGTCATGGTTCAGTTAAGATTGCCACAGCTCATTTTTTCACGTGTTGTGTGCTCCAAAATAATAACAGTGCCAACAATCATTTGAGTACTTCAACACATGCCAAATCAAATTCATCTCATTATGCGTTTCCTGTTTTGTGAGGATTGGTGATTTGGCTTACAAGTTATGGCTCATTTTGTCAGAAATTGTTTCAGAAAAAGTTTACAAAAATAGGTTTTTGAGAAAAAAAGTTTGTGGAACATGATGCAAATTATAGTTTTACCAGTAAATTTCAGGAAAGATGAATTACTGTATGTTTCTGTAACAAGTGGATTCCATGTTACTTGCAAAAACAGAAGAGTAGTTGTATTTGTGCTACTGTCTGGGCTAAACTGCGGTAAGATTTCAAACCTATCTTAAAAGTATAACTATACGTTTTTACTTCTACTTCTCATTAAAGGAATAGTCATGGTGACAACAAGACTACAGGAAGTCACTGGCCCGGCAAAGAAATAGTTGCAGCTGTTTCCCCCGGCTTCGAGTCTTTATGCTAAGCTAACCGTCTAGCTTCATATTTAGCATACAAACATGAGTGGCATCGATCTTCTCATCTAACTCTCGGCAAGAAAGCGAATAAGTCTGTCTAAACTATTCCTTTAACTCCATATTTTTCACTGGAAAATCAAAACATACTGGGTCACAATAATTATGGATGAATCAGTTAAGAAATTTGTGGCAGGTACAGTATGTAAAAGGCAGAAAGGACTGGATCTTACCAGGGAAATCTTCATTAATCTCTTCCATTTCCAGGACAATATCATATGGGACACCAGCTTCAGCCAACAGCACGTTGAGCTGACCAGGCATGCGGCCAGCCACAGGGTGAATACCAAACCTGTGGGAACAAATGTAATGAGTACCTCCCCTATAGACCTGGTTATTGACCACCATTAACTATAACCTGACTTTCTTTAATCAGAGAGAAAGACACAAAAAAGGGAGAGATGAGATGGGATCAAAATAAATGGAGAAAGAGACAATAAGATGGAGACTTTGGACAAGCGCAGTTGAGAGACGTTGGTGATTATAGTCTGGTTACACACCCACTGCAATCCTCCACCATGTATTATTTGTTGAGTATGTGTGCATGTGTGTGTACGTAGCTCTCAAACTCAATTAGCCATATCATGTAATCAGGGTAGGAAATTAACACCAGCCACTGAATACTGGTGGCTGGCCCCTCTCTCACACTTCCAGCCGCTTTGCCATGTGACCAACCACCATTTGGAGATTTATTTTCATTTCGTTCTGCGAGTTTAGGCGGATACAGAGTGCAGACGGCCTGTCGGTTCTGGGATTTATTAGCGACTGTGGCTGCCGATTGAAAAAGTCAGTTTCTGTAATTCCATGCAGTCTGCATGCTTTGGAGGACAGCAGAAAGACACAGAGGCTTTGGTTTTGGAGAGGGAAGCGAAGGTGTGTTGTGCTTCCAAACCTCATACTGTTAACATACTGTAGTGTCCAAGGAAGAGGAATAAATGTGGTTCATTCAGACTGAGGAAGAGGTGTAGGGGGGATTACACAGGCAGATATGAAGAGAAAGAAGAGAATGCATTAGAATACAGAACGGAGAAAATAGGAGAGAAAGAGATCAGGGTGAAGGGTTTTTTTTTCTGACCACCCACTTTCCTCTAATCAAGCACAAATGCTCTAAGTAGCAGCAGCTGCAACAGCCAGGATCAAACGACTGAGGCAGGACAATTACACAAGCTTCCGCTCTACCTTGTCCTTCCTCTCCTCTCTTTCGCATTTCCCTGTTCTTATTCTTTCTTCGCACACAGGTCTCTTCCTATCTGTCCTATCCCATCTTCTTGTCATCAAGCCCAAAACCTCAACTCTTCTTTTCTCTCCTTCCTGATACAGTTTACATCTTGCATTGGGTAAAATTGTTTTACTTTATTTCCTTTCCTCCTTAGCTAGATGTGTATCCATCAATACTGTCTATATGTATCCACATCTATACATACATCTATATCCATCCATCCATCTGTATTAATTATAGTTTATTTTTTATAAACATGTCTTATACTTCTTTTTTCACAACTCTGTTTACCTGAGGCACTTATTGTAGTTTCTTTTGATTAATTTAGTTAATGTACATTTAATGTAAATGAGTTTTATCACCCCTTTACCTGACTTTCTTGCCCGCATCTCTAAGCATCTTCACCAGCTCAGCGATGGGGTACTGGGCCTTTGCAGCGCAGAGTCCATAACCTGAAAGAGATTTTAAAACAACGACAGGCAAGGATGAGCTGAGACTAAAGTTTAGTGCAGAATATACAACATTTACCTGTCCAAGATAACTTTTTGAGATCCGAGACAAAAACCCTCATGTTGATACAGATGTCACAACAGGTTGTCTTAGTGCAAGCAGTTCTGAGATATGTCTCGACATCAATGTGAACTAACCAAGACTCTATGACAGTTTTTGACCTTTACTGTAGCCTTAAACAAAATGTGTTTGAAGTTGGAGCACCTCAGAAGAAGGAGTGAGGCAGCGGACAAAGACACATGGTGACTTCTCATATTTTTCTGTTAAATATCGCTATCATTCACTCCACTTATTGGTCTCCCGGTCTGAAATTATTTTCTAGTATGGCTCCTCTGAAATCAGTTGTTTGGTTTGTGCACCGCACATTAACATGACAACAGTCTAGGATGAAGAATGTCTTAGTGTAAGCCGTACAGCAAGACTTACTAGTCTGCACAAGAGCTGCAACAATCGGTCCCTTAATCGATTTGTTGATCAACAAAAAATGATCAGTGACTTTTTTTTTTTTTTTTAAATCGATAAACTGTCAGTCATTTTTCAGGCAAAAATGCCAAACATCCTCTTGTTCCAGCTTCTCAAATGTCAAGATCCCCGCACTGTGACCCCCCTACTGCAACTTTAAAATGGTTTAATGATTATGCTATTGCTGCAGTGCCAGTGGAGCAAGATGGCGCATGTGTGTGTGTCTAAGCAGGTATAACACTGAAACATTAAACACATGACCGAGTCGACATCAAAAGAACTCTATTATAAGTGATCTGAAGTTGGAAAATAACCGATAACTGTCCGTTTCCTTGATGTTGGCTCTGCGCCGAGGTCTGTTCTGGGTGTGTTTAACTAATTAGGATTCAGCATCATTAGAGTTAAAGGTGAGCAATCCTAGAGCGGGTCTGTCAACTGGTTCTAAAGGGCTCATAAGTTTTACATAGAAAGTTACAGATGACAAAAATACTTCTCATATATTTATTTCAATTAACCATTTTCTTGCTCATGGCTGCCTTTATGTCTCTGAATAGATACTTTTAATCATGTATTTATATTTATAGATATATAAAATCATGTTACATGCCCTTTAGTAGAAAGCTGGCACTGAATGTTATACACAGTATATGTTTTTTTTCTCCAGGCCTCAGACCTCTTTTATGTTTAATAATGCTGGTGTGTGGTACTTGATTTTTATCACACAGTCACACAAACACACGTCAAACGGTCCAGTGGTGTTTACTAGCCTTGTCACAACAACCAGTCACAAACTGTCTTGTTACGACACACCAATCAAAATGACAAGGTTTCAGACTCAGCATAGAGAAAGAAAAAAAAAGACTCTAGGAGAAACATGGTTGACTGTCTGCAGTCCAGCTCAACAATGTAATGTTTTTTTCACTTTTTTCCCCTCTCCATCACAATTCTTTCATTCCTTGTGCTTTCAATATTCTCTCTGGAGTTTCTCCTATGAGAAAAACAAGTGGACCCAGGCCATGCGGAGATGGGCCAGACGAAGCCAGGAAAACACTTATGTTTATCAGACAGAGTCTTAACCGTTTCCACAGATGTCAATCAGGCAAAGTGACTGTGATGGCTCCAATTAGGGAGAATGGTCAAAATGGAAACAAGGGGACTTACTGAAAGCCGGCGCTGGGTAACGACACTAGTCTCACAACTGACTACTACGATGAGTGAAGAATTGTGCATGTGGATGGTTGTTCTGAAACTGATGCCACTGGAGTAAAATGGCATTGTATTACCTGTATACACCAGCTGATGTGACGTATGAACTTTTAATAAATACACGTGTCATTTTATCGATGACAGTACAAGAGCACATAAACTTTGCACTGACGTTTCACACAAACGTTGCAACTGCAGATAGGAATCTCTCTGTAAAACTGAAACTACTGCACCCTGATCAAAACCTGCGTAACTGACTGATGTCTTACTCAATTCATAAAATTACATAGAAAGGTTCAACGGTGATTTGTTTCTGCTTATTCCGATCCTCATATTTCACTGGTTTATGTTTTTTCTATAATCATTCAAAGAAATGTCTGGCATTCTATTATTTGTCTTGTCTTGGTGTGGTATTGTTTGTAGACCATTTTGAGAAAAAGCTAAAAAAAAACCCCAAAGAAACATCATTTTTCATTTCTCCCACTCCCTTCCAACTCAAAATGTCTTTGGCCTGTTTTCTGTTTTTCAGCTTTTGTGTTTTTTTGTGTCTCACAAAAGTAAGAGAAAAAAAAAAAACGGTTTAATCTACATTGGATTCTGCTCCATGGATCACTTCTTTTTCACTTCTTCTCAACCACGTGACCACTTTAAGTTTGCAATCCTTGTAAATTGCAGAGGTTTCCTCTAAAGAGTTAGTTTTTGTATACAGGCACTCAGCACTTTGCCTGGAATCACCAATTTGCAGGCTGGATGCCTTTAGTCTGTGTTTACATGTACCCACGTGAGTAAAACAACTCTTTGGAACTGTGGCTAGTTCCCAACAGTCTGGCGAGATGACTGAAATGTCACTGGCCCACACAATGATGATTTCAGGACAGCAGCTCCGAGGACCATTGTAATAGTCTGAGTGGGAGGTTCAGACACATATTTATAGTCCAATATTGAAAACATATGAAACACAGAAAAAGCATGTAGCTGGAACACAGGTTGGACCCCTCGCTCTAACCCCGAAAAAGGAACTAGAAGCCAATTTTGAACGTAGTACTTGAATTGTCAACAAAAACCCAGCATGCCCTCATTCCATCTAATTTTCCCTTGACCTTGCATATATACGCTGCACTGTAGAATGTCTATTTACCAGGGACTGACGACCACACAGAAATCTGAGTGTGTGTGTGTGTGTGTACACGTGTCTTTGTGTGTGTGGCCACTCTACCATGACTTGTCAATTAGCCTAGCAAAATGGTGATGTAACATGGGTCAAGAAAAGGTTAAATAAACAGAACACACACTTTGCTAATGCTAAAAAAAAAAAAAAAAAAAAACTGGCAAAGTCAAAGTACCATGTTTTTCCACTCACGTACAAGTGTGTCAAGGGGTGTGTGTGCGTGCTTGTATTTGTGTGTGCATCTTACCTGGAGTGATGATTATGCTCTGGGCATCTTTAATCATGTCAACGGTCTGATCCACGTTGACCTCTGTGTGTGTCCCCGTGATCTCCATGGGCTTTCCTCCAGCGGTGGAAGACGTGCCGTAGCCTCCCAAGATCACATTAGCCAGCGAACGATTCATGGCCTGAGAGGAGAAACATCTTTTTTTGTTATTTGTTTTTTTTTTTATGATTACATTACCTTTTGCTTTCACTTCACCGTGACTGTGTACAGCAACATACAGCATTATTAACATTTGTGACCTGAGATTTTATTCAGAACAGAGACTCTACTATGGTAAAGTTAGAGTCCCTCCTGGTGGACAGGAGAGGAACAACCACATGTAACAGTGTGCTAACCTGCAAAACGCATCAAATGCTTCAATTTACAATTTCAAACAGTCCTTTTAGACTCAAGACGGCAGCACTACGATGTATGTTCTTTAAACTGAGACTGTGCTCCACTCACCACACACATAATATATGACAGAATGGCTCCAGATGATCCAATGAGAGCTCCGACGATGGTCAGCAGGTTGTTGTTGAGCAGGAAGCCCTCGGCACACAGGGCCCAGCCTGAGTAACTGTTCAGTACGGTGATTACCACCGGCATGTCAGCGCCACCGATAGCTGCTGTCAAGGTTACACCCTAAAGGACAGAAGAAGGAAACAGGAGAAGAGTTTCATCCACTGCTGTAATCAGATTAGATGTTTAATACAGTGAACGCCAAAGCAGATGAGAGGACCAGCTATAAAGAAGAGAAGTGATCCGTGAAGACAATTATTAAAAAGTTATAAAGTTCAACAAATTCTCCTTCCATAACAACTGGAACTACTGTAGCTAGCTTACTGACGCACTGGTTGAACCTCACTAGTGGGATGCCTTCAAAAAAACAAAAAAAACAACCATTTCTCTTCCACTGGAGGGAAAACAGCCTTTCCAGCTTCACTTACATTTTTCACAATCAAATCCACTTCTTCTCTGTCCCTCTATCATCTGTACAGTTTTTGTTTAACGAGGGCCAACTGTAGTTATCAAAGCAGCAGCCAGATCCAGGAGCGTGTCCTGACTTTTTTTTCAGTGCACACAGGTGCACATCATAGATTGTTCTTGTTGACATACTGTAGGTTTATTTTTAGGAACTTGTGCAAGTGAAGGAACACACACACCCACAGTGGATGATACATTATACAGTACTCTAAAAACTGATTCATTTATAACTGAAACTGAAATGATATCCATCTGACTTCTCTAGAGACACACTCTTTTGCACTTTTTTCTGGGACTGAGTCCACTTGCTGATTTTCCCAGCAACACGTGGGACCATACAAAGCAAAAATGCTGAAATTGCAACACGTCACTGTGTATATATATTTTTTTCTTTTTACAGTAATACATAGTACATTAGTGAGTGTTCTCTGCCTGGATTCACCTGATTATAATCTATTTTCAAAAGCTGCATAAATATATGCAAATGTTACTTTTTTTTTTAACATCCATTTCTTTTTCTGCAGATGCCAATTACAATTACCTATTGTAGAAATATTACAATTACCATGAATCCAGTCTCCAGTGGGCAAAAGTAGCTGGAGTTGCTGTTCTTAAATATTCATCTCACATGCAAGAAGTTGATTTGCCACAGACTATTTAGTACTACTGAGAAATAAAATATCTATATTGTGCTGTTGACCATGGACATCTTTGCCTCTGACAAAGTCTGTGGCACATTTTCAAAAGTTAAGCATGACTTAACAATGGAGACCAATATAATGAGTCTAATACACACCGGAACCTGGCTGTTTGCCACTTTGGCCGCCAGACTATTAACAGCTCTCTGCTCAACTCTGAAAGAATTTCTGGGCAGCTACTGTTACCTGCGCGAGAAACCTTTTAGTTGACTTTTTAGTAAATACCTTTTGCTGTCTCTTTCTTGCATTTTACATCCTAGTTTTTCTTCCAGCATGATTTTTTCTGACTCTTTTATGCATTTTCCCCTGTCTGGTGTTTACTGAAGTCTGAAGAAGATTTCTCTATTGACAGGCCTCAGTGAGTGCAAAAACAGACCCCAGAAATACACACACACACACACACACACACACACACACACACACACACACACACACACACACACACACACACACACACACACACACACACACACACACACACACACACACACACACACACACACACACACACACGCCATACCATGACAGCAGAGAGAGCAGAGACAGATCCAAGACAGGTGAGGCCTGTGGTGTAGCTGGGATCAAGCATGTAGGGAATCATGCCACCAACACTGGCTGCCATGAGACTGGCGTTAAGAGCATGGCGAGCAGGGAGCATCAGGGGAGCACTGTTCAGAAGACCTGCATGGAAAGAAGAGGGGCGGAGAGGCAGGATGATAAGGGGATGAGGGAAGAGAGAAAATTATACGGATTAGGAATTTTAAAAAAACACCACTAATAACTGCAAATAAACACTTACATTTATCTATCATTCAGCTGTGAACTTGTCTCCAAAAGGCATAAATCAAAACAGCGGAAAAAAGCTCATATGGCTTATTAATTTAGCATTTATAATTAGATTTATCTTTCAGCAGCCACCACTTGAGATTTGTCATTAACTGAATGGTCATGTTCATGCATAATTTGCCCTTATGAAACACTTTCAGCCTACATGGAAATTACAGTGTGGCTGCCCAGGACTGGTGCCAGCACATGAACCTGATGAACTTTCTTTTTTTTTCCCCTTCACAGCAGGCAGCAGTGGCTATGAAGCATCAGACCTTCTCTTGTTGGTATGGCTAAACTAACATATTATCTGTCTAAAGCAATCTTTAAAAAAATATACTACTAATCCTGTTTTGAGGGCAGTTCATTCACATCAATAAAGACACCCCTAAATATTAAAGTGCAATGAGATGTACAGCTCACTTAACTGGTGGTTATAGACTGGACAAAGAATCAAAAGAGTCTACCAAATTTTACAATTGCTCAGGTAATACCTAAGCAGTTGCAAATAACTAAATCATCATTTCTAAAATCATAAGGATGCATCACACTCAAAAAAAACTGTCTCGGTTTCCAAAAACACAACTATAACAAAGAGAAGAAGGCAGAAAGACATTTTGGGAAGTTTTCAGAATTGATACCGCTCTCATGGATGTGCATTAAATATTGACCTAGAGCGAGGAGTTGATTAGCTTAGCTTAGCATAAAGACTGAAAGCAGGGGGAAACAGCTAGCCTAGCTCAATCTAAAGTTCAGAAACCCACCTACCAGTACATCTAAAAGCGTTCTAATTTACACTTTGCATCTCATTTGTTTAATCTGTACACAGAACAAAATGAAAAAGCCAGACTAGCTGTTTTCCCACTGCTTCCAAGTTTTATGCTAAGCTAAGCTAATTGACTCCCGGCTCTAGCTCTACACTTCACACACAGACAAGAGTAATATCGATCTTCTCATTTAGCTCTCAGAAGGAAAGTAAAGAAAGAATCAGCCGATTTCTCAAAATGTCAAACCATTCCTTTGAAAGAGAACAGGGCCAATCTAATCCCCATCAAACACATAATGGGCTCAACTGTGTGATGAATGTGCTGTATTATACCATAACAGCATTAATGCAAGTTCTGTCTGTACATCAGCATACTGGAAGTGTAAATGTTTGCTTTCCGGGGAATATAAGTACACGACTGTGCTTCTCTCACCTTGCAGTTTGCCGTATGCCACCAAAGAGCCACTGAAAGTGATTCCACCGATGTAGGTGCCGAGGTACGCGACTATCTTGGTGAGGTTGGCTGCAGGGTCTGTGGCGAAGTGAGGGTACTCGATCATGTATTCGGCCACACAGGTGAGCACGGCGGCCAGACCCACCAAGCTGTGGAAGGCAGCCACCAGCTGGGGCAAGTCAGTGATCTGGATCCTCTTAGCAATAGTCAGGCCTAAAGACAGAGAGAGAGAGAGAGAGAGAGAGAGAGAGAGAGAGAGAGAGAGAGAGAGAGATAACAAATAAATAAAGTGCAGTGGCCCTGAAAGACCTACACACAAATGCAAATCACAAGCACGTGCACACACACACTCAAGAGGACTGCTGGGAAGTGGGTCCGTCTGAGGAACCAGGTGTTGCTGATGAGGTCTGTTTGGGGAAATTCCATGTTTGTGAGTGGGTCTACACTGTGTGTGTGTGTGTGTGTGTGCGTGTGTGTACTGCAGGAAGCCTTGCGACGTTGCTGTATCTGGCAAAGAGCATTATTGTCTGTGGATAGTTTAGTCTGGGTTTCAGCCTTGTTACTGGAACAATTAGCATTTAAATGATCAAACTGTCCTGAGTGAGCGAGAGAAAGTGAGTAACACATGATGCTGACCATTTCGAGAGACCTCCTGAGTCTGGCGGGGGAGTTAGTCATGTTGTGTTTGATGAAAACATCACAGAGAGTCTCTGCGCTCTGCACACCTGCTTCTTAATCTGGCCAAGCTTGGAATACATGCACTCACACACACGATGCAGAACTCATGTTCATTAATTTACATCTGCCACAACACAATTCTCCAAGTATTGACACTTTGCCTGTAAGTCTGCCTTCTCCTTCTTTTGACATAAATACACACAGACTCACCAGCAGTGCCACCTACAGCCATGGCTGCGCTCATCTGTGCCAGGAGCTCAGGACTCGGTTTGAGGGCTCCCAGAGTGGCAGCGACCCCCCCCATGACCCCCATCATACCCAAAGCATTACCCAGACGGGCTGTGGTCTGGTTGGAAAGGCCAGCCAGGGCACCGACACAGCACAGACCTGAGCCCAAGTACATCATCTGGTGAGAGAAGACAAGGATTGAAGGACCACAGGATGAGACATATGGCCAAATGATTTACTTGGAAGGTCCTGTACAACATCTGGGTAAACAAAGAATACATTTGGAGGATGATTAGTTGACTTTTATATAGTCATGGGCTTTTTTGCACCAATTCTGAGGGATTAATAACGTTTTGGTAGGTAACCACATATATAAACCACATATATAATCTTGAACTAAACATGTAGACAAGACTCTCGCACCTGTTCAATGTTGTATCCAGAGTGCAGAGCAGCAGCGTAGCCTCCGACAAAGACACCACCAGGAAGCAGATAAAGGTAGTTATACTCTGGAGGATCAGTGGGACGCTTGAACATGTCCAACATCTTCTTAGTTACCAGGAAACCACCTGGGTGAGAGACAGAGAAAATGAATACAGCTGAACTTACAGTGGCACAAAATCAGGTTTAAAAGCTGCTTTACAGAACAAAAGGAGTAGTAATATACAAAAAAAAAATGTAATGATAAAAAGTACAAGATGGCAAAAAAGAGAGTTCAGAGTTGTTGAGGCAGGGATGTAAAGGCAGGGAGTTGAGGCACCTGAAGTACATGAAAAATAGCTATTTTTAGACAACAGGTGTTTTAAAGCCAATAGCTAAAAACGGTTGCCAAGCCCAATAACCAATGTTAGGAATTTAATGAGTCTACTTCATGTCAGTGTAAATATTTCAAGTAGAAAACCTCAAAAGTGTCAAACCGGGACCAGACGGTGTCTCACTGCTTTACAGGAGGAGATCACATTACCGTGTGTATGTCTCCTTATTTTCCCTGTGGCATGATTGTAGCCACGTGCAAACACATGCACCCATACATACAAGGGTGAATCAGAGGCTAGCACCTGTTTCTTTCCAGTTCGTTTAATTTTAGTCATAGACTGTCCTAGTTAAAACATGTAATACCGATACTATTATTGAAGACCAATCTGAGTCAATATATTAATATGGAGGAATGTTCACGATTCACCATTCAGGGGATCACCAAAGTCATTAGGATTCACCCACTGGGAAGTTGCTGAGATATTTCAGTCTGGACCAAAGTGGTGGACCGACCAACATTGCTATCAATAGAGTCAACAACTTCAAGTCCCCCTAAAATCACAACTAGTCATTCACTTCTGCAGTCACAAATAATGCCAAAGTGATTTTTTTATTTATTGTTAATGTTTCACAAGTGAAAGTAAGAAAACGGTCTTTGGGGATATTTTAGAAATACTCCTTTTCTCTCAAACCTCTAAGTGGGTGTGTCAATGCACTTGTTTGACTGACAGCGAGGCCTGCTGACTGAGCACTGGCAGAGGCATGGAGAAACCAAGTAAACAAACTTGCGCTGCTAACTGCAGCTTACAAACCTAGGACAAACAGTGTTTTGTTAGTCGTAGTGAAGAATAAGGACCACACCAGCATCTAAACTGACCCATGTTGACATTTGGTAAATCTTTAAGCTGGTCTATGTGTTATGGCTGACTAGCTAATAAGCTATCTAGCCTGCAAACTGATATTACCAGTGCACCCAGTGGATGTTGGTAGCAGTTTAAAAGTTTAAAATGAAATGATTTGATTGGTTATAGGCTAAGAACCTTGAATGAATGACTTTTATGCATAGAATCATGAAAAGCAAAACTACAAAATATACATTTCTAAAGGTTTGGATTTGTATTCTCAAAGAGAGCACAGGACATGTAATTCACAGAGCAGATATGTATGCTGGAGCAGAGCAGATACAGTAATGTATGCTGGAGCAGAAATAAAAAGCATGCATTAACAGGAAAATATGGAATCTGATGGGTTCTGGTAGCGCACATTGACATTCGGATTGTGAGAAACTAAACATGTTTAGCTCAAGATATTCAACTGACCCAGGTGTTTTCCATGCATTCCCACATCTTACGACTGTGGAGACAGAGGGAACAAGAAGCTACGGCCAGGGACCTGTTCCTCAAAACAGACACACAAGCCGAAAAACTTCAGGGTCTGTTTTTTTTTTATTGGAGCTAAATTTCACTATTGTGTTTCGTCCCTTTCCATGGAATGTTTTTTTCTGTTCCCAGGGGTTTATGGGTAATGTGGTAAACCATTTAGAAATGTGCGTGTGGAACTGAACCCACGGAGAACATCAAAAATGAAATTAAACAACGGGTAAGAAACTAGGTATGTCTATAAAGGCTGTGGTATTTTAGCATGCTTGCGTTAAGGGTAAAGTTAAGGGAAATGTAAAAGACTAAATAGGTGGTTTGAGCAGTAATGCCAGAGAGCCTAAAGGGCCCAAGATTTGTGGCAGGATTCACAGCCCTGGCTTGAACTTAAAACCTTGTGGTATTCCTGCATCTTCTACACACAAAACTCAAAGAAGCTTTGGTGCATTTTAACAAACAGGCTGAACTGCTCTATCATGCGAGTTAACTATTCATTTGCTTGCGTCAAAGTCTCCCCTGATGTCTAGCTGTGAACTAATAGGAGAAATTAAAACAAATTCATGGCTCGGCCCTGGAGGAACACTCCGTTTCCCAGGACTATTAGAGAGTGATGAGTATTATAATGACTCCAGGAACACTTTGTCATTATAATGAGAATTATTAAGGGTAATAGCAGGAATGAATGTGTGTGGTCCAAGTCTGAGCAGGTGGGTAGAAAGGGCAGCTGCAAAACTTGGTTTCGAAAGCATGTTATTGTACAATCAATATAAAACGCTTCAATCTTCAGCCTAAGTTGATATTTTATTGGCTAAAGGTTGCTGTATCTGGCAGGGATCACTGTGAGGTGTCTATGTGCAGGTGACTCACCAGCAATGTTGACCGAGGAGATGAAGGCAGCCAGCAGAGCCAGTGTCTCAGCAGTACTTGTTGGGGTGTAGCCACCTCCCATCAGGGACAGACCACCCACAGCCGTCAGACCTGCAGAACAAGGATATTTTAGTATTCATGAACCTTCACTTTCCTAATTCAATATACAGGACATTAAAAACTTTGACAAAGTTCATCTTAACACTTATTACCACTGTTTAATCTGCTCATCTATAGACATTTTGTAGCTGCCTTCTTAAACTCAGAATACTGTTTGCTTCTCAGATTGGAAAAGACAGAAACGGGAAGATTTAGAGATAAAAAAAAGAGAGAGAACGAGAGAGAAAGAGAGGGAGTGTGTGTTTACCAAAAGAGGCTCAGGAAACATGGATAACATCAGCCCTGTAATGACTTACAGGCAATAAGATGCAGCCCAGAGCACCATGGGAGTCTGCATTCACACAGAATTGTGTTTGTGTACAATTTAGGTTGACAAGCAGGTAGAGAGTGTGTATGCGTGTGTGTTTGTGCTTGACGTCAATAGTGTTAAGACTGAATTTTCAAATGAGGCAAATGTGAAGTTTGACCTTCTATCACTAGTCTCATGTTTTCTCCAACAAAGTCGGCTTTACATTCATGTGTGTATATCCGCTCCAAGTTTCAAAACGCTGCCAAACATCATTTCACAACTTCTACTACGAGAAAACAAGCTAATTTAAAATTTCCGCCGTTACAAAAGAGACTACAGCAGGAAACATGCAACGTTATTGTGCTGAGCATATAAAGGACAGAGTTGACAGGAATAACAAGCTTTCAAAACATTTGCAGTGTGGTTTCTAGCACACAAACACCTGAACGTGTGTCAGGACGCCACTTATCAGCAGTTTTCTCCATAGGCTAATAATGAGCATGTTTTGCTCTTACTTACAGATGTGCAAATTGTCACAGATGCTAGCCAGTGTTTGTATGGCAAACTCATTTGTGGATATCCACACATAGCTCACATCCGATCTGCTATCTTGTTCTGTATGTTTTCAAATACATGTGTTTTTCAATGTTCGGTAGCTCTGTTGCACCGCTTCTCACCTCTTATTTGCCATTTTTAGTAACTAACAATCAATTTCAAGGTCAAACATGGCCTCCCCTATCCTGATATCTCTTGTGTTCTAGCCAATCAAATATTAGCTTGATCCTTCATTTTTAAAAATGATTTTTAAGGTATCTTTATGCCTTTATTGGATAGGTAGATGCGCAAACCGGGGTGGTTGCTGTTCATTGGTCAGCCGCTTAAATCCTTGGCCACCAGGCTCCCTACATTTGTATCTGGATTGTTCTCTTTTTTTAGCAGATTTTTGTTTTCAATGCAACTATTGTCCGTAAGTCAGTCCCTGTGTTGATGTTGAAGCCTTGGAGTCTCGGACAAAGAGCTTTGCTCTGTTGTATACACATATCTCTCAACCAATTGGATTAGTAACATTGTGCAGACTGGTAAGTGGCCTCATAAAACACAGTATTAAAGGCTTGTGCATTAGGATCTTCATGTTCTTTTTGTATTTGGCCTCTGTGTGCAGCCGATGCCTCTCTGATAACTGAAGACAGTGCTTGCTTAAGCAATAAATATCAAGCCTAATAATAATAATAATAATAATAATAATAATAATAATATGTAAATAATATGTAGTTAAAATTTACTGAAAAGTTCTGGCTCAAAATGTGTTCTGACTGAAGAAAAAAATATAAATTACTAGGGATGTCCCGATCAAGTTTTTTTTGGCCCCAATCCCGATCCGAGTGAAATAAGCTACTTGATCCAAAAAAAAACCAAAAAAAAACCATTACACCATTTAGGTGGAGATCAAAGGCAAACCTGGCCACCATAACTAACTGATTAGCCAGAAAGAAAGCCAATAGGCATTAGTGGACACACGCACACACACACACACACATATATATATATATATATATATATATATATACTGGGTGGGCCAACGTGCTGTAGGTGTGTCTCTGTGACAAACATCAGCTACCAGGCTACAGGCAGAGTGGGACAGTGAATCAGTGCTCTCAAGTAGATTAAAGCATTTCTATCAGACACAAGATATAAAGCCACTGGATATGAGACCAGCGTCTGAAGAATTTAAGATGACCCACCAGTCAGACTCACTACTGGTTGTAACACTATAATCTCCCCATGAAGAATATAACTATGCCTCGCTCAAACTCTAAATTCCAATATGATTCCCTAATGTCTGTGAGTGATTGTGTGTGTGACTTTACGATGCCTGGCACAACAACAACAGAATTCTGTTGGTCTCACTGTTTCCATAACCGCAGTCAGTCAGTGACAGAAATAAAATTAAAAAAAAAGGTAATAAAGGCCACGGCAAATATGAAGGGAAAATACCTGGACAGGGAGGAAAGGGAGAGAAAAAAGGAGAGGAGGACAGATGAAGGGCAGACAGAGGGGGGAGAAGAAAGGAAACCTTTCAAAAACCTTTAAAAGGAACTTTAATGCATATTAATTTCTTTCATTTGTGGTCTCAGTGATGATCTTGTGAACTTGTGCCTTTTAGACTGATCCTGTAATAAAATGTGAGCAAAATAAAAAATAAAAAAATCGCATTTATTGATGGAATTTGACAAACTTGACAGAGTTTAAAAGAAAAGATGGTATAAGGGGGCAGAAAATAAAAGGGCACAGACACAGTGTGAAGATGGGAACGTAAAACTACAGTATAGGTGTAAGCAATAAAGTTTTAAAGGAAGTGAAAACTTTCCATCTTAGTTGTTATGCTGCTGGGCTCCGCAACTGAGCTCTAATGTCCATCTGTGTGCATGAGTAAATGAGCAAAGGACTTCCCTGACCCTCAAAGATCACCGATGGTGTGTTACTTCCTACCCCACTGTGGGTCTTAAGAGTGATCAAAGCCATGAGAACACACACATGCACTTACCTCTCTAACCTCTTAACCCCTCTGTGTTAAGCAGCCGCCGACAATAAGGACACAATCTTTAAAGTGTTTATTTGGACTCGGACTGCAGAGACCTGCTGGACTGACATGTGACATGTTTGATCGTCTAGCTAGGTCTCTATTTTATGCTTTGTTTCACATATTTTATTTTTATTTTCTACTAGTGTACTATGTGTTTGAATTTAATGATGTTTTGGTGAGCTAAAGACATTTTTCTACTCTGGTAGACAATAAAGTTGCATTCTTCCCTATTAAGTCCAGCTCACTGAATTTAATACTCAAGCATTAGTGTCTGAGGAAAATGATGCTCTAATGTAAATGCATAAATGAGAGAGACTACTTGCCAGCAACTGGTACAGACAATTTAAAAAATTATATGACTGACAGTTTTGTGTAAGCTTAAACTGAATCATATTTCAAATTTCAAGAATATTACTTTGAGTTAGGGGTGGATGATAAACCGAATTTACAGAGCTGTGAATTTAAATTTTCTCATCATAATTTGCAATTAATAAATAGTCCAAATCTATCCATGTGTCCTGTCCATATGTCCAGAAACTTAAACTGGTCGTATTGTAATTAACCCAGATGAATATATAAATTAAGCAAACATGAGAAAGACAATTCTAAGTGATAATATATTGTGTTAAATATTTATCATCACATTTATTGTTTAGGATTTTAGATCATATTGTTCAGCCCTACCTTGTGCCTGTGGCTAGTAGTGATAGTGTATTGGATTGCATTACACTGAAAGGTGTCTGTAAAATTTTTCCCACAACCCTCTTACTCAGAATGATGCATTTGTGTGCAATCTTTAAGAAAAATGTCTTCACTAATTGGAAGACGGCCTTCAAAAGCTGAACTCGCTCACCGTATAAGACACACTACAGACAACTAACCTGAGATAGCATTGGTGACAGACATGAGTGGAGAGTGCAGAGCAGGAGTGACTCCCCACACTGTATGGTATCCCACGATGCCGGCCAGACCAAAGGTGGTGACGATCTGGGTGAAGGCGGCGTTAGGAGCCGCCAGACCCAGACCCAGCAGGGTGGCAGCACCTGGCACAGAGAGAGACAGAGTTAAAGAAATAAAAAGAGAGCTACTGTAACTAGAGACAGCTTTTACACTATATCTGGGGACAAAATAATTGTTATTCTAGTAGTGGTCCCCTTTAGGAATAGGAGTTATGGCCAAAAATGTTATCACAAATTTGTTATTCATATCAGTCAATATCAATAATTATCACTAAAAATGTCAAATCATTGTTTTTCAACTTTCAAAGGCTGATTTTTGCTCCTGAGTTAAAGTTGAAGAAACCAGGTGGTTAATTGGGGTTTTAAACCACTCTTTATTGTCAGAGAATGACAAACACTTGCCAAACAGTGGAACATTTCACAAATCTGAGGTAACATAATTTCCTACTTTCTGTTCTAATGCTTCTAATGAGTGATATTGTTTCAAATCATGAAACAGGTTTGTGGTATTGCCCGTGGATTTTAAATCGCCATGACTGGCTCTTTTCTATCTGCGACGTGACTGGCTTTTTCCTATCTGCGACCCCATTGGCTCTTTCTTAGCTGAGACTTCTTCTTCTTCGGCAAATAGCGTCTAAAGTGCATTAGTGCCCTCCTCTCCTGGTGTAAAGGTGGTTTAATTATATAGAACATTCGAAATATTTATATTGAAGAAAGTTATATCGCAATTATTATCATTATCGTTTTATCGCCCAGCCCTGGTCCCCATAACACTAAGGTAACGTCTACTTCCCCTTGTCTCAGGTTAAACATATCCATGAATTGTGAACGTTTTAGCCAAAGACATACAACTATCCAATATTTCAGTGACTAGAGAAGAGTCAGATAAAAAGCTTAAATTTGTGCAGAAGAAATAAGAAGTGTTTTTTCCCCCCAACTCTGTTATCTGGCGTAGCAGTTTAAATAGTATAAATAAGTTTGGATACAGATTAGATTAGATTTTCCCAACTCTAAGCACATTTGGTTGACTGTATGATGTGGTAGGCTCTTGACCACCCATGTTATTCTTATTTCTGGTTGATTCAACAGACAGGTATAGTTATCCGTCAAAGAGGAATTTGTCTGGTTACATTTGCGAGAGTGAGGGTATGTGACAAACTTTCTTTTCCATACTAATTGGTGTAGCAAAAGAAACTATGTCTATGATAGTCAATCTAAAATGACTATGTTAAATGCCACGCTAATAAGCATGCAACCATCAGCAGCTGTGTGGCGGTGTTAAATAGGAAACTACTCGAGCACCCAAACAATGTGTGAACCACATTAACTGCATGTGGCGCACTTACACAGAGCGCTGTGTGGCACCATGGGAACCACTCACTAGAGCACTACTTCAAACACACACTCAGCGTGACACTGTTTTTACAATGCACACTTCCTGACACTAACAGGGTGTCTGTGTGTGTGTCACTTCTCGCCTCCTGTGCACATTCCAGCAGTGACCTAAAAAGCTGATTATTAACCTACCCTTCACCTGATGGCAGACCTCAACCTCCCTTAAGACCCAGTGTCGACAATGAACAAGAATAAAGCTTGTAATTGAGCACAATTCTTACAAATAGCATCTTCCTGATTTCTCTACTTAACCAGAAAATCTAAATTTAATGGCACATTCAGTTTCAACCACAATAACTAACCTCCAGTGTACATGCCAGCAGTGTTAAGTGTAGCCCTGAAGGGGGAGATTTTTGAAGCCTTCTCCTTCTCCAGTTCCTGGACGGACTTGGGTTTAGGTGGAGCTGCAATGGGCACATTGTTAGGCTGAGGAGCGGGGAACAGGTTCTTTCCATTCTGCAGGTGATAGAGTATGGTATAATGTGAAAGGGAGAAAGAGAGGAGAAAAAAGAACAAACAGAAAGTTCAGTCAATTTTTCCAAACCATCATCAGAAACGATCGCAAAAAGTGTTGGAAACGAGGGTAATTGTCAGGTATATCAACTATATCAAATGACATTTATTAAGAGCTGATTTGACCTCTGCTTTTATCCCTGATCTCATTACCTGGTGGCGCACAACGACCTCTGTTGCATACGTAAATCTGTGAAACATTAGACTACCCTGTCAAGATCAAAGTGAGCAAACTAATGATCAGTAGGTACAGTAAGTAATATCTGTATTTCAGCATCATTTATAAGATGTGAGACCATTATTGTGATCGGATATGGGTCCAATTTCTATCTGAAACCTATTTAACTCCAAAAAATTAACCCAGCTCAACTGAGACTGATTACAGCAAAAATAATCTCCCCAAATTATAATAATAAACTATGATGTAAGACTGATATAAATTATACGGTTCCACCTCACTGAAAATACATGCATTTAGAAGAAACAGAGCCCAATCTACACTAGTACCTTGTACATGCAGGAATCATGCTTTGCCTCTATAATTAATAACAGTCAATACTGGAGTTTTATGGCCAGTACTGACCTCCATATTGGAGAGTTTTAAAAAAGAAAAAAATCAGTTAACGATATATCAGCCAGTATTCTTTTTTTTTTCATATAAAGCTGTATCTAACAAATAAAAGCTCCAGACAGTTAATCTGGTGACGCATAGACAGAGTAAGCTTCAATTCTAAATGAACTAACAATAAACATTTTTGTTTTTGGGTAACATGACTCACAGTTGGACAGACAAACGTGTAAGTAAGTCATAAAAAAAAATCAAAGCTTTATTAAAAGATTATACAATTATGCACGTTACTAAAGGGTAGAACAGTATTAAAGACCAATTTACCACTCACACTAATTTACTCCTAAATTTAATTTGTTGCAATATAAGAACATTTGAGTACAATTATCTGAAAATGATCAAGAACCAATTTCTTATTGACCAGATAATTGCACCAATGAAGCTAAATGAAGGAGTCAGTGAGAAGCAGCTCACAGAACATAATAAACACAATGACATTTTATCTGAGGTATCAAATGGTATCTTTGCTATGTCTTTTTTATTCTGTGTGGTCATCATTATTAAGTCAATGCCATATTTTTCACTGTTAATACTCAAACATGGATAATGAGGTTTTCTGTTTATTGAGGGGACATTACTCCATCGGCAACTATAAAGATGTGGTCAGAGTAGAGAGAATAAGAAGAAAACATTGTTTGTCCTTAGGGTGACATCTAGTGACTGTCTAAGGGACCTGCAGGACATTTTGAATGATTTTCTATATGACTGTATGGATCCTGCAACCTGCGTATCAGCTGAGAAATGTGTGCGATATCTCAGCTGTACGCGTTTGTTCAGTTGCAGGCCACATAAGACCTCATACCTGCATGACAACAGATCCTCTGACAACGTGATCCATGGTCCCGTAGTCGAACACTTCCTTGACATCGAGGTAAAAGTTCTCCTTGTCGGGGCTGATGGCCCGCATCAACTTAGTGATGTTGTTGGAGTACAGAGTGCTGGACTGTGTCGGCAAACGGCTGGGCAGGTCTGTGTAGCCGATATGGGTCACTCCCTAAAAGTAAAAAACAAATTTAAAAATAAGAAAAGTTTTGTTATATTACACTAAATTGGAAGGGGAGACCAGTGACAGATGATATGCAACACCCTCAAAAGACAATCAACATAAACCAAAAAGACTTTGCTATGGGTGTGAGTATGCGTGAACAGTATGTGCACTGACCTTGTGCACTGACAGCTCTCCGGGTACTGTGGTCTCAATGTTTCCTCCAGCCTCAGCAGCCAAGTCCACCACCACTGAGCCGCCTTTCATGCTCTCTACCATTGGTGTGGTGATCAGGATGGGTGCCCGCCTGCCTACAATGTTACAACAGAAACACAGACATCAAGGCACTATACTTACTAACCCAAGAAGTGAAACATATTCACTACAGCTACTGTGGATAATTGGTCATACGATGTACAAAAACTACTGAAACCAACAGCGTAATGGAACGAATGTGAAGCTGTTGTAAAATATGTTCTGGTAAAGTTATTTTTAAAGTTCAATATTTTTCCATGACTTGTCCTTTTTATTTCTAAATTCTCCGACTACATGTGTCACATTCTGTAATATTCCACGACCAGAGGGAAAAATTTTTTGCATTTCCTGTCGTTTGAAGACAGTCTGGCCTTGGCAATGTGTCCTTCAATTTTTTAAATTTACAGTCGGTTGTGTGTGGGTCTGTGCTTCTGTGCATACCAGGGATAAGAGCAGTGCTGATGACAATGTCCACGTCCTGACACTGTTTGGCAAACAGCTTCAACTCTGCCTCTATGAACTCCTTTGACATTTCCTTGGCGTAGCCTCCCTGACCCTCTCCTGACTCCTTAATGTCCACCTCCAGTGGCTCTGCGCCTAGAGATTTAAACTGCTCCAAAGCTGCAGCTCTGGGAGAGGAGGGAGAGGTGATTTCTTAGTCAGGCAGACGGAAAATATCTCTGACAGAACATGAGACCACATGCTGCATGTGATATTAAAAAGTTCCATTCTCCTAGATTGGAAATGCAGGAGTGACAATTTGCTTTAAAACTGCATACGCTGAACATAACTGTACTGTATAGTAGCAAGCCTTAAAATGCATACAACTGAAAGGTAAAGTATATGAACAGCAGATAAAGGCCCTTTAAGTTATAATACTTAATGTATGTATGTACAGCACATCTAATTCTGCACTTCTGCTCAAATTCAATCTTTCATAGTCAGTGTTCATTTAATTTGCTATTCAGACATAAAGTATAATATCAAAAACAAACCTGGTATCAAATCCTCTGACAATGGCTCCCATGGCCCTGGCAGTACCAGCTGCTGCCAATCCAGCCACACCACCTCCAATGATCAGAACCTGTTCACATACATGAAATAGTTTAGTTTAGCATACCTGGCATAGACACATTCACATATTATTATTATTATAATAATAATAATACTTCTTTACTTTAACCAATAAAAGACATGCTAACTACAGAAATACACACTCATACTACACACCTTTGCAGGTGGCACTTTCCCAGCTGCTGTGATTTGTCCGGTGAAAAAGCGACCAAAGCTGTTAGCTGCCAGCACAACTGCCTTGTACCTGAAATGACAGAGAGGAAAATACCACCGGAAATGATACAGTGAAAAATCAATCAATAAGGATATAAGTATGAACTGTCATTTTACGTGTTCACACATGTCCATTCAACAAATCAAATATTATAATATTGAATTTAGTAATATTTGAACTCACGTGGAAGTGCGGTATCTCTAGACAATAGGCAAGATATCTAAATACAAGTTGTGTTTATACTGTCAACGGCAAGTAGATTAACCGCCTCTTAAAGATAGACAGTAAAGAACAAAGCTGAAAAATAACTGCTGATGTTACTGAGCGAGCACAAACAGCAGAAACTAGTCAACAAGTTTACTAGCTTGCTAGCTAGCTAATGTTGGAAATATTTTACACAAAAAAAAAAAAAAAAACTTGCACTAAAAACTAAAAGTTGTCCCAACTCTGACTGCATAGCTTTCTACATTTTAAAAGGTATTGTTAAAATGCAATGCTGCTGCTGCTGCTGCCTTCAAATGGAACTTGGAAGGTTCTCTTTCATAGCATTCGTTTCGTGTCTCACAATGGGAACGCCTATAGCGTGACCTCATCAGAAGCTCCTATTGCATTCTGCCAGCCAGGATTGGCTGGAACTAAGCACGTCAGTGTCAGGGAGGGTGGAGACCCTCCCCCTATAAAAAGGGTCTGACACTACGCTGCCAGTAATTCAAAAACCTCTTCTCGCTACGAGCAGAAGTTCCAAACCTTCTCTCTGGAGCTAACTGTCTCATCGACACGAGCAAAACTCGGTCACCGGGCACTTGGTTCACGGTCTGCTCAGTTATCCGAGAGTGACCGCTCATACTAGCCTGTCACCAAACAGTAGTCTGGGCTGCTAACTGTCGAAAGTAGCAATACTTTTGGCAGCTAGCCAAACCGAGTGGCAACACTCTACGGTAGCAATACCCCACCAAAGTAGGAATACTTTACCACACTAACGTTAGCTTTTGGCTTACAAATCATAGAGTAGCAATACTCCAGCTGTATAATCTGCCTGGAAGTCGCAACACTCCCAGTCGGTTTCCGCTATCCCCTAGCCACACCAGGTTAGCAATAGCGCGCATACAGCATAGCTTCACAGCTAACAAACCCTGCTAGTGACCATGGCTGCCGCTCATGTGCCCACTACAGCAGATGAGAAATCACAGGCGCGAGCCTGCCCTTGCGGGAATAAAATTTCGAGCTGGGATACTCACCAGATGTGTGTGATGTGTCTTGGCCTAAAACACGCCCAAGCCGCCTTTGAGTCCACGGAGGGGTGCACACACTGTGGCCGGTTCTCCTTCAAAGTACTCCGTCGCCGTCTGGCTCGTCAGACGAATTTGTCCGGCGGCGACCCAATTATGGCTTCTACCGCAGCAGCGGCTCTGGAGCCGATGGATCTTGTTCAGACCATGGCTGCCGACGCTGAAGCTGGACCGAGCTGGGGGGATCAGCTCGACTTCTGTGACCCGCTGTCTCAGGAATTGACCGGACCCGGCCTCGCGGCAGGTCCGCTGGATTATCTGGTTGGTGCAGCGGATGATGACTCGGACGGTGGGTCGGAACTCCTCATGACCGACGAGGATGAAGACGACGACTCTTCACTGGCACTGTCTGGCCGGGTTGCAAAACCCCAACCCTCAATGGCGGCTCAGGAAGGGATGCGGTCTGACCAACCACCCCCTACCTCCTCTCATGTGGTAAGGAGGAAGAAGCGGCTGGCCTGATAGCCTCCCTGGCTGTGGTGAGCGAGGCGGCTCTGCCTCCCCCTCCGGCTTCGCTAGTTCCAGCGGCCCCGTTCACGAGCAGGTTCACAGAGCTCGGTTCTGTTCGACGCACGGACGACGGGATGTTCGACCCGGTCCAGCGCCCCGTGAAGAGAAGCAGAGTGTTCAGCGGGCGGAAACCCTCAGTGGTTCCGAAGCATGTCTCATAAGCACTTCTTACTGTTACAGAGAATTAAAGTTATCCCAACTGTCGCATCCAGGCAACGTGCCGAGGGCGCAGTTAATAACGATGAAAAACTAAATAAAACCTCTGTTGCAAAACATCTTGGTCACTCATTTCCCAGAAGGAGTGACACCTCACTCGGACATAGACAACCCTGCCGTGAGTTTCACGACTCGCGCAGGCGCAGTACTGAGCGAGCGGTACTGCGCTCCTATGCCACGAGAGGGAGCTCGCACTCCATGTGTGACAGACTGGCCAGTCAGTCCCCTGTCTCTGAGAGCAGCGAGCTGGTCAGAGTGCACAAACTCACAGTGGGTTTTGAGAACATTAAGCGGGGGATACAGGCTTCAATTGGCCGTAACGCCACCACTGTTCAGGGGAGTAATTCCGTCACAAGCTCTGGGCGAAGCCGCTCGCTTTCTACAGGAGGAGATTTCTTCCCTGCTAGAGAAAAGAGCGATAAGAGTTATCCCTCCAGAGCACATTCGGAGTGGTTTTTATTCAAGATATTTCCTGGTTCCCAAGAAGGGGGGGCGCGGCATGCGTGCAATTTTAGACCTCAGAGATCTAAACAAGCACCTCAGGAAATACAAATTCAGGATGTTAACGCACGCGTCTCTGCTGCGTTTTCTGCGCCCGGGCGATTGGTTCACGTCAATCGACCTCAAGGACGCGTATTTTCACATCCCAATATACCCACCACACAGAAAATATCTCAGATTTGCCTTCCAAGGGACGAGTTACGAGTATCTAGTCCTCCCCTTTGGTCTCTCCCTAAGCCCGAGAGTGTTTGTGAAGTGCACGGAGGCGGCCGTAGGGCCGCTCCGGATGCGAGGTGTCAGAGTAGCCACGTATATCGATGACTGGCTCATTGCGGCATCCTCCCGCCAGGGGGCGGCAAATCACACACGGTTACTCACGGAGCACTTAGTGGATCTAGGCTTCAAAATAAACCTGGAAAAGAGTGTTCTTCTTTCTTGTCAGACCATCTCCTTCATAGGTCTGTTTATAGACTCGGCTCAGGCCAGAGTGAGGCTGACAGGAGAAAGGTTGCAGGCACTCAGAGACTGTTTAGCCCTTTTTCGCAGGGGGAAATGTGTGTCTCTCAGGCTTTGCCAAAGGTTGTTAGGGCTGATGGCCTCAGCCCTGGTGGTGGTTCCTTTGGGACGCTTGCACATGAAGGGAATGCAGCGTTGGGTGGCCTCTCACAGGCTAGACCCACGCCGTCATGGCTCTCACAGGGTGAGCAGCACTAATCCCATGGAGAAGCGTGGGCTTCCTGACTCAGGGAGTGCCTATGGGGGTTATTTTGTGCAGGAAAGTGGTCACAACAGATGCCTCCCTATCAGGCTGGGGGGGCATATTCGAGGGGAGAGCAGTGAATGGGACCTGGGATCCTCACATGCGCTCATCTCACATAAATTACCTGGAGTTGTTAGCTGTTCATCTGTCACTGAAACATTTCCTCCCTTTTCTGAGGGGCCAACATGTGTTAGTCCGGTCAGACAACACCACGGTGGTAGCTTATGTCAACAGACAGGGGGGGCTAAGGTCCCTTCAGTTGCACATGCTGGCACACAGACTGATTGTCTGGAGCAGCAAACATTTTCTGTCCCTGAAGGCCACCCATGTGCCGGGGATACTGAACCGGGGGGCAGATCTTCTGTCCAGGGGAAACCCCCTCTATGCAGATTGGAGACTTCACCCAGGCGTGGTGAGTCTGGTTTGGGAGCGTTACGGGCGGCCGTCCGTGGACCTCTTTGCAACGAGGGAGAATACTCAGTGCCCTCTGTTTTTCTCCCTTCACGATCAGAATGCATCTCTGGGAATAGACGCACTGGCCCACCGGTGGCCTCGTGCTCTTCTGTATGCATTCCCCCCCGATAGCTCTGATCTCCCCGACCCTAGCCAGGGTGCGGGAGGAGGGCCTGTCGATGATTCTCATAGCTCCTTACTGGCCATCAAAGCACTGGCTGGCAGAGATAACCCAGCTCCTTTACCAGGAACCATGGCCTCTGCCAATACAGAGGGACCTGCTGTCTCAGGTGCGCGGAGAAATATTTCATCCCCACCCAGAGAGGCTGGCTCTGTGGGCCTGGCCCGTGAGTGGTTCAATCTGAGGACCGTGGGCCTCCCTTTGAGCGTGATTGAGACCATCCAGAATGCTAGGGCCCCCTCGACGAGGTCCCTTTATGAGAGCAAATGGTCAATCTTTGAGAAAACTTACAAGAAGTCCCCTTTCAGTGTTCTGTGGCTGTGATCTTGGCTTTCTTACAAGACATGGTGAGAAATGGGTGGCCTTACAAAAGTCCCCTTTCAGTGTTCTGTGGCTGTGACTTTTGATGCTTTGCAAGACCGGACGGAAACAAGACAATCGTGGCAGCTATCTTCTTTCTGCCACTGCTACCTCTTGCTGTGGGCCAGCATTTATGGTCTGCCGCTTCATGACTTCCGCGCGTCGTAGGCTCCCAGTTTCTAAACCACTGGCCCCATCCTGGGACCTCCCCACTGTATTGGATGCTCTTTCGGCCCCACCTTTTGAACCGCTGGAACAGGTGGACATGAAAATGGTGGCTTTAAAGACAGCTTTATTGCTGTCTCTTGCTTCAGCTAAACGTGTGGGGGAGGTTCATGCTTTTTCAGTGCACCGTGAGTGTACAAAGTTCTCTTCGGGGAATGTAAGGGTGACGTTACTACCTAACCCTGCCTTTATGCCTAAGGTGTTAGGGTCATGTTCCCCAGTTGACCTTGTGTCCTTCTATCCCCTGCCGTTCTCCTCAGATGAGCATCGGCGGTTACATATGTTGTGCCCGGTGCGGGCAATGCGCGTTTACATGGACAGGACCAAAAGCTATAGGAAAAGTGACCAGCTTTTTGTGTCTTGGGCGAAGAACCACTTGGGAAAGCCAGTCTCAAAGCAGCGGCTCTCTCACTGGATTGTGGGGGCTATTGCTTTGGCTTATAGCTCTAAGGGTTTGCAGCCACCAGAGGGGCTGCGTGCACATTCTACCAGGGGTCTCACCACCTCATGGGCCCTTTTCAGAGGGATCTCCATTCAGGAGATTTGCGCCGCAGCAAGTTGGGCCTCGCCGCACACCTTCGCCAGGTTCTACAAGCTGGATGTTACGGCTCCTCCATTGGCCCATTCGGTGCTTAGTGTGGCTAAGGCACGGTGAGGCTCATTTCGGGACAGTTGGTCCCCCGGTAACATCTGCCTAGCAATCCGGGAGTCAGTATTTTCCCATTGTGAGACACGAAACGAATGCTATGAAAGAGTAGCATGAGTGAGTGTCTCACTAGACCACCCTCCTTGCTCATTCGTAGCGAGGAAGAGGTGAGTGTTTTTTGAATTACTGGCAGCGTAGTGTCAGACCCTTTTTATAGGGGGAGGGTCTCCACCCTCCCTGACACTGACGTGCTTAGTTCCAGCCAATCTTGGCTGGCAGAATGCAATAGGAGCTTCTGATGAGGTCACGCTATAGGCGTTCCCATTGTGAGACACTCACTCATGCTACTCAGAGAACCGGGGTTACGCAAGTAACCTAAAGTTTTCTTTTCAACATGGGAGATTAAGTACAAGATACGCCTGGCAGTCAAGTGATTTTAGTTGTGAGAAAGAAAGGGCAAACAACATTTTTTTATAGAAACATAATAAAGTTAACTTCCACAGGACTCCCACATTTTTACAACTTGTGACATGACTTGTGAACTCTTGAGCTTTCTAAAACAAGCTGTGAAAATCACATGAATCATTCAAGTGGACACTTCTCATAAACACAGAAAACACGACCGCCCTTGAAGGCATCGTGTACGTACCCTGCAATGTTTGCCATGGAGCTCAGTGCATCATAACCCTGGGCGATGGTGACTCGGGGCACTTGGTCCATAGCCACGATGGTGGCCTTCTTCTGGGACAGCATGTCCATCAGCTCGGGGTTCTGAGCCGGGTAGATGAAGCTGACTAAAGTAGCCGCGTCCTTCATCATCTCCACCTCATGGACGCCCAAATCAGGGTTGAAAATAGGAGCGCGGACCTGGAAGCAGAGAAAGTAGTTGAAAAAGATAAGGACAGGCGGGGAACATGAGAAGGAAAGCTAAATATTCAACTAAAATTGATTATTATATTATTAGTTCATATGCCTTGTTTAGTGTGTCTGATTCCAGGATGTCTGCCAAAGCAACTGTAGGGCAGGATAACTGTTCCCTCACTCCTTTTCTCACCGTTCGTCTGGGCTGTACATTTTTGTACAATTTTAATGTTCCACCCTGATCCTTCCTTCCTTTTCCCCCTTCCTTCCAGTATTCCTCATTACCTCTTTTTTATACCTTAACCAGCCCTTCAGATTCGACTGCTTGCAAATTTATTTGATTCATCCAACCAACTTATCTGCCTCCTCCTCCCTCTGTCTGGCATTGGTGAACTATTAAACAATCCACTTCTCAATCCCCTTCCACCCCCCACTTAAATCCTACCTTAACCACCACATCAGATGCCAAGACATCTTTTATGTCTTTAATTGTTGCTCCAGCCTGGGCGTACTGTTCATCGTGGAACTTGGAAGGCTCTCCGGCTCCGGACTCCACGACGACATTGAAGCCCTGTTTGACGAGCGCCTGGACACCAGCAGGAGAAAGCGCCACACGACGTTCACTCTGGAAAATTTCTTTGGGTACACCAACTGTAAGTTGTTTGTATGGAATACCTGCAGAGGCAAAGAGAAACAATACAGGAGCATGCAAGTTAAGTGACAACTATTATATTCATTAATTTATTCATCATCAATGCAACTATTGCAGCTTTTCTCTTTAAAAAATTGGAGCTCATGATTTAAGACATAGGAGAACATGTTTGTTATAAAGATCACAACAGCACAGAGCGCAATACTCTTTTAATGCAGACACCTCTGCAGCTTCAAGGAGAATCTCCTCAGGAAACGACCTTGAGTTAAAACTCTTACCAAAAATACTGTACTGTATATGCAACGGCCTATTTGGGCAGATTTGGTCAGTGTCCTGTAACAACACTAAGAGTCTACAGCCATGTTAGTAGCTCTGTGAGGCTCTACTTAGTGTAAGCATGCAAATATCTGCTATTTAGCACTAAACACAAAGTACAGCTGAGTCTGATGAGAATGTCTTTAGTTCTGCAGGTATTTGGTCATAAACCAAAGTAATGGACAAAGTGAAATTTCACCAAAGTCATTAGGATACGTTGTCTGGGAATCACGAGTGTTTCTACCAAACTTTGTGCCATTAGGTAGATATGAAAATATATATCACTGGATAATTGAAAACTTTGACCTGCTGCTGGCACAAGAAGAAAAGTCAGGGGATCACCAAAGTCATTAGGATTTATCCTTTGGGGACCATGAATGTCTGTACAAAATTCAATGGCAATCCCTCCTATAGCTATCAAGATATTACAGTCTTGACTGTGTGTTTAACTGACTGACTGACATTGCTATCCCTAGAGCCCCACAGCTAGCTTGGCGTCAAAAAAAAAAAAAAAGAAAAAGCCAGCAAGGAAATATAGCAATTCACTGCCAACTTGTCTTTATTTAAAGTCAGACAATAAGATACAGACACAATGTTGTTTGCAATGTAGAAGCAGAAAGCTTTCCTTTGTTGTTCAAAGCAGACCTGATTCAACATGTGTCAGAACAAAAGAGGAGCTTATGAGAATGAAATTGGTAACGGGAAGATAAAAAAGATAGAAACACAGAGTCGAGTGAGTAGCAAAAAAGAGAAACAATGAGTATGACAAAGACACTGAACTATTATTATTTTCAGCCAGTTTATTCTGTCTTTTTTTAGCACTCTTAATCAGGTCTAGTGTCCGTCCGAGCGACAGGCAGATCACATGTGGTGTCGGCTCCTATGGAAAATTCCACTGCAGCTGCGTCTATACATAAACACAAGAGCATCTGACAGGCTGCCTTTCCTCTCACCCTGCTGTGGTGACACGTCCTCTGACAATTTTTGGTTTACGAAAAGCTCCACAACTTAAGACAGCCAACAAACTGGTTGCCAGCTATTTGATTATTTAATTTCTGTGAAGCGAGAGTCACCATATGCCACTGTATGTCCCATTTGTTTCTGACAACACATGTAGCACTCAGGTAGCAATCAGCTAAAGAGATTACAGTCAGAAAGCAGTGCAGTCTATCCCATGGCTATCATATTACTGAGCAAATGTGCAGTTTAGATTAAGTTCAAATTGAGTAGACTCCAGCAGATACACCTGACCCCTACCATGACCCTAAAATACGACCAAGCATTATCTTGTGTTTAGACTCAACATATTTGTACTTTAAGAGCTGTTGAGAATCTCACAGTAGAGATAAAAACATGATAACCCATATACCACAACATCTAGATTAAAGATAGAACGTGTGAATTTCAGTTTACATAACAACAAAGTTCTAAGGGCCATATGTAAACTGTTTTTCTATATGATTTCATTTAATTGCATGCATAATGGGACATTTTCAAGAAACTAGCTCAGACAGTTGTTAGCTGGGTAACCACAGCCACAGGTAAAGCCCTGGCCTACTGGGACTTCTGCTCTAGCACCCCCTTCTGGCTGCCAGGGAGAAACGTCAACAAAAGGCAAACGCCAAGTTTAGCCTACGGCCCCACTTCCACAGGTACCCTGTGAAATGGCAGCAACTACTAACATTTTTATATCATGAGATGTCAAGTGAAAAATCTCATCTGTTGTGATGTTTAAAAGGTACCCTGTGGAGTTTTCTGACCACTAGTAACGCGTGTATGAGTGGGTTCCTGTTTTGTTTGTATCTTGTGCACGACCACGAGGATACACATGCACTTCCTGGCGGGCAACACGATTCACTCCTGCCGTTTCACGCTATTCTACCGTTCAGCAGTTGGTGGCGTTGAAGTGCCCAAAAACGTAGCAATTCATTCAACACTTTTATTAGGCCTCAGATACATACAATGTGTTACAGTAAGGAACACCTAAAAAAAATCCACAATGTACCTTTAAGGCCATGTTTCCACTTTGAAAAAATGCAGTCGGCTCATTCATAAGCTTTCAAACTCCTGAATCTCAACTCTGCCTTCCTGGGTAGTATTTCTATGTCTCACCAACAACAGTGGAGTTTTTGGTTCAAACACCCGGTAAGGGTAAGGTGCCGTGTCAGCATTTTGACACAATGTGAATACAGACAGGTAGCATCTGCCAACCAAGAAGCATAATTACTGTATTCATTTCTTAACACAAGTCCAACAAACAAACAAACAAGCATCTCCAGTACATCTAAGCTGGTAGTGCTTGAATGTTTGAGAATGCCAATAACTGTTCATAAAGCAAAGAGTCATTCTGTACACGTCATACTTCACAAATCCAGTCTCACATCAACACACTGCCTCAGTCTATACTATACGTCTATAGGCTCCCTAGAGGTCAAAGCATAAGCACAGATATGAAGTGTGTGTGGTGTGTTCCTCTCCGACCCTGTAAGCTGATACTTGTGTGTCCAGAATAGACGCTGCCAGCTGTTACTGGAGCTAGCTGAACTGCAGGGATGTCCCCATGCCATGAACCAGGTCACAAGCAGCCCTTAAACACCCACCTACTCGTACAGAGAGACGTCGGCACAACCATGAACCCAGCACACTCAGACATGAAGCACCTACAACCAGCTGGTCCTGGCATTCACAGCACACACACAGACACACACCAGAGTGAGGGCATGAAAAATGGAGAATAGTGTCTGGGGGCTACAGTATGTGACCTTGGAACTGAAAGAAAACGCAGGTAGCAACACTGACCTCTAGAAAAAAAATCTAAAAAAAGAAGAGTTAAAGGAAAAGCTACAGCAAGGGATTACCTCCTACATAACAATTACAATGACCGTAAAAAGAAATAAGCATGCAAAAAAAGAATGAATGAATAGATAGCTTTCTTATCTACACCATATTTACGTCCCAGTGACAGATTTGTTTCACCAGTTGCCAAGGCCAGCGAAGGACAATGGTATGAATAGCCTACTTGTCTGTCTCTTCTAATGCTGAAAACCTAACCTGTTTATGTAATGAGTATGTTGCCACCTGCCATGTTGCGCCTGATGCACAAGTACATGAGAATGCACACAGAAGCTACAGGTGGCGTTGCTTTCATGTTGCTATCAGCAGTAAAACGTGTATCTATAAACCTCAACAGCTGGGTTACAAATGTTTTGAATTTAAGTTCCAACGTGAGGAAAATCTGCCTTGTATCCATGAATTAAACCATCCCCTCATGATCATTTACTTTTAGATAAACACTTCAACTATAAAAACCTACTGCGAATACACACACTTCAAATATGAATGAGTCATCTAAGGTGTACAATCTCAACAATAGTAGCTCCTGAGTAAGCAGGTGAACAATCAAAATTTAAACTAATTTTCAATCCATCATACGGATCACTTATATACGGTGGCTGTACAAGTTAGTAACTGTTGCTAATCTTATAGTTTAATCTAAGCTTACAGCTTGCCAATCAATGAAGGCATGTGTCAATAAATCAAACGTCCAAAGCACAAGATATTCTCATGGACCCATCTCACCCAGGACATCTGATCTTTGAACTGCTCCCCTCAGGCAGACGTTTCAGGTCATTGAAAGCATGGACTAACAGGCTGAAGAACAGTTTTTATGCCAGAGCCATAACTACACTACACAAAATTTGAACTTTTTTTTTGTAAAATAATTCACATTGCAATATTAAGGGATTGTGCAATACTTGCGGAATGTTAATGTTTTTGTGTGTGGTATGTGTTTTATTTAGTTTAGTTTGCAAGATCATGTGACCTCAGTGAAGATCCTTCATTACTACTTATCTTCAAACCTCTTGGTCACACTTCATTGTAACAACATTCTGTTGCTTTCTATTGAGAGTTTGATCCTTTCAAACCAGAAAATATCAGTTTTCATACATTGTATTGATTGCAATGATGTTACTTTACTGACCATTTGTAAACAAAATGTTAAATGATTATTTGCACCAAGTGTAGTATTAGATACTTTGTCTATTATTTTATTAGGTATAAATCACACTGTGTGCGTAATGTCTTACCTGGACTGGCACATCGTCCGAGAGCTTGATGGGTCCTGAAAAAGCGAAGGCATGATGATTTGATAGAATGGCCGCTCTGCAGCTTCACACAGGAAACCCTGCTGAACACAGGGGCCGAGCAGCTAGCCGCCACAACACGTAGGAGGCTCGCCATGGTGCACACACACCCGACACTCACACACCAGGAGGAGCTCAACAGGACAGACAGCACCCCTCCTGGGGAAGAGACGTGAGTGAAAAGGGCACCAACAGACAGAGAGGGGAGGGGGGTTGTGAGTAAAGAAGAATAACAGGAGGATTAAAGTGTGTGAAAGTGAGAGGGAAAATAAGAGTGTCAATATCTCCACGCATCATTATCAGCTTTCAATTCCTTTGCATATACTCTCACATTTGAAAAAGTATGTACTATAAGCTGCGTCCACAAGTTCCACAGAAATACGTCCTACCCTGTTCCCTTGTAGATCATGCATACACTTAAGACCTATGTTTATGCAACAGGTCACATTCATTGAGAAAACACTTTTCCTACATGCATTTGTGCCCAAATCCAACATATATTCTGGCTGTTGGAGCCACATTTTGAATCTGTCCTAGGTTTTTGCTGTCATACAAGCATATGTACATTTTCTGCAAGGATAATTTTGGAAAAAAAAAAAAAGGTCATCTGTACATTAATAAAATCATGGACAACCACAGCCACTTTTTTCAATTGCAGCCCATTGATTGACCCTGAGGCAGTAAACAGCATGAAGGACAGCATGTTTACTTTAAAGGGAGATAATGGAACTGGGATAAACTGGGATAGCTTGGCTGGTGTAGTAGGGTTTAAGCTAGAATTGACTAGCAGTAAACTCCACTCCACCACACTGTGCACAGAACCTGCTTCTTTTCTCTTTGTTATATCATTGCAAATGGAATATCTTTGGTAATTGATAGGCAATTAATCACTATTTTCTGACATTTTGAAGACTAGACAATTAATGGAGTAGTTGTAGAAATCCGTCCATCCATTAGCTTATCCTCTAGACGGTCACTCCCAGCTGACATTGTCTAGTTAACTGATCAAAATAATTGTTAGTTGCAGCCCTAGAGGGCATTTCCCACCATATAAATTAGCACAAAGGCACAATAAAAACGACATCTTAGGGTGATTGTAAAAACTAAATCAATTGTGTCCCAGTTGCCACTATGGAGCCTTTGTGGCAGAACTGACCTACTTGGTCAACTTCCATGTAGTTGAGTCAATATATCAATATATCATTGCATCTAATCAAAGTCATACAATCAATGTACAAAGGATAAGCATATAAAAGCATAGGCATGTCAGGTCAATTATATATTTTGATTTGTCAATTAGTCATTTAATCTGTCAGGAAATAGTGAAAATTTCCCATGAAAATCTTCAAATTGACATCTTGAAATTGCTTGTTTTGTCCAACCAACAACCCAAAATCCTAATATATTCAACGTACTATCATAGAAAAGAAGACAAAAAAGACAAAGACAAACAAAGCAGCAAATCTTTACATTTGAGAAACTGGAAATAGAGAATGTTGGCCATTTTGCTTGATAAATGATATTAAGGATTTACCAATTATCAACAATGTTAGCGATTTAAGTTTTTGTTGACCGACAGCACAATTTGAAAGAGACTATTCAGAACAAAACCAAGTGTCTGTAGACCAGAGAGGATTATTACAGCCTGGCTGTGTTGTGTTCAGGACTCTTACTTCATGTCAGAAAAACTGAAGCTACCACGTCACCAAAAAGTGTTGCGGTCTTAAAATATGAATCACAGATATCGTTAGCTCATAATTTATTTATTTTTTTTAAACTAGCTTAAGAATGAACACGGCATCAAATTGCAGACGCGTGTTGTTTTGTCCTGAATGTGCTAGGCTAGGTTAAACCCGAGTCAGGACTTGAACGGCTCTCGTAAACCTCCGGCTAACGGCGTCGTTAACGTTTGTGACCCAAAAGGTCCGCAATGAAAAAAACAACCGTTTGTGTCAGTTGCTTCCGTTCGATACGCTGTCTCAGACCTGTGTCGTCCAGAGAAGCTAAAAACGGATTAATGAAATGTGTTTTCGGCAGGCCAGTACTCAGTGCCGTTTCTCTGCGAGTCAGACATCAACAAGACCAGCACCCAGGCGGGCTGCGGGTATCGCTTCTCTGGGTTTTGTCTCCACTCTCAATGCAAAATATAGCGGGGGGGGGGGGGGGTGAAAGCTAACCCGAGCTAGCCAGCGCGCTAGCTGTCAGCTAATACACATCTGTCTCGGGCATGAAGCCGACGTACGACTCAAAAGGTCCCCTACACGCGCACAGAAACGCAAACCGAAACATATGCACGGTGAAAAGTGAGAGTGAAAAGCGGCAGACATCTCGACTGACCTTTGTAACAAGCCCTGGCTCTGCCCAGCACAGGCGGACTCAACCCGGAAGGTGTCTGGGGAAGCGGCCGGCGAAGGAATATCATTGGATCATATCAGATGCATCAGAGGATGTCCGATGTCGCTGACGAGGCATGAAAAAGCCATAAATATTGTATATTTACATACATATACGTCTTAATTAATGTTCATATTTTGTATTGTCATCCAATTTATCAGTTAAGGCTTAATTTAGGCACAGGTTATGTTAAAGACTCTTTGCTGGACGCGTATACACGAGTAGATTTCTAGATAGACAAACCTCAACTGCATACAAATACATAAGCAATGATGAAGAAATGGGTTAATGAGCACTTTTACGTGTCCTCTACTATATCAGAAATGGCGTCCAGAAAACTGAAACATACTGAAGATGCAACTCCGTACACTTCCACTGAGGGGCGCTCTTTCACTAGTTTATATCCACTGCGGGATAAAAATGTGATCTATCTATCTATCTATCTATCTATCTATCTATCTATCTATCTATCTATCTATCTATCTATCTATCTATCTTTTTTTCAGTGTGTGTCTATTCAGGATTCGTTTTTCTTCTACACTAAACCTAATATTACACACAGACTTACATGTACATCTGAATATGCCTGGAAAAATGGGTAAAAAATGAGTTGGCGGTACTACCAGGCCCCAAGTTTGCAGTGTGGCAATTTGATTATACACAACTTAATTTAGGAATATACAACATCCACCCATCCATTATCTACACCACCTTATCCTTTGCAGAGGTACAGTGGACTGGAGCCTTTACCAGCTCACACACTGGGCACACCATTGGATGTCATGATGTGATTCATATCCTTTATACTAAATATACTATACACTTTATGAGATCCAGTGTTTTCAGATATTGTGTCATTTGGATGGTGGTGCGTATGGAAGTAAATCTGTCTCACCAGATTTTGAAATTTTAAAGCCATTTAATTTCTAGCACTGAATGTTTTTTGCATTGAAATTATGTATCTGAATTTTTTGCCTCTGAATTCAACTCTTCAAATTTTCAATAACTAATTTTCACTTTATATTTTCAATGTTCACAAATTCAGAATCAAAGATTCAAGTTTAAAAAAATTCTAATAATATATATTCAAGTTGCTCAAATTCCAAATACCAAAATTCGAGTGACAAAATTCAGATTAAACATCTGGGATACCAACGATAAGCAATCGATTCTGTCTCATTATCAAACCTACATCCAGCCAATCAAGTGTATCAATCAGTGGCTTTAAAATCTGGTGAGACAGATTTACTTCCATAGGTGTGAGGTCACTTAGAGGGGGCTTTGAATCAGCAGATGTTGTATTGAATTTAAGCTAAAGCATCACATCATGATAAACAGATGTGGGCCAGCGGGATATCTGAACTGATCATTTCATATATGTAGAAATATTTTAAATAGAAACAAATGCATCTTAAGAAACTGAGAATATGACCTGCAGTATCAAATTGTTCACAAAATCATCATCATTAAACCGCCTACAGTCCTGGATTTCACCCCTAACTGAACTTTGGTTGGCCCCCTCCATCCCTCATGGACCTATCACCTTTCATCCTAGCAATGTTGTTCAGACATGTGGGAAAGCATCACATTTCTCAACTGAGGGGTGCCTTTTTACTATTTTAGATTTGTTTATTAACATCTTTATTTATTATTTTTAGTTTCATTGAGAAACTGATTCCAGTAAGCATTATTGAAGCAGAATTATCATTGAGGTTTTAGGTTTTGGGCAGCATATTTCTGGATGCTTAATAACTTCCATGAGTCAAAATATCAATGACTTTGTCTTTGTTTATCTTCAGCATATCTATTCGCTCTGCACCAGCACATCCATTCACCTACAGTGTGATATATGTACTGTATATAGTATATATACTCTCTCGCTCACACATACTGATCATCTGGTTCTGTTTATCCGGTTCATAGAGTGGAATGCATTGTTGCTACACCTGGTTCTCATTTCGTTTGTAATGCCCCTTAAAAGTCATTGTTTTCAGTCATGTGAGTAACACAACCTGTTGCTGTACCTCACTCTGTTTAGTAGATGCATGTGTTTATAGGTATGGTATATTTAAAGGTATCACTAGTTGCATTTCCATCAGCATAAATTCAATGTTGATACAGTATCTTCTGTTATATCCCACGCAAAAACATCTTCTCCTTTACGGTCAAGTCTTATTGAAACATTTTATGGCTGGAAAGCAGCAAGGATTTTTCAAAGGCCATCAAAATTTGGACATATGGTGACTGGGCTTACATTAAAAAGGAGTAAAGAATAGGATCATGAATCAGTCCCATTCCCAGATGAATTTTATTGGTAATTTGATTCTGTCAACTTTAAAGGGTATTTCATTGGTTTTGCTTCATGTTTGCGCTCTGAGATGCTTAGATTATTCAACTGGTTTCAGATTTAATTAGAAGAATTTAAAATGCAATGTAAATATGGTACATTATTCATGTATGTTTACTTTTGTTTTACTAATAATAATTGTATCTTTTGCACAGCTAGAAAGCCCCGCATTCAGGACATTTAAGGGGTTAGATTACTAACAAGCATCTCAACTGGAATGATTTAAGATACTGCTATTACTAAAATGTATATCATTTTTATTGTAACTTTATAAGCATTTTGTAAATCTGAAGATACAGAGATAGATATGTACAGATTTATAGATATCAGCTGTTTAAAGGGACAATTTTCAGGTTTGATTCCTGGTGGGAATTGATATTTGAGATAGTTGTGCATTAAGTGATAGATGCCTAGTTTCAGGCTTTGGTTTAGTGTGGTTAAGATTTTAGTTAGTGGAGCATTTATGGGGCAGCAGTGGGAGGGGTTAATACCTGACAGAAAGTCTTCAGGGTCAACTCGCCTGTGGGCATAGATTCACAACTTTGAACTGGTGTGAACTTCAGTGTCAGGGTTATTTATGGTAGCTGCTATTTCCCTTCATTTAAAAGCTTTAACTCCTGCTGAACAAATGGCTTTGAGTTGAACTGCTCTACTTCTAAGCTCCCACTTTTTACTCCCTCATTCTGTCAACGCTCAGTCTTTTATTAACCCCTTTTCTTAGCCCTCCCCCAAACATGCGTGAGGCAGCCTGCAATAGTTTGTGATTAATATCACTCAGGTTAGTGCCAGCCTCTGATGGATAGTGACAGATGTTAAAATCAAGGCTGTCAAATACAGTCGATCTTCACCAGGTGTAATAATGCAAGTAATGTGATATTTTACTGATCCTCACAGGGATATTGTCTCTTTAGTCTATAGGGAGGTCAGAGGTCAGGATCAGCTTCATAGCAGGACCCCTGAAGCAGGTAGGGATTTAATCTCTTGATCAAAGACACAGTATAGCAGCTGCCCTCACGTCGCCCTACGATCCTATTAATGTTATGCAACAGTGAGTGTGTTTTTGCATGTGTGTGTGTGAATGCACTGGCAACCATGTGCGTATCATACTCTTTATATGAGTATGCATATATATGTGAGTGACCCTTTTCTATTGGTAATGGACACCAAAACAGTCAGCTGTGAGACAAAGCAGCACCACACACAGAGAATGTGTGTGTATGTGTGTGTGAGAGAGAGAGAGAAAGAGAGAGACAGGGAGAAAAAAAAGAGTTTTTTTCGTCAAGAAAATGCTTTGAAGTCACAGAAAATTCCAGGAGTTTCCTGTTAACGAGCCTGGGGTATAATGTGAACCAGGAGTATGTGTCTGTGTGCAAGGAGAGGAGGGTCTCCCCAGTCAGTCTCTCTCTGCTGGTGAGAGGGGTTAACATCACTGCAGTCTTTGCTGTCCTTTTACCTTTGTCTGATTCAGTCCAACTGTTTTTTAAGGATACAGAATGCTTCAGCCTTTAGTGGGGTTTTGAATGCGGATTCAAAGTATGGCGATTTCTCAGCTGGGAGTTTTGTGACTGATGATCTAGAGCTTTTTCACTCTTAAATCACTTTTAAACAGCTGGTGAATCCATCTTGTCTGTTTCAGATGCGACGCTGCTGCCATAAGATTGGTGAACACAGCGTTACAGAAATGTATTTTTTAGCCAGAGGAGGATTTGTGAGCTGCTAACCTGTTCTAGCTGATCAACAAACCAACCACTCACCCGTGTCAGTAAGGATGTTTCATTTCTATAATTCACGCTGGCCCCTGCTGTTGTTTGCTGCCCTGTGGAGCCTCAGCTACCCGAGTTTCCTTACCGCCTGGCCCGGCATCAGTCGAAGCAAGCCCAAGGAGCAGCTGGACCCTAACGTAAGGGACTGGGGAGACTATTCAGACCTCCCTCCAGGAATCGAGCAGGGGCTGGGGTTGGAGGAAGACGGAGAACATGGAGACAACAGGGGAGTTGGAGAGTCGTCATCGAGCCTGGCTCTGGAGCTGGATTTCCTGGCTGACTTTGCAGGCAAGACAAATGAACTGATCAGCTGATGTGTCTATCTGTCTGTCTATTTACTTACAGTACCTCCAACCCCCCTTCTCCGCTCCAGGTAAAAAGCGGCTGTGGGTGATAACAGCCCCATCACACAATGACCACTACCTTCGTATGATGGAGAAACAGCTGGAAGACATGGAGCAGGTACTGCATATACAGATATATACACCATATTAATTTAGAAAGTGATTTTTTCAGATTTGTTTCATTTAATTTGGGAAAATAAAAGTCTCCTTTATATCTCTTCTGTAACTCTTTTTCTTTCTTTTTTTGGGGGGTCTCTCCCAGAAAGGGCTGAACTGCCATCTAGCAGAAAGAGACACATTCATCATCACCATCATCCAGAACGCCATGATGGAAGGTCGAATCCAGAAAACAACTTTCCAAGGAGATGCCACAGTAGAGAGCCTGGACCCTGACACAGTTACCAAACTGCTGCACTACCTGGAGCTGACCAGCCAGGTAACTAGTTAATATCTCAGCACAATATAAACAAATTATAGCCCATCTGAATTATTTCTTTTAATTTAAATGTCTGTTTCTCCTTTGTGGGTACCTCCGCTTGACTTGTAGTTTTTATGCTACACCAATTGTTTCAGGAGCAAGGGTTCACCATGCTGGTTCTGAAGAAGAACCTTTGGGTCAGTGAGCGCTTTCCTTATCCGGTCCGTGTTGAGGCAATTTTGGAGCTCATTGATCAGTTCCCCATGAGGAAGCTGGAGAAGATGACCAGGAAAGGATCCAACTTGAGGTTCTATTATACCACTTCACTTCACTGTACTAGAACCGAGGAAGAATTTTACAATTTCATTCACTCCACTTTATATTTAAAGTGGTGCTTTTTGCAGGAAGAATGACCAAAACTTAATAGAATATCAAAAAAGTGAGCTGTGAATTGTTAAAAACTATAAATATTTAACTGATTAAATTGCTAATTGTTAGCATGCTAACACGCCTAAATCCATAGACCCTCAATTTGGATAAGGAACAACATGTTCTATATGTCCAATATAAAAATGGACTGTTGGGCTGTAGTCCTCTAACCAACCTTGCTCCTGCATCAACTTCCACCATTTTAGCCCTCTATAATAGCTGGCACCCATGAGTTGTGAAAAACCAGGAAGCAAGAAATAAGTTTATCTGGGGATTGAGTGAAATTTGAAAATGGTTACGTAGTTTTTGCTTTTCGATTTGTTATTCTGAGTCTTCTGCTGGTTTCCTCATGTCCTAGTCCTAGGAAAATTCTTCTTCAGGTTGTAGGAACTGTTGATGCACCGATGGAAAGAATGTATGATGTTAAAGTGTGTTATCCAAGTGAACATGCAGTATAATTCGAATTTGTGTTTTTTCTGTCATTTTGGTTGAAGTTATGGAAGAAAAATCGACATCAGACAAAATGCTGTTTGATGTTGTCTTTTTATCCCAGGTGTAAAACCACTAAAAAGAAGGTTGTGATGAAAAGGAAAAAGATGAAGAAGAAGACGGTACTGAGCCCTCAGAGGCAAGGGAATGTGACTTCTGTTGTAGCACAAAGAAAACCTCCCCTGGACAAAAAAGCTGCCCTGAAGAGTAGGATCCAGGATATACTGAGTGGACGCTCGAGGTTTGTTATCCGTAAGGCTCCTGCTGTGGGGTCCACGAAGGAAAAGGACTTGAGCAGCGGTAGTCGGGCCACTTCTAACGGACAGGAAAAAGTGCACAGCCTTCCATCTGTGTCTGAAGTGAAGAAAGACAGGTGCTGTCTTCATATTTTTTGTCAATTATTCAAACGTAGTAGACGTGTGACTGATTGATTTCTCTTGAACTGCTTAGATTTTGTGTTCCCATCTGGTATGTCATACCTCCTCATCCCCTTACACCAGACAGAGATGCTTTTTTTTTAGTGCTGGATGAACATCAAAGGCATTTTTTTCTATTCTACTGCAGGCCTGACTCCACCGTGGAAGAAGGGAAGAAAGGACATGGAGGGAAAAACAGTGAAGATAAGAAAGAAGAGAATGTAAAGGATGACACACAGGAAAAACAGAGCTCTAAGAAAAAGGGCAAAGGGAAAAAAGGGAAGAAAGGGAAAGGAAGAGGGAAAAAGTCCAACAGAGAGGCCAGTGAGAAGGATAAAACAGCCCTGAAGGAGTTTTTGGACAGTTTAAAGGGGACAAGAAGGCTAATGGTGAGAACTTTCTCTTTTGTCTGCCTTTTTCTCTTTTATCCCCGTCCACATTATAAATTCATGCAAAACATTGGATTTCTTAGACATATCTGCACCTGATCAATACCTTCCTATCATCCATTTGGAGTGATGTATTTGTGTGTGTGTTGTCCTGGTACTAGTTGATCTCAACACCCAGCACAGATGCAAAACTGTACATCCAGCAGAAAGAGGAGAACGAGAAGCAACACTGTGACCTCGCTAGCAGGAAGATCACCGTGGCAACAATCGTGGGTGAAGGAAGTGACGCCATGCTCACGCTGCAACACCACCACCAGCTCGGTAGGAAGTGTTTGTGCATTACTGTGTGTATGATGTTGTACGTTTGAATATTTGCATCCAAAACATTTGGTTAGGTTCTCTCCAGGGGTGATCCAAGTCATGGGAAAACTCCAGCAGATATTATCTTGTTTGTTTGTCTATTTACAGATGCAGCTACTGTCTGAATATTCTGAACCAAATAGAGGAACACACTGTATTTTTTACTTAAGCGTGCCCAAAGGCAAATGTGGTGCTTCCATAATTACAGCAGCAGAGGTTTGATTCACTGCGAAGTAAAACACTTTGTAACAGTGATACCTTCACTCTGACATATGTTGCAACATGAGTCATACTGGTGTTTTTCATGCTTCATCCTCTTTACTTAAATTTAATTCTGCTGCAGACTGATCTGTGATTGTGTTGCCAACATTTGTTATTGTGCTGTGGTGTGTTTATATGCTGTGGGTACTTCTGATTCCCAAGACTTGAGAGGCAGCAGCTGAACAGCAGCCGTTTTAATGGAAAACAAGACTAAGAGTCTACAGCCATGCTGGCAGCTCTGTGAGGTTGCACTTAGGCACTAAAACCACAGTGGTGTTTTGAGCTAAATGATAACACATCTAAGTTTAGTCTGTTAGCATGTTAACATTTGCTGATTAGCAGGAAACAGCTGTAGCTGATATGAATGAAATTTCTTTTGTATGTATCAGGTCATAAACCAAAGTAAATCCAAAACAAAAGCGCTGCAACAAATACCGTCCTTGGTCATCACGTTCAAACATTGTTCAGAGGTGTTGATTCAACTTTATGGTAGTTTTGGGTCTTACTGTAGTTAATAGTGTTGTAGTTGTACTGGGTTGCAGTAGCTATACACTGTAAGGTGTCCCTGGTATTTTGTGTGCTCCCTCTGCATCCATGCACACACATTCATTCATATATTTTGTGTCTGTGTGGTTCAGAGTCGGAGCCTCCACTCAGTGACCGATCAGAACGTTTCTCAGATTCAGGCCTGATCTCTCTGTTGAGAGCAGAGCTCGGCCTGTCGTCCTCTGACCTCTTTTCCATGACCATCACAGACTACGACATCAAGCCCAATGTAAGACAGTCTCCTCTGCACTTTTCTTTGGGTTTGATACGCATGCATGCTCGTTTTCAGCACCACTCTTACTGATGTTCACACCTGGAAGCAGTTTAGTTTACAGCTGCTCAGTGTGATGAGAACCATATTCACCTCGTCTGCCAAGATTTTTTCAAGCCAGTGCAGGAGTCAACATTTCTTTCAAACATCATTTAGTAAAAGATTTACAAATTATTAATTGATCCCCAATTTTTATAATCCAGCTGTGTTTTTACAATGTTCTTTCATTTTTGTTGTTGTCTTGAGGTATGTCAGTAACTGTTGCTGGCTGTTGGAATGTAATTCCATGTAATAAGTGGAATATGACTTGTTTCTCTCTCTCTCTCTTGCCTAATTAGTTTTTATCTTTCCCCCAGAGAGTCTTTGAAGCTCCTCCATCAAGTCCTGCTCTGTTCGAGTACATTGACAACTTTCCGTCAAGGCGCTCAGAAAAAGAAAAGGAAAGGAAGAGTCCTACGGCCTGCTCCAAAAACAAGCAACAGCCTGGAGCTGAGGATTCACTGCTCAGGTAAAGTACTGTACCTCACTGCTCATTGTTACAGAATACTACAGAGACAAGCAGTGCCATTTTCTTATGCCATAGAAAACAGCATGTTAAATGTGCAGTTAAAACAAAACACAGCTAAAAACTACACTGAACAGTCAACTACAAAGCTTAAGCAAGAGAGCCAAATCCTGTTAAAGCTAGCTACAGATAGCTAGCCTTGACTAAATGTATTAAGGTGCAAATTGATTTATTATATTACTTCTTCCCCCTACTGCTCTCTGCCTTTGTAGGGCAGTGCTGGCTAATAGTAAACTGCTAAGTATAAGTTTTATTTATTTATAGTCTGATATTATTACACAAAATGTCTCTCAACACACCACGGCTGAATGAAAGGCATGTTTGACTGACCTATACCACAACATTCATTTTTATGGCTGTTTAGGTTCATGTCTAAGAGGAGACTGCTGCTCATCTCTGCTCCCTCTCAGGACGACTACTCCTTCCAACAGCAGCTCTCTGCTCTCAGTGGACAGGAGTGTCACCTGGGTCAGTAACACACCACACTTACATGTACTGAGCATAACACTGTCTGTCTGCCATGTAGTTTTTGGTGCAATATGGAAATGTTATGACAGAGTCATGTTTCCCCTCTGACCTTCAAGGGCTTGGAAAGACAATCCATGCCAACACTGTTTTTGCCTTATTGGGCAGAATTACATAATAACTATAAAAGGCTCATACATGTACATAAATGTATTGCATTACTTGTACTATAATATATTCTTATTTATATTATGATATACTGTATCATGCTACCCGACACAGCTATTTGTTGCTCACATTTGCACAATAAGCATTTTTGGGTCTTTCCTCAGGTATTCGCCACTTTGCCATGTTGAAGCTGACGGGGGCTGGAGACAAAGCGTCAGGAACTGTTGAGCTATTTCCCCTAAATGGTGAGTCACAGTCATGTGGGCAAGTCCAGGTACTTGGGACGGTGATGGAAACAGGAACTTGGAATTTATTGCTAGTGTTGTGTAAATATATGGAGACATCTCCAATAATTTTACATTTAAGGTTGAACTGTGTTTTTCAGGATTCCTACTACTTAACCCCTTTTTGCTGTGTTTTGTAAAGTACACTACTTCTTCTTCTTCATTCTCCTTCCAGGTCGTAGTCAGAGTGAAGTTGAGCCGTTATCCCATGACACGGTCAACAATCTGAGAGAACAGCTGAAGATCAGTAAGGACTATTTCAGCATGCTGGTTGTGGGGAAGGACGGCAATGTCAAGGCGTGGTTCCCATCCCCCATGTGGTCGCTGGATAACATCTATGACCTGGTGGACTCCATGGAGCTCCGCCTCCAGGAGGAGACGCTGCAGAAGAGACTGGGGATCCACTGCCCTGAGGACAGAGGGAGAGGAGGCGGTGAGGGGGGGCACTATGATGAAGACGGGGCGGAGGAGACATACTTGTATCACCCGTCAGAGGAATGATGAGTGTGGTGATGAAGAGCTACCTAAATTCTCGAGATGACACAGCAAATACATGAACACATGGATTATACATAAGCAAACTAATAAACAAAGACCTCAAAAACTCATCTTCAGGACTCACAGGATTCAGTTTATTAATAGATGATGATGCATCTGTTGGACACCACAATAATAAGCTGAATATTTGGTTTGCAAGTAATAAATTTGAAAAGCAGAACAGAAAATATTGGAATGGTTTCATTCAAGAAAGTCTTAATGAAAGCATGTGCACCCTTCATCTGTTTTTATTTTTAAAAACGTTGGTGCTCTGTTATTATTTCCTGATTACAGCAAAAGTGAAACAGGAAGAAGGTCCATCCAGTGCCGAGCAGATTGTGCTTTTTGGCAACACTTCTGTCCACTCTTTCAATCACATTCGCTGCGGAAAATATACAAATGGAAAGTTTCTTTGTTGAAATGTTGTGATGCTGAAATTGAAACTGTATTTAAACGAAACAAATGTTCTTTTCTTTAACTCTGACCTAAACATCTGTTTTTTAAACAGCTGCAGTCTTCAGACACCTCAGTGTCAGCAAAACAAAGAGTTATTGATGCTTGACTCGTTGCATGCCTCAGGACATTGTTCTATAACAGTTCTTTAAAAAAAAAGCATAATTCAACTTGTCTGCAAAGACAAAAAACAAAACATACCATCAGTGTATGCAAAAACTGTACCAGATCTTTTATGGTCACTTTAATTTCACTATCCTACTAGGAAAAGTTTTTCTTCTACAGTTGCTACAATTAGAACACATGAAAAGTCATCAAATCCCATACAAACAAACACACAAACAAACTTTTATAATAAGGAAGGAAGGAGTGATTTATTTCATACACATTTCTCATAAAAGCAATTTAGCACTTTAAGGGCATATCTATATATCTTAACCGATCCAGGGCGAGTAAAGAGAGTAGTGAACAACAATGACATGGCTCTGGACTGGAAATACCTCAAAGCAATGCTTAGTAAAATCATCAAGATGAGAAGACATACAGACTCGGTTCAGGGGAAATCTATCAGTGTGAAAATGAACAACAAACACCACACACAGTAAGTACCTTTAAGAAGTTTTATTTAAAAATAAAAATTAAAAATAAAATAATAAAGTGCATATTTACTTTTTTTACCTTTGTATATATAGTAAAGGTAATTGTAGGTTTAAAAACACTCTAATAGGCAAATGTGATTCTGTTTACAATCAATCGTTGTCATTTGTGAGAGTAAAGATCACTTTTAAAGTGTTCCAGAAACTGTACCTGAGTGACAAGGAAGTGAGTGGGTCGTGACAAGGAAGAGTCCTAATGACTCTTCATCCAGCGCCATCATCAGGTCAACATTTTCATTTGTCCAGTACTTTGGTTTATGACCAAATACCTCCAAAACTAATGACACTGCCATCAGCCTCAGCTGTACTTTGTAATTAATGCGAATTGGCAAATGATGTGTTTTCATTTAGCTCAAAGCACCACTGTGGTTTTAGTGCCTTTAAAGCCTCACAGAGCCACTAGGCTGTACACTCTTAGTGTTGTTGTTATGCAGTACATATGGCCAGACTCTTTACTGCAGTGTCTACTATGGTTGTTGTTTATTATGGCTGGAGCTTTTAGTCTGGTCACATTTTTGTTTACCAAAATCGATTTATTATATTTAATGTGTTTGATATGGTTGCTAAGGAACAAGTCTCACCGTGGTTTTTCTGTTGATCTGCCACCGACTGAGTGAGCATCAGTTGTTGAGCAGAGAGGGAAACTGCAGGGAGTTTGCCAGGGATAGGCAAATCCATGAGATGAAAAAACACAGATAACAGACGATGTGAGACTCACACTCACACAAAACACATACTACTAAGAGAGGAAGTACTCAAGTAGACTGCTTATGTCACAGACAGAGCTGGAGTATACATCCCCCAACAAACACACAGACTCACACACTCAATGCTTTGTCACACTCTTTGTCATTCATTACCTCTCGGCACCTTTCTCTCTTCGACAGCAACAGAAACTCACAGAGAAACACTGAACAAACACTCTCCACCACTGCATACACCAACCATTTGGACATAGCAGAGGTGCCTGGGATTGCTGTGCTCAAAATGGTGAGTACAACTTAACTATCAACTAAAACTATTTAAAAATCACTTTCTAGATATTAGAATTACTCTGGAGTCCCTTGGTAAGGTTTAATGAAAGAAAGCTGCTATTGGAAATCTTTATGAATGGATATTATGAGTAATTCTGTGCAACAACACCCACCTTTGACTATGCCATTTGTTTGAGCAAGTTGCTGCATGTATGATTAGAGAGGAAGAGATGTTATATCTAAATTGTACCTTTGCATTCAACAGAACTCAGACTACAAAGTCACTTTAGCCATTTGTGGGCTTTTAGTTATCCTAATATAGTGTTTAAGATCGAAGAGATTATTTAATATATTTAATTTTATGTTTGATATTCAAGGCACATTTCTTCACATATATTGTGTAAAAACAGGAGAAGTCACCATTAGAGTACGTTTTTTTTTGTGTTTTTTTTGGTTTTGTGTCAACTAGATTGAGCAAGAGAACTCTGGCCTCCACTTTTCATCACACTGGATATAGAAATCATGGTTCCTCTTTGCTTTGATCAGGAGATCTCATTCTTTTCTCAGTCATTTCTTAGCAGTTCATTGAACTTCAAATGTACCTGTGCTTAATAACTGCATAGACAACTGCACTGTTATTTATATTGTTATTAAATTGTATTATTATATACAACATTTATTTTTATATTTTGGCAGTAACAGTGAAACTAGCTAAACCACCCAGCAGCTGAAGTATTTGTGGCCAACAATGCTGTGGTTGTCACTTCTCCCCATGAATTTCCACATACTAAAAGCAACCCTGCACTAAAACAATAGATTGTATACAGGGTAAACTCATCTAAACCTATACTTGTCCCAGAATGCACAGTAAGTTGCCAGTTTATTAGGTACACCTATCTGAAACTAATGCAGTCTAATACAACAGCCATGCAACAAATCCAATCTTTATGAAGGTTAAAATGTTTTTGTTGAAACTGTTTTAGAGAGGTGCTGATTAAACTTTATGGCCGTTTTGGCTGGCTGTACGGCTGTAGTTTGTGGTTCTGTTGAGTTGTGTCGCGTCATTCTGAGAGGTGTTTCCATGATTTGACAGAATTTGTAGGATTTTACAAAATTGCAACTGCACAAACATTTAGAGAAGCAGCAATTGCAACTGGTACAGAACATATTGGGTAATTTTTAGTTTACTGCGGTTGAGAAGCAGAAGCGTGAAGGGGGAACTTTCCTCTGTTTCTTTACCCCTGATTTCAGCCACATGTCATGCTTAGTGTTAACACACTTTGTTATGCCACCACTGCATGATGTTACTGGCACCATTAAAGTGACAATCCACCCAAAACCATTCTTTTGAGCACCAAATATGTAACCTCAGTTGGAAGGTGGTTGGTAAAAAGTACTTGGGAGTTGCCTTCTCAACGAAGACAGCAGCCGTACAGTATTTGAATGCATCATGGTTACAATGGATTCAAATGGTGACAATTTTGCACAGCAGAATAAAAAGTATCAAAACGTCTAAAACCAATCCTCCATTATTATAAACTTCTCCACTGTCCATTCATATGCACAGTACGCCATAAAATATTTTGGTAAACTATGACTAAATAAATAGCTTCTGGGTTACACTAATGAGCATATGAAGCTCAAACTGAAGCAGTGTTTCTTGCTATATATATATATATATATGGATAGATGACTGGACAGCGGAGAAGACCAGTCTGCAGGATTGGTTTAAGAAGCTTAAGAAAAAGAATCATCATCTGCAAAGAAAAAATATTACAAAATATTCAAACGTAACATTGTTTTCCCTACAATATCTGCTCGTGGCAACAAAAGCATGATGACCTTTTTTTATGGTTATATTTAGGCAGCTAAAAGCACTTAAGGTTACGAACAGATCATCGTTCGATCGAAACCATAATCTTTTCCTATAACTGCTATGCCTCACTCTGTGGAATGGAAAAGATGTTGCCAGTGAACGAAATACATTTCCTCTAAAACAGTCAAGCCCAAAAACAATTAGCAGTGTATAAATGTATAATGTATAAACATATATATAAAGTGTATATGTTTAAGAGACAGGGTCGGCAGAAGACAAGAATCCAGAATCTCAATATTTAACTTATTTATACTGATTTAAGGATACTGAGAGACCGTATGTGATATCAGGCTATACAAATAAGCTTGACTTGGCTTTTCCATTGCTCACATCACATGTGTGAGAAGTTTGCCCAAAAAGACTTCTGCCAGAAAGCCTTTCTAACATGTGGTTAACGTTGCGAAACGGTTGCAGTTCACACCACATGGACTTTGCTGCTCTTTATACTTCGTCACCTGACTTCCTAAAGGCTTTCTAGCAGAAGGCTTTTCTGACAGAAAGCGTTCAAGGCAAAGCGTTCTCCCTTGTGCACAAAGATCAAACTGAGAACATTCTGGATACGATAACACAGTCTTTTCTTTACTGGCACCTGCATGGTTTGGTGTAAGTGTTCCTGTTACAATATTCTAGCTTGGAGTCACTGTCTGCAACATACATTAGATCTGACGTTTGCTGTGGTTTAACTTCCTATTTAGCTTTGCACAGTACGTCTGTACTTTCCGTTGTACAGTTTTCCATCGCTTTTACTGTTCTGCTGTAGGAATAGCAGTGGCTGTGTGTCCTCAAGCTCTTATCTCCACTTCCTGGTATGTGATGTCTGTGACTCCAGTCAAACCAGCCTCATTACAATAGGTGTGGCTGCTGCTTGGTCAGTCCATTGTGACACTTGGTGAAACATCAAACCTGCTATTTTGGGCACATTTTGGATGTAACTTGTAGCTAGTGATGCAGCTCCCCCAACATTTAGTCATTCTGCACACCGCTGGGTGCTCACAGGACCATAGGCCAAAGCTGCACTAGACTACAGACTTCGTTCTATAGTCTTCTTTTCAGTGTAATAAGTGATCAAACTGCAAAAACAGTATAAACCATCTTGTTGCTAAGGCTCATTTGACCTTGATTTACCTACATTGGAGAATGTGCACAAGGTATATAATTAACCAATGTGTCGATAACAAAGATAAGCCAGGTAGTCAATACAACCTGTGGTCCGAGAAGTAATAAAGCTCTTTATATACCCGTTACCTGCAATGACGACCAATGTCACTTGATTGCTCAGTAGTAAATGTCTTTTAACTTTTATCTGTCTGCTTATGAGACCGTTCTCTTTTCAAATATCACATTTGCTTTTCATTTGCACATTTGCATTTCATGTGAGGTATACATGAATTTGGTTCATTTCCATATCATAGAAAAGAGCTTTTAATTTGATAAACAATTGGGACGCTGTTTCTAATGGTGCTTTGAGTACTCTTATTCCACAGATACTGTCACGTTTACAAGAGTATTATGGGGAGCTCCTGTTTAATGCAGTCTTGTAAGTGGTGACAGTATTACTTTCCTGTTAAAACCAAAGAGAAACAACAAGATAAATAGATATGATATGATTGAAGATAATTTGGTAACACCAGCCCTGGATGGATATTTTACATTCACACACCGAGGAAACTACAACATGATTGAACCACAAACCCTGTGATTAATGGACAACCTGTACCTATTACAGTAACCTTATACAGTATGTGTATTTGACATGTTTTGTACTGTATATATGACTGGTTTGTGACTGGCCTTGAGAAACAAAATAAGTAACCACAGAGAGAGCGGGAAATGCCTTGATAGGAAATATGGTATTTTTTAAGTTTTGCAACTTTATATTCACATGTGATCTTTCTTCTTGTGTATCTTGTTTTGCTTTGTCCAACAGTTTCTGTTTCTGTTTTAGGACTTCTGTTTGCTGAAGTAATTTTATATTCTAGCATACACAGCACATCCTAATTTTATTTTTAATTCTGGCTTTGTATTCTGGTTATTAACCCTCCTTCTGATCCTCTCCCATTCTTTCCAGCAAAACAAATCTGATGTAAAGTCCATCATGGCTCGCTTCCAAGCGAGTGGGGCGAGCACTGACGAGACTTCTTCCACACCGGCTGGACGCCCCAAACAAGCCCTGCACCCCACCCTCTCCTCCAGCTCGACCGTACAGACCAAGAAACCTGTCTTGGAGAGTCTCTCAGGCAGTGCAATAAATGTTGCTCCTAAACCCACTTTTCTGAAAAGTACAGTATCAACTAAAAGTGACACAGATGCACATGAACCAAACAAAACTAAAGCCCTGGCTAACAGGTTTGCAAACACCCAGGATGACACCAACACCAACAGCAAACCTTTCAGTGTTAATAAACAGCACATACCCTTGAAGCCACCTCTTTCACCTCTTGCTCCTGAAGCTAAAGGCCCTGTACAGAAGCCCCCTCTCACCAAGCCCTCCCTCAGCTCCACCCTGTCTGACTCCAAACCTGCCTTTTCTAAACCATCTCCAGCAGTCAGCTCCAAGCCCAGCTGGGTGAAAGAAGACAGCGGTGGGAGTGTAACCGGCTCCACACCTCCCAAAGTGCCTCCTTTACAACAAAAACCAAGCAGCAACATTATGAAATTACTTCAGCAAAACGAAAATATGGCAGGAGCTAACACGGACACCGCAAACAAACCTCCACCTCCGGCAAACTCCACTTTTAAGCCCCCCTCCAACTTCAAGACTGCTCAGAACATCTTTAACAAGGAGAAGGACAAGCCTGAGCAGTCAGATAGTGGCGTGAAAGCAGATGGAGCCAGCAAACCTCCCCTCACTGCTACTAACTCCATCTCTCCTCCCAAACCTCCTGCCAGTAAAAAACCTAGCTTTAAGAAGCCACCAAAGCTTTCTCCTCAGACCAGTAGCGTTAACGGTGATGCCACTTCAGGCCCCAAGCGAAACCCCCTCCCCAACAGTTTAGCTTTGGGCCCTCCTCCTGCCAAGCCCAACCGACCACCCAAAGTCAACCTGGAGAACTTTAAAAGAGGTGCTGAGGCCTCTAATGACGGTAAGTCGGACTTCAATTAACAGCTTTGTTAGTGACACCATAGGCATATGAACAAAACTACTGATTCTGAGAAGATTTAACCACCAATCCAGTGAGTGAATATAAATCAGCATTTACACAAATGAAATCAGTCATCAATATGGTGCAATGCATTACAAAGTTGCTTGTCTTTTAAAGTGTAGTCACAGGCACCACCAAAATAATAACAGCTTAACACTCTCAAAGACGTGTAATCACACTTTTATAGTTCCTGATAAATTCAAGCAAGCATTCTTAATTTATATTCAGCATGAAGTTCCTAGTTTTATTTTTGCAGGCTGTAAAGAGCTCTGTTAAACGTGGCCCTTTGCTTATTTATTCGTCTAATTTCACCCACTCTTCTCAAAGTAATTTTGGTTCCTAAACTGGTATTGCTGGATTGATTCTGGTAAACCCTCACAAAAGTATCAAGCTCAAATAGAAACCATTGCTTCGTGAATTGGTAAGGTTTGGGCCTTGAAATGTAACAGATTTGAATCTAAAAAATTAACTGATTTCTGAACTGCAGAAGACACGTTACTACTGGAATGAACTGTGAAGTTAGAGACACTAAATCCTCTTGCAGTGACGGTGTCGATCATTCATTTGTGATGGTTGCCACTGAGGGCACCGAGGACATTGGGAAATTAGGAGATTTAACAACATACAAAGGCTGATTCCAATTCTTATGATATTTAAGGTAGATTATAAAATGTTTTATAGTCAATATTCCTACACTTGACTGTTTTAGGAAAAAGGTATAAAGGGACTTTATATTCCTTCACCAGAATTATTTTTTTGAAATTGTGGAGAATTCTTTGAAACAACATTTTGACCTTCATGTGGGCATGACATGTGATATATATTTTAACAGTTAACCGAATATATAAAATGTGAAGAAGAAAAAAAGATATGAAAAATATCCAGAAAATCTTAGGGGGCTGGGGTTGCACTGCATGGGGAAATATGGACTCATGACCTCAGTGTTCCTAAAATCATGGCTACAGTGTAGGTTTCTGACTAATCTTGCTGTGATCTTTTGTCTTTTTGTAATCTCAGCTCTCTGCTGCAAAAGCGATACAGGCCTGAATAAATAAAGCATAACTAACTTACTAACTAATTAAACACAACAGCTTTCCCAAAAGGAATGAAAATCATATAGTGGTTTAAACAAAAAAAAAAGTATATATTGTATTGCTTTTTCAGTATACAGCTCCTTCCTGTCTAACTTATAACCATAAAGAAGGCAATGTGTTTTGACTTTAATTTCAGCAAACAGCTGGAAAATGGAGGGTGATGCAGAGAAGGAGAGTTTTAGGAGAGACATTCTGGCAGCCAGTTGGGACACACATGTGGCCCCACAGGCAGAAATACTTCAACTATATTTGGCTGCATTTGCATCATTTGTTTTCCATTTGGTATGATATGTCGTTGGTCCCCTGCTCCCAATCAGTATGCAATTAAATACAGCAAAACATGTCAGCATAATTTCTTTCCAAATAAACAAGCAACAACATTTGAGATAATCAACACTCTCTCTAAGCTAAGCCAGGCTCTTGCAGACAGGAGGAGTAAACGACAGAGGGTGGCAAAAATTTAGCAGTTCTCGTGACAGTGTGAAAAAGAAGGGGTTCCTCTTATCGCAAGTGCATTTCCTCTCTATCATTAACAGCGCTACTTTGGACAGACTTTGCAAACACATTTCAGAAGTGTGAAAAAGACCTGCTTCTCAAGTTAGTGTGGTTTCAGTGACAGTGGCAAAGTGTAGCCTGCATTTGTTGAATTTACTTTGGGTTATCTGACCAACGCAAACAACTTCTGTTTGTGTATGATAGCATTAAAAATCATTTTATTCTTACTGTTTTACGATATAGTTATACAGCAACTGAATTTGCGTTTTGTACATTCTGTATAAAATTAGTGAAAGTTCCACAGAAGCTGCTGCACAGTTATTCACAGCTTCAGATAAGAGACCAAAGTCACAGAAATGCACTTGGTTCCTCTATTTCCCCCCAGCCAAGTTCCCTGTCCAGTTTCTCCTTTCTCCTCCCCCCTCGCTCTCTGATCTGACAGCTGAGTTGGTTTCACCACATGGGGAAGTAAAATCCAGCAAACAGGAATAGTTTCGAGTGAGAGGCTGTTTTTGACACATACCTGATCTGAACTGATTTCCAGTCAGAGGTGAAGGACGACTGAGCAAATACTGGAAGACAGAAGACCAAAAATAATTGTTCTGATGTGGTTGATCATTTGGAGATTTTTTTTTTCCTGTAAACTTTAACCACAGTTTGTGATTTTCTCAGGAGTCATACTGTTACATCAACAAGCCATGAATAGAGTTTGTCTAATGCTATTTGCTCTCCTGTTCTTTCTCATTATGCGCTATGCTATCTTTTTCTTATTTTACCCTGGAGAATTAGTGAACACAAACACATGGCATCACTTGTGATTGGCGTTTTACTAATGGGTAAATTATTATGGGTAGATGTGCTCCTGAGCAGTGGTGGGACGTAATTCAGTACATATACACAAGTACTGTACTTAAGGACAATTTTGAGGTACTTGTTCTTGAGTATTTCCATTTTGTCCTACTTTATACTTCTACTCCACTGCATTTCAGAGGCACATATTCTACTTTTTACTCCACTAGTTACTTTGCAGACTGTGATTTTATTCACAAAACCTATGATGATCTTATAAAATATTAAGTATTATTATAAATTGAATTACTCAACAGTTTATAAAGTAGTTAGAGTTAGCTATACCTCTGCCAACCTAAAAAGTAAACAGTAAAAAGCTGCGTGCACAATAATGCATCACCAATAATAATCCAATAATATACTGTAAGATATAACACTAACAGGAGACATTCTGCTCCATAACTTTCACTTTTGATACTTTCAAATACATTTTTCTGATAATTCTTTGTAAGTAGGATTTCAAATACAGGACTTTTATCTGTAATGGAGTATTATACATTGTCACATTGTTTGTTAGGACCTGTCTGACTTGTTTTTGTTCGTATGGGCAACCAAACTAGTTTCCCCTCTGGGGATTGATAAAGTTATCTGTCCATCTATTCATCTATACATGTACTGCGTATGTGAGACAGCCATTGAAGAGCACTGGTAAAGACACTTTAACTCTCTATTTTAACACCATGTGTTTTTGTTGCAGGTCCTGGCACCTTAAAGAAACCCATCATCCCAACTCCTCTGGCCTCTCACCCCAGTAACCATAGCAACCACATGACACCTACTCAACCGCCTCAGGCTGCACTGCCTAGTTTGCCCCCACGACACCCTGGAACCATGTAAGTCACACATTCATGCACACACAAACACAAACATGCGTACAAATGATATATACTGTATGTTTTCTGGATAGTCTAGTTAACAAAAGGTAAATCCTGACTGTGCTTTTCAGGGTCCAGGAAGAGGAGTTCTATGATGATGTTGATGAATTCAGCTCTCCTCCACCTCTTCCACCGTCCACAGGTTCAGTAACTGCCGCTATTTGATCAAATGTAATGCATCATGACTACCATGCTGCGAGCCGTTTGTGGTTTTAGCACCGCATGAAGACAGAGGACTGTGTGATGCTGAACCTTGTACCATATTTACATTTTAAGAGACACAAATAAAAGTAACTAGGCCTGTATTAGTCAGTATATCTTATATCTTAAGTGTATATTTTATTATTTGCATATGACATATGGCTAAAACTGTAGTTTCTGTCAATTACATAGACTATATCAAGCTCTTTACATGCAGTCTATGGTCAGTAGTTGTATAGTCAGTAGTTTAGTTCTCATTGTATGAAACTTGACACATTAATAATCAAGAGATAAAATGTTTGAGCAGCTCTCTGTGACGGTTACTGAAATACTAAAAATAGTCATATCTGAAGTATGAATCAGAACATGATGATCGTAGCTATTCTCTAGTAATGTCGATTCATTGCTTCCCTTTAGGTCATCCGAGTCAGAGGGCAAAGGTGAGACACGCTGAATTACTTTCACTTACACAAATATAGATTTACATGTGCAGATGCAGACACATACACACACTCAGATAAGAACATGCATGTGTGCTCATAAAGACACTAGAGGTGTTCAGTGCATGTACGATCGAATCTCTATCAACACATTTTCAAAGTGAACTGACTATACTGAATCACCCTTGTTTTTATTGCTGCTTTTATTCTCTTCTTCTCTGGCCTAGGAGGAAAATGATGATGATGACGGAGAGATGTATGAAGACCTTGATGAACGATGGTGAGAGAATGTTTTTCATTAAACCTAATAGTCTTCCTGTGGTTGCTTTGCTGTCAAGGCTTTCAAATTAAAAGCTCAGGATCGCACACCTCACAACACCTCACTGATTCTGCCCTGTCTTTAAATCCGGTTTACGGATGTACTTTCAACTGATGAAAATGGAGACGCAAACAAACTTTCTCTTTTGAATGGCTTTGTCCGTTCAGGGAGTTAATTAGTGGCCCTCACTGGGCTCATTTTAAATTCAAGTTGAAAAAGCTTTTTTTGTGGAGATCAGGCATGTAGCGTGTGTACGCCATATATTATACCTTACTCTTTGGTGCTCTCTGTCTCGCTCTCAAAAGGGAAGTGGCTGAACAAAAACAAGAAAAGATGAAAGAGAAAGACGATAAGGAGGAGAAAAAACGACTGGAGGCTGAGAAGAAGGAGCAGAAGGAACGGGAGAAGAAGGAACAAGATGCCAGAAAGAAATTCAAAGTGTGTAAACGAGACCGGAACTCTCAGCTAAACCTGCTTTGACACCTTGGAGGAATAGTTTGACATTTGGGGAATACGCTGAAGCTGGAGACAGGAGGCGATTAGCTTAGCTTAGTGTTAAGACTGGAAGCATGGGGAGACTGCTCGCCTGGCTCTGTAGCGCACGATAAACCGTGTTTGTTTAATCCGTACAAAGAACAGAAATGTAAAAATGACAAGTTCTGGTTTTACGGGGAGTTAATGTTGACAACCAAGAAACAGTCCAGCACATAAGCCCTGTGAAATGACAACTTATTATCCTTACACTTTTTTTGTACAAGCTGTTTCCCTCTGTTTTTGGGCTAAGCTAAGCTAAGCTAATCGTCTCCTGGCTCAAGCTTTATATTTAACACACAGACATGGGACTGGTATCGATCCTGTTTTCAAAGACCTGTTATATCCATTAGGTATAGTACATGTGCACATGCAAACATACAAACTGCCCTACCTTATGAAAACACTTCGTCTGCTCGTTTTTAGTTACATCCATCTCCTTTGTGGCTCTATAAAAAAGTGACAAATACTTTATTCTGTTAAAACCATGTCTAAAATAAAACTGTAACAATCTATTGTTTTTTTGTTTCTTTGTCTGTGTGCCTTTGCATGTATGTTTGTGCATGGCTCTGTGTGTTAGTTGGTTGGCCCCCTGGAGGTCATCCACCAAGGGAAGGCTCGTGTGGATTGCCGAGGCAGTAAGACCGACCTTGCTCTGAAGCAGGGAGACTGCCTGGACATCATCCGTGTCCAGGGCAACCCAGAGGGAAAATGGCTGGGACGGTCGCAGGATGGATCCAGTAAGTACACATATTTATCTCTCGCTGATCTCATTTTCTTCACTTATTTTTGCCTTTGCTTGTTACCTTTCACCTGTCTTCTTTTATTTGCCATGCCATGCCATCCTTCCAGACCCATCTGTAAACACAGAATAAAACTTTCAATTATATCTCTCAACCTTATTTTCCACCTATTCTCATTTTTCATTTGTTAGTCTATATTTGAGCTATAAACATGCAATAAATTATACCCAGAACCCTAATTAGGGACAATAAGTCAAATATTTCACTTTGCTCTTTGTTTTTAACAGTTGGTTATGTGAAGACCACCACAGTGGAAATTGACTTTAACACTCTGAAGAATCGTAAAGCTCAGCCGGCATACGACCCGGAGGTATACGATGACATTGATGTGGCCTCTCCTGATAACAGGTACCCGGAATTTCAAATAATATATTCTAACTCCACATCAGTTATTTGCACACACAAGTTGAACTTTTGTAAGAATGGAGACAAGTGAAATGGTAGGAGCCACTGGTACCAGAAGTCTCTGCAATAAATAATTGTAGATCTAATCCAGCGAGTTACCTCCATCATTACGAGCAGAATTAAAAGCTACTCATTGGGACCAGTTGATTGCTCTTTGAACATATTTCAAAATAAATATTTCCACCAAGTGGAAATGCTCAAATGGCCATTCATGTAACATTGTTAGTGTGTTTTACTTTCGGACACTGTTTACCTTGTGTATCACTTCTCCAATCTATAGTGAGAAATGAAAGTTGACTAAATTCTTTAATGTTTATATCAATTTCCTCTCTCTCTACAGTGGGATCAAAGGACCAGGAGGTATGCTTAAAAGTTTACAATGACAAAATTAATTTCATTATATTCATTTACAATCTTTGCATTCAGTTCATGTCAAGGTGTCACCAATAACGTTATGTATTTGCTTTTGTCCTGTAGTTGTCCTACCCCCGCTACCAGGAGATGAAGGAGAGATATATGATGATATTATTGATCCACACCTGGAAGTCAGGTGGGAACTGATTTATTTATTTACAAGAAAAGGATAAATGAAGAATGAGTGTTTCAGCACAATATGCTTGAACTATTTTACAAACAACAACATTGAATGCGAATGCTAAAGGGTGATGGATACACGGGAAAGATTCAAAAATGAAACAGTAAAAGAAATGCAGGTCTTTTCATCCTTGGTTGGCTCTCTAGTCCCCTGGACCCCAGGTCTTCTCCTATGAAGCCTCGTGGCTTCCTATGGATGTTTGACCGGAACAGACGTCCTGACAGCTCTAAAGTGTAAAATACACTCAGTAGTAAGACTGATCACTGACCTACTGTCCACTGTTGTTAATCCTTAATCTTTCCGTCATCATTCCCCCTTTTAATAACAGTTTTTCTCAGATGAAGTTGCCTTTGAATGTCAACCACTTCACCTCTTACTGAATAACACTGAAGGATATTAATTTGCAAATTGAAATCTAAGTGTTGTTTCTGTGATTACAATCAGTGCGGCTGATTATCTGTGATTTTACTAATCTTCTTGAGTCATTTGCATGTCATGAAATTGATGTATGACTGTTGAATTAATCAGAAAATCAAGGCACCATCTGCTAACACCTTCAAAAGCACGTTTTATCAAGTATACTAATTAAAATATTGTGTTGTAAGTCATGAATATGATTATTAATTTGGGCTGCTTTGAATCATATTGACCTACTTTTAATTGATGATATTGTAATGATGTAAATGATGTAATATTTTTAATAATCTTTCTTCTGTTGTGCCAGAGTGCCTCCACCCAGCCAGTTTACTGCAGACGGGAATTCAGGTATCACTCACTGTGATAATACGTCCATGTTTTAAATGGATATTTAATGAAAAAAGATACATTTCTCAATATTTGTCCTTCCTTGGGTTTTCTTTCAGCTTCTCTCCCAAATGCTAATTACTCCACATCTCCTCTTTATATCCTTTAGGGCTGACAACTGATTTTTGTTATATATAGTCTGACTGAAATGTGCATCACTGGCTTCTTCCATGTGTTATCACAGATCAGCCAGGAGCAGCGATTGATGAGGAGATCTACGATGATGTTGACTCTCATAATTTACCTCCCCCTCCTCCCATCAGCAGGTACAATTACTTCACTCTTAAAACAAAATAACCCTACAATAATCTCAAACATGCAGATTCAGAATTTTAAGTGTATTTTCATAACTCAGAAGATATATTTTGGTTTACATAAAATAATACGTAACCAAAGAGTCATTAAATATTTTACTTTTTTTTTTTTTTTGCTCTCCAGCCTTCCAATTCTGAAAGGCAAAAGCAAGACTGAAGAGATGGACCCAAAGAAACAGAAAAAGTTTGAGAAAGAGGAGAAGGACTTCAGGAAAAAGTTTAAAGTGTGTCTCTCTATTATGTCTTTAAGCATGTGTATCAATCCAGACCTCTTACTGTTACTTACTTACTGCTGAAAAACGTGAAATAGCTCTATAGTGCAAAAAACATGTTGCTCCCTCATTTAAATGCATTAATACTTTAACAACAAATAAACGCAATAATTTTAATCCAAATTATTAGAACATTGAGCATAATCATCTTAAAGTGACATATGCTTTCCATACATGAAAAACTAACGTGCTATCAACAATGTAAAATTTGTTTATATTCACAAACTCAATATTGATGATGTAATTTTCGATCTCTTTCAGTATGAAGGGGAGATACAGGTGCTGTACCAGGTGACCATCATCCCGACACTTACTAATAAGAAGTGGGGTGTGAAAGAGCTTCCGGTCAAAGCAGGAGAAAACCTGGACGTCATTGTTAAAGCCATGGATAACAAACTGATCTGTCGGAATGAGGACGGCAAGTGTGAGTATCTGCTGCTTGTTATAAAGAAAATGAATCAGTTATACATGTACTGCTTTTTCAGTCTGTGCACCACAAAATTGGACCATCCAAGTCTAAAAGCTGCCTGTCTGTATTTTACAGTTGGTTATGTTTCGACCAGCCACATTGTTATGGAGTAAGTACCACAAACATTCACAGGTTCATACACACACAGACTATGAAAGAGAGACTTAACAACATGCTGTCTGTACTGATCCATTTGTTTTTGTTTACAGCGATGGTGATATCTACGATGATATTGGAGATGGTATGTTTTTCAGTTAATCTTTCATCATTTCATACAAATATATTGTAGATATCTACTGGTAAATCAGACCTGAATTACCATTTATAATAGAGATAATCTTTTTAATCAGTATTATATTTTCTTTTCAGATTGCATCTATGACAACGATTAAAAAAGCATTCTGCACGATTTATTGTTTTATTTTCACTGATATTGTTCATGTTATTTATTATGTTTATTGATGATGTACATTGGGAGTTGCTTTAGGTTAGCCTGATAATCAGACTGAAGTGTCATTTCATTTTCACTTCATTATTCATTAATCAATATTTGAATAAACTGGGCACATGGGCAATGATTCAGAGATCTGAAATCAGGCTAGCTTTAATTCCTTTGAACAATGTCATTCTTTTAAATTTAGTTTCTTCAGAAAAACAACAAAACAAAACAATTTAATGTGGTTATGTTACTTGCAACATCTCAACAAAGTGGGAAACATTTGTTAGAACAACAGTATTTGCATATTTTTGTTTTCTTCATGTATTCCTCTTTTTAGGCTGCCTTTAGAAACTCTTATAAGATTAGCTACATGTTTAAATGAAAGTTGTAAACATTACTTGCTATTTTGTTTTTAATTCATGTCTTTGATATGATATACTGTATGTATATTCCACTGCTATCTGTAAGGCCGACTGAAATTTGTTTCAACATGTAGCCTAAACAACTGTTTTAGTGCCAAAGTGCCTCTAAAATTCTGTACATACAATTATGACATACATAAATACAATTTTGGAAATAAAAACGTGTGTATGATTTTTCTCTACACACCTTAGTTTGTCTGCTATAGAAAGAGTGCTCCGGTTCCATAAGTATATCTCACAATAACATGCACAATACACTGTGGTGACGTGTGTGCAGGTGTGTGATGTGTGCACGGCTAAATGAAGACCAATTCTGACTGGCTTTTTTTCCCCAAGTCAAGGAATCAGGAACTCCTCAATCATGACTGTCTCTGTGCAGTTTATGTGCAAGAAGGGAATCAGTAACATCTAGTGGCAGCCACCAGGAACTGCAACAACAGCAAACTTCACACTGGGATTTGGATTTCAAGTAGAAGTTTCATTTTTGCTGTCAGTTAGGTTATTGACACAATACTACAGAGATTAGAAATAATGTTTGGTATATCTACTCAACGTTACTAAGTTTACACTTCCTTGTAGTGCTGAAACGATTAGCCGATTGATCGGTAACTATTTTGATAATCAATTCATCTTTCGAGTCACTTTTCAAAAATATTTGCTAATAACAGATTCTTAAATGTGTGTATTCTCTGCTTTTCCATGTTTTATATAATTATAAACGGAATATCTTTTTGGTTTTGGTGGTGGGACAAAACAACACATTTGAAGACAGGAAACTGGGAAACTGTGATGGACTTTTTATAGACTTACAAATTAATTGTTTCATTGAGATAATAATCAGCAGATTAATCGATAATGAAAATAATCATCAGTTGAATCAAGTTATTCAAATTCAAATTATGACCAAATGATTGACCTAAACATCACATGAATTAATTCAGGGGTGACAATAAGTGGGGAAAATACTGGATGATCCACATTATACATATTTATTATGTTTGAGCTGTTTCCAGGGGTCAAACTTTCTAGCAATATTTAGCAAATATATCTTCTGTCTGGCTAAACTAAATCAGTTTTCATCAGCTTACCAACTGTTTATTGATTAATTGATTTAGCTAATTGTACATTTATTTGCTATGTTCAGGCATCATTACCTTGTGAAGCAGGTGAGCTTCTATTGTCTGCTGCTTTAGTCCAGAAGGAAAGAAAAAACACTGGAAATGTTATGTTCCCGAAAAACGACGTTTGGCTGACAGTAAAATTGAACTCCAGTGGCTTTAACCAGGTTTTAACTTTCCTCTCACGTCAAGAAAAAAAAAAAAAAAGAACACAAAGTGACTTCCGCTCTGGCCGGAAGTCACTTCCTCGCTTCACCATGGTTCCTCCGGTCGCAGTGTCGCCGCTCATCAAGGTAATAACACAATTTATTTGTCCTGAGGATTGTACGTGCTGTCGGTTTTGTCAATCTGAAGGGGAGAAGGGAATTTAAAACCCAAGCTTTCCCCTCAAGGCGTCGGCGAACGGGCCGTTAGCTAGTTATTCTAGTAGCATGCTAGCTAATGTTTGCTAGCAATGACATTGAGAGCAATGACGTCACCTTACAGGTGACCCTTCCTCCGCAGTAACACCTGGAGCACCTGGAGCATCGTCCACATCTGTCTGATGCGAAGCCTGCGATTACAGTGGGTCTTTTCAGTCAACAGCTGAGCGTCGTTTGTGTGCAGGTGTCCGGCGTTATTTAGTTTTTGTTAAACGGTGATCAGACCCTGGTGTTAAAGACTGAGCCGCGGAAATAAAGGTCGTTATCTTTCAGCTAGTAGCTAGTGTTTAAAAGTGACCTCAATGAAGTATTCCTATGGAAGCCCATTCCCGCCAGTGAAAAGAAGAGAGAGAAAAATTGAAATTATGAGATGATAAAGTCACAATTATGAGATAAAAAGTCGAAATTATGAGATAAAAAAGTCACAATTATGAGATAAAAAGTCGAAATTATGAGATAAAAAGTCAAAATTATGAGATAAATCGAAATTATGAGATTAAAAAGTCATAATTATGAGATAAAAAGTCGAAATTATGAGATAAAAAAGTCAAAAGTATGAGATAAGTCGAAATTATGAGATAAAAAGTCAAAATTATGAGATAAATCGAAATTATGAGATTAAAAAGTCATAATTATGAGATAAAATGTCATAATTATGAGATAGAAAGTCGAAATTATGAGATAGAAAGTGCGCATGCGCCACCTTTAACCCCATGTAAACGATGTGCAATCCTAAATAAGGCAACTATAACAGTTGACTTTTGTAAATGTTTGATGTTGGATTAAGTTAAGTTGTTGTTTGAAAGTATCTCATAATTATGACTTTTTATCTCATAATTTCGACTTTTTATCTCATAATTATGACTTTTTTATCTCATAAATCTTTTTTGGGCTTCCATATATTGCAGTGGAACTCTTACGATAAAGGAAAAAAAACTTTATCGACAGCTTAACCTGCTGACATGTCTTAACTTACTCAGTTAGCTGCTTAGTCGTAGTTGTTTCACAAGTTAACACGTTTGAATCGCTTGTATTTCAGACGGCCAGGTGGTCTGCCCTGCTGCTCGGCGTGTTATATGGCAAGCAGAGGTTCGGTAAGTTCATCTCTGCGCATGTGCCAGCGAGTGTGTCAATGTACTAACTTCAAGGGCATCAGTTCAGTACACTCGCCCTAATTACTCTAAAGTGAAGCAGAGCTTTTTATGGCATTTTGACATGTCATAGTAGGACAAGCAGGTGTAAAGTATAAAATTAATAATGGCTGAATTCCATTTAGCTGCTTTAGTTTCACGGTCCTACACTTTCATGGCTTGCTGGGACACTTTAATATAAAGGCCATCGTCGTTTAACCCTGCGCTTTTCGTAGTATGGCAAGTCAAAATGTCTGTGAAAATGGCCTATTATAAAGTTGTTGTAATGCAACACACTACAGTGAGATCAGTCTACATCTTCTTATTATAGACATGTTACTTTGCCAATTAAGCTATGTGGCAAATAGGTAGCCCCCTTTCAAACCTGTAAGGGGTGAGCATTTTGATACTCTACATAAAACCAGTGTGTTAAATACAGGGGATGTCAGGCTCCTTAATTAACACCAATGACCCCTGAAAACCTCAGAATCAGATTTTTAGTAGTGTGATGTTAATGTTTATCTACTCGAACTGAGTGGTTTACATAGGCCTGCTCTGATTTATAAAGAAAATATAATATATATCATATATACATATATATATTATATTATAAATAAATGAATCTATGGATATACTGTAAATAATTGTCATAAGGGTAGGCACAGTGTATAAAGCTAAAATACAAATGTTCAGTGTTTGTTTTGAAATATTGACCGGTTGTGGTGTTGTGGTGGTGTTGTTGTTCAGAGTACCTAAAGCCCATTGCTGAGGAGGAGAAGAGGGCTGAAGAAGCTGAGAAGAAGGTCCGGGAGGAGCAGGAGCGCATCTACAAACAACTGTCTGAAGGTAACACAGGACCACACACTCTTTGTTCCTGTCTCACTAACTGTCTGTCACACAAACACGGCTTTTATTGGTGTTTATTCTAATGAGGCATCACACATTTTGACATTATGTCCACTAAATGTCTTATTTATATATTTTTCCATCTTGTTTTCTCTCCTCTCTGCAGCAAATTCTGACACCATCCTCAAATGAGCTCTCTCTGCACCTGAGTCGTTATGTTCCAAACTCAATAAAAACAAATATTATTTTTCATGTAATAATCAAAATGTTCTTGTTATTTATTTATTTACTTTTTTGTGGGGGTTTAACTTTATACTAAAATAGAAAATAACATCAAACCAGTCAATATCATCTAATTCAGAAGGTCTTCTTTCAAACAATTCACTTTTTCAAGTTCTTCTTCAGGTGTAGTTAGTTGTATGCAATGTGTAGTACATGCATTTTGTGACTAGAGCACAGGTGTTTGTGTGTGTGTGTGTGTGTGTGTGTGTGTGTGTGCGCGCCTGTCCTTCAGTAGGAGATGAGCATGGTTGTAATCCTGGCCTAGTTTAGCAGCAATCCCAGGATTGGGGTCAGGTACCAGTAGTAGAAAGTGCAGTGTGGACAGAAGTGTTCCCTCAATACTCTTGTCTGTTGTGTAATATTGTAAGCTTCATTATGAACTCTACCTTGCCTTATAGCATTATATAGTACATGCTATTGTATTATAATTGTTACGGCTATGTGACTCAAACAAAATGTATTTGTTTTTAATATTAAGTTAAGCTAGTAATATGTCTATAAAAGTAATGTTTACCCAAGTGGTAGGTATGCTTAGTTGGTGAATAGTGAGTATTAAATGACATAATTTTAGTTTGGAAGCAAGTTTCAGTATCGCAGTCAATGAATTCACTCAGTTACCTCATAAAAATACATTTGTTTTATTTGGGTCATCATTGTACACATGGAGCACATCAAGAGGCAAGCTTTAAAATCCTGACCATAAAGTAAATTAAGTCTATTTAAAAACTGTTAATGGGTATATCCACAGCATATTAAGGAACATTTATTGCCTAATATTACATGGTCATCTGATACACTCAGTCTTTCTTTCCATATGTGGAATGTACATCAGTAAATTGAGGCAATCTCAATCATTAAGGGGATCAAAAAGAAATTACTTGATGACTCATTTGCCAGTGCTTACGAATCACACTAATTTCACTATTTAAAAAATAAGCATCTATATTTCAACTAGAAAAATATTTTTTATATATATTTACAGGGAGGAAGGAGATATGTACAAGCCATTACAAGAACTTGTTCCTTTGTCTCAAACAGCTCTTTACTCTTGGAGCCTCCATTGTCTGTCTGCAGAAATTGTTACTGCAGATGCATGATGGACTAGTGGTAAACACTGTTGCCTCACAACAGTCCCTGAGTTCAGGCCTTCGACCTTATCCTTTTTGTGTAGAGATGTATGTTCTCCACATTTACGTTTGGGTGTTCCTCTCGCATCAAAACCCATCATTGTTAGCTATAAATACTCTTATATCATTGCCCTTGAACAAGACACTGGCCACAGAACTAGAGTCCTCAGGTGGTTCGCTAGCGCCGACCCCTGCTCCTATTTAGGATGGGTCCGTTGCAGAGGATGAATTTCCCATCAGGATTTACTAAGTGGTAACCTTTTGCACCAGTTGGAGAGAGACGTTTGCTCCTGCTACCATATAATGCTTCAAAAATTGGAATAACCTTTGAGGTCCACTCATTCAGTTCATAATAAAGTTAATCTCATCTGGAAACAACTAATTTCAAGAATAGTGACTGGGTTTCAATGTGCTCTTATTGAATAAGACATTTGTAATTGTATATTCATAAAATAAACATTCTCGGCTACTCTCTCAGACGTATGTACAGTATGAAGGCATCATGAGGAAGCAACTACAGGCTTGTTTGCAGACAGTAAAGTTAAATTTCTATGCCGTGGCCTTAATATTCATATAAAGGAACCATACTCTATAAATATGCATCTTTTACTGCAGCAGTCTTGTCATCTACCTTTTGGCTCTGCAATCAAAGTAAACAAACTCTCAGTTGTAAATGGAAAGTGACTGGAAGGAGTGAACATGAAATATTGGAATATATGTACAGTAGTATAATTATAGTTCTATCTAGCCATTATCTGAATTTACATTCTGAAACCCTAAATGAATGTTACATTAATGTACAATATACAGTATGTTTGAAAACAGAGCTCCAAACATGATATACAATCTACAGTGACATACTGTACATGGGTATCACTTACTACACAGATGTATGTACACGTTTCATCCTCTCATTTTTGCTGTTTCATAACTACTTTATAGAAACCGTGAAAAGAAATATAAAAGTTTGTCCCACAACAAACAAACACACATACACACAGCATCTTTCCATCTGAACTAACATTAATCCTCCATTTTTTTAATTCTTTTTTTATTTTGGCTCACCTGGTTAGTGTCCCTTAAAGATAAATCATTGCTCTTCATGGTGATGATTCTCTTCTCGTTCAGGTTTGTTTTCTTTTCTGATCTGAACCAGTTTTTCTGAAGAAATACTACAGCTGCTGTGCATTCACTCACGTAGCCGTCTTCCTGACTTTATTTGCATGTTTTCCTTGGCGGTGAGACTGACTGACTGGCTGGCTGTGGTGCTCAGGTAGTTCTGATGTCAGTCTGTCATGAGCCGTCTGTGTGCACTCCCATCACGTGCACAGATTTTTGACCTCTTAGCACACAGAGCAGGTCTTGGAGCCTCCACCGCTGGTGTTGTTTGTAGTACCTGGTGGACAAACATCAAAGAAAAGAGTCAGCATATTTGTGGATTGAGCAACATTTAGTAATTATTAGGCATAATTGTTTTTCTTTTTTGGCTGATTTCAGTATTCAAACTAATAATAACCCAGTTTTAACTTTTTAGGTTCAACGTTCCCTGGGATCTCAGTATTTGCTCCACATAGAGTCACACTTAAAAAAAAAGCTACCAGGTGATACAAAATGGCATTCAGTGGCACACATGAAATGACTGTAATATTGGGCAAACATCACTGCAGCTGCTGTAATACATTTCATAGTTGTGTGATTATTCCAAAGAATCACGGCACCTTTATTGGCTGTGGCTGCCTCTTTAGCAGCCTTCTCTTCCTCTATAGCTTTCAGTTTAGCCTCATACTCTTCTTTTTTAGCATTCCACTCCTTCCTGTTGTTTAGGATGCCGTCCAGCATGGGCTGGATTTGTGGGTGGAAGCGAGAAAACTCCTAACAAGAATAGAGTGAAAGAAAAAAATATGTTTAAAAAATTCGCAAAGGTGAAAACAGAGCAGTTTAGGGTGTTTGTTCACATGTGTTGAATGCTCCAAAGAGAATAAATGAGCGGATGGATTTTTTTTTGTCAGACCTACCATAAAGGTTGTGTGTATGTATGTATGTACAAAATTGCACAAAAGCAGAGCAGGAAACCTCCAAATATATACTAAATCAATGATTTGCTTTGGGTAAACTGAAAAGAACCATGTACTGTTTAATTCATCAGTCAAAATGCAATATAAAACATTACCTTGTAGACAAACGTGCAGACAAAGTCAATGAAACCACACTGAAGCTTTGGAAGCTCCGCTGCCTTGTTCCTGTCCATCATGGGCTGGTGGGAGGGACAGGAAGTGTTTGAGCTACTCAAAAACATCATAACATCCAGGAAATCAATAGCTGCTGCTTAAGTGATTCGGAGTAGTGAGATTAATGCTTCTGGCTTTGTAATTTTCAGTACTGTTGCAATACAACTTGCAGCCAGTCATCACAATTCTGCTGACCAGCACTGGAGCGAGTGAACAAAGTAAGAAAGTACGTGCCGTTGTGAATTTTATTTGTGTTGCACTGACTTGGAAATCAGTTGGACTGTTGTTCAGACAAAACAAGACATTGTGTGGATATTTTTCACTATTTTCTGAGAAAATAATTGGCAGATAAATAGATAATGAAAATAATCCTCAGTTGCAGCCTAAAACCAAGCCACGGATAGCCCACACAGATATTTAATGATACTTACATGTGCTTTCACATATGCACGTTTTGACACGGATAAAAATATACACATATTCAATATAACAATTTTTAAACTCACAATAGGTTGTTGTTCCAGTACTGTCCTCTCCAGGTCACCCTGCTCCCAAAACTCTGCTGCTACAGACAAGGCAACCTGAAAGATGCACACAAACACACAGTCATCTGTAGAAAAGCAGATCACAAACACCCTGTGAGTCACTCATTTATTACATTTCTGTGCTTCTCACCTTGCTCTGCACCTCCCAAGGCTTGGTGATAGCTGACAAGTCACATGCGGTCATCATCATAGCCCTAAAATAGAAAAGATAAAGAGGAGAAATCAGAGAAATGTAAAGGAACAAAGAACTATGTGTGTGCTCGTTGTACTCACATGAGGATTTCTTTTCTGGTTGTTTCTAGAGACATGAACTCCACCCACTTCTTTTCATCCTCATATGTGTGTGAAAGGTCCACGATCTTCTGGAACATGGTTCTTTTCCTAGCAAGGTACGAGGAGAGGAAATATTTTACTATTTATCATCATGTGTTTTTACAGCAAGGACATAAGAGAAAGAGCAAAATGAGGGAATAAACAGGTAGAGTGAGTCAATGAGAGATTGTGCTGACTTGAAATAAAGAGCCAGGTCAGTGGCGATGATGGCGATGTCCGTGAGATGAATCACATGGTCTACCTGTCGCCTGTGGAGGTTCTGGTAGATATTCAGTGACTGCAGATGAGAGACAGGCATCAGTCATAGTTAGTGACGGGAGGATGTGATTAGGAAGAGATTTCAGCGATGTACAAGTTAGGTTAAGTTATTCTCTAGTTCACCTCTTCTTTCTCACCTCGTCAGCCAAGAGGAACTTTCCAAACTCTAGATGGTGTCGTTCCAAGATGGAGGAGCCATGTAGCTTGGCCAGAGGGTTGCCAGATCTGTTGGCGTAAATAAAATGCCTCAGATATGAACAGAATTAGAGATGAGATTAACAACAACCACGATCAGTTTCAAGTATTAGGCTTCAGCATTGACATACCGTATGACTTTTTAAAAGATCATACTAAATTGTTAACATGTTTTGACCAAAATATCCCCCGCTTTCAAAACATACTTTACCGTATGGATTTGAAGGATTTCTTCCAGGAAGCGATAGAATAAAATTTTGAAAGACTTGCTTGAAATAGATAATTCACCACAGTGAACATTATGTCTGATTTTATTGTTATCAAGGCTGTGTTACCTGTAGATGGCCATGCAGCTGAATGTCTTAAGATGCATTAAAAAGCTTTGAAAATTGACTAACATTCATGTAGAAAAACAATTTTTCTGAGCTACACGTGAGGACATGAACGCATCTGTTTTGTATCAGCGTGCCCTTTCAACTGCATTACCGCACAAAAAAGATGTAACTTTGATTAAAATAAAACCAGGCATGATGTTCACTGTGAAAGATGTCGCAAGTTTCAAGTCTTTGCAAGTTGATTGTCACGCTGTACTAAAATGAATGGCAGTTAATGGCACCCTGGAAGATATGAAAACCCTCACTCCCACTACTACCTTAAGTCTTTGCACTATAACTTTCATATTACAGTGATATTGCACACTTTCTACATCTTTCTGTATATATGTGTAGATATATTCATGTATGTATGTATAGCATATACATAACTGTATATCTTCCTTGTAAATATAGTTTCTCTTTTTATCATTCAGTGATACTTTTTATATTCTACTTGGTTCTATTGTATTGCCTATTTTATTGTTTTATTATATTCTAATTTTTTGTTTTTGTTTATACATTTTCTGTGTGTGTAGCGTGAAGGGGGGCTACAACAGCCTTTTATTGTGCAATCCTATATTGTATAAGGACAATAAAGCTGAACCTTGAACAGTGTACATTCAGATAGAAGGTGGTATGTGTGCACATACAGCATACAATATGCATACATATAAATTATTTTCCGTATGGTTGGATTATTTGTTCTACTAAAAAGTGAAAAAGTTCCCAACTGCACTTACTTGACTTGGTACAAGTTGTTGGTCCCTCTGTGGTCAATATCATGGAGGAAGCCTGCAGTTATCATGGCCATTACCTCCAAGTCAGTGTAGTACCGCTTCAGCATTCCCGTCTGAGCACACACACACACACACACACACACACACACACACACACACACACACACACACACACACACACACACAGTGGTCAAAACAAAGAAAAATACACAAAGTCTGTTTCATGGTAGAGTGCACCAAAGACCAAAAGGTTATCATTGTAGATAGTTTTCCTTTTTTATGCATTCAGACATGGAATAATAGTTTGAAATTACTTCTATTGTAAACAATATAAAAAAGCAATACCGTTAAGAGTGTAAACATGGTCTGCCCCACGTTGAAGCCATGACGCCAGTTGTGGTAGGTGATTTTTCTGTAGCCTTTACTGACTGAGTACATGAACCGGACCAGCACCTGAGAGAAGAGAAGTGATTAATCACATAGACTTGGTGCTTTATAATCATGTATACAATGTTATTATGTGTGTGTGTATGTGTGTGTGTGTAGATCACCTCTTGAGGGACCTGGAACTTCTTGACCACCCCGACCTCATAGTACATCTGGATCCCGCACTTCACCAGTTCCATCTCTGTGCATTTAAAATCCGAAAAGCGGAACTCATAGATCTCAAACTTCTTAATCAGTGGAGGTAGGTCTTTTTTCTGAGAGGGAAATGACCAGAACAAAAGCAGGGTAAGAAAAGTACACAGCACATTCATGGCACTGGCAGACAGACAGTTCTGCTTGAATATAAGAAAAGTATTTTCTCATACTGGACACTGAATTATAGTCGAGTTTCAGTGTTACCAGGATATTTAGGAGCTCCTCCTCTTCACACTCTCTGGGTTCACGGTCATAGGACTCTCTGGTGTTCTGGGAGAGATGAGAAAACCATTGAGGTTGTAAGCATGAATTGACCAAATAGCAAGTACAAGTACAGAGGTAGTTAAACCTCCAATAAAGTGAAACAGTCATACTGAAAAGAAAGTGTGTAACATGGATGAAAAAAGCTAGAATATGCACACTGGAACTAAAACTCCTCTGATTATTACAATATTTATAATTAATTAACAGGGACAACAAAAATGATGCAGTACTGACCAGGATATTCTGGATCTCATCATCCCGACATTTGACATGGTAGAGCACCATGTCTTGAGCAATGTCTTTCCGATTCTCCAGCTTGTTCATCTTGTCGTAAGTGTCCGTGTTCAAAACGGACCAGCCCAGGAACTGGGTCAAAGCCTGAGAAACAGGGATCAGGACCAGGATCAGGATCAGGAGAGGCTGGTTAACAGTCACAGTCCAAATTAAACTGCTTGGTAGACATTTCTTAATCACATCATACCAAGATGAACTGTATCATCATTGAGTATTTCGTACTATATAATGTAGAACAAAACTCTCTTATGTGACAGAATTCAGTGTTAAGAACCAACAATTGATTTACCTCCATGAGCTGCTCATCCTGATCATCAAAAGGCTTTCCATCTTTCCTGTTGTAAAAAGTGGCCACACCAACTATCTCTTCTTTTTTGTTGACGATTGGCAGCGAGAGAACATTTTTTATGGTCCAGCCGCTGTTGTCGAGTGGCTCAGTCTGCAACATTGAAACAACAAGCAGAAACACATGATACTGTATGAACATCTCTCTCGTGAGTATCTCTGGACTGGTTTTTGTAAAGCCACCTCTTTTCCTTTTAGCCGAGTTCAACCGTCTTAAGTCTCTTACCTGAAACTGGAACGTCTCATCAGCAGCTGCATTCATAATGTTACAGATCTGAGGAGCAGAAATAAAACAGATTGATCAAGGTGGAGACACATTAAATTGGTGCTAACTGATTCCACAGCTTGTAGTAATGTAATGAAAAGGAACTCACAAAACCGCTCTCTGCAACGTAAGTAGGCAGGCCGCTACTCAAGGCCCAGTGATCTGGAGTCGGATTGCTGTGTGATAGACGGGCAAATAGACAAGTTAGTTAGCACGTATGAGCACAGATTGTGTCCAAACTGGGATTGGGCAGCTTTATCTTCATCATCACTCACAACTGAGTAACATGGTACATAAATATACCAATTCTGTTTTAAGCCCTGTTCCCCAAAATGTTGCTAGTTCTGTAAATAATTAAATAACTAACTGATTTTTTTTGGTATTAATCCATGATCACATTTTGAATAAATCTTCAGACTGAGATAAAATTAAAAAGATTTACTCACGGTATTACTTTGATGTCTTCTTTTCCATGCAATATATAATCAATCACTTTGTAGAAAATTACCTCCTAGAGGAAAAATAAAACACAAACATTAGATTTAAAGCATTTATTGAAAAAAGACAAAAGGCAACATCAAGTATGTAAATATCTTCTACCAAGCGAGTGTTATAATAATGTTAGATGAATTAAATAAAAGAATGTACCCTGCCGTCAGGAGTGACAGGGCCAGAGTAAGGTGGCTGCTCTCCCATCAGCACTGGCCAGATATCAAAGAACTCCTGGATGAAGATGGACACAAAAAAATGCAGAGGAAGAAGTCACAAGTGCATGAACACAAAACATGGGATATTACAGGCAAAGACACAGAAAGACACAGTACCTTCTCCTTTGTCATGTCTAGTAAACCAACAGAGTAGCGGTCACAGTTGAGGTAGGCTCGGACTGTGTACAAGGCTTTGTGAAACTGTCGCTCAATGTCTGTCAGCTCTTCAAACACCTTGTTGGCAGACCACAGCAGCAGCTAGGAGACGTAACACACACACAGCAGTCAACAAGCATTCAGTTCAAGCAGTATAAATGCAGTAATTCTGTATTTCTGTAATTATATCAAATAAGTAGAATGAAAAGCCAAACTCTGAGAGTGACTTCTATCAGAACATGTGCAGGCTGACATCCCTCACCTGTCCTTTACGTGTCTCACAGCTGTGGAGGTAACTCAGGTGGTAGATCTTCAAGTTCAAAGTGGCAACCTTCAGATACTTTAAAAAAAGCTACATGGACAAAGAAGAGAAAAGAAAGCACAAAACCTCTGATTAGATAATATAAATTACACATTATGACACAATATAAGATGTGTTGATGTGTGAGGATATAAGATACAGCATGATTTGATACGCTGCAGGAGGACGGACTATACACTAACCCCCAAAATGTCCTGTCAGTTTGGATCACTCAGGATGTTGGCTAGTTGCAGAAAAGTAGGGAGTAGAGTAAAATGAATCTGTGTTGAGTTAAACATTATCTGTGCTTTTATTACATAACCGACTAATTGACTGACTATATACTTTAAACGTAGGTAACGCATTCACAATACAGAGTGCTAAACAGCTACATGACTCAAAGCTCACTTCAGAATAATTATTAAGCATTATGACAAAACTGAGGCACATGAAACGTGTTGTGATTTGCAGTCTCCAACAAACCAGGCACCTCATCTCTACATTAAACCATTTTGTAATTCTTCTGTCTCCACTCTACTTTTTCTTTTCTCTTCCTTTGGTGTCTTCCATTATCTGTTCATATTAGACTCTTTTCATGGCTAAGCATCTAAAGAAAATTGTTTATTTAGTATTTTTTATATAATCAAGAGTGATTTTAAATGAATTAGACAGTTTTTGTCATGTCTAATAAAAGACCATCATTCCAGCCATGTTTGAATATGTTTAATGGGGTAATTTAAAGGTAATGATGATATTCAGGCAGATAACAACCCTGACAACTACAATGTAGAAATGAAAAGCTTTTTGCAAACAGTATTTATTTAAAATTACTTTAAGCACATATTGCAATACTATAGGGAATAGTTTGATTCCTGCAGTGGATAATATACAGTACAGAATCTTTATTAATTTAATTAATTTAATGATGTCATACACTGTGTATATATATATATATATATATATATATATATATATATATATATATATATATATATATATATATATATATGTATATATAGTTACACGCTGTTAATAAAGTAATTAACCTGCTGTGGATCTAAGTCCACAACTTACCTGACCACCTTGAGCTTATTTCCATTCTGAAGCTTAGTTTATTTCTAATTGGGATGACATCCTTATACGTGATGGATTAATGACCTGACCTATTGTGAACACACACTGGTCCCACTCGTAAACGCCTTAATAATCTACCAGTCGGCTCAAAGGGAATTCCCTCCCACCTGTAGTGATACACTTATGTCAGCTGTCTTTTAGAGATAACAGAGTTTGATATACTCTAAAGGTCCAAAAAGAGCCACAATCAAAATATGACTTTTTGCTTTGTGTCAACAGCTGAAACAAATTCTGTAGTTTCATTTCTTTAGTTTTATCAGTTCATGGTGAAGAAACTATGATTTTATTTTGAGGCCTTTGGCGAGGCCCCTGGATGTCACGCTGCTCTGATATGACTTTATATGTGCATTGAATGTGTGAACTTTGTGCGTCGGTGTTTGTGCGGTTGGGACTCACATCTTCATCCTCAGCAGTGAAGTGTGGTCCCGTGGTCTTGTTCAGAGCCATGATCACAGCCACCATGTCTTTGCCGTTGAGGATGGGCGTTGCCAGAATGTTCCGGGTCTTGTAGTCTGTGAGTTCATCAACGAATGAGCTGAAGTGCTGGTTCTAAAAAACGGAAAATCATTTTTTTAGTATATAAAAAGTATACTTGCAATCACACGTGCACACACACAGGACTTTATGTTACATTGCAAATGCTTTCATTACTTTTACTGTGTACGTTTTACAAAAACTCATCCAGATTTATTTTTGTTTTGAAAAACAAATTTGGTCCAAAATTACATGTATTGCTTGTCTGTTGTTTAATTTACATAAACCTTTAATTTTTTTCTTTTTTTTTTAGTGTATTGTCGAATGTTGCATGAGGCATGAGTGGATTTATTAGAGGTCAACGGTGTTCCTAATCTATCATGAGTTAAATGACACTGATTGCCTTCAAATTAATATTTTAATGAAAGTCTCTTTTTTTAAATGCCACGTAGTAGGTACATAGTTCTAGGCCTCTAATGCATGTACAATATAGACCAAAACCAAGACCATTATTGTAACAGTAACCTAGATGACAAATCACTTGATAGTAATGTCTTTGGAAAAATGCCTGAAATCACTGTACTGAACTTGGCAAGAAGGAATTACCAGGCATGCCTTGGAAGAATTTTTTTTACATGATTTGCAAAAGCAAAATGTCCCACAATCATAGCGTCAACCAGATGTTTCCCACTGCTTGATTATCAAGGCAATTTCATGAAACTACAGGACTTATTTAAAATGGGCACTATATATATTTCATTAAATATCTTTAAAAAGCTTGATGTAAATGCCCGCCCTATTAAAAGCCTGACATAAAGGCATCTGTTTCAGATTCCTGCTGACTGCTGACTAAATGCCAGAGGCATCTAATCCACAGCTAGAGCAGAGGCTGATGGGATCTGGAAATAAATGGATTATGTCTGACAAGGGGATTTACACCCTCACTTGGTCAAGTATAGATGCGTGTCACTAACTCTTCTGTTACTTGTCTACAACCAGTGTAGGTTTTAGGCATGATGTAATTCATGAAAACATACAGATTCAGAAAGGACATGCCATAGACCATTGTCAAAACTTTACATCTGTTCAGTTTGATATAATAATAGACGAAAATATTGTTTAGTTTCTACTTCATAAACAGACAAGTAGATGCTAAAGCTACAGTACACAAACATTAATGTATATACAAATGTTTTAAACCTTGGCTGCCTAATACATAGACTATTATGTCTAGATTGCATCAATTGTATTCTAACCTCTAATAGCTAATTCTCTATAATGGGGGTTGTATGATACATTTCCACAGTTTGCATCATTGTAAGCATTTAAAAGTTAAAAGTCCAAAATGTTTCCAGTCGCTCCCAACAAAATATCATTTGAAGGTTGCTCCTTATCTCTTTTTTAGTTTTTTGAAATTAAAACCACAAGTGCCACATGAAATGAACAGTTCAGTTGTCATGGATGCCACAGCCTTATTGCCTTTTTCAGATGTGAACTATCAATGCTTGTCCATCAGCAACTTGCTATTTTTAGCGTTGACCTACATCTGTTTCACCGGGATTACTTTTGGGGAGAAGAATGTCGGCCAACATATTCCTTCAGCAACGTGCCAGTGATCCTGAGTTTTGATCATCATTTGTCATCACGTTGATGCAAAAATCACAGACAAATCCAATTTCGCCCAATTTTCTAAATTGCCCCAAATTGTCTAACAGAGCCAGATATATTTCAGGGAAATATACCACAATATGAAAGTTACTGCAGGTATGGCAAAGTCTTGCTGCAACTTATTTTCACTAAGGTGTGGATTCACACTTGGCCATAACGCTGTGATCCTACTCTGTGCTGCAGCAATTTTATGCTGATATTTATACATAAAAACTGCGCCTAGTGCAGTTTTAACTTGTCTGCAAGTCACATTTTCAGCAGGACCTCTTATTAAAGGGCAGGTTGGCTGAGTCACATTTAATTAATGAGTTAAAATCATTAGTCTTACGTCATTCTTACACTTACGAGCTACAACGAAGTTCAGAAACAGGCTTGTTTACTATGAGATTAAGAGAAGAAGATAAACATTGAATTATTAGTTAAAGCCATTACTGTATGTGTGGGATTTGAAAATTGAAGGCTGTGGCATCATCTGGTGGTAGTATCATGAACGACACCACGACAGACAGCAGTGCAGATATGCTCAACATCATCTGCTCCATCATTTTAATTTTAGGATTACTGTTCATTGGCGCATTTTTTTCCCCACTCCACTCTTACCTGTGTGACATCTTTCACATTAACAGTCTTCTTGGTCAGGGCCACGTGGCCGACTATTCCCATGTCGAGTGGATAGACGATCTCAGAGTCTGGTGGCACCACACAGTCATCCAACTCTGCCTCCGTGTTGATGTTGAAGAGCCTTGTGGCGAGCTCTCCGATGCCGTTCCGCTGCCGGTACATGAACAAGCTGCACCGGTCCGCGTGGATGAGCGCGCTGATTCTCTTCAGGATCTTGAAGACCACCTTTTCCACGTTGATGTTCTCCTGCATGTCCTTGATCAGGTCATACATGATTTGGCTTTCTTCAAACTTGAAAAAGAGAGAATAATAGCCCCATTTTCAGAATTTGGCTTCAGTAGAGAAAATAAGGACCTTCATAATAAATATAGAAGTTTGCCAAAGGTTATACTGCATATAGATGGGTTTATGTGGGGTAACTCAGGCTGCTCAACTATAACAAAGTTTGGTCAATAGTTTCTACCTGCTATTTTTTCATAATAAACAAGTGGTGAAATAATTAAATTTACCTGACTGAGCTCCTGGAACTGGCTGAGGTTGACCTGTTTCTCTGGAAGTCCTGACGCCTTCGATATGGAGGCAGGGCTCATCTTCTTGGCAAAGTACTGTTTAGCAAATGCAGGATTTCCCTTGAGGAACTTTTCCACATCTTCCTTTTGCACACCCATGGTTCCTTCTTCCTCCTCTTCTCCCAAATGCTCCTGTCTTCTCCCTCTTCAGCTCAGTGTTGGAGCTCCCGCTCGGTCCAACGCTGCTCTACACGAGCTCCCTCCAACTTCTCAGAGTAGAAATAGAAGAAAAAGAATAAGCAAAACAATGCACACAGATGCCAGTTTCGCAGTTTATCCCTTAAGGAAAAAAGCTAATCTTACCCAGGTATCACACACAAAGGGGGAAAACAGAAGTGGACACATTCAAATGCAGGTAAAAAATAATCCTCCTGTTAGTGGGATGAGTGGACTGAGTGAGGGAGAGCCCTGAGGAGAAGGCAGAGGGCTGAATCCAAACAATCCTTCTGTCATCAGCAGATAGTGCTGAAGGTTAGCAGGGATCTGCCTATGCTAAACTTGTCAGCTGATCATCTAGTAACAGATATCTGGGCCAAATGATCCAGTCCTCAGTGTGCTTCAGTACATTCAGTACCTTTGTTAACAGCGCAGATCAAGTAAATCACAAGATTCAAATCTGCAGGAAAATATAAAACACCAAGGTTTCAAACAAAAGCTGCTTTTCACTGCACTCTTGACTTTTCAGTTAATTCCAATTAGCATTTCTTTTACACATTTTAAATGCCAATTTCAAATCGAATCATTCATATGTATATTTAGATTTACATAGATGAAACAAATCAGAAACATCAACCACAAAACAAAATGAAGATGGAAAAAACAAAACTAGATCATCTTGGCTTGGTTACTATCAACTTAAACCCCAAAAGAGCAGAAGAATAACACCTCCAATAAAAGTATTAAACTTGTGAAATAAAAAATCATAATAGGAGAAATCTTAGGCAGGGTTTGTGAGGAAGGGATCAAAATGTAATAACCCCTGTATTTCCTATTTTATCTAGATAGAAATACAGATATGTATGAGATACAATTATACATTGAGTCCAGGAGTATTTTTAGTTTATCCTATTTCTTCTATATTATTTTTCAGTTTGTTATGTGTCTTCCACAGTGTACTGTTTCTGTCTGTCTCTCTCACACATGCAGGTCTACCTGTACAAGCTCTTTAAGTCCTTATTAAACAAGGCCTCCTCTGGCATAAGCCCTATTTAGTTAGGACACTAGCTGATTATCTCAGCACCCCAACTCTCTGTCTTTCTCCACATGCAATCTTTAATGCAGTCTACCTGCAGTGCCTTTCTGAGTTTCCCACAGCAATCACTGGTATATTTAGGAATGGTCAATGATATCCTGAGAGGGCTAAGGGAGTAAAGCCAGCTAGAAGCTAGACACCAATTTAACATTCCCGAGATAGGACTGTCAGCAACAAACACACACAGACACAAAGTGGCGAAAGAGAAATGTTCTGTGCTTTTGTAAGAAAGTTAATCCTTTCATTCAGAGCAGGGAGGACCTGTCTATAATAAGGTTCCATAAACACCTTAAACAAAAGGTCAAATAGATAATCTGCTTCCACTATAATAGATTATGGCAAGTCCAGGGTGTGTGTGTGCAGCATAGAATGAGTGGGGGAGGGAGGTCATAGTGATTTGGGTTGGTCAGTTTGATAAGAGTGTGTATTTGATGTGGACCTGCTGTGGCTCCTGTGTAAAAACCCCTGAAACTGAGCACTGGGCCGGTCGATGCTGTTGTGTGTAGAAACATGCTTTCAGGTTTTCAGAAATAGTTCAGGAAAGCTTAAGTAGATTTATTTTTGCACTTGTTATTTTAGAAAAGCATAACAGGGAGGACTGAATCTTGAACAGTTTCATCTGTTAATATAAAGTCTGTATATCACAGTGGATCAGTTAGCAGTTAACAAGAGTCTACAGCCAGAGCTAGCAGCTCTGTGAGGCTGTACGCACAGTGGTGCTCTGAGCTAAAAGATAATGTCAGCATCTTAACATGCTTACAATGCTAACATGCTAATGAGGGGAAATGTTTACCAGAATCACCATCTTAGTTTAGTGTGTTAGCATGCTAACATTTGCTAACTGGGGAATGGGAATGTCAGTAGTTTGGCAGGTAGCCTGTTTGTTCTTAAACCAAAGTATTGGACAAATTAACATTTGGACCTGATGATGGCGCTAGAAGAAGAGCCAGAGGATCACCAAAGTTATTACAATTCATCCTGATAGGTGAATTAATATATTAGAGTGCAAGTCGAAATTTGTGAATTTTGTCCCCCATCACTTACATTAAGTGTAATTCTTCAATGACAAGATACGCTGAGGCCAAATCTTCTGTCAGCTAACTTGGATTTAGTGCTCCACATCACTATTATACTACAGCTTGTGATGGCCCCAGGGCCTCTACCAGGCCTTGTGTGTGTTGTGGTGTTGCTGTGTTGTGTATGTGTGCTGAGGCCATCACGGAATTGGAGGCAGCTGGCCACTGTCTGCAGGCTGCATAAAACCGCCCCCTTCCATTTTAGGGGCTCCCTTTTCCCCTTGGTTGCAGTGGGTTGCTATACTGGTTGCAATGCTGACATTCACCACAAGATGGCAGAAGACCCATATCTTAGCACCTGTACTCATAAAAGCCCTCACACACCCCTGGTCCACCCACACAGGTGTTTTGACTTGTTTGGCTTGATTAGACCTCTTCTCAGCAGGACTGTGTGGGCGTGAACACAATACATGATAATCAAAACATATGTTAAGTGTGGTTGACTGACATCCCCCCCATACTCTGCTGGTAGTAAATGAGGAATGCCAACGCAACAAAGTTTGACATGACACATATAAATGGAAACAATCAGTGTGAATATGTTAATATAATATGTTTTTTCTAATTTTATCTTATTCTATTTTATTTTATATTTCTTCACATTTTTATTGCTAATTTCTCTATTTTATATTTGTATTCTTGACTCTTTTTTTTCTTTTTCTTTTTCTTTTTTTTACAGTACTTGCTTTTTAGTGGCTTTATTTTATATGTCTGTATATATTTATGCTTATTTCTGCACCTATACACCAAAGCAAATTCCTTGTATGTGAAAACCTACTTGGCAATAAATCCAATTCTGATTCTAATTCTGATTCTGATATTTAAAATATAACACACAATGTTATGGATATGTTCAAAGTATATTCAAATCAATATAGAAGGAAGCTCAGTCTTTGTGGCTTGATGTTACCAAGAAGTGGAAATACACTTTTTTTTTTTTTTGTCAGATCATCCTAAACCTTTCTGGCCCAAAAAATTGTCTTGACTCATGAAATGTTTCTTTTTCACATCACAATATACCAAACATAAGTCCACAACCCCAGATACCAGGACATGTCTCCATGTTTTGTGAATGGGATGTACAGGTTAAGCTTAAGATTTTAGATAGCGGGTGTTTGCACTGTCGCTGAACGTGACGGTATTTAAATATATGTAAATACAGCAGTCATGATAGTCAGCAGAGGGTGTAATCATTGTGTTTGTTGTCTATCAGCCAAACAAAACCAGCTGATGATCATGACCTGAGGCTTGGAGCATGCTCACAGGTGTCCTCAGATAAAAGGTTAATTTATATAAATGGTTTTAGAGGATCAATAGAAGTATTCATCATCAATCACCAATTTCTTTACAATAAACAACCTCAAGAATCGAAGCAGGGTCACAGAATGACTTTGTTAGACTGGTTATTTTTATACGCTCCCATATTAACTCCCACATTTTAATAAATGTAATTTATTGCATTTAGGGACGTAAAATCTACATCAATCTATAAAAAGGTATATACGAGTCTATTTTTGTCGATGATCCATTTCAGACCTTACAAGTAGGATTATAGTGCCGAGCAGCACAGTCAGTGGAAAAAATAGATCGTCTCTCTTGATTGGCTTGTCTGTCTGTATCCTCACTGAGGAGACTGTTTACTATCAGCGTGGGGTGACTCTGTGGTGATTAACTTACTCTTTTATTTTGTGTATAAAAGCAACAGGTTGAAGAATTTAAAGTAAGCAAAGCAAAATGCATAATAGAAGAACAAAGCCACTCATGAGGAAGACTTTGGATGTTATTACGTGATATATTATGCCAGCAGTAGTCTCGTGTGACCGGGGTTAATCCAGGAAATGAGAGTTCACAGCCGGGAGAGTGAGAGAGAGGGTGTGTGTGTGTCTGTAGGTGCATAATTGCACTCATGCGTGCAAAGTTGCAAAGTGATCTTTCTTTGTGGTGAAAGCCCTCTCAAACACAATGCATGTAAGCCCTTATCTAACTGTATTATCAGTGTTGATGTAATTATAAGTAGATCATCCAATTATTTGGAATGGTGTGAGATTTACCAAAATACATAAATCCTATGCAGTATAACTTTAGCAGTAACAGTGCATGTCTTTGTATATGTGTACATGTAAGAATACAATACATTTGAATTTACATTGTTAATAATAATATTAATATTCATACTTTTTAGATTTTGAAATTGAAATGAGGAAAGCCAACTCTCCTTCATTACATCTTGTCAAGGTTTTAACCAGCAGCTTATTGTAAGCATTTCTAGTGTATTTATTTATTGTGGAACTGTTATGGTTTGTAGGCTTCTTTAAAAATGTTACATAACATCTTTTACAGCAACAGCTTAATATGAAATAATATGAAAATTTTAGATGTCTTGTGCAGCATTTACATTCCCCAGTAATTCAGCTAACAGTGCTTGTCCATACAGTATTCCCCAGTTCTTGTATTGGTGGACTCACCAAAGTATCTGAGGAGTTGAGGAGATTTATCTCTCACTATGTAGAGTTCAGTATATACCTATGGTTCAGTGGAAAAACTATTTTGTCTAAATTTAAAGCTCCTTAAGAGGACATTTAATAGGAATATTTTGAACACTGAGGCGCAAGTGTAATTAGGTTATTATTGACTGTTTGCCAAGAAATGCCATGTCAGAAATATAGGTTGATTTTATATTTGAATTTTGCAGTGTTTTAGCTTGTTTTCTTGTTGATCGCAGCCTTGTTTTTCAAGTTTTCTTTTTCACAGACGGATTTGGGTAATTTGTACCAGTGTGGCACTTTGCCCATAAACTTTTAACCGGCACTCTCTTGGAAACGGCAACTCTCTCTTGGACAACAGACATCGACTTCATTTTTGTTTTGTTTTGTCAGAAAAAAAGTGCCGGACTTTAACCTACAAAATCAAATCCCTTTCTTGGTTCATCCAAAACTGTTGCATGTATGCTTTTCATCATGACCCAGACATCAGAGAACAAAGCTCAAAAGTGTCTGTTGCTACCCCATAAGGCCATAAATAAGACATGCATCCTATGTTACTACAGAGTTTGGTTGGGTTCTAATTTTTTTTTTTTTTATTTTTTGTTGTTCTAATAGGTGTTGTCAGCCAAAAGAACATGAACCCTCAATTTTCAGAAAACTCCCTCTTGAGAAATGTTTTGCTGTATTTCCCAGATTCATTCTCTATTGTCAAAGATACCATTTTCCTTTAAGTGAATAAGGATTCTTCACTGGTGGAATAAAACTCGGACAAAACATAAATGGCCATATATTTTATGTAGCAGCAATTTCTTTCAGTTATTAATACTTTAAATTTTAGCCAGTTGAGTAAAAGCTTCATGGTCTGTACTGTGCTTTGCGTGCATTTAAATTCAGTTTATCTGTTTGCACCTGCATCTACTCAGATATGCAGGTGCCTGGTTTATTGTGCTTCCAGTCCGTTACATAAAGGTCTAATTGTTTTTATGGTAACTCTTGGGCAGGTTTGAACGCAGAAGCCAGATTACAGTAAGGATTTCAACCCAACAGGATTACCTCTAGATTTAAGCACCTTATTTAGTTCCAAGCAATGAAAATCAGCCTTAAGCTCGTCTGTGGAGTGTGTATATAAAGGTTGCCTCAGACAACCACGGACCACGAACAGTAGTAGAATCTCAATCACTGTTGTTTCTTTGATCCAAAACAGGTAAGACGCTGAAATTGTACTCATTTTAATACAATTCACCTTCTAGTTACTTGTTCTGAGATTTCTTTAAATTTCGTCAGTAGTCATCAGCAGAAAGTATGTGAGATAATTTACTGTGAAGAATGTAAACTTTCTGTTCTGTCAGCTTTAACTTGAAATTAGAAACTTGATCGAATAATGTGGTGTTACAGTTTGAAGATGTATTTTTGTACTTTTGTTTTTGGTATAGACGTTTTAACTCAGCATGTTTTTTAGACTGTGTTGTGTTGCTCCAGCATATAATAGGCTGTCACATAGTGCTACTATTTTCTTTTTCTCATGTCAAATGGTACAATATATTGTTGCTGCATTAGTGTACAAGGGATCAGGGATGGTGGACTATTTTGTCCTGAGACCCAAACATGCACAGCTTTGTGTCAGATAATGATGCTCATATATTCAAACTTGTATTCAAACTGATATGTATGTTCATTATAGAATGGGATCCTCTAAGCTGGCCCTGCTGCTGGTTTTGCTGTCCTGCGTGGAGCACTGTCTGTCTGCCTCCTGTGTCGTCGACAGCTTCACAGTCAAAGAGGACTTTGACCCCAAGAGGGTGAGTGAACTGAAACACACAAACGTGTTGAAAAAAGTAAGTAAAAAAAGTAAGTGAAATAAATTCTTCCTTTTCATTGCAGTATGCAGGAAAGTGGTACGCACTGCAGAAGAAAGACCCAGAGGGCCTGTTCCTGCAGGACAACATCTCAGCTGAGTACACCATTGATGATGACGGCTCCATGACTGCCTCCTCCAAAGGACGTGTCACTCTGTTTGGGTAAGTCAGAGGGCCAGCAAGTGACTTTTTGTACTCACAGAGCTGATAGACTTTTTCCCTGCATTATTTCTCTCATTATCTACAGATACAATTATACAATTCACTTTAACAAAAGCAATACCCCTCCTGGTTAGGGCAATGGGTCAGTTTGGTCACAAAGACCTTCTTGAGTCTCTAAGACCTGGGGAGGTGAGGGCAGCGCAAATATTCAGTTTAGGGTCAGCGGTTAGGAAAGGTGCTCTGGCTCTGCTCGTGGTTCAGCTGAAGATTTCAGGTAGGAACAGGTGTCATTTTCTATAATCACATTCTGAACAGTATTATCTACAAACCGGGTTTTCCCTGGATTACGGAGGATTAGGAAGAAATGCAGGTTGGAGAGGTGTTTTGTTTTTACACAGGAATGTGGGCTTGAATGCACTTTTACTAACAAACCTCAGCTGATTGAAGTGCTCATGACAAGGACAGTGATATTAGCCAAAGTCTGTTGATTTGTTTGATATTTTTCACTTTGATGCTAACACGTGTGTTTGTATCATCATGCTGCAGCTTCTGGGTTGTGTGTGCTGACATGGCTGCCCAGTACTCTGTCCCCGACCCTGCCACCCCCGGCAAGATGTTCATGAACTACCAGGGACTGGCCAGCTACCTGTCCAGTGGAGGTCAGCTGTGCACAAATATCCCCCTCACATCCTTCATATAGTTCCTCATTTTCCTTCACACTCGCTAACCTCTCCCTTTCTGTCTGACCAGGTGACAACTACTGGGTGATCGACACCGACTATGACAACTATGCCATCACCTACGCCTGCCGTACCCTGAAGGATGATGGCAGCTGCGACGACGGCTATGCCCTCATCTTCTCCAGAAACCCCCGTGGCCTGCCTCCCGCCATCCAGCGCATCGTCCGTCAGAAACAGGAGGATATCTGCATGGCCGGAGAATTTCAGCCTGTCCTGCAGTCCGGAGCCTGCTAAAGAGAACGAGAGAGGAGAGCTGGAGAGTGTGAAGCTGAGAAAGCCAGCTGGTTGAAGAAGGAGAATGAGAGAACGCATGTGACAGAAGGCTTGTATGTTGTGTTTTGGAGAGTGATAATGTGCAGTGAATGGACAGATGCAAAAAATAAAAAAAGAATGAGAGGAGGGGAAAAAATGAAGCGTAGACAGTAAAAAACCTGCATTTTTCCAACTAGGATTCCAAGACAAAAATCCATTTCCTCTTCTATCATGTGCTCATCCATTGTTTGTTCAAGGAAAATGTTACTGCTGCCGTAGTGTTTTCAGTGAATGTGAAAGTTAAAATAAAAGATATTTTTCTAAACAGTAAAAATATCACTAGAATTTTGTCCTCTTTGTGCTGTAAAAAAGTTATAGCGTGCAATTCCACTTTCCAAAAATGTATTTGTGAATGCATATAAATCCCATAGTAGTTAAAGAATAATGCATAAAGCACAGCTGTTTGAAGCATAAAAGCATGTGTAATAAATATTTGTCAGCAGTTCAGGCTTGAAAACATGTTGCACTTTGGCCATGTAAGAGGCTGCGACGCCTCCTGAGCTCAAGAGAATGCAGCCAAACCCAACACAATGTACACACTGAGCAGTAATGAGCTTACTGGTGGTCTGATGTTCAGAGACCTTAGTCCTGTTACACTAACTCAACAGTTAGGCCACTTAGCGCGCTCCAGGGGTCAAGGATCATATCAGGAGCTTTCTGAAGCCATGCTTGGATTAAAAAGATGTTTGGCTGTTTCCTCACAGGTTACAAAAAGCAGCACTTTGATGCTCAAATGGTCCTGTTCTTGTTTCTTCTTTTTTTGTAATGTTACATCACAAAATAGGTAAAATGTGGTCAGCTTATGGAAGGGAAGGGAGAAGCAAGATGGCTGACAGTGAGAGACTGAGAGAGAGGCAGAAAGACAGACGGAGACTGTTTCTCTTGCTGGTGTGTAATCCTGTTGATGTTATGCAAGAAGCTGGAAGGCAATGTGCTTAAAGCCGATAAAGGCAGAGCATCACTGTAAATCAATATAATACACCTGATGTCCTGGCTTACGTCATGGAGGACAGTCAATCAGAACAGCCCTTACAAACACTTTGTCACTAACAGACATTTACCTGTTTTACTTCGTGAGGCATACACGTGAGAAAAGAGATGAAGAGTGGAGTCCGCTTGGACACAAAACTCACAACCCAAAGATGACACAAGGGGAAGAAAATCACATTTTTCTTAATACATGACAGTGAAGTAATATTTTATTGGACTTAGATCATTGCACTTTGTTGCGACTCAAATCAGCTTATTTAAAATATTCCGTTGACTCAAATCATTTTTAAATTTGCCTTGTTCTGTTGTTCATAATTATATCAGAAGAAGAGTCAGATACACACTGTTCCAAGAACAGTATACAGGATGATAGAAATAGACATATAGATACAAATAAGGACAGTAAAGCTGAACATAGATAGGTAAAAATAAACACAGAACTATTATGTACAAACAAGTAGGCGAAAAATAGGTGGATATATAAATATGTAAAAAGCAACAATTACCAACAACATATAATATGTATATACAGTAAAGTGTTTCTGTAAATTGTAAACAAATACAAAGAGTGCAAAAGAATAAATATTGAATGATTAATGTAATAGATTACTTTATATACATGAAATGGGTGATTGTATACATGTCTATACAGCGTGTAGGATTTATTCATATATATTTGACAATGATGGATGATATGTACATGTTAAAGCACGATAATTATATTATTATACAGCACAGAAAAGAATGCAAAAAATGCACTGGAAACATGTTGAATTAATTCACTCTTTCTGGCATTTCTTAACAGATTTTTGAGATGTAAAGTGACACCAGGGAGGATTAAAGGCTGTAAAAACATTACAGTACAATTTGTCAACCTCACTTATTTGGTATATAACACAGAGGCATGCTAGACTGATTTATTTGTCTGCATCTTCTACCCAACAGTACACCATTTCTTATTTTTTTTAAATATCTCAGTACTCAAGGTTTACTTAAGGATGAAGATATCTTAACTTTATCAGTTTTATTTGTGGGAATGTGTGACAGGGGATCGAGGGTAATCTCTCTGAGGAAACTAGTTGGCGGGACAGTGTGTAAGAGGCACCAGGCCAGAGCTTTAGTTAGTCTGCCTGTGTAAACTAGCTTAGCTCTTATGGGATCAGCTGTTTGACCTTACTTCAGTTGAGACCATCTGTAATTTGCAATTAAAAAGGGCTAAACCCAAACAGTGATTGTCAAATACTTTTGTACTTAAACTGATGTCTTCTATCCTAGGGCATACGTTTTTGTCATGTTCTTGGTTTTCACGCTACACGGACAGTAAAGAAAACTGACATTACATAAGCATCACTTTGAATGAAAAACAAAACAAAACAAATGAAAAAAGACTTGTTGTTAAAACCCAGACTGTAGGCTACAAGCCTGAGGTAAGAATAAAAGTGTATTTATCTGCTTGAGTCTGGTGAGGCTCGAACTTGTCAGGGGTTTTGGTCTTTTCACGGTCTTATGCACAGCCTAACAAAGCAAGGCTAAAGTGACAGACAAAAATCCACTCATTACTCAAATTTTAAGAAATGCTGGTTGAATCTAATGTAGCGTTAGTGGCTTCCCTCTTATACTGGCACATTTTGACATTAGAAGTCTCTGAGGGAGAAAGGCTTTTACTGTCCAAGCAGACTGTATCATGTCGCTGCATTCAACCAGAAATATTCAGCTCTGCTGCATATTGGACATTACAGTTTAAACTCACTACCATATTTTGTGAATATTTGCAATTGCTACCTTTAGTGGACTGTATATTAATTGCTACAATAAGATCTGTCCACTAGAGTGCAGTCAAACCACATTGAACACTGAGCACTGAGCTTGAAGACCTTTTAGACTTAAAGTAGTTATAATAGTCATAGTTTCTATTAATAGTCAGTCATTTTCATCTTTGATCAATTGATGTTGTCAAACGTACTTTTTTGATATTGATCAGTGACAGCTGATCACCTCAATAACAAAAAACAATGAGCCCATCCTGCTTGATTTTTTATACATGCAGTCTTAAAGTTATCATGTTGAGTGTCTAAACTGCTGCTTTATATTTTCAATAGATCTCCATTCTGTGATCTTATTTAGCTTTTGTTTTGAGTTGTTTTATCCTATCTAATGTATGTCTTGAGCTTCACTCTGAGGCTGAAAAGTCAACTCTTATTTCCTAGAAATTGGGATAACAAAGTGTATAAACATAATTTCTGGGAGACAGGGTTGGAAACGGTCCATAAAATCACACAACTGCAGCATAACAGAGGAATTTCTACTTCTGTAGCTTTAAGTATTATAGACCCTCCCAATGGTTCCTTGTTTAACTGTTCTCCGCACAGTGCCATTAAAGCCTACATATTTTTATTGCCATTGACTGGGCTTAATGTTTAGCTCAGTATAAGTCTCTTTTACAATCTTTACATTTATCACGTGGATGGTGTGAGATGCCAGTGCTCTACTCATGGAAAGAGGTGTATTTCAGTGCTGTTTTTGAATTTGTGAGATAGCAGAAAGGAAAATATGACTGTATATTACAGTTTGATTTAAAACGTCAACATGTTTCTCTTTAAAGAGGGAGAGTCTGTCCAACAAGTGGCTCTTTTGTTCAGGTAGTTGAAGCCAAAGATCTCCCTGCCCAAATTTACTTTAGTCTTGTGTTGGGATGTGATCTTCTAAATGGTGCCTGAACGCAGCGTTTGAACTTGGAGAATATCTGGAGGTGCGCTTGTTTTTGAAACATCACCAGACCAATTAATCCAATGATCTGTCTGTCTCCTATTCATCTCTGTCCTCATTCTCTCTTTCTGGGATTCTGTCTGTGTTAAAGATGCAGAAAACAAGGGGAGAAAGAAGCAGACTGCCTGTGTGCTCCAGCTGCCGTCATTTAAAAGATACGAGACAACATGAACAAGCTTCTGCTTGTGGATCGGGCTCCATAAATCTGCTCTAAAGGGGAAACACCGCAAAACAAAACTGAACACAACAACAGTATATTATATACTGTAGCCCAGTGTGTCACACACACACACACACACACACACACACACACACTGACCATTAAAGTGAACTAACTAAAGTGAAGAAATCTCATACAACTGTTTATCAAGAAAAATGGATATCACTTTTTTTTTTTTTTTTTTACAGGTCCCTTAGTTTCCGAATTATTTCCTTGATGTTACTGTATTGTACTGGTATTTTGTTGGGGACGTTTTCTGTAAAAGACTCATGTCAACCATACAAAATGGAGAAGATGTTCAATTTCCTAATTAATTTCTAACTAACCTAGAAAGAGTAACTCAGTGGTCAGGTCAGCTGAACCTGTAAATATGTCTTCCTGTGTGGTTGTAAATGGCAAATGTAAGTGTGCAATTCAACAAACATGGAGAAAAACCTTTTCAGTTCTAAAAATAGCTTTACTTGGGTTACCAAATGGATCTTTGTGACTGCTTCCAGTTATTATTATAAGGCTTTTCTAGGTCTTTCCAGGAATTCCCTCCGGAAACCTATTGTTTAGGAAACAAAGGTGCCTGTACCAAAATCGAATGTTGTAACAAACTATTGTATTGCTGCTCATAATTGCCAGCAACACTTCTCATCGCTGTCTTAGTACGTACCAAGGTCTCTAAATCTATACGTGATTATGTGCAAATGGAAGATCTCGTATTCAGTCTTGGCCTTCAAGACTTGTTTTATTACAAACAAGAAAAGGTAATTGGATGCTAATTAAGGGTAAGGTGATTCATTGCGTTTGTAGTGCAGTTTTCCTTGCTTCAGGAATGAGTGTCTGTATCTTGTGCTGTAATAAAGAGCAGATTGATGTCATTGAATTGAATATCAAGAAAATGGCACCTGAAAATTCCTGACTGAAAAAAACCCAACAGGTTAAAAATTTCACTCTCACTGGCAGATGTTTGAAATAGGTTTTAGAACTTAAAACTGGCTCTGTGAGTCCCACAGAACAAAGAGACTTTATGTCATAGGTTCACTCTCCACAGTTGGATTTCGCCTTTCATTATACAAATACTTTCCACTTGAGCTAAATTGTTCCTTCAAAGGGAGTACAGAGGGCATTCTCATTTTCTTCTTTACATCAGGTGTCCTTTGGTTTGAAAAGTAGATATGCAAGGAATTAAAATGATAAATGCTGCTGATACGGGTTAAATTACAGTTATTATGATCACACGGCACCAGTGTGAGACATTTCTCAGAGTTTCTCTCTGTCTGTTTGTCTAAATGTCTACCTGTTGAAATGCTCGCTAACTTTGTTGACCACCTGTCTCTCTCTGTCTCTGACTCGTCTGACTTTCTGTCTCTGTTTTTACGACTCTTTGAGATGTCCAACTGGGAATCTGACGGGGGTCTTCTTGACAAATTTGTCTAACTGCTCTGTAAACCGACGGTGCCTTTATCACATTGTTGGAGGACGGGCAACAAGGCGCTCATGAGGATAACCTGAGGCTGGAGTCAGTGGTGTTTCAGGGTTCACATTTAGTCCCTCCATCCAGATTAAGGCACCATTTTCTATACAGGGTGTTTTGGTGTAATGAATTCTAAAAAGCCAGTCTCACTTTGTATTGTGGAGTTTTAAAACCACTGTTGTTTTTTTTAAACGCTCATGCACTGCACTGTATGTTTGTCGTGTGATCTCAGGTAGCCTGTTGATATCTTACTGTTGTGTGTCCTGGTCCACTCTGGTCTTCATGTTTGCTCTGTAAACAACAAGAAGTTCTAAAATTGCAAAAACCTGCTTGGCAGAAACTGTGGAGAATTCAAATGAAAGTCACAGCGGGGTTGTTGTGTGTGCTCAGGTTGGACGTGCTTATTAAGGCATTATCAGATATATTAGAGTCCCATTTATCTCTCTCAAGTGGAGCAGAGAGAAAAAAAATCCTAAAATGACTCAAAAAGGAGTTACGTCTCTTTATTTGTGTGTCTGCTCCCTTTTAGCTTATATAACCAACTCGCAGATAAACCTGTGTGTGTATAAAAAACAAACATGTGGACTACAGCAATGTCAGCCGTTCTGGATCATTTGTCTTACATTTAAAGCATGACCCAACACTTCCACACATATTGCCTGCCTCTAAATCATTTTATTTTACAACTCTGTCTCTTTACTCTTTACCTCATTATTACAAGGGTTGTCTCCGGAGTGTCTTTGATGAAAGACCTGCAGTATGTTTTCTGGCTGACAGAGACATTACTTCACACCTCACCTCAGTCACAGCAGATGTGTCCGCCCTCATAATAACTGTGGGGAGGCTTCACGTGTTAACAACAGCACTAATTATAAAGCTAATGTTTCTCTCCTTTTCATCTGTGTTTTTTTAAATCCTGTAGCTACTTTTATCTCCCCCCCCCAAGAAACAATTACAGGATATAGTGGATGTAGACTCTTAGTCTTTTTAAACAGCATTTGCTTGAGTTTAAGTCAAAAGAATTTTTATGCAACTAGATCAACAGTGAAAAAAACTAACAGCAGGTTGCAGCAACTTCTGAGCCCACTGAGGACACTGTATATTGGCATTTGTTGATTTCAGTATAAAAGCCATAAAACGTTTATTCTGACATAAAAATAAGAGGTAGGCATGGATTAAAGAAACTTTATTTAGACCGAGCACAAACACAAAAACAGCAGACAGTTAAACGATATTCTTGTAAAAGGACTAAAGGTATGTATTACATTTACTAAAGTAAACTTTTCCACACTAAGAAATACATATCTTGTTTAACTACACTGCATCTTATTAGTAAAACAGTATGGAGATGGTTAGTCAGTTGCTCTCACACAAACACACACACACACACACACACACACACACACACACAAACACATCTCTATTCAAAATTGGTATAAGCATGCATAGCTACAGCGGTACTGGACATATGTTTGTGGCATTTTCTCTCAGAAACAAACAATTGATCACAACAGTGTCACTGATAAGTCAACTATGGGAAAACATTTCTCTGGAAACACAAAACATTCATAGTCGAGTAAATGATGCTCCACAGCTCACGTGTAATAATCTGACACTAATCTTTTTTTATTTCCTCTCTCTCTCTCCCTTTTTTTCTCTTTTAATTTTGATCACTTCACTTCCTCCGTCCTGGTTTTATTTCTTGGTCTCCTCGATCTGCTCCACCTCGCTGGATTCGTCCACCACTTTGCCGTTGACCATCGTCTGAGTCACCACCTTCACAATCTTCCTGGTGCGAACGTCAGGCTCCTCTGCACAGAAGGAGATGAGATGAGATGACATGAGATTAAATGAGATGAGATGAGACGGAAGAGGAGAGAAGAGAGAGAGAGAGAAAAAAGGAATGTTTTGGAGATTAGATAAAACGAGTTGAAATGACATGGAGTAACATATGAGATTTACACAGGTGAGAAAGTAGGCTGCAATGAAAAGAGATGATGTGAGAGGAGGAGAGTTGAGAAAAGAACAGAAGAAGAGAAAACATTAGAAACAGTGAGATAAGAAGGGAAATTAAAATGAGATGAGTCATTTTAATCTCATATTCCTCTGTCATTTGTGTTGAATCATGTCCGTTGCCAGTTATAAGAATATCTGTTGACTGACGTGTATGAGCTGCTCAGTCAATGCTCTGTCTCCGTTTGGTTTCTCCTGATGTAGTTAGATGTGTTGCACACTTAACTTCTGTGTGTATTAACTGTACTAAATAAGATGTCTTGACAGTTTCGGGTGATGGAAATTCTTGTTAAAAACACTTGATTTGTACAAACAACTTTAACTATTCAGCTCTCCTGTCTCACGGAGGACTCTTAAAGACGTCACGGTCTTTGATTCCGTGTTGTCCTTAGTCTTCTGATGTTGTGAGACAAAGATGAACATTTTCAAAACACCTTGCAGCTTGTTAATCCGGCAGCGTGACTCAGTCAGATTAAGACACAGTTACAACACTGGGATAAATGTTTTCACACCCACATTAGTTGCTATAGGGGCTGAGCTGTTAGCGGTGTTTGCATTGTTTTGAGGTTCATAAAACAATCATTAGTCCTGGGCCACTTGGGTGTGTGTGACAGAATATATGTCTGTGTCTGTCTGTCAGCCTAAAATAAACATTTGCCAACAGTTTGCTCAACTTATCTCCTTCATCATTACAGCTTTAGTCATTCTTTTCCTCCCTGGTGTTTCCTTCAGGTTGTGATAAAATGCGTTCAAATTGAATGAATGACCAGTGTTTCACTCTCTGCTGTGCTAATGTACTATTATATAATGCTGTGCTTGGATGTCATTCTGTTGTTCTGACATACAAGTACCGACTCCGCTTTCTTTTATCAGTTTAAAATCAAAAGCCAAGCACTCACTTTTTGGTGGAGGAGGAACTTCCTTGACTCTGGGGGGCAGAAAGGAAACATGTTGGAATTACAAAGAATAGGTAGCATTTTGGGAAATACACATATTTGCTTTCATGCCGAGAGTTAGTTGAGAAGATCGATACCACTCTCATGTCTATACATTTAACATGAGACTGGAGCCAGCAGCTGGTTAGCGTAGCTTAGCATCAAGGCTGGAGACAGGGGGAAACAGCTAGCCTGGCTTTGTCCGAAGGTTAATCTATACAAAAACCGAAGCGAAAAAAGACAAGTTGTGGTTTCGCAGGGTTTTTGTTACCTCTGGATAAAGCTAAGCTAGCCGTTTCCCCCTGCTTCCAGTCTTTATGCTAAGCTAAGCTAACAGGCGGCTGCCTGTAGCGGACAGAGATGAGTGGTATTGATTTTCTCATCCAACTCTCATCTAAGGCCCCTTTTACACCTACCTCACATGGTCCGGACTTTCTGAGTTTTCAGTTTGATCCGAACCAAAATTACAGGTGTGAAACCTTGACAACTTGGGTCTTATTTTCGTAGTTTTGCCCATAATTTCTATTTGTTATGATAACAACATTCTATCTAAAGTAATAGCTGACATTCAGGAATAAAATGACATACAGCAAACTACGATGGGGTAATGGCATATTAACATGGCAGCAAATAAACAAGGGTCTTTCGCTGTGAGTTCCGCGTTGGTCGGCGCAATGTTGCTGCAATCCCAGATCTCAGCAATTAACTTAGTGAGTGCAAAGTTATTATTACCAATAGGAATTATGGCCAAAACTATAAAACTAATTATCATATTGTAGTTTTCCTTTAACATTTGCATGAATCTCTTTTTTATCCCCCCCATTTCTTCAGGAGACTCACGTTTCCTCTCCCTCCAGCAGGCGCCTGTAGGTGGCGATCTCCATTTCCAGGTTCTGCTTGATGCGGAGGAGCTGCTCGTAGTCGGTCTTGGTGCGCTGCATGTCCAGCCTGAGCTGGGAGAGGTCGTCCTCGAGCTGGTTCAGGGTGGCCTGCAGACGCTCCATCTCAGCAGAGTATTTGTGACCCGTCTCACCCAGGTTACCTTCCAGCGCTGCTATCTGAGGAGAGAAAGGGAAAATAATAAGAGAGCTGACCTGCCTTATCCGCATACCTGGGATTAATATTACCATTGTGTGCTTTTAACATTGCCCATAATCATATCAGTTTATCACTTAAAGGACTGGTGACCTGGAACACTTGAGTCACCTTTGTCCAATTCAAGAAATGTCCCAAAATGATTAATTATTCTGTGATTCCAAACGTTTACCTGTCATCACAGTGTCTGGACTGACTGTATTTCCAGTAATGTGATGCTTCAGGTTGGCTGGTTTTAAAACTTCAACCTCCTGATTATGAAATGACTTCCAAAACCATTATCAACAAACACCTGTGAACTGACAAGGCCTTGGCATCCAAAACAAAAATTCGCTGCTCAGACAAGATTATCCATCTCACCACCGAAACTCACCCCCACACAATTTAGCAACTGAATCCGCTATGTCCTTGTATGACTTATCAGCGTGGGAGAACATGATTACCGTCAACACAGGATTACAGGAGAGAAAAACAAAATTATCTTTCCCAGACACCGTTGTGGTACAGTAGCATGGACATGAATCTGAACCTCTGTAAGGATTTTCTGTGTTGTCATTCGACAAATCCCTTATTAAACTGCTCTTTCTTTAACACAATGCCATAACTCATCATGGCTTTGCGAAAAGGTAACACTCATAACATAGTATTTTAAAATCATGGTTGCGGTGTTTGCACAGCTTTATGTGTATTAGTGTTTGTTTGCATAGCTCCAAATGTAGAAATATTACTGGCATGGTTATTTTTAAATGAAAACACAAGTATGTCAGGCAGCAGTTAAGTAAGTCCCTCCTGGCACCACAAGCATATTCTTCAAATTTCTATTCTCAACATTGATCTTTTTTGTTCTTATGGAGCCAAAAGGTATGAAAACTCTTGCATTTGCTTTGTATGTGGACACAGAGACACCTCTTTCACCAAATCTGATCTTACTGTGTGTGGAATAAAATCCTCCTCTTATGTCTGTTGGTGTGTCCATGGGATATTTTTGCTCCACTTGTCACGTCCCTCCTCGGGTGCAGCAGCTCACCTGTTTGTGCAGACTCTCCAGCTCCACCTCCAGGGTCTGCAGGAAGCGCTGCCTCTCGATCAGCTCGCTCTGAGCTCCTCTCAGAGCCTCATTGCTCTCCTTCACCTCGTTCTGCACCGTCTCCAGCTGGACAGGACACAAAGCGATCGCAGGAATGCACACTCACATGAAATGCATATAAGATGAATTTAACGATTGTGCGTTTCCCCTCACTTACTCTTTATTTATTTATTATTATTTATTTTTAACTTTATTTATACCATTTTACATAAACTTATGGATTAGACTGCTAGGTGTCACTGACAAAATATTTCAATGTAGAGATGAAATGATTTGTTGATTAATTGATTAGTAGAAAAAAAATCAGCATCCATTTTGACAATTTTCAAGCAAAAATAGTGAAAAATTGCTGAACATTGTCTTGTTTGAGCTTCTCCGATGTGAGGATTTGCTGCTTTTCTTTAATTTCTTTGGCCTCTTATAAGTCGTGATGGGCATTTATTCCCTATTTTTTGACTTATCATACACTAAACAATTAAACAATGAATTGAAGAAAATTATCATTAGTTTCAGTCCTATTTCAATGAATCAGTTGATTAAAGTGAAATTGTCCCCACACCTTCTTGCGGTACCACTGCTCTCCTTGTTCCTTGTTCTTCTTGACAATCCCTTCATACTGGGAACGCAGGTCAGACAGAATGGTGCCCAGCTCCGGCCCGCTGGCAGAGTCCACCTCCACGTTCACCTCGTCTCTGGCAATACGAGACTTCATCTGCTCCAGTTCCTGCGGGGGAAAAAGTACTAAATACTTATATCCTTAATGCTGTTTTGTCACAGTGTGTGTGTGTGTTTGCTTTTGAATGAAGAGAACATCATAGTTCATAGCATTGTGTCATCTTGTACCATTTGCATGAACAGGCGACATATGGAACCAGCAATGGTTTTGTGAATCCTACACCGCAGGGTGGCAGAGAGGATGTGAGGGCATCTTCATAATTTAGATGTTCTCCATCAATACTTGATGGGGCAGAGCTCACCTTACCCCTGGCTTTTCAACACACGCACACACACACTCGTTATACTCCTACTCTGTATTCATGCATGCTCACTGGATCTCTTTCACTCTCTCTTCTCTGTGACATTGTGTTATGTCACATGCAATTTGTTTTAATTTGATTAATTATGTGTGATTAATGCTCTTGATATATATTCACACACAATTTTCCAGCCTTTGTTGGACAATATAGTTCAATTATATACTTTATTTTATGCACATTGATTGAATCATTGAAAGCATGACAGAAAACAGTGTCATCTAGTTTCCCAGCTAAGCCCCAAAGATGCTACTTTTCTGTTTTAGTGAGGGAAAAGTCCATATTTTCAAAATAGAGGACTGACATTGAGGCATTTACATTCCATAGTGAGCCAATTTAAAAGACCAATCCACCATCAAACACTTTCCTCACACTGGACAGGAGCAAAACCTTCACATGTACAAGAATAAGACAAACAAGCAAATGTAAAATAAGTATACATAGGTAATATGCATTAACATATGATAAACATGCATGGCGTATTTCAGGATTCACAAAAAGCCAAAACAATCCAGTCTCATTTGGTCAAATTCATTCTCAATATCTGCAGCAGGTCATGGTTTGAGTGTAGAATTGTGGCCCTGAAACCTTAACTGACCAACACCAAATCTAACTTACACTTTCTTTGCACCACATTATTGTAGCGTTCTGTAAGTGACCTCCAGTATCTTAAATGAATTGGATCTGTACAACCTCATTCACATCTAGTTTCAGTAAGTAGGAGATCAATCCTTCCTTTGGTCCGAGGGGGTAAGTTTATCTTAGCTTCTCGTCCCCCCTGAGGACCGTAGTCCGGATGCCTCAGATCAGCTGATTGGACAGAAAGAGCAGGTTTGGGAAACCAGATCTACCTGCTCCTTTTGTCTGTAGTAACCAGAGGACCACCGCTCTCTCTCACCCCCTCCTCCCTGCATGTTTTCTTTTTTTTTTTTTTTGGCTTACACTCTAAAAAAGACCTCTTGAGTCCACCAAATTGGGTCAGTCCGATATCAAACAACTTGCTGTTTGTGAGGGCAGGTTGGAGAATAAGAGACAGAGCCAAAATGAAAAGGAGATGAAGCAAATGTCGAGTAATGGAGAAGGCAAAGTAAACGTGATAAAACAGGTGTGTTAACAGACCTGCATACCAAATGAATGTGGGCGAAGAGGAACAAATACGGGATAAAAAAACAAAAACAAAAACAAATACAGACAGATAGAGTTAACAAACAGACTTACCTCCTCATGGTTTTTCTTGAGGAAGTAAAGTTCTTCTTTCAGGCTGTCCAGGTCTCCCCTCAGAGAGGCGATGATCTGCTCATGGTCGGTCTTGGCCTTTTTCAGAGCAACACAGTCTCGCTCCACAGACTGACACATCACCAGCTCCGTCTCCCACCTAGTGACATCCAGAAAAACAGCAGAGAAAAGCAGAAAAACAGGATACTTTATTCTTTTGAATGCAATAGAAAGTGCCTCATAAAGTTACACACACAGACATGCAGGTGGAAAGTAAACATTGATATATAAAAGAAAAACATTTGTATTGATCTAGTTCTGTCCATCTCATGACATCTCTGGTGTAATAATTTATTTAACAAAATATTAAAAAATCTCACTCAAAAAGACTTTACTGGAAAAAAGTACAGGAAAAAGTTGGAAATGAAAGCAACACGAAGTGATATGATGTTTTTCCAATAATTATCAGAATTTGCATTAAATATCTCAACAGCTAGGACTTTTAGTTGATCAAGTATTACACTAAAATATGACAAATATTTAACATTTAATCATTAATCTAATGCTGCCATGCTGTACAGCTATACAGTTATTACAAATGTGCCGTTACTGCATGAAGCAGATGCAGTTAAACCTTAATTAAAGACATGGATTAAGCTCTAAATACTCAATAAGTTATATCTAAAAAGAGAGACCACACAGTGTATCTTCACATTGTAATCATTAATCACTCACTTGATTCTGAAGTCATCAGCAGCCAGTTTAGCATTATCGATCTCTAACATGAGACGAGCATTTTCCAAGGTCTTCTTCCTCACCTGACAAATAGTAACGTGAGGTAACAGTGTTAAAAAAAGACATTAGCGTCCTTCACTGGAGTCAGTCTTCACACTGAAGTCTACTACATTAACACATTCTTCTACATTTGATGCTTTATGTATTGTGTTCACATGTTTATACTGTATTTGGTATATTGACAGTAAAAGTTAAATATTTGTACTTTATAGTGGAGTTAGTAATAGTTACAAAAGACAAATCTGAATCCTTATCCAATAAGATAACACATTCCAACTTCATTAAACTGTAACTTTTTCTGTTTGGTCAAAATATGCGAAATAATCATTAACTTCACTCGGGCTTTGTTTGGTACTTGATCCTCAAAGATCAAGTGTGAGTCAAATTCTGACTCTGATCAATCTACTGATGCAGCTCCTGCTAAAACACGCCACACATGCTGCCATTTGCATGAATGTTTTGTCTATGTAAAATAACCAAAGTCATCATAACCTTGAGCTTTGTTGATTGACACAAAAATTGAAAAGTTGCCATCTGGCTGTTTAAGTGGACCTGTCTTTGTAATGTATGTCTGGTGTGCTTGCATGTCTCTTCATGCCCACCTCTTGCTCAACAGCATGAGCTTGGGCCATCATGGAATCAAGGTCATGACCTTTGGGAATGCGGTCGAGCATCAGCTGCTTAATCTTCATCTCCAGGTCTGCGTTGGAGCGCTCCAGTGAACGCACCTAGAGGAAGTCAAAGAAAAAAAAGAGACAGTTCAATGACCAGTGGTTCAGCTTGTTTTTAATAGTATCATTCCCTTGTCTGCGTGATGTCAAACAGACATACACCCATTTGGCTGCTGACCAATAGCTAAACAGGGTGATACCGTTTCATATGTCAGACCTTGTCCAGGTAGTTGGCCAGACGGTTGTTGAGACTCTGCATGGCCTCCTTGTCGTTGGTGCTGTTGCCGTGCAGCCCGTTAAGTTGCAGGCTCATTGGCCCGTTGAGATCCTGGCTGATAGAGGCCGAACGGCTCAGCGGGCTGGCTGAAGCGAAAGACACCGAAGCACGGGAGCGAGCACGGCCGGTGTCCATCAGAGAGCGACTGGAAAAGGAGGGCTGACGGCTCATAGAGTAACTCCTCACCGACATGCTGGAAGCCATGATGAGTGGCTGTACGGGCAGAGAACACAAAGAGCAGATTGGGAATTAGACAAAATGAAGGCAAGACATGAAGAGAGAAACAGAACAAGAGCACAATCACACATGTTACATCTATCACAGCTCTGAACGGTTCATCTCTCTGAAGAGAGAGTGGATGGATGTTCAAATTACAGATAAGGGAAATACATAACTTCAAATACCAGACTGTTTGACCTATTGCAGTCATTTAAAGCTAATGTTACATGAGATATGGTTGTAGAAAAGGTCTTTTGTGGCACTTAAGCAAATGTGTTTTATTCTAGCATTTGGCCAGACTTTAATACAAGTAGGGCCTTATATTCAAGCCCACTGAACGCCCACTTAAAATGATGAAAGGAGTCTTTAAATGAGTGTACGTACAGCTCTCCAGTGGCTTTTCAAACTAACTGTCTGCATCAAAGAGATGACTGACTTTATGGTCAGAGCCACTTCAGCCTGTCCATCTGGGCTCCGTTCAAATGCAACTTCAACTCAAGTCAGTGTAAAATCAAAATGTAAATGAGTACAGCTCAACCCTGGGTCAAAAAAGAGCCTCTCACTGGGACTGAGAACACTCTCAAATACTATATTACTATGATAATATGATGCATTTTATATTCAAGAAGAGATTAATAGAGGAAAAAACTGAAGAGATGAAAAGTGGCTCCAAAAAATAGAAGCCTTCCTGAAGGTTTAGACTACAGAAGATGTGTTTAAATGTTACTAAATGATTGAAATTATGAAATTTATGTCTCTGTTTATATTCAGTTCATATGCTAAGAACATTTTTAAGTGATGTTATTTTGTTTAAATACTTCATTACTATACTATACTATCAATACTTCATTTGATATTAGTTAGTCATACTAGTAGTTTTACTAGTTAACAGGTGTTTACTTCACATTACTTCCTGGACTTCAAGCATGACTAGTTGCTGTTTGGATGTTAGAACATTGTACAGGACAGTGTATCTTTGTCTGTGAGTGTGTGTGTGCGTGTGCGTGTGCGTGTGTGTGTGTGAGGTTTCACGCATGCTTGCTTTTGTGTGTTAGCGGCCAAGAGAACCTCTCTGTCTCCCTGTCACTTGATCCTTGCAACACCGTTCCCACAACACTACAAAGGACCCAGCAGGAGACAGACGGTCCTTGTTTCTGACTAAATAGATAGCCAATAATGATAGAGCTTGGGAAAATGATCAGGAAAATATTCCGAGTGAATTCCAGTTACACAAGGAGACACTTTGTTCAGCAGGAAGTGGACTTTCATTTCATTTTTTTTTTACTTTGACAAATAGCTTTGCTGTCAACTTTGAATGAAAGTGAACTAGAAAATAAGATTAATTTGCTTGAGGAAAGTGGTAGAGGCTTTTTCTTCCAATTATAATTTTGATTTAGATCAGAGCTTCATTTTTCATAATCTCAACTATTAAACTTGACAAAAGAACAAAGTAGAATCGTTGAAAATGATTTAGTTCATCAATTCTAATAAATGTAATTGCTAAAAAAAAAAAAATAATTTCTTAAAAAACATCCTACTCACCAGGGATTTCTTCAGATAGAGGCACAGTGGGATCCAGAGGACTACAGGTGGCTGTGTGCTGCTGATGCTACAGGTGTGCTTATATGCAGGTGTACAGGAAGAGGGAGGAGCTAGCTCTGAACACGGGGTGTGTGTGTGTGTGTACTGCAACTGTAGGTCTTGAGAAAGGTAGGTGTGGAGCATTGTCATGAAACTGTAACATAACTTTCCATTTCACCTGCCTACTATTGAGAGGTACTCCAAGAAGAAGAAGAAGAAGAAGAAGAAGTACTTTATTAATCCCCTTAGGGAAATTGATTTTTTTTCCAATTCAGTTTTACTTTACCAGTTTGATCACTTCTGTAAAGCTTGGTTTTAACTTGTATTTCACAGTCTCTGATGTCTAAAATACTTAAAGAACCGTTCCCGGCATGTTTTAAGACATATAAAAATACTTTGCTTGTAATAGTAATTTGAGTCTGATATGTTTTTAAAAATGAGGTTAAATTAATTGAAAAACATTTCAGTAGTTTAGCTGCTGGACACAAGATGTCTTCTACTTACATTCTTAGTGTTTGTGCACTGGAGATTTTAAGTTTCCACATCACACGTGTGTGCGTTGCTTTTTTGGACCACAGTTGGCTTCCAAACCAGTTGCGATGTCACAAAGTCATGCTCATACGCATTCAGACAAACACAGAGAAACTTTCCCCTTCAACAGAAGAATGTGAAAACAGCCTTCTAGCGTCAAACTCTGCATACATGCATTCTGCACAGTGAAGGTCAAACATCCAAGTGAAGTAACAATACAAAAAACATGTTTTTGAGTGGAGGGTGACTTTAAACACTCAGGGCAGAGCTCTTTAGCTGCTAAATGTTCCACTACGTTTACAAGCTTGTCACTGTCTGTCTGATGTTTGGTGCTGTGCAGGTAGCAAACAGTCAGTTTATAGAGATTTTTCACTGAAATCTGCCTACTTTGGTTGAAAACTGGGTTGATGAGAGCAGTGAGTGTGAACCACAACAGTAAAACTGTGTTCTGTGAAACCAAAACAATGAGCTGAAAGATGCTAAAATGCTCCGTAGAGCTGAGGAGAACTGCAGAGTTGGGTGATAATTCACACTACACATACTTTTTCCATCGTTACTATAAAAATATAGATTATTGCAGCTTTAAAACACTAACAAAATACAATACTTACATACCCACATATTCTCTTAACAGACGTTCTGTCAGTGATGTTGACAGTACTCAGCTTCCACCTAGCAGCATCACTGACAATAAAGCATGCCCTCTCATGTATCTGTGCTATTAAATATCTCATTATCACTACCATCCCTTTACTGATTGTATCCAGCTGGGTGGAGCCCTGCCTGCAGTTCTCTGGAGCCCTGCTGTCCTGCAGTCAATCATCTTGCTGTAACCTGACCCTCCTTCTACCTGTCGGAGATAAAATATTCAACAAGTCACTCAGAGAAAGAAAACCTGCCTCGAAACAAACATGGTGTGGCGTGTGAAGGCTCAATTCAAACAGGTCAGGACGGCCAGAATATCACTACCTGCTGCTTTTTACTCACAACAGTTTACATGCACACACAAAATATATTAAAGCTTAAATTGTGCAACCTGAAACAATGTGTCATTGTTAATAAAGTTGGGGTTACTGTATTTGAGCTAAAGCTGACAGTTGGTCAGTCTAAACTTTCCCCTAAACTTTACTGTCACTTATTTACTCTATACACACTCACAAACATGTGTCTGTGTGTGTGTGTGTGTGCGCGCACACGTGTGTGTGTGTGTAGAATATCACATAAAGGTCTGTAACTAACAGACACTGCTGTGGTCAATATTTACTTCCATTTACTGAATACACACACACACACACACTCTCAGGCTTCCACAGCCCATACAGATACTGAAGTTCTTCTCATTTGCTGTCTAACTTTAGTTTTGTGAACTTTGTCCATGCAAAGTCTTGTAGACACATAGAGGGACGTCTGGCATTAAAGATGTGTTTTGGGAAGCACATGTTTCCAACGTATTATCATATTCAAATTCACCTGAGATGAAAATATTCCTTGTTTCTCTCAGCATTGCAAATGTCTCTATTTGCATTTAGTTCCTGTAAGTCGTAAGTGAATGGCTATATCATCATTATATTAGTTCATCTGTGTCATTACATTTCACAAGCTGCAACATCAGCTAGGATAGTGGCCCTGCAAAGGCACAGCTCAGCTGACCATTTTGTATTTCAGAGAACCACCATAGCAATCATGCAATGATTATAATTCAGCAGAATAATGATATCACTGCTGTGGTGCTCTGATGAAGGTTTGCCTAAGAAGTAAAAAAATGGTAAACTGAGGCCAGAGTATTAAGAAATATTTTGTGTTTTTTTTCCCTAGCCGATTTATGGCTGAGGCTTAAGCATCTTATAATAAATAATAATCATTTTTTTGTTACAAACAAACAAAACAAAACAAAGATACAGGTATAAAATCAACAATGTGCAGCATATAAAACATATTAAGATGTCAAACATAAAAGATTAGTTTTAAGAAGTGATTTAAATGTAACTATTTAATTAGATGGACAACAGAGCAAAGTTAAAGTGTGTTACATGATGCACGGGAAACTTGATTGTTGCAAATTCATCCAATTGGTTTATTGGTTAAAATGGTTGCCAGTGCCCCCGGTGCATATTCCCCTCACACCACACATCATTCCCCAGTCAATGATCTCCAGTGTTACAGCTGTAATCTATCTCCACTATGTGGTGAAGGCTGGTAAATACAAGTGAAGTGCACCACAAAGCAGGTACCAGTACTTCCCAAAAGAGGGCAGCAACAACCTACACTACTATAGTGCTTGCTCTAATCTTGTTATCCCAACACACTGTCTACATGGACTTGTCCATGTTTTTTAAGTTAAATTAAAACGTAATTTCAAGGAAGTTTGAGTAAGAATTAAAATACAAAAGGAATATATTCTTTTAACCCCTTAATGTATGGCATTGCCTTTTAATTTCCACTTTAAGTAGCTTTAAGGTTGGAAAGTCATCTTAATCTACACTTTCTGACAGTTTAATACATACAGCATATTATGGATCGGCTCTTCATTGAAGCTAAATTATGTTTACACTGAGCAAAATATTCACCCAAGACTCCATGTTTCTTAATGGCTGCACCAGGATGTCCCGTGCATCATTTTATACACATTTCCTCCAAATCCACATTCAGTTCCTGACATATCTGGTATCTTTGGAACATTTTGGATCTCCACCTGTCTTTAAAATAAAGCTCTGTAGAGTTGAACAGTGTTTGGCTGCACAGCACGAGTTTGTAACAGCTTATCCACGGACCAGCTGCTGGGTATTAAGAGGTTAAAAAAGAGACGTAAACTTAACAAACCAGGCGTGCTAGCACTCTGTACCAAAAATACCACTAAACATGAGGTGCACATCCCTACATGAGATTAATCATGATGAAGCTGAACTTTAATCAACCTTTTGTCTTACTTTCACTTTCTCACTCTGGTTTTCTTTCTCGCTCTCTCTCCTTCAGTCGGTGTGGATCAGAGTTTGGCTGTTAAAAAAATAAACAGGTGATTAGACTGGCAGGATGTCAGGATACTACTCATGACCCCACTTGACCCCTCATGACCCCTTGTCACAAGTGATCATGTGACCACGCCAGCACAGAAGAGTGCTAACAGTGCTAACATCCCTTTCATAATGTCACAAGATCTTAAACCACGCAGACAGAACATTTTATGGTTTATTTGGATGATGAAAAGAGAGTGTGAATGTGAAATTCACACTGAAATCTAGTATGACAGTTTAGGACATGACCACACCGTAAACGCAAAATCCATTTGTAATTTTCATTTTTGTAAATAAGCAGAAAAACTGTTCTGTAAGTCGATGACACAACATGATGCAGAGGGACGCCGCAACAGACTCATAACAAAGCGTCAATACACAGATGTGACAGCCAGAGCAAATATAAGAGCATTTAAAACACTAAACCTCCTGTGGAAACTGAGTGTGTGTAATTTTGACTTCAGCATCAAGCTGTGCAGCAACCTTGCTGCTCTGACCATGAACATGACTGACGCCTCTCGATGGTCATTTTGCTGTTGTAAGTGATTGCTTCCTGCTACAGTTACAGACAGACAGACAAACAAACACACACACACACACACACACACACACACACAGAGGCTGACAGACAGGCAGACTGAACCAAGGATGAGCAAGCAGACACCACAACTTTTCATTGGGTGTTTAATCTTCATCAGCAGCATTACTATCCTGATCAGGCAGGTTTTGGGTCTATGTTTTCTATGGTTGAAAACAGGTGAAGATTGTTCCTGTGAGCCTGCAGAGCCCTAACCAGAAGAAATGGAGTGACATTTGGAGCCTCCTTCTCTGATAGAAAGCTAGCAATAATTCAAGTTCGAGCACAAAGTTCAATCACAGGTTTTGGGAGCTGATCCACAGCAGAAACATAGCATCGCTGTCCTGTGAACGATGCATCTCCAAAACGTCAACTTTCATGAGCTAAGAAAACCAGCCCTGTTTTCAGCTGTGTGACAGTGGATTTTTCAGATAATCAAATGGTATTTTAAATGTTTTATATAGCTTTAGATGAACAATTTTTGCAATCCAAAGGAACATTTAATTAACAATAAACAATTAACACCTGGGACAGTTTGGAATAAGGATATATGTATATACTACCTTTTAATACTTAAAGAGAGTTTAGAAAAACATTAAACTTTCCTTGAGAAACACTGATCAGTTGATGCAGTATAAATACATTGTATTGACAGTCCAACTTTCTGAAATTGTTGGCATCTCCACAGTCAAAGTTATACTCCAGTGGTTCTACTGGGACTATTTATTATATGGGAATGCCAAGAAGTCTCTGTTTTGGAAAGTGGCAAGGGTATATCTAATATTACAGGCAAGAAGTGTCCTTGTTTCCCAGTTTCCCTACTTCTAAATGATGATTCTTTGTTTAATTTATCACAGATAAACAACAAAGAGTGTGCTTCACTGGTGCGACAGCGGCAAATAACTGCTTTGTGTTCGCTGGAAAAACCCTTGTATGTTATCTGAAAGACATGGGTAACTTTCAAGGTGGACAGGGTGTAAGGTACGCACGTCCAAAAAACTTCAACTGGTGCTGGATCAAAAAGCAAACTGTACTAATAGCTCCCTGCTATTTTAATCGAGCAACGTTTCAATCTAACAGAGATCTTCATCAGGCATTGTCAAAGCACCATCACAAAGCAGAGCAAGCAATATATAGACACAGACACATTCATCACTCAGGTGGTTGTGATCTGCATGATTGAGAGTCAATCTGCTTTCAAGCTGGACCAATCAGAGCAGGGCTAACAACACTGTCTGATACTCCCACATGGGGGAAAAGCATGCCTCTATGGAAAGAGCAAAAACAGCTAGAAACATCAAAATCAATATTTTACAGGCACATATTAAATCCAACACATCAGAAGTTGAGTCAAATATATGTCATAAAGCACATATATCAACCAGATGACACAATTATTATAAAATCTACTATATAGAAAAATACATAGAAAAAATAGAAAACAGTGATATATTATTTGCCCAAAAACATTTAAGAAACAAAGGCAAGTACAGCATTGATACCTACAACAGGAAAAGCCAACACAAACAAAAAGGAAACTAACTTTCAAGGTGAGACATTGTTTATTCAGAACGAGGTGGCAGCCATGGAACATGTTGACACGTCACAGCAGGAAAAGCACAGGTGTAAATGACAAGAGTAATGACGGCTGAATTCCATTTAGCTGCTTCAGTTTCAGGGTCCTGGTGTTGTGCATGCTGGCTCACTGTCACAATGTTATTAGTAACTGTGCTTTTCCTGCTATGACAAGTCAAAATGTCTGCCGTGAAAAAAGGCCCACGTGATGTGATGATGATGGCATTAATCTGTGTACTTTTGCATACTTTTCTGTATTTATTCCTGTTTTTATTAATTGGTACAATTTTCTGCATTCATTATTAATTGCTGCCTATGAGCCAAATTAGCTCTCAGAGACATTAAAGCTTTATTCTACTCCACTGTAATAGATGTATGTTGACCTTTTATTGAGAAAATCTGAATCGGATAACTGCAGATCATAGAAGTATGATATGCATATCATAAAGCTTGTCAACTGGCTAACCTGGTAGTCCACCGTATTTCAGTCACATGAATCCTTCAGATTTGTTTGAGCTTTTAAATGATGCATGTTGGATAATGCATGCATCATTTAAATGCTGGATCAATTGAAGTGTGCAACTCTTTTGTTTACAATCACTTTCTTTTTTCAAGTAAGTAATGTGATTACATCTAATTTCACAGCACTAGAGTATATTATTGAGAAAAAATCGTACTGTAGATTCTTTGAGGCAGCAACAAGTTGCACAAGCAAACAAGCCGTGGTCTCAGCTGCAGCCTGTTTTTCACTTTTTTTCAGCTCAATATTTCTACAGTTTTTCTACCGCCTCTGCTTCGTTTCTCACAGTTTCCCATCAAAAGTTTAAATCTAAGGTAACGAATGGAAGTAGATTCGTTATTCCACCAATTTAAGGAACTCAAAGCACCGCTTCACTCGAGACCCTGATTGGTGCAATTTGGGCCCCGAGTCTCTGTTTGATGGGTGGACCTCAGTACACTAGCCATTCTCTGATAAGAAAGATAGGAATCTGCAGCAGAGTAATTACACACAGATAACAACATATGTGAGCAACTCAGGAGGTCAGCACCTGCACTCGCTCTTTCTTTTCTTTTGCTTTAACTATCCCCCCCCCCCCCGCCAGAGTGCAGGTTGCTTTTGTGTGACAGAAGTTTGGAGATTATTATCAGAGGGGTTGGTAATATTTAAGATACGGATCTATATGCATAGCTGGTGAGTGTATGAAAAGTTGAAAGGGAAAGAGGTCTGTGTGTGTGTGTGTGTGTGTGTGTGTTAACCCTTATTTAAGAGGGAAACTTGGCTAAGGAGAGCACACTCTTATCCTGTTCACAGCCCGGGGAAGTAGCAGCAGAAGGAAGGGCGGCACCCTTGGGAGCTGCCTAGTGGTGCAGCTACAGTCCTGTTGACAGCTGAGCCACTGTAACAGTTGTGTGAGTTTAGTGCCTTGCTCAGCGGCACCTCGGCAGTAGTTGTAGATGACGGTTTCTCACAAACTTCCCACTGTGAGGGTTTAAACTGTTGAGGCTCCAGTTTCAAGATCACCTACTACAGCTGGATAACCAACCAAGCAAAGCAGGAGCCCTCAAAGTACCTATTTTACTGTGTCAGTTGGTTTTGTTAATTTGATTAATTTGAAACCAGTAAAGTACAATATCACCTAACAGGTCCTGCATTATTGTGTTTTAAAATAACATTTTAAAGGCTAAAACTAAAAAAATTTCTCAATTAGCTACTTACTATAAGTGACGGGGTCCTACATGAGCACAAAACTTTCTGCCAAAGTTGGAACAGTTTTTGCTATTTTAAATGTATTTTATGTTTTTCTCGCTGGTTTGAAGTGGGTAGGTGAGGAGTTGGAAAAGGGTGATGTCACATATCTCTGTGCACCAAACATGATTTAACAATATTTGAATCAAAATCTGATGACAGTTGTGGGTTGTTGGTCAAATCTGACCAATCCACAACCACAAACAGTCCTGATGAAGCAGATTTTAAACTCTAATGTTATAGAGAAATACTAAAGATTTGACCAGAAGCTTTAAGACCTTTATTATTCTATGTTATAATTGTTTTATGTTATACATTTCTAAATAAAGTTGATGTATTGTCCTAGAGTTAGCATTAAGCTAATTTTCATAGTACTAGTTGGTCTCTGATTATATAATAAAGCTGCCATGTGTAGTGTGTCCTGTAACTGAGGTTACTGCTGCTCACTTCCTGTTTGGCATGTTATATCTGTGTACAAGAATAAAAAATAAAAAACATAAAAAGTTAAAAAATCAAAAGGTTACTCAGAATAAAGTGATAAATATATACATATATACTGTGGGCATTAGTGACCCTTTGAATCATTATTTTCTGCCCAGTAAACACAAAAATGAAGTTCATTCAATCATTTTCAAAATCTGACTATCCAAAAAGGAAGCTTTTGTCATTTCAAATCATTTTTTTAAATGTGAAAATGACCGAGGCTGAGGCTCTAAACCAGACGAGACACACAAGACAATAATGACACAGCTCTGTGATCCATCGCTAATGTGATCATTGGATGTTTGTTTTGAGGCAGAGAGCTCAAAATCCGATGTTGCTCAGCTTTCCTTCATTTGGTCCCATTAACCGCTGGCAGCACTCTTGTTTTTCCGTTGTTGTTGAAAGAAGCCCTTTCATATTCATATTCCATGTTCTGAAGTCTGCACTGCGTGTGTGTGTGTGTGTGTGTGTGTGTGTGTGTGTGTGTGTGTGTGTGTGTGTGTGTGTGTGTGTGTTTTCAGGAATGATTCCATAAAAAATAATGAGTTAAATGCACAAATATATTAACTAAAACAGGAAAACTTAAGTCATCAGTGCTGTAGGTTAAATACTGATCGGGTAAGTGTAGGTGCTTCTCAGCCGCATGAAAACAAGAAAAATGCGTGTCATTTTAACACAGTCCCTAATGAATAGCTATTAGTATAATGACATAATTCTGACTTACAAAGACAAGTGATTCATGTTAAAACTAAATGAAACTGAACTAATCTTTAATGAGCGTATGGAATTTGGAAAAAATGCATTGCACCTAACAGTCTTCCTGATTTTGTTCACTGTAAATCAAATAAGAAAAGCCCCTGATATACACAGCTCATCTCTAAAAACTGAAATATTTGTCAAGATAGGGACAAAACTTAAAGCTGCATGTCATTATTGGGGGCAGTGAACTTTAAGTGCAGTTAATTAGGTAAAGTACAAGCAGAAATGAATATTTGAATTAAGACTATTTTCTAATGAATGACATGTTTTGTCACTTTGTCTTGAATGTGACTTATTAGCAATTAGCCAATACCTGAGCCTGATTAAAATAAATACTCCTTTCCTAGTTAAAGGGCTTGTCCTACTAGATGTTACTGTGTCAATTTTGACAACAGGAAAAGAAAGAGTATGTTTTTAGCACCGACTGAGCGACATGATACATTTCAGTGCTGCTTGCTTGAAGTAAGTTGTTGATCAATATGCCCAGTGGGTGCGATGAATATGCACGAGGCGTCCGCCGCGGCGGCCCGGTAATTGCCGGTCGTCAGGGGTGGCAGGCACAGTAATTTGCATCTTGGGGATCCTGCAATCAGCGTTCTATTCATTAGCGCGCCAGCCGCTTCATCTGCTGGCCACTCAGAGCTGCCAATCTCCCCTCGGCAGCCAAAGCATTTGAAAAAAACAGAATGGAAAAGTTTCAATTACAAGCCTGCGGGTAGTGGTGTAACAAGTCTTAAACCCTATATTTAGGCTGTTTTATGCAGGTGATTGACTGTTACTGCATTGTGAAAGAGAATTGGGGGAAAAGCTCAATGAAACAACCATAATCTCATGAATTTTATATCACCTTTATCTCGGGGTGACTGTCTGCATTCACAAGGGGAGAGGACTGTGGCTACGGCGTCTTTGCCCGTCTGAAGTGGGCCTTCACCGCTTCCATCGGAGCAGAAGGGGGAAGGGTTACATGAAAGAAAGCTTATTATACCTCTGTAAGTGAACGCTGGCACTCAGGGCTATTGTCTCATGACGATTACACACAGTGGGCAGACAATAGGCTAACACTGGACATCTCTCGTTTGCTTTGCAATAAAATAATGTAGTGATTTCCAGTCTGATACCAGCGTTTGGTTGCATATGACACAATTAATCAAAGCAGGAAAGGACAGTTAGCTGATATATGAGGGCGACTCACAGCCATAATCTCATAAATAAATCTGACAGCTCGTACGTGGACATACAAGACTTCTCACTTTTATTTCCTGTATCCTGTGTCTGCTGTTTCCCATGTGCTTTATGTCTTTCTTTTTTTTTTACCCTTACTTTTGAAGAGAGGATGCACGACTATTGGAAGCTTTATCCTGGTGACTTGAGGGCCCAGGGGATGTGTCACTCAGTGTGTGTGTTTGTTTGTGTGTGTGTGTGTGTGTGTGTGTCTGTCTGTCTGCCAGCATTGCAGCAGGAAGGGAGTTCCTTGTGGTAGAAGCAGAGGGGTCTCAGGACAAGTGAGTGCCAAAAGAGTGCACATGTGTGTGTTTGCAGTAGCGCTGTGAATCTTCTATTGTTTTACAGTGACATAGTTGCTGTTTCCTCCGTCATAAATCTACATGTTCTCACACACACACACACACACACACACACACACAGAATAATATATATAATTTATAAAAACCAATACACATAATTATGCACAAAAGCTACAAACTTGCACAGATACATAAACACAGAAATAACACATATACAGATGCTACAGATAATACACCTACACACAGAAGTACATTTGCAAATAAACAGGCACACACACACACACACACACACACTCCTCTCTGCGCACACAGCTCCTTTGCCCTGCCATTGTCTTACAGAGGAAGCCTGCGAGTGGAGGAGGCGGTCGGATCTTGTCCTTAGCTGAAGGAGAACGCAGGGCAGAGGGGGCCGATGGAGAGAAAACACAAGGATGGAAAGACGAGGCCGAGAGGAGGTGAATGAGGAAGAGGAAAAAGAGGATGAGGCAAGATGTTATTTCCAAAAATTCAGATCTTTACTGACACTCTATGAGTAAAGCAGTTTAAATCTGATTAGAGGTCTAATATGCATTTATTTAAAGATCATTAAAAAGGAAATAATTTAAAAACCTTGACTGTTAATCTATATATTACCCGGCTCAGCAATGTCTCTTTCTCTCTCTCTCTGTCTCTCTCTCTCTCTCTCTCACACACACACACACACACACACACACACACGCACTCATCAAGCGTGCAAGACTCTGATGGCTTTATAATAGTGTCTGCTAAATGGATAGAAATACTTTGCATTGGCACGGAGCTATTTAACTGATTAAAGCCACCACATCAATCTCTGTGTGTATAAGTGCGTGTGTGATTGATATATTATTTATATGGTCATAAAGAGATACCATGCTTGATATGTGAAAGCTGAAATAAAAGCAGACAGTAGTCCAATTAAAAGAATATTAGCTTTTTATTGAAGGTTTTACTGTAAAACCTTTTGGGGGAAAAAGAGACTGTGTTCATCCCCCAGAGCACAGATTACCTTGATACTCTCAGATCTGAATACCGGTCTGGAGTAGGAACAGGTTAAGCACTGAACCGCCTGATCAGCTTTTAAGTTTGTGACTTCAGCATAATGTATTAAAGTGTAAATATGTGCCTCATGTACCTAAGCGAGAGAAACATGTTTTAATACCAAGAAAGGTTGATGTGAAGTTGAAAAAACTAAAAAACTGGAAACAGCTCAGTAATCATAGATACAGGAGGGTGAGCACAGTGGATGATGGGTGTGTACATTTTTAATTTCTGATGACCTCAGTTAAAGGTTGGGTAGGCAGTTTTCTTTTGGCGTCATTGGACGAAAATGGCATATTAACCGTGCAGCATATTGTAATTCAAGTGGTCTGAGAGCAGACCTCTACTTCTGCCCCCCCTCTTGCCTCTGTTTTCAGGCTTCAGAAAATCTATCCCGTGACGGTAGACTTTAGCCAATCACAGGTTATTTCAGAGAGACAGTGCGTTCGTATTGGCTAAGCTACAAGAGCACGCCCCTTCAGACGGTGAAAGCCCAGTTTAATGGGGTAAAATCCTGCTGAAAGTCCTGAAACTTGTGATACATTTCCAACACCTCCTTTGCCTACAGCGGCGTATGGTACAAAACAACACGTCTCGGCTCCACACGGAGCTTCAGGCTCATTATGTTTGATGACATGGCGCTCGTAACGACGAGTGGCAAAGAGGCACGATGACAAACAGTGGAGAATAACTTTTGACAGGGGACAGTGGTGTGTGTGTGGTGTACTAGCCTCTCTTCCCGCTGCTGGACGGCGTTGCAGCTGCCTCTGAAGCCTGGGGAGCTCTGCTCTGCGGCCATGAAGCGCTGGAGGTCTTTGAGAAAACAAGTCGTGGCGGGAGGAACCGCGGTCTCGGTGAGGCTCACGCCGTGGAGAGCGAGCCCTACAAGGGATACGGTTTCGCAGGGGAACCGGCTCCTTCTGCTGCCGGTCGAAGTTGTGGGTTTGGTGGGAGGGGCTTAGCGGAGTGATACGAGGCAGCAGAGAGAGAGGCGGAAGGTTTTGCATAGGTTGCACAGATTTTGCCTACCCCAGCTTTAAATTACTGACACATACCAAGGACATTTCTACAGTGAATATGTCTGTAGTTTTAGCTGTAGTTCTAGGGATGGTAATGGGATGGTCAGTTGGTCGGTCACTTTAATCCAGCCTGAAATATCTTGACAACTGGATGGATTGTCATGAAGTCGTTCAGACATTCATGGCCCCCAGACGATTTATCCTACTGACTTTTCCTCTAGCGCCACATTGAAGTTGAGATTTGAGTAAAATGTCTCAACAATTGCAATGAATGTCGGTACACATAATCATGTCCCCCTCAGGATGAATTGTAATATCTTTGGTTACCCCTTAACTTTTCATCTAGCCCCATCCTCAGGTCAAATTTTAAATGTAGGCAATCCAATACTTTGGTTAATGACCAAATACCTGCAAAACTGAGCTGTACTTTGTTTAGTGTTGATTTGCAAATGATAGCATGCTAACATGCTAAACTAAGATGGTGAACATAGTAAACATTACACCTGCTAAACAGCAAGGTAGCATTGTCACTGTGAGCATGTTAGCATGCTAACAAAGCACCACTGTGTACAGTCCCACAGAGCTGCTAGCATGGTTGTAAACCGTTAGTCTTGTTTGTTATTTTGTATTTATGTTATTTACCCCAAAAGCCCTAACCCTTACCTTGTCTGGACTTGTGTGATGACGAGGTGTGATGAAGCTTTTCAACACACTGTGGAGGATCGTAATTGTCACGTTATCAATTTTAATTTTGAAGCAGTTTATTATTATTAGCTTATTATTTTCCAAATGCTAATATAAAAAACCTTTATGTGCTTGCAACACATTTGTAGTCTGTGTTTTTGATTAATGCTCATTTTTCTGAAAAGGAATGAGACCATGTGTCTTGTTCAATATGCCTGTATAACACCCACGATGAAACCTGGCAACCTGCAATTGAGAAATGACCCAAGTTGGATTGCAAATTACATTTTTGACTGCTACTGCATGCTTGATCTCAGCCCAAACCTGTAAATATGGTCATAAGGAGACAGATTTCTGCCACTCATTCATAACGGTAACAGCTACTCCCTTGTTATCTTTGCACCGCACCCCTATAGTGTATCACTGAAACTCCAAACTGAAAGCAACCTATTTCTGTAATCACTATAACAACATCATTGATTCGACATGTCTCTGTCAAATTATCATGTAGCATGTCCTCTCCCAATTCTGCCTCGATGCATATCTTTGCTGTGCTATTGCAACTGGACTCTCTCTCTCTCTCTCTCTCTCTCTCTCTCTATCACACAAGCACACACACGCACACACACACACACACACACACACACACACAGACAGACATGTGCGCACACACAGTAACTCCCTTTCTTCAAATGACTGAAATAACACTATTACTCTTGCCATCATCATGTCAAAACCCTTTTCAGTGTCAGTCTGTCTCGCCCAGCATAGATGACCAGACCTGCAGCTGTCAAAATTCCACACACACACACACACACACACACACACACACACACACACACACACACACAAAAAGAAAAATGATAAAGACTCCTCGAGACACAAGTAGAAGAGAGAGGAGCAGTTGAAAGGTAAGGTGAATTCCAGGGAAGGCTGGGAATTTACGACGCTCCTTGTCCGGTTTAGAACAACAAACCCTTTTTTTTTTTTTTCCTGAGAGGTGTGAGCGGTACGCCAGCACCGTCGCGCCTTCCTGGACCTGAAAAGAAAGAAAGCCTACAGAGCTCTCTGAAACCACGGCAACCTCGCGGCTCTGCCCACAGAGGCACCTTGACACACACCTGTCAAAGACGTCAATATGGTTTGTGTGCACGTGCTTGAGAGAGAGAGAGAGACTGAGGGTGGAGACAGAAAGGGAGTGAGTGGAGTGTGCAGCGCAGCTCTGTGGGTGGCAAAGGAGAGGGATCACTGGATCTGACAGGAGCTATTTGACTAATCCAAAACAACAGCTGTAAGGTAGGGATGAGGGGTTGAAGGGGAGGAGGAGGTGGAGGGGAGGTACAGGAGGTGAAGGGGGGGGGGCTGTCAGTTGAGGAGGATTTTGGGAGAAAGTGGAAAGGGAATATGAAAATTAATTCAGCATGTAAGCCCTGAGGGGGAAGAGAACCTGAAACACAGCAAATAGAAAAAGAAAATGTTGGACGCGACACAAAGAAAAGCGGAGGGTGAGGTGATGTAAGATCTGCAGAAATGTGACTTGGGGGGAGAGAGACAAAGGGTTGGGTGGGGTGGGGGAGTGGGGGGCAGAAACTGCTTGGTCGAACCTAACAGGGTGTCGCTGGGTTGCATCCATTAGCCTCCACACGGGGGGTTGTATCAGCACACACTGCATCACAGGTGAGAATGATTACGCTCACACATACGCACACCATCCTCACGCATATACCGGCCTTCATTACACATCTGGTTGAGTTTTGTTGAGGGAAGCTGCGTTGGGGTGGTCCTCGCTCCTCTAACAGGTCTGTCCTGTTAACACGGCAGGCCACGGAGAGTCCGTCACCCTGCGGGGCAGCATCTTAACATCTTAACATCTCCCCTCTGTGCAGTTCAGCAACGCTCACAGCTCAGTATAGCAGTGCAAACAAAAGCAGCTAAAACGGTTGGATTCTAACATGGCAGCTGGTGGAAAGAAGCTTTTTTTAAATAAGGAAAACAAAGGTCATGATTTCAAGTAATAGCTCGACATTTTGGGTAATGTACTTATTTGTTTTCTTGCCGAGGGTTAGATGACAAGATCGATACCACATTCACGTCAAGTGCTGTAAGCTAAGCTAACATCCTGTTGGCCTAATATGTACATTGATCTTCTCATCCAACGCTGACACAACTCTTTAACATAAAATTGCTAAAATAGTAGAATGGGACAGTAAACACTAAATGAATGATTAAATTCAACTTAACGTCCCTTGTCCACCCTGTTAAATATCAACTAGACAACACAACATTGCTTTATTGATAAAGATAAAGGTTTGTTTCTTTACCCACAGGTGGAAAATGGTGCGTTGCATTCGGTTTTGTGTTGGAATTATCAAGTAAAATCACTTAATGTAAATATATATGTTTTCATCTTTGCTTGTCTTCATGGCATAAATGTGAAAAAACAAACATGAGGTTTAACTAGAATCCAGACCCCTCTGCATACCGAGACAGAGGTCTGCGATCTGCGGTTCTGGGTTCTATTTAACCCCCTGAGGTTACGTCGGTTCTGCTCAGGGACTTGGCTGTGAAGCCCAGTTCCTGTGGCTTCAGACCAAACCAAGAACAGAAATCCTTTTCCTTACAGATCTTTCATGATGTCTGGCTTCTCTCATCTCTCTACCTCAGTGTCTCCTCGATCCCGTTCCAGAAACCATGAGAGCAAAATGGACTTTTTCTTCTTCTCTGCTTCCATCGCTGTGGTATCACTGAAGTATCTGAGGGTTATTCTGAAGCATCACTCAGATGGGATCAGGCCATGTTTGGTCATGAATGTGGTTTTGGGCGAAGAGACTTGAATGAAAGGGAATGAGAACTGACAGAGTAAAACACTCGAGGGTGAGGGCCTGATGCGGTGGACGGCTTCAGCCAGACCAATGCGGCCAATGTAACTATCCAGGTGTACTGTTTGATTTGGCCGGAGCTCTGAGAAATGAACAAACTCTCTGCATGTCAGTAATCTGATGTATAAAGAAGAAACACACATACAATATATGCACACATGCTAAGAAGAAGATAAGACAGCATGAAGTCATACAGCTTTTATGTGAGAGACTTTTATTTACTGTAGAAAGCTTTGAGAATACATCTGAAAGTCGGAATTTATTAAAATTCCTGATGCATTATTTTATTGCATTTAACTGGTCCTTTGTTTTTAAGGCTATGATGCAGAAATTATTTTATAACTCTAATTTAGACCCCTTAAAATAATGATCCTTTCCTTCACATACACCCTGTTCTTAACCTTCCCGTTAAATCTGGAGGTCTAGACCTGGACTCCTCTTTAAAGTCACTTTGGGAACTTTAAACACGGCTTCATGTCTGATTGGGTCTCAGTCCTTCAGTAAACTATACAAAGCAGCTCCTGCACCATGCATGGGTGTGTGTGTGTGTGTGTGTGTGTGTGTGTGTGTGTGTGTGTGTGTGTGTGTGTGCAAGTGCTCATGACTGCATCTTGGACCTAAGTAGCAACAGATGCTGCGCTGACCTCAGAGGCTTCCTGGAAACGCAAATTTGTCAAAATGAAGCAGGAAAAAGAGAGAGCAGCAGTTTAGGTAAATGTAATATATAGGGGACACACACACACACACACACACACACGTCCATGCAGACACACACACGTCCATGCAGACACACACACAAACACAGCATAGGCACACGTGTACGCACATACTGGACATAGACACACACAAACCAAGCTTAGGGTAGTGTTACATCGGATGCACACAGTGAATAATTACAAATACACACACTGCATCAAAAAGAGAGAGAAATATATTACTGAATATCCAGGTGGTTCACACACACACACACACACACACACACACACACACACACACACACACACACACACACACACACACACACACACACACCATCCTGTAAGTAAACTGCTGATGTAGATTTACATTAACTATCTGATTTATCACACAAAATGTGTCAAAGAGTGAAGAGCTGAACAAGAGTGCAAATCAAATAAATGTTTAAGGTAAACAACATTGTCCACTAGAGGAGCCAGTGCTAGTTCTTGACTAGTCAGACCACATTTTAAAGACATAACAATAGAAACAAATGAAGAAATATTTATTTTAACTGACCATTTTGTCTAAACGGCTAAAAGGAAACAAACATGTCTCAAATCACAGACAAAAAGAAAAGAGAAAAAGAAAAAAAAGTTTATAAGGACATGAACTAAAAAAAAGATCTCCTCACCTAACCCATCTGATTTTATGCTTGAGGAATAAAACAATAAATCTCTGCAGCTGACATTTTATCTCCAGAAGATATGTTTTAGAGGTAAAAATTAAGCTGCTTAGTGTAGTTTTTGATAAGGCGCAATTTCCTGCCGATGTAATGACGGAGCATTTGAAACACGGCTTGTAAAACAAATGTTCTTTCTTTGGCTTCGCTCTGCGAGGTTTTTGCGCTCGCTGGCCTTTGAGCGATAACACCAAATGATTTGATGTGTGATTTAATGCCGCAGTGCCTCACTGAGAACCACATTGCCCTCTCATCCATCTCTCCTTTTCTGTTCTTTTTTTTTTCTTTCTTTCTTCAGTACCGGAAGCAATCACGCTATCTCTGTGACGAACAAGCAGCCTGACCGCATGATATCACCTCTTTAGGAAAACAAGAGGAAACGCGTGCCAGTTGCTCTCACATGCGATCAATTATTTTACGGTGAAGTCAAGCTGGGGGGAAATTTTCAGCCATTAGCCCTTTAGTGCAGGGATCATACTGAGGCTAATAGTGACTAAACACTGAATAAACACATTTGGCTAATAGGTCATTCGAACCTGAAGCGGAGAAGGTGGGCCGCTTGATTGGCCAGAAGGTTCTTGCATTTTAGCATTAGCAACATGTGCACTCAGAAATGCACAAAGGCATGCACAGGTGTGGACAAAACAACACTCAAACAAACTTTATAATACAACGGCTCATAGTGTTTGGTTTTTTGTCAAGACTGTCACAGGCGGTTATGGCAACTACTGTAAATCACAATTTAAAAGGAAGCAAGCTACACAAGCGAGCCATGCAGCTGACTTGCAATTAGCAGTTAGTGTGTGTCAGCTTTAATAGAGCTTTCAGGGCAACACGAGGCAATTTAAGACAGCCAGTTTCTGCATGAATTTCTGGTTTGTTAATCAAACGCTTAAAAAGTATGCAATGTTGGAAAGGGAGACAGTCTCCGAAGCTAGGTCATTTGTCAGGAATTTGTCAATGAGATAACTTTGTTATGATATGGCGCTATATAAATAAAACTGAATTGAATTGAATGAGTGTGTCACTTTACTTTAATACCGAGGGTGGATCCTTATTTTTTTAAAAGGATAAAATTTCAAACATCAAAATGACACACATGCACATCATATACAACACATATCACATCACAAACATACACACATACACCACTGGTGGAAGAGGTATTCATATCCTTTGTTTAGGTTAAAGTAGCAATAACACAATGTAAATATATTTCATTACAAGCAAAAGTCCTGCATTCACATTTGTACTGAAGTAAAAGCACATGAGCATAATGTGACGTTAAAATGAAGACTACACATCATGTACATTGGCTCCTGTCACTGAGTTATTGATAATATCATATGAATTATATTATTCTGTTATGTTATTGTGTTATGTTTGACTATATGATTTATTATTTTATCATTACCAGTGGTGGAAGAAGTATTCAGATCCTTTACTTAAGTAAAAGTAGCAATACCACACTGTAAAAATACTCTGTTACAAGTTAAAAGGTAAAAAGTAAAAGAAAATAAGTATTATCACCAAAATGTATCAAAAGCATCAAAAGTAAAAGTACTCATTAGGCTGAATGGGACCTAGACGTTTTATATGATTATATTATTGGATTATTATTATTATTGATGCAAAGAAATACTTATAATACTACTGGTTGAGGTGGAGCTATAACTGCTTATATTTGTATGTGGTTTATCCTAACAAAGCATAACAACATCACATTTCATAAACTGATCACATGCCTTGTATGTAAAATCTTCATCTGAAAAGTAACTAGTAACTATAGCTGTGAAATGAATGTAGTGACGTAAAAAGTGCAATATTTCCCTCTGCAATGTAGTGGAGTAGAAGTATATACTCTAGTAGCATAAAATGAAAATATCCAAGTAAAGTACAAGTTCTTCAAAACAATACTTAAGTAGGGTTTTTTGAGTAAAGAACACTTTCCAGTACAATCAAGCACCTGAATCATCAAATCTTCACATATCACAAGTATTTAACTACTACAACTATCCTCTGACACTCTCTACAAAGCTTTATGAGCTTAAACTGGATCAGTGCTGTTTGACTGACTGTATTTTACGGTCTTTCTATTATTTTGTCCATCCTGTATGTACACACACACACACACATATCCACACACACACACACAGACACACATACACAGCTTCAGGCACTGCATGAGCAGGGTGAAACTTAACTACTCGCCTAATTAACACAGGCTGAAGGTTTCCCCCTCTAATTCCAGCACCTTTAACCTCAACGTGAAAACCGGGTACTCACCAGAAAACCTCGACCCCTGAGCTCACTGCAGCAAATACAGTACAAACATTTTCATCTACTCAAATATGCTCTTTGTATTTTTTCTATTTATAGTGTATTTGTGTTTTTTTCCATCCATGAGCAAATACTGTATGAGAAATTTAGTCACTCGTGTTAAACCCAGATTTTTTCTACACGGTCTGCTTACACTGGATTCATCCTCAGAGTCGTGAGATTTTTGCAGCAGAGAGTGTGATTATACGTTTTTAACTTATTTGTTTTTACTGCAGGAGTTGCAGAACACACTGGCCGTGCACTCTTTCTCTCTCTCTTCCCATCACCCTCTCTCGTCCCCCCCCCCCCCCCCCTCTCTCTTCCCCTCCTTCTGTTTATTCTTCTGGTGGTGCAACAGGCCCCAGAGCCCAGAGGCAAGTCATGTTCTCAGGGAAACGGCAACTCTCCACAGAGCTGATATCAAAATAGTTTAAAATGTGAATTGTCTGATAGTTCCCAGTGAGTGCAGAGCCGAGCCAAACACTTCCAGATCCCCCTGCCAGCAGAATGTAAACAGAGCCGGGGCCCGGAGAGAGCGAGTGAACCTGTTGTGTTCTCGTCACACAACAGAGCCGGAGTCTGGTTGGTTTGGTTGGCCAGGACCAACGTTTCCAAAACCTTTTTTTTTTTTTCTTTCCCAAGTTTAAAGTAGTGTGTTGTTTTTGCTCAAAAAGTCAAGGGTGTGCAGGTGGTGACTCTTGATGGGGAAATATTTTGTCAGAGCTAGAATACTGAGATGAACCAGACGTCAGCAGAGTTTTTTCTTCATGTCTAAAATTAACAATAGTGAGAAAACAATGTTGTATTCTCCTCTGAAAGATATGTTGAAATAAAAAAAATATGCTTAGTCTGGGGTATCTGGGGACCTAGAGGTACAAGATGCTGACCATGTAGTTGCAATGTCCCCAATGTCGTACCCAATCTCTCTCCCCTCATTCCCTGCCTGCTCTCGACTATCTGTCTATCTAATAAAGTAAAATGCCACCACTCCACCTTTAAAAATATATATTTTTGTATGACAGCTGGGGTTGGGGGCTTGTTAAGATAATGCATATGAATAAGTTTTTAATTTTGATTTCAGTGGCACAATAGTTCCTGTGTGTTATTGCGTAACATTTTACATTAAGTAACCCTGTTTAGCATTTATAATCAACATACTGTACAAACATTTAATAAATGGTTTATAACACACTATAATGTAGTTGTATGCAGCTATAAGTACATTATAAAGTGTTTATTAATGTATGGTATTTGCCTACACATTACGTCTCCTGTGTTATACTATATTGTCATTCATTATCTGTTCATACACCAGCGTCCACTCATGGGTGACCACAGGAGGAGTTATAGCAGTTGACAAATACATTAATAAACACTTACACTGCTTACAACTACATTATAGTGTGTTATAAACCATTTATTAAATGTTTATATACTGCTCTTAATGCTAAATAAGGGAACTTAAAGTAAAGTGTTGCCCAAAATGGTAATAACATGATAATTATACTGAGGAACATGTAATTTACTGTGATTATACAGCTTTATATATACTTATAACAGAAGAGTTTTGCACATAAAACAAATAAAGTTCGCTGTTGATCACAAAAGTCAGTATAGCGTCCAAAGTTAAAGGGGTAAAATTGGAAAGCTCAGATTGATCATCAACGTCACATTTTTTAAAAATGTTTACATAACAAACATATTCATCAACTGTCTTTGTTTTCTTTACAGTAATTTCCGTTAAAACAGTGGGTAATATCTGTTGGTGATGATTTCTGGTGTGTGAAAATTTCTTCTAAAATCCATGTAGCCTCTCAGAGCATATTAAAGTTATTGTAAATGACTGCTCCCCACAGCTCTCGAAAGGTGCACTGAACTACTTATGTAATAATATGCTGGACCTCTGGGCTGCTGGCGAGGGAAATTTAGGGAAACACCTCAGTTAGGTGTTTCCTGAGAGAAACACCGAACAGAGAAAACCATTATAGAGGAGAGAAAATGTTCATGGCGTTTTATTAAATGTGAAAAATGAAAATGAAATTTACAAATGAGTTTGATGACAGTTGTGCAGCGGAGGAAATGTCATGACCTCAAGGTGTAAATTTAAAATCCTGTATGTGTAAAATCTCAACCACAGATGATCCATGCTGAAACTTTAGCACACATTCTCCTAAACATGGAAAATGCCATTATCTTCACTAGTTTGTTGGAACAAAAAAATCCTTGAAACATAATTGTGTTCATGTCTTTGTGTGTGGAAAATATCTACATGAACTGTATATTTTCAGTGCATTTGTGATTTGTGGGTTTTATTGATGTACTGGAAGATTTAATATTTCTGTGTATTTGTACAAGCACCCCTGTACGCTGAAAGAAAAACAAATCTTGCATAATGCTTGATTTGCGCCTTCATTTGTTTGCCCGCATGTTTGTTTGCACTGGCATTCAGTACATGTTTGTCAGGTAGCTGGAGATGCCAGCACGTAGTTTAACAACGTAATGTATGAAATAAATTATATCATCATCATCATCATCATCATCATCATGTCCAGGACAACGATGTGTGTGTGAGGTAGATGAAGAGTTTTCTCAGCTTTGTTTAACCAGCATGTTTTGACTTCTTTTTTGGGCCTTCTCATAGTGATTTTTATTTATTTGTTTTTTTATTTAATGTACTTCACATCTGCAAACCTTGCTGTTACTCTTTTTAAATGTACTCTAATCATTAAAAACTTTATATCTTCACTTCATTCCTTTCTTCCTGTGTTGTTCTACGCTAACAGATTTTTATTTCATTGAAATAAAAATGGTGCTAAACTGTTTGTTAGCGATCCAAATACTGAAATGTATCCCATTCATCCTTCCAAGTATATGTCACCCTGTTAAGTCACTTAAAAGCTTATAATGTCAAACACAAATGTAATGTTTACACGGATGAAACATCTCAAATGTTTGACTCTCAACGTGACTAAATGAGGATTCGATTCAAAAAGAAAAACTACAAATAAAAAATAAAAATGTTCATGAGCATGTCTGCTTGTTTGTAGGCTTTGCCTGAATAAGCACTGGAACTTTCCAGCATTTCTTTTCCTTTTTATTTATTTTTTGTCTGTGTTGTTTTCTCAGTATTGCAATGCATCACTTGACATTACCCAAGCAAGTTTGAGCTGCAGCGCATCAGCTGAAAGCAATTTGGTCCGGAGCGCAGCTGCCAGGCGGATAAGACTTTCCTTCTTTCGTTTACTTTGAAATGTTCCTTTTTTTTTCAACATCCAAAATACACAAGGCAGCCAAATTGCTGACATGTGTGAGAGGGGCAGCGAGACTCCTGCATTCTTTCATGCCCCACTATGCAAAACTCCACATTGTTTATTTAAAGAACACTGAACACTTTAGCACTATTAAGAAACATGTCATATAGTAAACTAAAGGTTTCCTCTCAGGAAAAATCCCTGTCAGTTTATTTTTCTTTTGTAAAAAGTTATTTTAGTTTTGACTCACAAACTGCCTGCATTTCACAATTAAGCAACAGTGTTGTAGCATGGCTTGTGTAGTGCAGGACGCTAACATGCTCGGTAAACCTGGAAGTGGTGTGATTATTTATGTGTTGTATTATAAACAAGACGACACTGCAAAGAGGACTGAGAGGTGAGAAAAGGCGGTGTTCCCTTTATTTTTAGCTGCTTTTTCTGCCTTGACTTGTCTAACTTTAAATTCAACTAAGCAGATGAATATAATCAAAACACATTAATTGTCTCAGAAAAGATATGCAAGACGTTTCCAGGAAAAAACAAAATATGATTCAATATGGCCTCAACACCTATGGCAATGAAATGTAGCTCTCCCTACGGCTTATTGGACTGCAGACAATTAGAGAACAGCAAGAGTTTGCTTTAATGCATGACAGGGTTGAGAGAAAAATTAAAGATGACAAGTGAGGACCGTACTCTGACACACCATGATCTGAGTGGAAAGAAAAGTGCAAGACAGAGGGGATTTAAGGTCTGAGAAACGCAGACAAGGAAAAAGGGCAAAACCTGACATGTAAACCGGGGACGACAGCCACAAGACAGCCTGTGCGTCAGTGTAGGCGAGGTGGTGGGTGGGAGGAGGGCGTGGAGGGAGGGAAAGAGGCTTCCAGGGAGAGAGAGAGACGGGAGGGCCCGTTGTGAGTGATAGCCCACCAGGGCCTCAGAGCGGCCCGACGCTGGGAACAGCTAACCTACCTTGACATGCGTAGGAAACCCAAAACTCTCTGAGCCCTCTGTCAGATAGGAGCCACCCAGAGGAGCCCCGCCACAACTGTGTAGCCCGAGCCCCTGTGCGTCCTTTTTAACTAGCTTTGTTTAGATGAGCGCACGGCGGAGGAATGCTTCAGTATACCTTGCAGAAACCACAACCACAACGGCATTAGGGCGACATCAGCTTCCCAGCGCATGGGAATAAGTCAACTCTGGCTACTGGCAGGATTTTAACTGCTGGCTGGAGTTCAGTGCGTATACACTGTATGTGTGTGTGATTGCATGTCAGCTGGTCTGTGCACTCTGAGTGTGCATACAGCATGTATGAATATCCTTCAGTAAAAGTCCCTTTGATGCTGTAATACTGTCAGAAAGATAAGAGCTGACAAGAGTAAAGTGACTCTGAGGTGGTTTTGGGTCATATTAGATTTTGAGTAAAGTAGTAGCATTGAGTTTTGGTGACAATGAGCAATGATCTGATAGAAAACTAAAGTAAAAGCACAGAGGCATCCCCAAAGTGGTGGTGAGTCTCACTGTAGGACTCCTCACCCCTCAGCAGAGCTGGAGACCTGAGGGCCTTGGAGACTTGGACTTGAGACTTGTTCTGCCAGAAAGATCTGATCTGACTCAAGACCTGAAAGCAAAAGACCTAGTAAATAAGACAGCATCAGGCGGGCCTTGCATAGCAACACAGCTTAATTTTTTAATTATTAGGCCAATGCACCGAAAGGACTTTCTAAGTAAAAAAAAACAAAAAACAAAAAAAACTCTATTAACAGAGTAAAACAATAAAATTATGTATCACTTCAATGGTCAGCCTTCAGAGACTTACATCCTGACTTACAAATTGCTTGTGAGGACTTGATTTGGACTGTGAGCCCTACTTTTCTTCAAAGTCTAAAGCATGCAAAATTACAAATTGCAACTACTGCAATTACAAATGGGTTGGGTATTTTTTTACCATAATATAGACTTGTGAATAACAGATGAGGGAGTTTATGTTATATAATCTCAAAATAATGACATAAAATGACCAATTAACATTACTCATCCAACAGGCCTTGTTCATGGAAAGCATTTTGACTTGACACAGTAGGAAAAGCACAGGTGTAAACAATAAAATTAATGCTGGCTCACTGTCAAACTGTCACGGCTTAGTGGGCCACTTGAATAGAACGGAGCCATCGCTAACGTTATTAGTAACACCTGTGCTTTTCCTGCTATGACAAGTCAAAATGTCTGCTGTGAACAAGACCTACACCCAAGCTTTTAGCTGGCACTCATTTTAGTGGATAGTACAGAAAATATTGCAGCAAAAACCTTAAATAGATTTTTAAAAATTACTTTTTAAAAATTGATTTGATGGAAGCTAACGGTAATACAAAATATGAAAACATAATTATCTGACTTTGGGAACTTTGTTGCAGCATATATTTCATTACTCAAGGGCACACAAAAGAATGATATTAGTTCACTTCATAAATACGTCTCTACAAGGAGCACAGCATCACAAATGCACACACACTACTGTGTTAACACATTAATCAAAGGAGAGAAAGAGTAAAGGGTGGATGTGCATATACATTCCAGTTTGGCTAGATTCAGTCTATGTGGCTGAGAAGATGAAGAGTGAGACAGGGAAGGTTTTTTTGAGGGAGAGCGCTGAAACATAGTCTGAGATAAAGCAAATGACAACAGTATGAAAGAGAGGAGAGGAGAGGACGGGGAAGAAAAAGGATTGGATGTTGGCATGCAGGGAAAGGCAGTCTGCGGTAGACTTGTAAATAGCCGGAGGGACAGAGGGATGGAGAAATGGAGCTATCAGCAGAGAAGTGATGAAGGTCTGGGATCAGGCCAAGATAAACACAGGCCAGCCCAGAAGGAGCTGCAGCACCACGCACACACACATTTACGCACAAATACACACACACACACACACACACACACACACACACACGCACGTATGAACTTTACTCACACATACAACAAATGCACAAACATACAAACACTTAAGGCTGCAGGCACTTTATATTCATCACACACCCGCAGTGAACACACTCACACGCACACACCTACAGATGAATAAACAACATACTGTATGGCTCTCAGACCACAACTTCTTGAGTGTTAAGCTGCGTGACAGCAGCCTGAGCTGTCATTTAGACGTCTCATTTCATCACATACTTCACATTAGTCCATTTGCTCAGATACCACAGAATAAACATGCTGTGAGAAGAAATGGCTGGAGTTTTATTTTTAAACATGGGGAATAAACAGACTCGAGAGTTCGCTGAGCCCTCTGAAAATCCCTCTTACTGTAATATACGAAGAGTCATTTAAGACTGTACTCCATCCCTTACAATGAAAACTTTTGCTTTGTAATTTTCTATAAATTCTCAAAGACAAAAATGTGTCACTGTGCGTGCTTGCATGTGTCTCTTTCGCTATGCATTTGTTCACGTGCGTTTATCAGCATGCACATGTGTCAGTGTGGTCCATTGTTTGTCTGTGAGAGTGTGACTGAGCTTCATTAGTGTGCTATGAAGCGAGAGCGCTCCTGCTCTGTCTTGTCTTTGTCCAACTAACACCTTGAGTGAAACCTTAAAATTTGCTAAATGTTATCTTAAGCGCGGCATTCAGAGGCGTTTTGGCAAAACTGCAGCATGAAAGAGCGGCTGTGAAGCGTGTCTGGCTGGAATGCAAAACACAAGTCATGGTCATCACTCTGTCACCGTACGGATTTAGGCTTTGAGGACCTACGGTCTACGTGTGTGTGTGTGTGTATTTCTTTTCTGTTAAATTTAAGCAAGGTAAGGTAATCCCAATTCTATGTGAATATGTTACTATTGTGAAGCAGGGTTATTGATTAAGACAATCCATCCGCAACAAAGAAAGCTTCATATAGAGGTTATAATCTATATTTTTATAATAACAAGGGATCAAATGACTAGTTATAATATAAAAGGGGCGACACACAGACAATTAGGACCTAAATCTGCAGTATCCCTCAGCTCTACAGAGCTTTAGAGCATCTTTCTGCTCGGTGTTTTGGGTTTTCTGGCCCCAACTCTACTGTTTTGGTTCACTCTCATCCCTCTCATCAACCTTGTTTCAAGCCCTAAAAGAAGACTGTACGCTACCTGCTCAGCGCCGAACTTCGGACAGACAAAGTTAGCAACATGCTAGTAAACATAGTGGAGTATTAAGCAGCCAAAGAGCCAGATATTTCTCACAGGAGTTAGTGGAGACCAAAAGCAGAGCCAAAAGGAAAGTGAATGAGGGCCTTATATTTGTTGGGTGGAGAGAAACATGACTCCAAATGAATGCTAATCTGCTGGATGTGTGCATAGGCAACTGTTTGCTAACAAGCCACCATATCGACGTAAAAGGTTATATGTCAGTGTTGTTTTCACTGCCCCCAAGTGGCAGAAAAAATCTGTTATTGCAGGTTTAAAAGAAAATGTAAACGTTTCCATAAATATTCCCCTTAAATGTAATATTCTACAACGCACCTCAAAATTTGAGCAGTCTTGGCCCTCTCCCATCCAGTGTATTTTGCATTATCATTATCAAAACAACTCAACTCCAGGTTGGGTAAAAAGAGCATTAGCAATGCAGCAAACAGCTTTATAAGCAGGAAATTGGCTTTTACCACAAGGTGAAAGACCATATATATTTCTCCTAATTTCTTTCATATCTAATTATCCACCACAAAAAAGTATTTGTACCATCCACTTGTATCTTATGACTCTACTCACATAAATGTTATGGTGCAACACAGCTATTATTTTGGACTCTCTGGTTCTCTGTTCTCTCAAAAGTTAGCACTGTCAAGTCAAAGTTCACCAAAGCTGAATTCTACTGAAGGCAATGTGCAAATTTACTTTCCCTTAGCAAGCTAATCCACTGATTGTGGCTATACCATCGAAATGAATTAATTGTGGTCCAACATTTCAGTTATAAATGCTGGTGTGACCGGACCCACCAAGGTTGTGGCCGTAGACCCGACAGGCCTACATGAAATCTTACTCTGCTGAGATGTTGCGTCTGTCTGTACGTGCCTGCATAGCTCTTCTCAGAAAACAACAGATTAAAAACAACAATGTCTGCTGTGTAAGTAAGTGCATGTGCATGTGTGTGAGTGTGTTTTTGAAGCTCTCAGATTATTAATCTCCATGAGTGGTGGTCGTGGACGTAGTGGTGGTACTTGTAGGTGTGTGATTTATACATAGAGCAACCTGCATGGCAGTTCAAAGCCACCCTGCGCAGTATGAGGGGATGAGAGGAGACATGAAAGCAGCACTCAACATGTACAGTCTAGAGATCACAGAGCGAAATGGCAAGGAAGGCGCACCAACATAAACAAATCAAACACACATTTTAGAGTTTGTCAAATCAAGTGCACCCACATGTCAGGGGCTCTTAATGGCATGGATGCAGCAGACAAAGAGAGTGCACTGTAGTGTTACTGATACAAAAGTAATGCATTGGTAAAGTATTCCAGAAAATGGAAATTCAATGGAAATCTTCTGGAGAAGATTTCAGACCCCACTTCATCTATCCCAGCTGATAAGAATGTACTGTTGAACAATAGAAATTTGTTTTATATCTCCTTGAACTCCATCTTCAGTCTCAAACACAGGTGAATTGATGGGGAAAGAAAAAATAAACATCTACCTACCTATGACTGCTGGTGCTCATCACCACTTCAAACATTCACTTTATTATGGCGAACCTGACACTGAACAATGGGAATATTGGCAGTCATGTGTTATGAACAAGCCGGGTTGTTTGAGTATTTTAGCGCGTCGGGCTCCCAGGCGGGCCGTAGCTTTGTGAAAGCCCTGTATTGTATTTCTTTCCTGTGCCAGAGCCCGTTTCCTGTGGCGGTGCCGTGTCAAACGATGACCCTCTGCTTCCTGCAAGTCGCATGGAGACAGGCCTGCCACGAGCCCTGGGGCCTCACCGCTAGCCACTGAACAACCTCTGAGCCCACCCCCCCACCTCGCCTTTTTTAGATCTCACTTTTCATTTTTTTCTCCTTACCTCTGTTTAACTCTTGCTTCTTTTATTTTACTCTCATTTCCTTCATTTTCTCTCCCGTCATCCCTCTTCTATCTACCTTCTTCTTGCCCTACTTCAATATTTTCTTATTTGCCACCTCTGTCTGTCCACACCTCCTTTCCTCTTTGCATCCCTTCTTCCCTCCTCCCTTTGTCCCACTGTCCAGGTCAGAAGAGGGTCTGTCAGGCGTTTCCTGTGCAAGCTGCAGGTCCAGACCACACCTTGTGAGGGGATTTCTGCAGCTACAGTCAGCGACGCCCTATAGAAACAAGGAGACGTGCACACTCATGTCTGCGTGCGTACATACATGGAGCTACTGTACACACTGAAAATATATGGTTGTTTTTGGCAATAAGCTGTGACTATGCACCATTGAACTTGCTGTCTGATAAAAAGAAACTTGTGGGAAAAATGTTGAAAACATGGCGTATAGAAAACACATTCAGCAGGAATTATATCACTGCACCATCTAAAATAAGCAAAATGAAAAAAAGCTTGAAGTGTATTTTTACATATTCTGAATAAAATCACAAAGATTGTTAGCAGATAGCTGTTGACCTCCCTTATAAGTCAAGTCCTTGTGTTTCTTTGCACTTAAACAAGACGTTTTTACATCATATGCAACCACCCTGGGGCCACATCTCTGCTTTTGAGTATGAGAAAGCTGTCCAATCATGCATTACTATTGGTCCCCAAAGAAATCAACCACATGGCAGGGGTTGAAGACTTGACCTGCCTGACGTTTGTAGTGGGTGCAAGTCAAATCACGGCTGCTACTACAAGTATAGATTTTAAACAGCTGATATGTGTGCGGAAACAAAATCTGAGCTTTTATGGTAACTTGTATGCAACAGAGCTCCCTCACCACATTATAGCTCAACTTTGATCTCGGACAATGTCCCGGGTGGTACGTGAGTGCACGTGTGGGTGTGCATTGGCACAGTCCACTATGTTCCACACGCCAGCATGCCTTTGTATTGGCTTCTCATCTCCTTCCATTCAAGGTCATGAGCACGCGTGTGGATTGACACGTGCGCCGGCAGCAATAACATACTTTACTTTGCATCTCAGAAATGACTCCTCTAGTCTTCTTCCAGTCCAGGTCAGAGGCAGGAAGTGAGCTGGGAGAAAAGGAGGAAGCAGAAGCAGCTCTCTCTGGCTGCAGGTAGTGACCCTCAACCTTGACCTCCAACCTCACCCTCCATCAGTCTTACAATACACACTCTGACAAAACACAGATGTGCAAACACGGTGGTGTTGCCTAAAATGTGCAGATATTGACGGAACTGTCTGGCAACATAAAGTCTCCAAATAGCTTATCTTTCTAACGTTAGGATAAATCTTTTAATTCTGTCTTAAGGAAACTTAAAAGATGTAAACTTAAATAAAGACATGAGAGTTCAGAATTATAATTTATCTCTTTATTATTTCACAACAATTATAACAGCATGTTGCATTTGTTCACTCATTACATTTACAGAGGTGATCAGAAAAGCTGTATGGATTCATGGACTTTGTTCACACAATTATCCATCCATCCTTCTTTTATCAAACTGTTTGATGATGCTGGAGGAGGTACAGCTAATGAAGAGACTGTTAGGACATGAGCCCTGTCCAAATCCAACCCTCAGACCTAGATGAAAGGTGCAAAGACCAGCATCCTTAATGCTCATGTCTGCATCTGCAGAGATTTAGTACCAAGTATCGTTGCTGTATCAATGGTCACAAGTAGTCTAGCTGTTTTTGGACAGAGCCCATGGCTTTGGAAGGTGACTGACTTTCTGGAGCTGCCTCACCAGTTCCAGAAGAATAACCTGCTGCCATGTTTGGAAGGCTCCAGTTTACCCTCGATGGCTGGGTTGGGCTCAGGACGTGATCTAGAATGGTAGGGGTTCTCAGGGAGAGGCCGCTGGGTCGACACTTTGGTCACCTACGAAAGAGAAGGAACATGCACGCCATGACTTATCAGTGTCCAGCAAGGACGCTTTGGTGGACATGCTCAGTTTTAGTGACACTGTTTTAAAGGGCTTGATTCTTCTTGAAACACAACAAATATCTTCTATGTTGGGGAATTGTACAACATGTATATTGTGCCAGTATCTGACTAAAAATCTATTGCTTGATGTCTGGTAAAACCTGTGAGAGATCTAACAATCAAAGATTGGGAAAACAGACCTTACTATTGCAGAGCAGGGTTTAAATTTTTATTTCTTTTTTTAACCAATAAAAACACTTTGTGTAGTTTCTTACTTGGATGAAACGCTGCATACTCTCTAAACATCGCACCACAGAGGTTTATGCACATGGGTCAACATTCCTCCTATGCCCTGAACTGCTGAAACCTTGTCCGTTTCCTCCATTCTACCTATTCCAGCTCTTCCTTTGCATCATGATTTACATCCTCTCCCCTGCTTCTTCCCTCCTTTGCACTTTCTGTACGATTTCTGGGTCGGGTCTGTCGTTCCTTTATTCTCTCCCTCTGTTCCTCACATGCTCTTGTCTTTCTCCAAGACTGGATATGTCCCAGCCTGAATGGGTAACTATCTTTGCTCTCAACCTCCTTCAAAATTTTGTTTACTCCCACCATCTCAAACATGAGTAACAAAGTCTTTTCATTTGTTATATAGCTGAGCAACCAGAGAAACGCAGCCAGCGTGTGGACAGTCAACCTGGACATTTTTCATAGTAATCTGAAGTCAGATTTTTTTTGTTTCCCTGCTCGTGATTTGATTCCTTTAACAACAGCTCTGCCTGGCATGTGCAAAGTGGCCAGAAAGTTGATTACAGCCATTCACAGATTCCCAGGTCTTTTCAAAGTCCAAAAAGCTATTGTCAAGATCAGTTTTTGGTCTTGTTTTGATTGCTGCTACCTAATTAGTGCTTGCCAGCGAGTTATGCAAGCCCCTTAAAAATGGCAATTTTATGAAAAGAAAAACCAAAGCAACATAAAATACATAATTTGCCTGCTCAAAACTGGAGCCGAATGAGACTACTACGCAGATGCAATCAGAGCCTCTTGCACAGCCCACAATCAGCAAGAGTAGAGCCCATCAACCAAGCTGCTCGCACTGTGCATGCACAGTCGATCCCTCACAAGTCTCACCTTAGACAGGTCACCCAGCTCAGGTCTCTCCCACCCCAGCTTATCAAGGACACAGTTGTCGAAGCTTTGCTGCTGCTTACGGCAACGGCGCAATTCCCCCAAGTTCGAATAATCCAGACAGGTCCAGTACTCTGTGAAGGACTCGGCGCAGTTTCCCTTGATTTGCCTACGAGGAACAGTGCAAACAGATATTTGAATTAGAATCAAATATGCAAGACTAAGATTAAAATCGTCGAGAAAACCTGGTTGCTATGCACGAGCTAGAACCTTAAAAATGCTTAAAAATACATGTTTACAGATATTTAGTGACTCAGAAGGAACAAAACCGATATTTAAAATGTTAACAACACAGGAGATGAAAACATTTCTGATCACAGTTCATCTAATGTGCCTGAACTGCTCAGATTCAAAATTGACACTCCAACCATGCCAAGAACTTTTATTAAATTGTGGTTTATGACTGGTCAGTTTCCACTAGTCAAAATATTTCTGAGGTTTCCATACTAAGAAGTTTCTGAACTGGTCATGTGAATGAAGTGCTGCTAAAGGTGTTTGGCAGTTGCCAGAAGCACAAGAACCAAACCAGGTCCCGGGTGCAATTACAACTTTTCTAAAATCTTTGCTCATTATAATAATTACAGGTATTGCTCTTTCACAGTAACTCTCCGTTTATCTTTGGGGTCAGAGTGTCGGTTGTTTGTTTCGGCTTTAGAATTAGAGGTCATTTTTAGAGGTCGTTTTTTTTGAGAACCAGAAACACAATCTGTTTGAGACACACACAAAAGCGCCTTAGTTACTGCGTGGGTATCAGGGTATAACCAAAGCTCAGTCTAAAACTTTCAGTAAACACAGCAGTTAAGAGTGAAAAACCCCAGACCACTTTCTCAAATAGCCCCCAAGGGCAGCTTTATAGACACAATAAACTCTGTATTTATTCATGGTTTAAATTAACAACCTGTTTTCTATTGGTCATTGTTTTAAAAAGTAGGACAGAAAAATACATAAAGGTGTTCTCTACATCATACTTTAGTCACCACCAGTTGATGATTGTTTTTATTTATTTTAAGATAAATGTTCTAATTCAATAGCAAAAAACACAGAAAAAACATCAGTAACACATTTTTATGAAATGAATAATAAACAATTAAAAAGCTTTGCGGGATTAAATACTGACTCAATAAGACAATACAAGTGATCCAAAAATACAGACAGCTGTAAGATTACTACTCTGACAAAGTACACTTACACAATGGAAAATATCTTTTCAGACATCTGGCAACTTCCCAGGAAAATTAAAGTCATTGAAAGTTTGACCAAAAATCTGCTGTGGGTAGTTTTGCTTTCTTGAAAATCCAGTTCTGTCATCGCATGAAGCATAAACTCACCAAAGAAAGCGCAAGGAGATGCTCTTTACCATCATAAACTCACACTTAAAACAGTTTGGTTTACACCACTGTGCAGGGTTTTATTCATACCTCAATTTTACTTTTTCCCCCTGGGTATTTTGGAGCTTTCTTCTTGTGCTCACAAAAGTTAGGCAGTTGTCTGCAAATTAATCACCCCACTTTCCCTCCATTAAGATACACATTGGAATATTAAGGACACCATATGCACCATTTCCAACCAGAATGTCTTAGATATCTTGTAGACAAATCAGAAAATCACAAGACATCTCTTTCCGCTACAAATACTCACCACTCAAGGTTCAGCGCACTCAGAGAAATTCATTGAGGACTAATGTGTTAAACATTTGTCATTCGTTTGGACCAGAATTAAGAAGTTATCTAAAACCCCACTCTTATTTTTCTGTAAAATCTCATCGCTCACCTCCATCCCAGATGGTGGATTATCGCCAACCTTTTCTCTCCTACCCTTGCATCACTAGTGTTAAATTGCAAATCATTCCACTTGGCTAGGGAAGACTGGCATCAACATCCCACTTCTGCCAAAAGCCAATGGAATGGAAAGCTTATCAGCGGGACAAGTAGAGAATAGGAAACCAGACACCCCAACTCTGAAACTGTCTTTCTGTGTAAACCTAACAACCGTAACCCCTGGAAGAACAACTGTCCAACAGCAGTATGTGCGACCTCAGAAAACATTTTCTACCCACATGTCCATCACAGAGGAAGAAATGCAAAAACTCTTAGCCGCAGACCTCTTTTGACCAGGGTTTCACATGGACTCTCAAACTCTGCACTCTCCAGCTGCCTCCAGAATTCAGCCACAGCTTCAACCACTCGCTGACCAGATGTGGCAGCCTTTATCTCCAAAAATTCTAGTTTATTCACTGTTACTATGTCTACATTCTTTTTTTGTATTGAATCTCTAGAAAAAACACACAATAAAACTTTTTTAGAGGATTGTTTCAGACATTGTGTCAACTTTCCACCAAAAAGATTGAAAACCCTGGGTGTGAGTTACCTGAAGAAGTTGAGTGCACACTCGTTGATTTTCCTCCCTTCTTCTAGACACTTTCTGGGGTCCTTCTCCTCCCAGCGGCAGAGCATGAAGTCCTTGTTGGGTTTGTCACACTGGGAGCCATAATGGTGGGCAGCAGCCTTCAGCACTGCAGATGACACATTGATCTGGACAGAAACAGGGACAGACACATAGAGAACAATGAGAACGGATAAAAAATGATTATTAATTACCAAATAATAGACATACATTCATTTTTTAAGGTACAGGATTATTTTTGTGTAGCCTGACACCCTATTAAAAGAGCCAAAAGGATGTGTTTGATCATAGAATGGATCAATTTAATATACATCCAGTGCAGAGACAGAATCAGTAGCCAAACTGGGAGCAGCTGGAAACTGTTAGGCTAGCTCCAATAGTGAAAAGTACACCTTCAAACGCTCCCAAATTGTCAAATTTAGCTATTTAGTCTATATGTTGTATATTTTTTTACTAAACTTGTAGAAAGAAAGAAAAATAGACATGGTTAGTCAAGAGGCAGCTACGAGGTGGGGCCAGGTGCATGGATTCTAATGGTCCTTTCACCACAAAAGTGATGGAAATGTTTTACAAAATTCACACTGTACCACCTTTACCTTCCTTTATAATAAGATAAAAACAACTCGTGATGTCCTTGGCAACACGACAACTGGTTACACCTCAAATCTAAAACAGCACAACAGTATGAAGTTGGCAGTGGGGAGGTAAAGGCATTCTGCATTACAGTGTAATCCTAAAAATACTTATCAAACTGCTAAGTTTAAAAGACACTTACACCTGCATGCATATCGTTTATTAGGTCCTCGGTGCTGCCATATTAGTGTTGGAAAGACACAAGCTGCTGCCAGCTGACACCTGACATCCAAGGACAAGGTCAGTGTGCTAAACAACACCGCTGCCGACAGAAACCGGCCACAGATCAGTTTGGTGGCAGCCACTGTGAAGATACTGTCATCATAGGGGTAAACTGAAGCGGTAACGTGGACTATGAAGAACAGCCAATGGGTTTCTGCACACTGTGATTCTCTAACGCTACATAATGTTGCCACGGTGGATATCACGAACATGCCAGAATATTCACCAGCTCCAATTGCATTCATATATGTATGTATATATATATATATATATATATATATATATATATATATATATATATATACATACATACATATATTGGATCTATGACCAATCTTATCTAACTAACTTTCACCACTGTGAAGGCAGGTAACGCGAGTCGCAAACGTTATAGACCACTGAGCGCACCTCGAAGCTAGGCTAGCCGGCTAGCATGCTCTTCCTCGCTATGATTCTCCTCCCAGCTGAGCCACAACCGCTGCTCACCTCATCCACTTTCAGCTGCTGCGCTGAGGGCACGTCCGGCGTCGTGGGCATGGCTGCGTGTCTGTACAATAAAACAAGCGCAGGGGAAAATCAAACACCGCCGCTGAAAAACATTCAAGGTCCTCGTCCCGGCTCCAGGACGACGGAGAAGGTCAGGGGGGTGTACTGCGCCTGTCCGCTGCCGCCGTCAGCTGGGAGGCGCGCTCTGATGACGCGGCAGAGAGCGCGAACAAAGCCGGAGGCGCCATTCGAGGAGCCGTAAATAAAAAAAAATTTAAAAACAGACGATTAATTGTGGGTGGAAGACTGAGAGAATGGTTTAAAATGTGTTGTTATTTGTTTTGTCAGGTTTTATTTCGAAATTGTTAAAAAATTAAAAAAAAAAAAAAAAAAAAATGTGACAAACGGTTTCAGCTGCAGCCTCTCGCTTAGGCTTTCAGTTGCCGCGTTGCCATGGTGACGGCCCACTTGGCCGTGCCATGTTTGTGTGCTTGTTTGTTTATTTTGAGTAGGAAGGGCGCTAGCAAGCCAGTGTATTAATGGAGCTCGTCGGAAGCAGTTACAAAGGAGATACAAAAAATGGCAGGTAGATGAATATGTCTGTTTATAACCCTAGGATATACACACAATAAGCGACCTACTAAGAGCAAAAGTTCACAAAGCACTGTTCTTCTTCCCTCAGGATGGATGGGAAAGGAGAGCACACCTTCCCCACAGAGACCAAGTATGTGGGAGAGATGAAAGATGGCATGTTCCACGGCAAAGGAGTGCTACACTTTCCAAATGGAAGTAAATATGAGGCCACCTGGGAAAACGGCATAGCTAAACAGGTGAGGAGTTGTGTGTGTGTGTCCCACGCACACCATGCATGTCAGAATATGTGCATCTGATCCACATGCATGACTGTGTGTTTCACATTGGTTATAGTTGATATTACATCTGGTCCCTTTTAGCAATCACTCACCATTATTGTCGTAGTTATTAGGTTTCTCTCCTTTTTCCCTGCACGAAGCTACAGTCTCTCCTGTTCTGATGCAATCTTTCATGGACTTTTACCACAACAGCGATCACTCCAATTATTATCATCATTTCAGTTGCGGTTCATTTGAAATGATAGCAGCTCTCAACCGTGACTAACCTTGGCCCAGACTACCCTGCACCTGCATCCATGCCAGCTCAAGAAAAGCTACTTCCATTCAAAACAGACCTAAACCATCCAATAAACTCAGAAATTCAAACTCTGGAAATTATATCCGGTAGCTTATAGCTCATTCTGGAACTTGCACCTCTCCCTACTTCTCAGCCTGGGGGTTAAGGATCCTGAATGTATGTTTTTTCCTATTTTATAAACCACATTAAACGTATTAAACGTATTTTAAAGGGTCGTGATCCTAAAAGGTTGAGATCCACTCTGCATGTTAATATATAAGAAACTCTAAAATTATAATAATATACAACAACAACAAACACGAAATTTACAGTAACCTCTAATTATGTCTGGTGCTGGTTAACAGAACGGTTTTACTTCAGACATTTACATTTTGATATGTCATAGCAGAAAAAGCACAGGTGTAATTGATAACATTAATCAAGGCTGCATTCCATAGGTGTTCCAGGACCCCGGTACTGTACATGCTGGCTCACTGAAATGGGTTAATGGGACACTTTTGTGGAGCTGAAGCGTCATTATTGTTATTAGTTAAACTTGTACTTCTCCTACAATGACCAGTTTAAATATTTGCTGTGAAAAAAAGGTCTATAGAGAAGACAACGATAAATCTAGCATGCGTTATCGCACAAGTTGTAACCTATCAGTCAAGATTACAAATTCACCCCTTTAACGGCGGTCTTGATCTCCTACCAAATATGCACTCCTCAAAAATCAACATCTTATAAATCAGAATTAATGCCACTTTCGTGATTGCAAATTATATTGTTGACGTTGAAGTGAAAATGTTGTTATGCGAACAGAACAAAGTATGTTTATTTTTCATTCCCAGTAAGAGTCGTATCATTCCTCAGAAAAACATGCACACACACACACACACCCACACACACACACACACACACACACACACACAGTGTGTCCGTTGTTGGATTTCACCCAAAATACCAAAAGACATATTTTTCCAGTTTCCCTTAGTAGTATATATCTATGCAGACAGTTTTGGTTTTATCTGCTGAGGTTTTGAGATATCCATCTCTAAGATTTCTGCCTTAACCCAAAGACAATGGAAGAAAATTTAAATTCTTTTGCGGTGCTTAAAGCACTGAAAAGTGACATTTGAAAACCTCAACAGCAACTTATCTTTCCAGAAACCATGTCTGGGGTACGTAGGATAACCCTCAGACCTTGCTTTCTCCGGAACTACTTTCTGCCAAAGAAATAGCCCCAAAGAAAATTGTCAACAGTGAGGTCTGTGGATTATCTTGAGTAACATTGTTGTTGAGTTTTTTAAATTAAATTACAGTTTAAAATTGAAACTATCTGCATGGCCAGACACCACTAGAGGTAAGTGGACATTTTTTGTAATTGACCCATTAAAATGGATGACTGAAGACTGAGGATGATTTTCCTCACAAGGGGTCATTTACCTTCGCTGATGGGCTGCAGTACCAGGAGAAGGACTGGGACTACTGTGACGGTTACGACAGGCGCTTCTACAGTGAGAGGTGCAATGGACTCAGACCTGCAGGTTGGAAATTATTTAATTGCTCATGCATTCGCTCATTCGGTCAGATGATAGTGTTTTCTTCTCCATCCCACTCTTTTTATTTCAGTCCATGATCCAGATTAACCAGATAATTTAGTATTATTGCTTAATGAGTCATCACTGGCCTGACAAATAGATAAACTACACACCACTTTACATGTATAAGCAATCTACCTGACACTCATCAACTTAGGGAGCATAAGGTGAAAGCCATTAAAAGGGCTGAGATTTTAACACAAAATCTTTTTTTCTGAGCCACCCCTCCAGCTGATAATAATGACTTGTGTGTGTGTAGTTGTAAACCACAGGAAGATTCCCGTTGAATACGAAACAACTGTTTTGTTCATACAGGAGAATCTCAGCTAACTGATCTGCATCCGCCACACGTCATTCCTGATGGATGTTACGATTGTGGAGATGGTTTCTATGACCCCAATACCAGAGTTGTCACTTCCTGCACTGGCATTTTCCTCAGGAATGCAGGTGAGACAGAAAATATCCTGTTATTTTCACTGTGACACCAAAAGATGACTGGCCCATAGATGACGTGTTCTCGTAACCCCTTACTTTGATTCATAATAATAATCCTTTGCTACTAAATAATGGATACCTTCCAACCTGGACGTATTTTGTGAACTATGTACTTACTGTGAGGTGAACAAAAGTAGGTATTATTTGCTGCAGTCCATAATCCAGATATGAAACCAAGATAACTGACATTTTCACAACATCTCTATCATAATCAAAATCTTACCTCCTTTTCTCACTGCTTATTTCACTCTAGTTCATGCACATTTTTTTCCCACTAATTTGATGCTAAATTGGCTCCATCTGAGTGTTGAGTAATATCCAGGCATCTTTGTGCCTGTTGTGCCAAGGAAAATTTGAAAGATGAAATAAGTCAAGAGCAAACACAAATTTCCATTTCAAATTAAATAAGTTTTATGTCCAATGAAGCACATTGTGTCAGTGATAGATTGCTGTATGTTGAATGTATTTATATAGTAACTTAATAAAGCAGCGCTGCTTGTTTGCATAATTGATCAAAATACTAGTAATCATGTTGCAGCTGCTTTAGTTAGTGTGCACCTGTGGTCAAGCTAATATTTGAGTGCTTTGCCAGAGGTGATCTTTTAAAGTGACAAATATATAGAGATGAACAGACACATGGCTCTGTGATAGAGTGGAAGATTTAGTGTTTTGTTTGTTTGTTTGGAGATCCATCATCAGAAGCACTGGCAACATAAATATGGACAAGTGACAGATACCAGCTACAACCAGTTCCAGTTCCTTAGACTCTTCATGTAAATGTTCCAAACGTTGTTTGATATAGCTGAATTATTCAAGGAGCCTCAATAAGATTTAACAGTTAAAAGCCTTACAATAAGCCAAATTAGCACTGAGGGTTAGTACTGCTGTCTTGTTGTACGAGATAGTAGCTCCGTGTAAAATTATATCTACTTTTCAACACCTTTTCTGAGAACAGGCCATAGAAAAAGCCTTACTGAAAATACTTGGAAACATACTAAAGCTCTTGTATTGAATTTGTTTCAAGCAGGACCCTTTATCTTCACCTATTTTTATAATAACTGCATCTCTGAAAGCATACAGTGTGGCCATATGGGAAGGATTTGATAAGAATGAACCTATGGAGTGATGTTAAATGGATTATCCCTGGCTTCTCTGATGGGAGATTATTGCTACAAGTCATCTGATAAGCACGCTTCTATAGGCTATTGCAGTCATTTCAAAAGTTTTTTCCTTTTTGTTATTTGTCAAAGGTGGAAAATTCAAGACACATTTTTCCACTGAACGAGTGCCCAGTTTTGGAACTCCTGATTTGAAGTGAATGCGGTCTGTCAGGTGTCCAGATAGGAATTCACAAATTCTGACATCCTCCGCTCGTCATGTCTCCCATGATTTTACATCACTAGACGATGTTGTGAATTAGGCAGCGGGCTATGAATGCAGTTTCTAAATACATAGCTTTTGGCTCACTAAGCTTAAGTCCAGTTTTATTGCTGTGCATCAAAGGTGTTTGACATTACCATTTTTATTGGACACGTTATATATTTGTATTCAGATGAGCTACCTGCAACATAATACAGATTAGTTCCACAAACACAACAAATCTCATTTACATAGAGACAGAAGGAAACAGAGGAGAAGATCCACATCCTCGCCAGATGTCATCAGCATGTGTAAGAAGACAAAAGTATGTTTTGCGATTCTTTCCTTGATGCGGGTTGTTCATCATCATTATAGCTCTGGTATTGATCAGCGGAGTGAAGGAGAGAGAGAGAGAGATGGGGAGGAAGAGAACAAGAGAGCATGAGAAGGAAAGATTTTTTTGGAGATGAAAAAGAAGAGGAACTGAACATTTTCCAACAATACTCTGACTCTCTGGTTTGATTTAAGTAAATATGGAGTCCAACAGGAACTATTTAATTTATGTGTGCCTCTTTTATGGCAGTGTTTATGTGCAAGTGTGTGGAGGGATATGTTGTGTATATATGTGGCTTGTGCTATATATCACATACACTACTTATGCCTACGTGTGCTCCCCCTCCTGTCTTGGTATACAATTCTTGAGAAGAATGCTCCTGTAGTTTTCAACCCTGGGAGGTGAAGGCACATTTGTCAGTGGGTGTGAAGACAGAATTTATTGCCTCATGGCTTCCGCCCAGGATGAGGACTGCGAGGATGATGGGACACAGGGAAGACCCACCCTCCCAGAGGGGACACAACACATGCAGCAAGGAAAGAGGAAGGAGCTCCCCATGTAGCCGTTACAACTGGTGGATGTAAGACAAGGAAGAACTGATCCGGTGAAGACAAAGCCTCATACCTAGAAACGATGCGTATGGAAGTGGTTTAAAGTGTCGGTGATTCAAGTTTTACCCCCTTGAACTGAACGTCGTTGCTAGGAAATATCAGGCTAAACTTTACTTACTGGCCAAAACTGACCTATTGCAAAGTCCTGCCCTCCTTAGTTACTGTTGCTAACTTGGACAAACAGTCCTTGGTACGGGGCCAAGTAGCAAAACAATAGGATCTGTTGCTAATATTCCCCAAGAGGTTAAAGATTATTTTTGGAGTTGAACCAATTTCTTGTCATCAAGGAGCTGCTGATACGCCTGCATGTATGTCAAGAATATGTCAAGAATACTGGTATAGCATGTCGAAATGTAGGATGATAGAGGAAATGGAGGACGGTGGCGAGATTAAACGTGTCAGTTGGAATTGTTAAGAGGGAACCTCCCGTCACAGATGCGTCCAGAGAGTTCAAAAGTAAGCTATGACATCTCTTAAAAACTCTCAACAGTTCTCCATACTATACTGATCCTGTTTTTACTTTACCTTGTACAATTGCTTCAAAACTTAAGGCATTTATAATTTCACAAGGCGTGGTTGTAGCTCAGGAGGTAGAGCAGGTCGCTATTAATTGTAGGGTTGGTGGTTTGTTCCACATGTCGAAGTATCCTCGAGCAAGACACTGAACCCCAAACTGCTCCCTAAATACTAGTCTGGATAAAAGCATTGCACTGCAAACTATACTAACAAAAATGGGTTGGCTGACCCTCTTTATGGCCTGCTCAACACTTTAGAAACTAATGTACATTAATATACTGAGACTGATTCTAAACGCTCCACTCAGCAAGTCCTGCAAAAACACATTTCACTTTACTCACTGGTTTTGGGCAAAGACCAGGAAGCATTTACATGGATTAGGAGTCGTTGTCGCTGGGCGTTGACCAAAATTACTCTACGACAAAAAGGGAGCAGTCTTTTTAACCGGTGGATGACGACAAGTGCCTGACATTGGTCGTCGCTTCCTGTCTTGTTGTTTAGGAGAAAACTGTCTTGAAAAACAATTTTCTCCTAAATTATTCGTTAAATTTGTTTTCTGATTTAATTTAAGGAAAGGAATGCCATTCGGTCACAGAATCGTGCTTTATTTCACATCTACAATTCCAAGTTCAAATAGCTGCTCGTTAGGGTTTACAGCCTATGAGAGGCAGGGAGTCATGTCATCACCCAAACCAACATTTCGGTGATTGGTTTGGACGATAAGCTTTAGTGATTCTTTATGAACCATCTATTGGAAAATAGTCAGTCGAGGAGTCAGACAGGTCATTTGGATACAAAGTCACCTCCTGCAATATACAGAAAATGGAAATAAAGGAATGTCTGAGTGTCTGTGTGTGTGTGTGTGTGTGTGTCAGTGATGAGTGATTGCAGGTGGTGAAAGATGAACATTCAGGGATCACAGACTCTGTTTCTGTCTGATGTTCGTCCCAGCCTTCTACATGAGCGTCCAGCCTCTGCTACCACAGCAATTAGTCATTAGGTATCACACTGCACTTTCCTCTCCTCAACTCATCTCTCACCAGGTGGGTCAACCAGGAAATCTGAAAAGAAGATTAAGACAACATGTTACTTGTTAAGTAGCATAGTACATGAGCTGGCAAACTAATCCATCATTTTCTTCCCATTTTAAAGATGACCTGTGCAGCCGATGGTAATTTGGATGTTGGTTATTTGTCTTTTGACCCTTTTATTATATATTTTTATTATATTATGGCAAAACCTCAATGCTGGCAGACATCAGGTGCGTTTCACCTCTGAAAACACTGCTTGTGTAATGACGTACAGTCATTGAGATTTTAATTAGGATTTTTGTTTTCCTGAATTTTTTGAATTAGCGTTTTTATTGTGACATGAGATCATTACAACAAACGTGTTTCCGCTTACTGCCACCTCACTGTGTCATAGTTAACCAGCCCAGCTTAAATAAAGCCAACAGACTGCAACACAATGAAATGATTACTGTTAAATCTGAAACAAATCACATAGTCTACAAACAACTGAAAAAGGGTTTTTTTTTAAATCCGCTTTCCCCCAAAACTTCCAGAGACACGTAATTGGACTTAATTTGTCATTGCTGATGAAGATTGTTACTTAAGTTTGAAGGTGCGATGTAAAACATTTGCATTACTCTATAAAACTGCAATTAAAAAAAGAACAAGGGGAAAGATACAGGCCACATCTGCACAATCAAATCTCCACCACTGACTGATTGAGCGTGTTCTGTTATTACAAACACACACGCACACACACACGCACGGTCAGTTGTGTATATTCTCTCTTGGCAACAGGCAGCAAGACTCTGCAGCGGTGCAGGAGGCGGCAGCAGCTCCAGCAGGGGCCATGTGTTGCCATATTGTTTGTAGCACTTTCCTGTTTCTGGAATAACCACTTCCCTTTGAAAGTCTGCACAGAAAGAGTTCCACACTGAAAACATTCCACTGCCAAGGAAAACACCTCTGGTGACCAAACCGCGGACCCTCCCTTTGTCCCCGTCCAGCCGAGGTGTTTCACAGACAGATAAAATCAGCCGGGGCCCTGGGGAGTGGAACATATCCTCACGCTGCCTTTTCCTGAAACTCTCATTTGTCATACATCTTTGAGACAAAAAAAAGAAAGAAATCACCATACAACAGGATTCACGTGTTAATCCTGTGAGCTGTGACAGATGGATTAATAATTTTAAAAGATCAGTGTCTCTCTTTCAAAGCCAGAAACTGGACAACCGATGCCGTTTTTCAGTGATGTCATCAAGACACAAAACCAAGGGCTGCTCCGTTTGCACTGAATTGGAGACAGATGACTTATACATGTACATTTGAATGTTTATTTGAGCTTTCACATTCAGGTAATTTTGATTTCATTGTGGTGCCTCCACTTGGAAACCACAAAATGTGCTTAAATTAGCACATATGACCCTGAATAAGTCCACTAAGTTGAGCTGCTCGTCACCGTCAGCAGACCGGGTTCAGAGTTTGTCTCTTGATGACATCACAGAGAGTCATAGCTCTCCTGTTTCTGTGAGTACAACGCCATCTTTCTATTTCACCATCAATTCCAGCAGAATGTAATCATCTCTTATGCAAATCACTATGGTACAAGAAAGCTGATTTTTGCTTTTGCTAATTAAGCCTGTGTGTGTGTCTGTCTTTGTGTGTGCGTGTGTGTTAAGTCATAGCCATTAGTCTGGAAGGAAACACTTTTCCCTCCGAGTGTATTTTAAGGATTAAGATAAACAGACTTTAACAAGGTGCCATTATCGCTTCCACACACTCTTTCTCTCTCTCTCCGGTGTACATTGCACAAAGGTCGTCCATGCAGGTTGTTACAGTGGAGAAGCATGTCAGCCAAAAAACTGTTTCATAAACAAGTGTAGGTGCACTTCACTTTAGATTAAGGTGATGATACGGGCAAAATTTATTATTATTTATTTCTGTTTTTATTAGTCCGACTGCAATATTCCAATTCACAGAATTGATGAAAAGATTCATTAGGTATTTAAAGTTCAATGTAATGACTTACAAAAACTGGTAAATCACAAAAATATCCTGCTGTCCTCAGATTGCAGGAAATTACCTAAACATAGCAGCCACCTGTACCAATTACATTTGACTTAAACCGTGAGATAAACGCTGCTTTACAATCTCAAGAGGGCAGAAGTACAGCAAATATGAAAACGTCCCAATCTAAATATCATTAAGGCAGGTTGCGGTTTGTGGCTGATTGAGGTCAGTCTAAACGTAACGACGCAGCGACGTATAGGCTTCAGCAATTACCTTTTTCCACTAACAAATGCTGTCACAAAGACTGGTGAACATGTTTGCGTGGCAGCTGTCCGCGTGTCCGATACGTTCAATTGACCTCCCGATCAGAACAGGTAGAAAGGAGAGACAGAGAGAGAAAGAGAGGAGGGGTTTGGGGGATGTTTTATACTTGAAGTGGCTGTTAGTGTTGACGCCCATCGCTGGCAATTACACACAATCAGTCCGAGAGCTGCAGACCTGCTCCTCTGTACAATGGAGCCCCCGCACGCAGTGGAACCTGCGGGTGAGGCCCGCGAGCTGCTCAAGTGCGTGCAGCTGCGGGCGCTCCAGAGAAAGCTCACTTCCCCCGCAATTAGCTACTCATTTCAGTTTTAACAATGAAAAACTGGTTTATTATCAGCTCCTCTGGCAGTCGTTTCGCTTTAAAAAAAAATTGGCGTCCATTTTTAGGGGTTATTATTTATTGGTGTCTGAAGTGGCTCTGAGAAGTTATTTTCTGCTAATTGTCAGGCTTATCTTGATTTGACAAATTTACCCGAGACTTGAATGGCACTTCACTGTTGCAGCCTCACACACAAAATGACCCGTGGTTTAATTATGCAGGCTACTGGTTATTAGAGATTTGATTTGAACGCTTTAAGTGAGATCAACAAAGTGAATACAGCTCCTTGCTGTGCACCCTTTAATCTGCGGTTTGTAGTTTTTTTTTTTTTCTTATTTAATCATAGGTCAGACGTTTAGAAAAACTATTCACTTTTTGTCTAGACGTTGTTTCCAATACCACTGACAACATTTTCAATAATTTCAAATGAAATCTTTCCAACAGAAGACTCTGAACATGAGTGGATTGTGCGGACTTGTCGGAAAGCTTGGGATGAGGTTTCTGGCGTTGAGTCTGAAAAGTCTGTCAGACCTGAAGAGACCAGCATTATCAACTGATACATTTAGAAACACTTTTTTTGTCTTGTTTTATATGTCTCTGTATATATAATGAATGAAAAGCAAAACGCTGGGTTTATTCTGTATCTTTTTCTGTCTGTGATTTATTTTCCTTTTTTTTATCCTTACAAGGTTTTAAAAGGGAAAGAGACTTTACATGCAGCACAGTATGTCTTTCATTCAGTTTGATTAAATAAACAGTGATAATTTTAATTGTACTATATGTTGTTTTGAGCGTAGTTGTTGGTTGTACAAACATACTAAATGTATGTGTTTACCAGTCAGAAGCATTCACTCTATGACTGAATCACTTTCTGCAGGGTCGAAAGTCTAATACAGGTTGTCTTTTAAAAAACAAACAAACAAAAAAACCTTGGGAAGTTTGTTTTAACCTGATCAGACAACAAATTTCCATCCCTGAAATGAAATTTATTTGGCAAAACAATGATCTGAAACACAAAAATGTCTTTCATGGATTCCTGTTTGTTCAACATAAATGCACCGTTGGTGTCTCTCACGTGGAAGTATGACATTCATAGTCTACATGTCATAAAATAAGATAATATATATTCTTTATGTGGCTTTATGCCGCAGTAGGTGAAGGTGCAATGAAAAGTTCTATAATCAAAGTCTTATTAAATGACCCATGCATGGTCAAATATTCAAAATTATCTATTGCTAATGTGCAGGTAACGTTATAACTGGGCACAGTTTTCTGTGTGAGGGTCATGTACTCATTAAAGACCAAACTACTCTTTCATGTATAATCACCATGAACGATAGTCCCTCAATCGCCTAAACAACTTCGCCAGTTGAAAGTAACGCCAATAAATAAAATGAATAAGGCATGGAATCTTTTAAGGGCAGCAGTCTTTTGCACAAAGGGAATCTTTCCCAGGATGCACCCTTCCTGCTTCAAGGCAAATACACATGCACAAAAAATACACACGCACACACACACACACACACACTAGGATGTACACAACTATCCACAAAAATAAGAGCAAATACATGCACCCACAACCGAAGAACTGAACATGTACCAAACCACAAGACACGACGAGACAGTAAAACATCATGCATAATCATAAAAACACATAGAGGATACAATTACTTTGTATTTATTTATTTTATTTGTATGTTTGTCATTTGAAAAGTCCTTTCCAGTTAATTTAATATGTGTGCCCAATTTTCTTTGCTTTGAATTATTATTTCATTAATTTATCCTCAAAAATGATACAAAACCACAAAAATATCACATTCTATTTTATTGCATTTTAGTACACAAAACATTTATGATGCACAGTCTATCAAATAAACTTTTTTGTTTCATTTCATGTTTTTTTAACAAAACAAAACAATTTCAGAGGGGAAAAGTGCTTTACAGGGATTTACCATCTCAATAAATACAAGGACATTGAGGTCTTGTTGGATCCTGTTCTTCACACAATGGCCATGTCACGAAAATACAGATGCACACTCTCTACCCCTGCCAATACACGCACACACACACACACACGCACACACACAGAAACACACATGTACAACCCCAGTCTGTTTCATATTGTCCATATTGTACCAATACACCAACACTCCATTTCCCTCCTTGTGTGAAAGACACACGCAGAGGCTGAACAAGCAACCTTAAAAATTATAAATTAGTGACAATACACTTGTTTGGAATTATGAAAATATGTAGTTTGACGAGTATGCTCATCTCAGACTTCCCTCTGTTTCTCTGTCAGTTTAAAGAAATCTAACAGGATTGTGGCGGTTTAGCTCCTGCGTTCTAAGCCATCATTTAATAATACACGAGCCCAGACATTGTGCTTTATGGTTTTCCTTCATGATAAACAGTCAAGATGCTGTCTGTGGACATATTTTGTGATTTTCTACCAATGGAAGATTTAAAATCCTCGTAATTTGTTCTACACAATAAAATTAAAAAACACCCAAATCTTTGTTTAGTGATGAATTACAAGCTGGGATTTTAATTAGCCAATTCACTGCTGTAAACAACTACAGTTTCCTTTAATGATGGAAAAGATAAGGCACACAACATTTTGATTCTTTAACAAAAATCTAATTCTACACCTCATTTCAGTGGAAAATTGACCAAAAAATGTAACTGGGAAGTTTCTAGGGTTTTTTTAAATGTCACTATGTCATTGCTAAAGAAAATATTTCAACAGTCAACATATTTCATTTACATTTAGTCCTTCATGGTTGCTTAGAGAGAAAAGAAGGAGGAGTCTTACCTCTAATGTGGTCTACTGTGTGTGCCTGGCCCTTGGGCCACAATGACAGTCCCCCTTAAATTTCCCCCTCTTTGTTTATCTTCAGTATTCTGACAGCAAGAGGCTTCAGTCCTGCTTCCTTGGTCAGTTTCAACCCTTTAAAACTCCTTCCACCTTCAAGTCAGAGAGTGGATGAGTAGAGTGGAGGATGCTGTACATGTGAAGCAAAATGGGTCCTTTAGATGGTGTAAAATACAGTCAGTGAGTTCCTGCTAATGATAAATGCTTCACGATGATTTTGACAGAGTGGCTGCAAGTGTGATATTCCCGTCCTCAGAAAGAAAAAAACACAAGGATGGATGTGTCTTAGTTTTTCCTCTTTCTTCCATTTCTTTTTCTGTGTCTGAGTGGGCAGGGCTCCCGTAAGATGTGTCTTTTCTCCAAGCTGACTCCTGCATGACCTCCGGGTCGGGTCTGCAGACGTCAGTGGTGGGAGATCAAAGGTTAGGATCCGGAGGTTTAGGGGTTATAAGGGTCATAGTGGAGCGCTAGCGGCTGAGGGGGAGCTGAGGCAGCGACATGGCTTGGTGAGGGAGACTCTGAGAGGTCAGCACAGAGAAGGGATGACCTGGAGAGCACACAAAAAACATACAAAAAGGATGTTAAAATAGAGAAAATACCAATCATTTAAAGTACCAACAAAAGTTGAAAGGTCAATGTGCCTATTTAACTACAACTTACTGTCGATGTACCCGTGAAGGGCCACCATGCGCGCCCGCTCAGGACTGCCAAAGGGGGAGTAATGCAGCTCATCGGGCAGGGACGAGGGTATCCTGGACTGGGGATGACCTTGGGGAGCCCCACTGTGCTGGGGCGTGTGCTTTTTGTGTCTTGCTCTGCAGTTTTGAAACCACACCTATGAAGACGCAATGTAACCAGACATCATGTAGCTATATTCTTAAAATAGAATATGTTGATTTATTTCAAAAGCACATTTTTAAAAATCACAAATGAGACACAAAACTGTGAAAATAAATTATACGTGTGAATATCATATACATATACATTTTATAATATATTGACAGTAAACATGACCTGACCTTTTCTCATTTTATTCATTGTATGGCTGGATCAAGTTGGAGGTGTTTGTATGCTGCTGAGTTATGCTATTTCAATACATACAGCTACAACCGTACCATAAGTAGATTCGTTCGTACCAGAAGAGTGTGGATTTCTGTGTACTGACCTGTATAACTCTCCTGCTGAGGCCTGTCATGTCGGCCAGTTTCTGTAGCGTCTGGGCATCTGGATTGTTGTCCTGGGCAAACTGAGCCTGCATGATCTGCATATTGAGACAAAACATTAGCATAAAACTCAAACGCGGCCGAAGTCTGATTATTACAGAGATCATTACATATTGGATTTAGGGTTAAAATATAATCCAAATGTGGTGAGAGTGCTGCACATCGTACTGAATGAGCTGCAGATTGTATTAGAAACAAGTTGGTTTGAAATGTGTGCGTCTGACCTGTAGCTGTTCTGCAGTGAAGGATGTCCGTGCCCTTTTGGCCGGTTTGGGCTGACTGTCTTGTTCTGTTGGAACTGCTCCTTCTAACGTGATGCCATTGCCTGAGAAACACAGCGGCAGACATGTGAGATGACAGGCAAATGTGTTGAATAACAGTTCAAAATGACCAAGCTAGTCCCAGGAGATGTATTTGAACCAGAAGACGTGGACACTGTATAATAAAGGAATTTTTTTTTCTCAGTTTGGACCCAAATTTGTGGGTCTTGAGCTCTTATAACATGACCTACTAATCCATTCATTATGTGGGCATCCATCAGAACCACTGAGAAATCAGAAAGTAGCAGGCCAGACATGTTAAACCATCTATAATATAAACAAGAAATTATATAAGAAATATTAAATTGTACAAAGGTAGATTATGCAGTGATATGAAATATACTAAAACCTCTGTTTTGGGAGGACTCCTGAGCAAACATCTGGACAGCCCCAGAGAACCACTGCAGTAAATTTGCCAGAACCACTACTCACCACTCTCAGCCGCTCGTTTGAGGTTCTCCACCATGGTGTCGTAGTGGATCCTACACAGGACCTTCTCCTCCACCAAGCCAAACTCCTCTCCTGTGGACAACTGCCTCTTACACGAGTAGCACGCAAAACATGCCAAGTGGTATGCGTTTCCCCTTGCACGGCGCACCCAGTCGCTGGCGTATATCTGCCGCCCACAGCGGGCACACTTAGTACCAAACCTACTGTGAGGGAGAGAAAAGGAGAACAGGGGCAGAGGAGGAGAAGAAGGAGAGACAGACAGAATGAGGACTTAGTGACACGTTGATGGGGTAAAAGCAACATTTTGGTAGAGAAAATTACAGCAGTAGATGATCTTTTAAATCTTATCTCAAGGCCATTTCCAGATAGCACACACATAGAATTAAACATGCACAGACGTCCTTTTCTTTGAAAATATTTTGAGAGAGCTGAAGTTGAAAATAAGTGTTTTTAAAGTTGAAGTTTTGGCAGAACTCAAAGGGTTTAAGGAAGAAACCTTGGAGGAGGATATGGCCTTCAGAAAAGTCTCCTGACTGCGGCTGCAAGCTGAGCCTTGAATGCAAACAAACCAACACCTGCAATTTCCTGGCTGATGCGTGAAGGCCCTGACATATGCACACGCTCACACACACAAACACAGACACGCACACACACCAGGGAACACACCGACACACATGTAAACCGGGGTGGTTTTGCACACAGTGGAAGATGAAGAAAGACTTGGATGACATCTAGATCGCCCCGCTGTAACTGATAGCAACAGTGAGGTCAGGCGGCATATAAACCTAAACCACCTGACTTACTGTTCTGTGGGTGGTGTGGGGGGTTGAGGGGCACAGAGGGAGACGATGAAAGATAAATGGACAGAGAGTTACGGAAAGAGCTGGGAACGGGTTAGTGAACATACATTTGTTAAGTCAGCAAATGCTTTAAGACAATTCCTCATGAGCTCAAAGCAAGATAATAATTTTGAATTTGAATTGCTGTAAATGTGATTGAGGACAGACTGAGACAAATACAAGGATGAAAGAGGACAAGGGCAGAGACAAAGTAAAGACTGCCATAGATTTAATTACCCTAACATTCATAATCTCTCAGAAGTGTAGGAGGTGTATGAAAACTAGGTTACTTTATTTTTTAAAAATAAGTCTGGTCTATATTTTCCTTTCTGTCAACTAATCCCATGAAAAGACCAAAACCAATAATGCCTTAGTCCCTCTCTCAATCCACTTCCCTACATCATTTACTCCTTGTGAAGATGTAAATCTTTAAAAATAGGTTACAAATATACAAATTCATCTTTAAAAAAAGGCTAAGTAGTTTCCTAAAACAGTGAATAATGCATTCGATGGGGACTATTTTCAGCTGCGGATTAATACACGTTTGGTGTTTCAGCGAGTATTTACAGCAGTAGGACTGTGTAGAACTGACTCAAAATAAGCTACAGTGCCCATGTTCATCATAATGAAGGAACACGTCACTCAGTGAAACGGTGTGGCTCATTGATGTGTTTTTAATAGTTTTACTACAACAATGGAGGTCTATGGCTGAGGGGAATATGCCATATAAGGCTTTGGCTACACAGACAATACTTTGATGTTGTTGAAAATATAAAAAATATAGAAGATCACCAGCCTTATCCTTTAACTGGGATAGGGTTCACTGATCATCTGGCACAGTGGAGTATCCAAAAAAAAAACCCTCCACTTTAATACAAATGAAATATCATACAAATTTCCTGTTTTACACCAGAATCAAGAGATCAAGAGATTAAACTCCTCGTTTAAAGAGCACGTTATGGGTTTAATGGGTATAAAACGCTTTAGGTTTGAGATGGTCATGGTTAGGTTAAGGGCCATTGTTGGGGTCAGCAGCTGCCAATTCTGGTGAAGGAGGTTGGGTTTGTGAGCAGCCTTTGAGAAAAGTGCTGCCTCAAGGGTAAAACTGGGGGCACGAAGACTAACGGCTAATTGTACAGCCTGGTTTTAGCTCAAATGAGAAACATTTCCATATTGATGGGCTTGTCTTATTCCAGCAGGAAAGCAGAGATAAGGGGAAAACTCATACGAGCACAGTATCACAAACATGAGCCAAATTGAAAGAGCAGTCAACAGTTGAACGGTATGAAGGAGGCAAGAACTGGCGAGGGCAGGATGAAAAGAGTAGACATGGAGAGAGGAAGTAAGTGGCTGAGGAAAATAGCAAAGTAAAGAGCGTCGATGGCAGAGAGAGAGAGAGAGCGCAGGGGGATGGAGAGCACGAGGGTTGCCAAGTGAGTGGGTTTGGCAGCGCATCAGCGCACTCAAGTCCACTCTCTCTGGGATGAAAGCATACTATAACCCTGATATCTCACAAACCCTCGTCATGTATATGAGCTTGTTGGCTAGAAGTTCTATTTTCATGCATGTAGTGTGGTAGAGAATATTTATAGGTCATCAGTAAATGGCTACTGTTTGAGGATCTGCCTCTTATCTGTCTCATTCTGCAACTGTCTGTGTGCCCTCCTAGTTTTTATTACCGCTGTCGAGTAAACTATATTTTTCTTTAACACAACAATGTCCAAATAAAAAACAGAGCGTCTACATTTTTTACCAGGCCTGGCATTCCTCATAACAAACAAATTCAGTTCAGCATTAAAGCAATGAAGCCATGGGGGAAAGTCATTGTGGTGACCTTGAAATAAAATTAGCTGGCATAGCACTTACAAAGGGCTTAAGTTGTCAAAGATATGCGCAACTTAACCAAAAAACCTCTTATAGCCCAATCAAGCCATTCCGGAGACAAATCGACTCCATGGCTTACTGTACTGTATGTGCGTATCATTTCAGATTGTTATGGAGAATTCCAGTCTGCTTGTACAGTAAAGAGGAAAACATTGTGGAACATTGTGGCTAATCCAGCATGACAGCTTGTCAGTTTCATGCTCCGAGACAGAACCCAGAAAAGCTGCAAATCATCCCTTGTTTTAACCCCCTCCTCCTCCTCCTCCTCCTCCTCCTCCATCTTCATCTCCTCGGACCCCTCCCCTCTTTCCACCCCGTCTTTTTTTGTATCTCGTTTTGTCTTCGTACCAAAAACCTGGTGTTTATTTTGGAGTAATGTCAATCCTCACGGCCCCCTATTTCACTCACAAGAGGGAAAATCCTACACCGCAAAACTCCCTTTCCCCCCAGACCTCTCCTATTTGCTCCCCTTCTTTCGTTTAATCTTTACTTCTTTTTTTTTTACAGTAATTCACCTGCTGCTGAAAGAGGGGCTTAAGGAGGTACACATTTTTTGGATTATTTCTGATGTGCTATGAGAATACTCTAATCTCTATTAGATTTGTCCTAAGAGATTTCTTGCTTGACTGTGTGGTTTAAGACGCGAGGTTCGTGTTGTGCCTTGTTGTATGGGAATCTAAGATGGAAAGTGATTTAAATACTTTACAGACAACTTCTTGTAACAGAGTTAACATATTATCAGGCCTTAACATATTAACCCTGCACAAAAGAAACCTTGAAATTTGTATTCTCTATTCTTTGAGACCGCAGTAACTGTGAACACAGGCAGTTTTCTTTGTAATAACCAATGAATAATCCATTTCATTGCTTTGACTGAGCAGGCTTTATTTAAATGTGTAGCACTGTGTGACAGATGTCTTATTATAATTTCAATTCATTCAGTTCTTAATAAAACTCAAATCACTCTCTCTGTAGTGGTTACTTGTCTTTGTTGCTATGGAGACCTAATCAGCTAACCAGAGGTGGGTTGGTAAATAATTATTATTAGAATACACACACACACACACACAAGCACGCGCATAAAGAGCCACGTACATATGCACACATCTCACCCACAAAGTTCCCTACATTCATGGACTCTGGTTACACTGTCGGTATCACAGGGTGCCCCTGATTAGTGCAGCAATGCAACTTCCTGTGTGGCCTGCAGCTCACGGACGAGGATGATGTTTCTACGGAGTGAGGCGAGGGGGGGTGCAGGGAGGCAGGGGGTGTCAGGGGAGGAGGCTGATAAAGAAATGGTTTGCGTGTGTGTGTGTGTGAGCAAGCCCCTGAGGCCTGACATGGGTTTGAGAGGCACAGCGTGGGCTCTGTCCTGTGCCCCCTATCCCGACATACACACACCACCTTTCTCCCCCATACGCACACACACACACACACACACACACGCGCGTGCGTGCGTATATGGAGGGAAACCCACTCTGATTTCCTGCTATTACGCCCCATTAAAGCAGCTGTCAGTCCAAAGCCAGATGAGAGGCTGACACAGATGAGGAAATATCTCCAGAGGTTTGAAACCAGCCCAGAGGATCTGGACTCACAGTGGTGTTTAACCTAGTTTAAATCTGGCCTAAACCCAGATTACAGTTTATATTTACAGAGGTAACCAGGCCCCAGCCCTGCAGCAAAGCTTCACTGTTACTGCAAGATTTTGTAAATAATTTCTCGTTTTCTGGTGTGACATCCAAGGAAATCTAATCTAAACCTACAAATATTATTATGCAAATTAGGATTTTTCTCCACAAAATGTCTAACAGTTTGACCTTCAGTATATCCAGACTATCAAATCAAATTTATTATCACTTTGCTTGTCATTCCTATCTTTAGAGCCACTCTACACAGCAGATAGTATAGAGTTATCCCACTGATAGGAGTGAAACTGTATTGAATGCTGTGCTATGTCTTATATGGTCAGGGTCTGAACCTTTGAAACTAATAAATTACTAGTTTTACATTTTATGAAGGTGATTGAAAGTGCATAAAAAACAACTTTAGTTCTTAGGCCTACCATTCATCAAAAAATCTAAAACATTTAAGAAAAGCAACTAAGTACATGGCTATACTGCCTTACAAATGCAGAGATCAGTAACTACACAACCCGGGACGTTGGGTGAAAGAAGGATTTGAAGTTTGAAGCCGACTTTGTTAAGCTGTGTAACAGATATACAAGTTGCAAAACCTTAATTACACCCTCAGTGTCTACAAATAAAGTGCATTCTTATTTTTCTTGTCAATTTGAACAAATAAATGGATTAATATATAGATTAAAATATGTGATTTAAATGTAGTTTAACACCAAAGCACATGATTTTCACTGGAGTCAGAGGCTCAGATTACAGTCACTGCTAATCTGCTGAGGTAGGCTAGTTAGATTCATCTGGTGTTACCTTTTTTTTTCTCCATTATGATTAGATTTAGGTGCTGCTTCATTTATGTGGTATAACAAATTCACTTCCTAAGGCGTTGGAGCATCAAAATAGATTTTTCAATTACAGGAAACAGGTAGAGAAGTCGGGGTAAATTAGTTTTAGCTAAGGCTAGCTGTGGCTCACCAGCTAGCTTGAGTTAGCTGGAGTGCAATCACTGCAAATTTTACATGTTGTTTTGTTTAGAAAACTACACATTTCTATGGCAGAATAATTTTCATATTGTAAAACTTATGTCAAACAGATTCTGGTCTTAACTCAATTTCAACCACATATGTGTTTTGGCTTTGTTTGATGGTAAATTACAGGCTAAAGCAGAGATCTGCAAAGTTTATGACACTACAACTGTGACAGCTGCAAGAGGTTGATTGTGAAGCTGTCCAGATTTAAGTTTTTTTGTGTGTTTGAGCTTTTTTTCTTTATTAATTAGAAGCGAGAATTACAGTAGCCTACATGCACGCTGCTGCACACTGGTTGACATAAAACTGCTGTATGAATTTGTGTAATGTGTACTTTGTCTTTAATATACAGTAATCTTTTGGAAACTTCTAATCCTCATCCTGGTGGGTCAACAACTACTGTGAACACATTTATCTCTTCTATACTCAGGCAGGCTTTTTAATCACAATTACTGTATTTCATATAATTGCAGTGTAGGATTTCTCTGATGAGCATATAATATGTGACTCACTGACAGCTACATCTGTACCACTCATTACCATTTTCTAATGCTCTGACGTATTTTAAATCCACTCTGCGTGTTTAATGCCGGCTCACGGTCCAGGGAGCAGTGACGAGGGCGAGAGGGGTGAATAGTGAAAGAGCATTTAAACGAAGACGGGTCAGGTAAAATATTATTATGATGTGGCAGAGCAAACAAAAATCTCCATTTTGTGAGCAATGGGCAAAATGATTGGCAGCTGCTGGACATGCATAAATAAACAGAGATCTCAGTGTATGTTTATGTGTGTGTGGCTGTGTCAGCGTGCAAGTGTGTGTACGTTCTTTTGGGTTGTAAAAGGAGGCAATGTGTGCCGTGCATTCTTGTTAATATGTGCATGTAAATGTTTCATATTCATGGTTTCATATTTAGACGTGTAAGGGTGCACATATCTGTCTTAGCTTGTGTGTTTTTAGTTTGGATAGGAGTCACATTCAGATCAGAAACATGCTGACCAGGCACCCGGGGCGGTCTAATTGCTGGTCTGGAGGCCTGAGGGTCTGGAGTGGAGGACGACTAATTGCTGGTGATTATAAACCTCAGAGCAGTGGCTTGGTGTCAGGTTTCGATCAGACAAACACCAAAGCTCGCTCACAGGTCCAAGCACTCACACGTGTACGCACACACACACACACACAAACCGATGTGCACAAACGGGCATGTGTGTCCATACAATATATACACCATGCTTCAGGCTATAAAGCACAGAATTTTACTATATGGTGTTGCTGGTGTGAACCCCATTTAACCTCACACACACACACACACACACACACACACACACACACACACACACACACTTTCATATCTTCCAAGCACTTTTAAAGATTCACACACACACACGGTCAAGAAAGTAAATTAAAAACATTGTTGAGTAAAAACATCAGCCAGCCAAGACTTATTCCTCCTCTGCTGCATGTGAACACAAGTACAGTATGTATGTAATGAATGCAACTGATGGTCACGATAAATCAACATCTCACACACATTTTCCCAGAGTGTGTGTGTGTGTCTGTATTTTTTTTTTAATTTACTGTATCGCTGTCTTTCGATCTTGCATGAAAATAATAAAATTGTCAACCAAAATGTAGATAGATAGATGAAGTGTGAGATAGTGTGTGACTGATGGACTGAAAGATAGACTGACTGACTGTAAATCTCTCACAATAGTATTGTTATTTATTGCACTTAAATCTGAATACAGAATTAATTTATTGTTATTGTTTTATTTTGCTTAGTTTGATTCTCTGAAAATTAATTTCAAAAAGGATGTGATATGTTGTATTGACAGTTTTAATTTCAGGACAAATTCTTCTATTTTCTAATTTTATGGATAATGCGCAATAAGTTATCAATGTACAGTAGAAATAGAATAGAATTTAGGCATTTTTCTCTCTGTCGTATGCGTTTTCGTGGCACTTAACGCTTTGATTGCCTGCAGGGACCGACTAAACTCAAGATAGCTGCACGCTCAATCGGGCATTTCCGGCGATTTTCGTTTGTCTCACGCGTCCCTCTCCGGATGATAAAACTGCCGCCGTGCGCGCTTCGTGGCACGTGTTGATTAGTTAAAGACTGCGATAACTGCTGTGTCCAGGAAACTACAGGTCCAGGTCCTGTCTGATCCGACATGATCCACGGGAAATGAATCACTAAAATAATCCAATGTGATTTCAATCCGCCACTTAAAATCTGATATGATCTGAGCGGTAGAAGTTGGTGACACCCGGTCAAAAACATCTTCTCTCCAAAAACATAGCCTATATACCCTCCAAAAAATAGGTCTACTCCCTTGTGAGCTTTTAAGAATTTTCCGAAACGTTATTCTGGTAGGTAGGCCAGATATTCTGTTTCCTTCTGTAGCTATAGTGAAAATTGTGAGTTTTGGATAGCCATAATAAAAGTGCGGATCTTTCAGCTACGCACTATAGTGAAGGACTTTTATTTCGTTAGACTTTGAGAGTTTTTGAAAAGGTCTTTCAAGAGCACATGAGGCAACCCGCATCCATCTCAAAGGACGTGTGTGTGTGTGTGCGTGAGAGAGAGAGAGAGAGGTGCAGACGAGCGGAGGGAGGCCTGTGTTGGCAGAGCAGACGTGGTATTTTGAAAACACGGTCATAAACTTACCCTACCTGAAATAATCCATTTTACAGAAGATCTCTTTGTTTTTGATGTAGCAGCTGCTGTGCTGACGTAGCGACGTCCTGCAGACAGAACACTCCAGACAGCGCACGTGCCAGATCAGGTTGTTCACCTGCAAAGAGACAGCATCAAACACACACACACACACACACACACACAGGTGATAAATCACTACAGCAGGGACGTGTCTGAGTTGCTGAGTAATGAATTGCTATATTCATTATTCACAGAAAGTTATGCGACATTATGAGTTTATACTGACGTAATAGTATTTTAAGGTATTATGCCAACACAAACATATTTCTATACAATTTCCATATCTAACAGTAATGCTTAATAATAAGGCAATAGTGATTAAGGAATATTATAATTTATCTACGATGGTATCATTTTAAAATCAATATATTAGGCTACCTGTGACTTTGATCCCTTCGTGCTTTCTTGTAACATGTGTTTTCTGATATAGCAACAGCCTAATATTCTTAAACTGACCTGCGACTTTGCTTAGGAAATATTTGAATCACACCTACTTAAATCATTACCCTATAAGAAAAAAGGTAGACTAATATTGCGGCTGAAATGCATGCATATTTAAAAATATCAAACCCTGAAGCACAGCATTTTCTAACACAAGCTAACATTTTCTGTTCAATATTTTCGTTCAACATCAGTTATGTTGGCCTTTTAGCAAAAACAACACAAAAAAAAAGAAAGGAGAAAAAAAGCCCAAAATATTATTGTCAGGCATGGAAAACAAGTGACCAATCTGTAATAATTACATCAGTTTGAAGGCTTGCAGAAAATTTTTCAAATTCATTTTAATTTTTTAAATTACTTTACGTGATTTGATGAATTAAAATCGGCCTAATTATTTATGAGGAGAGATGATGAGGGCTGTGTTGTAAAATAAAACACAGTTAGAAAAGGTTACACTTGTGTGCTCAGTTCATTTCAGAATATGATTTTGTTCAAAGTGGAGCTTGTGACCATTACGCTGCTCAATGAAATGCTAATAAAAGCATTAGTAACTTGTTAAAAAAAAAATATGGAAATTTCATCTAGCAAAGAATTATTTATTTTAACTATTTTTGGACTTTTCAGATCCGTAGATGTTGATTTATGTACATACATTTTTTTACAGCATCGGCCAGTGTGAAATATATTAAACACGAAAAAGAGAACTAATTATTCTTTAAACAGGACAGGATTACCATTAATGAAAATTTTAAAAAATTATATTATTTTAATGTAGGCTATTATGTAAGAGCATGCATTATCAATTTTATCAAATTTTTTTTGTTATAGTTTACAGATTTCTTGACAAAATGTTTTTCATGAAGTGTTTTTTTTTTTCCAGTCCGTTTTATAAAAAAGATTAAAAAGACAAACCCACAGTTTTAGATCAACATTAATATCCTAATAGGCCTGGACTTCGACACAACAACAAAACATTTAAATTAATTTTAAAAATGAAAATAAATGTTAGAGTCTAAATATTTATTTTGCCTCAAATTAAATATTCGAATAAAATAACTGTCACAGTATTTCCCACCACGTTATCTGTTCTGCAGACTGAGATCAAAACAGAGTCAGATAATGGACTAATGATCTTCACGCTTCCTCACAAACACACCCATTTGCGCGCCAGCAAGAAGCGACTGCTTTGGTTGGAAGCACGCGAGCGCACGCGACAAGACAGGGCGTATTGGCAGCGAACAGCAAAAACCAAAACACCCCTGTTGTGCCCGCGGTTCCTCAAACACCGTCTGTTGCTTTAGTTTTGATTTCTAAAATTTTGCGGTGCAGATAACATCAGTAAAATTCACTGTACCTAATGGTTTCTGTATTCTGTGCGTTCATACAACTATAGAATAATTATTAAATGCCTTATAAATGTATTAAATGGTACATCTGTAGGCCCTCTTCAGTTTTGTAGTTTTATCTCTGCCTAATGTTTCTTTATTCTTACAGAGTGTAAATGCGACAGTAAAGTTCAGTCCAGGCCTTCTGTTCATTCCAGCACATCAGCGCAAAAACACAGCAGACCTGTCCACACCAAAACAGGACCAGGGTCAGCATGGCACCCTCCTTCACTCGCTCCTGCTGGTCTTGTGTAGACAAGCTATTTGTGGTTTGTCTATGTTAATGCCGATGTAAAAAAAAAAAAAAAGAGTAAACAAATAAACAAGACGCCCCCAGAAGAAAATAATTTCTGGTCAGACTAGAAGGGCAGTTTCAGCCTGTTTTAGTCGAAGGCTACATGGTCGGCCTCTCACCTTCAGCAGGTATCTGTCCACGATCTCCTGACCGCAGCTGGCGCACACGTTCTTCCCGGTGGACGGCACCGAGCTGGTGGTGGAGATCGGCGAGCAAACGGAGGGGGTGGACGGCGTGCTGGGGGACGAGCGAGTGTCCTCCCGCTCCATGTTGGACCGCTGGGATTCTCCGTCCGAGTGAGACTGCAAGAGGGCATCAGCACAGCTCAGTGACAGACAGAATAATCCTCATCCCCTCAGTGCCAGTTTGCAGATGTCGCCATTTTCATGATGTAGTCTGTAGCAATGCGCGCATAATTCACAAGTGTAAAAACACATATTTGCATGAATCCTAACTATAACTCCTCGTGCACTGGATGCGCACGGGCCAAGCGGTCAACTACTGCGCGCAATAAGCGCACTGAATGATCCAGACATTTTCAAAGCATAAATAGGCAATAAAGCTCTCACCATTGGCGTGTGTTTAGAGTCCACACTGCAGCGCGAGGCTCCCGGTGTGCTCTGATGCTCGGTAGAGATCACCTATAAGACAACGTTCAGTAAACGGCAAGTCTTCATCACTTTCCCCGTCTCATCTTCAGCAGAGAAACCCTCGGGAGGCATTTGCAGACAGCTCTTCAAGGCTACTCCTATATAAAGTAGTCCTGACAATAAACCCCGGTTAAAACTGTTAAAAGGGCCCCCGCAACAAAAGGCACATTTTAATGAAGCTATTTCAATTTGGATTGATTTTTCCCTTCCCCTTAACCCATGCCTCTCAGAATAATAGTATTTTCTTCGCAATCCAGGACACGAGAGTGGAGGGGGAAAAAACTACCTGTAATTACAAATAGCTTGAAACGCTGTGGATAAGAGGGACCCGGAGTGTCAATTTCAACTGTCAATCAGAAAAAGGCAACGGGTCACCCAAAGAATTGCAAATTTGATTTTTAATGGCTGTAATTAAAATCCAATTCTTCTCAGGCGAATTGGCAGCGCTCGAGAGGCTCGCGGACCGCAAATCACGCTATTCATAACAGAGAGGCGCGTGCCTCTTCACAGCGGCTGGCGCGTGCAGCTGATCTCAGTACACAAGCAGTGATTCTTATGACATCACAGAGAGACAAAACCAAACGCACACACGATGCTGCGGGCTGCAAATAAACTGCGTGTTTTCTCAGCAGCAGATAGATCCACTGCATGTTCAAGAAAGAGGATACACAATTTGGTAAATCAGAATGATTTCACATTGAGGCTACTTATTGCGTCGTTATACCACATATCAGTTGGTACGTCATCCCATATAAAGCTAATTTAGTCTAAGTCAAACAGTGAAGGCCCAAACAGCGCATAAATTGGGTACATTTCCAATTTGAACCTTTTACGCACAAAGTTGAAGCTCAGTCGTTTCCAAAGTGTTAGTACCTGCTTCGTGGGAATTCCTTCGGACAGAATCTTATTTCCCTCTGAAAGAGGGGACAAAACTTCATTTTTCCAGTACATGAACCCCTGGAGTCTCACAGCGTGCAGTGTCTTCAAACTCGGTGCGTGGAGTCAGGAGAAGATTCGGCGATGGGCGTCAAAACTTGTACCATCCGTACCATGCATGGATTCGGGATGTAACTGGCGCAGTTTTGTTTTTTAACGCAAAAGGCTTTCTCTCTTTAAAACGCTGCTGTGCGCGACGATCTGACTGCCACTGACACAAACTACAGAAGTTATGAAGCTATGCAGAGGCGAGGAGCTGCTTGCTGCTCCGCAGAGAGCCTTATTTAGAACAGAAAGATTTCTTCCTTTCCCAGTTTCCCCCCTCTCTCCACTTTTAGGAAGGAGTCTGACTACAGGAAGTGAATCAAATTGAGGGGCTGGCAGCTTTTAGTCCAAGGCTTCATAGGTGCAGGAGAGACTGCAGGGCTGCAAAGTCGACGAGAGCGCAACAAGCAGAGAACCAGAGTGTCCCTGCAGAGCTGTAGTGAAAGTTTGTGCGGCTCTCTGGCCTGCCTTATAGTTAAAGAAGGGGGAGGGTGAGAAGGGTGGACACACTTTGGATCAGTTATGACAGAAACTTACTCAAACTCTGGTGGTGTATGTTTGATATCTAAGGCATTTATAGCGGCTGCCAGAGAAAAAATACCCACTGTAAATTATAGTTATTTATATAATTGCCATTTATTTGCTGCCAGAAATATACAACTACAGCTGAAGTATAACGCAATAATGAACCTATACTCGGGCATATAAATAGACTTTTTTATATACAGCGTCTCCATGCACATGTTGGTTTATTTTCAGGCTCAGCTGTATCTACATTAGAATAGAAAAATAATGATGCCTCAAAATACATTAAAAATAATCATAACGCATTTATTCCATAGTGTAAAAAATAATTTAATTAATTAATCATATGTATTCTCCTCGCTCCCACGTATTTAATGTCCACCATGCTCATAATTTAAGGCTTCGTTGTTATACATTTTTTTGTTGTCGTTATTACAATAATTAGCTAAATAAAAATATTTAAATTATAACACAATAAATGTACGGTTAACAGATGCATATTTGGGATTTGCAGGACAGAAAAACTTAAAAAATAACCACACATATTTACGGATTTAAAAAAGTTAGGGTTGCAATTTAATCCATAGGTTAGTCTTTTATTTTGACACAATTGTTTTAGGCTATAAACAAACAAAACAACTGTGAAAAAATGGAGAGAAACAGATTTTTTTAAAATTTATTTATGCAAACAGTAGAGGAGCTGATGGCGATGAAAGGAAATGCTCACAAACACTCACGGAGCGATTTAACGAAAGGGAAGCCTGATAATTACAGGATATGAGCCCACACACCGGCTTAGATCGATGTGTCAATCAGGCAAGAATCCCACAATTATCTGTAAATGTATAGTTCAGAAATGATCCCATCCAAATAAACCAGACCTACAAAATTAAGAACCGTCTCCATCATTCCAGAGGAGAAATTGATTTTAAATATTTAATCAATTGAAAATATATTTTAACATATAGGCTTTTTATTGAGAACATACACACATTTCAAATAAATCATTAATTTGATCTAATGGCCATCAAATATTCTGCAGTCGGGTGAGCGATTCTACAACATTAAAAAAGGGCTGGCTGATGTCAAGAGGTAGGATTTGATTTCTTCGGTGCGCACGAAATGATGTTCTTTCATTTCATCTTGTATAATTAGTCTGCCGATCTCGATCCCTGCTGCAATGTTATCTAGCCTAATATGCGACTTAAATATTCTTGGTAAACTCTCAAAAACATTGGCTCTGCAAAGAAACTTTGGTTGGCAAATTCATTCTTCACGCAAACAAAAAGTCAGACTATAATTTCATTTTCACCAACATATTCTGTCTTTTTGCTTTGAAAAAAGGGTTTTTATATAACCTCACACTGCATGTCACACCTGCAGGAAAACACAACTCAGATCACATCAAAAGTATTGTGCTCCATTATGACAACACATAGAAATCATTAACAAACTTTACATTTTAAAATTGAATGTTTCCACATTAAACCCATATGCAAAAGGCCCTCAAAATATTAAAATGGTTCACAGGAACTTTTGGTAGACTGCACAAAAAATAAATAAATAAAACAGTCAATATCCACCATGTCTGGGGGAAGAAAAAGAAGACTGTGCCTCAAAACATAATGGATGCTATAATAACCAGGAATATTATATTACAGAAAACATTGTGACATTAGGTTTGTCAGTACTGACAATTGCGGTAATCTCCCTGGTTTTTAAAAATTCTGTGATACTTACCGACTGCGTTTTTTTTTAACCCCATGGTGGATGATGGTGGATTTGCTTTTAGGGAGTAGTCCTCAAAAGTCTCCCATTAATGAGATGCAGATGGTTTACCAAATTTCTTACAAAACCATTATATCAGCAAAAACGTGTGGACTGAAAGTATTTAAATGTTGCTAATAATGACATGTGGCATTGAGTTTACAGACAAATCAAAAAACTGAATCCTGTAGTTTAAAAGCAACGTAGAGAATCTACAAAATGGCATACGACAACACACTGCAGATGTTATATTGAAATGCCTTTAATTGAAAAATGAAAATAAAAAGACTATGGCAAGGGAAATACCAAAACTCTACACACCACAAAAAAAGTCAGTAAAAAGAGTTTGACTGCAGTCGTATAAAAATTGGATCCAAGAAAGAAAGAAAAAGAAAAAGAAAAACAAACTAGGAAAAGATCAAAGAACTTCACACAAAAATACTGCAACTTACAGTATGTGTCGCTGAGTGGCTTGTGGCTTATCGTTTGAACTCCATTAACACAAACCTGTTACAAATCTGTGTATTTTCTTCCTCTTCATTGAAGACTTGAATAAAGACACACAAATTGTATTTCACCTTTAAATAATATGATCTGAAAGTAAACACACGTCAAAAACGGTAAGAGAATCAGCATTTAGACTCCGTAATAATGGCATGTCTCTCTCCTAGCAACTGCGTGTCATGTGACTCACAGCTGTATGATTCACCTGCATTAAATCTCTGCTAAAGTGAGAAAGCAGACTGATAGGGTGTCCAGCCTGCACCGCAGTCAGGTATGGGGCATATGTTCAGACTGAACAACAACCGATACTGTAACCCAAAATAACTGAAACCACTTTAGGTACTTGTCCATGATTGCTGTGATTATTCCCAAAGAGTCCGGTTTCTCAGAGAATTATGAACAACTTCAAAACCTTTTATTCCCAGATAGGATGTGTATAGTCTTTATAGTATCTAGTGTAGAGTCTGTTTGTGTGTAGGTGGGGGTTGAGGTGCGTAGAGGGAGGGAGGGAGGAGGGGTCTCCATAATGAGTAGGAGGATGGGTCATCTCCTAAACTTGCGGAAGGGCCTGCTCTGGTTATTGTGGTGTGATTTAGAGTAGGGCTCCCACCGTTTCCTCTCTGGCGGTTTGTTGTAAACATAGGCCGACGGGCCCGAGTAGTCATCATCTGGATTCTCCTCCATCATCTGGAGCTTGGCCTCGATGGCGCGGATCTTAGCACTCGTGCTAGGTGAAGAAAAGAAAAAAAGAAAGAGGAGATGTTAGCAGCGAGGCTGAGGGGGAAATACCAGTGTTGGTGCTCCGGGTGAGGGACGAACTGAGTGATGGACAGACCTTGGCTCTGGCTGAGGGGAAAAGAAGAGGAGGTATTAGCACTCTTAGTAGCGGGAGGGACAGATGCAGGACAAAAAAATGCAGCACAAGGAGGAGATTACCAGTTGTGCTTCACAAAAAATAGAGGAAAACTTGCATTTAAAATGGTGAAACAGGATTTGAAGGAGCAAGTGAGAGAAGTTTGTAGGAAAAATGACAGTGCAGGTGAGAAGAGGAGTGACTGAATGAATGAGTGAGTGTGTTAGAAGTATCTAAAAAGCAGGAGAGAGAAAGTCTAGAGGGGGCATCAGGGAAAAAAAAGGGGGGAACGAGTGTTTATATTTCCTCTCATGTGCTGTGTGGAGAGAGGGATTTTGAAGTTTACACTAGAACCAAAGTGTGGAGCCTTTCCTAAGAAGAATCCTGATAGCTGATAACTTGCTACGCACACTGGATTGTCTCGGTAAGGGCTGGTACTGTGTACCGACATAAAAGTGATCCATTTGACTGGCGTTCTTACAGTGTGTATTTGAATGTAGGCTGCAAGTGGTTACAATAATGGAACACATTAGAATTTGCTTTAACACTCCCACACAGACATTTCCTGAACCAAAGTGTGAGTCCAGTTGTGCTCAGATGAACTCAACTTGAACTGCGGTTTGTGGTGAAAGCACACCTTTCCTATAATAACTTCAGGACCAAGCTCAAGTTAAACTGAGGTTTTGTTAAGGTAGCACTTGTGACCGGAGACTACGTCCACACTAAGCCGGCTAAATCTGAAAATGCCATTTTCGTGCGTCCACACTAGCATTTTCAGACCATGTTTTTAAGACCTGCTGCTGTAAATCACCATGCTATGATCGCAAAGCCGTCATCTGATAAATAAAAGCTAAATAAACACATTTTGCTTGGAACCAACTAGTTTGTACGAGGTGTCGTCTGAAGGTAAAAGTGTGTATAGCTGCTCCGAACAGCTACACTGGAAGACTGGGTGAAAAGGCTCTTTACAAGACTGTATAATTTCTGGATTGTGTAATTGGCTATATTGGCATTTAAAATGAGTAATCACAGAGTGGTTTGTAGGGAAAAAGTTGGCTTCTTCACATCACTGCCACAGACCTCAACTTTATCTGAGCAGACTTACTTCATTGTTTTCCAAAGGTTTAGTTTTCCTCATCCACACTAAAATGTGTGGCCAGTGTTTTCAGATTTACCCACTCAGGATGCTGCTTTCAAGGAGCCTAGATTTGGGTGTAAAAGCGAAGTGTGTGGACGGAAGGAAACATTTTTGATTAAGCTCGCCAAGTGTGGACATACAGAGAGAAATGCAAATGGATAAAAATGTTTAAAAAAAAGAAGAAGTTGCTATGTGTGTTTGGTACCAACCTGAGGTGGTTGGTAGTTACGGGTCCTTCCTCTGTTGCTCCGCTGCATGATGGTTCCAGGCTCGGAGGCATCGTCTTGTCATTACGGAAACCTTCAAACCTCTGTATATGTGACACATGGCCAAAACAAAATGACCCACACAAACAATGATGGACACATGGATGGACAGACAGATGGAGAGAGACAAAGGGGTAAAATAACAAGTAGAAGCAAGAAAAGACCCTTGTACAGGGAAACACATGGATAGTCACAGAATACACAAGATAAAGAGAACAGTCAGTGGGATAGACTAAAGATAAATGTCTTGTTCAGACCTAGTACCTCGTGTCCAAATATGCCCAATATAGATATTACAGCTTACAGACAGAATCAAATTGCATCTAAAATGTGTCTAGTGGTCAATAAGATTGGAATTTGCTTTCCTGCTAAACACAAAAAAATAGCTTAGTGTATCACTTGTGATTCTGTAGACCAAAGCTTGTGTCAAAGTCAAGACAATACTGTCAAAGGGATCAGATAGTAACGCGTTCTCAGTGCATTTTGGGTACAATCACACCTGCATTTAGAAACATTTCAGTGCCGAGTTTGAACAGCACCACATAACAAGAAGAAGACAGAACATAAGAAAAAAAAATCCAGTCAACCAGACATTCAGAAACCATCAGACCTCCTAATAAACACTGACACCAGTTCTCTGGAGAGCCAACTCCAGCTTCCTCCCACAAACATCAACATTATTAAACTGAAGTATTGATTTTGTTTGTGTCTGGTCAAACAGACAGTAACCAAGCAGGACTGTGCGTCCAGCTCATAATCACACCCTAAGGCACGAGGGAGGATAAAGAGGGAGCAGCTGGAGAGCAACAACCAACGTCTGCACTCATTCCTTTCAAAACCACCTTCCAAACATCTCCACCAGCCAACACAGAACTCTTGAAACCTGTGAAGAAAAGAAAAAAAAGACAAAAACGAAACAAAAGTCACATACTGTACATGATGGGAATGACATGAGAAACCCCAGAGCTTGGAGCAGCAGCAGCCATTTGGAGTAATATGATGCTCACAAATCAGTTCATGTAAGGGGCATAAATGCATAAAAGCACACACATGACCTCACATACTGTCCCAAGAAATAAATAACGCATAAAGCCAAGAATAGGTCTAAAACAATGACCATTCCAATAGCCAGGACCCTTCCCTTCCACCTATTCCTAAAGGCATGTAGCTGGAATGCATATAGATCTGCACAGAGCCAATCACGCCACACTGGATCTGTAAACAAGCCAAAGCTTAAGTTATGGGAAAGTTAAGTTAAGTTCCAATAGTTGCACTTTTGATTTTAAATATCACACTATAATAGGCACACAGTTACTTAAGCTTTAAGAGCTTCATAAGGATTAAAGTAAGTGTTTAATGTGTTAGAGTTCAGAGGATTTGGGGCTAAATTATGGATACAGTCACAGGAAGGTTTAGAGTATTTTTTGAGAGAGGGTTAGTGATGATGAGAGTTTCACGTACAGAGAATGTAACATGCATAACATACAACTTGGCTAAACTAGGCACTGATAAATACAGAATAATACCGTAATGAATTAGGACGCAATTGTTTAAACGTTGGAAAAAAGATCCGGAGAGCCATGGATGTTTGTGAAGAGTTGGGGCACTTATAATAAACGTTCATCAACGTGATTTCCTCTCTTTCAAAGCTATGTAATAAAGTCAAGATGTAAGCCTGGAAATGAGACAACAACTTCCAACACCGACTGTCTCTGACTCACTTATCCCAGCATGTCACTTCTGGGTCGGAATCAGTGAAGACAGGCTCGCTAAGAAAATATCACATTCAACTGGACCTGAGCTGGCCCCATTGGTGGACAATTGCTCAAATCTTACTTGGGTAATAAAGATTGCACCGTGAAAATCGCTGACGGTATCCGGTTTACAGGCCGGTCAGCTCGCATTATCTCCAACATCGGGAGTATCGAGACAACACTTCAACTACAGGCCTCAGCTCTTGTGTAGCTCTGTCCTGGTCCTGACCAAAACGCAGGATCACTATACCAGCTTCAGTGGGTCTGGGGCGTTTTGTAACTGAGCACACACTATGACAGTGGTTAAAAAGAAGCGTAGCTCTTGGAATCCATGAAGGATCAAACAATTGCTAAGAAAAAGCCCAGAGATTGCAACCATGCACAGGGGGCATGACTTAGAATCTGGTTTCATGATGTGACGAGTCTTGATCTTAGTGAAGTGGTACCAACTTCTACAGGAATGTTTTTGGTGACAATTATTCATAAACCTCTGAGCTTTTCTTCCCCTGCTACCCCGCAGAGAAAACAAAAAACACACAGGAGTTTACATCCAGAGTCAGAACAATCACACACTGTGTTGGACAACGTCAGGATCATTTTGATTTTCATCTCTAGCTTGTTAAAGCATGTCATGGGATGAAATTATGCATCTCGCAAATGCATCTTTGTCAGCTGGGACACTGTCCAGGAAGGCTGGTCCACAGTCAGCAGCTTGACAGCAGGCTGGGTGGAAGAAACACATTCCTGTGGTGCAGCTATGCTCATACCTGGCTGATGTGGTTGCAACATCATATTCAGGGATTCTGTTGTTCACCAACAGACTAAAGCTCAGTCTGGTATGTAACTCCTACAGCATAACTGAACATTGAAAACTTTCACACTGTATCTGACTGAGCTAGTCAAAACTAAATATCAAATCCAACAAGACAGATGTCAGTCCTGCTACAAACTCGCTTCCTTACAGAGTTGCTGATCGTCTGCTTAAAATTTCACACACAGAGGCCTGACACGACTTCCAGTATGTCATGTACTTGCAGAGACAGAAAGACAGAACACAGAAAACAATGTCTTCAAATAAAAACACATTTTAATATTAACGCACCTGAACCTGTGGGTAAAACATGCAAGATACATCAAACGTGCTGTAGCTCAGTGATGCAGTAAAACTTGTTTTTCTTGGAAAAAGAAATTCTGGCTGATGACTCGCTAATAAAAGTGTATTAAATCCAGATGATGGTGTACACCAGACCCAACTATGATAGTACAGTATTGAATTAGAGAAAACTCCATTCATAGTAGAAATGAACCGAGGCCACAGGCATGTGTAAGGAAAGGGCATGCAGAACGTGTTGACAGATACTGTGAGTAAAGTAGTTAAACTTATTTGCATTTGAGTTGCCCGATAATGCAGACATACTGGTATTAATTGAACAGTTGGGATGTAAACAGCTCAGATATCAGGCTTATAATGGTATTAATAACCAAAGCTATTTTTGTTTGGAATGGTGGATTGAGCCCAGTTACAATGGATCTGTGAGCAGATTTATCCTACTATGTGTTGTCTTAGAGGCGGCAGCATTGACCTTGACCTCCCTCGACTATGTGTTTCTGTGTGCGAGTGTGTGTGTGTTTAGGGCGTGATTCGACTCTATACAGGATATCCCTTCACCCATTGCCAGTAGGCTGTCTATTGTTAAGAGACAGGCATAGGTTGTGCTGGGATCCCACTGCTCTCCGTAAACTGGCTACTGCAGTAGTCAGATGCTTATAATTTGTAACTACAACTCAGACTGAAACTCATTATTCAATAATGCCCTTCATCTTAACAATTATTGGATATTTCTCTAATCTTTTCGGCCTTGTTTCTGAGCTTTTTTTACTCTTTGCAAGTCAATGATATCATTTTCCTAATGCACAGAAATATATTTAGTCCATCAACCTTTGGACAAAACCACAAACTGCAGCCACAATCACAGTGTCATACATAAATGGGATGTGCCTTAATCCACTAAGCAATCAGGATGTATAAGGTTTGTAGTTTTATAAAATGGAACTGAGTTTGACACTTACCCTCACCTGTGCATGCGCCCAGCGCACGACCAGCTTCTTGGATAAAGCTAGCTTCCCATTTAAACACTGGATCGCCCTCTCTGCCTCCTGCAGACAGTCACACACACACACACACACACACACACACACACACACACACACACACACACACAAAAAGAGGAAGAGAGAGACAGATTTTTTACAATTATGATTAAAAATCAGCCTTGATGATTGCACCGAGTCATTAAATAATTAGTCTTCACAATAGAGAGATGGCAGAAACAATAATAGATGATGATGTGCCACTCTGCCCGCAGATAGACCATAAGTGTGTGAGTTGTGTGTGTGTGTGTGTGTGTCTGTTGTGAGGCAGTGTGAGAAAGTGTAGTTTGGTCTAATCAAATGAGTAAGTGGCTTTGATGCTAAATTATATTAATGAAGTACTTTTTCTGTGTGTGTGTGTGAGTATGAGCAAGTGTGTAAGATAAACACACACTTCCTCTGTATAATCCTTTTGGGAGGGCTTCGTATCCCACTGATAGACACTAGCTGTGAAACTAGATGCTTATCACGATCCCCGGGCTCACTCCAAAACAAATACTGCCTGCTGAACCTGTGAAGCTAAGCGGCCTACTTTAAAGTCCAAAATATGGTCCACTTCAGTAAGACACACAATCAGGTCCTGACTGCTTGAAGATATCAAATAAAGCTTTCTTAGGCCATTTGAGTATGTGGAACATTATCACACACACTCAACAAATGGACATCCTTTGGTAAAATATATTTGACTGTAAGAGTGGATGTGGATGTGTTTTAAATTGTATTAATTAAAACTAGATTGTTTGTGATATTTGCTTACGAGTATATCACTAGGCACGACTAGAAAACTTGGCATTTTACACGTCTGAGTTTGTACCATCAGTTTACAAAATTACATACTGTGGCAAAAATATTAATACTATAATATAAATCAAAATCAAATACAAACATCATCTTGCACATACCTCTCTGGTGTTGAAGTTGACAAAGCAGTAGCCCCGTGGCTGTCCCTCCAAAGGCCCAGACTTGTGAAACAGGAAGTCAAACTGTTTCACATTGCCAAACTTCTCCAACAACTTCACCAGGTGATACCTGCCGAGAGAGGAATCATGTGAAAGAGGGCACAAAGAGGTACAAGAAAAACACACACACAAAAAAAAAACATGGGAGAGGGAATGAAGAGGAAAATAGTATTTATTCTGTAATGGATTCTTAAATAAGAACAGAGAGGACATACTTATATTTAGTAAAATGTCCCACATCAGACCTACTCTTTTCCCACATTTCCATGATGGTCAACAAAATGCACTATACAGTATATTAACCCTTTGAAACAGCCACATAGCTCTGCTCCACACTGCATTTGCCACCCTACAGTCTGTGAATCTGTCAAGTGGGGCTAATGAGAATGACAGCTTTCTCTCCCTGACATCTTTTTAGCAGCACGCCAGCTGGTGTGGCAGCCCAGTGACAGTAAATCTCTCATTGAGACAATGCTGAGGATACAGTAGCCGGACAATGAGGGAATAAAAAAGAGGAAACCTCAAATCCCCCCTGAGCACCGAGCTCTGCACAAACAACATCCACTCAGTGTGTGGAGCTGCCTGAGACTGCTGCACCTAGAATGAACATAGATATGTGGTCACTGAAGAGCTATGCAGCATTGTGAGGATTTGTAGGTTTGCGTGTAGCTGACCACTAGCAGCCCTGGGAAAAATACTTCTTCTGACAGCGTGGAAAGGAGCAAAGAGTTCAGGGTCACCTGTAGACTATATTCACTGCTGTATTACTGTAAATACCCAGGTGCTGATTGGATGTTTCCAACGCATGCTGAGCAGCAGGTGCTTTTTCATTTCATGAACTGTCAGAGCTCTTGTGTGTGAGATGAATGTGCGACATTCTTATTTTCATGTGTGCAGAATAAGGGATTGTCTGAGGCCTGCTCTTCCATCTGTTAGGCTGCAACGATTGTTTTCATTACCGATTAATCTGCAGATTATTTTATTAATTGTTTGTTCTAGAACCTGTCAGAAAATAGTGAAACATGCCCATCAAAAAAAGACCTACGTTGACATATTCAAATTGCTTGTTTTGTCTGATGATTCAAATATTCAATTTAATGTCATAGAATACTAAGAAACCCAGATAATATTCACATTTGAGAAGCTGGAGCAAGTCAGCGTTTGGCAGTTCTGCTCAAAAAATTATTAATCAATTATCAAAATTGTTACAGATTTATTTTCTGTCTAATCGAGTAATCATTTCAAGGCCTGTGTCCCTCTATTGGGCAAACTCTTCTAGCAGAAACAGTCCATTAGCAGTACACAGCATCCTGATTGATCAGTCATTGAAACCACCTGTGAAGTACCTCGTTATATTCTTGAATGAAAGGTAATGAGACTAGGCCGTGGCATTCCTCAATGTAAAAAAAAAAAAAAAGGTCTCCAAGTACACCACGCTTGTAATCTATACCTGTTTGCAAACCAATTAACTACCTAGTTAACACAACACGTCATTGTAAGTACAAGTTGGATGCATCTTGCAGACAAATAACTCTATGCACAAGTAAAAAATATTACAATTTCATGGTTGTTCTTTAACAGAATTGGGTAAATAATTTGCTCATGTATCACTTTATGAATGTTTCCAAATTAATTCATATATTTGCTGGACATTTGTTCGATGCATCTGGTAATGGGTCTTTTTCACAGCACACATTTTGACATTTTGTCATAGAAGAAAAGGCACAGGTGTTACTAATAACATTAACAATGGCTTTATTCTATTCATGTGTCCCAGTAATCATGACAGTGAGCCAGCATGCACAATACCAGGACCCTGAAACTGAAGCAGCTAAAGGGAATCCAATCATCATTCATTTTTATCATTTCAGCCTGTGCTTTTCCTACTGTGACATGTCAACATGTCCTCTATGAAAAAGTTAATTAAACTATAAAAACAACAACAACAACAAAACCAAAAATGCACAAACAAAAGAAATCAACAATCACCTTCCTGTGTTTTTGTTTCGGTGCCTTCACCTTGTGTGACTGTCCAGGCCTCAGCGTGACCCCAGGTGTTCTGTATAACTGTTTTAGCCTTTTATTGTTTAGTCGCTTGTTATTTTTAATCCTGAAGTGGTGTGTGTTTGACACCACAAAGATCACTGTATGACGTTAATGTACAAGTGTGCATTTATGTGTATGAATGGGACTCAATGTGGGATACGGAGGGTTTTAGCTACAGGTTGTACTAATGTCTTCCACCCCTCTATGAGTCCCTGGAGGGCTTTAGGCCAAAGAGAATTTCTGCTTTCCCAGACAACACCCTGCAAGCCTCCCACGTGAAGGTGGCTGCTCCAGCACTAGTCTCATTTACAAAGAAAAGCCTCCATTAAAAAAAAAGTTTATATTACTTATAACATGTTTGTACACTCTTATACTCAAATAGTTTGCATTTGCATTTTGTGCACCTCTGAACCTCAGAAACACTGATTAGGAAATGAGAAAGACAGTCATTTAAGTCAAATGCAAAAACTCTAAAATGTTGCATGCACTAAATATTACCTTTTCATATTGCAATATATTCAAATCAATGTATAGTGCATGTTTGTACATATGTGTAAATGTGAGAGAGATTAAATGGCTGACAATCTAAGAACATTTTTGGATGCTAGCGAGCTGAGCCACAATGGGCCGCCCCTCCTGGGGGCTGTAAAAACCACCGGAGGAAGAGGAGGAGAGGGGGGAGGAAAGGGAGGGAAAGGTGGGGAGAGGGAGAGTACAGTTCAGAGAGGGGATGTTGACGGCAAGGTGAAAGGTGGAGGAAGAGGAGGAGAAGCCAAAAGAAGAGAGGAGGTGAGAAGCCAGGTAGGAAAGATACAAGAGCTATAGGAAGGAAAGAAGAGGAAGGAAGGAAAAGGGGGATGGGAGTCCAGTCCAGAAAAAGATAAGACAAAAGGTTCAGACCAAAAAAGTGCAGGTCAGAGGGGAAAAACTTTAGAGAGGAGGAGGAGGGCAAGTTTTGACTTTCTGGCAAAGGAGCTATCTGCAATTACTTCATATTTTCATAAAAATCTAGTCCTGCATAATGAGTAAGATGATGGTTGTACGTTCTTTAATAAAAAATTTAAAAAAACATGAAAACTTCCAGGTACACATCATGTAACAAGAGGACCAGAGAGACAACAAGGAGGAAGACGTTGATGGATTACCACTAATGAGAAATTCCCTCTCTGAGCAGCCAAAAGCACAAAAACATGAATATGTGGTGAAAGCTACAGTTACACCTGCTGTGTCTCCGCTCTGTCCGCAGGGCAAGGGAAGAAGACTATTTACTGGTCCTTTGAAAGGGATGCCATCATTTTACTGAGCCTTTAAAGGGGAGGTAGCTAGAGGATTACTGTTTTCTCATAACAGAGTTCCCACCTGCACAGAAACAGGAGAAAAAGAGAGTTTGCAACACAGATGGAAGAAGCTCAGTTCATTTTTCAAAATTCCATGCTTGGAACAGATTTTTGTCCAGGTTTGAGCACATCATTGTAAACTATGAGCCCCACAGGAATCTTTTCTCCTTCTTAGAAAACTTGAGATCAGTCGAAACCATAACTACACACACACCAAAATTCATCTTTCTGACAGAGGGCACATTAAACAAAATGAAAGTGCAGCGGCCTTCCTGCCTCATCACATCCTAATCGATCTAATATTTCACCCTGACAACCAGAGCAGAACTGAATACCTCTAAACACAACAATATTATAACTCTAAAACTTTGCTATTATATAAAAAACTGCCATTTAACAATACTGTATATTCAAATTAACAATTGCTGCTTCAAAATGGAAAGAAATTATCACTTAAAACCCCATCAATCAAATTCTAGTCTAGATTTAATGACTAAGCAACCAACTTGTAGTACACAATGTGATGTCTTCAATTAGCTAAAAAAAAAAAAAACTCTTGCAGAATAAACAAAGTTTTATTAATGATTTATATTTTGAAAGAAGCGTGGGGCGTTCAGTGATTTGGCCTCATGTACTCACAATCAGCACCTTGCATTTCAGGTCTGCGTTCCTCGTCTGCACTGAGTTTTGGTTTGTCTTACCGGGACAAACAGAGGGAGTACTGCGTATGCTACACAGGAGCTAATTAATCTTCCCAATCAGCGCCAGGGGCCACGGACATTTCTCTTGTTTTCCATCCATACGGTGAAGTAGTGGGCTATTTAAGGAGAAGTAGAGCAGAGCAGGGAAAGGGGAAGGAAATGCCTGTCTAGACGCCCACCAGAGCTGCAGCCCATACATTCTCCAGCAGCCCCCACGGGCACACAAACACACCCCTCACCCCAAAAAACTACCTTCTCTCCATCACAATATATGTGGGGCTGCTCTCCACACTCACATTTGGAGTTTTGCACATTCAGACACTCAATTGCAAACACACCCCCAGACACAAATGCAACAAAGGAAGGATGTTTGCGTGTACGTATGATGTTGTGTAAAGTGAGACACGCTAATAATGTACACACAGACACCTCAGTGTGTTGAAGTCTGCACCACTACCAGCTGCCATCCAAACATCAACTGTGTACTTAAACATACTTACACACACACACAAACAATCCGCTCCTGGTTGACACAGAGAGAGTAAACAGGGCAGGTGAGTGAGGAATGATGGCTGCTCCTTAGCAGAGCAGGTCTCCACGCCTCGCTGCCTCTCTTTCACACACCCAGCCCTGTCTGCTCAGTCTCCGCCTGCGACGCGCACACACACTACGTACACAGTTAATCAATCATATATGCACACACAATGCACTGCCTCTCTATGAGGCAAGTTAAAAAGCAATGCCTCAGGATCATAACATAGACAGCCCTGCAGCAAGCTCAAATCCAACACTTGTTGCTGCTAAAACGATAAACTAACCTTGTTTTTCATTCAGCTGGCTGGTTCACATGTTTGAGTCTGGAGATTTGTACCTTTGTAGTGAAATATCTTAAAATGTGATGACTAGATTGTAGGGCACAGTACTTATACTGTCTCACTGGCAGTTTCAGCTCTAATCACTCTGAAGCATATATGTATAAAGAGGCAACAAGTTGACTGGGATCTCTTTTTTAACCAGCTTTAACAGTCACACTCATTATAATGTTAAAGTTTGTTAAATAATAGAGACCGTCGAGGTGAACACCTTTCCAAAATGTGAGGGGAAAGTGTGGTCCTGGCTGACACCATAAGTGGATTTACTCACTCTGTGATTTTGGGATCGATGTTGCCTATCCATAAGCGGTTTCCGTCATGAGCCACACTCTCTGAAATGATGGAGGCATTTTCCACTGTACCCGCTGCAGACGACATGTGTACTCTGTAGTAGGCATGATAGAAGACATTCGGTTTATAAAGAAAATCACAGAGATAAGTTATCATTTTTGGTATTAGGACCAGCATGGAACCACTGGGATTGTGGCAGTGACCTTATGAAGGCAGAGATACACTGCAGTCATTGAGGAAGGCAAATGCCGGCACACAACTCAGAAAAGTATGCTGTTAATTAGAAGACTACAATATTGCCTTACAGGGAAACTTAAACTATGACTCTCTGAGCACTGTGGCTTACATGACTGATGTGAAGGCACCTGGAAAATCAAGAGATCTGACCACCCACTTGACCTGCTGTACGTTCAAAGACATAGTAATAATCTGTGCTTGATAAAAGGGATGTGCCCTGGATAGGTCAAACAGTTGAACCTAGACACAGAGGGAGTGATAATAGCATGTAGACAGACTGTAAGATAAAAGTACAGTGCCTAATTAAACAGCGGAAAAGGGGTTAATTAATAGCAATTTCTAATATGATCTGGATCATTTCAATCAATTAAAAAGTCACGATCGTTTGGTATAAATGTTAAACAGCGAGCTCATTGTAAATATGACTTGTGCATGTTTGAGGAGCACCCTTTTCTTTTGCAGTCTAAATATCCAAGGTAGCTTCTCCGTCTTGAACAGAATCAGGAGATGGTGTAGGTTGAGTCGCTTTTATTCACAGTGTCAGGCAAACACTGGGTTCTTGTAAAACCTCTTAAAAACAAACAACCAAAAGAACCCCGGGTTCCCTCTAAGGAGACCCGGCCCTGCCGCTAACCGCGGTGGGTCGATTGACTACTATCCGCGCCTTGCTGGCGTTTTGCGGATTAAGATCGATTGTGTGAAGGTTAAACTAATCTCGGCCACCGAGCCGGCGAGCCGGTCAGTTGGCTAAACCTACCCACTAAACGGTTAATGGCCCGTTGTGGACGAGCAGCGGGTTGCTAGGAGCTAGCTAGCTTAGGCAGTAACGGTGACACTTTACCTCCTCGATGATCAGCGACTGGCTTCTTCGGTTTAATTTGCTATGAATCCCGCTTTCGGGGTGATTCGTGTTACGTCAAAACGTAACGCGAATCATTTCGAGCAGTCTGTCTATTTCCCTCCTATAGAAGCGGCCAGGTCAGCTAGCTCGGAGGATAAAGCAGTCGCCTCGCTACCGTCTGACAACAAAGGCGCAGGCTGATGCTGTAGCTCGTTTAACCGCCCGTGGGGCCGAGGGGAGGCGCTCGGTTTAACGCTCGGCGTCCTCCGCGCGTCTCGAGCCATCGTGGTCCGTCGCTTCAGGCGGGAACCCCCGCCCACCCGGGACACCCCGTATGAAGTTTCGAACACACGGCCGCACGTCGACGCGTGATGACGACGACACATGGATGTCAAGCGTGGCTCTCCCCCCCCCCCCGAGCTAACGTCCTTCTGTGAAGACTGTGAACTTGAGCGTAAGTGTGCTGTTTGGGGTCATTTACAGTCGGAGGTTGTTGTTGTTTTGTTTGCCGGGTCATAGCTGAAATTAACGGCAGTGTTGTGTGCAGCAAAGCACGTGGTTGCGGCTCATGCTTTTGCTGTGGTGTGTGCGGAAGACCCCGCCGCGCCGACCTTCGCATAGCTTCACTTACATAAAGTGTTAACACGAGTCAGTCGTCTTAAATGCGTACGTGCTGTTGTTGAGTATAATGATAATATAACCTGCTTTACCCGAGCATCCATTAAGAGATCCAGTACTGAATCAACCCGGTGCTATATTTGCAGGACTGAGTGGCACAATAACAATAACTCGATTAGGCGACTGACGGATTAATTGAATCGCCAACAATTATGATGATAAATTTAAAAAGTCATTTATCAAGCAAACAATGTCAAACATTTGCTGGTTCAAGCTTCTAAAATGTGATGATATTTAGCTTTTATTTGTTTTATAGCGCTGTAATATGAATATCATTGGGTTTTGGACTGGTAACTGGACATAAAAAGCTATTTGAACATATGACTTTTTAACCATTTTCTGGCACTTTATAGACTGAACAGTTAATCAATTAAGCAAAAAATAAATGTTAGGGTTAGTTGATGTTCAAAATCATCGTTAGGTGCAGCTCTAGTCTGAACAATTTGTTTGGCGAGGCAGAGCATTATCAGATACTCTGCTGTATTATTTATCTGCTCAAACTGTAAAGTGTGCAGAGGGGAGATCATGCGGGCTCACCAGCTGGCTCCTGCCACTGCAAGAAGGAGAGGTGTGTCTGCAGCTGCTGCTGTGTGTGAAATCTACAGGATGTGAGGTTACAGTATCCCACTGAACACCTGTGCTTCACTTTTTCTGCGTGACTTCCACTCTAAAGAGATCCGTCACCGTCCCACATCTGAGCCTATTTGCTCTGCCACAGTTTACCGTATCATATCAGCTTGTCAGGAAACCTGCCAGCCATGGATGCCTGTTATGGGTTTGTATAGGTGGTGGTGGTCCACATGTCTAGCCTAAATATTGCCGTTGGAATATGTTTGGATTTGGGTTAATATCTGGAGTCAGTGTTGGATTAACACCAGGGACATGTGGCATGGCTATAGGAACCTTTGAGGACACTGAGATCAGTATTGTATCTGGGATTTTTGGGATTCAATCCACAATCTACAATTACACAAAAAAACACATGATGGGTTATTTGAGGCTGATTCTGACATCCTTCTTAAACAAAAACTCAAAATGGCAAAATAAGTACATACCGCAGTGTGGAGAAATCAAAACATTTAGAGCATAATGTAGAGAGATACAACTGACAGAATCTAATTGAACAGTTAAAGGAATAATACAATTTGAACAATATTTGAAATAATCTGAAAATTTCACATACTTTTTTCAGTGGCTAATCAAAAATTTCTCAGAGATTCTCTTGTTTTTCGCTGGCGCATGTACACTACTGTTTTAGTCTTTACTTCTCAAAAGTATTTTCAGACTCACATATGAGTGTCTACAGTCAATCCACTGATCCAGATGGAACAAATTACATCACTCGACATTTAATTGAATCCTCTTGGATGAGCAGGGAAACATCGTCAGCTTTTTAGTCCCTAGTCGAGTGGAATTTGTTTTACATTTAGTTTGTTTTACATTTAGCTTGAAACTCAAAATAATTCCAATTTTTTTTTAAATCATTTTACAGAAACAATATCTCAGTAAAATGTTGCATGTGGGAAAGTTCTTCTCATTTGTAACCAAGCTGTCTTTAATGCAGCAGTATGGTTTGTTTCACCGTTAACAGTTATAAATACACACCAGACAATGGAGGATGTCAGTCCGGCTGCCGTACGCTGCGACCTGTTCACAGCCACTGACTGTGAAAGACAGGCTTATGTGTGTGTTTGTGTCTGTGGGCTTCGATATCTCAGAGTTTGTCTCTGCTTGTGTGTACGCTGAGGTTCAGTGACACTGTTCACACTCCAGAGCCATGTTGCGAGCTGGGAGGCGGTTAGTCTTTAGAAAAGGAGTGGTTGGTCTCATAGTGTTGTGTGATTTTTGAATGGGAGGTTCCCCTTCAGGAATGCCCAAACAACTGTGCGGGGGCTGAGTGCAGAGGACGTTTTATCCCATAGATTTGTGTGTGTAAAAGGAAGAGAAAGAGCATGTTTGTGACTACGTGTAGTAGTTGAGTGCAGGATGTTCTACAACAGCAGTGATGTGTAATTAGATATACAAGAGCCTCTTTTCCTCCTCTGTACTTTGTATTGTCAGAGAAATCCTGGTTAAAGGCACACTCTGTGATCCAAGCGGTGGAGCCATTAGTCAACCAATCAATTAGTCAATCAGTAGAAAAATAATCAGCAAATATTTTGTTTCTCCAGTTTCAGCTTCTCAATTGTGAAGATTTGCAATATTCTATTATTTTGTCCACCCCACTTATATCAATGAGGGCAGGTAAATAACAGGAACACCTCTCAGTATAATGCAATGCAATTCAGCAGCGCCACAGATTACAGCCCCCAAAATGAGCATACAGTTTAATCCACACCTCCCTAAATCAACAAGAGCTGAACATTAAAACCTTCATGAAGGTAGGATTTGTTGCAGGCCTGTTGTCTTGGACTGCATTAGCTTTAGCTAGGTGTACCTAATAAACTGACAACTGAGTGTAGGCTGCAAAGAGCTATTGTTGACATTGCAAAGAAAAGATAGCACTGGTTGGTTTGGTTCTTTTTTTTTTCATTATCATTTTTGTCACAAATTATCATCATATGGTTGTCAAAAGAAAAAGAGACTATGGTACTGTAATACGTTAGAACAAGATGTAGGCCTACCTCCTACTGGCTGATATGAGTTATTACTTCATTTCGATAAATATTACCACCATCAACTGATCTGTGAACATTTTGTGATTCTATCAGATTAAATCAAATGTTCTCCTTCCAAACTCAACCACATTGTGTTTGTATACTTCCTCTAACAACATTTTTACTCACTCTCTCACTTCGCCCCTTTTGTCTTGGCAGTTATGGCTGTGAACCTGCTGCGACCACTGTTGTGTCAGTCCCTGATGCGACAGGTCAGGTCTCCCCTCGTGGCCTCCTCCAGGGTCAGTGTACCACTTCCGTACCCCCACACCACCTGCTACCCCGCTGCATGCACCAGGCTCTACGCCACCAAGAAGGCGAAAGGTTGGTGAGGAGATTCCAGACACTGGAGTACAACCTCTGTGGTTCTATTGGCATCAATGTGGGATACTTGAACAGATATTATTTGTCTTAGATATGAGTCTCCACTCTTCCCTCAGTGCTGTTCTTCTTTCCCTCTCTTCATCTTCCAAGCCAAGACAAAGGGCCAGTCGGCTAAGGTGACCATTAATTCGTCTCTGGTGGAAGACATCATCAGTCTGGATGAAGTGAAGGAGGACATGACCGCTGTCCTCAATGCGCTCAAGGATGACTTCACACGCAACATCAGCATCCGAACCTCGCCAGGTATTGAGCTTATGTCTGTTTCTTTCTTGGGCTTCCTCTCATGTTGTCTGTCTGCCTGTGTCTCCTTACATCACTCTCTGTTTGCTTCTCAAACTTTTCTCCCTCTTGGACGGAACTGAACAGTTACCAAAAAGGCGGGGAAAAAATGCATGAATATATTGACTCTCAAGTTCAAAATGTAAGTGTCCTTACAGAAGACAGTACCTGTCCAATAGTGCCAGGTATTTATTTAATGTAACACTGAGAGGAAATAAATGGCCGTATAAAAAGAGCAATGACAGTGTTGTCACAAATGTAAGGGTTTGATTTGATTGCTCAGCTTGCTATCTCCTTTTATTGTTAAAGAAGAGGGTTAAGGAAGAAGCATGCTAGAACAATAGACCAAATGCAGTTGAATATCATACCACATACACATCAGTTAAATCTTAGTTACTTACTCATTTAATGTCATTCTCACTTGTATCACTAACATTTGTATCTATTTTCCATCAGCAGTTTTAATCTACAAATGTTCGTCTGTGATCTCATGGATGTCTGCAGTCCAACCAGAGTGATAAAATGTTTAGCCAGAGTGAAACCGATGTTTGTATCCAATTTTTCCAAAGAATGATTATCAGTAATCTCATCTCTACAAACAGCTCTACGCTGTCCTAGCCCACGGTTAACATTTTATCTTTATCACAGACATCCATGAGAGACCTCAAAATACCTTTTAACTTTTTGATTTGATTACCATAATGTTGGCATAGGCGACACTACATGCATGAATCGCAGAGTAACATACAGAGTGCTGAGGTCACACATGGGCTCTCCTCATTTGTTGATTTCTACTTTGAATTTGAAAATTAAATACCAAACGCCACAAGCTTTACATACATGAATCGTGCATTGACTGTTGCAGTGCGGTTTTATTGCTCCACCACGTCATCTACTGTACACATGAGGCCTTTCCTTCTTAACAGCACATCAAAGGCACATTCTTACTTTGGGATAAAAGTCAGTAAGTCTTCCTCTTTGTTTGCACCTACCTGACAAAGTGCCTGAGGGCTTAGAGTGAGCCCCAGTGTGACCTTACCTTGACCCCATTTTGACCTCTGTTTCCCCAACTACATCCAGGTCATGACCCTTTGCCTCTGGGTTCTAACAAATGGGAGCTGGGCTCGGGGGAGTCGGAGGTGGGGTGTATAATGGAAGCTCCCGAGGGAGGAGGCAGCCGCTAGAATCAGACTTCAAACTTAAAGTGTCTGAGCTTTTTACCCCTTTTCCTCCTCAGGTGAAAGTGCGCTTTCTCTGACATTTGATCTGCAGCATGTGCAGTCTTTTTACTTTTACACAACGTGCAGGAGAGATAAACAACAGAAGCACAAACACAACCTTGATTTTTATGGTTAACACCTCAATGTCTTGTAGATTTCCTCCAACTGTTTCACTGTTCTGTAATTGTCCATTCTTCACCTTGTTCCCTTCAGCTTTTTTCTTTCGCCACTCATCATTCAGCAATTTCTTCTGAGTCATTTTCTATCTTCGGTCCCTCCCTTTATCCCTCCATTACTTAATCTTTTCTTTTGTTTTTCCAACAGTTTCCAGCTTTATATTTTGGCCTCCACTCATACCATATTTTCAATCTCAGTCTCACATTTTTGAATTCAAATTTCTTACTGACCTACAGGGAAACATTTGTTCACAGGTCAAGAATTTCAAGAGTTCCCTACTTCACTCCCTCCAACTCTTCAGTCCTGCTTCTCTTTCTCCTGTCATTTTAGTCTCTTGTCTTCCCTCCAGCCTGTCAGCTGCCTTGTCTTCTCCCTCCATCTCTCTATCCCTCACTGCTCTCCTCCAGTCCCTCCATCCTCCTCTCTTCTGTCCAGCTGCACAGTAATCCAGGGAGGCAGCAGGACTTAGAGCTGACAGGAGAGATGAGATGGTGGAATGGAATGACGTCAGTTGTGTGTGTGTGTGTGTGTGTGTGTGTGTGTGTGTGTGTGTGTGTGTGTGTGTGTGTGTGTCGTGCAAGTGTGTGTGTGTTTGTTCCACAAACCTCTCATCTGGCTCTCATTAAGCTTATGAGTACACGTGTGTGTGGAAATGTACTGCATGTACTGTTGTGTGTTGCCATGAATGCATACTGTACGTGTGCATGCATTTGTTTGCGTGTGGCAAACGTGTATTAGTTATCTATAAGTTATAGATGGATGCAGAGGGAGGGGATCAATGCTACGACCACCATATTGTGGTTAGTCACAGATGGGTAGTCTGACCCGAAAACTAGCTCTGTTTCCATGGAAACTTTGTTAAGACAGAGTGGACTGAGGCATTCAACAACAACAACAGGAGTGGAAAATACCTATAAATACCTCAAAATACCTTCAGGTACCACTAGGTCTTCCAAGTTGAAGACAAGAGCCATTGGAGCATAAAGGAATAGTTTGACATTTTGGGAAATACACTTCTTCGCTTTCTTGCTGAGAGTTAGGTGAGAACACAGATACCACTCATGTCTTTCTGTTGAATATAAGGCTACAGGCAGCAGCCAGGGCGAAACAGCTAGCCTGGCTCTGCCCGAAGGAAACCAGATTTGCCTACCAGCACCTCTAAAGATTACTCCCCAGGATTCAGCAAGAAATCTCTAAAAACCAACTGTAGCCTTTGCTACCTATCCAGCACCAAACAACAGACAGATAAAGTTAGCAAACACTGTGACCACAGTGGAGCATTTAGCTGCTAAAGAGCCAGATATTGGCCTTAGAAGTTGGTGGATACCAAAAACTGAGCCAAAAGCAGAGTGAATGTTGGACTTACATTCACCAGGCGGCCAGAAACACGACTCCAAATGAATGCTAATGTTGCTCCATAACTGCTGGATGTGTATTTTATTGGGATTTCAGCCCATCAGACCATGTAGCTGTGATGAGCTGAACGCAAAACCATGCTGACTTCAACTATTGGTTTGTTTTAATGAGACAGTGTCACCATTATAAGACTACCAATTGTATACAAAGTGGACCAAATGATGGTGAATGTGAATGAAAAATCATCAATATCAATTAATTGTGTACATCCCTAGTATATGAAGTTTACAAATCATGTGGCCTGTTTTAATTTTAGTAACTTAAACTTTGATGAACAGCAAAAAAATGTCTAGTTTACATTTAAAAGTATAGTGTACATTTATATCATATGCATTATATTATCAGTACATGTAATATTTTGATAAAGAACAATTTGGCAAATGCTTTCTCTGCCCTACCTCTTCTCTCTCAACCCCCGTACCCCTCCTCCCCCTCCACCTTTGTAGTTAAAGAAAATCTGTCTGGCTGCCCTCCTAAAGTACTAGCAGATGTGTAGGTGCTCATTGTCAAGGCGCAGGTAACAAAGACGGACAGGCAGAAGGTCACAGATATGGACATGAACGGTCTGCATATACAGAGTCGGACAGGCAGGTTTAGAGCTGCACACAAATGGATGTTTGAAGTCTGAGAGGGAGACAGAATAATTGGCAGGCAGGTAGACAGTATGTCAGTGATTCAGTTGGGGTGTGGCCTTTAAATAAAAAGGTATCCATTTCATCACATCATACCAACCTTTTATTTTTAAGTTCTTCTTCTGCATCTAATCTCATCTATGTTTTTGCCCTTGATAAATTGATCGTACAGAGAAAATGACACCGTTGGCTCGCCTCCCCTTCACCCCCCTTTTCCACACACACCACCAGCACAGCCCCCAGTGGGTAACCAGGGAGCGGGTGATGTAAGGCAGAGGTGGAGAAGAAGGAAACAACTGCGTCTGAGGTTAGCCAGATGGAGGAGAGGGAGAGGGGCGGATGGATGGAGAGAGGGAGTAAAGAGAGAGAGAGAGGAGGAGGAGGAGGAGGAGGGAGGTAGGGAAGGGACAGAAGTCAACTCATGTTGGCAAACTTACCTTTGCTTCTCTCAGTGTTGACAGTGAGGAGAGACAATAGATCATGGAAACTCTTAACAGCCTGACAGTGGTCTCTAATTTTAATTAAAAATATATATTTTTTTTTACTTACTGCAATTTGTGGCTTCTGCTGCTATTCGTCTGTCTATCTCTTTGTTTGTTAGTCTGGCTGACTGAATGATTGACTGCATGTTTTCCTTTATATTAGGTCTACATGGAGACAGTGTCATCAAACCAGAAAAGCTACCATATTTACCACAGCCCGACCGATACTGGATTTTTGGGACAGATAAAGATATTTTATGAGAATGAAAGAAAAATCTGATAACAATATATATATCTTATAATATATATATATATATATATATATATATAGATACACACACACACACACACATACACAACATAAACAAGCATTTTGTGATAAAGATATGTCAGAGTAAAGATATTTTACAGATGAAGAATAAACTTTATTATTTAAACTGACAGTAACAGCAGATATAAGATAACAGTAAATATCAAACAGTAGATGTCATTGAAATTTGTATTATTTTAAATAACTATAAATATAACTACAAAATAATATTCACTTGAATTCAGAAAAAAATCAAATATACACGAAATGCAGCTTATTAAACATTTATTGCTGCAAATGCTGATATATTTGATATTGGCTGATAAAATTGGCCTGCAGATGAACAGATGCACAAAATCGGGGTGACTGCATTGCACATGGCAACAGTAAAGTGATGCCTTAAATTGTTTATGCAGGTAAATAAATTAAGTAAATAAACAATTACATGTATTGTATTTGTTTAGGAGCTCTGGATCACATTGTGGTGACGACTCAAGATGGGAAGTTCCCCCTCAACCAGCTGGGTCAGATCTCCATGAAATCACCTCAGCTCATTATGGTCAACATGAGCAGCTTCCCAGAGGTAAGACGATCACACACACACACGCACACACACACACACACACACACACACACACACACACACAGAGACAAACACAAGAACACACAGATTCTTCCTACCGGTATCTGTTTGTCTCACTCACACAGTAACTAAAAGCTTTATACAAATAATCCACAGCGCAGACAGATAGACGGTCCTCACAGAAGGAAAAGTGAGCCAGACCAGAACTCTTAAGCCCACATCTCTGTATAAATGAAACCTGACCTGCCTCTCTCTCTCCAACTGCGTCTCAGATGCTAATTGATTGATCACTCGGGGAGCCCTTTGTTCTGGGGTGAAAGATAGCAACAGGAACCTGAAGTCTGTTTGTGCGTGCACCGAGATGTGGTTATGTCTGCGTGTGAGTTGTCACAGAATAGGAAATGACCTCATTTTACCCCCAGGTTAGGAAGGAATGGATTATTTTTCTTTTTTTTTTCTTACTCCTTTTTCTCTCTCTCTTTCCCTTCTTAGATGATAGAACACTGTACTAATCAGAGCTCCAGAGAGAAATTTCGTCCACTGTGGCAACTCACATTTTTTTGTGGCCAGACTTTCTGGTGGTCTGGAAAATCTAAATGTGCTTTTTTTAGCATTTCACACGACATTATACAATCATATATCCACAGACAATCATGACTGATGATTTAGTTCTCTTTGATCTCATTAGCCATTGAGCCAATAGACAGCAAGATGGTGCTTTGGTTTCATAATTTTCTTTTCAATATAAGTTAGACACAATAAAATAGGTGGACAAGGCAATAAAAAGCAATACAAGTGAGTTTAAAAAAAATCTAAATCAGCCATTTTAACATGATTTGGTAACCTGTTCCAGAGTTTAGAGACCTGTGCATCCACAAATTTAGTGTGTAAAGAATTTAAAGATATTAACCAGTTTTTATGAGCATAAATGACATTCAAAGGCAGTTTGTTCTTTTGGAGAACCACCTGTCTGTTACAACAAAAAGCTGTTTTTGCAAATGTCTTCCACCACCTTCTGTTTTCCTACCGGTCACCTTTTGTGAACCTGGGAGGTGTGTTTTCACCTCTTTGTTCCCTTTTGTGCCGATACCACAAAACAACATGCAAATCTAAGTATTTATCAGCATCTCAAATCTGCAAATCCAGTATTCAGCCTGAATCAGGCTGAACACTCTTTCGGTGAGTCTATTTCCTTCCCAGAAACTCCAACCACAGACCACACACACGCTGACAGACACATTCATGCACACACACGCTACCCTGTCGTGCCCTACGTTACCCATGTCCCACACAGAGGTGAGTCCTCAGTACCCAGAGCTAATAGGCTTATAATGATGCCTATCCATTACCAGGCACTCCAGAGGCCCTACCATTGTTTTCCATTCATTCATTAAGAGCAGCCTGGGAAGGCACAGTGAAACGAGCAACTACCAGCATGCTTAGATCAGGAGGCAATTTTGTAGTGTGTGTGTTGTAGGATGAGTGTGTGTATGTTCATGCTTAAGCATCCCACCACTTTGTTCATAAAGTGTTTTCTTCAGGACTCCCTTTTTCAAACACGCACACACATTCCTCCCCGCTCGCCTCTTTGCTTTGAACCGGGCCGTCGGGATGTTTGATGTCAAACTTCAGCGTAATTTCACTTCCTCTCCAACATATTAACCAGAACCTGCCCGGCCTTTCCAGAGAAATTCCGCTCGGTATTCCGTAACCACCGGCGTGGTCGTCGGAGAGGGGAAACGGTGATGAATTTGATGCTGAGAACAATCAAACATAGGTATGGGCTGAATCTATCACCCCACACTCAAAGAGAGCAACCAGAGGCCTGTGCCCCGGATGACTTTAACAAAGGAAAATAAAAGAAACCTCATGAATTAATTTAATGCACACAAATAAATTCCTTTAATCTCGCTGCCATTTCTTTCTCCCAGCGGAAAAGGCCATAAAGAGCTGTCAAGAAAGGGGAGCAGGGTAGAAAGAAGTAAAAAAAATAAAAAATGGAAATGTTATGCTCTTTTCCCTCGCATTGCAGATTTGCACACTTTGTAAAGCTCAGCTAAGGGAATTGTCATGCGGTTGCAGAATTGGTTTGAGGAGTGTGACTTTGTTTTCAGTAATTCAAAGGATTTGGCTTCCTCCGTCTTTGTCTGTATGCACTGTTTATCTGTAGCTCTCTGGTTCTAATGTAGCATTTGCTGGACTGAAGGATTGTGTTGTATATGGTGGATCAAGTTTTTATGCTTCACATATGCGAATGCTGTTTTAATATTTACCATTGAGTCACATGCAAGCGTCTTTTTCTGCTTGTCTGCATGTTTGCCAAACAAATAGAAATAAACTTTTAAATAAAAAGCCACTATATCAATTAACTGTTATTCTCAAAGTATTGTGCGGCTGTAGACCAACACTTCTCGGAACCTCTCAACAACATCTTTGTCTGATCCTGCGTTGTGTTGAGATATCATTTAGCATTTACAGCACAGCTGCCACTCCAGCCAGTGTCCACATTGACGCTGGATCACTTGTTCCCTCACAAAACACATAATGCTCTTCTTTTCATTTCATTATCTTCATCCTTTAAAAAGATGACAGATGGTGTTTGGGAAATATTAGTTGCATTTTTTTTTTCAATAATCCATTTTAGGCAACAGCTGAGAAGAAGGAAATCTTCTGCAGATGTTTTCGTTTCTAGTGATAGTTTTGACAAATTTGCAGGAGGCATGAGTCATTCTGTGTCCCAAATCCATGACTATCACCACCAGCTATTTGTTTCTGGTGATGTAGTTGCTCATTGCAGATCAGAAACTATGCATTTCCGCTTTTGATCTTAAAGTGGATAAAATGCGTCTCTTAATTTCTCAAGATCAGATCATCTGTTTGTCTAGTTTGCATTTACTCCAAGTTTTTTATTCAGTTATACCACATACAGTGTCATGTGTGATGATGCCAGATTTTAAGGGAATCTAATGTCTGTTTCACAGACATGAGGCTGATCTTGACAAAACTGCATTTGCAGACAGCGACTTTTGGCAACAGTGTCTTTTTGACTTGTCGTAGTTGGAAAAGCACAGGTGTTACTAATAACATTAACGATGGCTCTGTTCTATTCAAGTGTCCCAGTAAACCGTGACAGTGAGCCAGCATGCACAATACCAGGACCCTGAAACTGAAGCAGCTAAATGGAGCCATCATTGATTTGATTATTTACACCTGTGCTTTTCCTACTGTGACATGTCAAAATGTCTTATGTAAAAAAAAAAAGGCCCAATAACATGAATGACACACGTCCATTTATTGTAATTTCAAAAGTCCTAGTAACGCTACTGTTAGCATCACTCAGTGCATGTATTATTTATCCCAAAGAAAACCGTAGCAATTTGATGTTTTATTACCTAAAAATAACTGTATCATTACAGAGGATGATGTGAGGAAATGTTCAGTTGTTTCCTCACATCATCAGTTTTGATTTTTATTTCTGCAACATGCAGTCTGCATTGCTTTTCACTGAATAGCAATAAACAGAAATGTGTTCAGTCGTTTTGAAAAATTGCCCCTCAACCGTGTAAAAATGTCTAAAGACCAAAATATATCAATGTCTTTCAACATGTGTAACCTAAATGCTTCTAACCTCCAAATGTTTTAACTCCTGTCTTCCACCATATTGGTTACACCCAGTAGAGTTTATACCTCTTTCTCCCCCACATAAGGTAATGAGCTGGCCACATGCAAAATCCGACCACAATTCAAGAAAAAGTGTTTGCATGTACTCTTTTTTAAGTGAATAAAGTCATACATTAACATGTGTTACATCACTCTAAGATAATTACCATTTCCCATCTTCATAAACAAGCAAAAAAAAGCTTTTATATTTGGAAATACAGATTTAAAAATTTGATCCAAAAATGAACACATACAAACTCAGATGTGTGTGTATGTGTGTATCCATGTATCATACACAAGCACAAGCAGACTCTCCTGTGAGGTCACCATGGGTCAACGCCCTGCCCTGCAACCTCTCAGTCCTGTCCCACAGGGACGAGCGCTGACAGTGGCCCAAGGCACTTCCACACTGCATGGGCTTCCCCTGACACACACACATACACACACTACAAACACACCACAACACCTTAATGATTGCCAGCTGGAGCTGGGCCACTACCTGCAGTTGTAGCGCTGCTTTTCCTTTCACACCAGTGCTCGAAGCAAGCACACATTCATATATCTGTGTGTGTGTGTGTGTGTGTGTGTGTGTGTGCCCCCAGGCTACAGCGGCTGCCGCCCATGCCCTGAGAGAGAGTAGTATGAACCTTAACCCAGAGGTGGACGGGACGATCATCAAGGTGCCCGTTCCCAAGTGAGTCTCTTTCTGACACACACACACACACACACACAGCCCCAAGGGCAGAAACACTTACTTGCTTTTAGCACTTTCCTTCTTTTCGATCTTTTCCTCACACTTTTACTTTTCCTCTGTTTTCCCACTCACACTATTTAATATAAACATACTGTATATTTTAACTACTCCTATCCCTCAAACGATTGGGTGATCTGATCATTCAATTACTCAATTGACAAAATGTTAATTGATAGTAATTTTTATACATTTAAGTTTTTTTATACTGTTATTTAGACAAAATAAGTAAGTATAAGACATATTTATTATCCTCTGTTAACCTGTGACAGGCATTTGACATTATTTTTGAGATTTTATAGACTAAATAATTAACCAATAAATCAATGAAATAATCAATTTCATTTTATAAATTATCACAGCAAAACTTTACAGTAAATCTCATCCATGGTTTTGAATTTCTCCCCATTAATAAATCCCCCAGTCTGAGCTGTAACTGACAGATTTATTGACTTTTGTCTGTAGATGTATGGAGACCCCCAGTGTGTTGATGTGAGGCTCGGGTCACTCTCTCTCTCTTCATTCTGGCTAAACCTCTCTCGCTCACAGTCTCTCTCTCTCTCTTTTTCTCTCTGCCAAGTCAAACAACCTCTCACAAAACTATCCGTCACTCACTCACTAAAGCACTCTGTGTGTATATACAGTATGTTTTTTTTTACATATACACACATGTGCATGTAAGTATACATGCATAAATGCCGGCCTGCATTTATGTGCATGTATGTGTGTGTGTGCGCGCGCGCGATGGAGCAGCAGGTGTTAGTCTGGCAAAGGAGGGAGACAAGAGTCAGACTGCTTTCCCCCTGCAATCAGTCTCGGCACGCTCCGAGCCTCCATTTGCATTTCCAAAGAGAAGGCGCTCCTTGATTGGCCCTGGAATCAGTAATTAGGCCGTATTGTTTGTGGTAAATAGACGCTGCACTTGGATTGTTTGCAAATAGTCCACGAGGCAAAAACAACGAAAAAAAGCCAATTAAGGACAAAGAGGGAGAGTGAAATGGGAAGTAGGATTTTCTGAGTGATTAACAAATGCAAAGTGAATACAAAGTTGTTGGGATGACGGATGTTTCAGCTCTGATCGGAGACCTCGGGAAGTGTTGTTAGATGGTTGCTACGAGTCAGAACTAAAATGATTAGACTTCATACCTACAAGCACTTAACATTCTCATTTGCACAAGTGAGGACATTGGGTTTTTTTTTTAAATCGTTTTGTCTCTGCACAGTTATGTGTTTCTGTGTTTTGTATTTTCCCACCAATAGTCTGACTAACCCTTTCTTTTTAGGTCTCTGTGCAGTTTGAAGGCATGTTGAATTTTTAGCCTAGTTTATCTTATTTTCCTAGATGTCTGGTATCAAGTACTGTAGCAACTCCTCTCAAAACACTGAGAGCATAACAGCATCTTAATATATATTTTCTTACCTGTACATAGAGGAGCTGCTACTTGAAACAGCTGACATCAGTCGAGCTAAGCTAAGCTAATATCATCCTTCATCATATCTTCAAACAGCATACAGAGACATAAAAAGGGCGTGGATGAGTTTGTGGGTGAGGACCCTTGCCTTGGTATAATCCATTTACGTGTCCTCCTTTCCCCTCATCTCCTCCCTTTCCTGCAGAGTAACGCGGGAGCACCGAGAGAACCTCGCCAAGGTGGCCAAACAGTTCAGCAACAAGGCTAAAGACTCACTGAGGAAAGTGCGAGCTGATGCTGTCACGCGGGTCAAAAAGGCGAAGGAGGGACACTCGGAGGACACCATACGACTTGTAGAAAAACAGGTAGGAGACAGGTGGAAGAAAAAACACAACAGTGCCGCTACACATGGAGACAGAGGCATTCAGTGAGCTTCATAAAGCGTCTTAATTGATAGATCAGGATGAGGAAGGGAGGTTTAAAGGAATTTTGAGATGAGTGGCTAGATGTGACAGATGAGTCACAAAACTGAAGAGTCAAAGAGGTAACTGATAATTAGAGCTTAGTAAGACCTGAAACTACTGTAACCGCAGCTCAAACCGTCCGAGGGTACAGCTTTTTCTAAGGTGAAGTTATAACTAAAGCACGAAGTAATTTCCTAATAAGTCATTTCCAATTGTAGTATTTTACAGTACCAAAGTGAGAAATTCATCATCAGTCCAGTCACATTCTGTCACATCACAGCTACATAATGTCATCTTTTACTGGACACACACTAGAGGGAGGTAAAAAGAGAGGCCAAAAGGTGTATTCAGAATGTTTCCCTCTGCCTTCGCAGATCCAGCAGATGTCGGACAACATTGCAGTGGACATTGACAAACAGCTTGCAGCCAAGACCAAGGAGCTGTTGGGCTGACTGTGACAAATAAAAGAGTACTGCATTTTATGTTGCTTTTGATACTGTATCATGTGGTTATAGCTGAACCTACAGATGGACACACATAATGGAAGCAACACGTCATTATAACAGTCCGAAAGCTTCACACAGCTCCGTCCTGTTGTACATGTTTTGGTACTCCTGGCTGAAACAGGGCTTTGGTTCCTGCCCACATCACTGGCAAAGATCTGCTCTTCGCTGTTGGATGATATCTGCGTTTAACCGTCAGTGCATAAACAGAATTTGGCACGGAAACAACAACAACAACAACGACGACAGACTGCCAGTCACCTCCCTCCTCCCTTGTTACTCTTCCTGTCTTCAAACAAACACCAACTGAGGGATGAATGGACTTTTAATGGGATTTGTGGGCCTCCTCCTAATCAAACTACTTGCCACAAGGGCTGTCTGTTTATATAAAACAAGCGCACCCGTCTGAATGTAAACTGGCTGCGGGTTTGTCTTGGTGGCGAGAGCGAGAGAGAAGGGGAGAGAGAGTTTGTTCCAGAGACGCAGGATATCATTAGCGTGTTGCCAAACATTTGTTTCACATTGATTCGAAGTCTGTTAAAAAATGCACTTGAGGATAAAAAGGCCTTTAATTTCTGCCCATGTCTACGATTGATAATACGGCTGCTCTCTCAAAAATAAAGTCGGGAAAGTAACATTATTGATGGACTCCATTAAAGAAACACTGCTTTGTACCATGTGCGTCATCTTTCTCTCTCTTGTTTTCTTTTCTTTTTCTCCGCTTTTGGTTTGAAGTCGCCCCCCTCCTCCATTAGTCGGAGTGATAATGGACTTTTCCTGTGTACAGACCTCCAGGCCCTGGCTGCTGGCCCCACAATTGTCCATTAGGAAAAAAAAGGCTTTTTAATGTTGTGCACTTGGCCCTCTTTGTCTTTAAATAGCTGCACTTTTAAAGCCACGGTCAGGAGTTGTAGTACGAGTAGTTGTTCAAAGCGGATCAATAACAAGAAATGTTTGAATGGGAAGCCTACCCAGCGACACACGCATGGCTCTGCTTTCATCTACCCGCTGTTTACACCAGCTAGAGGCTTTCCGTTATATTATGTGGTCGGTGTCTTCGTCTTTATCATGGTTTGTTTTGCCTCCTCTGCTACTGGTCGCAGGCGGCCCACATGGCAGACAGGCTTAATTTTAAAGGTTTGCCCACACACTTGATGATTACAGCGCTGCAACATCGCAAACTACTAATTACATTCATCAGAATGCCGTCTGACTTCTTTTAAATGGAGAAAATGATTTGAGGAATAGTGACACTTTGGTGTGAGCTGGTAGCAGCGCTAAGTTGCACGCTACAGATTGTGGCTTTATTACATTTGCCTTGGCGCTCTGTCTCCCTGAATGGCTTTACTTTAATGGCCTAAACAGACCAGAGTCATTGGATAAACAAGAGTTTAGCAAAGGAGTGGCTGGGTCGGGACAGAGGAGGGGTGGGGTGGAAATGGCAGGTTTTTGTGGTGATTCTAGGTCCATATGTCAGCAATTTGAGGGCATTGTGTACCTTGGCCTAAAACAGAGGCTTCATGATCGATGGAGGGGTGAAAATCTCCCAAGTCCCTGGCGCAGAACACAGGCAAGCACGAGGAAATTGCTTTCAGCTGATAGCTTCATTTTGGTTGACATTTATCAAGTGAATTACCCCTGTTCCTTTCAAATGTTTACTACTACTAGCACCGCCTTTTGACGTGTGTGTGTGTGTGTGACTGAATTTGTGCGCCAGTGAGAGAGAGCAATAGAGGTTTTTCTTTGTGGAAGTTCTGCTGTGTCCTTTGGCGATTCCTCACAAAAATATACAAGTCTAAATTTGTTCAGTAAACGTTTGATTTGATAGTCTAGCCTTTTATTCGTTGCTGGTGCTTTTAAGTAAACCAGTTACACATTTTTAACTTGCAGCATTAACTCACAACAAGCTCTTTATAAAGCTGTATTTTTACTAAAAAAGTCAATGTCTGATTCTTGCAAGACAGAAATGCAAAAGTAAATCCATTTATCTTGAGAGTTAAAGTGAGACTTTTGCAGCTAATTAACGTTTGCTAATTAGCTGCAAAGGTGGCATTTATGGGATGATGGTGAATTGTAAAATGCAATGTAATACCAGACCACGAGAGGCTGAAGAAGCAAAACTCCTGAGTGTATAAAATTGCGCAAGAGTGCATTTTAGTTGTTATGAAAGTCAAGTTTCCATTTGTAAGAAGAGGAATTAGTTATTTCTTCTTTCAAAAATTGCATAGTCTCGCTTTAAATCATCAAAATTGGAATCTTTGAAAGTATGAGTGTTGCACTTGTGCTTACTGAATCCAATTTCATCCCTTTACTGGTTTCAGAAAGCACAAATATCAGATACCGCCATGGAAGAGTACAATTTAAACTCATTGGAAAAAAGAATCAAAATCCCTTTAGTGTTGCTCTCTGTTTCAGTCTCTCCACCCTCTCTTACTTCATTCTGCCCCATATCCCTCTTAGCATTGTTCTACCTCTCAATATCTCTACTTTTCATGCAGATGTCTGTATTGCATTATTCATATCTTTCGAGAGAAGCTCGTAACCATGGTCTAATACTAGTTTGCCATGAAAGACCTACATTATATTGCATAGCTGTGTGTGTGTGTGTGTGTGTGAAAGAAGGATGTATATATGATTCCCTCTCTGCTGTCTGTCTTCCCTTTGTGCCGCCTGTGATTACACTCTGAACATCAAGCCGCGGTGCTCCTGCAGCAGCTGAACCGCTGAGGAGGCCGCGGAGCCGGGCGACGACTGAGCCGACCACTTCAGTGGAGACAGAATTGGATCGACCCCCCCCCCCCATACACACACACACACACACACACACACACACCCTCTCACTCACTCCTTCGTCCTCTCTCTCTCTTCTCATCGCCTCTGGAGTGTTGAGAGCGTCAGAGTGTGAGAAGCCACCCTGAAGATCTCATCAAGGATCCAATCAGCGCATGAATGCGAAATGCACTCTCTCCTCTTGCGACGTGATGATGGGGAGAAGACACTGAGAGAGCCTGTCTGGAGCGAAAATCTCTGCATATGCAAATTGAACTAAAGATTTAAATGGATCTGATGTTCATAAAAGTATCTCTGACCCTTTCAGAGATGTAGTAACAGGCTCGCAGGAAAAGAATATGTGCAGAATAGCCTATAATATTTATGGATGTAATTGGTTGAGCTGTGTGGCGTGAGGCCTTGTTGTGCCTGGTGTAATGCAGACCACGTTTTAGGCCTAATCCAGGTGGGCGCTCTTACTGCCTCTAACAGGGAAATGGCCGGCCATTTTAGGAGGAAGCTGGATATCCTAATAATCAGGTGAACTAATACCGGGCGGTGAGAGTGTTTCCTTCCGGAGCTCTTGGCACGTCAGTCATTCACAGAATCGCTCCTGTCTGGTCTGCGAGCCATTTTAACTCAATGGAACGTGTGCTCTTCCCCCCCACCCACCCCCACGTGCATTTAGAGAGGACCACACGGGCCCCTTTGGATAGCCTCTATACACACGAGGAGGCTCCCCAACCATCGCAGGGACCAACCAGACGCTCCAACACACACACCTCCTGCTTCTCAAATCTGAACAAAGCGTTCCTCAGTCTAAAGTGGTTAAACTGTCATTTCAAATCGTCTGGACATCGTGATTACCGGCATGGGAGGAATTATATATTTAGCTTTATGTCCGTCGCCATTTCCTCCCCCCGCCCTGATCTGAAGTGACTAGCCAGTAGTGCCCTCGATATTACTATCTCTGAGGAGTTTAAACCTTCCCCCAGGAGACAAGTGTAATCAAGGGCTGCCAGCAGGAGAGAGGGAGGTGGATGAGAGGTGTGGGGTGGGTGGTGTTGGAGGCCTGTGGTGATGGGATGGTGGAGGGAATAACAATGGACCCAATCTCCAAATACATTTCTACATCTAAACCCTTACGAAATACTGAAGTCCTCAGCCAAGTCTTATTTAAAGAAAAAATAACAGAAAATAAGTACAAATCTGTCATGTCCTGCTTTTTCACTGAAATATTAAACATTTTTACGTACTATTTTGTGAGTATATCTGGACAATATTATCAAAAAAATAATATCCTCTCATTTTGTTGTAAACATTACTCTTTTTTTTTGCATGTTCATATGACTAAATTACAACAGACCTTTCTTCTTCTTTGACCAAATACTAGTAGGAGAACATTTTGTATCATTGCTGCAACAGGTGAAATTTGACCAGATTTGATTAGGATACAAGAAATAAAATCATTTTCAGCCCTCACAAAAATCTCTTTATCAAGTAATTTTCTTCTTTTATTGAGGCCAAAAGTCATGTTGTTGTTTTTTTAAAGTAAAACTAATGTTAAAAAGCTGCTATTGCAGAAGGATGAACTTGTTTCCAATACAAATCCAAGTGAGTTTATTGAAACACGACAGAATTAGACAGATGGCTGCACTACAATTAAGAACTTGCATCAAGTTAATTTGCAATGGAATATATATAATAGACAAAAATGACTTGGTCAAATGGAGATTTTTCTAGTGCAGTAACCATTTCAAGAAAATTGAACTCCTTGTGCTGTAGTTCAGCAGGAGAAAACATACATACAATGTCCAGTTAACAAGGGGTGGAAGCTGTTGAATGTAAGAAAAAGCATGCGCCTACACATACACTGACATACCGTTGTTCTGGATTAGTTTATTGAGACATTGTTCAGGAAAATGTTAATATTTTTTCTTGAATTCTTTCCACAATACACTGCTAAAAAATCATTGTCCCTCAGTAAATCCCCCCTCCCCCAGCCTCCAGGATCTCATCCATCCTGAAGAGACTCATTCATCCTCAATAACGTCACCGCTTGCTCATAAATAAAAGTGACCGTTAGGAAAGCAGATGAACGTAGCCAACGGATTGGACAGGAAGCCAGTTAATCTGCAATCCAATCCGGCCCGAGTCTAGTGAAACCCGGCTCAGCTTGGCTGACCGAGGCCTGGGAGGAAGGAAGTGAAGGACTCAGGAAACAGTGTTCAGAGCTTTCACCAGTCATATCCATCACAGTGCACGGTGATGGAAGCATGTGTGTGTGTATGTGTGTGTCCCTGTTTCACCAGTCATATCCATCACCGGGCTCTGTCTCCAGGCCTGGGCAAGAGAACTGGAGAGTCATTAGAGGGGCTGGGCTGCAGGCTGCAGCGCTGCACTTTAACTAAACATCTTTTCCATAAAATAAATGCTTCCAGGTTAGCGTAGGTCCCGGAGAACCCAGGTCGCCTCGCTTTCGCTGCCACTCATCTGATCCCAATTACCAGACAGACTGGGTCAGAGCCAGCGGAGACTATATGGATACAGACTGGAGTCGTGTGTTAGACTCCAGTGACAAGTGTGGCATCCTTTTGGGCTTAAATCAACACATCGCCCCCCCACCATGCCCCATCCTCCCTGTCACTGTGCAGTACATGTACATAACTAGTATGGTTTTTGCACTTTTTAGCCCATGCTCTTAAGTGGTTTAGTGTGTGGCTTGAGGACATTTTAGTGGGATATAAAGCTGTTGTGGTGATCAAACCTGTGACTTATCTGCAATGGGAATCTAACCACAAAGCCACCTTGAAATCTAACTGCCAAGTTGAAGCATAGAAATATGACATTGACAAACATATACATTTTCATATATGCGCTTACTATTAACTGTATCTCAAAAATAGACAAGATATACGGTCGAGAAAAGGCAAGTTTATGTATTTCCATGGCACCTTTGAACTACAAGGCGTTTCTATATGTCCAAATCACTTGGTTTTCATATGCAGCATTTTCTGTCTCCAGCAACCCGTCAGTTGCTGTGCTACCTGTTATCAGATGATATTATAGCATACTGAATAGCAGGACGTGTCCTGTCATGTCATGCAATGGCTCATTGTCCTTTTGTATGTCACCTAGGCTTGTCACGTCACATCATTTTCAGTAACAAGACATATGTACAGTCTTTCCACGTCACATTACAACATGTCGTATCTTGTCAAACTGTCAGTATCTTTTCATGTCATGACAGTTATCAATTGTTCAGATGGAAAATCATGTCATATGATATCTTCTGTACTTTTATATCATGGCCTATTGTTTCATCTAATATGATAAAATGTCATGTTATACCACATCTTATGTCTTATATCTTTCATGTCAGTTTATAATGTAAATAATCATCTCCTATTTATAACTTCTATTCCCTCTGTCTATATTGTTTTATAAAAATAAAAAAGCATAATTGCTCTGGGCATGTCTCACACACACTCTGTTAAAACTACAACATATCTTTGTAGTTGTAACCGATCATTTGCTTATTTAATTCGTTTGATAAAGGCATTGACAGACTGAATGCACAATTATCACAATATGTGTTGCATCAGTGTATCAGCTTACGCTAACTCGTAAAACCTGGTGGACTTTCATGGCTACATAAGAGCAGACATTATAGTTTAGTAGTTTAGAAACATGCTTTCTCATAAACATTTAGTAAGAATATAGAACTCATAATGTGTGTGTAAGCCAGCACCTTGAATATTTCAAATGCAAGATTTCACCCTCCATCCAGCACATCCATTACATTCACTCTAGTTGTGTTACATGTATGAGAGGAACCTGATCTTGGAAGAGAGGAAGAGTCGATCACGGTGATGTATATGTGCTTGTGCATGCGTGTGTTTTTGTGTGGACACAGTGTGCATTTACATCCATACATTATTGCGTAATTGTTTCCTGATGCTGTCCTCTTCCCTAGAATATTAATTACCAAATGATGAAACCGCCTCTTTGGTCTGGGAGGTTGAGGTTGAAGGAGGAAGTGGGGGCCGTGCATGCACAAGACCGTCCTTTTTGATGGGGTTAACTCTCATTTTGAGTGTGTGTGTGTTGTGTGTGTGGTTTGTGGTGCTGCTGTGAGGCAGGAGGGGGTGATGGGGATGGGGTATCAGCTATGTCGGGGAGTTGAGTTTCAGGGGGGAGCATTTTTCTCGGATTGAATGCATGATGAGAATATCTTGGACAGCTGGACGGAGTATTTTTGGCACAGAATCGCTCATTGATACATCTTTCTCGGCTCCAAAGAAAATGATTTTCAAGCAGAAGAAAAAAAAAAAGCATGAAAATAAAAAGTTGAAAGCTGTATTCAAATGTTCCCGTTTGTGTGCTGCTGCTATTTTGGCCAGATTTTTCAGTCTCAGTGAGGCCCTTTCCAGGTTGAATAAAGGTAGATATATGAGTATTCAAACAAGCAGACAAACACACACACATATACCAACTTAGCTATCTGAAATCTGTGATATTCAGTGAGCCAGTGTAAACCATAGAGCTAACAATTTTGGACATAAGATAGGATAAGAAGCAATAAAATAGACATCAAAACTACTATAACAAGATAAAGCATAAACAGTTAATGGAAGAAAAGATATAAAAGAGAGACACAGTTGTCTCATATGTTGTCTCACTTCCCCTTTATCAAATGAAAACTGCCAGCAAAAATTGCCTTTTTGTATGTTTTGTGTCAAAATTATTTTCCCTGTGACCCTTTAATTCCAAGATTATCTCATCAGTGAACATAATTGAATGGCTTCATGATCATCAGACACCTTCGACAGTTCTCACTCTCACACTGAGCCAGCGTGGAAAGGGGGATGGCACCATCTAGTGAAACTATGATGTAGGCAGGGAGGGAAACTACACCATTTTCTTGCTGTAATGGCTAAAATAAAGCGCTTGGAGATAGGAAATATGAATAACAATACAATAAATATTAACAGGGTTCATACAAAGTCTTGGAAAATGCTTAATTTTAACCGTTATGTTTTCATGGTTAGGGATATGCTTGAATTCAAATATACTTCCTGAAAAATGCTTGATTTTTTTAACATAATCTGGTGCTTCATCCATACAAACACTCATGTAAACCAAAAATCTGTTAATATATTTGAAATGACACGATCCCGTTGTCATATTTGTGTATTGTCTCCTGGCATTTATAATAACTATTTGGATGTGATGATAAAGGCTTCAAGAGTCTGGACATTTTTGGTTTAGGTACCTTGAAAGTGCTTGAAAAGTGCTTGAATTTAACCTTTAAAAAGCTGTACAAACCCTGTATTAACTACTCATTAATACTTACACCTGCTGAATGCAAGAATGCCAAGAATTCCGTTTTATAAAATGTACATTTCTACTGAACGTGAGACTGATAAAACAGACTTAAGGCAATACTTCACCCAAAATTAATCTTTTTAAAACTTACTTCCAATAGGCTTAAAAGTTGGCAGTTTTCTCATTGACAGAGAACAGCGGCTGTCACAAATTCAATTTGTGATACTTCAAATAAATTCAAATAGTGACACGTTTTTATGATGGGGAGAAAAAGTACTTAAACTTCCTAAAGAAGGTCCTTGTCAAACCACTCTTGCATCACAGACCACTTCTCTTCTGTCCGTCGGTATATTCCAAAATGTTATCTTTTCCAAAATATCACAACACATTCGGTATTTCCCATGATTCAGATTTCTTACAGTAATCCTAAAATCTACAGTGTGTACAGTAACCGTTGTGACCAATATATTTTTCTGAACTGAGCTGAGCCCTAGCATTTGTGATAGTGTTAATGAAACTTGTTTTGTGTTTTTAGATGACCATGTATTGATTTAAGCCAAGAGAGAAACTTTTATGAAACATACTAGGGCAGTCACCAAGACCAGGAGTAAACTGCCACAGTCTACCAGGACATTATACACCTAGCATGGAATATGTAAACAAAGATAAGTCTATTCTTAACTGATCACTCTTTTATGAGACAGTCAGACAGTTTCCTGTTCCCCTTCTCATAATGCTGACTGATAAAGTCTTCTCAGAGTGTCTCTATGGGGGTCTGTTTGCTTTGTATCAGTATTCCCAGCAGTTCATGTGAACAAACAGACGGACAGATGGTGTATTCATAACAGATTTATTCATTAACTTGGTGAGACGCGCAGAAAATCCTAAAACAGAACAATGCGCAAGCAGTGTCTGCAGTATTGGTTCAACTGTAAGAAGGAGGAAGTTGTTGATAAATAGTTTGCAAGCAACAGCTGATGGAGGCAAATAATTCCCTTTTGAAAACAAAGCAATAAAACATGACCATGAGTAAAACTGGTGGGTGGTTTTGTTTTCAAGTCTAATGACCAGTCTTCTTCCTTAACAGCAACAGCACAGTGTATAGGCACAATCCTTGTTAAATACCTAGTTTTACTAATAATACATTATATATATATATATATATATATATATATATATATATATATATATATATATATATATATATATAAGTAGGTAAAATAAGTATTGAACACGTCACCATTTTTCTCAGTAAATATATTTCTGAAGGTGCTATTGACATGAAATTTACACCAGATGTTGGTAACAACCCAAGTAATCCATACATACAAAGAAACCAAAACAAATAAGTTCAGAAATTAAATTATTTGTAATAAAATGGAATGACAAAAGAAAAAAGTATTGAACACGCTTACTGAAATTTATTTAATGCTTCATACAAAAGCCTTTGTTGGTAATGACAGCTTCAAGATGCCTCCTGTATGGAGAAACTAGTCGCCTGCATTGCTCAGGTGTGATTTTGGCCCATTCTTCCACACAAACAGTCTTCAGATCTTGAAGGTTCCGTGGGCCTCTTCTATGAACTCTGATCTTTAGTTCTTTCCATAGATTTTCAATTGGATTCAAGTCAGGTGATTGGCTGGGCCATTCTAGCAGCTTTATTTTCTTTCTCTGAAACCAATTGAGAGTGTCCTTGGCTGTGTGTTTGGGATCATTGTCTTGCTGAAATGTCCACCCTCGTTTCATCTTCAGCATCCTGGTAGATGGCAGCAGATTTTCATCAAGAATGTCTCGGTACATTTTTCCATTCATCCTTCCTTCAATTATATATAGTATGCCAGTAGCGTATGCTGAAAAACAGCCCCACACCATGATGTTCCCACCTCCAAACTTCTCCATTGGTATGGTGTTTTTGGGGTGATGTGCAATGCCATTTGTCCTCCAAACATGGTGTGTATTATGGCATCCAAAGAGTTCAATTTTGGTCTCATCTGACCAGACTATATTCTCCCAGTATTTCACAGGCTTGTCCAAATGTTGTGCAGCAAACTTTAAACGAGCTTCAACACAAGCTTTTTCTTCAGCAATGGAGCGTGGTGAGCGTGCATACAGGCCATGGCGGTTGTGTGCATTACTTATTGTTTTCTTTGAAACAATTGTACCTGCTAATTCCAGGTCTTTCTGAAGCTCTCCACAAGTGGCTCTTGGACAACTATTCTGCTAATTCTTTTCACTCCTCTGTCAGAAATCTTGCGAGGAGCACCTGGTCGTGGCCGGTTTATGGTGAAATGATGTTCTTTCCGCTTCTGGATTATGGCCCCAACAGTGCTCACTGGAACATTCAGAAGTTTAGAAATCCTTCTGTAACCAATGCCATCAGTATATTTTTGCAACAATAAGGTAGCGAAGGTCTTGAGAGAGCTCTTTGCTTTTACCCATCATGAGATGTTTCTTGTGTGACACCTTGGTAATGAAACACCTTTGTATTGGCCATCAGTTGGGACTGAACCAGCTGATATTAATTTGCACTGACAAGGGGCAGGATTGCTTTCTAATTACTGATAGATTTCAGCTGGTGTCTTGGCTTTCCATGCCTTTTTGCACCTCCCTTTCTTCATGTGTTCAATACTTTTTCCCTGTGTCATTTCACATTATTACACATAACTTAATTTATGGACATCTATGGTTTGATTTCTTTGCATGTGTGGATTGCATGGGTTGTTGCTGACATTTGGTGAAAATTTCATTACAATAGCCCCATTGCAAATATATTTACTTAGAAAAATGGTTACGTGTTCAATACTTATTTTACCCGCTGTATATATATATATATATATATATATCAATACTTTATTGTATATTTATTTGATGATTAAATTATGACCTCAGCCTTTCCCTTGGTTTCTCTTTGCAGGAGAATCTCTGGTGTTTGTTTTTGGCTTCAGACTGTATGTTCTTATGTTAGCAAACATTTTCTTATTTACACATCCAGCAGAAATGGAGCAACATTAGCATTCGTTTGTAGTCGTGTTTCTGGCCACACAATTAACATATGTCCAATTTTCACTCTCCTTTCAGCTGTTTTTGGTCTCCACCAACTCCTGAAGGAAACAAGTGGCTTATTGCTCCACTGTGTTCACCAGCTGGTTGCTAACTTTGCCTGTCTGCTGCTTGGTGCTGAGCAGGTAGCATACAGTGAGTTTATGTGTGCCTTTTTTTTTTTTTTTGTTACCGAAAACAGCTGCCTGCTGCAGCTAGAAACGAGATTGGAGAGCTGTGAGACTGAACCAAAAAAAGTGGTTGCAAGCAGCAAAACAATGAGCTTAAAGATGCTAAAATGCTCCATTGAGCTGAGAGGAATTGCAGAATTGGGTGATAATTCTCTGTGCATTCATCTCTACCAGCATCTCCTCTCACATTAAACATAATCATTTGACCCAAAGCTATTATAAAAATATGGATTAGTGCAGCTTTAAGTAACCCAGTTCCAGTCAGCTTTCTGTTACCTGTAACCTGATTCCTTAACCAAAAAACCCATCTTGAGTCAGCTGTTCTCAGGGCCAAAGTCTATCAGATTATTATTGAATTCCAGTTAATATGTTGTAAAGCATGTGTACCAAAAAGTTTGCTGTTGCCTGCACCTGCTTATGTAGCAAAATAAAAATAATATCCGTGTGAAAATAAGAACCTATTTCCTCTGCAGGGGCATGCCCCTCTCATCCTCCATTGGGCATCATATCCTATTACCTGCAACATACATACTGTATGCCAGTATCTGGAGGCCATCCTGCCTCACAGTTAGTCTTTCACTTCTAAATTTATGAGGTAAATTAAACCTCATACAGAAATATTTTGGAGAATGAGGGAAGGGAACTAACATGCTGATCATTGCTGACTGCAGAGCTTTTGAGCTCACGCCCGGCCAGCAGCTGCAGTGCAAAAACACGCAATCATGCATTTAGTGAAGGTTCCTCTCTGAACCTATCTGAGGCCTGATGTTGCAGTTGCTGAAGATAACCGGTGAAACAGAATAAGCGTGGGTGAAAAATGAGTCAAATGTGCGTAATGCAACAGGATATGCTTACTGAATGAAAATCTCAATTAGTCATGGATATGGTAAGATATAAGATGACACAATTACTGGAGAATGAAGAATATAGATCAATAAAAAAAAGCCGTTTTTTTTAAATCAAATGTTACTGGAACCGGCAAGGTCTCTTGCCAGGAACACTCATAGAGTCACTTCTCTTTTCAGTAATAGTAGATAGAAACTGTTGCTGCTTTGCTTGCAGTCTTGCAAACAACCTAATAATGACCTTTCTTTTTCTCATGGGGCGAGCACAGAACTGAAACAGAGACAACTGCAATCATTAATGAAGTGTTTGAATTATCAGATCTATTGGAAACAGAGAGTTTGACGTGTAGCTGAAACCACTTTCAGGAGTTTCATGGTGGATTACATGGGGTAAATTATGTATTGTCTTTAAAAAAAAAAAACTTGTTAAAAAGTATGATCACATATAATTTTAATCAAAATAACAATCAGGGCTGTCACACATTTACATTTACATAAATTGAATTCATAATTGTGCTCTACAAAATCTGAACATACAGTCAGTGTAACAAAAATATTATCATCATACAAATGTTTGTTAAAAATGTAACAAGTGCTTAATGTCTTTGTTGGAGGCCTCAGTACTTCACAGTTTGTGTTTGGAGCTTCAGCACTCCTCCTGTCCCAACTGTGTCCCTGAGCATGGGGCAGTGTCCCGGGCAGGCCAAGACCAGCACCCTGCATCCTCCTCTTTTGCTTAGGAACCTACTCAAGGACTCATCAAAAAATTGGTTCCCTTCTCTGTACCCATCCAGCAACAGCAGAGCCTCGCTGGACCCGCTTAACACAGTCCTCAGTTCATCCTCTGATGATATCTTTTCCGTGAGAGAAAGTTGAGTCGTCATTTCCACAAATAAGTCACCCTTCACTTTGCTGCAGTCGACATATAGGAAGAGTCGAAGGATGCTGAGATCGAGGAGGTTAAAGAGGGCATGTGTGGGCCCTTCAGTCCAAGAAGAGACCAGGATGTGGGCTATGGTTGTCTTCCCGCTCCCTGGGGCTCCCTCGAGAAAAAGTGTCTCTCCAGCTTCTGGGAGTAAAGCTTGAAGACTCACAGGCTGGCCCTTACTGACAAAAACACAAGCAGAATTGTGAGTGTACATGCACAGGCCCGTACACATATAAAAACATAGACATCAGCTGTGTCAACTGGATACGTCCACACGCAAGTTTAAGGACCGGTCACATCAGCGTGTACAATGACAAATTTCTCAAAATCCATTCATTTCAATGGAATCGCTTCTATCTGTGGAGTTGCTCACAGGGGCGAAGTAAATCCGCCCAGTTTTTTTCAACTTTGGTGAACTTGATGTAAAAAACATAAAGCCATCTTGTTGACCAGTGTTGACTTGAAAGCTGGAGTTCAAAATGGGTTCAAATGAACAGGTAGAAATCTGGTTTCTGGGGAAACAAAGAGTTTGATATCCTCAATCTTTTAATAAAAAAGTGGAGTAATTTCTCATACTTTTCTGGAGAGAGATCAAAGAGAATAGGGGGTAACTAAAAACTTTCTCAATGGATGAAAAACTTGTTGCTGTTACTGGAAATGCATTCATAGAAGTAGACTGGCATCCTTATGACCTATTTCGGAAATCTGCGTTTGTGACTCACTTGTTTTGCAGCCTGTGAGGCAGCTCTTCCACACTGAAACTGTCCCAGTGGCTTCTTGTCTCCGCGCTGAAGGAGAAGTCAGAATAATGGGCTTTCACAAACGCCCCCAGATTTTCCTCCATGCAGCCTGCAGACAGCCAAACAGACCTGATCATGATCATTTCCACGTCATTTGATGAAGAAGCATCAAATTCTTTCTGTCTTGCACAGAAAATTGCCAGTAAGGTAGTGGAGGCGTGGAGAGACGTGGAATGCGCAGGCTGATATTTTCACAGTAAAGGGCATTTTTTAATTAATGTAGGCTAGTTCGGTAGTCTAATGCTGTGACAGACAACTACAGCTTTCTGGAAGAAGTTGTCTTACTGAATTTGTCTTTTCTGAGAGGCTGGTTCAAAACCTTGTACGCGTCTTGTGGGTGTCTTGAGGGCAGTGTTGCACTAATTCTTCTTTCACCAGGTATTTTTGTAATAAAACATAAAGACAGAAAACACAAAAACCAACTAGTTCTAATTCATGCCACTGCAAAGGAATTATGTATGATCATTTTTAGTGCTGAAACGATTAGTCGATTGGCAGATAATTGATTGGTAACTATTTTGATGATTGATTATTAAGTCATTTTTCACGCAAAAATACCAAATAATCACTAGTTCATGCAGGATTTGCTGCTTTTCTATATCTTAAGTGGTAGTAAATTGAATTTATTTGGGTTTTAAACTGTTGGTTGGACAGAACAGGACATTTGAAGACGTCATCATCAGGAAATTGTGACTGTGAAAAATTGTGATTTGTCACTATTTTCTGACATTTTATAGACCAATCAATTCATTGAGAAAATAATCGCTAAGAAAAGATTAATCGTTAATGAAAATAATCATTAGTTGCAGACCTGATCGTTTTACACTTACCTTCTTTAAAAGTAGTTATCTCTTCCTCATTTTCTTTAATTACTTGTAGGCCTGGTGGAAAGTAAAGGAGTCTTGTTAGAAAACTAACACAGAGATCATTAACATTTACAGAAGTACTAAATTAGCCCATGTTGTAGCCATTAATTAGTGAGTAATTTAATCATTGCTACAGTGACTCTACAAGAATTGTGGTGGAGTAAATCCACTCATACAATGCAAGTTTAAATCAACCGAATCTAATATAAAACACATGTACTTTGTAATGTGCAACTTCCCAGAAAAGGGGATCTTTGCACTTCTGTATTCAGGAGAATAAGTGTGTCCATGTTATAAACTTAGCTTTCGCACACTGTCGAACAGCTATATTTCAGTCAAGAGACCTTCATTTAGCATTCCACGTGTACAGCTTTAACTGTGGGCCTTATTGTATTACTGTAGGTGTCATTTATGTGTAACCTGTGAGAGGTCATGCAGTGATTTGAGTTTTAGCCCTTCAAGTGAAAGCATAGTACATGTTTGGTGGCCGGCTTCCTAAGATTTGGTTAAACCACATTGGCCGCATGCAGTACAGCCTTGAGGGGGCATTAGCAGGGCTTTTAGACTTCTTACAGTTAAGCCACACTTGCAAATGATTCATTAAACAACCACTTTTATGTTCTATGAGTAAAGTGCTGCACATTGCATAGCTGATACAGTGAAAAAGTACATGCACTGTGTAAATCTCTTACAAATGCATCATCAGCAATTTGACTACAATGCTGCCAAGTGCTTCGCAATAAAAGTGAAATCTAGCGGAAATATAAGGTCAATAAGTTTTACCACAGCCAATAAGTTTTGGCTGTGGCTTTGGTTGTTATGATTAGCAGGCTGTAACACATTCCTTTTAATAGGTGTAACATTAATTGTTTAGCTCTGTTCAGACTCACAGGCAGCAGCAGAAACAGACGGGCCTCGACCGTCAACTAAAAGGTTCCTGGTACTGTGATGGCGGGACCCTAAGGGAAAAAAAACTTGGCTATTAATTTAATGTTTTAGTACAGTGTGTGTGTGTGTGTGTGTGTGTGTGTGTGTGTGTGTGTGTGTGTGTGTGTGTGTATTTAAGTATGGATAGATGGAAGGGTGGAAGTTTGTTTGCCACTGTAATACAAATAGTTTCATTCATGCAGCTCAATAAAATTATATTAAAATGGGACTGAATAGTCTTTGTTTTAAAAGCATCAGTTTAGCTTTCTACATGTTTGACAGAATTGGAATCTATATGGTGGTGTGTTATTATAATGTTTTGGCTTTGAATTAGTTTTATTAAATCAGTTTTATTTTTCTAAATCACATACAGTATTCTCTCTTGTAAATCTTATATTTATCATGTATTTTATGTGCTCTTGTAAGTAATAGGTGATTTGAGGGTGGGATGATGGGGGAGATGCCATCCCCCTTGTTAGCAAAATGACCAAAATGCATCCCTCTGGTTAACCTGCCATCACCCCTCTCCATGCACTAGTAGCAGAAGGGTTGTTTAGTTGAATATGTTGGTCTAGTCTGCCTGACTCATTGATCCTTTAATTTACTGAGTTTTGTGTGAGTTAGAATCTATGGCCTCCGACAATGGCTCTGAAATATCAGTAACTGTCTGTGGTGCTGAAGTAGCAGATGGATTTGTAATTGCGCCTTTTTCTCGCAGTCCCGCCCTTCTGCCAGTTTCGTCTTGGATCTATGCTATTCTCTGAGCTATATACCATAAATACTCAATTCTATACTACATTATAGCCTATATACTCTATAGAGTAGTGCCACCTTCATGATCAAAGTGACAAGTAGCAACGTGTAGTCGTGGAAGAGCGAGAGGATCATAGAGACACACTGCTGCCTGCAGTATTCCTATAACTTCAGTAGCGTCTGTGCTGCTGAAAATAGACCCCCAGACCAAGCCACTTCTGTAACAAAATATTTTAGGGGAGACATGACTACAGATAAAGCTTTTACTATAGACGTTTGGTGTAACCTGGGAGTGGAGCAGGTAGTGTGGCTGAGGAAATTAACCTGCACTAACCGCACCGTGCTCAGGTGCTACAGTTACACAATTCGAGGTATCTGTTGTTTTTGAAAAGTCCTATACAAATAAAGGCATTATTATTAGGATTATTTTTTTGCTTCTATGAAGGTTCACTCTTTCATGATACCAGCTTACTATCCATCACGTATACTCACTTTTTCAGCAACGTTTCAGCCCTCAGACCTCCATTAAGTTCATAAAACACAGTTCATCTTTGCCTGATGAAGTTCTTAGGACCAATACGTCGTTAATAAAGGGAGTCCAAGTATAACAGATGGACTGTGTGACGGATTCTTTGTTTTCTTTCCAAGTCTTGAGTTTTTGATCCTACCCATGTGTCAATAAGACTTTATGGCGTGACGAGAACTTTTTTGAAATTGCGACCTGATACCAGTTTTAAAAATGCCATCTGTAGCGTTTCCGTAACCGTAACTGAAGTAAGACTTCTTATCATGTTCACACATTCAAATATGGAGAAACGTGTTACAAGCCTACTATTGAAATGATGGAGGTTTATTTGGGGGATTATACACATAACAAACATGTGCTATACTGAAAAACCACCCATGCATTTACAAATAGCCTCAAATTCCCCTGTCACACAAACCAAGACCAAGCTGGGTGTTTCCAAACATGCTGGTATTGACACTTGTCAGGTCCAAAACTGCTAAGTCATGCTCACATGAAAACATGCATAGCAAGTCACATGCTGATAAAATTCCCTAACAGTCAAATGACACACCTTACGGTGCCAAATCAAAAATCTAAATGCTATACTGTTTCACAAATACTTCCTCTTTTTAATGGTAAAATGACTTGACTCAATATGTATCACATCTATCAACTGTCTTTATGGTTGAAATGACAGATGTTTACTAACAGGATACAAATTCTTCTGCCCATTTGACAAAAGCAAAAAGTAAACAAATAGGCTGCTACGGCTTTGACACAGGAAGGCTTTTGGATGCCAACTAATGAATTCAGCACAACCGCAAGTTGTTTGAGGCGAAACTGAAGGCACACTTTCAGTTCTGCTTGGACAATAAAGTTCCGATTAGTTCTACTAAAAAGTTCTATTCTGCACTGAGTCACTGCAGTCTGTTATGTCATTTTCTCAAATGGGTTGTGACATTTAAAAATAAACCAGTGTGAATACTTACAATGAGGAAACAACAAGGGATTTAAGAATAATGTTAGGCTCACAATTGTCCACTCCCCTTTACTGCAGAAGTTCTTTCAGTGTTCGTCCTAAAGGGAAATCCAGCCCTGCAGTGACCCCACCTAACCTGCACACTCCGCCTTTCAGTTCGGGCTGCAGATTGAATGTCCCAGTGGGCAAGACTTATATGTGGTTTTTACCTTTAATAATCTATTGCACATGTATCTGTTGTTGTGTATCGCTGTGTATTGTGCATTATGGCTTCATATACGAGTGCAAGAACAATCCATTTGTCACATTAATATTTTACCATAGCTGTGTGTTGAATTACTATGCATCATTATGCCTGGTGTGCATTGACACATATGCCAGTGTCAAACACAAATTTCCATTTGATGTAGATTTTATTGGACGTCAGAGTATTCTGATGTGGATATTTTGTCTCCAGTCTACACCTGCATTCTGTGTATTGCTGTGTTTGTTGTAAGCTACATGCCCTGAATCTGTAATGTACTGTATACATAAAGAATTGAGTGATTGGTTACCTTTTCGTCGTCGATACATGAGCACCGCAATGGTAATGACAACCATTATCACTCCTATGCTCAATAAAACAATGAGAGCATCGTTTTTTACAGGAGGAATAGGTATTTCATCTGTGAAAAGAGTGAAGAAGGATTAGTGTTAAAATGTGCCACAAAACTTGTAATTCAGCAATGACAGGGCCAGGGCCAGCACGATTTCTACGCATGCTTTTAATATGTTTCGCCACTATGGAAATAACCAAATATACCAAAGACCATTGCATACTTCCCCTTGCTGGTCAAGAACTAAATAAATGCAGCTATTAAAATGACTCAGCCTTGTGCAAGCAGCCCAATCTTCTTTTACTTTTCTTCTTGTTGTCGTTGTTGTATTAATAGTCCATTTAGCCTTCAAATAACCTGCTTTTATCTTCAAGTGCAGTGAGTTCAAGTGCAGAGCTGTAACCCCCGAGAAGCAGGATAATTCTTTCAAATTTTAAGCTCATCAAGTCCAAACATACTGTTTCCAAAAGAGCAAATAACTATTTGCACACACATAAGCAGCAACAGGTGCAGCCTACATACACTCACTCAAACAAGCCACACATTTCCACACATGAAAAAAATCTCTTGTAATAGCTCCTACACGCTGCTGAAAGGTCAAACCCAAACAACACCTACAGCTTCACTAAAAAGCAGGGTACAATCCTGTAACTCTGGAAAAACTGTGGGTAAGAGCTGAAAAGCTCGTATGTGATATCCCGCCTGTTTGTTAGTAATCACGTTTGATGTGGGTCGAGAGTAGACGCTTCTATCAAAAAGAAAATATGAACATAACAGGAAACACCAGTAGACAGTGATAAGTACGCAAGTGACGACATTATATTTCCTGTTTTAAGATGAGAATATCCAAGCGCTTCACCTTCAATTTCAATTCAATAGTGCTTTTTTGTGACAGACTACGAGTTCAAAAACATGGGGCTGGCAAAATAAAAAGTCAATATAGTGACGCAAATGACGACAGACAAAGCCATACTTATTATCTGTTTACTTGCTTCTCATTTGATTCTTTTGTCTTTTTGAGAGCTGACAAGAAATGAGGGGGGAGCGATGGGGGATGACATGCAACAAAGTGCCCTGGCCAGATTTGACCTAAGGATGTTGCAATTACGTGGTCAGCGTTTTTAAACCCCTGTCCGCTTGCATCCTCCTTCCAGTTAAATATGTTGAGTACTGTCTTCAGAACTAAAAAATAGAAAGAAAGGAACTAAAAATGTACCTGGAATATGAAATGTTGCAGAGTGGCCATCATTTGTGAAGGAACACGTGTAGTTGTTTTTGTCTGATGATGGGACGAGTATCTGACTGGTGACTCTAAAAAGCTGGCCTGGTGTTGATACAGCAGTGGTATTGGGGCTGAGTCTCTGCAGGTGTCCATCCTGCCATGTAACAGAGGACTTGGGATATCCCTCAGACTCGCAGGTTAGCAGCACCTCATCCCCGTCTGCAGACTTCTTAATGTGTCTTGTCACTGCTTTATAAGGTGCTGTGGGAGGATCAGATAGAAATAATATAAAATAACTACCTTGTGTTTAGAATAACAACCACTGTGATATGATCTTATGATTATGAACATGAGATCTTGCATAATACTGATAATGGGAAGATGTTGAGGAGAGTTTAGCCAAAAAGCATTCTTTACCAAATTGAGTAATACTGGTCTTAGTTTCGTTTTCACAATGAGTGATACTCTAACTGCCCAGAAATGACCACAGAAATGGCCCAGAAATGACCACATGCAACAGCCAAGACTTCTGGGAATGGTGGTTGCTCATAGGCCACATGCTAAAAAGTTACACTGTTATACTCTCTGTTATACAGACTCGGTACTTACCTAAAACGGACAAAATTATTGTTTTATAATCAGCTCCTTCGTCTGTCTGCAACAAACACTGGTAGGTCCCAGCGTCACTGATCCTGAGCTTGGAGACCTGTAAAGTGACAAAAGAAGAGAGCAGAGTTCTTAGAAGTCCTCGCAGCCATACTCCATGTTATGCCCTCGTAAACTAGAGGTTTAAATGAACCAAAATCATGACAAAAACTTTCTGAACAACTCTCTCACTGATTGAACTCTCATCAATCACAGTAAGAAATACTGTATGTTAATTGGTAAAGTGTGCACCTAAACTCCACACACAGGTAAGACTCTTCGTCCATGTATTGTTCTATATTAAGCAAACTCTGCTGTTTTCTGTCCCTTCCTGTCAGTGGTACCTTAGTATCTGATACAACACTGTCAACACAGATAACAATGGGGAGATAAATATGATACTTTTACATAAGAGAGGAAACCAGTACGGTTTATACGCCATCCTATGCCTCGCTGGGGAATTTGACCCTCACATCAGTAATTCCCGATAGGATGAAAAGAGGATGGCAAGTGTAAATTAACCACATCACTTTGAGGAAATTTTACAGGAAATAACCCATCACCTGCCCTACAACTTCTATGTAAATCTGAACAGCTCGCTGCCAGTATTGACCTGTAACTTGGCCCAGCCGTCCCTCAGCTCCTCAGTGTGAAGCCTCACTCGGCCCTGATACTCCGGATCCTGGAATGCCAAGTCCTCCGTCCCGTTATCCATCCGGTACACTATCTGAGCCAAGGGAGTGATCCTGTGCCAGGTCACCTTTAGGTCGTCGTGAGGGTTTGATAGTTTAGGCTGAAACCTGCAGCCCATCACAACATCTCCTCCAAACTCTGACTTGTACATGCTCCGCTCTGCCTCCACAGTGAACAGTACTGCAGGGAAATAATACAAAATAATGTCAAGATTAATGGAAATTTGCTCCACAGCCATGAAATGTTTATTGATGAAGCAATATGCAACATCAAATCATGCTCACTGGATGATTTTACTTTGCAGTTGTAAACTGGTTTGTGTTCCAAATAGAAATAGAAAGGTTTCATGTAGATGCAATTTTTGTCCATTTGTGCTCTCATATGTCTCCACTGCTGTACACTTTATACTACACACCTGAGAGAGATGGCTGAAACATGACTTGCAAAACAACAAAAAGGGCCCAGTCCATTGAGACCTAAAGAAGACACAAAAGGGAGTGTTACAGATGTTGAAATCTTTTGGCTGTGTTACCGGCAACATGAGTCATTTTACTGAAGAAGGCCAGATGTATATTCCAGAGCCACAAATTTACTTCAATCAAAAACCTGGTCAGAAAACCCTATGACCCTGAGACAAAAAACACTCAATGTCACATGTCGATGACCCACACAGTGTTATTCCAGAGCTGAGCATGACTCAGCTCTGCTGTGAAGCCAATTACTTCCCCATTGGTTAATTCTTGATAAAGAAAAATAGCACAGGGATGCTATTGTTGACTCTGGAGCTGTGGCAACACACACCCACACACACACACACAAAACAGTTGTTTGCAAATTAATTTTATCTGGCAATGTTAGCACATCAGGCATCTGTGGAAAAGATGCAGTCAGACACATGTATTTCTAAAAATGATTTGATCTAAGGTCACTTTTAGTGATCCTGTTAGGACCAAGCTCTACATGCAAGTTTTATTTACATAGCACTTTATCATACAAATCTCAAAGTGCTTTAGTTTGAAGTTGTTTATTGGGTGAAATGTTGAGTGATTAGCACATTAATCATTTTCTGTGCTGATTTTCTGTGAAATGGAAATGACTACAGCAGTTCTGCAGAAAACTCTGAATGTGGGTGAGCTGTCATTAATGATTAAGCTGTCAGATGTTTGGCTCTTAAAATCTAAACTAAAATCAGCCAGCTTTTAAGTTACATATTCGGTTATTATAAAAAGCCTGTTGTGAACATATTTACTAGAACTAAGATGGTCTTCAGGCTACAGAGCTAGATTCAAACACTTTGTAAAAAGGTGATAAATGGCTAAATTAATACTGAAATATTTAAAAAAAAAAATCACAAGTAGATAGATAATCACATGCTCATAAATAAACTTCTACTATTTGGGAGTGAATAATAATAATAATATTAAATTAAGTTTTAAAGTTGTGCCAGTGTTCCTTACCTGCAGGTCACGAAGCAGCCAGACGTATGTTCATTAGGTGTTTCCTCCTTCCTTCAACTCGACAAATGATCTGCAGTCTCTCTGTTTTTCTTTCACTATTTATATGAGGAACGAATTTCCTCGAGTCCGGAGATCTAGAAGGGATTTCCCACCTCTCTGAAACACACCCACTCAAACAGGTTATGCGACAGGATGTCATTGCATTGATTTTTCAATAATTCTCCGAACACTAAGCGATCGTAGTGTGCGTATCGAACTAGTCCCAACCAACCTAGACCTAAACTAAACATTAACCTACAGTTAAACAGTTGACACTGCGGGGTCAGGCTTTCTGTCCCCAGTTAGAGCGCGACAGTCCCACAAAAACAGCTTCTTTTTTTTTGTCCCCATACTGTGACTAATTTTACTCACATTATAAGTACGCACACTGCAGCGTACATTACCTCCCGCAATTTTACAGACCTCGGCGGGGCAACAAGTGCGTTTGAGTAAAGTGCGCTTTCATTAGCGGTCCTTTAACCCTGTGCAAAGACCAGATCGTTATTTTCAAAGATCGGCTGACAAAATAACGGCAAGCGGACACGGAAGCAGACTACAGCTTTTACTGTAAGGAAAGAAGCAGCGGCCACTTTTAACTAGTGGCCGTACCGTAAAATGTCATAAAACAGAACAAATGCTCAAATGTTTGCCTTTATTATCAGACGTGTTTGTTTGTCTGCCAATCAGGATGAAAATATTAAGCGACGTTATAGAGACGTTTATGAATCCAATCAAGCAATCAGTTAGTCAGATGGCCTGTAGGCCTGTTTGAAACTGACAGCTGTTCTTTCCCTCTCTGTGTTTGCCTCTTAGTCACCTGTACAGTACAGCTTTACCAAGGCAGTTCCACAGTATCTTTGTAGTAGTATCATTATCACACTTCCCAGCATCACACATGTCAATCAGCTGCTCCAATCTGGGTTCAAAGAGATTTATTGATGTCAGCTTAGCAGAGCTGCAACGATTGGTCGATTAGTCGAATTAATCGTTTCGGTCATTTTTCGAGCAAGTATGCCAAATGTTTGCTGGTTCCGACTTCTTCAGTGTGAGGATTTGCTTTATGACAATAAATGAAGAGTCTTGGGGTTTGAGACTGTTGGTTGGAGAAAAGAAGCATTTTGAAGATGTTACTTTGGGCTCTGGGAAATTGTGATTAGCATTTTTCAGAATTTTTGGACATTTTATGGACTAAACGATTAATCGTGAAAACAATCGGCAGATTAATCGATAATAAAAAAAAAAATCATTAGTTGCAGCCCTACAATTTAGCATAGGTTACTGTAATTGTAAAACCTAATAAATAAATGGAGTATGACGAACAGTATCCACACAAAAATGTAAAAATGCTCCGTTACAAGTGAAAGTTCCGCATTCAAACTCTTACTTAGGTATAATTACAAATGTATTATAATCAAAGTGTACTTACAGTATCAAAAGTAAAAGTACTCATTATGCAGCAGAATGGCCCCTGTCAGAATTACATTATTAAATATTCTATTACTGGATTACCATTACTGATGCATAAACGTGTAAGAAGCATTTTAAGGTTGTATCTGGCTGAGGTGCAGCTACATTTAATTACTTTGTTGGACAGTTCAATTTGTACAAATGCATCTTAACTCATTATATGTTTTGTATGTAAAATCTTAATCTGCAAAGTAACTACTAACTATAGCTGTCAAATAAATTTAGTGGAGTAATAAGGACAGTATTGCTCTCTGAAATGTACTGGAGTAGAAGTATAAAGTAGAAAATGGAGATAATCAAGTACAATTACCACTAAATTGTACACAGAACTTGAGTGAATGCACTTGGTTTCATTCTATCACAGATAATATAACACTATTACTAATACCAATTGGCTACTACTACAGTACAGCAAGCTAGCTGGAATTTTCAGTCAGTACGGATATCTGTATGTAAATCTGCTTCCAAGAAAGTACCAACCAAAACAACACAGAGATACATGTTCAGACAAGTCAGCACATGTCATGGGAAAACTGGAAATTTGAACAGAAGAAATTCTGACTCAAGTTTTATATACAGTTTCCACCACCTAGGTGTAATCACCTAGTCACCAGCCAGGTGGAATTTCCATAAACAGAGGCGGCTATGCATCCAATAATTTCACCAGTTTTGTCTGCCGCTGGCGCTGGCACTGCCCCATCTACAGTGAAACCTTTGGGTTTTTCATCAGTTCACCAACTGGCTCCCACATGTTGCCCGTGTTCAGACACAACTTTATTTTTTGTAATATAGGAATAAGGTAGTCTGATCTTATCAATGTTGCTGTCACTAGTTTACCTTTGCCAAACATGTCAATAATGGTTAATTTCCACCGTATCTTTAGGAAACCCCTCGGAAAATCAGAAATTGTTATGGACTTTACTTCCCATATTACTCAGAGGTAAAACAGATCAAATACCTGTCATTGCGGAAAGGGTTTATGACACGGCTCTCGTGATTTTTTTCTATGAAGAGAGCAAGGATACAGTGTGGGAAGGTTAAGGTGTAGCAGTGGTGTTCTTTTTTTTCAACCTTTAGTGTGTCAGTTTAATTGAGGTTGCCTTTAGGGTATACATGCTGTGAGTATGGCTCTTGAGATCATACTTAAATTTGAGAAAATATGCATTGCTTTCTTAAATCAATTATTGTATTAAAAAAATGGAAAAAGACAAGACATCTTAGGTGTCCTTAGCTTCAGTTATTTACACAAATACTGTATACTATGATATTGTAGCTTGTATATACTGTATTTCTTGAAGGAGTATTTGTAGCATGACCTATTTATATTAAGTTGGTTGTGAAGATGGAAAATCAGGTGTTATCTGTCCAGGAGGGTGAAAGTTGGCCAGGAGTCCCCAATGCTGTTGTAATGCAGTGATGAAAAAAGATAGCTTGGCTTGATATGGTTCACTGCAGCATGACGATTTTCACTTTGACGGATCAAGTCAGAACTAAACAAAAAGCAGCTTGGGATGCTAACTCTCCCACAAACTTATTGTACTATCGCCCCACCTATTAAGGGCCCTGGTTGTGCAAAGTCCATCCATCCATCCATCCATCCATCCATTATCTATACCCACAAAACAGTATTTCACTTAAAATAACTTACTTTAAAGTAAGTGAAACATGAACTGAAAGTATTTAAAGTAAAATATGAAGTCACCTGAAAGAGGTAGCAGTTCGTCCTGCAGCATTTTACAGAAAAATATATTTTACTGTAGACTAGAATATGAAGAACAAAATAACTTTTTTTTTTGCATAATTCAAAGATGTAACCCTCTAATTCTCATTTTGAGACCTATACATTTGACACTAAATGCAAACAATCAGTGACTTAGACCTATAAGTGACCCACATATACCAACAGAGGGAGCCATTTCCCAATTAACTGCAACCAGCCTAGGATAGACTGTACTGTGCCTGGGACAAGCGCTATACCTCTTTAACACAAGCACTGTATACTTCTCAACCCCAGTTTTTCACTTACTCAGAGCAGAGGCCTGTTAAGAAATTGGTGACCTCCTTTGAATCATGAACGGGATTTGTCCCTGATTAAAAATCACCATGATATTACTTCTCTTTATAATGAGTTTACAATTACTTATTTTGGCTGTAGACTATCATTACCGGTATAATGTCGCTATAATGTTAGGTTTGACATTTTGACATTGGAAAGCATCCTTCTTGTCTATGATTGGTATGGTATGTTTTTTGTTTTATTTTGAAAGTTTGACCGGAAGTACAGTGTTTATTTATTCCCGCTGAGGGCACTGACAGGGTATGTATGGAAGCCCATTTCCGCCAGTAAAAAAAAAAAAAAGATTTAAAAAAGGCGAAATTATGAGATAAAAAGTCACAATTATGAGATAGAAAGTGCGCATGCGCCACCTTTAACCCCATCTAAACGATGTGCAATCCTAAATAAGGCAACTATAACAGTTGACTTTTGTAAATGTTTGATGTTGGATTAAGTTAAGTTGCTGTTCAATGAAGGTTGCCACCTCTGTCACATTGGTTTTATTCTTTCTGCTTCTTCAGTCCCATGTGAATCAGCGAGCACGTGAAGTGTTTCATTTGTTGTAAAGTTACGTTTAAAGTCCTCAATGTCCTCACAATCCGTTTGCTCAAAGAGCTGCTACTCTCATTGTTGTTTGAAAGTATCTCATAATTATGACTTTTTATCTCATAATTATGACTTTTTGTATCTCATAATTTCGACTTTTTATCTCATAATTATGACTTTTTGTCTCATAATTTTGACTTTTTGTATCTCATAATTATGACTTTTTGTATCTCATAATTTCGACTTTTTATCTCATAATTATGACTTTTTGTATCTCATGACTTTTTGTATCTCATAATTATGACTTTTTGTATCTTTTTGTATCTCATAATTTCGACTTTTTATCTCATAATTATGACTTTTTGTATCTCATAATTATGACTTTTTGTATCTCATAATTATGACTTTTTATCTCATAATTTTGACTTTTTGTATCTCATAATTTATGACTTTTTATCTCATAATTATGACTTTTTGTATCTCATAATTGACTTTTTGTATCTCATAATTATGACTTTTTGTATCTCATAATTATGACTTTTTATCTCATAATTATGACTTTTTGTATCTCATAATTTCGACTTTTTATCTCATAATTATGACTTTTTGTATCTCATAATTATCTTTTTGTATCTCATAATTATGACTTTTTATCTCATAATTTTGACTTTTTGTATCTCATAATTATGACTTTTTATCTCATAATTTAACTTTTTTCCATCTTTATTTTATGTTTTTACTGGCGGATATGGGCTTCCATACTAACAGGCAGAACCGTGGAAAGGAAGTTCGCTGTTTTTGAGGCGGTGCACACACACACACATAGAGACATGTCCTTGAGCCCTCGTTAGTCCTGCTTTTGTGACTAGTGTCATTGTATTATTTAGCTTACCCTCTTCAAAGTAAATTAGGTATGTAAAGTTTTCATGTTTAGTTCGCAGGGGCAACTTACCACACAAGGTTAAAACCGAAGCTTATCGGGTGAAGCATGGGAAGCTATTTTGTGTAGTAATATTGGCACATATCGTTAGCCAAATTAACTAACAGGAAAGCCCAAAAAGCACAGAACTGTACGTCAAGTCGTTTAACTTAACTAATGTTGCGCAGTGCTAGCACCTAGCTAGCAATAGCGTTAGGTATTAGCAATAGCGTTGTTAGCCTGGCATTGAAGTGAAGCACGTGTCAGACACTGAATATAGCCGACAGCTGTAATGTTACAATACACTGAAACACTGCCAGCGCCATGACATGTTGGAGCAAATAAAGATTTAGTGGCGCCGCTGAGTATCTGGTAGTGTGGTAACGTCGTGTTTTGACCGCAGCATAATTTCGAGTGATTGTATCCTCAGGTCAGCAGCGACGACGCCACCATGGGGCTCCTGCTGTCTAAATCCATGGATGCAAACTTTAAAAAGCAGCAAGAATTCATGCTCCACAATGCTCGTTTGCAGGTGAGTGAAGGTGCGCCCACTCGCGTAGCATTTTAAACAACGCGCACCTGCAGCCTTGTGGTACCTGTGTGAGGGGGGAACATTTTGAATTGAGCGTTGCCCTACTTATACTTGAAGGCTTAGACTGCACCTCATTTGTATGTTGCTTTGAACAAAAGCGTCTGCCAGCTGACTAAATATAAATGTGCTACTGGCAAGTCAAGCATGTTGTACCAGGCAACTGTCCTCAAGGCCCCAAAAGCCCATGGTTCAGTGTGTCAATTTGATCAATTGTACTTTTGTTTAGGAATATGGGAATTTGCACAACATCAACTAACACAATGAGGACCTTAAACTGGGTCCTGCTTTATTACCTGATCCAGTGACCCTGTCTTAAAGGGGGTCCCAGTGTCAAAATCTAGCTTTAAGATTAATATTTCAGTTGATACAGTACTTTCTTGGTGCACATTCCTAAAATAATATCTTTTTGATCAAATTACCACACGGCAAACATGGGGCTATGTAATATTCCAGGGAAATCCGTCAATTGTACCAGTGAACCCAGCCCACATGGACCAGAGTTTTGGTAGACTCTGGCCATCAATCTGGCCATCACATTGATCTGTCCTATCTATCCGTCTTGTCAACTTGGTTGTTCTTTTTTTCTTTATTGAATCAAAGCCAGGGATACACGCTTCAGTTCGAATCTCAGCATTTCCATTTAGATACCACAGGTTTTATTGCACTCATTATTTTTTCATTTAAACAAAGGATTGTTGTTGTTTTTTTCTTCTCCTTTTTGGGGCCAATTTGTTGTGATTTATTCATGCCTACAAGCTGCTGAGCAGCAGGTGGGATGTGTGACTGTCATAACACCAATGACATTATCCGACTTGGGCCCAAAAGGTTTGTTGTATTTTCTGCCCTGTAATTTTCTCCTGCTCTCTCAGCTGTAAATGTTGTAGATGATGACTAATATTATTCAGTGATGGAAAAGGTTTGGCAATTGAGTTTCAGAGCGCCCTCATTTGGGTCGTGACAATGACTCACAGGTAAATATTAGGTACATGTTTAAGCATCGCTGTAGTGGATCTACGTGATTTCATTGACGTAACTTACTACAGATAGTTTCATATTTATTATTCACACTCAGAATCACTTTTGAGTAGAAATAAGTAAGACATTTCTAATTTTACCAATATCTGTCTGCTTCAAATTATTTGAAAGCATGCGTGACAATAGCTTCAATTTTAATTTTGATTAATATATTTAACCTTTCAGATCTTGGCTGAACAAAATATACTCAAATGTCTAACATTCAAACAAGAATCTTCAGGGTCGCTAATGGTCAGATGTTACGTTGTGTATTTTTACAATACCAAATTTGATAAGTAAGATTGACCCTAGCAATTTCAGAATATCTGTGAAGTAGCAGCTGTTGCCTCCCCCTGCATTAAGATGTCAAGGATGATTGCTTGCCATTGTTTTCAAGTCACATCACTCATAGCTAATTGATCCTTTCCATGCTCTTGTCCTTAAGTCAAATTCATTGGGCATTGTGTTTGAACCACAGGGTCCATCTTAAACATTACTTGAAAATTCATTGGATATGGATGCGTTTGTATGACGCATGTCCTGAGGATAAATGGCCGCTCTGAAATGACGTAAATGACGTTTTTGTTCACTTTATATTTAAGAATGGGTCTTGGCTGCTAATAATTGGGCTGTGCTTTTTATTCACTGTCAATGAACTTGAGTGGGTTTGAGTGTAAAGTAGGTGAGCAAAGACCTCCCCACAAGGTTTTTGATTTATGTTTCACTGGTTTTTGACCACTGCGATCATCACTTTCTAAAGATAATGCAAACACTATATCACAAAATGAATAAAAATGTTGCTTGTTTAGCCCTTTTGAAAAACATAAATTTACAGGTACTTTACAGAAAGTCATTGTCATAAGTAGTAGTAGTAGAACACGGTGATTTTAAAAAAGAAGCTAAAGGCAGATATAGGTAAAATAGGGAAAAAATGAGACACAATAAAACTAATAGAATAAAACAATAAAACGGGTTAAAATTATGGGAATACCAGGTTACTCACCTTTGTATATACCTTTCACGTCTACAGATTCAGACATTCAGACACGATAGATGGTAGAAACCCTGGGACGCAACATTGAGACTTCTGCCATCTAATAGGTACTGGGAGCCAGCATTTTGGGGCTAAAACAGAAGTGCTATGATCTGATCCTAATTAAAGCCTGGTCATGATTAAAGCGAGAAATGATAAAGGCATGAATAACTTTCTCAGTATCGAGGAATGACAATATGTGTTTAGTATAAGCTCTATCCCTGAGATGAAAGAGGCAAGGCTGAACCAGTTGAGTGATGTAGTGGTTAAAATGTAAACATGAATCACTATAAAATTATTTAATTGTCCACTACAGTATTTTTTGCACCAAGAGTCAAAACAGAAAGTTGTTAACATTTTTGTTTTGTCAGAAAGGGACCAAGAATGGTACCCTGAGGAACACTCACAACTAATCAGGCATGAAGTAATTACTGATGAACTTTCTTGTTTAGAATTCAAAGTACTTACAAATGATGCAACATGCAAAAAAGAAAAATACTGAGGAAATTTAAGACTTAGACAAATAACATGATGGCCATAATATCTTTGTGTGTGTTGTATGTGTATGCTGTGGATTGCGCTCTTTCTCTCTGTTACATCTACTTCTTTCTCTTCTGTCTTCTTTTAGACCATGATGATTAGTGTGTAACAGTTTTGTCCCGCTCTGCGCATGCTTGCAGCCCTTTAGAAAATGTCAGTGAATTTCCCGCTTATGTTTCAGCTCTGCTCTGACTTTGTCACCTTCAGAGTGGACTCATTGTGGCTCATTTCTTTCTTTCACTTTTTCCTCACTGCTTTTTTCCATCACTGACTCATAGTCATTGTGTGACCCTCAGCTGCTTGCCTCCAAATCTGTTTGTCATCCCTTGTGATGTTTCCCCCGAGAGACATGACGTCGTCTACTTTTAAAGTACACACGTAGGTAAAGGCAACACTGTGTTTTGTCATTTTGGTAAGTAACTCAGTTGATCATACATGGGTTTAAAAACTCAGATGTCATCACATGGAAATAGACCATGGAAACATGAATATAAAAAATGATTTAAAAAAAACAACAATAATACCAGATAATTAACATACAGATATTTATACGTGTTGGTACCTATAAAAAAAATACCAAGTCCCTGAAGTAGTTTTGACATAGACAGCATGTTTAGGATCATTGTTATGGCCAAGTATCGAACCTCAATACTTATCTAGTACCAACTGAAATGTGTCTGTCACAACAAGTAACTAGAACTGTTAAGTCCCAAAAGCGTACAGTTGAATTCATAATGTTGTTTACTTATTCTTATCTAATAGTTTCTGATTAAATTAAATCAAATCCAAATTTTGCCCATGATAGACTGGTTGCTTTTGTTTAGACCAGTGGCTTCTTCTGTTAAATGTCTGGCAAAGCAAGATTTTTTTTACGCATTCCAAGATCTGTGTTTATGACCAGACATTGAGTGACTGTTTGATGCTTTGATACAACTGGAGCGGTAGGTGGGGTGCAACAGAGAGGGCGTTGAGTTTCCGGATGGTGGAGAGCTTCTGCTGGCAGAGTTTATGAGTGTTCATCAAAGCTGAGTTAAATGTCCAGGAGGATTCCCACATATTTGAAACGCAATTCCATGTCAGCTGCGTCGGTGCTGCTGATTCTGTTTATAGTTTAATTAGTTATTTTTCCATAAATGATCAAGAATTCGTGGAGGTTCACGTGTTGGCAGAGGGCTCTGACATTTAAGAGTCAGCAAAACAATTTTGTTTTCCGTTTTTTTTTTTTTTGCTCTTGTGATGGGCATTTGTTCTGTGCTTTTTTTAAATTTACCTTTCATAGACTAAAGGATTAATTGAAAAAATAATAGGCAGATTTATCGATAATGAAAATGATCGTTAGTTGCAGCCCTAATAACAGCATTGCAGTCACAAGCTAATTTCTGACAAGGGAAGTCATTTTTTGCCGTCTGTACTATTGCACTTGATTGCATCATTCAAGCAGACTTTTCATGAGCCAGTGAGAGTGGTGCCTTTCAACCAAGTGTCAAGCTAGCAATCATCAGACGTTGGCTTTTGTTTTAACACGTTATACTGATTATACTCAGATTATGCCTCCACTAAGACAGTTTCCATCTCTTTTTAACTACTTTTGATCTCCACTGGAATATTCTACACTCTTTAAAAGAAACTTACAAGCAGGTGACTCAAGGGGGATACAATCATTGACAAGAAGTAGGTAGTTTCCCGGGCGCCCCGTAGCTCACCTGATAGAGCACGTGCCATTAAGGCTGAGTCCTTATCGCAGCAGCCCGGGCCCTTAGCTGCATGTCATCCCCTCTCTCTCCCACCTTTCCTGTTTCCCTCTGCAGTTGTCACTGCCCAATAAAGGCAAAATGCCTGAAAACATTATCTTTAAAAAAACCAAAAAGAACTAAGTAGTTTCAAGAAAGTTTATCAAAAGCAAACATCCAGTATCTCTGGTCTACTTCCTGTTTTGTGACTCAGACAGAGAGATGGGATGACCTCACGAGAGGTGACGTCTCTTTAATGTCGCCAGAAAGTTTTCGCTACACATTTCTCGCTCCTGGTGTCCATAATGGCTATATGAATGGATGGGTAATTTCCCCTTGATGTCCTTGGAAATGGTTCTAATTGAAACATAATTACATTCTTGACTCATTAACAACACCTTCTGCATTTGGCTTCTATTTCAACTTTGTCTAATTTTAATGAGGCACCCTTGAGCTCACTATTGTTCACTAATTTAGCTCAGCGGACCCCGCAATTACAGAACAAACACTGTTGATTACAGAAGCTGTTCTTGTGATTTCCAGTACTTTGAAACATTACTCTACCCAGAGTGTACCTCTTGAGTATGAAACGCTCTCCCCTGTGGCATTTGTAGCTTCCTCCTTCCTGGAGAAGGCAGCAGGTGTAGTCAGCTTGGTTACAGTAACAGATTCCAAGGGGAGCAAGTTTCATGATGAACAAACGAAGCAGAATGTACATAGAAAGTACAGTGTACACAGAATTTCATACCCATGTTCCCAGCTTGTGACTGGGTGATGTGTTTAAAGGGATTTTTTATGTTATGAGGCAACATGTTTTTATATTAAGGGCACTATATATAAATAAAGTAGGGCTGAAACTAACGCTTATTTGCATTATTGATTAATCTGACAATTATTTTGTTGATTCATCAGAAAATAGTGAAAAATGTCAATCACAAATTCCCAGAGCCAAGTGTGACATCTTCAACTTGTTTGTTTTGTCCAAAGATATTCAGTTTACTAACATATAAAGCAAATAATTGATTGATCAGCTGATCGTTCAATCGGCTTTAAAATCAGTCCTTGATTGATTGTAGTAGCCAAGCATTTTAGTCATCAAATCACCCCACTTGATGTTCTTCACATGGTCACAACAGGAGAACAAATTAGGTCATGTATAAACCTAGAAAGGTATTTGGTTAGTGCTATTTCAATTCCTGTCCAATTTTGCCCACTGATATGTAGAAATATAGTATGCTAAAATTTTTATTGCATAATTAAAGAGCTAAAAATTAGAATTACTTTCCATTATTCTCTCAAATATTTTGTTTTTTTATACACCTGAGAGACAGGACTTAACAGTCGAGACACTGATACTGAGACAGAATAAATTAAAGCTTCTTCAAAACGTGGAGGCGAAGCAGAGAGGCAGCTACACGATCTGAGAATAAGGTGTACAATGGACAAATGTTGCAAACCAGATTGTCTGGGCAAAGCTTTTTAACAGAGAGTTGATTATAGAGAACCAAAAAGTAATTATATAGAATATGTTAAACCACTCCCAATCACTATTTTTTTATTATAGAAATATGAATTATAATTGCTCAGGACCATTACATAACTGATGGCCACGTTTCTGTTAACAAACAGCTGATGACTGAAGACAATTACTCGTGCCTGCTGTCAGGCCCAGAGGGAGGAATGACTGATCATTCTTGCCCTTGTTTATCCTGCCTGACAAGTTAAACACATTTAGTGCTCGGAGTTGGTCCATATGAAGCAGACTCCCTCATAAAACATTGTTAAATTAACTCTGACTTGTTCATTCAGAGGTTCCTGTACCATATAGCCCATCTTAAAAATGGCTCATCATCCTCTGTCCTGTCCTGATGCATCTGTTAATTACCTACATGTACTGTAGGTGTTTTGCCTAGTTTCTTGCAAGGATGCTGACTGGCTCAAATTTCAACAGCAGCCCAAATCGAACATTATTTCTATCTAATTCTTAAAGTGTAACTCCACTCTCAAATTCTGCAAGAACTGTTTCTCCCAGCAAATTTAAGAAATGCAACGAGTGAGGGACCATCAACTGTAGCAGGCGTGTCCTCGTGACTACATAGTGTGCGAGTCAGGGGACATGGGGGAGACTGATTGGCACTGATTAGAGTGTTTTTTTAATATAAATTTCATGACGTAGACGGGTCCCAACCGGTTGACTTTATGTCAGCAGGGTTCAGGGCTGATTTTAAATAGTAAATGGCGTGCTGAGCCATTTTCAACCCATGAAATGGCGATTTTTATACATTTGTTAAGAAATGTCAATATTAACACCAGCATTTATGTGTTTTATCACAGGACAGTCATATCATTTAGTTTATGGCTCAAAAAACATGTTTAAGTGTGCAGTACCTATTTAAAGATTTCTTAAAGCTTTACAGGAAGTGCAGGTTATGTGCACTGTAGTACTATTGGACTATTAATGTGGGCATGCAAAATGCATGAAGTGCATGTTTAGTAGTTGTTTGTTGTAGAAAGCCCTGTACAGTTATTTACAGTGTCAAGTCAGTTGCTCACATGTTAAGTGTAGAGATGTTTTTTAAATGCACTCACTGGCACAACTCAGTAATGTAGCTCAGCGGACCACACAATTACAGAACAAACACTATTGATTACAGAAGCTGTTTTTGTGATTTCCAGTACTTTGAAACATACTTCCACCCAGAGTGTACCTCTTGAGTATGAAACGCTCTCCCCCGTGGCGTTTGTAGCTTCCAGTAATGGATTCCAAAGGGGAGCAAGTTTAATGATGAACAAAAGAAGCAAAATGTATTTCATTATTATTATTTCATTATATTTGAAAAATGTTTTTATATGCAGATCTCAAAAATAGATATTGTAGAGAGTCTCTATTAGATGATTAGATATTCACTTTAGCTTCAGTGCCACATAATGTTCAGCCATTAACGCACATATAAAGAATTGTTCGTGAATATGGGCAGAAACTCAGAAATCAATATGTTGCTTCTCTGACATGTTGTAATTTATGTCGTCCACTTCACGTCATCGACTCACTTGAATGGCACCGCGGTAACTTTTTTATAACCTTTGCATCGTCAGTGTCTCTCTTCTGTTAAGTGGAAATAAAAGCTCATCTTTGACACGTTCACTTTTTGAGAATAAAGGCTTTTCAAATGAGGATGTCACTCACTCAGCTCAGTAGCGATTGTTATGCAGGAAGCATGTATTTCTGTGCCATTAGAAGTGACAGGAAACGGCAGACAAAAAAGTCATCTGACTGAGGTTCATCAGCGTGGACACTGTTTCTGAGACTGGACTGGCTGTCTCTCGTTCCTGTGACCCTTTCATTGTCCCTCTGACTTTCTGTATCTGTCTGACTCACTGCTTTAATATCCAGCTGTGCTGATACCTTTTATTTCTCTCATTTTCATTGCATAACATTGTGAGCAGATTTTACCTCCTTAATATTTATTGTTAAGTATTGCTTTGATTTCTTTGAAATTCTGCATTGTACATGTTTGATTGGAGGTTGGAGAACCCAGATACTGGATTTTTGAGGCCGAAAACCTGATGAGGTTAAATTGACCGATATTAATCTAAAATAGGCCTAAGGTAACAAACATGTTATCTGTTAGATTTGGCTCTTGGCAAATTGTGACCAAGATGTGTACTGAGTGGGACATTTTACAGTTGAAAAATAAACTTCAGTGCTCTCTGGTGGACAAACTATATAATGAAGGTACTGTTTCTAATAAACATATCTTTGGCATTTGTGGTTCTGAACATTTATTGTTGCTTTTTGGTCATAAGTGCTAATACCAATATATTGCTGATATTAACTTATCGCAGATATATCAGTCAGGCTCTAGTATTTTATTTATTTGGTCATTTGTTTAATTTGTATTCCTGAAACTATTTTTTTCTAACCTTAAAATTTTCATGTTATAATGTACACTGGGAGGCACTAGGCAGTGTCCTTATCTGTAAAGATCTGTTATACCTGATGACGTCTTCTATGTTTTTTCACCTGTGTGTGTGTGTATAGATGGAGCGTCAGATCGTGATGCAGAACCAGATGAGAGAGAGACAGATGGCGATGCAGATTGCCTGGTCCAGAGAGTATCTCAAATACTTTGGCACTTTCTTTACAGTGGCTACACTGGGACTCACTGTAGGGTGAGTTTTGTATGAAACTGCTCCAGAGGTGTTTTGTTCAAGATAAGATTCACCCAAAGATGATCTGTTTTTAACACACAGTAATAATGCACAGTGAGAGAACAGCCTGTATGAGCTTGTAAAGTGTGATCCTCACTGAACTGAGTCTTCACAGCTTCAGTATTAAATGAATCACAGTCCAGTGGCCTTTACTGGTGCAGCTGCATGTATGACGTTTTTGTAAGTGTTAGACACAGTGGTCACATTAGGTTTAACTGTGTAGCCCTTTAACAGTTAGTCTATAGGTGGCGCCACAGCAACGTGACACATCAAAATGGCTCTAACTCAGTGGACATGAGTCTGATTCACTTGACATTTTCACCAATTAGTCGTTTTATATTCCCATAATTTAGGTATTGCAAAAATTCCAAAAAGTCAACACAGTGGTCTACTGTATCACTGTGTATCACTTAATGCAAATCACTGATTACATTTTCTGTAAACACATCTAATTGTGTAACCTAAATGGAAGTATATGCTTTTATTTATCTTTTTATCACATATTGACTAAATTGTCTTCTTTTTGGCTTTGTACTTTTCTCTAGTGCCATTAAAAGAAAGAGACCATTCCTATTGGCTCCCATCTTTCCTCTCGGCTTCATATTTGCATACCAGATTGACAGCGCCTATGGGACACTTATTAATCGTATGAGAGGTAAGACTAAGCGGTTGTCATTATCGTCATCACCCCACATAAGCAATGCGTTAATTCTGGCCAGAAAATTTAAGCTTTGTCTGTTTGCTTCACGTTAACATTTCGCATACAGTTTAAATTGTGTTTTTGTAGTGAAACCACACTTTTAAATCCTAATTCTGAGCAATAGACTTGGACTCATGTTTCAAAGACGGCAGCTTAAAACAAAATACTGCAAACCGCCTTGCAGTTTTTCCACAAAGACAACACTTAAAGCACCTTTTTCTTTTCAAGATTCATTGATAGCCACATTTGCTTCAAAATGTATGTAACACTGATATTCACAATTATCAAGTTTATTAAACAAAAAGGCCTTTATTACAAAAGTTAAATGTTAGTGTAATTCCTCAGCACTGTTGCAAATGCATATAAAAGCAATAAAATGGTTGGTCAGACATTAGTATGAGTAATATTTGTGTATTCCCAAAATATACCCACATGCTCCTGTCATGTAAAGTCGTTTTCACTGACCAGCTGTTTGATTTTCCAAACGTATTCGCGGTAAGACATAGCAGGTTTTCTGTGTAATTAATCGATGTCTATACCTCACATTAACAACATATACATATGTCCACGCATACAAAAACTAAACAGACTAAAACCAGCTATAACACAAATATGTTAAACCTCATTTTGTTTCCCATTGTACCTTTAGGAGAGGCTGAGAGTATCATGACGTCTGAACGTGACCGTCTCGACTTGCCTCATGGGACCCCAACTTTCGATAGCATAGAGAAGGCCCGCCGCGCTAAAAGCAGCCTCACCTCCTTCTTGGAGAAATGACTTGTTGGTTGTTTGAGACAGAATCATATTCGTCCAGTCGATGCATTCACCTGTTCTGCTTTTGCTTAGTTATGAAAAAAATGTCAAATACCGATAGCCTTTTTGATGTTACTGAGTCCTTGATTTGCACTAATTATGTATAATGGACCTCGCGTCAAAGTAGTCTCAATATTATTGAATGTAAAAATAACGATAACTATTGTTTTTGTGGTTATTGTTATTAAAGGTGCATCAGTAGCCAAACCGTTTCAGCACTGAACCACTGTTCAAAGTACGTTAAAAGCAGATTGGCTGATGCAGAATACCAATCAAAAATACTTAACTTATTTAGTGATACTCTATTGTATCATGAAATCGTTCTGTAACATCAATATTTGCATCAATTACATTTAACTATTGGAACATAATTCACTCGGAGACTATAGCTGTGTCCCACATCCATACTGCATACTAATTCTATACGATATAAACCACGTATTAATTGTCATAGTATACTGTTTTAGCAGTTAATATACAAAAATATCAACATAATTTACCATTTCATACTAACAGGAAATGATACAATACATGTAATGTTGGATGTCAATCAAACTGCGGCTTTGGAACAATAAGCCTCACAAAGAGACATCAAAATGTTTTTCTTAAGGTTTAATACTTATTTTTTGTTTGTACACAATTTTTTGGAGCTGTTTAACTCCAACCACAATTTATTTAATTTTTTTCCAGCTGTGCGTAGCTTCATTTCCTATATAGTGTGCATCAACAGCACACTCAAAAACACTATTTAAGTATTTAGTTTGCATGCTGTCTGGTTTGAGTTCACTTTATTTTGTCGCTTTTCCAGACTGAACTCACCGTGGAGTAAAAAAACAGTAGTATGGAACTGGGACACGGCAAATGTCTCAACAAGTTGTGTTATGCTCGTTAATTATGTTCTCAGTTAAAGCTGCATAAAATGATTTCTGACCACTAGAGGGTAGAATGACCCTAAACACCTAAACACACTCACAGTAACGTAACCCTTACATCAAGGCCATATGGCTAATGTTTTACTTGTGCATCAGGCAGACACAAAGCAACATGAACATCTCACTGGTGTACATTTTCTTGCCACCGGATGTGTACCAATGCAGTGTTCACATGTTTTTTTTATCTCTAGTTTGGTTCACAATAGACACATTAGTTATCTGATGTTTCCTGCCAGGCAGGTAACTGGTACACTCGCTGTCAAAGCTTCCTCTCTCGAATGGAGCGGATAATGAAAGCAGAGTGATCAAAATGTTAATATCAACAATATTACTTAATGGAGTTTTAATTGTAGAGATTCTCAACACGGCAGACATTTCACAGCAGAAGATTGTTATTCCCCCAAACTGTTCATCACTAAAACGTTTGGTCATTGTAACTGAAAAGAGACGAGTTTGTTTGCCAAGGTCGAATTTGAGTGCTAAGGAGCTTTATACCAAAGCTAAAGTCAGCATTGGTTGACCTGTACCTTCTGTTTTTATTATCACAGTAATATTCAGTAGATGTAAAATATTACAAGGTGCTGATATTTATGCATTATGTGTTTTATGGCTGCAACTAACAATTATTTTCATTATCGATTAATCTGACTATTATTTTCACAATTAATCGATTAATTTAGTCTATAAAATGTCAAAAAATGCTCATTACAATTTCCCAGAGCCCAAAGTGACGTCTTCAGATTGCTTCTTTTGTCCGACCAACAGTCCAAAACCCAAAGACTCTTCATTTTCTGTCTTAAATGACAACAATTTTTTTTTCTTTCGATTAATCGACTAATCGTTGCAGCTCTAATGTATTTATCATTTTAAATCATGTTTGACATCATGGAAACTATATTTGTAAATCCAATAAAATAGAAATATCACAAAGACTTTCTCTTCTCCAACTGTCTTTTGTGACAAGGTGCTACTGTGATGCAAAGCTCCAAAGCCAATAATTTATATGACCACCAAAACACCTTTATTTTATTTATTTTTTTACATACAGTCACAGTGATAATAGAAGCCTTTAAATCTTCATTTCTTGCCAGTGAAGTGTACAAGCCGTCATACATGCCTTCATATAGTTTGTCTCAAAGTCATCACTTAAACTAGTGTATAAATAATATGCACACTCCCATAATATCACTACAATAAAGAAATAACTCCAAGTACGTCATTGTCATCAATCTAAATGACGTCTGTGTGTGTGTTTATGCGTGTGTGTGTGTGAGAGAGTGGGAGTGGGAGGGAGAAGGAGGGAGGGGGTTGGGGTTGAACACATAAGATGACGAGTGAACTAGTGACTAAGACTAGAGAGAGTACAAGAAGAGGAAACCAAAGTCTGCTCTGCAACACAAGACGGACAATCAGAAGCATCTTTTACATCTTCAGCATTCGGCTCAACAGGCTTCAACAGAACTCTCCTAACAGAAAAAAAAAAATAACATCAACAAGGAAACCAGCAGGATTTGAAACACTGATCAGGTCTGAGGTGGAATTCGGCTGACCCTCCAGTGCAGCGCAAAACAAAACCAGCCGGCTCGTCCCGTCATTTTCAGGACAAGTGCAGAATGCTCTGGAGATTGACTCTTGCTGTGGCTGTGGTGTGTGTCGGTGGCATATGCAGCTGTGTGAAGGCTGATATGATGAGCAGACTGATCATGCCCAGGGACTACGGGGTGAAACTGTGTGGGAGAGAGTTCATCAGAGCAGTCATTTTCACCTGCGGCGGCTCCCGGTGGAAACGCTCCACAGATGGGGACTCAGGTGAGTTAACACTACTTCGCTTTTATTAATTGCTTAATTTGCGCACACTAATTAGACAAATGTATATGTAAAAATAACAGTACAAAACACTTTAGTAAAAAAAAAGTATTACCTACTTTAGTAAAATCTGGTTTAAACCATATGTTGAAACATGTCTTTAAATATATTGTGGTGAAGCCAAGGTGTAGTGTAAGGAATTGATTTCTCAGTGAGTGCTAAAGATGATTGAAGAGAAGAAGAAGGGGAACTGTAATTGATTGTTTTCTTTCGTTTGCAAATTTCTACAGAGCACATATTAGATGGTGAGTTGTTACACATCAGAGGGTTAGGCTGCCAAAGGGTTTTCATCAGGTGACAGTTCCCACCATGTTTCAGTCAGACAGCTGAGTGTCAGAGCCTCATATTTCAGCACTACGGTCAGCTCATGTTCATTGGTAACTGGACATAATATGAAAACCTTTTAGTGAGTAATTACCATCATTACTGTGTTGTTAGTCCTCCAAAAACACCTTTTATTAACATAATCTGATCTGCCTCTTTGTTTTTAGTACCATTGACAAATGATTTACAGTTAAGCTTTATATTCAACTCCTGGTTGTTCTTGAGGTTATTTTATATATATATATATATATATATATATATATATATATATCCTTTTTCTTTCTCCAGATCCCTTCGGGTGGAGTTCCCTCAGTGACGTTACAGTCGGGGACAACCAGCATACCTGGCAACCTGGCGCGGAGCTCACATATAACCACTCTCCTCTCCGTATTGCCCCCTCTTACTCCCTGACAGACCTCCTGGCTCTTTACGGGGTTGCAGGAGACGTGCAGCAGCAGCAGTTGCTGAGTGACCCGGCCCCGCTGGAGAGGTCAGGTTCAGGCGAGCGAGACAGGAACACAGCTGCAGCTGACTGGCCCATATCGAGCAAGAAGAAGAGGAACTTTTCTCTGGGTGTGGCAGGGAAATGCTGTAGCCAGGGCTGTACCAAAAATGATATCGGACGCTTGTGCTGAGGCAGGGAGGAGAGGAGGAGGAGGAGAAGGAGAAGGGATGGGTGATGGCAGAGGGGTGTGACATGAAGATGGTGTGATGGGCGGTAATGGACAGTGTACAGTTGTAGAGAGATGTAGGAGACTGCTGTTTAACAGGCTATAGTTAGCAATTAGCCCACTCATGTCATATTGCACAGAATATAGAAAACAGATGACCAACTGAATTACAAAGACTCATCACATCACTCCAACTTCATGTCTCTCTGCCTTAATACTGTCTTTATTCTCCTCACTTGTTTGATATTTTGTTTAAAAAAGATCATGTTCTGTATGTACTGTATGTCACCTTTCAGCATCATTGAGAATAAATTTTAAATACTGTGTTAATATGAACTGTTGAGCAGCATCATATATTGTCTACGACACTTGTTTACATGCATCGAAAGGATTTGGAGCAATAAGCAGCGTCCATGTTGTCGCCTGCAGACTATCTGACTAAACTATGTTCATACTAGCACAGGCCAATATCACACATTAATGTCATTTAGGCTGCTGTGAACTTATTGCTGGCCTCTGTTCACAACATTACACCTGCCTGAACGTTTTCTGTCAACACCCTGAGGACACTACTGCAAAAGAAGGTTGTTTTACTTTTAACCCTTTCTGACACAGCTAAAACATACATTTCACCCCCTGCACAAAACCACACAATAAGTTGCTCTAAATGTAGAAATCGTTTTACAGTGTTATGTACAAAACTTAAATCTTGGCAAGAAAAAACGTTTGAAAGACCTATAAGCTGTTTGAGTGAAACTTAATGTGAAGTCACATTTAGGTGAAAAAAGTACAATTTTCATGTCCATAGTACTACAGTATGTTTTGTTTAAAGTATATACACACTTGGAATATACTACAAATCCATCTTTCAATATTTACATCTATGTACACATAAATGCATTAAAGGTTAAAGCTGCGTGTTGCCATCAGATGACAAAAACAGCCTTAATGTCATTCACGCTGCAACAAACTGAAAAACTGAAATAAACGGAAAGAAGAGGCACCAGTTTAATTTGGTTAAATATCTTTTTTTTGTTAAAAAAATGATACATATTTCACAACATAATCATATTTGGTCTTGCACACATGTCACTCTAATAGTTTACCCAAATGTACAAAATGTGGGGAAAAAAACATAACCCGCTAGGGAGCAACAGTTTCCATCGTAGGCATTATAGCAATTCTGAAGAAACTGACAATCTCTCTTTCACAACAGACAAAATGCTCAGACCGGCCAGCTCACCAGTAATAAATGCTGCCCTGATGTTAGGGTGTGGGCGCTCACAGACACACTAGTATTAAGTGAGAAAACGTTGCTCTCTACAGTGACTACAGTGACTTAGCAATGTGAGAGGGCATCTATAAAATTACATTTTGACATTTTGCAAATGCGTGTTTGTGTGGCCTGCCTTTTATGGCATAAAATAACCTTGGAAAGTGTTTTTTGTTTTTGTTTTTTTATAGTTTGAAAGAAAGATGGTGTTCTACAAATGTCATTATACTCATGGACGACCCCCTCCTTTCTGGCATTTAACATTTGGTACATAAATAAAATTTAAAAAAATCCACTGATACATTTGTGTGTAATACACATCATAACACATATATATATATATATATACATACATATATATACACATATACATACATATATATATACACACACATATATATATATATATATATATATATATACATACATATATATACACATATATATACATATATATACACATATACATACATATATATACACATATATATACATATATATATATACACACATACACATACACACATATACAGTCCCCTCCAAAAGTATTGGAACGGCAAGGTCAATTTCTTTGTTTTTGTTGTATACTGAAGACATTTGGGTTTCAGATCAAAAGATGAATATGAGACAAAAGTTCAGAATTCCAGCTTTTATTTCATGGTATTTACATCTAGATGTGTTAAACAACTCAGGACAGAGCACCTTTTCTTTGAACCCACCCACTTTTCAAGTGAGCAAAAGTATTGGAACAGACATTATTAAATTAACTTAAAGTGAATAACATTTAATATTTGGTGGCATAACCCTTACTTGCAATAACTGCATCGAGTCTGCGACCCATTGACTTCACCAGGCTGTTACATTCTTCATTTGAAATGCTGTTCCAGGCCTTTACTGCAGCCTCTTTCAGTTCTTGTTTGTTTGTGGGGGTTTCAAACTAATCGGGAGAAGCTTCATCATGCAACAAGACAATGACCCAAAACACACTGCCAACACAACAAAGGACTTCATCAGGGGGAAAAAGTGGAAGGTCTTGGACTGGCCAAGTCAATCACCGGACCTTAACCCAATAGAGCATGCATTTTCCCTCCTGAAGAGGAGACTGAAGGGAGAAACCCCCACAAACAAACAAGAACTGAAAGAGGCTGCAGTAAAGGCCTGGAACAGCATTTCAAATGAAGAATGCAACAGCCTGGTGAAGTCAATGGGTCGCAGACTCGATGCAGTTATTGCAAGTAAGGGTTATGCCACCAAATATTAAATGTTATTCACTTTAAGTTAATTTAATAATGTCTGTTCCAATACTTTTGCTCACTTGAAAAGTGGGTGGGTTCAAAGAAAAGGTGCTCTGTCCTGAGTTGTTTAACACATCTAGATGTAAATACCATGAAATAAAAGCTGGAATTCTGAACTTTTGTCTCATATTCATCTTTTGATCTGAAACCCAAATGTCTTCAGTATACAACAAAAACAAAGGAATTGACCTTGCCGTTCCAATACTTTTGGAGGGGACTGTATATATATATATACATACACACACACACACACACAAATAATGACATGAACAAAAGTCAAATAAGTGTTAAATTAAACCATGGTTTGCAACAAGCTACTATAGAAAATAAAAGCATCACCCATCATAACTTTTTCTCCACCTTTCAGCAAAATAAACTATTCAGCTTTGCACATTAGGTATATACAGGCCGATGGTTGAAAACTACATACTGAATTTATAAAATATATACAGATTAGCTATTACAAAGGCAATATCATAACTTCCAGTTTCCTTCAAAACACTAGAATGATACTGTCCATGATATGACACTACTAGATACCCATTCTCAGAAATTAATGAGCAGTTATTGCTTTCTTTCATTTCTTTCATTATTTCCACATTCGATGAAATGATGTAAACAAATAACAGGCGATTTGACCTCTACTGTGTGGAAAGATGTGTAGTCATAGGAAACTGACACCTCTCAAAACAGGACTGTTTTTCTGAGCTGATGAAGCAACAGGAGAAGCACCCACAGAATCATCCTCGATGTGCAATGAATATCTGTAAAAACACAAGTCCGATGTGAACGCAGAAATCTGACCACTTGTAGAGACGTTCATAGTGGATCCCCTTGTGACAGAAGTATGACATTTATGGTCCATCATTTATCAGTCTTAAAACTATCAAGCAAAAGTCTGTCTGGGTGTCAGCAGGAGGAGCCCTGCTCAGTTCCAGTCCTTCTTAAAGGTTCGGCCACACATGAGCACTGCAGTGAGGTTCAGTTCAGGTGTGCAATCAGACGGCTAACAGTCTGTTAAGAATCCCATGGCTTCTGGTTGAACAAAAGAACTTGTTGCTCATTTTGCAACAATAAAAGTACAAAATAATCAAAGGACTGAGCATCAACAAAACTGCAGATTGTTGGTGATTTATAAGTTTTTGGTGCCAATATTGACTTTAAGGCTTAAACATTCAACACAACTTACTTAAAGTAGAGAAAATATTGGGAGTCTTAGAGAAGTATATCTTTTCTCCAGTCCATGACTATCGTCATATTCAATATGTAAAAAACAACATGTAGAAATAACACCAAGAAAATAATTTATCCCATACTGAAATGTTCTTAAAGGCATCAGAAATAATCCTTTGTCTGGTGTCTGAGTCAGATGTAGTGTACTAATTAATCACAGAACTTGTATGCTTCATGTGGCCATAGAACAGAAGTGGGTAGTCTCAAAATCATGCACCAAAAGAAAGAACACAAGTATAGCTCAGACTAGTGACTGCATCACTGCAGTAAACCCAGACATCACAAAGACATTTATTGTTCTGTTAAGATCTGTGACGACTGACACCCGGGAGTCAAAACCTAAAGGTCAAAGGTTCAGGGATCAATGCCGCTCATCCGTCCTTGCTTTCTCGTACTGTCTCCACGCTGTGGATTAATGTCTTGAAAGTAGGGCGCAGTCTCGGTTCACTGCTCCAGCACTCTGTCATTATCTTGTGAATCTGAAGGAAGCATCAGAATGAGAACATTAACACAGATTAAAAAAAACCCCAATAAAATAGGTACAATTATTGCATTCCACTTCAATAAGCTAGTTTCAGAATCACGGAACCAGCCATGGACTATATATTTTTGCAATGACAGGGTTCCATATTCATTTTTTTCACTGGATAAGCCATTTAATGATATGACATGGTGCCCCATATTGTCTAGGGCTGATAATAGTATTTTCTTTTTTCCCCAAAGTATTTGCTCTTGATAAATCTTTAACTTCCCTATCTATTATTGCAACACAGAAAACTAGTGAGGTTATCACTTTAAACCTGGTAGACTCAGGTGAACCTTAGTTGGTACACTTGGTTTGTTTAACTTTACAAACAAGTAGTGAATTTGAATTGACCAAGATACATTTTTATTAAAACAAAAACTGCAGTTTTTCTTTTGTTTGTATAGAGTTACTGACCTCCTTTGGGCAATTATCAGGAGCAGGCAACCTATATCCCTGTTTCAGCAGGTCCATCAGATGGTAGACAATCATCTGGCCCTGCTTTTCATTTCCCATCTTGTCCATAAACACCTAGAACAGAAAAAAGGTAGTTTTTGTTTGGCTTTAGTGAAAACAGCTTGGAAAAACTTCACAATTACAACCGTGTTTCCTGTTTTTGAGTGCTCAATCAAATGATTTCTTTAACAACACTACAAACTAATTATACTGGCCATTGTTGTTCAGTTAGCTCAATTAAGTTAGTCAGACAGTTGCCAAGAAATTAAGGGTCGAATAGGAAAATGGTTACGTGACCAAAAAGTCAAATTGTCAAACTAAAAATCAAAAAGTAAGAAAAAGAAAGAAGTGCTGTACCGCTGGAGGGCTGCAGTTCTTGTCACTGTAAGTGTAGAGTTCGTAGAGGACAACACCGAAACTCCAAACATCTGATGCCACAGAGAACTTACTCTCTGTCAACGACTCTGGAGCATACCTGGAAAATACCACAACACATTATATACAGTACATAACATACATACATTATATATATACACACACACACATATACATACATACATACATATACATCTATACATACACACACACACATATATATATATATATATATATATATTTTTTTTTTTTTTTTTTTTTTTTTTTTTTTAAATACGGTCAACAATAGTCTTACATTATAAGCAGACAGATATAAAGGCGTGAAAGAAACCGTTGGCACACTTAGTCTGGATGTACCAAAACAAAATTATATTTTTCTCTCCGTGTTATCTTTAACACCTGTGTTTAAAGATCAGTCACAAAGAGTTACTATACTAACCACAACTGTAGAAAAGCTAGTCAAAAACATTCTCAAAGAGTCAATTCTTTGTCTTCATAAAAGTCAACCCACAACTATGTGAAAATACCACCAACAAACACATGAAGTATGTCTTTCTCACCAAAAGATGGGGCTTTCCCCGGGCTCTCTGACAGTGTAGTACTCTTTGCCCTGCGGCAGCACCTTGGTCAGGCCAAAATCACCGATTTTCACCCTCATCTCGCTCTCCACCAGAATGTTTCGAGTGGCCAGGTCTCTGTGGATGTATCGCTTGATGCCAAGGTAGTCCATACCCTGAAGTATGAATAAAACCACACAGACAATTGTGATTTCCAACATCTCACAACCATCTGTCTCCCTGTCATGATACTAGTATGAATCCAATCTGATCCAAAGGTCCACTTTTAAAACAGATTATTTCAATGGTATCAGAGACAGGAAATATGGGAAAGACAAAGTTCCCAGGCTAGATTTGAACTTTTTTACATGCTAGTTAGAGTGGTCTGCAGCTCCAGGAAGAACTGTTCAGTAAACCAATATGTATGTATGACAAGGCGGGGTTACACAAAGTCTTTAAAGTCTGCACCACCTACTGTGCCACATTACCTTGCAAATCTGTGATGCATAGTGCAGCAGTTTCTTGGAATCAAAGTGGTCCTTGTGTTTGATGAGATAATCTCTCAAACTGCCGTAGGGGAGATATTCCATGATCAGCCGTAGGTTCTTTCGTCCTGCAGAAACAAAGAATAAGCGATACTTAACTCATGAGAAAACGCGACGTGTGAGCAGAGGAGTGGAGGCCTCTGAGAAGATCTAGATTTATTTGTTTCATGAGCATGGTCACTGACACCCTAGGCAACAAATGTGGGAAACTGTAAAGACATTATTATGTTTAAAAAAATCTGCCGGGGTGGTAATATCAAATCACGGAACAGTTGCAGGCTGAACAAGCCGGTCAGGAAAGTTTGCTCTGTCACTGGAATGAAAAAAAACTTTTATGATAATATAGGAACATATATTTTATTATCTTTTGCACTTCATGTGATCTACTGTTGGTCTGGATTCACAAATTGTGATTAGTGTGTCATATATTAATAATACATGTCAGTAGGTCAGGTGAGGAAGTCAAGATAAGTAATCACACCCTTTATTGTGATCCTCTGACCATTTCTTATTGCACATATAGATATCAAACAACGTGCTTTTACCTGCACTATAGCAGACTCCTTTGTATTTGACAATGTTTTCATGCTGGAGGGATTTGAGGATCTCGATTTCCCGCTCAAAGTCCCTGACGTGCTCGGCTGTGCTGTGCTGTAGTTTCTTCACGGCCACCACCTCCCCTGTGCTGTCCTGCAGGGGGTCGTACCTGCACATCTCCACGCTACCAAAGTTTCCCTGCAGCGAGGGGAGAACAGATTTAAGGGATATAGAAACAAGAGCTGTGATAGAGCTTTTTTAATGTCGTGAAGTATTAGTCAGTGCTTTCCCGTTAACTAGGATGGCATCAGTGAGATGCCTATTCACAAGAAGAAGAATTGGTTATGACAGGAAACAATACACATCATCTACAGAGAAAACTGGCAAATAGGATTTCTTCAGAAATTGTTTTAGCCATGCTGTCTGTAAAGTATCATGAGAATATCGGTGATGACAGCTGATTAGTCATGTGGGTTGAATGATTGCTACTGTATATCGTAATTTCTCTGAAAGATAAAGATCCATCACCCATTTAGCACATAAAGACACTGACTAAAGCAAGAAAAAAACTCAACAGAGCATGAATATCTGAGGAAGTTTGAACATATTTTCCTGTTTCATCCAGCTTTTCCAGTTAAAATTATTTATGTTTTAACAAATATTTGAATTAAAAATAGCTTAAGAGAGGTAGCAAGATGAAAGATCAAGCTAATAAGTTATTAAAAAACATGCATGCTTGAAGACATTAAATACTTTGAAGGAGATAAAAGAGAGTCAAACAAAAAGAAAATTCTTAATAAAAATATTTTATGTGTGTCTCACTTTGCCCAGCTGCTTGAGAAAGATGAGGTGCCTCTCCTCAAACTGGGCGGGCTCCTGGCTCTCTGAGGCCCACGGGAAGCCGAAGCCTCTTGTCCTGTTTGGCACCATATCGCTCTCCACCAGCAGCTCATAGTCTGCAACACAACAAGTAATTTCATACAAAATCTTGATAAAACCCTAGATGATGAGTGAGTGTGTGTGGGGCGTAGTATATCCACATGATCAATCAGATGTGAAGAGGTAATCTCGACTCGTTATGGGTGACTCTGAAGGAAGGTTGCACTTTGTATTCATTCATTTCTTCCTACCTGGTGTGAAGAGGCTGTTGAGATCTCTGATAATTGCTCTGAAGGAGGGTCGATGTGAGGGCTCGTAGTCCATACAGCTGTTGATCAGATTGGCCAGCTCTGTCCATTTAGGAGCCGAGAGCTGGTGCCTGTCCTCATAGAACAAGTTCTTCTGCAGAGGAAAAGAGCAATAGTCAGAACCTGCATGTTGTCAAACTGAGTTGGGAAACGGTAAAAGTACTGGGGACTGAAGATACAAAGTTGGCAGACATTCTTAAAATAATCAAAAGGATAGGTTTTAAATAACCCCCTGTCCTTCTAACTTAAAAATACGGTTTATTTGCTTTGTTGCCAAGAGTTAGATGAGAATACTGATACCACTCTCATGTCTGTACAGTAAATATGAAGCTACAGCCAGCAGCCTGTTAGCTTACCTTAGCATAATGACTGGAAAAAAGGGGAAACAGCTAGCCTGGTTCTGTCCAAAAGTAACAAAAGAAACCCCTACCAGAACCTCTAAAGCTCACTTATGAACATGTGATATCTCATTTGTTTAATTTGTAGTGACTTCCTGGAGTCAGTGAGGCCAGGCAACCAGCGGTAACTCAGTTTTAACTCTTAATTCAACATTTCTTAAAATGTCAAACTATTCCTTTAATACAGATCACTCTCAGTAAGCCAGTACTCTCTGTGCATCCTTTGTGTTTGTGACCTTGGTGCAGTCCAGGGTGCTGAGTGGTTTGTCTCCGCCACTGCAGATCTCCCAAAGGGTGGTCCCAAAGCCCCACTTGTCTGTGGCTAAACTCAGGTTTTGGGGGTTTTCAATGCACTCGGGGGGCACCCATGGGATACGCTCCACCAGAACTGATGGACGGACATGAGGAGACATAGAAGCACAGAGAGAAGGAGGTACGTGAATGGGAACGGAAGGTAGAGACGGACAGTGAGAGCACACAGAGACCATCAACACCAAAGCAAAACCATGTTGGTGAACACAGGTGTGAGGTACAAGTCATCTCACATCAGGAGAGTGCGTGCAGCCATGCATCTCACCTTCTTTGGGCAGCACGGTGATGCTGATACCCGGGTCACTGAGTTTGATGAAGGGCAGGCTGCCCGTCATCCGATCCTCCTCTCTGATCAAAAGAACATTCTTGGCACAAACATTTCCGTGAATGAGGTTCTTATCCTCCTGTGTACAGATATGACAGGGACCACATAAATAACCATGGTGGAAGCAAATCACCAAAATGTGTTCTGGGACAAAAGCTTCAACTTATTTATTTACATTTTAGTTGAAGGCATTTCTCTCAACCTTGAATTCCACTGTGTAAATGTGTCTGCCCTACACAAACTATAAAATCAGTTTTATATAGGCAGACTGCACTATGTCGGTAGTCTTACCAGGTAGTGCATAGCCCAGGATAGCTGCTTGGCCACTTCTAGCTTCCAGGTGATGTTAACACAGCTTTTATTCTTTTTCAGGTAGGTGTCCAGTGAACCAAATTTACCGTACTCCTGCACCATCATGTCTGACAGGGAGACGAGAGGGAGATCATTTTATTAGTCACTACTGTCCATATAAAAAAAATCTTCCAAACAAAACTCTTTTCTATTAAAGCTCCCATTTAACCAGTTTGTGGTTTACTGTATTCCCTGTGATTTGACACTTTGGCAGCAGTTATAGCTATGGACAGAACACTTTCAACACCCATGAATTTCTTCTGTTATTTTGCCAAAGTTCAGTTTCATGTCCCACAGGAGAAATCTAGCTTTGGTCATAAAATCTGAACTGAACTCTCAGGCTATTAGTCTAACAATATAGAAAGAATTGAACACCCTGACACACAATGACAATACATTGCTTTGGGTTAGTGCTTGCATCTTTTTTTTATTAAGTCTTTAATTTATTATAATCTTTGTTTTTCTCTCATGCCGGCTCTTTTTCCTGCACTCAGAAATGTGAATGGTAGAGGTTTCCAGACACACTGCTCTGATGTGTGTGGGCAGTTTCAAGTAGAGTAAAGACTGCAGTGGTCCATTAGTGACTTGCTGATACCGAGGGCTTACTCCAGTCAGAGTGGAAGGGTCAGAGCACAGCACAGAGCAGGTCAGTGGGTCATTTCCTCTCTGTCTGATTGTCTCAGTTGTTTGTCATTGTAGGAAACTGATGTGAACAGAACTGTTTTTAGTGTGTATGCTTTCTCTTTCTCATTCAGGAGGACAACAGCCTCCTTGCCTTTCTCTGTGTTCTATGTAACACATTCTGTTTCCTCTTGGTCTCCCACACAGATCTTAAACTGGTGACCGCAATAGTTCCTTCCTTTGTGACCACCTCTATCCCAGTAGTGTGTGTGTGTGTGTGTGTGTTGTAGACTTACTCTCATCACCACAAACACACACGCCATAGTTGAGGAGCAAGTGCTTGTGAGAGAGCTGGCTCATCATACTGGCTGCTTCAAAGAATGACTGTGGAGGGAGAAAACGAGAGCAGAGAGAAGAAGATTTGAGAATCTGAATTTGATCCTTTTAACTCATCTCCTCTCAACTCAAGTACTCAGAATTATAGAAAGAGTTTATTTAATCAGATCCACACTCACTCACTCACTCACTCACTCACTCACTCACTCACTCACTCACTCAATCAACAAGCCAACCTCTGAATAGTTGCGGTGAGCCTTTTCCAGAATCTTGATAACAACGTCTATCTGGTGTACTTCTCCGTAGTCTCCCAGCTCCTTCCTCACACCGCAGAAGATCTTGGTGAACGTTCCTTGGCCCAGACTCTCATTCTAAAACACAAGGGTTTTATTGTTATGTTGAAAACCTTCTTTCAGGGTGTGAAATTAGCACCAGTAAAATATGAAAGTGGCTGGTCAATTTCAGACACAAAATAATGATTTACCATTGAGTGGCTGGTGAATTTGAACATTTATCTGTCAGTGGCTGGTAGATGTTCTCATTTTAAAAAGTTAATTTCCCACCCTGCCTTCTTTGGGAAAGAGGTGGAGTGCATTTTCTCCACTTTCTCTGAGTCAAAGAAGCAATTCCCTGACCAGTACTCTCAACCCATAAAGTTACTGTAACCCTCCAAGTAGCATTACCAAGGAGCATATTGTTAGAAATAATTGTTTGGCAAAGAAAGTGTCTTTTTTTTTTGTTGTTAAATTGAACTGCTGTATACATCTCACACTCTTGTCTGAGTTTTCTTATTGTTGCCATATCAAAACTCAAAGGAGGGAGCCACTGAGGGGCTTTGACTGCTTGAGACTAAAAAAAAACAGATTAAAGGTAAGGATTAAATAAATGCACAACAAAGCTGAACAGGAAGATTAAAAAAACACACTTGCTGAATCTGCTGAGGTGTGAGTGAGAAGACAATATTGCAATACAGAAAAGCCCCGGAGCTCTCTGATTAGTGGAACGGCTTCTGTGGTTTTCCTGTGACAGACCTGTTGTACAAAACTTCAAGTGTTCAAACAACAGAGAATATGCTGAGACGGAAATGGACCAGTCACCAAGGTGAGAGAGTGCACAGTGCACTCACACATTTCCACAGGGACTGCTATTGACACCGAGATACAGCAGGTGGATCAATTGAGGAAGTCTTTTTGTTAACTGTAGCGACCTCACTGACCCCACAGGAGTCCTTCTTGTCCCTTCTGATCGAAAATTCTGGTACGCTCACTCATTTTGACAAGTTTACGATGGACTGTGGCCCGTTACCTTGTCTACAAAAGGCATTTTGGCTTAATATTCAGTGTTATTTCACAATTACAATTATTTCACCCACTTCGCTACTGCTGTTAAAGCAAGAAATCGCACACAAGGGGCCTTTTCGATACTGTTGTAAGATTCTGCAAATAAATATAAGTACAAGAACTGATGCATCAAGTCCTATACAGTAATACAACCTACTAAGACTGAAGTAATGGCCTAGTTAATGTATGAATGTTTGTATGCCTTTTGCAGATGAGAGGAAAAGCTAAAGTGAGAAGTCAAAGAGGGTTATCTTACGATGACGAGGTCCTCTTTTCGGATCTTGTGGAAGACCATCTGGCTGATGTTGTGTTTGTGGAGCGAGGGAGACAGTGGAACCTCTGCCCCTTGATTGTTTCTACACACCAGCAGGTTGGATTTATCTGAGGAAAGGTTAAAGTGGGCAGGGATTAGGATCCATCAAAACTCACATTTGGACACTACGTCTGATTATCACTACAGTAGGGTTATTGCCTTTAAATGTGTGACACCTTCAAATGGCAAATTTAAGTAGAAGTGCAACAGCTACCAGTTGTGAAATTAGAGGTCTTAATCATGAATATCAGCATGAATTTTTGGCCCTTAGAGACTTTGCTCAGAAACAAGAGTTTTGCCAACCTGGTGAAGTAATCATTGAATCATTAGTAGTCGTTAGCAACTCTATCAAATCCCCACAGAGATATAATGGTCACATTGTGCTGTGGGGCAGTAAAAATCTTACTTTGTGCCCATGTAAAGGTGTAGTGCAACACTTAAGTTAAAAATTAGTGTATCAGTGATTACATTTCTCCCATGGCTTTACCTCAGCTGCCGTGGTAATGTGATATGAGAACAAGTAAATGGTTAAACCAAGATGGAGTTCTAAAACTGCACCTTAAGGAACCCAGCAAGCAGTGTGCTGAAGATTAAGAGCTCCCATGTGCTGAATGAATTTAGTGCTGAGCGCTGTGTCCCAGAGTTTGAAGCTACCAATTATAACTGTGTGGTCTATGCTGTCCTAATTTTCACCATAATGTAAATAAATCCAGCCTGTCATTACATATGCTAAAAGGTCAATGGTAACAGGAATTCCAAAAATGTTCCTGACTCATAAAACAGCAGTTTGAAAATGGGTAATGAGCTGCAGCAGGGATTTAAAAACAATTAATGGTAACAAAATAACTAGTTAACAGTGTCAAAGACCCCTGTAAGGAATTCTTAATTTCTTGAAAAATGAAGGCCAATTTTAGGGTCTGCAGCTCACATAATCTCTGCATTTTGTACAATGTGCACAAGGTATCGTTCCAAATGAACTTCAATAATCAATTCTGTAATTAACTGACTGATGGCTTTAATGAAATTCACTCAAAGTTTTGAAATTGATCCAGGTTAAAATATGAGTTCATCCATCTATCATAGAGAGTATGCTGTTGCCTATTTTTGCAGCCTTATGGAAAACTGTTCTTAAATTTTGAGTAATATGTCCAACAAAGTGGAAAGGTCTCATCTGTGCTGGGTGAGTGGAATGTCTGCATTTTACTGTATACGTGTTCCTTTACCTGCGTTAATATGTGTGTGGGTATACATGCTCTTGTCAGTGTATGTGTGTATGCGAACACCGACCTTTGAGGGTGGGTGGGCAGCACCTGGTCAGCTGGAATGTGTATCCATCAGTGCGGAGCGCCTCCTTTTGGTAGCAGTGCAGAAGCTCCCTGAGTGAGCCGAAGCTCCTCTTAGCACCCCTCAGAATGTACTCTCCTGCCTCCGTCTTCACGATCTGACAGTGCTTATAGTCCACCATAGTTTCATACTGAAAATCACAAGAAAAATTATTACAGTTATGTATATGAAGAGTCAGTGTCAGTCAGAACACATAAGACCACATTAGAGAATCGAATCTTATGGCTCCCTCCAGTGGTTGAAAATATGGTTAATATTTAAGAGGTTCTGGTGTGCACACCTTTATGACTCCCTGAGTTTTAGCAAACCAGTGAACAAACACAGTTTACTTTCAGAAACAGCCACTCACTTAAATGTAGTCATGCAGCTGCGATTACTTCATCTTCCTACTTACTCGAACAACAACTGTTATACCAAAGCACTACACTGTATTTACATTATAGTCTAAAGGCCCTGGTTGTTGTGACGTGTTGTATGAGCCAATGGAAGATATAATCTGGTAGTCTGCTGTGATGGTTGAAGAAGAGAGTTAGTAGTCTATCACTTAGCAAAGACTGTGTTGACTGAGCCTGTCTGTATGTAAAATCACATAGATCATACAGAACTTCACACTGACAGCTTACCCCCACCACAAAGGACATGAAGTATTTGTCGTAGTCCCTGGGGCTGCAGCGAAGGATGTACAGGCCTTGGTAGTTACCAGAGCGACGCAGCTTACCAATCGTAAACTCCATCCTGTGATCAAAAAGACAGAAAGCGTCTTTTTGTGGTTGTGGGTGCACGGGTTCATGTTTGACGTGCTATATCTGTGCATATGTGTGAAACTCACGACACAGGGCCGTGGCAGTAGCTCTGAATGCACTCCAGAAGTCTTGGCGGAGCCACCTCTTTACACAGGTAATGATGGGCATCTGCAACCAGTCTGTAATAGCCATCAACCAGTGACACAAATGACAGAGCCTCTGAAAGCGAATGAAACTCCAGTTCCTTTGTTGTCAGACAGAGATACAGAGTGAAGAGAGGGGATTCAGAAGAGAACAAAAATAAATAATTCAGTACCTATTTTTAACTTTAAATCAATGTAAACAATTATGCATTTAAGTGCAACAAATAAGTACACTTTAGACTTAATTAAAGAAAATAGTAAAATAGTTTATCTTTTTATGTCCTGTAACTAATTTGACGGCCAAAATTGTCTTTCAAACAAATGAAGAACAAGATGCTGCTGTTTCTTAAATCCGGCTGCTGTAACAAGCCGCTTGAGCAACAAGTATGTGGTCATGTAAACACATTCCTGATATCAGCAAAGCAGATTAGAGGTTTAATGTCCCCAAGGGGCAATTTGGTTTACAGACAGTAGTGAAAATTAGATTAGATTGGAACAAACAATTCATTTTGTGGAGCAGAGCTTGAAGAAGAGTTGAAGTATGTACTTTACCAGGATCTGGTTGTCCTGTCTGGTGAGGGTAACTACGCGACTCTCCACAGAGCCTTCCTTATTGGCCTGTTTAATGCTGATGTCAATCACCTCTGGGAAGTCACAGTATGTCTGTAGCTCCTGGAGACACGAAAAGAGTACAAAATAGTGGTTTACATTTGTATTCGATGAAGAAGCATGCACACACATGTATTCTCGTTGTTATTGGCAATTTTAACCAACTCCTAGAGCTCCATCTATTGGTAAAAAACATCCACTGTGGCAGACTGGTAATGTACAAATGCATCACCATGGCAACATGAACCCATCTCCTGGTCCTCACCTCCTCTGCTCCCTCCTCCTCTTTCCCTTTTGACCATTGGATGCCCTTGTTGCCCATGACGACAATGGTAACCTCGCGTGCAGAGAGGTCGGTGACTTGGAAGCGCTCAGAGTAGAGGGAGGGCAGCAGCATCTCCAGGCTCATCAGGTATTTGAGCTTGAGGTTACACACTGAGGCCTTGCATTCACTGAACTGCTGGATGAATCTCCTGAAGCGATAGCGGATCCTCTTCCGAGTCAAGATGTTATATTCCCGGATGCGGCTTTGCATGCATATCGGCAGGAAGGATTTGTAGCTAAAAGCAGGGATGGGATCGGGAAAGGATGGTTGGGTGAAGATGGAGTTGAGAATAACAAAAAGAGGGAATGAAGAAGAAATAACAGGAAAGATAAAGAGAGAAGGGTGGGGCAAGTGAAAAGGAAACAAGATTAAAAAAGCAAACACTACATAGGCTTTGTGCCAGTTCAGCCAGTGTACATGCTGTGTCCACCTCAGGAGAATCAGTCAATAATCATCAGGCAATGTAAAACAAAAATAAATAATATTAATGATGGATTAGTTATGAAATTAGAGAAATTATAGGAGAATTAACATTTCAAGTATGGGCATGGTGCATAAGTATTGTAAAGATCAGATAGCGTAGACACCTTTGTAACTGAAACATTTTCTCACACACAGAGATAATTCATTCAGCTGTATGAACACACAGTGAAACTATCTTGATGCTGAGGAGCCTGTCACGCTGCTCTGAAATCATTTTCGATGAGCTGTACCACATGCACACCAGCATAACAGCGAGCATTTCACATGATTCAGGTAAGAAGAATGTGCAGCATGTGCATGAGACAGAGTTTGCGTGCGCTATCCTACCTGGTATCATTGCAGACGTCCACAGGCGACTGACCGCTCTCTTTGGCGAGCCTCATCATGTCCAGCACCGCCATGCCCAGACACTCCTCCTGGGCCTCATGGCTCACTGGAATTTGAGCCCAGCCATTCAGAAAGTCGCTACGCCACTGGAGGAGGAAAAAAACACAAGGTGCAAAACAAAAAGTCAAATCGAATGGATGATATCTGATCTGTGAAGGACAGGGTTGGATGGAGGAAGAGCACAACTAGCTAAATTCACATCTGAACATGGCTCTAAATACAGTATGAGAATAAACACTAATTAAAGTGTGAGTCAATAAACAGAAATAAGCATAGAAGATTTTTTTTGGATTCCATTTTTGGTTGTGAGATTGAGGTAATCCACCTTTTCAAATTCAATAAATCTTTCATCTATGGATTTATAAAGAAAATGAACAATAATCAGACAGATTATAAGCTCTTTGTGGCACATGAAAATGTATGCTACAATAAAAAAGTGTATTTTAAAAAGGGGGAAACTCCTTTCATTCAATATTTCATCAACTCTTCACTGGTTAAGTTGTTGTTGTTGAGTGCTGAGTGTACAAGCTCAACAGAGCCGCATGTGTCAAGTTCACACAAGCATGTGAGGGAGAGAAAAAAAATACCCTTGTTCCCCATATGTGTTTCTTAAAACACTCCTACTACCCCACATCCTGGTTTCTCAACTTCAAAGAATGGCTGACATGACAGACAGAGTGGCGGTCAGTCAGAGAGAGAGGGAAACAAGCTTTCTGTCTCCCTCCACCCAACACTTCTGCTTATCATTACATTTAAAAAAGGTAAAATAGGAAAGAGGAAAAGTTGGATGGAGGTGAAGGAGAGGTCATTAGTCTTGAAGACATTGTTCTCTGGTATGCATCCGGTTTAAGGAAAAACCTGTAAATGACCAAGAGACTAAAATGCCAACATTCAAAGCACCCTATACAGAAGAAAATAAGAGACTTAATGATATAGGAGTCATAAAGACTAACCTGAAAAAATTGGTATGCCATGACACCATCATCCATCACAGGGCTCTCCATCCCCTTGGACATCCCATAGCGATGGGCATACAATGAACTGCCGCTGTTATACCAGCCAGGAAAATAGTATCTGGACAGAAAAGGAAACCAGAGCAAGATTAAGAAAACACGATAAGGAAAAGAAAAAAAACACAAGATACTAAAAATATTCTACCTGATTCTGAAGTGCAGGCTCTCACTGGCTGTCTGGTTCAGTTTAAAGATGTGATTAGGAGGGAACCATACCCGGTCGCTTTCCCTCATCAGGCTAAACAGGCTGCAGTACAATGGAGCAATCCCTGGAAAGAGAGAGGAAACATGTCAGATCCACTAAAAGTCACTAACACTCACTGTACTGCTAATGCTTCTACAATGACTGTGGCAGAGATCAGGGAGCCACTCAGGAAATGTTTTTCCATTTACTTTGGCATGTACAGCAGGTAGCATCATACCCATAATTAAAATGAAGGAAGCCAACTGACCAAACCAATAGAGACTAGCTGCCACTGAAGAACAACAACTGGCCAATATTTAGACAATAACAAAGTCATGCATGTACTGTAAGTTTACACACACACACAGCTTGTGTTGTGGTAGCACTGTTGACAGCAAGCAACTGTGCTTTGACAATGACACATGATGACAACCAACTAACTTTTCCCAGTTAGGAGTCTGTTGTGTTGACACAATGAAAATAACAATTCAGCTCAAAGTGTCCAAAAACAACACAAGTGTCAACATGACTAACTGTTTTGTGAGTTTGCCAGTTGAGTTTTGTTTAAAATGTTTGAATGACTCTTTTTTTATGATGAAAGAATGGCGATGATGCACAGTATGGGTGACTTTTACCGCTTCATCTGACGATAATAGCCCACTTTGGGAAAATGTAACTCAGTATCAGTCCCACATGTCTGTGTCCACAACTCCTCATTCTGTCTTCAAAAGAGAGGTGCTTTATCAGTCGGGCCAAGTGCAGTTATTAGAAGACAGAAAATGTCATCACACAGTAGGAAGCACTCACAAGAGTGAAGCAATAGCTTGAGGATGTTTAAGAGGAAGTATGCTGAACCACAAAAGGGGAAGTGAAGTCAAAGTAGTAAGCATGTATGCAAGTCCTACCTTGTATTTTTTTTTCATTTATCAAATAATAAAGCTCATTGCATTATATGTTATACAGCGTAACAATATACTTCATACCATTTTATTCAGAGGTTGGACAAAATAACAGAACACCTATCAATACGTTAATATCAATGACTTATTTAATAGTTTGGCCATCTTTGCCCTCTTTTTCTTACTGTGCTGAAAACGTACTGTGAGGACAAAGAAAAGGTAGAAAGTTATTGTAGAAAAGTCTACTCATATCCAGACTGAGTGCTGGGGAGGTTAATATGTTTCACTTCATTCTGGTGGCAATGTGACATTGCTAACTTATATCCTAATACAAAACCACATAAAAATTGAAATGTAAAGGTTAACCAGATGGACAAAGCACATAGAAATCCCTCACACGATTGTTATTTTACAGCAGTTAAACCATGAAAGGGAGAATGGATGACAGATGGAGAGAAGGTAGAAGTAAAGTCTAAAAAAATAGACAAACAAGAGAACAAAAGAAAATTGAAAAAAGAGAAAAAAGAAAAGCAGAAGATAAAAAGAAGAGCGAGAGAGAGGTTGTTTCTTATCAGCTCAAGGGGGAATGGAGCAAGAGTGTGGCAGAGAGAGATAGAGCTAAGGCGGAGAGGAAAACAGACACAACAGTCGACAACTTCCTGATTTGAGTTTGCTAGAAAGAGAAGGCGAAAAGCCAGGCTGAACACTGTAGTTCTGTTTTCAAATTCTAAGAAATAAAGTTGGATGAATTTGGCTTTAGAAAGACACTAATGTACAAAATATAAGAAAGTGCACACAAAATTGTGTGTGAATGCTGAATACACAAACAGGATTTTTCCTGCATAAAAAGTAGTGGAATGGGTTAAATGTCCATAATCAGATACTTGGAACATATTTAGTCTTTCAGAATGACATAATTTTCAGAGGGCACCAGGGGAAAAGCGCCTTCTTGGCTGATGACACTGGTTCATTGGGAGGACTTGCATTTCACAGGAATTAAAAACCTGACGTTAGAACTGAAGAAGCCATGAAAATAAACACTAAATGCTCTTAAACTTCAGTCAACCAATCCATTTGATTCTTTACTTTCTTAATACCTGGATGACTGAGATTAATCTAAGCCAAGCAGATCGTGGTCACTACATGGCTACTGACTGTTGGCTCAAAGAATTTTCCAACTGTATTGAAGAGAACGGAAAAAGACCCAGCTTTTCTATAGATATACAGATGGGAGATAAATTAAAGAAAAACACAGCATAAAATATCCTAATAAGGTTTTGGGCCATGACAAGCTGCCAACAGCTACAGTGCTCCTTGGCATAGATTCTCAGAGTCACTGAACTCTACTGGAGGCAAGAACAACATTCATCCAGAAGATATTCCCTCATTTGGTGTGGAGAGGGATGTACATATTCAAGCTTTTCCCATGTGTGTCTTGGTCATGGGAAGTATTCTTTGGGCGTGCGTTTGCTTGATTGACAGATATTTCAGACTATCATAGTTGGTGATAGGCCTACTGCTCATCCTGATAGTTTTGGCTAAAGGTATGGTCAGATTACACCTCTGTCCAACAAATATTTGCTGTTTTTTATTAACTTTGATTGAAGCCCGTATGACAGATGAATTCAAGCATGCGTTTCCTGTTTTGGCACAATCTCCAGTCGGCTCCAGCGGATCCGCATGTCCGAGATCGCCTTTGTTCAACTTTTACCGAGCTGATGTGTTATTATTCTAGCTTGTTTCTTCACCATTTTAAGTACATTATCAATTCATCACACTACACACAATATTTATTCATAACCCACATCAGAAATGTGACATCATGTCCTTTTTCAGGGGCCAAGTGTGGGGAAATTTTGTTAAATGGAAACGTAATGTGTCTGTACCTTCGGTCCAGTCTACGATCTACACAGACAAATGCATTGATGCAAGTAGCAACATTTCTTTTATAAGCAGTTGAACATAAGACTTTCTGGTCATTCTTCTACATGTATTTATGATTCAATTTGATATTTTACAATAGTGTCACTGCATGTTCAACACAGCAAAAATGCCTAGGACTATGCCTTTCAGTTCCAGTGTCTGTGTATAATGAAAAATAATTGTATAGAAGCAGAATATTTGACACCTTTTACTAAAAACTATTTTTATTTAGCCTGACCCATTTAGAGAGTGGTTTCTCAGCAACGTGTACAACACAAACTAAAAAACCTTGACAATGACCACATCACACATCTGGTTATTTGTGATAAAATCAAAGACATCATCTACCCAGTGGACTTTCACACAACTATATTTTGGAAATCCTCGTGACTCACCACATGCTTTCGCTGCACTGATGCACAGTTCCTCTGCTACGTACTCCCCAGGTGGAAACGTGAGCGCACTTTCTGAACAGTTGGCCCCACCCCCTCCTCCATCCTTCCCCACGTAGTATAGGTGGACGGTGAGGCAGGTGGCCTCCACGTCCTGCTTGGGGTCGAGTCCAGTGGCTGGGTCGAGGTCAGGGAGGAGGCCATTGTGATGTGCTGTGGGACCGGAGGTGGGTGGGTCCATGTCTGTCAGCAGAATACAGGCCATGTGCTGCTTAAAACAAACATCCACCTGTCAGGAATAAAACACAGGTAAGGATGAGAGTGAGTAGAAAAGTTTAGAATATACTGTAGTTCTGGGACATCATTTCATCAGAGGAAGGAGTTTCTGACTGGAGCTAGCAGTGTGTTTCTGACTGACCTGACAAATGACCTTAATTAACAGGTCACATGCAGGTATTGTGTTTTAGCATGCTAACATTTGGTCTGAACCAAAATTTAGGGCAATCTATCTATGATATCCATCACATCTATGATAGATTTGTCAAAAATGTGTCTTTGCTTTTCACGTTTGAGATGGCAGAAAGATTTTTAAGTAGCTGAAATATCTTGATATGTCACACTTGCTACATTTACTTTAATCCACTAATGATCAGAATAAGATTAAAAGGCCTAATTTAAACACCTCAATCACAGTAAAATGGCAAATTAAAAGATGAAATTTTGTCTCTTGATCATAATATCTTCATGTCATTTTTATGCATATTCCCCACAAGGAAAGAGTCAAAGAGGTCTTCCAAAGAATACATGGAAGGTGGAAGTAGCAGCTGAAATGAAGATGATAGGCCACAGCAGGAATACACTGGAGAGACCTTGAAATTAGTTACAGTAGATGGGGGGGGAAGCCATCAATTGCCTATATGCTCCAAAGGGGGGGTAAGGATGTAAGTAAGTAGTAAAGTTTCATCATTAATGTTTGTAGTCAGCATTGTAGTGTGTATCTATTGTTTGCAGAGGTCTCACTAAAAACAGATTATGTAGAATAAAGTACTTTATATTTAAATGTGGAGAATTTGCACTTAACCCTAAAACTAGCTGCATCTATCAGCAAGCAAAGTGTCACAATTGCATCATGACACGGGTACATTTTTGGAGACCAAAGCCATTTGGAGCATTCAGTGGCTGATTCAGACGCCTGAGATGCTATTGTATTCCTCTCTATAACCATAAACTGTTAGCTGACACGTTACATACCATCAATTACTTTTATGGCTGCTTATCAGAAAACATAATTACTTATCACAAGACTGTAGTGCAGTAGGCACTGCGCTCTCAGCAGTTCCAGTCTCCAAACTATGTGGAAAATGCACTTTTTGCACATGGAACAACATCTGGTAGTTTCTCTATTCCAAGGTCTAATATTTTAAAATGAAATGAAAATGTATTGTGTGTTTAAGCAGACTGATGTTTTTAATGCACAATGCCATTCTGGTCTGTCAGTCCACCACTATGGTTCAGGCTGAAATATCTCAAAACAACATGGACTGCCATGTAGTTTTGTACAGATATCCCATGGTGCCTAGAGGAGGAATCCTGCTCACTTTGATGATCCCATGACTTTTCATCTAGTCATATGTTGACATAAATACTAACAGTATTTTCAATGTGGTTTGACTATCTCATACTATTTATAAAAATGCTCATAATTTTTATGAATTTGTTATTGTAATATTTATATCCTTATATAGGGCACAAGATTGCTCCCCTTTTATCACAGTTTAAAGTTTATTTTGGCTTGTTTTGAGTGTTTCTGTGATCCAGTGCATTTAGAAGAGGGAACATACAGTAAATGAAAACAGAATGTGGGTACAGAACCTGTTTTCTGTTTTCTGATATGTGGCTCGGCCCTGCTTTTGATTAGCGACTTGCTGGCGAGGCATTACAGTGCTAGAAGCAGATATGCAACATCATTTCCAATATTTCATCACATGTTCTGCCTTACATAGAGTCACACATGTCATTTTTCCAATCTGAAACAAGCTGTGTGTTATGTCTATTTTTTTGAGGTGGGCATGAGTAATCATACATAATTCGTACATTTCATAACTTTCTTGCATTCTTTCCGAAACATCCTGTACAGTGGTGACAGTTGTACAGTGGTTATTAAAACTACACCCTAAACACCCCAAACTTGAGCTCTCTTCTGGTGTAGCACAGCCAAACAAGGGTGCTATTATCAGCTGATAAGAGTTGAAAACCATAAAGAGGAAGTGCAACAGTGTGGCCACAAACATAACATAAACAAACTGCACAAACCTTACTGGGCGATACATAACGAAGTAAACAACAATATACTGTAGACAATACTAGACCAAATGCTCCTTAAAAACAACAACAAAAACACATGCTACTTACACATCCAACTGAAATCATTGCTGCACATTTTTAGATCCTTTAGGCTTACATAGACCTAGTTAATGGGATATGCCCTGTAATGTTAATGGGTTTAAGGATTCCAACTGGGTCCATAAGAGGCTCGAGATTAAACAGATTATTTCAATAGCGTACCATAGGGTAAGTGCAATTCTCATGGGCTGGGATTTGTGCCATTTCTGCAACAACTGAACATTAACTGTGTTTTTCTGAATTCAACTATAGACATCCAGTACTTTCTGTATCCAGAGTCTTTCTCAAGGATTTAGCATCACAGTGGCTGGAGTCCACTGTCAACACCCAGTTACACTTTCCATTTAAATTACATCATGGAGTTTAACACATAAAATAAGTTTTTAATAAGCAAATAATTATGCAAAGTAGCCTATTGTTTTGGTTTACAAGCCGTCAGCAGCCTAAGGCAGAACATTACTGATGCTACACAGTTGGACACTTGATACGTGAAAGAGGAAGGTCAGCACACAGGAAAACACTGCTGTCACAGCTGTAACTTTTTGTCAGTGTGTTTACACACCCAAAATGTTTATCATATAGCAGACAGGCAGAGAGTTAGACCAGTTCCTTGCTGTGTCTTATCAGGGCCTTGGTGCTAGTTGAGGTCAGAGCTATCAGCTCGGACACATTGTGCCCTTAATGGCTGCTCTGCTCCAGTGCTGGCCGCCGATCCCACCTCTTTAATCGGCCTCTGGACATGTTGCACTTACCAACAAACTGCTGGGCTTCCTTTAAAGTTTGGATCAAGTTCCATGTTGGGCAACTAAAATCGTAAGCAACAGTCCCTAAATCATTTTGGAAAAACTGGAATCTACCATTACTGGCTATGTTGTACAGCATCATGTTATGGAAGTACGATGGCCTGCAAAATCAGTTTGAGACTACATTGTTTGCTGCGATTTAGGTGCCACCCAGCTGTACTTCAACAGCGACATATTTTTCCAATAGGCCTTTTCCACAGGAGAAATTAGGACATATCACAGCAGAAAAAGCACAGGTGTAAATAATAAAATGAATTTATATATATATATATATATATATATATAAAAGTATATATATATATATATATATATATATATATATATATATATACCAAATATTAATAAATGCCAAAGAAACCCCACACACCATAGTGAGGCAACAGGGTGGTCTACACACTGTCCGTGCATCTACTCAGTGTTCCTGAGTAGCAGCTGAGTCTAGCCACAGTTGCTCTGTGCTGTAGCACGTTTAAACAGGCACAGCACATCACCCATTTATCACTTTGCTTTGTCTGAAGCAGTATGACACTGTAAGGACGTCCAAACAACGAAGGACACAGAACAAAACCACATTATGATTTAGCTTCCGATGGCCTTAGTCGGACCACAAAGTATGGCCAAATCAACAATTTCAAACAGGAATTAAAATGTTTTTTTACCAAATCCCACTGAGACCTGTAGGAGGAACTTCAGACAAAACAATTGTGCTCCCTTGCACAACCCTGAGCAAAAGTACATCGGAAGGGAGAAACGGAAATAACTCTCAAATCCAGATATCCCATACATAAAAAGGCCCAAAAAGATTTATGGAGTCTTAATAAAAAATACCTTAATCTTTTTGACATCTGGCTGTAACAATTAGTCAAGTGACAGGAAATTAATTGGCAACAATTTTGAGTTATTGTTTTAATGATTTCGAGCAAAAATTCTGCTTCCAGCCTCTAAACATTTCCTGGTTTTCTCAAGTCGTCTATGATAGTAAACTGAATACCTTTGGGTTATAGACTGTTGGTCAGACAAAACAAGCTGTGTAAGGCCACCACAAGACCTATGAAAACTCTGAAGGAGCTACATTTTTCCAAGGCTGGGATGGGTGCATCCAACAGCTGTCTCCTGGGTGCTTCAGCGGTCACAGCTTTATGACGGAGTGAAAGAAGTTTCAATGGTCTGATGAAACCGTCATTAGGCTTTTTACCACGATACTAAACAGTATGTTTGTTTGGTGTTAGCCAAACCGTACACATCAGCAGAAACACATCATCCACAACATGAAGCCTGGTGCTGGCAAAATCTGCTCATGGTCCTTGTGCCAATCGACAGAACTTGAGCAGCTTTGCAAAGAGAAATGGGGTAAAATTTCAGTGTCCAGATGTGCAAAGCTTGATGCAGACAAATCCACGTAGACTCAAAGCTATAACTGCTGCCAAAGGTTCCTCCAGTGACTTGGAAAGGTGCATACACCATTTGTCAAGGCTGTTTTGGGCTTGACCCAGGCCGAGCTCGCTAGAAAACAAGGGGGAAAATCCCCTTCGGTTTTTTGCCAAGACGCTTCCGATTTTCTTTTCAAAAGCCTCCCTTAATATATTTTCTCACATCAAAAAGGGAATTAATTAAAAGAGGACAATGGTAGGCTTGAAAATTGAAACAAAATCATTGGTTTGACTGTGGGATGTAATCTTTAGTCACTGAGCAAACAATAAAATAAGAGAGTTGGTGTTACTGCTCACCCACTTCCCATATATACTGATGCCACACTGCAGTTTTTGTTTACACTTCCCCAAAGGGTCTACAAAGCATAGCCAGGCAGTGCATTTCATTTCTGTGATGATGATTTGTGACACAATCGTCTTGTAAATTACACTTTCTTTTGGTGTTAGTTCCTATGGCAGGGTACCCAGTGGCCACGTATGACTTACTACTGCACTCTGTATGTTGATGTATTCTGTCTCTGCTCTGTATTCTTAATCCTCTCCATGAAACGTGGTTTCATGAAGAGAGCACATGTCATATGCTTTCTTTTCCCACGTGAACAAAATGAAGTGTGAGTAAAAGGCATTACAGGCAGCTTCGTCAGAGAGACTTCCCATAAAGGGACCCACAGTTTAAGTGACCTTCAGTAGCTGAAGGAAGAATGAAAAAAAATTAGATTTGAGGCTGTTTGAGCACAAATATGCTGCCGGCACACAATTTAGCATTGTACCGACCTGTATCACACAGTTCAGTCATCCCTTCACATTTAAAAAAAAAAATTCCTTTTTCACATTGCGTCATCAACAAAATGTACAGAACAGACCACAGATTAATGTAATGAAAGTGAGAAGGAGAACACACAGGCGTTTCCTTTCCCTGCTGCAGAGTTTGTGTGCGCTTGTGTGAATGTTTGTATTCACAGTGCTGGCTCTTGCTATGTTAAAAGGACAGAGGCGCGGTGTTAAAAAGCCATCTAAAAAAAAAACAGCATGATGGAAAAGATTTTTGTAAAAGGAATGTTCTTCTAAAATACATCCAAAAGGCACGAATGACTGCAAAAAGCAATGATGGTGGTTAACACTGTAAACAGTAAGCTACTGACCGTGAAATGTGTTGGCAAGAATCTTCAGTCACCCATAATAAAGTTAGCTAGGCATGCTTCAAAAAGTAAATAAATCAAGGCTCCAGGAAACACAGGGCAATCTCACATTCTATCTTACTTTAAATCCAAAATCCCACCACAATGTGGGATGTTTTCAGTCCAGACTTAGCTGCAAGTCACTCTATGATCCGGCACTCCTCAGACTGTACAGTACATTATTTTGTTAAAATTGTGACGTGGAAAAACAAGCAGCTCATTTTTCACCATTACGGCAGCTGACAGCGCAGTTCTTTGTATGCGACCTGAATAAAACTTGCAGAATGTTACACATGATCCTTGACCTTGATGTAAGAATAATGTACTTTCCCCATAACTGTCTACATGTCTGTCACTGATTATGTTCTTCCAGTAAAGGCTAAACAAACATGCTAAGTCCGCTGTAAGTGCTTTGACAAGTACCCTACTGAATCAACACTGCCTGCACACGAATAAAACGTTGTGTAGACCTAAAAAAACTGTACGTGCTTGCTTTTAGATACACAAAAACAACATTAAAACATTTACAACAGAACACTATTTACATCTATTTATGTCTAACCCTAAACAGATATACTACTAAGTATCGCCTTGTTGTTATAAAGGTTGAGTTAACGCAGTATCTACTCCCCCAGCCCAGCAGTCCCCTTAACATTGTATGCAGTCAATTTAGGAATCCATATTAGTATTGTTGGTTGGGGATGACTAAAACATTGCAAACAACACAGCTACCCTTCTCAAAACCAGAAAACAGAGCCAGCATTATGAAGCTTGAACTGGAAAATGACTCCACTGCTCTGAAGAGAATCAACTAACCTGGCTTGTAAAATGAAGCATGAGTAGGATAAGCGCATCCATATAAATCATGCCTCCAAAATGACCATAAAGTTGAATCAGCACCTCTCAAAAACAGTTTGATTTATACTCCGATCAATAAATGAGTCAGGCTGATATATTGACCAACATCGGCTTATCACAATATCGGTATCGGGATATATGTAACGAGATTTCAGTAACCATATCTGTTTGAGGTCTGTTTGTCCTCCAGAGAGAAGTGACTCATTTAATTTAACTGTAAAATGTCCTGCTTGTCCTGTTAATCTTGGTCACGATTCTTGAATTGCCAGATTGAAGCTTCAGGTGAACCTAATAACCTAGCAAGCGAGTATGAATATACACCTACAGGGGAATATCACGCCTGTCAGTGGAGCAGATTAGTATTAGCTGTTGACCGCATGAATAAAAGTAAGTGATGTATGGGACACACAGACTAAACAAAAGTTTGTTTTTGGAGTTTGCTTTTGCAAAACGTACACTTTGTCGTACAGATCACAGACCCGCCGGTTTAACGTTAGCATTGATTCTACCGGCTAACTGTAGCCTTAAATTAACTGTAGCCTTAAATTAACTGTAGCCTTAAATTAACTGTAGCGTTAAATTGGTTTGCAGGAAGTTATCGCGCTACAGTGACCGCTTGCATCATCCACGCACACACGCAGCTTACCCCGTCTGTCGTCTCCCGGCGTGCTGTGGCTGCTTGACTTCACTAAATCGACACGGGTCCGTGGGTCCGTCTTTGTAGTCCAGCGCGGGGTCGACCGGGGCGACGCGTGTAGTCCGGGCTCGCGGCGTCAGCTAGCTGAGCCGCAGGACCTGACGGCTCGCGTTAAGCCGTCAGCGTAAACGCGCCGTCGCTTCGTTATCCGTCCCGTCGACTTGCCAACTCCGTCGTCTTCACATCTTTCCCTAAACTACTTTCATTTGACGCTTCGCACCGAGCTCATTGGTTTTTTTTTTTTTTGCTCGACATGACGCTTGGGTTTAGCTGAAGCGGAAAACGCAACTGGCACTGCCTGCTAACACCCTGACTCACCCTCGACTGTCTCCTTATATATACGAGCAGACGATCGCACACTGAACGGTGCTGACGGTGCTGGTGACGGTGAGGGCGGAGTAGGATGCCTCCAAACGACTGCTTGTTTCTGACCCACTGACTCGGGGTTCGCTTCTTCCGTGTTGGACACGGAAGCATTTATTTATTTGTTTTTTTTAATATACGGGAGTCCCTTTAGTTCCCAGAGCTCACGAAGAACCTAACTAAGAACATTTACTAAAGTAATGTAACTTTAGTACAATCTTAAGGTACTTTTAGCAACTTTACTTGAGTACACATGAAATAAAGAAATATTGTACCTTGTACTCCACTACATTTATTTGACAGCTATAGTTACATTCAGGGTATGATGATTGTACATACACAATGGGCTAGGTAATGAGCATAATAAAAGTATACTACCAGTAACAACGTTAAAAGACCTAATAATAATGAAGTAATAAAATATATAATAGGCCTATCACTTAAAGGAGCCATTCTATGTAATGGATACTTATTATACTTTAAGTACATTTTGCTGATACTGTTTCAATAATTTTACTTAAGTTACATTTTGAAAACAGGACTTTTATTACTTGTACTGAAGTATATTTATAGCAGTGCATCACTACTTGTACATAAGTAAAGGATCTGAATACTTCTTCCACCACTGCACTAAGCACAGTACATGACACAGGCACAATATTTATATATGACAATTAAATCAAGAATAGTCCCTTAAAGTCATGACAAATTTACCAACGGTCTTGACAGGAATAGCTACATTTATCCTTCTGAAGTTCTCACATGCTTTGTGTTTCTTTATTTACAATGCAGAAGAACAGCAGAACAACTGCAAAACCAGGAAGCCTATATGATTCTTGGAATTCCTATTATTTTGACTTTTTGTTTTGCCAATAACTCAGCCCCGCATTGCTATGTTTTTTCTATTATTGTGTGCATATCATCTTAATAGTAAAACTGAGCATCAAGGCGAACATTAAATGTAAAGTATCTGTTGTGTTCCCTTTTGTCCTGCAAATTTAAAGAAGACCTCATCGAAATGCACTTCAACCCACATATTTCAAAAAGAGAGAACTGACTGGAATTGAAACAATAAATGGACGTAAGTTTCATTTAAAACAAAAGAAACTATTGAGGACTTTGGCGTTTATCTTCTTGGCTCTTTTCTGCTGCAGAATGGTCACTTTTAAAGGTTAGCTAAATCACTTCAATATTGATTAATAAATAAATGAATACAGTATCAGTTGTAAGGTATCAAATAGTTCATTTTTCACCCAGAGGAGGGGGGTGCTTTATACTGCACTTATATTGAACAATTAATTAACTTTAATTCAAAAGCAAAATCTCACCTCATTTGATCATTCTCAATTTTACTTGCACTGGGATTGATATGTGGAAAAGAAAAGAAAAGAAATGCAGCACAGTAAGCTATGATATCAAACGGTATGTTGCCGTCCAAATGAAGCATGTACTCTGCAACAACAACAATCCTAAGTATTTCTTACTGTACTTACGGGAGTAAAAGAACAGCTTGACATTGTCAAAGAGATCCCTCCAGGTTTGGCCTTGATAGTTGTATTAGATCTGATAAATGGCATTGTGTTGTGGACAGTGTGTTACAGCTCTAAAAGCATCTGTGAGATAATGCCACAGCTTCAGCTTGAGCTCCGGATCTAAATGGCAAGAACATAAACCAGGCGATGCTCTAAAGTGTGGGAGGTGTGCAGACACAGCTTAAAGAATTTCTCCAGTACGTTTAAAGATGTTAGAGTCATTTGTCAGAAATCATTTTGTACAGACTCTCAAGTTCAAACAGCCTCATACAAATGTTTTAATATATTATGTAGAACTTGTGTGTGTAGGTGAAAAAAATGTCATCCCTGCAGGTCCCTACAGAGTCCCAACTATGGACTGACTGGAGAACAGGAGGCCATATTTGCACCAGAAGATAAGGGGATTTACTGCAAGGAAAGATTTGGCTAAACAAAAATAAGTAAATAACCTTGTCACACTTCACTTTTTGACCCTATTTACAAAATGTCAATACATATTAATAGAGCTGGTGGAGTCTAATTTTATGCTTTGATGTCTAAAAGCCTTGAGCAACAAGTGCAGTTATAACATAGCATGAAAGCTCCTCCTCTTGTTTTTGTTGTCTGCACTTCTGCACTAACTCATTTGATACATTACCTTCATATTTTATGTATCGAGGAGACAGCGTTGTTTGTGTGAGAGAGGACAACATTTAGAGTTTTGACCTCAATCTTGGAGAACAGAAATGATTGTAGTTTAGACTCACCTGCAACTTCTGTTTCTCTTCAGGAGGTTCCTGTGTATTAACCTCAGTCTTATCTCCACTGTATCAGCATTAGAATGCAGAACTAACTGCGCATACTAATGAAGGCAGTGAAGTATATTTCACAATTAACCACAGACATTGCATATTTTCAAGACACTTAGATGTAAAGTTGTCTCACTTTAGTTCTTCACATAAAATACAGCGGAAAAACAGGCTTCCGAAAAAGGCCCACAGAGAAACAATATAATGACACCTGGCTGCAGACAAGATGGCAGATGTCAACCACAACGGTCATCCGTATACAGGAAGTCGCTAGAATAACAGCCAGATATACAGCAGGAAGTGAAGGAAATAGATAAAAAAAAATGCTTATTTAAATAAAACCTATTGTCTTTCATTACCAATTCTCAAAAGTGCAAATAAACAACACCCAGAGTGTGTGCACTGTGTGAGTGAAGGAGTTAATGTAGATGTAGTCTTGACATTATCAATTGCACTTTTTTCAGCTACTGAATTGCATTACATCAGTGTATTGCACATTCTCTCCCTTTGGGCAGGCTAAAACTCGCACATACAATATTATCTCGGGACTCCTCTGTGCCTTTTAAAAAAACGGGTGAAATAAAGGCACTGAAGGAGTTAATAAGTTCACGTGCTCCTCCGCAACACACACTGCTGTCTTAATTCAAGATCCTCAGCAGAATGCCAAAGGAAGTCGGGATGACTATTGCTTTTCCGCTTTTTGTTTTGCTTTCACTAATTGAGGTTAAAGTGTCAGGGTTCAGGCGAATAGAGACCCACTGTTCTCTCTGAGTTAATTGTGGTTTTCAACCAAGAAAAACAGCTTCTCTCACCCGCTGGCTCCATCATCACGGTATGAGCCTGCAGTGAAAGGTGGGGCTGGATCATCACGTCCATGTGCGTTCACTCTCTCCGGTATTTGACTGACTGTAGTGCATAGATTTTGCTTAACTGCTTAATTGCAGACCAAATCCATCTAATGATAATTAGTCAGGATGTGGGAATTGTGACTAGGCTGTAAATCAGTGGGTATAGGCCTCATGTATGTGGTTTCACCAGGAGTGCCAAAGCTTTTATCACGTTTAAATTTCAAAAATGTACTCACACTGTTCAACTAGAAGTAGCAGAAAAGGGCCACAACCTATTTGAAAAGACAGAATATTAAAGCTCAGTGCAGCTCACAGCTTTTCTGTATTCACACTCTAACAAACCGTGCACCAAATATTCCTTTAAATCCAGACAGACCATCATGTCAAGCTCCTCTGACACTCTACAGTTCCGTTTCCCCACCCACGCTGCCTCCATCCTCAGCAAAATGAATGCTCTAAGAGAGGAGCACCGCTTCTGTGATATCACACTCCTTCTTGGGAGTCCACAAGGCACCACTGTCCAGCCTCTCCATTTCCACGGTCACAGAGTGGTGCTTGCAGCGTCCTCAGATTTCCTACGTGACCAGTTCCTGCTCCACGAAGGCCAGGCTCAGCTGAGTGTGGGTGTAGTTTCCAGCGTGGAGGTTGGCAAGAGACTTCTCCTGTCCTGCTACACCGGGATCTTAGAGGTGCAATATAATCTACTGCTTCTCTGAACTCTGTACAGTAAAAACACAGCTGAATAAGCAGAACATGGCCATATCCTCATATTGTACTGTACAATCAAGATGAAACCACTGCAAGAGTGTCATAATGACAGGTTAAAAGAACAACACCCAGAGTAACATTATACCAAACCAGAAATAAAGAACAAACATACTGTTACAACAACAAAAGAGTGGGTGTTATGTGATATGAAAGTTAAAGATGACTGAGACGATTTTACTCAGAGGTTGTGGTTCTGTTCTTGCGTGTGTGTTTAAAGGTGTGCACATGGAAGTTTGAATGTACTGTTAGTTATTTTCCTTGGTTTCCATTATATATCTATTACTGTAGGTCCCTCTGAGAGAGCTGGTGAGCTACCTGACTGCAGCCAGCGCGCTCCAGATGAGTCAGGTGGTCGAGAAGTGTGCCCAGGCCGTCTCCCAGCACCTCAGTCTCACACTGGCTTTCCTGAAACTGGAGAGACACACGGAGGAGAAGGAAATCCAGCAGCCAGACAGCCTCAAAAATCAGGAGGAAAGGGATACAGCCCGGCCCAGCACTAGCATCCAGGAAGCAACTGCAGAGGAAGGGGGAAAGAGGGTCACCCAAGGAACCAAGATGGACAGTCAGGCACTGAGGGAGGTCAGAGATGATAGGACGGTGGTTGTAGCTAAAATAGAGTTATCTGAAGATGCAGAATGTTGTCTCGATACCCTGGACTCAGAGGAAGGCAGAGACATCCATCCTGTTCACACAAACAAGTCATCCTATCAAGATCACCACATTATAGGTGCCCTAAGATGTAAGATGCGCCCTCCTACAGCTGTCCGAGATTATATATCCTCCACAACCAGAGGAAGTTCTGCTCTACACGAAGAATTGGTGGACGGTTCCCAGAACCAAGACGAAGCAGCAGGGGAAGAGCAAAGAGAAGAGGAGGAAATGTTCTTGCTGGCAGCTCAACTGCAAGAATGTGGAGAGCAGATGGACTCCAATCTATTTTGCCTCTCTGGAGCACATCTGCCAAAGAGTCATTGTTCTGGAGATGAGCTGACAGAAGAGTCAGACAGCATATTGGTCCAGAGGCCATACCTGTGCAGGAGGTGTGACAGAGTCTTCCAGCACCTGGAGAGCTATGTGGGCCACCTGAAGGAGCACAGGCATTACTTGTGTTTAGTCTGTGGGAAAGGCTTTTCCCAGAAGAGTAACCTGACCCACCACATAAGCGTCCACACTGGTGTCAAGCCTTTTCGATGCCCGCTGTGCCACAAGACATTTTCCCAGAAGGCCACGCTGCAAGACCACCTCAATCTACACACAGGGGATAAGCCCCATAAGTGTGCTTACTGTGCTGTGCACTTTGCACACAAGCCAGGTCTGAGGCGCCACCTGAAGGACATTCATGGTAAGAATAGCCTGCAAAAGGTGCTTGAGGAGGCTGTGGACTGACGATGAAGACGTTTAATTAATGCAGTTGGTCTTAATAGCTGTTTGTGTCTATACTAATTTGGGAGCATGTCAAATAAGGAGTCAGAAAGCACGATAAGTTACACTACCCTGACTTGGAGGGTTATAAAGATAAGGCATTTCAATTAAAAAATATTATTTTGTGTTACATTGATTGTTTTTAAAACATTTGAGCAAAATCTCTTTTTTATTTCACTTTCTGCTACACCAGTGTCTGTCATCACACTGAAAATAATACATAATAATGAATAATGCTCTGAGGTAATGCATTTGCATTGTAACATCTGGCTAATGGAAATAGTAAGGGTCCTTCTGTGCCTTCTGCAGCGTTTTCCTGCATCTCTGCGGGTACAATACACTGAATTAAGTCCTGTAGCATGCAATGTACACATTTCATTATGGTATATCATCTGTCATGTATAATAGTGAATGCAATCTCATGTAGGGTTGAGTTGGGCATTGTTTCTAACACCTTTGAGAGTGCTCCTGCATTTTATAGCGTGCACAGCCAACTACTGTAAATGTGTGCCTCTGTTGCCTCTACAACCAAAGATTTTTCTGCTTTACCAAGAAGATGAACTATATGTAACTATGTAAACTATAAGAGAGAAAATGTTAATGGAAGACAGTGAACACGTGAACATTGCTGTAATTATGGCAACAAATTCTGGAGAAAACCTTGTTACTTGATGAAAGAAATAAAATGCCCTTATAGTTTTAAAAGACTATTTCTTGGCTTGTTTGCTTATTTTTTTTGGACAGACTGAACACTGTAAGATAGCTCAATTCAATACATGCAGTATGCCTGTATAAAAATGAGGCTGGGGTTCACAGACAACCATTGCTTCACCATTTGACCCATATGAAATTGTGTGCAGTTCGCTGAGTATTACGTTATAAGTGAGTGGGTTCTCCCGCATGGCTGAGAGGGTTTCCATGCTCGCTCACTCCATTCTTTCCCTTCACATCTCTCCTTATCTCCTTGTTTTCTCCTTTCAGCCCAGAAATGTAATCATCACTAATCTCAGTGGATGGAACACAAGTTGTTGTGGTCCTCGGGGCATCCGAGGCACCACTGGCTTGAAATTTGTGTGTGTGCAGACAAATAATGAATGCATGATGGGGTGTGCATTCAGTGTGTGTGTGACCAAGGAAGACAGAGAATTCACAGAAATATAGTCAAAGATATACCAGAGCATGTGCAGTGTATCCATCTATTCACCCATTAAAATAGAGGCTCATACCTTCCTCAGATCAATTTGCACATAATACAGCAATGTTGTGAGCAAACTGCAGTCAACTAAAATCCTCATTTGTGAACATAAGCCATTCTTTATGTGTGGAGAAATGCTGAAGGAATTAGCCAGACAAAATATTTAATTTGAGTTGCACACAAACACACACACATACACACAGACAAACAGTAGGCTGGATGTGGCATTTGGGGCACCTCCATTATGAATGAGAGACTGAGAGGTATAAAATATAAGGAGGATGGAGGAAGATGTAGGAGTGGTGGCAGATACAGAGACGGGGATGAAAAGAGTGTTAAAAGTGATTAGGATATTGAGATAAAGCATTTACTTTGGCCTTATGAAAATTAAAACCTTTATGTTTATATGCATGTGCATGACCATGATTGTTCCGAGAGGTCCACTGACTCTGATGTTGGTGGGAAAGGTGGTTTTTGTACATTCACGCCCACAGTTTGGCAAGATGTCAAGATGAGCTGCAAAGAAGGGGCATGAAGATGAAAGAGCAGCACCTGCCCCTCCCTCATAACCACCGCTGAAATTCCCTTTGAGCAAGGCCCCCAACCCCCAACTGCTCCAGTAGAGCTGAGTAGAGCCACTCAGCGGCCAACAGATCAGACTGCGGTTGTACAGGTGCGAATGTGTGTAACTGTGTGAGTGTAGAGCAGGCTACTCCTGAAAAAGATGGCATTGCTCTTAGCGGAACTACACTTGATAAATAAAGCTTAAAACGTTACAGTGAAATGTACTTTTGTTTGATGTTTCTCTGAAGCTAAAAAGCATGAATAATCATCTTCCACCATTTGGGATATTCAACCTACTGTAATGTGAGAATCATGAAAATCTTCTATTCAGGTCAACCAAAGAAGCAAACAAGACTGAGAGTCTACAGCCACGCTAGCAGCTCTGTGAGGCTGTAGGCACATCAGCATAATAACATGCTCACACTGACGATGCTAACATCTGATTTTTAGCAGGTATAATGTTTATCATGTTCACCATCTTAGTTCAGCATGTTAGCATGCTAACATTTGCTAATTAACAAAAAACACAAAGTACAGCTGAGGCTGATGGGAATGTCATAAACCCAAGTACTGGACAAGTTAAACAGTTTGACCTGATGATTTCTAACTAGATTACAATTCATCCTCTGGGCACCTAGGATTGGAAATGCCATGGCAATCCATTCAACAGTTGTTAAGACATTTCACTAAAAACCACAAATGTCAACCTGCTGGTGGCACTAAAGGAAAGGTTAGGGATCACCAAAGTTGGAGTTGGATTCATCCTCTGGAGACCATGAATGTCTGTCAAAAACTTCATGGTAATCCATCCAATACTTGTTGAGGTCTTTCAGTCTGGACCAAAGTGATGGACCAACTGACAGACCGACATTGCCATCCCTAGAGCCATGGCACCAGCGTGGTTTAATACAAGCAAGGAATAAAGCTCGATTGGTTGTTAGAATGTAAACATACAAAGTAGAACTGCTGTGGACATTGTTGTGTTTATAGTGTTTATATTACATACATAACATATGCATATGACAGATTGCAATGATTGACTTGTATTTGATTTACTTTGCTGTTTCAGCTACTGTTTAATTTACCGTAATGTTTATCCTGACTCGTTATGTAACTCAGTCTGAGTTCCTTAAACACTGCCAAATGCACCACTTGTTACCATGGAGACAGGTGCCAGCTCAAATTTTTCACAAACTAAAGTAACTTTTTCAAGCCAACAGCCTGCTGCATGTACAAATGGCTTGCTGCAACAGTGATGAGCAGAGGGGGTGCAAAAGATTTCGGATCTTATATGTTGCTGACCAGGAACATCCTTCTATAGCCTCAGTCTCCCTCTGACTTGCTGTAGGAATAACGCACCATGCCATAAAGCACACGTATCCTCATAATGAGTAGGTTCAGGATGATGAGGAGTTATTCCTACAGTATGACATCATTATAAACACTGGAGGTAAAGCCCACATGGCCAATGAACCTGTTAAATAGGCCTACTATTGAGATGCCAGACTAAGTCCATTATAATGTACAGGATGAAGCTATCCAACTAATAGGATTAACCTCAGCAGGCTGCATTCATCAACATAATACAGTGTTTTATTGACCAGTACTGTAGGACACTGGTATGGGAGGGTAAACACAATAAATAATGGGGAAGGCAAACTGAGTTTAGGCATGTTTTTTCTTCCACTACTCCACTTCTCTAAACGCAGGGCTGTAATAAAACGAGCGGGGACTGCGTGTGTTTGTGGCCTACGTGTGTGAACTTCCTCTTGACAGGCGTACTTGCCGAAGCGCATCCTCCGCTGCTGCTGCTCTGCTTCTCTCAGGCTGTTCCTTTAAAATCAGGCAGCCCACGCCTCGAAAAGCGGCTTGTTCCGGCTTGCCCCTTTACATCTTTTTATCCTTGCTCACAACATTAAAATAGTGCCCCACGCCGCTCCTCGGACAATTACGCGCAAGCATATTTTGTTGAACCGTCGGAGGGTTATCGAAAGCGCGTCTCAGCCAGAGTATGCTTGATGCGTAGCGGTGCAGAAGCTCTCTGCCTGTGCAGCCCGGAGGTGAGTCTGAGGCGCAGTTCAGGCACCATCACTGGCGGAGCGATACCACCATCCTCTCAGCCCCGGTTTGTCAAGCTGAGAGCGTGTGTCTCACTGTACCTGAGCGAACGTGTCCGTCATATACTGCCGGAAAGGGGGGCAGAGGATCAAAACTGGACCAAGGGACTGTCTCTAGTGCTCAGAAATGCAGTGCCATAACACTCTCGCGTCAAGACTTATCTCGCTGGGCTGGCTGCCGCGGTTGTTTTGCAACTGATGATGATTTTTTTTGCATAATATTGCTGCGTTTCTGTGGACGTCTGTGAATATGTTGATGCTGGTGCTCTGGTGTAGTGCGTGAGGTAAGTGACTTATCCAGAGGTGCGCGCTACTTTCTCGTGCCCCTCAAATCGAGATTTTGTTTGATGTGTGCAAAGCCTTTGACATTTTCATGTCAGATTAGGACTTTGTTTTCCTCATCTGAAAATTAGGGATCGTTTAGCAGCTACAGATTTCAGAAATTATATTGTATATTAATTAGACCTGGAACTATTTGGTTACCAGCGCATCATCAATTTCTGCAACTGGTGCTGATGGGATATTATGAGAAGCTTGGCTGTATTGAAATGATGGGCCCATAGCTCATATGCAGCTACGAATGCAAAACAGGGTTTTCTAGAAAGAGTTGAGGCAGTCATTGCATGCTGGAAAGCAGCATGAAACGGTAGATATGCGGCTGCAATTGTGGAGAGGCTGGCTGATGTTACCTGTCAAGCATGATGGTAAGAATTTGCACATATGTGAAATTTATAGTGGAACATGACTTTTGCTGTTAAAGTGACTCCTGAGCCACAGCAGAGAAGTTTCCAAGTTCAGGTGTTGCATATTATTTACCATAACCTTCAGTCTGAAATGCAGCACTGTCATCATAAAGTTTAAGAGTGCAGCTGCCTGTCATGTTGGAGGTTACTCTATAACCTGCTGATTTGCAACTGGAAGCAACCTGATATTCTGACAATATTATCCAAGGCTGCAACAAACTGATGGTTCACTAAGATTGCATAACTCTTGGTTGCTCCTGTTTCTGCAGACACATCTCGCTGGGGTAATAAAGCAGGCCTATACTATGTGTGCTGTATAATACAACAGCTAGTGAGCTGTATGGTTGCTCTGCCTCCCATCCAGAAACTACCTCCACACACTGTGATGACAGGCATAATGAATAAATAATCACACAGACCCACATACCCCCACTGTACACTCAAAAACAAGTGAGCAGACATGGCAAAACAACTGTAGTAAACCTGTAATAAATTATGGAGAGAAACATTTTCAAATATCACAGGAAAACTAGCTGCTTTTGCACCATGATAGCCTAGTGTTGCCATACAAAATGTGACTGCAAGTGCATTAGCGTTTTGTTACGTATACTTCCCAGAGCACTGTATACTGGAGTTTGTGTGCCTGTTGAGTCTTTCAAAAGATTAACAAGCATCATCAGTTCTCAGTGTTAAAGTTTAACTTTCTCTTCATCAGGCACGTGCTTGCTGTGTTCACAAGTGTTGTTTTCACTTTACAGCCGAAATCGAAAGTTTAGAGTTTTTGTTGAGATAAACACAATCTGATTTAATTTGCTTCATTTAGTTGTCAACAGAAATGTGTTTTAGTATAAAAAGTTAAGTGTTTCACCCGGGCTCAATTTATATTCTTCTAACTTGCTTGATTTTGAACTGATGATACAGTATCTCCGTTTTTTCTCTCTCTCAGCAATATGGTGGGTGTGAAGTTTCAGTCGTCGTGCTTTACTCGCTACGTTGTTCCCAGAAGGCTGTGCTGAAGACTCTACAATTGAGTTTATGTTAAAATTCTGGTTGTAGTTTGTGTTGTAAGGGGTGCTGCGTGACGCGTGCAAGACATGTTTGGGGAGGAATTTAAATGTCATTATCACATTTACAAAAGTGAATAAAGTGAGTCATGAGAACTATTTAAATTCTTTTAAAATAACCAATCAGGCTCATTAAAACAGTGTGGGTGAGCACAAGTTGCGCATATTTTTCAGAATGAGTAAATTACAGTAGTGATTGCAGTGTCTTAAATTACAGAATGAGACCATAACCATTAACGTGTTCATTGTTTTGTGCTGTTTACAACTTCTTCGAGTGATAGTAACTCGTGATTTCATGAATCTGTGCCTCTGATGAAAACACCAACCTGGGTTTACTGATCCAGTGACATCACAAATGGTTATGTGCATATTTTTACAGACACTGTCACATGCTTGCACACACACGCGCGCGCACACACACACACACACACACACACTATATGGAATGTTCTAATTCTGGGGTCATGACGACAGTGAGAAGGAGCCTGGAGGCCTCATATTACTTCAGATTCCTCTGCTTCAGGTCCAACTCATGCTCTGTTGCGGTGTGTGAGCATCTGTGTGTGTGTGTGTGTGTCCATGCGTACATTCATTATTTCTTTTTGTGGCAGAACACAAGAATGTGTGTGCATGTGTTGCGGAAAAGTTTTGGGGTGATATGAGCCTGAGTGTCCGTCCATCAGATGGTGCAGGGCTTGCTCAACCCCCCCTGAGACAGCTCATCCCTTACTGCTGCACTGTGTTGTTGTGGATCTATAAACTGGCCAAACGTCTAACTTTCAGATTTTTATTTTTATTTTACATTTTCTTGCCTTTATTTGATAGGTGATGGTTGAGACTGGCAAGAAACATGGGGAGAGAGAGAGGGGGGATGACATGCAACACAGGTCCTCGTGTCAGAGTTGTCTCAGGGACGTTGCAGTTATACGGTGTGCGTCTTAGACCACTAGGCCATGACGAGGCCCCAGACTTATAGCTGTCAGAACACATCATAACAGCTTAGTAAGTGAGGACTGTTTGTCTTAAAATTGAATGCTCTGCTTTCTACATAACACAGGGCCATTAGTCACCTTCTTTATACACAGATTAATGTGGTACTGCGGCCCATGGTGTGTCTCTCTACAGATACTGAGGTACAATAGAGGTAACTGTGCCAACACTCACTCCGCTGGGCTTACAGAAATACTCAAGCTGGAGTTGCAAAGTGTCAGTTAAATGTCATGGCACAGCACAATCAGAAACTAATCCTAAACTAACGCACATACACACGTTAAGTGAGAGGACCCATAACAACCACATCCACCCATCATTACTACATGCCTAACCTTAGCTCCTACTCCAATCATAACAAGCTACATGCTAATGACTGAAAACGGTGAAAACGTGCACAATAGCCAAGTGAAAGATGTTTCCCCCCTGGCATGATATTTTGCAGGCGCTCTAGTGATCTTAGCAGAGGTAAATCCTATGCTTGACGTAAAACATGGCTTTAAGAAACCAAACTGTTTTTTACCTTAGCTGTATGAGTCTACCTGATTTTTTTCTATTCAACCTTTCACTGGCACAGCTCAAACATGGTGAGAAGATCTGGCAATGTGAGAACATCAACCTTTACCTTTAAGTTAACCTAACCTGAACCCAATAGTAAGTCTCATCATAAGCTTAAACCAAAGACCAAATCTAATAAAGACCCCAAATGGCGTCCTATTGTAAAAGCGTTCTTACCTCAATGTTCTGAAAAACACTCTCTCAAAACAATCTCACTCTGTCTCTGTCTGTCTCTCTCTCTGAGACATGCCAAAGGAAACTCCAGATGCCCTCCCCCACTCGGAGGGGGGGGGCAAGTGAGGACTCACTGTCCTGAGCCAGATGATAGCTCGCCAACTGTTGGCTGTAAAGACACAATGTACTTCTCATCCTCCGCTCAGTAGAGTGGGTGGCTCAACAGGCCGCTACAGCAAATCCCTGCTTAGGTCTACAAAGCTGTCTTTCAACAATTTTAGGGACATTTTTGCTCTTAAAAGTGGACGCTCAATGTGCTGCATCTTTCTCGATGCTTGGGTGAGTTTAAAATGGCACATCTTCAACTTTTTCCTACACTGCAAAGCACTGAGTTATGCACTCTAGGTGAACTGCAGGCACGAACAAGTCTGAAAGAATAGGAACAGAGCTCACGGGTCAGTTTCCTCATTTTAAAACAATCAGTGAGGGAGAGGAGCCTGATGAGGAAGTTGAGCTCTCCTGTAATCACACAACACGCCCACCTCTCCCTGTCACAAGACTAGACTTATTCATGTCTGTGGGGGCTTTGTGTGTGTGTGTGCTTGCAGACATACATGAGCAGTGATGCATTCAGGTAAGTAATGGAAGTCTTGTGTACATCATGATATTTTGGACTCCCCATGTGCTGTGAGGTACTTATGCATAGGCTATTATGTCATATTATATTATCATAATATTATCATATAATCTTATAGTGTGACAGTGCACAGATTTGTATCCAGCTACAGTCTGCAGGAATCAGAGAGACAGGCAGGGCTAGAGCACCAGCTAAGGCCAGACTTCTTGTGTTCTGCCAGGGACTCTGTAAAAAACAGGATGTAGCAGTTGCTCAGAGCTGGAACAGGTGGCTGTCAACGTGACTACAGCCAGTGAATCACGGTTAACAGTTGCCCCCAGAGTTTGCGCCACTCCCTAATCCGCGGACACACACAGAAAAATAGTTTCATCCAGGCTCATGCGCCAAGATCAAACTCACCTCACCTTCTTCGTCTCCAAACCTCCCCCTGAACCCGTTTCACCACGTGACCGTTGTACCCCGCTCTTCCTCGGACGGTGCTCGTTTGTGGGCTACAAAAGTCGTAATCGGTGTTATAATTGGGCTCCTCGCGGAAGGAAATATGACGCGCGAGGACAGAGCAGAGGTGTCCACGCGGCCAAGGAGGCGACGGGGGCACCGCGCGCTGCGCGCAGTTTGGACGGTGCGTATAACTGCATTAAAACTGGCTCGTCGCCATATATATGATACGGTAGACGTTAAAGCGCGTTTAGTGGTGAATCTCTGGGTATAGTTGTTGTTTAACGTGGTGTACAGCGCGTGCGTAATGTGCAAAGTTCCTCTTTCTCTTTCCACTGGGCTTTCTCTGCTAGCATGCTCATATTGTTAAAGAGATTTGGTTTGGGTTTTTTTCATAAAAGTTTGTTTTCTAAGCTCAGACAATTCCTAGAAGACTTGGGGAGTCTTTACTTTTGGTCGTTATTTTTCCAGACATGTAGTAGGGTTTTTTTTCACGAGACACAGACACACTGTAATGTTTATAGACAAAGAAATATACGTTTTGTTTGTAAATAGGCCTGTTTTGTGCACATGTAGTCGACACATGGCTACACAGGCTCTCAGAATCACACACACTGGTTGAAGCATGCTTTCAAACCGGTATAGTCAATGAACTGAGGGGCTTTGTCCTGTCTAATCTCTTTTATTCTTACTTTCTCTCTCTCTCTCTCTCTCTCTCTGTGTGTGTGTGTGTGTGCGTGCGTGCGTGCTGTTTTACTGTATCTCTAAACTCATCTGAATAGATTTTTTCCCCCAGTTTTCTATGGCACCTACTCTCTGAGGGTACCAGCTGTTATTTTGGTGAGCAGTTTGAACAGATGTAACAGACTCTAAAAGCAACAGGTGCTGGCTGTCTGCACGCTGTGTCCAAAACACTTGGGAGTCAGAAGGATGGTGTTTTTTTTCTTTTATGTTTGCATGTGTTTTATGTAATAGTTTGCTTTTGGTTAATGGGATGATGCATCAAATAGCATACAGGAGGTCATAGAAAGAGTAACAAAATATCCTATTGTACTGTACTGTTACATAAGAAGAGGAAGACTCCCTGGTATGAAATGTTTCCAAAGAACATGTACAAAGGGGAATATCTGAGTAAAGAGAGTGCACAATCAAAGTAAAGCCTGAATCAACACAGAACTTGTGTGATATGATACCTCTAGTCTTTTCTTCACCAATAAGCAAAGAGATTTTAAAGCTGCAGATCTTAACAGGCTATAGCTGTCAGTTTGAAAGGGGAGCTGTTGTAGATCTGATGACGTTAACTGCTTCTCGTCTGTAGCATTGTGCCCAGGCCAATACAGTCTTGCTGAATGAGAGTCAGTAGTATGTTTGGGAACATTTGACATAAACAAACACTTTGGCCTGCAAACTTTCCCCAAAACAGGATGCTTATATTATTCAGCTTTATCTGTCTCAACCTGCGGAGACAGTCTGTGTTTATGAGTTGTCTGCGTACTGATTTGCTCATTCAGTGTTATTATGATTCAGCATGAGTTCAGCCTTCATCAGACGAGAGCAGGTTTGTCTTAAAGTGGAAGCCAAGATGATTCTGCGCGACTGATCTTGCTCTCAAATTAATACTCAGTACTCAACCTTGGACCTTTTATTTTTGAGGCTCTCCAAGAGGTAATTGTCTTCACCACTGTTCTTAAATAATCTTTTACCTTTTGCACTCTTACAACATATGTTACTGTGTTGACTGATCTGTTGATTGACTGACTCAAATATTTGGTTTACTGTAATTTATTTTTATGAATATATTGTCATTTTGTTAGAAGGATAGAATCGGCTACAGAAAGTTGTTTTGCTCATCAAGAGCAGTATCAGTGTTATCAGTGGGGCTATTAGAGTTCAGTAGGGCAACACTAATTGTACGTTGATTCCAAACTCTATTTACAAAATGCATTTTCTCTCTTTCTTTTATGATGTTGTTTAAATAATGTCCGTAATGTCCATGTTTGTAATGAGATGAGAGAAGTAGACCTGGACTTATTACTGTACACAGTGTGTTCACAGCAAGGTCTTTTAATGCAGTATGTGTTGAGACTTTGGCAGCTACTTCTTTTAAGAGAGAGGGAGAGAGCACTTTTATTACACACATTAGATTAAATAAATGTATGACTTTTATGGCCAGAGAGAGGCTGAAGATTGCCTGTGTACTTACTTAGCTAAATACTTATCACTCTTGATAGAGCTCAAAAAATAATAATCTTAATGCTGCTCCGGTATTTGCTGGACACCATGCACACAAAGTTCTCACAACTTAGTGTCTGTAAATATTTGTATAAATTATATATATTTTCAGATGTAGGTCACATAGTATTTGTCTAATTGATAGTACATCAAAAGTATTGTTGATTTTTAAAGCTATGGTGGCAGGTGACAAATCTTTTATGGCAAGCAGTTGAATGTATATACAAACAGAGTGCACATGCACGTAATTAATTCTAATGAGCTCCATGACAAAGTTGTTACAGTGTAAGTTGTAATTGTGGAGGTTTCGCATTCTTTTCTATTCTTTTCTATTTTCCTTCCACTATATTGATCTGATATGATTTATGATTTTTGTTTTTCAGTCTCAGTGTTGCACAGAGTTCAAATCCCAGAGTGTAATGCTCTTCTTTTATGTTGTAGCTTTAGTTGAGGTTATGTTTTTGTAATTACATGCACATTATGATGATTCTTAATATGTTGAGTTATGGCTTTTTGGTGGATTATCTAAAGTACTTTATTGTGCCAGTTAGTGCTGAAACTATTAGTCGATTAATCAAGTAGTTAACCGACAGAAAACTAATCCCCTTTCACTTTTCATTATCTCTAATCCATAGACAAATTAGTAATAAAAATAATTAGTTTCTGCTCTAGTGCCAGTGCATTTTTACAGTATTGTGTCTATGTGTGTCTTCAGCAGGATTGCTAGCCATTACACCATTACCATCATGTTGTTACATGCTGAAATTACTGCATAACTCTATGTGCTGGTTTTCACAGTCATCGTCGGCACTGGCGAGCAGGAGCTGTTGTCGGGGCTCGTTGAGATGCATTCCCCCTGAGCTCGCCGACACCTCCCTCAGTGGTGTGGTGGCAGGATGCCAGTGCAGGCGGCCCAGTGGACAGAGTTCCTGTCCTGTCCCATCTGCTACAATGAGTTTGACAGCAGCGGGCACCAGCCCATCAGCCTGGGCTGCTCCCACACGGTGTGTAAGACCTGCCTACACAAACTGCACCGCAAGGCCTGCCCCTTTGATCAGACACCAATCAGCACCGATATCGACCTGCTGCCGGTCAACTGTGCCCTGCTGCAGCTGGTCGGGGCTCAGGTGAGTCAGGAAGAAAGGAGACATGTTTATGCCACTCCTCTTCTTGTGGGTCTGTGTCTTGCATGTTTGTGTTTGCTCATGATGTGTGTCTCTTAGGTTCCAGATGTGCAGCCGGTGAGCCTGAGCAGTGCAGCGGAAGTTGAGAACTACGAGGTCTGCAGGGTGTGCGTGGAAGAGCTGGCTCTCTACCTAAAACCTATCAGCGGAGCAAAAGGTTTGTGTGTGTGTGTGTGTACACATAAGTGTGTGCAGTTATGCATGTGTGTTTAGATTTTAGAGTTTCAGATCTGTGGACACTTGTGAAGGTGAACGAAGCTCTTGGTACTAAATGTGCGGGGGCTGCAGTTGAGCTGCCTGTGCAACTTGGCATTCATGCTTCTCACACTTCTCATGACGCCGGAAAGCTGCTGTACTTTTATGGTACGGAAGGAAAAGAAAGAGAGATTAACCAGACTGAAATTGACCACTAGTTCCGGTTGTTTGTTCAGCCAATTCTGGGTGACTGTAGTAGCATTCGTCATTTTTGCCAATGATCATTTAGAAAATTCACACCTCCTCATGTCTAGTTCCCTATGAAGCATCAACCATTGATGGGAGATTAGATGCACAATGAAGGCTCATCTCTTCCATGAAGAGGCCTTTAAATCCACCTACATAGCTGGTTATAACAGACTCTGTTTGCTGTTCCTCAGTACTAGGTCAGAGGATGAAGTTTCTTTGTTTCATTGCTTTGAGATAAAATGAATTACATAAAAAAATGACTGATAACTAAAGTAAATGTTCTCACTGTGACAAAGTTCCACAAATACACTGTTTTACCACAGAGCTGTCACCTTCTACAGGTGTGGCAAATCTGAGTCCGAGCGTGCTCAGTCGGCCAATGCAGAGGAAACTGGTGACCTTGGTGAACTGCCAGCTGGTGGAGGAGGAGGGCCGCGTGCGGGCGGTGAGGGCAGGCAGGTCGCTGGGGGAACGAACCGTAACCGAGCTCATCCTGCAGCACCAGAACCCCCAGCAGCTCTCTGCCAACCTCTGGGCAGCGGTGAGGGCGCGGGGCTGCCAGTTCCTGGGACCTGGTGGGTGTGACATACAGCACACACACATATTAGAGATATGAACATCATGCTTCAAGACTCAAACACATCAATCTTTGAGGCAAGGCAATACATGTGATTGGTAAGACATTTGACACGTGATTTTTTTTTAAGGCAGATGTCACATATGTCATTGTTCTGATTGATCTGAGTGAGACTTAGCATTAGCATTTTGAAAATTAGGATTGAGCATTTGCATCTTGTCTTATAACCATCACCAACTAGACATTTAAAACAAACACGTTTTAAAGATGATGCATGCTATTGTGAACCTTTTGAGGCAGCATTCATACCTGCAAACTAGTCGCTTTTTGGCGAAATTTGCCGTTTTGAATCAAAATATGTCATTCACGTGAATCGTGTAGATCCGAAGAGTTTGTTTTAGGGGGAGGAGGGGGGTCAAGTGGCCAGTGCAATTCCCCATAGACTGGAGTGAGAACAGAGACGTTTCAGAAAGCTGTTGTCACGTCGCGATCTTCTTCTCACTAAAACATCTTTGGTGAGACGTTTCAAGTCTTTTAACCAATCAGAATCAAGATAACTGCGTCGTCTTCTTTTCTATGGACGCATAAAGACAACTTTTCGCGGTACTACTACAATGGACACTAGTTTTGAGGTTAGTCTCGTTTGCTGCCAACGACCTAATATGCTGTATAACAACTTAACGTTAGGTATCTAGTTGCTAAAGTACCGTTAACTTGCCAAATCAAGTGGAAGTTTGTCGTGATAATTTTTTCCCAACGTTACCCCATCACTTCTTTCCCAACCTGTTTATAATGGAAAGCTTGACAGCTTGTTAGCACGTCAGCTAACATTAACTTCAATAAATTGTGTATTACGACCATACAGTTATGATTACAACGTTACTGTTCAGAATCAAAAGTTAAGGCTAACTCCCACTGCATCCGTATTGTTATCCGATTTTAATGTCCGTCATTGTCGTAAGTTACGAGGGAAATAAAAATGAAAACGTAAGGAAACACCGGCTCTGGCGGATCATTTAACCTTGACGGATGCAGTTGGGGTTAGCCTTAACACACTTTTATGATAATGAAAAAGGAGGCCATGAAGCCAGCTGCTAATATCTAGACAATTATTTTTCAGAATGAGAGTTTAAAGAGGAAGACGCTATTTATGTAGTGCAGCTTGACTCAGGACTGAGGTGCAGATGGAGCTGGGCCTGGCTAAAGGTTGAGGCGTCACAGTATTTCAAAAACAATTGATAAAGCGGGGTTTGCAAAATGCAGCCTCTGGACAAAAGAAATCAAGTACAGCAACAAGGGCTCTCATGCCCTCTTGGCAAATGTTGTCTTTTCACTTAATGCAAACTTTTGTAACCTGTGAAATGCACAAGAAAGAGCCATGTCACACAGATGTGAGAACACAAAAGTGCCATTTAAATACAAACATTTACTTCACACTAGTATTTCAACATTGTTAATATACAGTACATTTTGCTTCATTTGGATGTAACACTAGCTTTTTCTGAGTTGCTGTTAAGTCAATATACAATGCTATTGCTGTAAACCTGTTGGATGTATGCTCCTGAAATGACTTGATTGTTATTTTAGTGGTTTGGTGTGTGAATTCAAAGGAATTGGTGGCCTTTCGGTTGACTGGACTCATTGTGTCCAGAAGTTGTCCTTTGAATGGTCTAAATTGCCTGTCTTAGATTGCCTCATGAAACTGACTGCTGGTGCTGGTACCCGGTGTCCTGTGATGATTACTCATAGGGCAGATTCTGACTGGGAAACCATTTCTCATTATGATCACAGATTGAGTTCATTAAAAAGTCTGAGGACACCTGGTTCTAAGATCCTCTATGTGGTAGAAATAGATTTGTTTGTTGTTTAGCTTTTGTTTGTTCAGAATAAAAACTTTATTTGCTGAATGTTTCTCTCTGGTTCTCTCCACTATCTTTATATTTCTATCTTTCCCACTTTTCCCACTCTCACTTACATCCCCCTCTAACTTCTCCTCATCAGCTATGCAAGAAGATGGACTGAAACTAGTTTTACTGGCTCTAGAGGATGGCTCAGCTTTGTCCAGGAAGGTGTTGGTTTTGTTTGTAGTCCAAAAGCTCGAGGCTCGGTTCCCCCAGGCCTCCAAAACCAGCATAGGCCACGTGGTGCAGCTTCTCTACAGGGCCTCCTGCTTCAAGGTACAGGCAACATGACTGAGCATACACACACAGACACACATGACACCACAGATCTTTGAAAGTAGTCTTCGTCAAACTGAACAAAAGGATCTCAGTTTGCTGCTGTCCCAAGAACCCAAGCCATAATAAATGACCTGAATAAATGAAGGGTATTTAAATAGATCCTCATTCACCACCACATATTCCTTTACCGCAGAGATAGTGCTTCAAATGAAGACATTTTTTTATCAGTTTTACCATCAGTTATAGAGGTGTTTTCCCAAAACTCTTATTCTTGTCAGTTTAAGTACAATATTTTCCACTAACATATCTCTCAAATCAAGATAAACAAAAACAATGATTTTCTTAAAATTAGTCAGAGTGTCTTGAGGGAGCTTTAGAAAACCCCTTTTCAACTGTGGATTGTTCTCCAACTTAACTTGACCCAGTCTGACATTAAAGTATTAGTAAAAGTCACATCTGTAATAAGGATATGGGCTTCTGTGGGTATGTTTTTTTGTGTGTGCATGTATTTCCATTCCTGTTATCTGATGACAGACATCGCTGGTAGGGCAGAAATGCCAGCTATCTGCTCGTGATGTAACAGCAGTCTATATTTGCCCCATGTTGCCCCGCCTTGCAGGACAGACACAGAGAGGCAGAGAAAGCTAGATGAAAGTGCAGGAACAAGAGAGAAAACCTGACGGAGGATGGGCAGCAGCAAGAGCTCAGCTAATGATGAAATCTGACTGTGTTCGGTTGTAATTTTGACTGTTGTGCTCAGCAGATTTGTAAGTGATACAATAGCTGGTGGGGTGTGTTGGTGTCTTGTGATGATTACTCATAGGGCAGATTCTGAGCAGGGGGAAATCCCTTTGTCTGATCTGAATTTGAGTTTATTAGTCTGAAGACGCCACATACGGACAAACTGAGTGGTCGGTAAATTCAGTTGCATTTAATTGGAAAATTGCAAGAACAACTCTTTGTACTTAGTAACAAAATACTATTTTATTTTTAAGGAATGAATCACCCCTAAATGAATATTTCACTGTCTCATTAGCTACTCAGTCAAGTGTCTCTGGAAACCCTGTAATGTAATACAGCCATGAAATTGCTCCAAACAAGTTATGAAACATATTAATTTTCAAAAAGTATATTATAACCACATGATTGCATTGTGGGGTTCAAATTGCAATACTTGCCTCAATAATGATCTGCTGTAAACACAAACGAACATATTATACCTGGAGAATAATTTCTCATATAAAATAAAAATAAAAATCATTGAAAAAGCTAACCTTTCATGCCAGCCGATATGTCAAAATGTAAAATGATCAGTCTTTTACTAAATTTTAAGTGTCATGTACATTATATACAAGAGGGAGTGAAGTTTCATTTTGGGGTGAAGTGAAAGATTGACTGATCATTTGTTCTGTATCAAGGACAAAAGTCTTACAAAAGATAATAATCTGTCCATACCCTCCTTCTCTTCCCCGTCTTTCTTCTCACTCTCCTGTCTCTCTCCTCTTTCTCATTCTCCCTTCCTCCACCATCGTCTGTCCTCCCTATCAGGTGACTAAGCGTGATGAGGACTCCTCACTGATGCAGCTGAAGGAAGAGTTTCGGACGTACGAGGCTCTGAGGAGAGAACATGACGCTCAGATCGTCCACATCGCCATGGAGGCGGGCCTACGAATTTCACCTGAGCAGTGGTCGTCTCTGCTGTACGGAGACCTGGTCCACAAGTCACACATGCAGTCCATTATTGACAAGGTGCCCGTATGATTCATGTGCTCGCCATTAGTAACAGGCTGTTATTCCACTTGCCATAGAAGTTGCAGCATTCATTATTGATAAACTTCCTTTTGATATTTCACACTGGGAGTATAACAAGCCTCTAGAGAACAGAAGCACAGGACAAATACATTTATCTATTCTTGTTTTGTTTTTTTTAAGACTCACTGTCCTTTTCTATCTTCTGCTCCAGTTGCAGTCTCCAGAGTCGTTTGCAAAGAGCGTTCAGGAGCTGACAATCGTTCTGCAGCGGACCGGAGACCCTGCCAACCTCACAAGCCTTAGACCACACCTAGAGCTCCTAGCCAACATCGACCACAACCCAGGTACTTCAGTTTGTTTAAGGGTGTTCATGTGAATGAATGCTACCGAGCCTGAATGATTTACGCTTCTCAGAATAAAGGGCTCGTCCAGTTCCACAAAGATTAATGAGATTGAAAAGTGAAGGGAAAAAAAAGGCAAGCTGGTGGCACGCGCATACAAAAATGCAATTAACGAGCACAAAAGAGAAGAGTAGAATTACTGACTCATCGTGTGTGTTCCACATTCATTAATCAAAGCACAATGACTGATGTCTTTGAGTTTTAAAATATTATTGCTCTCAGAAATGTATTCTGCATTGTGCTTCTCTGTTAAACTTAGTTATTATATTGTTGTAAATAAACAGCTATTGGATGGATTGCCATGAAATGTGGTCCCTTTTCATGTAACCCCTCCAGAAATGTTTTTATATTTGTCCAGTTCTTTGGTTTATTACAGAAATGAATGACATTCTCTTTGTGTTTAGTGCTAATTAGCAAATATTAGTATGCTAACACACTAAACTAAGATGGTGAACTTTGTAAAGCTCATACCTTCTAAACATCAGCATGTTAGCATTGTCATTGTGAGCATGTTGACTGTGCCTAAGTACAGATTCATAGAGCTGCTAGCTGTAGACTTATTTTATCCTTTATTCATACAGGGAACCCCATCTTTTGGTGTCCTTTTTAGTTGGCATACTGTATAATGGAGATAATGACGAAAGTGCATGTGTCCTCATCCAAAAAGTAATTCAGCCAAAATTTCTTTTGCCCTGACTTAACGGTATCAGGAGATCTAATCTCAATGATCTCTGATACACCTGAGCCTTTTTGAGACCATGTGCAGCGATAAGAATCTCTGCTAAACAGACTGTGTTGTTGGTCTGTGTGCAGATGCCCCGGCACCGTCATGGGAGGAGCTGGAAAGCGTGATGCTGGCTGTGAAGCTGGTGGTTCACGGACTGGTGGAATTCATACAGAACTTCAGCAAGAAGAGCCACGACACTCCACAGGTACACTGATGGGATAGGAAGAGATTGTGGCGGTTATGTTATTTTAAATAGCCAACATGCGATGGGCTGCAGGAAATGTGAGAGATCATAAACATACTATTTGCCCAGTGGAAAAGTGCAGAATTAGTAAAGAAGGACGATCCTGGGAGGAGAAATTGTCCTGCTGCACACTTTGTTCCTCCTGTCTGTGGCATCTAGATAAAAGGACATGACATGGTCTCTGGCCAGTAACAGCAGCACGGTAATGGTTTAACTGATACAACAGCATTAAAATAACTGTTAACAGATTAGCAGATAATGCAGCTGTGAAGACCCAAACTGGTTTCTAACTGTGCATACAGTATAGTAGAGTGAATAGAGGCTGCCCTGTGTGGCAGCATCAGCTCTTGTCAAACAGCAGAGAGTCGAGTTTAAAACAAACACTAAAAACAAGATCAGACATTCAGAATAAATGAATAATTAGCAATGCCATTTTCCATTGATAATTTACCACAAATGTGACTATTAAAGCCTCTGATTGTGTTTTTTAGTTTCATGGTGTTTAGCAGCTGTCATCTGTAGTCTGTCCATACCTGTTTGTCTTTGCCATGTGTTTGACCTCCATAGCCATGACATTTTGAGACTTTTTCCTTTCAACATCTACGTAATGAGGTATAACGGTTGTAACAAAAATGGAATCACCATGGATATAGTTAATTAGTCACTGTTAAGAGTAAACATTAACTAACATCTTGACGTGAACTTTACACTTATAACAATATTAACAACTGACTGACTGAAAATCATATGAGTCTGTGCTGTTAAAAGCAACAAAATGCTTTTGTGCTTAGGAGGAACAGAAGCAGTGAGACATTTATTGCATAAGATCAAGGACTTACATTCGTTAGCTTAATTTTACAGCTAATGTGCATTGTATCTGTGCATTTTGCAGCCTCAGGCCAACAACAAGTACAAGACCAGCATGTGCCGAGACCTTCGTCAGCAGGGAGGCTGTCCCCGAGGAACCAACTGTACATTTGCACACACACAGGATGAGCTGGAGAAGTGAGTGAACGCTCGCATACACTCCGAAACACTCCCTTTTTACTGTGTTCAAGATAGAAAATAACTCAATCTTTGCATTTACAATTAGATAAAAAATACGACAATATGACGGAAGTCTGCTTGTCTGTGTTTTATAACTGCAAAATGACACTCTAATTTTAACTAAAGAAGAATCTTAATTAAGAATCTTAAGTTTGATGAAATGAGACAAATTACATGAAGGCTTTGTAGCCTAACATGCACCTACTCTGCCCTGTACCCCCCACTTTTTATTTAGATTTTATTTATCTAATCAGATATTTATATACTTATTTATTTACAAGAGGTCCTCTGTGACAATATTATCACAATGCTAAGGATGCACATGTTCATGCACGCATACAGTGTCTAATCGCAACACAGTTATTAAGAATTTCCCCATTGTCCCTTCTTCTCTTTATAGATTTAGACTGAAGAACAAGAAGAGCAGCAGTGTGGGCCGTGCATTCCCTCTAGCGCCGGGGGTTATGGGTAAAACCTTCACCATGGAGGGCAGCATCCACACAGATGTGTCTGCAGGAGCTGGGCAGGGGCTGAAATGCACAGGGGAGAACACAGCCACCCTGACGGAGGGAGTGCCCGGCCTGACCCACCCCCAACTGATCTCTAGAGGGGCTGACATGATGGAGGAAATGAAGAGAGCGGTGCCAAACGGATCCAATGGGGCTAACGGGTCCAACGGGCTATCTGGCACCAACAGAAACACGTTGGGGTCAACTGAACAGTAAGATCTTTCATCCACTTGTTCGCTGATGCTTGTACATCTTCTTTTGTTGGCATTTAACCCCGTGGCCAGCCTAATGTTACTACTATCATTGCAATAAGTACTTAAGCAATATAAAAATAAACCATATATAAATGTATATTTGTGTGCGTGGTTCCAAACTTAGGTAAGATATAACAAAAGTTGCATTTCACATGATTATTTGTGTGTCAAAAATGTGGTTTTCTTTCATTTACATTTGAATTAATCTAGTCAAATCCACATTTACAACTCACCTGATGTGAGGATTTGCACACACTGGATATTTGCATATGGTTTTGGCAGAGAAATAGTCCTTCACGAACATTTACGAGGGGCATTCATGTGTTCATTCTTTCTCTTTGTGTTGTCACTCTGTCCATTAGGAAGCCCATCTCTCCACCCAGGACTCCAGTCAGCCACTCCTCAGCGTCGTCTCCCTTGACAACAGCTGGGCGGGGTGATGGTGGCGCTCCAATGCCCAAACATGGTCAGTTTGTGCTGCGTGCGCCGCATCCTTCTCAGGCGTCAGAGCTGTACTATCAGGAGCCCCACTCTGCATACGACACTCCCCATTATCAACAAACCTGTGAGTCTATTTTTAAATAAAAGCTTGAATTGAAAACAACTTAATTGTTGTGCAAAGTGCAAATGAATGTGTTTTTCTCTTCTCTTCTCTTCTCTTTTCTCCCTCCGTCTTCTTTCCTCCTCTTCTCCAGCAGGTTCCTACTACCCGTCTACTCTTCATCCTCCTCACAAACACTGCATGGCTCGGTTCCTTCGATCCTCCAACGTCCCAGAATCCTCTCTGCCGCCCTCGATTGGCCCTCCACCATCTTCCTACCCCAGTGAAACTCAAACGTCACACCCACCTTCCTCCTCTTCCTCGGGGTACCCGCCACATCCACCTAGAGATCGGATGGGACCTCCTGCTTTCCATCCCCACCCGGGGCAGGCACAGTATGGGCCTCTGGCTCCTGCTCATGGTGTTTATGCTCCCCTCTATGACAGCAGGAGAGTATGGAGGCCTCAGGTCAGCCTTCTGTTAATTATCATGTTACTGTGGTAATTTGATCATTCTGTAATGTATGTTGATGATTATGATTACTATCATTACAGCTGTACCACAGAGAGGATGCCAGGAGTAACTCACTGCCTCCAGAGGTGCTGCATTCCTCCGTCTACCAGCCTGCACTCAGGGAGAGATTCAACTCTCTAGACAGCAACTACTGCTCTGGAGCCGAACACCGTGCAGGGCTACACAGGGTAGGTAAAACAACGCACATCTTATAGCTTGGCCATGGAGAATACTCACCTCTGATTGGCTGGAGGGATTTATTTTCAGATAACAGCACACCTCTGATGTAACTGTCGCATCACTGTATTAGTTTAAGACACATGTCCGTTCAAAAAAACATACTAACTGGCTGTTACTTGGATTCAGCTTCTCCCACTTGTTTTAGTGACGTTTTATTCCAACACTGGCAGTAGCAGTGCAAACACGGTATCTATTTAAAGAGCGTGATGCCTTTAAAAAAACTGTGTATTTTAATTATTGATAAGAGTGATATAGCTATAAGAGAGATAATCCATTCCGAGCCATGCAATTATTAAAAAATAATGCTTTCTGCTGAGGGTTGTATTCAAATAATTTGCTTTCTGTCTATGTCACAAAACATCTGTATTGTAGCATCCAGTATATCCAGTGGAAACACCTGTATTAATTGACGTTGGTGTGTCTCACATTGAACACATTTATTGCTACATTATTTTCAGCAACATTTCCTTTCCTTCAGTTTCTCTTTTCACACCCACATATCATCTCACCTCTACCATCCCTGCCAGCCACAGAGCTGCAGTATGAAGCTTCAGCCTCCTCTGTTAGTCCTCCCACTTCTCACCCAAATACGTCTCTGCCTCCCCCACTCATTTCTCTCCTTCTCACATCATCATATAGCATTACCGGTATGACCACTGCAATACTACAGTATATTTTACCAATAATGCTGCGTGCGTCACCTGTGATAGAGATTTGTTATACAGGACACAGTCAATAATTATTCATATTGAAGTAGAAAATCCTAAAAGTGACTCAGTACTAAAAATCGCAATTAACAAAAAATTATATATTATATATATATTATTACCTAAGTATGTTTTTGTGTCTTTAAATCTTGCCGCACAACAAATGACTACAACATTTTCTTCTTTAGGTAAATTAATTAACTTTTTGTCATGCACTACTGTAAGCCAGACCCAGTGAAACAACCTCTCACTTGTGTATGAGAAAACAAACATTTTGTTATAGCAACATCTACATCACAATGTAATGTAGTGCAGAAGTCCTGCAATGAAAATATTCAATATACCTTTCGTGTCCACCACCTGTACGTGCAGTATATGGTGGGAAAGACGGCCTTACATTATAAGGCAAGCTAATACATAACCACTAATAACTACACTCATAAAAATGAATAAGCAGCTCTCTAGAGAACATTAGATGCTTGACTATTTTTGGAGAGTTGTTGTGTTGCATTGCATTATATCGTACAGCTGTTTTTATTGTTTCCACCCCCACATCTTCAGAAGAGGCTCCTCTGCCTGCCCCTACGTCTAGACCTAGACCAAACATGAAATGCAATCAGAGCAACTATATTTTGGAAAAGATGGAGGATGACTGATTACAAATCTTATACAACTGAAAACTCAAAGTATTTGTATGTATTTGCCAGCAGTCCGATTTTGTTTTGAATGGTACTATTCATGGCTTCCTAATGGCATCGACACTAAACTGTTAATTAAAATGTTTAAATATATTAGTATTATTATGTTAATATCTGTTCTCTTTTCTCTCCCTCACAACTTGTCTTGTCCAATGCTCCCTTGTCAGGATTATGGCCGTGTTCCTCTGGGCTACGAGGATCTGTTCAGAAGGAAGCAGGAACAGTGGGCTCATCATCACCACCATCACAACGCCAACAGGCCCTCCCAGTCCTCCCCCATCTTCACCATCGATTTTGGAACTGAGGTAGCAAACAAATAATAGAGACGACATATGTGCACACACAAACACACAGAGCATCGTTAAAGGCGTTTATAGGCATGGCAGTTATAATTAAAATGCCACCATGACCAGTTTATTTATAGTGTCACTGCAGCCACCTGAAACTGAGTGTAATAAATTTCTTGTGCATTTTGCCATTTTAAAAATATGTAGGATTTAATTCCTATGCCAAAAGCTTGCGCTTCGGCTGTGTCCAATGCTATTTGAGTGGGAGATAGTTGCCTAGCAACTGTGGAGGAAGATATCATAGCAATGCACAATTGTGGGGTGTGTGGGTGTGTGTGTGAGAGAGAGAAAAAGAGAAAGCGAGAGGAGAGACTTTAACAAGCAGTGACTCAGGCTTTCAGCTGGGTAAAGCTTTGTTTAACAGCACGTCAGATATGTTTTTGTTTTTTTTGCAAAGACATCCGCTTTAAAATTCAGCTCTTATTAAAGAATCCACAAGGACTTTTTTTAAGTGTTTGTTTACTGATCTCAATTTAATTTTGATGCCTCTGCATAACAAGCATAAGCAAACAAGACCATTGGCGAAGAGACTGGCTATTCTATTTAATGATATCCGGTGCTCGCCACAGGGATGGCAGCTAAGTGGCAGCATGTCAGCACTGGCGGTGAGAGCATATATTCAAATTAGTGAGCAACCATGGCTGGTATATTAGACGTATGAGCCCTCCTTAAACGTACACCTTATTGTCCATCCTTTCATGCATTATCTATGGGACAGGGTACACTTTGGACAGAGCTCCAGTCTATCACAGGGCTGACAGACAACCATACACACTCACATTCACATTTTCTGGGCAGTTTAGAGTCTCTGTTTCAAACGCAGGACCTTCTTGCTGTGAGGTGACAGTCCTTACCGCTGAGCCAGTGTCCCATCCCAGCTGTCATTGTTTGGTCACGAATATTACATAGCTGCAATTAAGAGTGAAAATGATCCTATATTGCCCATATGTTTTGTGCAAACAGCTACTTTCCCAAAACACTGCTACTGTACATCTCTGTTTCTGTCTCTTTAAAACAAATGCTTGGCAGATCAATCTAGCAATAAGAACAAGCAAAGGAGTGTGTCTCAGCATCACTTTTAAACGTCTCTCTCTCTTTCAGCATGTGGAGAGCAGTGGAGGCCAGTGCGTGGGGTGCAGATTCAGAGGCGAGGAAAGTTTAGCGCACTACTCTCCGTGGTCCTGTGGTACCATCGGCCCCTGCCTCAGCCCCTTTGAGCCTGAAACGCTCACACACACCTCGGCTCACTCCTGCTCAGAGCACTCGGTGAGACTCTTCCCGCATCCTCAGGCAGGCGCAGACACACATCTAAAGACAAAGACAAAAAAATGTTTTCATTCCAATATCTCTTTGGCAGTGTATTGATGTGTGGGCTCTCTTTCTAACAGCGTCCATGTTTTTCTCATGCAGGAGTTGGACAGTAACGGAGGTAAAGGTGGTGGTGTTAGCAGTAGTGGTGTCGGGAAGCGATGGCTGCATTCACTGGATCACTACAGGCGCTTGAAAGACGAGGACCCGATCATTCCCTTCAGTGAGGGGCCCATTATCTCCAAGTGGGGTGCCATATCCAGGGCATCTCGCACGGGCTACCACACCACCGACCCTGTCCAAGCCACGGCCAGCCAGGGCAGCGCCAACACCACACCCATCAACTTTAAAGGTAAGGATGCGGTATGAGAGGTGTGAAAGGGGAAATGGGAAAGACCAAAGGAAGTAGACAGGAAGTGCAGGATGGAACAAGGCTGGCACAGGGGGAGGCATAAGAGGAAGGAGAAAAGAAGTGACATAAAATAAGTTGTTTTTTCCTTTTTGTATGAGGAAACTTTGGAACAGCCTGTCTGAGAAGATCAAGTCAGAATCAAACCCATTTTGTTTGTCCTTAATAATGGTGATGTTCTTTGTTTTTTATTTGGATTTATCAGGGTTTTTTTTCTTGTTTATTTTGAATTCTTTCAACTGACTTGGATATTTCATTTCACTGTGATGCAGTGTTGTTGTTTGTTTCTATTTACCCTTTTTTTCTCTTCATAGATTACAACCCCCACCTGGATCACAGTGACTACAGGTGGAGCTCCAGAGGATCAGACTCTTCCAGCCACTCCAGTTTCCTAGAGAGGTACAACACATTCACACACAAACTTCAGTTTTTTTTCTTAAATCTTTTTTTAGCAGCTTATATTTCTTCTGGTCTTACATATTGTTGAACTGTCGTGAAACTTAAAAACTCCACATGGAAAGAAGTGAGAACTGAACAGGAAGCCTTGCTGTTGTTGCCGTGCATTAACAATGCTAAGCACTTAGCCAGCTTGCTGTTTCTCAGTACTTACAGAAAGATTCAAATCTTTAAGTTCACAACCTGCTATAACAAAATGTGATTAAGGCAATTTCACAGTATTGGTTATATTTCTCTCTGCTTAAAGCCCCCTGGGCATACGTGTAAGTCAATTCCTGATTGTTCTTAACACGTTTGCTCTCACTCTTCCTTTCTCATTGTGCTGCAGTCACTTCCTTTATGTGGTCAGACTAAAAATAGAGCTGCTAGCTGGATGGTAAAAACCCACTGGGCAGCCAAGAAAAGGAGTCAGGAAAGCCCTCTGCACTGATGTCTCTAATGCAGAAAATATTATACAATATATATTTGACATGCGATTTGTAATGACTATTTCTATTTTTACACAGTGCTGTATTGTGTCCAATATTTTATTTCACCTTCATTATCATCTTTCTACTGATGCCAAGGATATTGATACCAAGAAATTTACAATTTCACTCTACTATGCTTTAAAGAAAATTGGGAATAATTGTATGGTTGTCTGTATCTGTATGTGTGTTTGTGTTTTTTAGTGAGCAGCTTTGTGCATCAGAGCTTCACGCCCGTCGAACTTCAATAAGCAGCGGAGAGAAAATCGTGTCTGATCTGCAAGCCCGTCACAGCGCCTACAGCCAGGATCGGGTCCGGGCCGAGAGCGAGCCGGACCCGGATCGGGACATTGAGCTGGAACTGTGCGCTCTTGACATGGAGGATTCAGACCACCAGGAGATCAAGTCTCAGGTTGGCATGATTATGTGAATCAGACCAGAGTACCATATATAGTAAAAACACATGGACACTGTGTCTGTGATGCTGCTTGATTATTTCTGAAGGGATGTTTTGAAGTTGAATTTGTCCAACTTCAGTCGGAACCTTTTGAGTGAAAGATTTCTATGTTACTGCAGTGTAAATGTTTATCATTTTTGCCTCTCAGGAGTCTTTAGACCTGGCCGCCCCACAGTCTCAGGATGCTTCCCACCTCCTTCGACCTCCCTGCTCCTCTCCCCTCCTCTCTTCTCCTGTGGAGGAGCACCCCCAAACAGAGGGTCCTTCGACAGAAAAGATGGATGCTCACCTGCTGAAAAAGATGGCCTTCAGGTGAATTGCCATGGTAACCAGTGTTTCACAGGACCCTCAGTCTGAGTCATCTTCGACTTGATGAGTTGGCAGTGTACAGAAGCTCTGTCCATGCGTTCCTCTTACTCTCTTTTCTTCCCCTCTTTCATTCCTTTGTTCCTCTCTTTCTCCAGGAAGTCTCTGTCTCCTGGAGGGTTGGTCTCTGGAGGTCTGGGCGTCGGCAAGCTGGTTCTGCGCACTGGACCTCCTCGTCTGGGGGACACTTCAACCCGGGCTTGTCCTGAAACGCCCGTGACAGAGATGCTGCTCAATGGAAGCTAAGGGGACACAAAGTCAGAGACTGAGCTGCACCAAGCCAGAACTGAGTCGCTTGTCCGCAACTAGCCTTCATATATGTCAATCATATGCCTAAATAAAATTTGACAGATATGGGTCAACAGTCTGTGCTGCACCACATCGCAAGGGGCAAGCGGAAACACATGGCCCTGCCTCTTACATGATGATTTCCACCAATGTACACGTCCACAGAGAATTTAGTGATATCACTTTTTATGCCTAGTAAGGTACATGGCCAGTTTGCCCTTACAGTAGATGCTGAATTTGTCCGTGTTTGCAGTTTCAACCCCGGTCACATTTAGGAGAAAGGCTGGAGATCACGCAGCATCTTCACCACACGATCGTTCACTTTACATGAGATTGTGCTCCTGAGGCTTACACATCATCTAGTTTGTTGTCATTCGACATGACTGACAGACAGACTTATGCCCTTTTTCATGTAATTTCACATGGTATGTCAGACAGCAAAAGCCTATACAGTAGGTGACAATACAGTAAAATTAGTGAATTTTCTTCAGTCATACCACCTTTTAAGTTTACTTTAGGAATTTTTTGATTCTATGTTAATCTTTTCCTGTATTTCTTCTTTAGTAGTAGTTCATGTAGTGTGGATTGACAGTAGGAACTGAGATCCCAACATTTCCCACCAGATTCGGTCTTGCTCCCAGTGAATATAAGTAATTTGCTACAGTCAATCATCATTTTGTTTTAATTATAATGTACTGTGTGTAATTGCTCTCTTGCTTGTGCCTGTTTCCTCCAAGGCAGGTTCTGGTTTAGAGCCACGTAGTTATCCAAAGGTACATTAAACAAAACAGTGACATTATTTAACACTCTTTGAAACTTTTTGCCACCTTATCTGAATATCTGACAATTAATGTTTATGTCTTGCTATATCTTTACATGTTAAGGCATTTGTTTCCATAAGCATCCTTACATGATTTCATCCAGCTCGATGCTACTGGTTTAGCTTATAGCCTTTTGTTGTATTGCTGCATAACACATTTTCATAAGTGTTCCCTGAAAAATCAAGAGATAGACGTTATAATACTGAGAACAAAAATGGGTTAGGGCACTCCAATCCCCCGAGAAAATAAAAAACAAAGGTCTTCACTATGTTGATGCTCAAACAGGCCTCTGTCTTTTATTAGTCATATGACCTTTGAAATGTTGACCTCTGAATTCCCTCGACTGTCATGAGATCTCAGAACACAATGACAGTCATAATATGAGTTTGTAAATGATCACTAGAGGTCAAATGATCAACATGACATGATGACAACAAAGCAAAGATGTGTGTACACTTTTTTTCACCCATACTATACTACGTTTAACATCTTTCAAAGCAATTCTTTTGGAACAGAAATTTGTATTTTCAGCTGCGGATGGAGCTAATTTAGTAGATTTCTATAAAAGCTGCATTAACACACCTCAATCCTGCTGACTGTACCTTAGGAAGTCTCACTGCTCTCTCACACACACACACACACACAGTACACGTGTGCACAAGCTTTCACTCACACACAGTAGACACAAACATGCAATACAGTGGCCTTTCTCTCGGTGTTATATAGACCTAAACATTGGGCTCCACAGTGACTTTTGTCCATGCCCACTGACAGGTTCCCATCCTTCTTCAGAGGTGTTACCTTTCACGCAAACGTGATCTCAAAAACTGAACACTGGAAATCACATTTTTGTAAGCCCGTGGCATTTTCTGTGCTTTCCAGTCCGGTCACCTTTACGTACAATGTAAACAATATTCAGAGGTCATGCATGATGTTTCAATCTGAAGCCTACAAAAGCGAGGGACACCACTTCTTGTGTTTCTTCATGCTATATCTTTGTTTAACTTTTTTTTATTTTTTTTTATTTTTTAGAAAATTTGGTTTATTTTATGCATTGCTGACTTCTGTGAAGTTGTTTGTCTGGGTATTTTGTATCAGGATCTTTGTTACTCTTGTTTTGTTTGCTATATTTTACATCACAGAGACAAAACTGACCGTCTCGTCTAATGTTCCTCTGTGTTTGCTGGTTCAGTACACTGTCTAGTTCACTGTAATTTTGTGCAGTATGGATGATTTCCATGCAGCCCAGCCTTGCCTCACCCCTTTTATAGATATGAGGCATCTTGTCATGTGTGGCTTAGTCTTAATGACTTTAATAAATAACATGAAGACATTAACTCATTTTAGATACCAGGATTTAAAGTCATGAAGAGTTTGTTTACACCTATTCTAAATCTTATGAGATTTGTGTAGAATGAGAAGAAATCTTTCAAACTTCCTCTTTAATTTCCTCTCACCTAAGCTACTGTACCTTTTCAGCTGCAATGACTTTCCTCTCAGATTATATATTAAATCCCATTTTAGAGGATGGCAGAGTGGCCGTACATGTGAGGATTGCTTATTGAGTTTCAAGTTAAAACTTTATTAACCTGAATGAACAATGAAATAGTGTACTTGTGACCTTTCTGGGGTTTTTTCTCATCTTCCACCCAACGTATGCCGGAAGAAGTGGGTAGACAAAGTGAAGAAGTGGACTGAACAATTCAGTGTGACTGATAATGCTCTTTTGAAAACTCTCCAATGTGTTGTAGGGTTCATTTATGAGATAAAAAGGCAAGAGCTGGCGCAGGGATTTAGCTGCTCCAAGTCATGAAGTTAGCTCAGCTACCTACTGTCGCTCTGCATCTGTTTACAACTTCACCTTTGAAGTCATGTAATGTTAAGTGCCATGTCGTGTACAGTACAGTACAATCAGTCCCTGCAATTTTCCTACAGCTTTTCATATTCCTCCACTGTAAACTGTGTGAGGAGGGAAAGGCTCAGTCAAGTGTGAGGAGTGATACTTCTCTTGTAGTTCTGCTTTGTTCCATTAGAGGAGGCTAGATCCTTGTCTGTCTGAATCGCTCAGGGAAGACTTACGTTGCTCAGTTGCTTTGGATTTCTCTATATTCATCACTTAAATATTCTGTGGAAGTATTTACCTGAATTTCACTTGCTGGTAACTGGCCCTTTCACCCAAAGCATAAATGGGTTAAAATGTTACGCTGATTATATTGTTTGCCAGTGTTTACTTTGCCAGTGTTTTCTTTTGCCTCTCAGTATCAATATTGGCTTTGCTATTCCTGTTCTCATGGGAAAGGGCTGGGCACTACTGTACGTAAAAACAGTATTGTGATATTGAACTAATGTCAAAGTGATACTCCCTGTTTCCTTTAAAGTGTCTATAGAGCACTGCTGTAGTGGCTAATTGCACTGCACTAATTCCCACCCCATCACTGCCAGCGGGTGCACTCTGCCAGTGAGTGCCCCTCACCCCCATCCCCCTAAACTTTTCTTCACCCCACCACCCCATCCTCCCTGCATCCTGCGTCATGCATGCGATATAGTCCCTCTTGTGATGGCGGAGGAGTATTGATGATTCTGTAGTTGTGATACAACACACCCAGCGCTGTAAGAGTTCTGCACATGCCCACTGTGTGGCCACGTCAAGTGCTGAAGTTTGCTTGCAGCATTTTACTTGTTTGCTCATGAAAGTTAATTCTTGTTTAATAGAGATTATATTATTATGACTATTATTGTTATTACCACATTTGGTTGTTGTTGTGGTATTTTTCCTTCTCGGTATATTCTATAAGTCTGCTTCTTTGTTTTGAATTTGAGAATTTGCTGAAACTGTTGAAATTTTTTATTAGACAAGAAAGTGTCTCATTATTCTATATTCTATGGGGAAAAAGCCTTTTTGTTGATTGTGAAACATATGATGAACTGATGTTTTCTGACTATTCATGTCTGTATTAGACATTTTATTTGCGAATCTATTGTTCGATTGAAATGTAAATGAACTATTAAGAGATGGTACACATCCGTTATTGTATACAGTCTGGCACCATCATTAGATGGACTTATAGTATAGACACTCATTTATACAACCTGTGATAATCAGATATATTTAAATGTTGAAATCATTGGGGCAGTTGTGTAATGTTTCAAAATGAGGAAAATAAAATCCTTAAGAGACAGCATATCTAAAACGTCCCCATACTGAATAATACTGTTATGTATTCCATTTATTTCCTTGGAAATATCACATTGTGAAAGGTTTCCCTTTTACTTACTGTAAGGTAATGCAGGACTGGAGTAAGTCTAACCTATGGCGATAATGATTTGTGTGCTATTAATGATTGACGAAACTGTTTGAGTATTGTTTGACTGACTGACTGATTCTTCTGTGCATTTTCTGGCTTGTTCATCTGTATCACACTGACTTACAGACAGCTTGGCCGAGCAGCGTACTGTTTCTGTGTTGCACTGAGAGATGGAATTATGAAAAGGAAGATTTCAGCACATGAAATTGCATGCTACAATAAACAAACTACAAATAATGCTGCTTTGTGATTCTTGTCATCATTTGTGAATGTCCTTTCATGACAGGAGACATTAGATAACACAACCAGTTCATAGGCCTTGAGCTGACAGTGTTTAATGGTTCTGTTACGTTAATGGAGCAACATTTTTCAATATACAATCCAGATACTGTATTACATCCATCTTTCTTCAAAACATATGGAGTAGAAGTACATATTTCTTCCACATTCTTAGAGTGTCATTATTCATATTCAACAGTGAGTTTCTTCTTGGGCCTTTGAAAGGCACAGTGAAAGACACCAAGACAGTGGCGTAAGGTCGTTACAACGGGCCCCAGTGCACGCTATTATGATGGGCCCTAGTGCACGCTAGTTACTAGTTATGAAGCACACACACCAGCCTGCGTATATATATTTTACCAACAATGTGTTGGATTGTACAGTCGAATGAGTTACTAGTATTGTTTTGGAATTAAAAAAAGCATATAATTGCTACTGACTATTTTATCCAAAAAAAAAGAAAAAAAAAAAAAGAAAACCATGATGGAAATGGGTTTGCCTTTTCAAGGACATATATAGCAAATGGCAACATTTTTAATTTAATGTGAGTTCTTTAAACTCACGTGTATTTTCCACCCCAGGGGCCCCAGTGCAACTGCACTGCCTGCACTGTCTATATTTACGCCCCTACATCAAGACCATCTCACTAGTTATGCAAAGAATGCGGTAGCTGCATCACTCATACACATTTCACATTTGCTCAGGGCTTTTGCATTTCCTGTTCAGGGAGACAATGTATGAGACCTCGCTCACGGTCTCATGCTGCAGTGTAGTGTTGTTGTAGTGTAGTATTTAAATCTAATCAGGAAAACAAGAGCCAGCTTCTCAACAAGAGGGTTAACAAAACACAAGTGGGTGCTAAAAATCGGGAAAACTCACTGGAAAAATTAGAGAGGAAACAGAATGAGAGGTCTTTATAGTCAGTATTACTGTGTAAAACTGTCCTTCAGAAATCTGTTAACACCCAGCTTTGGGAGTATGTGTGTGGGGAGCCCTCTCTGCACTGTAGTGGTTTGGGTTTTATTATGTTAAAAAGGAGAAGAGGAGCGCTTTATGTTACCTGGTCCAACAACAAGCCCCGACAGGCTGGACAGGAAGGCCCAGCATGACCACAACACAATGAGAGCAGTGGGTGTGTTTCTCACAACTGACTGCTGGTTTGGTGGCTGATTCAAGGAGATTAATCGGGACCCGCCCCCCTCACTTTTCTACTCAAAATATGTTGTAAACAAGTGAGTGCCATTTCCACCAAAATACTGCCAAACTACTGATTTATGTTGGTTTACTTTGTTTAACTTGAAGCAATGGCTTTTCTAATGTGCAATCGGTAAGAAGGGAATGTTTCAAACAAACAAAAAAAGAAGGGAAGGCAATAATAAAAAAAGAAAAAGAAAATTGTTATATGATCTCAGTAATGAATTCATCATTAAGGTAAGCAGTGGTGGTGCTTTGGTGGGCCTGAGACAAAATACTGTAGCAGGTTGAACAGTTTAACGATATGTTTTGATCTCACTGAGGAAAAGAATTAATTCGCCAATGAAAGGGGAAAACTTAAAACAGTCCAATCCCAGCTAACAGCTTGACTTTCTAGGGACAACCTTTCCTCTGAAGGCAGGTACATTTTTTTTTTAAAGGAAATTTGTCTTGAGCATGCAGAGGTGTAGACTTGCTTGAGTTGGATATAAGTCACAAAAATAATGACTTGGGAATCCTGTGATAAGAGGTGACTCCCTACAGACATGAAAGTGTCAAGTTTTTACCTGGAAGAATCCTGGAACAAAAAGCAACAGGCAGGCCTTGCATAGCCACACACCATAAAATAACAAAGACTTGCAACTGACTTGCAATTTGGTTCCCAAATTTCCCATAAATGGTGACTTGGCTTGGACTTGGACCTGCTTCGACAAGAGTTGAGTCTTGAGACTCAGAGTTATCTCCTTTTACTTGGGACTTGATTTGGACTTGCCTCTGCAGACGCCAAACACGGCTCTGTGGGCATCCTGTCAGTAGGTTAACGCCAACGCTTCCCCTCCCTCAGCACAGGCGGCAGGGGCACTGACAGGCGCATGCGCGCTGTGGGTGTCAGCGGGTTGGTTGGGCTTGTGTTTACAGCTCGGCTGGATGCTGTTGGCTGCTGATGCTATTGGTAAAGTGCAATGTCGTGCCAGCCGCCGTTGGAATAAATATAACTGTGGGAATAAAGGTAAGCTGTGGTGCGCATTTTCTTCACCTTCAAAGTTCAATGCGGCTGTCTCTTCAGGTGTGAAGAATTGTAGCTACATTGTTGGTTGTAACTGCCAGGGTAGCATGGCTAGCAGACGTTAGCTAGCTAGCTATACAGTAACGTTAATGGCCTGTATGAAAGCTCCCTCCAGCGACGACCTGTCAGCGGATTTATTCACCAAATCATCGCCAATGCCCTTAAGTAGCAGTTTGCACTAATTGGCTTATGGTGAGTGGGATAGTTTAGTTAATTGGTCACTGTGTAGTTAAACATTTTTGTCGGACTTTGAATCGATGGCTGCTCAATAGCTATGTTGGCTAACGTTAGGCAGGTTGGTAAGGGCTAACAGGGGCAATAAGTTAACACTAGAGCTAGCTACACTAGACTCGCCCAACGTTACCATCAAATTAAAATGAGTAACCGTTGGTTAAGTTATCTATTAAAGAGCTGTGGTGTTTGAAATGTGTCGAGGCCCCAGGAGGCTTAACAGGCTGCGCTGACATGTAGCAGGTTTGCTTGTATCCAGATTAAGTGGTGCGACCAGAAATTAAAGCCAATTGATGTTTGCTGCCAGTAACTTACATCTGCATGTTAAACAGCGAATAACCCATCTGGAGTAGCTGTGACTACTCTAAATTGTTGAGCAACACATTTTTTTCTCTGTATTGGTTGTCCGGATTTATTTGTCACTGTTAATATTTCAGGGCGGAATGACAGCTGGGTGTAAATACTGTGTGTATATATTCTGGTATGGTTTATGGTTACTGTACTGTGAGTTTTTGTGGCATATGCACCTATTCAGTAATACTTTACAATGCACTGGTCATCACATCAACCTATCCTTGGTTTAGGCTACTTTAACACACACTTAATGAGTTTTTTCCCCCATTGTTATAACAAGACAAGGTGAAAACCATTCATTGTGTAACTAGGCTTTGACAGAGAATCTTTGTTTAAAGCTGTAGCAGTTAATAGTTGCTGCTGTTCTGTTATTGTCACATGATATGGGAGGGACCAGCAGGGATTGTTTTGAATAGTTTCTGTGGTGGCACGCAGAGGAGAGTTGTCTGCTGTGAGGCATTGCCTGAATGAGCTTGATTTTTACGTGTTGAATGAACCCCATTGAATCTTTTTACCAGTCCCCCTAGTTAGGCACAGAAACACTCATTACAATTACACAAATCAAGGCTATAATACATTTACAAACTATCGGTATAAGTGTACAATTATGTGAATAACATTTTCTTAATGCATTATCTTCTTGTACAAGAACTTTGTGCAGAGTTAACACCACACAGCTCTGTCTGTCAGTCAGTGAGTGGTGCATGTTGTGCCAACACAAACTATGTTGAGCACGTAATCCATTTGTACCGAGTTATATTCTATTTTATATATTTATCTCACTTTCTACTGATTATGAGACACAATTAGTTACCGCAGCAAACTCTGTTGTTAGCATAATGCCTAAGACTACTGCCAAGAATAGGATTGTTTATAGCAGTAGCTCTTGTCTCTTTGTGATTTGAAATACTTCCTGGCAGTGGATTGCATACATGGTAACAGTGAGCTTAATGTGCCAACTGTCACTTCACTTGACTCAGTTTCTGTTCTACTTCCTGAAACTCAGGTATTACAGTAAAGCCTCATGCAGGTGGGACAAAAAACACATAACCCAGATTTGTGTGTATGCAAATATTTGCCGTTTTAACAACAATCAATGTGTGTACTAGAGGAGGGGAAAGGTCGGTGCTTCATCAGCTATACTTTCTATTATGTTTTTTTAAGCCAATATGAGTATGATCTATTTTCCTACACATTTGGGCTGATGCCAGTACTGTACTGATACATGCATTTTTAACATTGGTCTTTGTACAAATACTGGTGCATAACACAAAACCTTTCCAGACATGCCTATTTGTAAGCAAGTGTTTAAAAAATTAGACCAGAATGATTCTGTTGATCATTATTCAGTCTGAGGAATTACGGTAACAAGTGCATCATTTGTCATTCAGCAAAGTTAACACTATTAATGATACTAACAGTGTTAAGCAATTCTATCAATAAATAGAAAAGGCAAAAGAATGTAGCTTCTCATTTGAAGAAAAAAAAACAGAAACATAGGAACATTTCAGCATCCGCATGTCAGCTTCTTCTCTCAAGTCAGACATAATAAATACAGATCTTATGAACTTATGAACTATAATTATATACGATAAATACAACAGCCCTGCTCAGAAGCAAATGTCTTATCTAATGCCCAATGCAGTGTCTGTTGAGATTCCACACATGTTCTCTTTGTGTGTCTCCTTGCATCCCTCCTATTATAGCTCTATCTGTAATTGAGTTTGGACTGAGCCCTGAATGTTCTGAAATCCCAACAACGTCCCTCTGATGCACCTGTCATTTTGGGAGCTGGTGGAGACTGAATGGCGGGGAGTAGGGGTGGGGGGGGTCTGGCTTCAACTGTAGTGGATTTGTGTTTCCTTGCAGTTGCTGCGGCTGAGATGAAAGCAGGCTATGTGGGGTCAAAAGCATGGAAATAGCTATATTTCATGGCTTAGAGAGGAGTTTAAAGCTACACAGAAGTGTAAAGAATTTGTTAAGGCACTCGGTAACATCTGCAAAATGTCTTCCTCGCTTATTGTTGACTCAACACAAATCACAGTTTTGAAACATCGACGATGAGCTTGGAGGAAATACTGTGTTTTTGGTGGCATTAGGCAATGTCTGCGTTAGTAACTGTGTGGAGTCATTCACTGTTCTACAACTTGAAAATAAAGTGTATAAATAAATAGTGTTTGCTGATTCAGCTTGTTGTCTCAACTGCTGAATTGGCTGTTTCAAGCTAGAGGTTTATCTGTCAATTTAACAAATGTAAATGTAGCTGGTATTGTACATTAGATAAAAGTATTTGGAGTGATCGTTGAGGGAGTGTTTCCACAGTGCCAACACTTTCTGTAGAGCTTTATGGAGATGTTTTTTGCTTGATTCAGTAAAGCATCAGTGATGGGAATTTTACACTTGATGGCTCCAGTGACTAACCTACTTTCACCAAACTTCTTGCATCTAAAATCAAAGCCTGTTTTCTCGATAAGTGATCTCTGTCTCAGTGGGTAGTACTGTGTATTGTCCTGTAAAAACACACTGCTAATAATTCCGACCAGATAAGTCAATGTTTGCTTTAATAACATTTAATGACTTACCCTGAGACACATAGTTAATATAGCCTTTATTTAAAATTAATCAGTTTCCTCACATTATTCAGACCTCCAGTCATCACCCCAGAAGGGCTAGAACTTTAATCCGTGTTATGAATCACTGACTGCTTATTATTTTACCATTTGATTTTTTTTTTGTATTTGTAGGAAAGGCTGATTATCTTTTTTTAGATTTCATGATTTGAAGGATCAGTGATATTTCAGTCCTCAGTTTAGATATTTAGATGCTTCCTGATCAACTGGAGTAGCAAGCAGTTTATTCACAGACTGACATGTAATGCCCACAAATGTACTCTGTGTTTTCAGTTCCTTATATAGTCACGTTGCATCCATGCTACTTCTTGAACCCACAGCCAGTCCCTTGAATTGTAAAAGTCTAATGTAATATGGAGTAAAAACACAAAGTAGTTCAATGGTAATGGATAATAATTAAGTAAAACATGGATTAGAAATTAGGCAACCATGACCCCCTCTGTTGTTGGCCAATTTTTGTTCCTTTTTAAAAAAGGATAAAAAGAGGATAAACTCCTATATGTAATAAAATTAATCCCTGTTGTTAGGCCTAAATGATTACAGAAATGCAACTGATTACATTACACCCTTAAATAATGTCAGTATTTATTTGGCTGTGGTCATTCGTGGTCTGGTATTTTGAAGGTAATGAATTTTCTCTCACTTTTGCAGAATATACATAAAATGGCCATATAATAAACCTACTCTTTCCTTTTAACCGCATATTAGCCAAGTATCGGTGACACTTGCTGCTTTCACTTCAAGGCCTAACACCCTTGTTGTTGGAGCGCACACACACTTACACACACAGGTGTCAAGTTTCCTTTTATAAGCCATAATTCTTTCTGAATAAACCAGCAGAGATACACCACTGCTAAATGAATGTCTATGAGTAGCCACACATTGTGCAGCTCAGTATCGGCAGCTCCATTTCAGAAGTTAGCTGCTAGCTAGTGTGAGCGTGTTATTTATTTATTTTTTTTCCTCAGTCATGTGAAATTGTTTTGTTGAGTGTGAGGCATGCAGAGGTTTCATTCCTGGATAGCAGACTGGGAGTCTGTGCTCTGCTGTGGATCTGAATTGAGATGATTATTAGATGCTCACAGAGTACAAACAAGATGTAAATTAGGGACTGTGTGTGTGCAAGCTCGTTTAGAGCTCCTCAGTTTCTTTTCTTTCTCTTCCCTTTTACACCGTACCTTGTGACTCACCTTGTTGTAGTTCAGTTTTTTCTGTGATTCTCTCTCCCTTTCCTCTCAGTCTCTCCCTTCCTCCCTGCTATCTCCGCCTGGCTGAAATCACTGCTGTGAGGCGAGTCGAAAGGGACTGTGTTGCAAGCCTGAATGCTCTCTGGCTGTGTCTGGCTGTGTCTTCCTCTCCCTTGTGAGGTGCACGCAGGGCCCAGCTGGCAGCCCAGAACAGCCCATTCAGCTGGAGAGTGGTAGGGAGAAAATAGGAAAAAAAAGAAAAGACAAGCGTAGGTTTCCTTCGTGCACATTTTTACACATGGATTGACATAAGATCAGTTTGTTACAGACTCAAATACTTTGCTTCTGTTTCTAACTGCGACAAACAGCTAAGAGCGGACACACTTGTCAGTCATTTAATCCCAAAATTAAACTGTGCTCTGTATGATCTGATTGCAGGACACACCCAGACTACATCAGCAGCCTAACTGCTGTTATCGCTTTGTGTATCAGCTGAGTTGGTAAAGCTCAGCCCGCTGCCCTACCACACCAGACAACTTGGTTTGCAATCCTGAAAAATACAATTTGGTGCCTGATTGCATCTTGTCACTAAATATGTGCTTGCTTGATGCTGTTCATTTTGAAACCATACTCATGTACTCAGTATCACATTGTAACAGCCACTGAACCCATTTGCCGAACTTTGTCTGGATCCAGCTTCTCAGATGTGAAGATTTGCTGTTTTTCTTTCCCATAAATGATAGTAAATTTAATGTTTTTTGTTTTTGGATTGGTGGTCAGACAACACAAGCATTGGGATTGGAATTTGGGATTGGCATTGTTCCTTGTTTTCTGACATTTTATATATATTATGTATTATAAATATTTGCGGTTTGAGTGTGGACCAAATGAAACACTGTAGATGACGAGGATCTTGTTGTCATGGTGACACACACAACAGTCTTCCATCAGAGGAAACTGCTTCCTGCTTCTCTTCTCTTTTCAGCTCTCTAACATGCAGGTTCATCTTCCCTTAGACTAAAGGAAAAAGGGAAATATATCAGAAGACAGTCAAAGAAAAGATAAGATTTACAATGCGAGATTTAAAACAAAATGTTTACAACAACGAATGAAACAGACACAAGAGGTTGAGAAATCAAGAGAAAGGGTGTGGCTGGAGAAAAATGAGTGAGAGGGAATGAAGAAACAGTCTGCTGCTCTGTATTCCAAAACAAGCTGGTGTTGCAGTGAATGTGATGTGCAAAAATTAAATGAAACGGAGCAACTTGAACTTCTAAAAGTTGAAGAAAATTGAGCCTAGAAATGTCCTCCACGCTAAGACATTTAGGAACCTTTAAAGATTTTAGGTAGGAAATGCTATTGCTAATTTTGTAACAATCTGCAGCATGATATGCAATGGATTGTGTGTCTTGTTGGAAGTGCACCAAGGCGCTGAAAAGGCTGATAACGAACAGTGTGACTTGGCAGGAGCAGGCAGAGGGCTGTTGCTGTGGCTAGGGAGGAAAGCAGGGTGACAAGGCAACCATTATAAGCCTGTTGGAGCCGCCAGCTAGTCAAAGACAGGGTTTATGAGGTTTGTGTGTGCATGCACATGTGTGCCTGTGGGTGAGTGCTTATTTGTGTTCATAATACAGCTGCTTGTGTGTGTGTGTCATCCCGCATGAACAGTACTTTCTTTTCTGTTTATGTATGCATGTGCGCATCTAGGCTCGACTGCAAAGGTTGATAGAGTTTTCAGTGTTTGCTACTTGAAACATGAATTCATTAGTGAAGCTAATTGCCACCTTTTTCAGATAACACCACAAGTTGTGAAGTCTCAGCATTTACATTGCTCTGTAGTGAACTGATAGACTCTCTGCTCTACTCTAAGTAAGGTTTATGGTGGCCAGAAAAAGGGATTGGCCACTGTCTAATTTCTTTTCAAACCAAACACAGTATTTTACGAAGATTGACAGGTGTTTCTCTTGGCTCATGGGGAGGGTTAGTATGAGGACTTATCGACTATTCAAACCAATTATTTAAGCATGTAAAAAGATGCTGCCGGAAGGCTTTATTGGTCACTGCTCAGAGGCTTTAACAATGTAAAGGACTGAAGAAAGGCTTAGATTGATTAGTTTGTTTCCATGAAAGTTCTCAAATGCTTTCATATATGTACATCAGGTATTATTATCAGCAACAGCCACTGTGGCAGAACTGACAAACAAAAGACCAGAACATGTAGAAACTCAAAGTTCATCAACACAAAAAAGAATTAGACTAATCACTCAGAGGACAAGTGTGCTAAAAATGGAAAGCAGCTGCCTTTGAGCCAAAAGTAGAGTAAACATGTGCAATGTCTCTTCAAGATTAAAAGCCTGAGAAGATGAGGAGGGACTGAGGACTGATGCAAATGTCCATGTTGGATTGCTACTGAGTCAGATGCTCTTTTTCTTTTAGACTGGTAGGGTTACTATTTGTAGTATTTTATATGTTCAAAGACATTTGTGACAGTTGCTAGACTAAAACACTGTCTGTAGTGAGTCTAAGGACAGTGACTGAGGTTATGAAATATTTTATAAAACGCAGTTTAACATCTCTGCGGACTGCTGTTGTTAGCACGCTAACTCCCACAGTTTACAACCCAACCCATGTTATATCCTGCCCCCACCCCCCCTGCTTTTGGCCTCACCACCCGAGTTCACTGTGCCATAACAAGTGCAACAGAACTATCAGTATAGTGAGGGAGCTGTCAATCAAGCACAGTCTGAATACTCCAACTCAGTCCTGAGAAGAGGTCTAATCAGGGGCTTTAAGATGAGTTGTCATTTCTGACTGAAAGCATTTTTTTGGAAAGGTAGATGTTGAGTCACTGCAGAGCTCAGCCTGTATTATAATCCCAACCATGTTATTCATGTGATCTAATAAAATGTTCTGTTCTGCAGTGTTAAAGGCCACCACTTTTTAAAATTTTAGGGTGCTTTCACTCCCAGCCTGTTTGGTGTGGTTCAAACAAGAGACCGGACCAAAATCGGTTGAAAATGTGGGTCTTGGTCTGGTTCCAATAGGACACTGGATTTTATAATAGTGGATGTTTGATTTTAGAATAATTCAAGAGCTAAACTACTGTTAAATACATCTGCCGATTGTGAACTCAGGAAAGTGATCGCTTGATCTGTATGAGACGTGTGTATGTATATGTATATATGTGTGTGTGTATACACACACACACACACACACACACACACACACACATATACATATATATATATATATATATACATATATATATATAATCATAATCATTTGGCAACATTTGAGTGCTGGGATTTTCTGATGACATTAGAAAGTGAAAAGGAGGTAAAACAGCAGTGTGTTGGGCTTGTGTGCTCTGTGTATTGTAGCAGTTCCTCCTTAAATAGTGAGTGAAACATATCTTCTGTCCATTGTTGATCCAGTTGCAGTCATGACTATAATGCTCACAGTCAGTTATTTCTTCGTTGGTTCTTTGAGATACTAGAGAAGTTAAATAAACACATAAGGTGCTCTAAAGTTCTGCATAACTTGCTGTCACTTTTGATTTCCCCCCATCGGTCTATGTAGCACCAATTTATTGTTTGTAGGAAGTCAGGGTGAACACGAAACAGACAACAACTAAAAGGCAACAGCATATCTTTTTTTCTAGGTCTTGGCCAGGTGAACCAAACTACAAATGTGAAACTGACCTTCAAGTTATGTGACTCTGAATTTGTGCAAAGATTAGCTGAGTTGAGTAGCATTAGAATCGAGATGGCTAATGGCTGAATACAGGTTTCAGAAGTCAAGGTGACAGTTTTCTGCACAATCTTAGGCTACAGTATGTTTCACATGACAATTTATTGTACCCTGTGACCCTGTCTTTCAACTTCAGTTTTGCAATACAAGTGAAAAACAACACCCAGGACTTTTGGATGAATACCAGTTGCTCATTTCCTCTGTTTGCTGTGAAAAGATAAGGAGAACAAGCCTAGGCTCTCAGTTTATGTTACTCAGTTTGTGTTTGGTAGTCTAATAATAAAGTTCATAACAGCACAAGATGTTGTAAAACCTTCTACTCACACAGAGATATCTCCTTATAGTGGGGTTTATTCTGGGTCAGTATAACAATGTTATCATAAGTAATGCACATTATTAACTGCTTTGACCTTTCTGCTGTAGACCTTTTTTTCTATTACTTATGTATTGTTGGACCTGCTTTGAGTAGGAAGGGCAGGGGTTTGACAAGAGACCTAAGTGGAAGAAACAGCAACTGAAACCTTCAGAAAAATATAGGAGAGCAAGGGCAGAGTAGAAGAGAGGAGAGCAATGAGGGCTGAGAAAATAGAAGATTTTTTTTTTTCGGGGGTAAGGAGGGCATGGAGAAGAAAAGAGTAGTAGAGTAGTAAAAGACAGAAAGGGAGAGGGATGGGAGAGAATGAAAGGGAGGAGTGGAGAGGGAGAAACGGACAGAAATAGCTTGTTTTGGTCTCTTCTTGAACCTCTGCCAGAACCTTCTGTTGCGCCTTTCTTCCTGTGTTACACACAATGGCACCTCCCTTTTGCAGGAGTTACCTCATGCCCTAACTGTAACAACAGAGCTTCACCTCAAACTAATTCTTACCTTATTTCTACCTCCTGTTGCCAAACCTAAACTTACAAATAGAGACAAAAAAATGATCATTTTGGTGTTGAAGTGACTTTTGACTTCGGTAAAAAGTGAAAAATATTTTCTCCTTTCTTCCTTTTTCTTGCAATCATATACCTGTTCCAAACCTTACTTTCTCTTTCCAGGTCTTTTGTTCTGTCATCAGCTGTACTCACAAATAATAATATAATTTCTTAGAGTTTGCAAACTTTTCTTTACACAATGTCATGTTTGATGGCTGACTGTATGCTTTTATCTTGTGCCACAATATGATGTTATTTTATATTGTCATTGATGGATTGATGGAGGGAGCTGGAGTGAAAGGCAGAGCTAGGGAGGAGCTGATGATGTGCAGCGTTTCCCACAGGATCTCAGCTTAGGTTCTTTGTGGTTGCGGCGACAGGCTGGGAGAAGAGTCACGTGATGCAATTAGCACATTCAGTGCATAATTATTTTTTTTGTGTGTGTTTAGATAATATATTTCTGTCAAATGTAGTGGTTGGGAACCACAATTGAATTTTTGTAAGGTGCAATACTGACGTGGAATAGATGGATGGTTGTAGCAAGCTGGCCTGTTCCTTAATTCCTCACTTTCATATGCATATTTCTTTTTCAAAGTGACACTTGCATCACCATGGCTTTGCATTGCATCAAGTAATCAAATACCGTTCCTTTATTCTGCTGAGATAGACAAAACTGCCTCAAATGACCCACAGATCCTCTTTTCCTCTGATCTCTCCTGTCTTGGCTTCTTCATTGTAGCCTGCTCTCTTGTCCCTTTCACTTGAACTAAGCTTTTTTGCTTAACCTTTCATTTGCACCCTCTTTACGCTTCTTCTCTCTTGGTTTTGTTAAGCTGCCTCACAGTTTCCTTAAGGTGTTTAAAAGACCTCTAAAAGTGAACAATCAGTGGTTTCACAATTTAGTTTATAAGTAGCCAAGTTTCCAGTTGCCTTAAAAGATGCTTTTCATGGATTTCATCACATCATGACTGTTTTCTGCTTCTTTTCTTTCTTTCTTTATTTTTTTTCTTTTTTCTAGGTGATTTTGCTCATCATCTCCCACCACTTCCTCCTCCCGTCTTCCATTCATGAGCAGCGTGGCTGAATTTAACAGCGGCAGCCATGGATGACAAGGGCTCGGTGGGGAAGATTAGCGTGTCTTCGGACTCAGTGTCCACTCTCAACAGTGAGGACTTTGTCCTTGTGTCCCGGCTGGGGGACGAGACACCCTCCTCCACTAATAATGGTAGTGATGACGAAAAGACAGGACTGAAGGTAAGGATGGTTGGGTGTAGGTATGGACGAAAGCACAAGGGAGAGAAGGGAGACTTCAGAGCTGTACTGGTCAAATCTTGGTCAAGTTTAGGTGCTGAGTATCACTGGTCTGTCAACATTTACAGTGATAACAAGCTCATGGGCCTTTCCTAGGATGAATTTCATGAGTATGCTCAATACTGACAATAAAACAACTGTAACTGTTTCAAAATACCATTAGGATAAAAAGCCAGAGTGTGCTGTGGTCTAAATGGTGTCATATCGGCACTCTTTTTTTGTAATAGTTAAACTGATTTAGGAGTGTATCTCAGGACCCACAGCATCAAAACATCTTGATGTTCATTTTATCTTTACCTACTGTATTTGTCATCAGTGTAACTGGTCGCAGTCCATGCATATTCCATTGCTAACAAGTTGTACTCATCACTCACATGTCAAGAGAGCTCCCGTCCATCTTTTTAAACATGCTGTCTCACACTCTAACCATAAGTCTAACCATTTCTTGTTTTGCTCTTTTCCACATTCTCACTCTACCTTCTTCTCATAGTTAGTCTTAGATGTTTGCGTTTTATCTTTTGGTGTCCCTTTTTCATTTGCTACTTACAGTAAGGAAACCCTTAAATCCTTATTAACGTTGTGTGCACATCACCAGAAATTGAGAGCACATTAAACATCACAGGCTTTGTTATCTGTCAAACCTGTGAAGAATTACATTTGTTTTCCGAGTTCTTCCCCTGTAAATTGTCTGTATTATTTAAGTAGGTAGGGGTAGTGGAAAAAGACAGGTGTCATCTTTGCAAATCAGACATCTGAAGAAAACACTTTTTTTTTTTTTTTGTGTGAACTGAAAGTTTAAGACAAGTCAGTTCACATTTTACCAGTTTGTCATCCAGCATCAGCAAGATGAATGCTACTTAACTTTGGGAAAACATCTACAATCAATCGGCTGCTTCTGTTAGTGTACATCATGTTCTATCGTACCACAGTATGTCTGACATACAGTATGCCCTTTGCAATTCAGTTCAGTGCTTCATTTGGCACTCACTCAGCAGTTATTAGTTTACAAACAGTGTGGCAATGCAGCTGCGAGTGCTTTGGACTCATTGTCAGGGAAAATAATGGTGTTTTGTGAGTGACTAGGGTGTGTCTCCACAAAGAGAACGAAGACTTTCTGAGGAAAGAAATGTAGCTACCAGCCACCATCCTGTGTGTGTCCCTAATGGGTTCAGATTACTCCTCTCCTCTCCTCTCCTCTCCTCTCCTCTCCTCTCCTCTCCTCTCCTCTCCTCTCCTAGTTATCACATTTCCTTTTATTGAATTTACTTATGTAGCTGGCTCGCATGTTCATACTGTTTCCATTAGTTTATATCATTACTGTACCTGTGTTTCTTTGTGAAGGAGGGCATTGTCCACTTGATGTTGTAAAGGTACCAGAAGATGGCGCCAGCAGAGCATGGATGTTGTGTATTCAGCTGATAGGAAGAGGTTCACACTTTCTTTTCCTGTCATTTGCTTGGAGATGAGAGAATATGATTTTGCATATTGCACGAGTACAGAGTCTATTAAAGGATCACAATTGTTTTGATGGTAAACCGAGCAGAGGTATCAGTTTTGTGCAGCCTAGTGGCGGCTGTCTGTCTGCTGTCAGAGAGAGGACAAGCGGTACCCCACACACACACCCACTGTTGTCAGTATGTAGTGGTGAAATCACTCCATTCACCGGCACTTGGTCATCCAGATATCATGTATTGGTTTTTCGCCGCCAACACACTCTTGTGCACATTTCCCTCCCAGTCAGCCCATCCAGTCAGAGAGGAGTCAGTGTGTCTAAACTTGTTGTTTGTTATGCAGGTGATTTCTGAGGAAGGGGTCAGCTTTAAGGTCAGTCTCTTCTCTCACTATCTTTCCTTTCCTCCTCTTCTCTCTGTACCTCTTTCTTGCTTGTATCTATCTGTTCTTCTCTCTTTCTGTGATGTGATCCCGTGGTGATTCTGTCTGTGATTATTTGTGCTCTATGTATTTTTGGCGGCTGTTGAGTGATGGCCCTAGCCAGCCTCTTTAACACTTAGGTTTTTATGATGGTAATGATAGACATTCTCACATATAGGGCTGTAGGTGTACTTGACAACTGCCCAGGCTTTTAGCACTACCTGTAAATCACAAGACCTGCCACAGCTGCATAGTGACGCAGTTATGTCAGATGTGTGAACCTAAATATAGAATTGATAGCTGCTTTACATCAGTCTTCAAATAATAATCTTTTTTTCATTATATTGCACTAGAACTATTGACACTGTAGTTGTACTGTAGTATCCATCCTGCTCTAGATAATTGCTTGAGTGTAACAGCACTGACCTCTAAGGCACAAATATTATTTATGGCTGTCTCTACATGGAGAGCCTACTTGGAAAATTTAACCTGAATATTCAGCCATGCAATAATCACATATACGACAAAGGCTGAAAAATCAGATTCTTTATTCTGAATTGTCTGTTCCTGTCCCAGCAGGCAGGGAAAATGGGGCCTTGCCTCCTTTTGTGGCACCTCATGGTTTGTCCAGCCTTAAACTTACTCTTTGATTGCTGTTTTGGAATAAGCTCACACTTTCTAATGTCTTGATGCAGGGATTTCACAACTCAAACTCACATACCTACTAATCACTAATATTGGATGAAATGTAATGAAATCACTGCCAACATGAATCAAGGCATCTTTCCCCCTAAAACACACTGCAACCACTTGAAATGAATTACAATATCTCTGTTAAAGGCAGAGCCACTGCACATTTTTATAAAGTGTAAGACAAAATTTTAATGCAGTTAATGTAGGCTTAAAGACTAGCTTACATTTGATATGTGATTACTACAATAGATTTGTTCTGTAACAATATTTGTTCTTGTGTTTTATTAATTGTTTTTTGGGACTAAATGTGTTGCTTTTTATGCTTCTGTATGTCCCTACTCCTTGATGTGGTTGTGTTCATGTCTGTTTCTATCTGTGTGTGTGTGTGTGTGTTTGTTTCTACTCCTCTGTGTGTGTGTGTGTGTGTGTCAGATTGTGGGGAATGGAAGTGAGCAGCAGCTCCAGAGGGAGTTAGAGGATGTCCTCATGGACCCATCGGTAGCTGACACTGGGCTCGCATCAGAAACAGGAATGGACAGCCTTGGTGGGGGCGACCATGGCCTTCTTCCCACCACAGCGTCATCTGTACCGCCAGGCTCTGATCCTCTGAGCACACCACCACCCAAGTTGGAGATGGTGCTTCCTGTTCAGACAGCTCAGGAGAGTGAGCTGAATGAGAGGTCGTACCGAGGTGAGCCATGATGTGACGTTTCTTATCCTCTTTTCTTGTGTCTGTCGAAGCTCACACAATAGTAATATCTACTTCATCTCATTTCTACTTTGCAGAAGGCAAGTCAGGTTATCTCAGATGAGGAATAATGTTGATGTACAACCATAAGATCATAATAGTAGTCATAAAATAATCAAATCATTTGCCTTTTCTTTCCTGTACTCTCCTTTCCACCCTTCTCCCAATCCATTGCTCCATTGCCCCCTTGCAGCAGATGAATCTTCATCAGAGGGCAGTCCTTGCAGTCCCATTCCCGATGAGGACAGCGTTGTGTTCAGCCAGCTGACATATCTGGGGTGTGCCTCGGTCAACGCCCCCCGCAGTGAGGTGGAGGCCCTCCGTATGATGAGTATCCTCAGAGGGCAGTGCCAAGTCCCCCTGGATGTCACACTGTCTGTGCCAGGCGTGTCCGAAGGCACTGTCAGGTAGGGGGGACATATGGATGATTAGTTCCAGTTCTACAGTGTGCTGTAACATACGTGTGTGTACATACAATATGCAAATACTCAGCGTTTACATGTCATACAGTACACAGACGCATAACAAATACCATCCTGCAACAGCGACTTTTAACATATCAAATGGCAACATTTTTTGTTTATGTTCTAACAGGTTGCTGGACCCCCACGCTAGTACGGAGATCGCCAACTACCCTATCTATAAGATTCTGTTCTGTGTGCGAGGCCATGATGGCACACCAGAGAGCGACTGCTTTGCCTTCACTGAGAGCCACTACAATGCTGAGATCTTCAGGATCCATGTGTTCCGCTGCCAAATCCAAGAAGCGGTGAGGATTCACTCATTAACTGATTGATTGTTGTTGTTTAACTTATGTGTATTATTTGAAGATACATTTATCAGTTAATATGTGGTTTCAAGAGTCTTAGTTAGACAAATGAAGTGGATATCTTCCAAAGTTAGTCTTTTTAGTTCAAAATTCCTTCTTTTTGTTAGTATGCTCCCACTGCAGCTCAACAGGAAAACACTGTCCAGGGAAACACAAAGAGGGGATTGCTATACTAAAAAGACTGTAACTTTGGAAAATACTCACTTTATTCAATGAACTCACAGTGATGAACCTCATATTAGCTTCTGATAAACTTCTTTTAAAGGCCAGTATGAACAGGAGGAAAGATTACAGCAAGCAAAACCTGATCAATGTCCATACGGGCACCTGACTATTGTTTTCAGTCAGACTTAAATAACTGTGAACCTATCCTTTAACACAAACTCACACTTACAAAAAAAACCCAGTAACAAGCAATGTTACTGCTGTTCAGACAGTGGACCAAAGGGGGAGCAAAAACTCTTCTTATAAATGCTCTGTGTTTCACATGACACTGTCTTTTTTTTCACACTTTTTCTGTCTCTTCCACTCCGCACATACATGTGTACACACTCATATTGCCAGCAGTGTTCTGGTTGACTGTGTCTTAAATTGTTGATTTCGCTGTAGCCTGTCCCTCAGGGTTCAGTGTCAGTGTGGGTGCTTCCTCAGTGGTCCCCAAGGGAATATGTCATGCACTGCAGGCTGCGCTGCAATGCACATGTACACCATACACAAACACGAAGTACAGTCAATCCCCCTAGCTAACTTATAGGAGAGAGGGAATGCCATTGCTTATAGTAGGTTCAGCAGAAATATAAAAAAAGAGAACCCACTCATGAAACTGGGTTAAAGTACTGCTTCCGTGTTCAGTGACCTGATTTCTCCCTCGTGGAAGCACTCTCCTTCAATGTCACTAAGAGCCCCCAGACAGACACTGCTTTATCAGTCCCACATCATCGTACTATCCAGTTTCCCAGACACCCACCCGTAACACACATGCTCACACTAAAACACTAACGCGTACACACACACAAATCTACACGCAGATAATCCCCAGTAGTAATTCACTTCTTTATTAAGCAACCGGACATCTCTGTCTTTGGCTCCCTCTTCCCTCTCTTCTTCCTCTTGCACCCACCCCTCTCTTCCTTCCAAACCCTCATCAACAAACTAATCTACAATGCCTCCTTTTTTGGGCCTCTCATTTGCACTATTAGACTGGAGTGATTCAGCCCATTGGTTGCCTCCTCGTTTAGAAAAAAAAGCTGCTCTAGTCATATGCCTCACATTATCCTCAAATCCTCTGTAAACTACTCCTAAGACCATTTAAGCCGTTGTATTTATTCATTAAGGTGTTTTACTTTATTTTGAAATATATTTTTGGACACTGTAGCCATACCTAATAGATGCATATTTGTTTTCAAATGATCATCTTTTTAAAATTAATTTTCTGACACACATATCTCCCGATCTGTATGTACTGAGGTAACCTTGTAGCAGGCAATCACAGCTGGACTAAAACTATTTACTGTCTTATTTGCCTCAGCTGTCTCATTTGCTTCAAGCAAGTGACCCAATTATTTAATCAAATTGAGAAGAGCATCTAAAGCATTCTTTACCCATAATTTCAAAAATACGACAACTTGGAAAGAGAAATAAGACACTTAAGACAAATTCATTTCCTTATTTTATTGAAGTTATCACTCTAAGTAATTTCAGGTTTTGTAATCATATGGTTTTTTTTGGAGATTCTGTGTAATTTCTTTTTCTAAACAGACTTGTGGATTTTCGAGTGGAACTTTTCATACATAAAGCAAACCACCTCCTCAGTCCTACTCTGCCTCCTTCGTGCCAGACCTCCTAGTCAGGCCCCAAGGCTAGTTTCTAACAATCCCCAGTTTTCTGGTGTTGATGGTGATGCAGAGCCTCACTGAGTCTAATACCCAACACCTCCCCTTTGTGCCCATAAACTTGCTGCTCCTGTCCAGAGATGTTGTATGTCTAGTGCGGTTTGATTCACATCAGTACGGCTTCATTACATTTGTTTCACTCAAGTGATTTGGACTCCAAACACAAATTAAATCACATGTTCAGAGAGACAAACACAAATTGGGCACTGACAAATGGATACAGATTGTTGCCGTGACATCAGTTAAAGATGTCTCAAAGCTTCATGTCAGTACGCACATAAAGATAATGCTGCCAAGTACGAAGAAATAAGAATATCCTGGACGGTAAGTAAAAACAGTGCAACACGATACTTAACAAGTTCCAGATCTTTAAAGCCTAGAGTTTGTTAGATAAAGGCTGATTTCAGAACACCTTAATTGCATTTTATAAGAAATCTGAGGGTAAAACAGGAACATTTAAACATTTCTTCAACAGTTTATTTGACATATTTTGAGATGCTTTCTTGAGTTTGCATAAAAATACAAAAATAAACAGTAACAGACCCTTTGAATGGTTGAGAGAAAAGGTTAAAACTTAATAGTTCAGCTTTAGTTAGATTTTGTGACACTGCAACACAAAACGAAACTATGTGGGATTAAACAACTCTCCTTGTAGACAGAAATAGAAACAAATTAGTTTGACAACTTTTGTGGAATCAAGTGTTTTCTACATGCTAATGCGTTGATCTGCCTTATTTTGTCTCGTATGTGGTAATTTACAGTTTGGCTGAAGAAGAAACACTACATTAAAAAGACAGAATAGCAGAATCTTTCTTGTGTTATAAGAGCAACACCCAATATCAGCCTATTTTTGTAGTACAACGATCCAAGTCCTGATAGAGCTCCATCACACTGCATACAAAGAATAAAAAGCCTTTTTGCAGACATCTGAAACTCTAGCATTGATTGGAAGAGTACAGAACAATAATTCTATTGTTTTATTTGTCGTAATTTCATCAGTGCAGGGGGTGACCACCATCTAACTCTACTCATTTCCCATTTCTTACATCCATTCTCCAGTTTTTTCTGACTAAATAAACCCCCTGCGATGTCCTAACATCCTTCTACTGCACCGAGAACATAACAAAGGCTTTGTGTAGGAGAGGTTAGAAGCTGCTTTATACTCTGGCCTTAAAAAAAGCAAAAGAGCGTCGTTATTTATTGATAACAGCAGTTTCCCCACACCATCTCTCAGTCACTAACCTCCAAGCTCTGCTGTTTACCAGAATTAGAGATGATCCAAAACCACTGTGCTGTGGGCCTCTAGTTGGGGGAGCGCTCTGTTTATTATCACACACACGTCTGTGTAGTAATGATCAAAAATAAAATAAATGCAAAGCTCCCAAATGTTAAGTCCTGTGAGTGGAAAAGTACATTTAGTGAATGTAAATAAATCATTACCACCCCGTTTTCCACACTTGGCAGTGTTAAGACCCCCCCCCCCCCCCCACACACACACACACACACACACACACTCTGCTCCTCTTTGGGGTTGGAGATTTAGCAGAACCCTGCAGTCTCTGAGGACTGAGTTGTCTCTGTTTAATGTTAATAGGAACAATACCTCCACACTCAGATTCACAGGCAAATATGAATCAGCATGTTGATTAAAACTCAAAATGGTTAATAGGTTGGTGGGTCTGCTGTCAGTAGAGTAGTGGGTCATTAGGTAAGCTTTTTAGTGCCCCATATCACAAAATGGCAATAACAGATCTGCAGAGGTTTGACTGAGTTTTTTACTCAATACTAATGACTCAGTTATTACTTTGCCTGGTGCAGATATTTTTGGCTTCCAAAACTCCATTTTATGGTCCACAAGACATTTCTGCTACAGAAGCTGTATAGTAATTTGCCTTGTAATACCTTCATCTCTGCAGTGGATGTTTTTATATTGGATTACTGCTTTAATTAGCTAACTGACTTGTCAATGCTGTCTGTATCTATAACTTAAGGCAACAGAGGGGGGATGGGGATTGGCACAGGAAGAGTTTCTACTGTCTGTGAATAGAGGTCAATAAAGGTCACGACTGCCTATTCAAACACAAATTAATAGGTGCTTGGAGGGAATGTGTTCCACTGAACAAAGTAGTTGATGTATTGAAAAAAGGACAAGTACTCTTGTTTCATTTCAAAATTACCCATCAAATAACGTCAGCTCAAACACTTTCTGGATCTGATTGGACAAATGAACCACTTGGACTATCTTTGCTTATTACATAAAGAATATTCACTGATTTCACTTAGTAGTGCACTTCATTTTTTTACCCTGAAAAGAACTGCAGGTTTATTCATTTTGAAGCTATTATTTTTCTTAGCTAACACAAAAGAATAAACTACAGGTCACATGATATCTCACTCATACACACAGTAACATCCATCTGCGTGTTTAGTGTATATGGGAAGAAGAGTGTACAATCTATCACTGCAGTTTTACAAACTCTTGTAATTTATTAGTGTTTGGGTTGGAACGTTTTGAGGGCATGATAAAGAGCTTTATGTCGTTATTTCTGTGTATATATCCTTTGAACAGCCTTGTGTTTACACAGTATTGTGCTTAGTTTAACAGTGTGCACCTTTGTCCGGATAGTGGATTGTATGTATTTGTTATTAGCCCATTCCATTATAGTGGCTTAATGTTGTGTTTATTATAAAGTGTTTTATGTGCGTGTACCTTCCTCCTGCAGGTGAGTAGGATACTGTACAGCTTTGCCACAGCGTTTCGGCGGTCAGCTAAGAAGGCAGTTCTGTCATCTCAGCAGGCTGCTCCACTCACCCCTGACAGTGACTTGTTTACCTTCACTGTCAGCCTGGAAATCAGGGAGGATGATGGCAAGGGTACTTTCAGGTGAGACATACATTCACGCATTATGTATTTTTACTTGGGTACATTATGTAACACCAGCTTTAATCGTCAAATCTAACCAGTAATGCATGCCTTGGACAATGTATATCATTTTGAAAAATTGGAAAATATATAGAAACCTTAAACATCTTCATCATTAATCATTTTATTTGTGTGGCACCATCATTACAACAAAATATGTAAGGAGCTTTGAATGAGAGTGGCCACCAAATGACCCAATTTCCTCACCAAATTATCCACGTCACGCACGTAAACACAGGGACATGCAGCCCTACTTTTGTTCAAAGTTAGCACACTTTTGGATGACCCAGTTACAAAAGTCACAAACCTCTCTGGGGTTGACAGCATGTGGGGTATATACTACTCATGAGGGAAGCATCATCTTATTGGTTTATATTAAAAAAAAAACAATGTGTCAGTAAATGAAACATGAAAATGATAAAACTAACTGTGAAATGATGAAAATATCACAAAAGAAGAAATAAAGAGGATCACAGATGAAAAAGAGAGACTGAGGAGTCCTTCCTGTCTCACAGTAGACTGATTTTTTTTTACCACTTCTAGTAATTAAGATCACACTCTTTTTCTCACATTGATAAGAGAACACGGCAGGAAGTTCCTGTTTGCTCCATTCAGCACATCTTTCCTGACCTTTATTTTGTTTACCCCATATTCCTGAGTCACTTCCGTGTGTTCCCAAACAGCCCTAGATACTCGGCTTATTTGGAAAACAAAACAAATAAAAAATGCCTGGATTATTTTTAGCCAGCACATATTTCCTCCTCATTAGCTCTTGTTTGATTATTTTTAGTGTGCTGACTTCCAAGCAAACAGCTCTGACATGCAAGCATGTCATTTTCTTGTGGAAATAAGATATGGAAAGAATGCTCTATAGAATAGTGTAGATAGTATAATATCTGTAAAATAAAATACAAGTAGAATATATTTAAATAATATTTCCTTTAATAGGGCGTAAACAAGCCTGTTTATCTGTAGTCAGACGACATATTTACAGTGTAAAACCCTGACTCAGTCTGATAGTCTAGTTGACTGAGCTGTGTCTGGTACATCATGTCCCTACTCACAAAGAGACATGTTCCAGTTGCAATAGATTTCAAATTGACTAATGGATGTTTCTTTTACTCAAGAAGCTCCATACTTAAGGGTTTCTTCAGTGTTTCAGTGTTGATTACTGTTCCTGTGTCAAACCTGGTTCTTTTCCTGTTTGAAAATGGCTCTTATGTATGCTTTTCTTATGATAAATGGGTCTATTGTGAACATGAGCCATGGTCTTAAATTTATCTTCAGTCAGACTGGCTGATCTGCCACGTAATTTAACTATGCTTTTGTCACATTCAACTCTTGTTTTTTTTTTATTGATAATCTTTTTGCTGTTAAAAATATGGTAATATTTCTTGTTTTCACATATTCAGTGCTGTAGCAAAAGACAAAGACAAGCAGAGCTTCAAGCTGCGTGCAGGAATGGACAAGAAAATTGTCATTTATGTCCAGCAGACCTCCAATAAAGAACTGGCTATTGAGAGGTAAAATAAAGCACAAACACAAGCACATACACTCACACACTTGTACACTCAAGACATGTTCAGAGTAGCATCCTCAGAGGTACTAGTTTACTATACAGTGCCATAGGATCACTGGATGTTGATTTCCGTTTCATGTGTTATTCATTGTTCGTTAATATTCAGGTCCTTGTGATCAGTGCTCTTTTTAAGTTTCTTCTCATTAACCAAGAGAACCCTTTGGTATGTAGACAGCACTACTTTCAGAAGATTTATTCTGAAATACAACAACCAAGACAACAGATATATTTCTAAACATAATAAAAACATGCAGAAAATCTAGATTCATGTAAACAACCAAGGAAATGGAGGGTATAAGTTAAAATTTGTGTCACTCTGGAATTGTCCTGTAAAAGGAAAATATTTCATGAGAGAATCTGTCATGCATTTGACAGACTGACAGAGATTCCTACAGTTGAGATTTGTCTGCTTAACATGACCAGACATTCATATGAAAGGAATCACTCAGCTATATTTAATAAACACACACCGGTGAACATCTTTACATCCGCGTGTCGGTCGATGTCAGGTTTAAGTGTTCCAGCACAGGTTGTAAGACGGTGATTGATGTGAGTCTGTGTCCGAGGCTCCTCATTTTCCACATTTTAATAAATCTGTTGAAATGTAAACATTCCATCACCTTTTTACCGACTTCCATTTTCACGGTGGCTTGTTATTGTTTGATGAACCCAGAGAAGGTAAGGATTGAAGTGCCGTGTTTAATATTCTCCATGTTCTGGTCTGTGTTAGAGCCGTCCAGGAAGCTATTTGCAGTAACATGTGATGGTTAACAACTGGTTTTACTCTATAGGAAGATTTATTGTTCTGTGTCTGGTTCCCGCTCTTGCTCTGTTCTTATGTAATCCTATTTATTTAGCTTTTCTCTCTCTCTCTCTCTCTCTTGCATCTCTCTGTGTATGTGTGTGTCTGTGTGTGCATGTTTGTTTGTTTGTATGTGCTGTGTGCTTTTATGTGTGTTTCCTCTCCAGGTGTTTCGGTCTCCTGCTCAGCCCAGGGAAAAATGTGAAGAACAGCGACATGCACCTGCTGGACCTGGTGGGTGACTGTTTTCATGTGTGTATGTGTGTGTCGTTGTGCGTTTGTGTGCATTTGCTAACTTCTCCCAACATGTGCCCCTTCAGGAGTCAATGGGAAAGAGCTCCGATGGGAAGTCTTACATCATCACAGGAAGTTGGAACCCCAACACGCCTCAGTTCCAGGCTGTGAATGAGGAAACGCCCAAAGGTAACAGCCAACAATCTGCCAAAAACTCAAATAAAACAATGATTTTCAACAGTTCATAGTTCATATTTCATTGGCTACTTGGTTGTTTAGTCACTCATGTTTTCACACTATGTTTGACACATTCCCAAGCATAAAAAACACTTTCCTCTGGTTGCATGAATCCCCAAATCAATCTGTGAAGGAGCAAATTTATGGTAAAATTATAGCTACACTAAATAGGCATGGAAACTGTACTTTGCTGTTAAAAATAATGTTGCGTACAATGCAGAAACTACAATATTTGAACAGATTGCACATAAATATTGCAGGTAAATCAATGATGAAACAAAGACAGTCACACCGAATGACCCAGGCACTGACTTTGTTCCATCCTTGTGCCACATGGCGTATCACCTACACCACCAATCCACCTTCAAACACAACAAGTCAAACTCCAGTGCACGGTTACAGGTTTCAGTTAAAATATTTGCTATAGGTGGTGAACGGAAGGGAATCGGTCACTGGGGATAACATTTTAGCCCTTTTCTTATTTTTCTAGATAAATTCATGTACATGACGACAGCAGTGGACCTGGTGATTACAGAGGTGGAGGAGCCAGTCCGCTTTCTGCTGGAGACGAGGGTCAGAGTGTGCTCCCCAAATGACAGGCTGTTCTGGCCCTTCAGCAAGCGTAACTACACTGAGACCTTCTACCTTAAACTACGGCAGGTATGTCAAGTTATGGCACAATTTCCCATCTGTGATTAAATCAATTTAAGTGATGGCCTCTGTGAATTGTACCAAATATCAACTGTGACCTGCAGTGATGCAAAACAGTCACGTTGTTAATACACTGGGGTTTTGTAATTGCTAAGGAATATGTGAAAAAGAAATGTAATAAATGTTTTATCAGCCAATCAGAGGATGGTGTCTTGACATTTTTCCCTGTAGTTTATCTGACATCTTGTCAATGCATCTCTCTTCAGATGGAGCGTAAGGAGCGTAAGAGTCCTGCCTCGGACACACTTTATGAGGTGGTGAGTTTGGAAAGTGAGACTGAGAGAGAGAAACGGAAGACCACAGCTAGTCCTGGCATCCTGCCCTCTGGGACTGGTACCATGGTTCCTTCACCTCCCGAGGATGATGAAGAGGAAGGTGATTGCATGCTGTCTAGTCCCTTTTTATGGGATTTTTATGCTATTAAAGGCAACAATACAGAAGGATAGCAAATGCTATTAAAAATGTAATTCCTGATATAGCAAAGGGTAAAATTTGATTATAGAAGCCATCTGAATATATTCTTTACAAACATGACCACATAGAGCCACAGAAAAAGCCTGACTAGCAGAACCATATGAAAACAGTTTTAACTTTTTGAACCTCTTGATCATGTCAGACATATAAACAGCCTCAAAGCAGACGCTTAGCTGGCAGGCTAAAATAAATTACGGTTTGCTTTTACTCTGGAAGGTTGAACCATTGTGGTGTCCTCGGACAGGACTGACATCATTCAGAAGCATGCACCTCCAAAACACAACAATAAAAGTATTACTGAACTTAAACACAACCCAGCTGAACTGTGCTGCATACCTTCAGATATTTAGCATTTAACATTTACAGCCCCGACCCGATGACTCATACTTTACATAGAAAATTAAAACTCTACCCTGTGGGGCTGTACCAGATATAGACTTGTGGTCCACAGGAGTCAAAATCCCGTGGGAGGTCAGCCACTGTGTTACAGTACTGTTTGTACTGTATCCTCACCGAGTACTTCACTAGCAGTGGGGTGTGTGTGTGTGTTTTGTATTTTTGTGTGAATGTGAGAAGTAGCAATGAGAATAAAAAGGCAGAGAGCATAATTTATGTACTTTTTGTATCTGTCTCTGTGTTAGTCTTTGATCTACTGGCCTTTTGGTACAGTTTGGTCTCACTCTTTGGACTGCATGTCCGTTGACTACTCCTCGCCTGTTGTTGTGACTATTTAGATACCACAGTGCATGTAGATAGTACAGTTTTTCAGCTGATACTATGAGAAGTTAAAATAAAAGACCCAACAATTTGTTTACAACTGTAAAATTTAGCTCAGATAAAAACATAAAGATCACACAACATAAAGTATACAACATCACAAAACATCAAACCAGAGGATCACAGCCTGTGATATAAACATTATATTATACACCTTAAAACAAAGTGTCTTTAAGAGGAGTAGGTACCATCTTGTTAACACTGACAAGCAGAAAGTTTGTGACTGACTATACAATACACCAATCTCTTTGAATGAGGAAACATTTCTATCTTAAGTTCTCACATGTATTTAATTATTTTCATTTTACACACATGAGCTCTGGTGAATTGTTCATAATTTGGAGTCTTTAAAGGGCAAATCTAAACATGTAAGAAGGAAAAGGACAATTAATGGATCTCACTTGTTTTCACTCTGTGTGTCCAGATAACGATGAGCCGTTACTCAGCGGGTCAGGTGATGTTTCCAAGGAGTGTGCAGAGAAGATCCTGGAGACCTGGGGAGACTTGTTATCCAAGTGGTAAGGCTTTGTTCCCTTGTTAGCTCCGTCCTTCCACTTCTGTTGCTGTTGCAATGAATGTGCCGGGCCACACCGCCTACCTCTACCTGTGTGTGACGGCTACCTCTCTGAACTGCTGCGCAGCCACACGCGTGTTGTGTCCACACAGACTACTGCCAGCCCTGTCTTTCTACACTGAGGTTGTCTTTGTCTGGCATCAATAATAGAATGTTGTATTTCATTTCATTATAAATTTCATTTATATTTAGTTTGGACAGAAAAAAGGTTAAGAGGCTTGCGCACAATTGTAAGTATTGAGTTAAAAGAAATAATGTTGTTTTTTTTCATGTCTGTGACATATTCTACAGCTATAGATATTGAAGCTGTAGTGAAAGGTGTAAATGTTGCTGGTTTGATGTCAATATGACTAACAGATTATTTTCACTGTCTATTTTTATGCTGAGAACTGCGCGTCACACGGAAGAAATAGGCGACACACGGTGTGACCCGGACGTCACACAGACACACACACACACACACACACACACACACACACACACACACACATCTAATTTCTTTCTTCATTACTTACTATGTTTTGGTGTTTATAATGTCCTTTGGCAATACGAAATGGTGACCATTAAAGCACTGAATGTTTTGGAGGTATTTGTCTCACTTGATAAAACCTCTGCTAAAAATAATGCCTAAATTAAGAGAGGAATCATAAGACTAGCCTGTCATAATACTGGGCTTTGTGCGAGTGATTGGTGATTTCGTGTGTGTGTGAGCAAGAGAGTGTGTGTTGTGATATTGTGGGATAGAGCACAGAGAGGCAAATCACAGAAAGCCCTTTACAATCTTATGCCCCTGAGGACCAGGCCTGGCATTACTTACGTCACATGCACACACACATTCATGCACACACATGTACACAGTATACTTTTGTTTCCCTTCTTGGTCTTGGTCAGAAAATGCCACGTATTGCATAACCTGATGCTCGGAACAAATAAACCAAACAAACTCAGAAAATAAAGAGAGGGATGAATTAAGAAAGGGGGGAAAAAGTGAGAGAATCATCAGGGATTCAGGGATTTTCTGTCGGCTCCAGCCAGGCGATAGTTGGTAGGTAGGTACAGCTGTGCCTCCAAGTTTACCTTCTCCTTCTCTCTGTAGCTCTAATTCTGTCTCTGTCACATAGTGGGCTAGCAGATGAGTTCATTTTACACTGAATATAATGCAAATCACTCTCTTAAGTGTTTCCCCAACAGCTTTAACATTTAATTGTGAAGATGAGGAAGGAAGGAACACATTAAAATTTGCCTCTGTGTTGCTGTAATTTTCTATTGGCTTATTGTCTTCTATTGTCTATTGTTTTCCCATCCTGCTAAAAATAGTGCAAGGGTAAAATAAAGCAAAACCAATGTACAAATGTCGGAGAGCAGAGTAATAAAGCTGAAAAAGAATTTCAGGGATAAATAAAGTATCAAATATTTTCTGTACAAAAATAGCACAGATTTTACATTCTGAAACAGTGACATCCTTGATTGATTGTATCCCTTGTGGGAGGTGGGACTGGAACTTTTGAAAGACTGCTATTTAAATCCTTATACTTGTGGTATTAGGTGATATAACTCCTCCTCATTGTCATGATCTTGGCCCAGCAGACCATCTGTAGAGATGATTATGGTCCTTTTTAGACACAATGTTAAGCCAGTGAAAGCATTGTTTTGGGTGGATGTGGTAGGCAGGTGTGCACAGAAAGATTACAAATGCACAACTCATGTTGAGTTATTGGTGTGCCATACTTTTACGATCGATAATGTTGTATGTCTTTGATAAACTGCCATGCTTGACTCTTCCTTTCCTTTCCTCTCCTCTCCTCTCTCAGGCATATGAACCTATCAGTGCGTCCCAGACAGCTGCCAGCTTTGGTTCGGAGTGGCATTCCTGAGGCTCTCCGTGGGGAGGTGTGGCAACTCCTGGCAGGCTGCCATAACAATGACCACCAGGTAGAAGAATACCGCACTCTTATTACAAAGGTAAGACCACACAAAAGTATTGTTCTTGTTAAGATGATCAGGACACACTAACATCCCATGATCCCCTAATGTTGGTGGTGTAGTGGAACACTGTCATTCAACAAGATGAGTCATACACAACCTCCCCTACTTTTAGGATGCGTCAGCCAGCTGTCCACATCACCTCTGATGATTTCTAAATCTTTGTCTGTAGCCGTTTTGTCCTCTCTGTTTTTACACTTTTGATCTCTTTAACTGAAACAAATTTAATTCAAACAGATTTAGTTTCTGTTTTGGTTTTTGTTTTGTGCTGGTCAGAGCACATGTGTTACTGTTATTGTCCTTGGCAACAGTTCTGGCTTTAGTTTTACTTCTTTGAAAGTACACCTCTGGGGCCACTGATGGCACTGATAAGTTTCTCTCTCATGTGCTTCAAACTTGTGATGGTAACCACTGCTGCCCTGTAGCTCATGCCAGCTGATTACTTTTGGCATTATACAAATGAATGGTTTCCAGACTTTATTCCAGAAGGAATTTGTCATGTGCTAATGGTTCTGTTAAAGCTAATAATCCTTAACTTTTTCTAATAACTCGAAAGTGTTTTAACCTATACCCAGTTCATAAACGAGGTAACAAAATATCTATGTAACTACTTGTTTATGAACCTCTGAAAGTAAGGAGTCATATTTCATAAGGTTAGCTGTGTTTTTTAGCTGCAACGGTTTAGAAAAAGGTCAAAAGTTTTCTATTCTATTGAGTTTTGCCACTTGGGCCTCGACCTGGGCCAGTAATTGCTTGTAAGCTACATACAGTAGTGGGTCTGTGATCTGAAATTACACTAATTATTATTATTCAATTAGGTTGATTTCAAGGGGGGTATTTTTAACATTAGTTTTGTCATAGCCACACTGTGTGTGCCTCTTTTCTGCAGACCTGTGTCTATTTGTGTGTTCAGAAATGACAGCTAGCTTTTTAGTTTCAGCTTGCTGGAGAGTGACGGTGTGCATGTGTTGGTCTGTCTCTGTGGCCATGTGTGTAAGGATCAGAGGTGACTTAGTCCTGCTGTAGATGGTTACCCCCACCCCTGTGCGCTGAGAACAGTGTGTTAGTCTATGTCATTTTTTTCTCGGCCGCAGCTCTGTCCACTGTTCTTATGTAAAGGCAACATCCCCGGGCAGCAAGCTGGGTCCCAGGTGGTGACAAGATGTTGGTCTTGCCCTTTCCTCCCCTCTGCTCTCCTCTCCCACTCTCATTTTCTTCACCCTCCCTGACCACATTTCCCTCCTCCCTCCCTTTCTCTTTTGCTCTTTTCCTCTTTTCCTATCTCTGCCTTTGCGTTTTTCCTTTATTTTGCCTTACACCTCTGGCATGTGATGATAGTAACTTTGGATACTTTAGTAGTTTTAGTAGTTTCAAAAAGAGGATAAACTCAAATAGAAGTTTTGCACCAAAACAATGTAGGAGCCACGCTGATTTTCTGTTAACATGAATGGTATGAATGGAATCTCAACTTTCACTCAGATAACAATAACAGTGGATCACAATGCCACTGTGTTGATAGCCATTGGACAGAAAGTTGGATAGGAATTTATTGCAGAAGCACTAAAGCATTCCAGGTTTGTATGTCAGCCAACAAACACACAGAGGAAAGTGTGGAGAACACGTGCAGCTATATCTGACTCTGACAGACGATTTGCGTTTTTTATTTAGTCTCCTTAGAGCATGACTGGGCAAGGTAGCCAAGAACAGTTAAAGGACAGAGAGACGATAAATATCTTATTTAACACCACAAGGTGTGCATTGAGTAAGTTGCACTGATTTAAAAAAACAAAAACAAAAAAACAATCAAACTAGAACTAAGATACAAAATGTATTGTTAATACAATAGCTCTAAATGTTGAAAAGAGTATTGAAATGTATTGCATAATGGTACTCTGCATATTATATGTATTAATTAGGAAAGAATTTTCTTTCACATTGATGTTTGTATTGTTACTGGTACTAATTAAAGCTTTTCTTCTCATGTACTTATTCTTTCTTTCCTTTTTCAGCTCCTTTTTTAAAAATGTGTACATATCATACTCATGTGCCAGCTCCTAATTTGTTTTGTGTGCTTTCTGTAAGCAGCCTGTGTCTGTGTGTATTTCTTAGTGCTGTATTGCACGGTATGCACATCATGTCCTAGCTAGTGTCGTCGTTTGTACCCTAACCCTGTTTGAACTTGGTGGTCATCTGCATATCTGAATGCAGGGCATTGATTGAACTGGAAACAGGGCTGTAGGTCTTAGACATTTGACCTATTCTTTCTCTATGGATCTCTAATGAATTCCCCGATATGACAGTCCCTGCTGCCAAGTACTGGAAGTACCAGTCTAACTTTGAATGTTGACTAATTAACACTCCACCATTAACCAGTAAATTAGGCTGTTCTAGCCGTGGCCCTCATTTTGCATTAGCTCCATAAATTATAGTGAGTAGAAGCCAGTCACTGATGGAGTTACTAAGTCTGCCAAACAAATAATTGGTTGCGGCAGCACACTGGCCCAATGCCAGCTGATTTTAATCAGTAGGATGTTACAAAAGACAATGTGAAACATTGGCAGGCAACACTTTGTTATTGTACTGGGCGGCAGTAACATTGTGACCATATTATATCATAACAGTCAACACATTTTTATCAGCATAATCTTACTCTTGGTTGTTTAACCTTTAACCAAAACTGATACTGCTTTCATGTAACAAGCTGTAGTCTGGTGGTAATAATTGAAATGATTTTGAGCTATGGATATTACAGTGTACATAATCCTGTTGAAACTTTTTTTTGCATCGTAGACCGTTTTTATATTGACAGCGTTCTTGTGGACTGGCCAATGGTGAGAGGGATGCGGGGGAAATAAGAAAAGAGAAATAATAAAGGTCAATATTGAGAGTTTGTGAGAGCTTGAGAGTTGGCAACAGTGATAGCAGCACACCACAAGCAGATCAAGTAGCTGAGTGGGTGATAATTGTGCCGATAACCTACTTTAGTTCATAATCAGTATCATGTTGTTGTGGACATGACGGAGTGATGAGGAAAGTAGTAGTATAGACATATCTGCGAGGTAGTAACAGCATATATAAAGTTATGTAATTATAATTCAAATGTTAAGAGGCCTGGTGGTTGGGCACCAATGTGGTTATGCACAGTGTGGGCACATTTACTATGACTCTCTATAGGAGGGGTAAACTGTTAACAACAATAACATGCAACAAATTACTAGTTTATTAGGTACACCTGTGTGGTTGCACGACACTTGTAATGTTCAGTTTTGTTGACACGGTGTCACAGAGCTGTTGGTTCAACTCTATAGTGATTTTTGAGGTTGGAGTTAATTGTGCATGTGTAGTTGATGGTGGTGGTGTGTAATATTGTGTTACTGCATGATATTCAAAGATGATATTCAACCTCTGTTTACCTTCATGAGGGGGACAGCATGTTAGAAATGTCTCCTGAGGTGTATATGACCTCACACACACACACACGTCGCCTGATCTGCTGCACCAGCCTCCTGTGGAGAGCAAAAAACAAGTAACTATCTGTCTGCCTGCCTGTCTCTGTCTGAGCCACATAATGACCTGTCTGCCTGCCTCTCTGTCTATCTGTCTGTCTTTATAATCATTTATATTTGTGTACGTCTGACTCTCTCAGACTTCCACCTAGACCTGTTTGTGCTCCTGTCAACTTGTGTGTCTTCCTGCCTCTCTCTAACTGCCTGCTCATTTGTGTTTTGTCACACTGTCTGCTTGCCTCTTTCTCGCTCCTCTCCCGCTGTCTTGTCGGCCCGACGTGTCTGCTCCTTTCTTTTTCTGTGTTGACTGTATGACTGCCTGTCCCGCTGTCCCATAGGTTTATGTGTGCTTTGTTCTGACTTCTGCTGGGCAGAAATGGAAATACTTTATTTTGTGAATGTCAGAAGGATCAGACAGTCAGATGACAGAAAGGAATCATTTTTGTAGTTTAATGTGAATTTTTTTTTTTTTTATGGAATCTTGAATCTTTCCACAGTGTTTATGTCCATCTGTGACTATGTAACAACTCTCACCACCCTTGCCTAATGTTGGTATCACTTTATGTACTAGCTCTAGGCTCAGTATATAGACATAAACAACATTCATTCTCAGATGTAAATACATTTTTTTTTTTTAGTTGTTCAGTTTCTTTGAATTCTGTTCATTTCCAGTCCTTCCAGGCATTTTTCTAATTAATAAAAACCTCAGATAGGACATCAGCTGACCAGTTCTTTTTATGTTTTTGTTATATCACGCTGATACAAAAGTTGGCACGGTGTGACAGCTTATTTTTATATTTATATAAAAACAACAGAATCAGGATTATGTGGATGGTGGGTGTTAATTATAATCAGATGGAAGGCAGCCAGTATTGCAGTTGCAAGTTAAACTATTTTATTCTTTTAATAGTGATTAGTTTAGCTTATTAACAGAAAATGTATTCAATAGTTGGTGTTACATTAATTTTTTGTTATTTAAGTAAAAATACAAAACATTTTCTGGTATTCTATAGATTTGACATGAGAACAGTACTAGACTCTTTATCACTAATAATTGTAATCATCAGCTTGTTTCTTTCTCTTAAAATCAGATATGCATTACAGGAGTTTAGGACCATTGTGTTGTTGCCAGGTGTCAGCTACTGGACGTCTGTCCTTCAGAGGTTGACAAGCTGTGAGGAAGCATTAGTTAGGCAGCTAACAGGACTAAGTCATGCTCAGCTTGGCAACCAGGTGACAGTACATCACGCTCTGTCTTCTTCCTCGTTCTCACAGCTTCATTTTTTTCTTGCTGTTTTGTCCTAGCTATATTGTATATATCCTCCACCTCTTCCTCCTAAACTATCATCTTTGATGAGCTCTGTGTTTTCTTTGACTCCCTTCCTCATCCTTTTCTCCTATTCCTCTCCTTCTTCCATCCCTTTTAGTCGTACTGTCTATCTATTTTTAGCTCCTCGTGTGGTGGGCAGAGGAGGTGCGTGAAAGCATGGGAGTGTGTCTGGATTGCGGGGGAGAAAGGTGCAGGCTGTGGGTGTGTGTGTGCGGCTGTGTGAGTATGTTTGGGTCTCCATCACGCTACACCAAATTGGCCTGCACGAGACAAACTTTGCAGTCTTCAGAAAGTCATTAGGATGAAGATGTAGACCATGCAGCACTACCCACTGAGGTTTCTAATTTTAGTACAGGATTCTGAGTAATTAAATGCAATCATCACATCATATGATCTAAAAATAACTCAGTTGGTAATTATTCTAGCACAGATTCAGCAGGCTCTTTACAGAAGTGCTGAAGGGGACTTGCTAGGACTAACCTACTTAAGAAAATGGAATAAAAAGTGTTCAAAGAGTCCAGTCTTGTAGAGCTTTGCAATAAAAAGCTGGCTCTTGATGTTGCCGTGAGGGAGATTAAAAAATGTCTGGTGAGCTCATGCTACCTGGGTATAGCTGACTGTGTCAAATCAACTCTCATGCTAAGTGGAGGCGCAGCATCTGCTGATGCATGCAAAATCAGGAGCAGGCGCATATCTGTGTAGGGCTCTCAGGCCAAATAGACAGCAGGCTGGACATGGACATGTGTACACACACACACACACACACACACACATAGATGGACAAAGCGTTAGTTCAAATGCAAATGTTCTACGACATGAAAAGTATAAATACAATCTGAAAATGTTTGGATCTCGCTTGCACTGTGCTTATGGATAGTACATTGGCTCTGGTACAACCATAAGAGTATTTTTATGAGAAATTAAATAGTTGCCACTTAGTGCTGTAGATTTTTAAGACTCTCTCTCGCTCTTTCAGATACACATGCACACATAAATTTGGAAAGTTCAACAGAAAGCAAAAAAAAAGTATATATATATATACACACACACACATATATACAGTATATACAGTATATATATATATAATCTGAGAAGGAGGAAAGTAGGCCATTTGTGTAATTATACATTACATAAGTACCATTGTGTGCAGTTTTGAATGTGATGTTATTTCACAAACATATTCACGTTATATGAATGGTATTATTATTGTTAACGCTGCCACCGTGACTTTCCTGCTATAATCAGAAGAGTCAGGAAAAGGTCTTCCGTAACGTTTTCGATCATGACATTTCCACATGATACTCCAGCCGTCATCCACACGTCATTTTCTTTTTCCGGGTTGGTTTCAGGCAACTACAGCTATTGTATGTAATGGCAGCAGGGCAAGTAAGATAATAAAAAGAGAGTTCAAATAAACCCTCTTTGTTGTTGTTGTTGTTGAGGCTGTGAGTTTATTACACTTGACCTAGACTAACTATGGCAGTAGCATATTTACATTGCAGTGTTTTTTTTTTTCAGCAATCATATGCAAATCTTTTTATTTTATTTCATATCTTTTTTTTTTTCAGAAGTGTTAGATTAGTTTTACTTTCATTTCAATAAAGTTTAAAAGAATTAAGTTAGAGTTAAAGTGGCCTTAGAAAATGTGAATTTTAGCATCATTACATTTTATTTCTTATCTGAACTTGCTAAACTTCCACCAATTGCATTGCGCCTTTCAAGCTCTCCTTCACTTGCAGTTTGCGCCTAGAAATCCAGACCCAGTTGCTAATTGCACAATTACGTGATGAGTTAGTGAATCGGCTGCTAATTACACACTACTGTGAGCGCAATTTAAATTATTTGCGCTGTGCTTTCACGTGTTTAAATCTGTCTCTCAGTCTCTTAAACCTTTATGTTGCTGCCTACTGAATACTACTACTACTACTTTCATTAATAAATGACTCAGTCTGAATCAACCTTTGTACAACATTAAGCACATACTAGTTTCAACATTCTAGGATGCACATAGATATAGGGGTGCCTGCTGTCCTGTACTGTATGTCCTTGGTTTACAATCAGAATAATAATAGAAATGTTTCCTGTAAACTGCACCCAGGCATGCGGTTATTGTTTCACTAGAAACAAATACAGCAACTTGTATGCACTGTAAGTAGACAATGTCCAGATTCTTAAAGCTCAAAATATCCTATCTTTTGGGCATGAGGTGAGAGGCTACAGAGATGTTTACAGTCAAAAGTAAATTTTACAAGAGCTGGGTTAACACTGAATGTTACTAATTTTAACAGTGTGAAACAGAATGTTTGTTTGAATCTTGGGGTGATAATGAGAAACACTGGCACGAAAAAAAAAACGGGGAGGGGTGAGAGGGCGGAGGAAGGAGTCAGCCTCGTGCCCTTGCAATGGATCATTGGCTGGAGCCACAGGGAAGGGGAGGGGCTTCAGTGCCACTGTTTCTGTAGAGAGAGAGGCAGAGGGAGTGAGAATGAGTGAGAGAGAGACAGCAAAGGAGGATAAATGAACACGGGGGGTTCTCCCAGCATTGGTATGCCTGCCTACCTCATTTCCACTCCAGACATAGTTGCTGCTCTGCTAGATAGAAATAACAGCTGAGGTGTGTTTGTATGCGTGTGTTTTTAAATATCAGTCACCCCGCGCACTGCCTTCATTCTCTCAGCTCACAGCAGTCTGCTGTGATCTCACTGCGAAGGACCAGACAGAAACTGAGACGAGAGCAAGCGGACATGGAAGAGTGGTGAAAAGAGGGCGAAGGACAGGCAAGAAACAAGAGGAAAAAGAAGAAACAGGAAAGAGAAGCAGGAGGACAGAGGACGGAATAAAAAGGAGAAATTATGCTTAATGTCTCCTTCCCTCAATTTATGTACGCAGCACATTACACAGTAATGTCTTTTCACTGGAAGCTGCGTCTGTGACTTTGGACTGTAGACAGATAAGAGAGAGCTTCAGTCTGTGCTTTCTGCAGCTGCAGCAGATGTTGAAGACATCTCTGACTTTATAGGGAGTGGAGGCATTTCAAGCATAGATTGGACTGGAATTCCTTTAAACAAAGTCACATTTCTTTCCATTTTTTCCTTTTTGTGCCTTCAGCTGGGAAGTTTGTTTTACTGGACAAAAGAAAGAAAAGGAATACACACATTTCTTTTTGTGTGATAATCTGTTTTTACCCCAGTGGTTTTGTATCTTTACATAAAACCACAACTGGCTGCACTGAGGACAAACCCAGGGGGCTTCCTCACCATTCTCTGTCCTTTCCATCCCTCCTGCATTTGAAATGGCAGATGGCGACAGTCTCATCATCGAACCGCAGCATGGAGCTTTTTGTTTGGACTGAAACCACACAGCTACTTTCAGAACCAGCCAGCTACCTGACAGAATAGTGGGCTCTTTGGTTCATCGTACCCTTGAAGGGCCCCTCAGACACGTATTCCTGCCCAAGATGATGAATTCCTCCCTGGATCCACTGAACCAGAGCTTTGCTGACCCGACAAACGTATCTGCTCCTTTCTGCCTGCTTGAGATAGGCTATTCCCAAATTTTCTCCACCTGCCTCCTTGAAGTCTCTATCATACTTCTCCTCACTGTTCTCATTATTTCCGGTAACCTGGTGGTGATTTTTGTGTTTCATTGTGCCCCCTTGCTTAGCCAGCACACCACCAGTGCTTTCATCCAGACTATGGCGTATGCTGATTTGCTGGTGGGGGTCAGCTGCCTGTTCCCCTCCCTGTCCCTCCTACATCACCTCCAGGGCCTCGACCCCAAACTCACCTGCCAGGTGTTCGGGTACATGGTGTCCGTTTTGAAATCAGTCTCAATGGCGTCGTTAGCGTGTGTGAGTGTAGACCGCTACGTTGCCATCACAAGACCTCTGACTTACGCGTCCCTAGTAACACCTTGTCGAGTGCGTTGCTGTATCGTTCTAATATGGCTGTACTCCGCTCTGGTGTTTCTCCCATCTTTTCTCGGGTGGGGGAAGCCTGGTTACCACGGCGATGTGGTGGAGTGGTGCGCAGTTGAGTGGAGGACTCGTCCGGCTTTCACGACCTTTATTGTTGCAATGCTCTATGCCCCAGCTGCTCTCACCGTCTGCTTCACCTACGCCAACATCTTCAAGATCTGCAGACAGCACACCCGGGAGATCAGTGAGCGCCACGCACGATACCGACCCCAACAGCTGCAGGGCCCAGGATTGACAGTGGGATCTGTGGTCAAGGACAACAGTGCAATAGAGCAAGGACAGTTGCCCCACTTGTCCCAACCACAGTATCGGCAGCCCACGTCAACATACCCAGACAAGCGATATGCTATGGTGCTGTTTCGCATTACAAGCGTGTTTTATATCCTCTGGTTGCCCTACATCCTCTACTTTCTGTTGGAGAGCGGAGGGATCTACCACCACCCGGCAGCCTCATTCCTAACCACATGGCTGGCCATCAGCAACAGCTTCTGTAACTGTCTCATCTACAGCCTCTCCAACTCGGCTTTCAGGAAGGGCCTCAAACGCCTGTGCTCGTTCTGTTTACAGCGCAGTGGCAGTGGCTTTGGGGTTAGGAACACCAAAAAGGCTTTCGTTGGTTCTGTTGAAAAAGGATGTGCAGGGTCGGGGTATGGATATGGTCATGGGGGAATGGGAATTGGCACAACATGTCATGTGTAGGGCACACACAGAGGAAACCCTTGAGCCAAATTGCATTTGAACTTTTTAAAAGATGCCTGATGTGATTGCTGTAAGATGTCTCCTCTTTTAAGCTAAAATGTGCTGTAAAGAGATGGAAGGAGGTGTTAATCTGCCACTGCTGCTTCTGTCGCATTTGGAAGTTACACAGGCATCCTCTCTGCACACGCCACAGCTGGCAAAGACGGAGAAAGGGAGTCAAGAGCAAAGCACTGAAGGAGAAATGGCCTAAATAGCCCTGCAAGGTGTTTTCAAATGGTCAAGGAAACCCAGCATACTGTATTGGGTATGGACAGGGGTTGGAAAAGGAGGAGAAAAAGGTGTCTGAAAATCTCTGGAGAAGTGAACTCTTTTGACGTTGAACGTTTTTATCTATTAGTTTTCTTTTATGGGAAGTGAATCTTTATATAATTTATTTTGCCAAAACAACAAAACGTTACAAGAAAAGTGTTTTTGAAAAGCTGTATGTGCAGCATGTGAAACCATGTGACCTCTGTCGCCCGATTATTAGCACAGTATGAGTTGAACGCAAAAAGAAGAAAGGAATGCAAACAGAACAACAGTTGACTACTGTGTTTTAGTAATGTCATGCTGAGGTGAACTGCCAATAGCAAGCTCTTTAAATATGTTAATATGTTTTTACGTGCTCTTACACCCTCAGTATTTTAATACTAAACGTGATGCAGCAGTGTGTTTATGTATCGTGTATTTGTTGTGTCTCTTGTTGTTGACTGGTTGAGTCAGTCAAAAAGAAATGGAAAGAAGTGATGTAGGTCTAGACCCAGTACACATGTCATTTTATTGTTTGTTTGCATTGACTGAACTAATTAGGGTTTGTCAGCATAAAGACATCTATTCATAAAGTTTTAGATTATTTATTGATGTTGTTGTACAAGACAGAACGTTATGTCTTTAAGTCGTAGGTTCACACATTCATATATGATATGAGATGCTACCCAGCTTTGGTGTACGACTGTTAACCTGACAAAAAGCAAATGTCATTTTTAGTGAATTTCTCTTAAATTAATTTTTTTCCCAGTTCTATTGCACCTTTGTTGTTTTGATTATGAAACTAAACTTATTTCATAACTCTGTCCAAGGAAAAGCAAGACCAAGAAAGGATGTATTTTTACACTTATTGTACACTGATTGTTGGTGCACCAACAGATTTTTTTTAAAGGTTTTTGATCAAAGGTAAAAACATTAAGCATTTAGATGAATGACCCTTGAACTGTGATCCTGACTCCTTGTCTAAGAGGAATAGTCTAATGAAAAGTCGCAAATGAAACTTTGTGGAAATTTCACATTTACCAATTCTTGCAAATAATTACCTTGTTTCAAACCTAGGTGTATGTTGTATTTTGACAGCATTATTGTGCCTGCATTCGGGGACTAGTGCACGCGCACACACACACCAACACAGGATGATCACATGTAAACACAAGAGACAAATAGCCCATTCACTCTGCCAGCAGGTTAACCTCTGTGTGGCACCATAAAGAGGGACTGACCCCTCAACTCCCTGGGAATTGCAGTTGCATATGTGTGTGTGTGTATGTGTGCGTCTGAGTACATGCACGTGTTGTAGTCTGTTTCCGTCATCTTGTCCCCATATGTAGTTGTGTGGATTCTTTTCACTCTTAACTTGATATTTAATACAAACTACTCTCTACAATCAAGACCAATAATAAGCCAAAATGAATCCAAGTGTGCATACTGTGTCATAAACTCAAAAGTTGTGAAAAATTCTCTCTATTATGAACCATGGAGGCTCATGTCACAGTTGATTTAGGTGCAGATAATCTAGCTTCATAAACTTTATCAAATCTACCAAAGAAAGTTCAGCAGATATTCTTGGATTATATTTTTTTCTGAAGATTTAGTAAAATGCGAGTGGGTTTTACATAAAGTTTGTGTAGGTCCACTGCACTTTGCTGGCTCAGTGATGCCTTATGTGCATGGATATGACTGTTTCTCAGTTTATAGTGATATATTGTTGCCTTGATATACAAATGAAAATGAACTGTTGGGGAAAGTATTTTCCTTTTACATTTAGGGAGGGCTCAGTTTATAGACACGCGACTGTTTTTAGAGGGAACGGCACAGACTGGAAATTGTATGCAAGTGCAGAGATGAAAATGCACATTAGCCAGCCTTGATTCCACGTTCAGTATGGGATAACCTGAACCCCATTTGTAATAAAAAAAAACATGACTGTTAAATCAGTTGCTAATCAAAAATTCATAATTTTAAATTGTTCATCTTTTCTGTAAAACTGAAAATAACCAGGAGCAAACACATGACTCAAAACTGTAAATTTTTGTTTGCGCGTATTTGTTTGTGTGTGCATAAATGTGTATGAGTGTGTGTGCATGTATGTTAGGATGCGACCATTGGCTGAATTGGACTGTTTACGGTGTTATAGCAAGGGTGCTAACAAGAGTTATGACCTTTCATTGCTTTAGTAGCTGCACTTCACTCCCCTCGAGTGTACTGTATTTTGTGAGTGTATGTGAGTATGATGTACAATTGTGGTAGTTAAATTCACATGTTGTCTATAAGTATTTTGGCTGTCATCTGTGAAGCATTGCCAAATATTGTGATCTTTCCTATTTGTTCAGAAATGGCGTATTGAATGTCTGATTGTCAAACTACAGAAATTTATTTTTGTAAAATGACTTAGTTTCTGTCTATTCTCCTGTGAAGTGATAAATGTTGCGGACTCTAAGTAGGTTTATTAGCATGCTTACCAATGGAAATGAATGAAGCTGTGTCTTTATGAAGATGCATTTCATTTTACTTGGACAGCTCACCACTCAAACGATATTATTTCCCACAGCAGTTAATGGTACAATTCCTCAGAAATGTGTAAGATTTAGGGCAAAGTGTCTTGGGAAATGATCATGCCAAAACATTCTCACATTAGCATTCACACACACATTCCCCTTTTTCCTGTGGGAAAACAATCGGCTCTCATGTTCTCAAGGGAATGACACTGGTGGTGACTGTGTGGAGGTACAGTGCCATGTTGGGGAGGATTAGAGAGAACATGAGGGATTATGGACACTAGGGCTTGTTTAGGAAGCCATTTGTAGGTTAAATGCAGCCTTCTGCTATGATTGAGGAAAGTAATTGTTTATGGGGCACAATAATGAGTGAGTGCATACTACAAAAACAATTTTATCAGTAAGAAACGGTAAGGCCATTTGCAGATAGTTTTAACATGAAAATGTAAATAAAATATGCAATAGGTGCAAAGAAGGAAGATTAAAATGGTTCCTAGCTTCCATAGCTACTGGCTATATTGTGTTTCTACAGTCCTTATATTATACACTGTCATTTTATTTCATTTAGTTAGTTATCCAGAAACATTAGAGGGTGGCTGCTGCTTCTTCATCCTCCTCTTCTGGCATCTTATGTGGTTGGCAAACAGCTTCAGTTGCATCGCCACTTTCTGTGCTGGGACTGCCCAGATGTGTATCTGTCTTGGGAACAAGCAGAGTCCTTATGTAGCTAATGAAGTCGCATACTGTATATGTGGATAATGTAAATAAAAGTGTATACATTGTATCTGGATTTTATCCAAAATTGATAATTGTAATTGGGGCCTTATATAAAATAACCTATAAAATCCATTTTGAGGCACAGATTTTTGTCTTGAACACATTGTTCTATCCGCTCAGAAAAAAATGTTTTGTAATTGAAAACAAAAGTATTTTATACCAACTGAATACTGGTTGGCTATTGGAGCTTAGAGTAGAGATTGCACATTACCCCAAATGGGCAGTACAGCCTCACTCTTATAGTGCACTTTAACACACACACACACATACCCACGCAATGGCATTTCCTTATCTTTTAGTCTGTATTGGATTTTCTTCTTTGTGTTTTCATAAGGCTCTAAATAGGCCACACCAGACTTCCACTAATGACTGACTCCTGACCCAGCTGTTCTGAGGAACAGATTGTTATCACATTAAGACGAGACTGACCACTGTAACAACTTGGTCTGGAAACGTCCCAAAGGACACTCTGCATGTGTTTTTGTCCACAGTGAACGCTGAAAATTGCTCACAGTGAACAATGGTGCATTTGTAAATTTGATATTGAGAAAATGAAGCCGTTGCCGTATTGGATCATGACAAACCATGTCATATTTCATACGTCAGGGGTGTTGAGTTTATGATAAGGTTTTTGTAACATGTATGCTTTTATAGATGGAGAATGTTGGGATGCAAATGGTTAAAACATGTTATAATAATAATTTTGCTGTCATGAAAGTGAGTCTCTGTGACGAATAAGATATTTTTCATTACGTGATGCTTTGTAGGTGACAAGCCTATATGGTATTGTAAGATGTTGTGTATCTGTACTGAGCAAATAAATGTAATGTTATCTCAATGTATTCAATCTTCCTTGTACTAATTACTTTGCTACAAACAGAGGCATGTTTAAGAGTGTGTGTGTCATGAATAATCACTACTGAAGTACATTAACACACATGCTGTGTTATATGTGACAGATACCACTTTTTCTTTAGAAAAAAACAGACCCTTTTGCGCAGTTATTTTTAGTGAGGTGGAAGGCTTGGCTAAATACTGCTGGCTGAAGATCAAGTAATGTAGTTGATAAGAAAAGTAATAGCAATACATTCACACAGAATTTTCCATCGTTTGCCAAATGGTGAGTGCTTCGGTGTAGATCGTTACAGATAAAAATAAATTGTTGCTGTATTAACATGCTGTAAATGGACTGTAATACAGCAGCACCATATTTGTGCAGGCAGTTGGTTTGTTGAATATGCATGTTGGCAAAGTTGCAGTTGGAAATGTTAGTGGACTCAATTGGAAAATAATACCCTAAGAGAATGCAGGCCATTGTAGTTTTGGCAGTGCATGTAGTATGTGGTGTTGTCATTGCGATTTATATTGTTTCTTCCTCTGTCTGTCATCTCTGTTCTGGTCAGATACATATTTTGCCTGCTCTCGTTGTGCTGGAGCAGTATACCAGTGCACAAATGGAACAAAAAGTAGGGCATGAGACAGACGATTAAGATTTAATGATAGCTAAGGTGAGGAAACAGCGCTACGGGTAGCTTGAGAATGTGCTCTGTTGGTTACAGATTATTGTAAAGGAAAGACGGAAGGAATCACTGAATTTAACGGACAAGTATTTGCTTTATTAAAAAAAAGAATTAAAAATTGCAGTTGTCTACTTCTGTATTTGTGATGAAAGCATCTGTCAAGGCTCTACTAATTATTTACAAAGCATTAAAGTTACTGTAACATTCACGACTTCCAGGGAAATAATCAAAGTGTGGCTCTCAGGGATGTTTAGGTTGGGGAGCAGGGTTTGTATCAAGTTTGATAAATATCACCTCGTGTTCTTGGCATCTCAGCAGGGTCCTTTAGGAGCAGAGAAAGAATAACAGAATGACATGTCAGCTATTGTGTTGAGTCAGAGAAAATCAGGGACATAAACAATAGAGGGCTAGCTACTCAGCCTTCCCACGGAAGCCCTACTCCGGTACTTTATTCCTAGCTTTAGACACACAAACATATACACACAAACACATACACACATATATACACACTATAGCCCTGCCACATTTGTCTTACCGTCAGTTAGTTTTTATTGTATGTCTGTTAGAAAAACACGTTTTGTCCCATGATTTCCATTCATTTTATAGATGCTGTCTGATTTCCCGACAGTACTACTCTGGCAGTTACTTGTCACTGACGGTAAACAGTTCTTAGACGCATCCATAATGTTTGTTAGGACACTTCAACAGAAACAGCCATTTTGTTGAAAGTAGGGATTACATTCTTTAGAGATATTTTTATTAAATATCTTGTAAAAAACATTTTTATTTGGTTGGACACTCGCACTGTGTTGTATTATTGGCCTCCTTGATGTTCTGAAGCCTGGCTGGAAGTAACACATTTAACCGTATTTTGGCGAAGCCGTTACAGGAATAGTTTGACATTGTGGGAAATATGCTTATTCGCTTTCTTGCTGAGAGTTAGATGAGTAGATCGATACCACTCTCATGTTGATGTGTTTAGTATGAAGCTAGAGCGATTAGCCTGGCTTAGCATAAATGCTGGAAGCAGGGGGAAACAGAATTGTCATCACCGTGAGGTTGAGGTTGACTCCCCGTAAATCACTCCCTGTACAACCACAACTTGTTTTTACACTTTGTGTATGGATTAAACAAACGAGATACAAAGTGTTAATTAATGAGCTTTAGAGGTGCTGGTAGCCGTATTTTTCACCTTTGGATAGAGCCAGGCTAGCTGTTTCCCCCTGCTTCCAGTCATTATGCTAAGCTAGGCTAACCGCCTATTGGCTCTAGCTCATTACTTAGCATACAGACATGCGAGTGGTATTGATCTTCTCATCTAACTCACAGCAAGAAAGCTGTTAAGAGTTATTAGCCTAACCCTTTATAGCCACCTTGAAAGACTACATGGGTGTTTAAGTATCACTTAAAGCTACGGTAATATTTATGTTATCACTTTTGTCTTTATTTGTCTTCTTTATAAATTTACATAGAGATAAACTATCCATATCATTGTCTTTCTCTTCTCTCTTTTTGTCTTTCTCTGTATCGCTTGAACTCACCCTCACACTTCCGTCCACACTGGATATGTTTCCTCTCCCCTCTCACGCTACCCTCATTCCAAACCTCACTTTAACTGAATACAGACAGACAGAAAGGAAGCTAATTGGCCATTATGTCAGAGGCCTTTGTACATGCTCTCAGCACTTCAGATAAGTATGGCTAAGTGGTGCTTGTATAAACATGGATCCTTATCATTCACTGAGAGACTGTAGCCCAGTGTAATGGGCCCTTAACATTGGACGCAGTAACTCCACCCCCACGCTCTAAAACTCATTGATACCAATGGCTTTTGCTGTGGATGAACAGATTTCTGGAGTATCTGTGTGCACCTTTTTAGTGCTAAAGTTCAACCTTGTTGACCTTTACTGATGTGCTTTATGGTGACGCCCTTCCATGTCCATTTGGAAAAAGTGGAGTAGCCAGCCAGGAACTGAATATTCAAGTAAAATGAGTGAAACAGTGTTAGAAGTTAAATTACAGTGTTTGATCAATCGATTTATCATTTGGTCTATGAAATGTCAAAACATAGTGAACAAATGCAAATCACAACTTCCCAGAGCCCAAGGTGACATCTTTCCAAAACCCAAAGATACTCAGTCTACAAAGAGAAGCAGCAAATCCTCCAATTTGAGAACCTGGAACCAGAGAAATTGTAGCATATTTCAATATTTTTGCTTGCCGATTATTTTTTTGTTGATCGATTAATCAACTCGTTTGAGCTCTAGTACATTTGAACTGCACAGAGTCTGTGTTAGCAGGGCTCTCGGTAGAAGCAAGATGACAGATTTGGGTGTTACTGAAAATATAATTAACATTACTGATGGGTGGATATGTGGATATAAAACACCAGGCGTATAACGACCGAGGCTCTGACCAAAACTACTCTAACAATCAGCATTACTCAAACTTCCCTAAGCATTTAGTCAAGTTGGCTGTGCCTACATGCACATGCACGCACACGCACACACACACGCACACACACACACACACACACACACACACACACACACACACACACACACACACACACACACACACAGAGTAACTATGACTTACAGGGTGTGGTGGAAGTTGTGGAATGGACTTTAAAAAAAAAAAGACCCCTGTTGTTGGTCTCTGATCCCCATTAGCTCACTTTGTTTTAGTATCCCTTTCTTCCTGCATGCTTTCTTCCATTATACTTGCATTATTTTTGTTTCACTCTCTTCCTCTGTGGAAGTTGGAACAGAAACCTTGGAAAAAGGAGAGGGAGGGACTTCATGGGTACAGTAACAGAGAGACCTAGAAGGTATAATTAGCTACAAAGAGAACAAAAGAGATTTAAAAAGAATTGGTGATTTAAAATTACGGGATTTCTAAGGGAGGTGTATGGCTTTAATTTGCATTTATTTTGACCATGGGTTGCAGGGTGGTTTTGCTAGTAGGGATTTTAAGCTCCTGCAGGGATTAATGGTAAGCTTCAGTCCTGCAAAAGTGCTTTTGAGCAAGGCACAGGATGCTGAAAAACTCAAGGAGTACTTTCTGACATCCCAATGTGTAGTGGGAACATTTTCCTGCATGGTTCAATGGAGTATCACATTAATTTGCTCATTGAACATGAACTTGATGAGGCATTGTTGTTACTTACTGCTGACTGAATGGAAACCCTTCTTTGCTCCTGCTAACTGTCTCATTATCCGCTGATGGTATGAGAGCAGGGTCCTGGCACAAGGCTGCAAAGAATGCTCTAACGGATTTTTGCCTACAAAGTTAAATGAATGCCCCATTTGTGTATTATGTCACCCAACCTGCAGCCCTAACTTCAGAGCCACTTCACCTCCAAATACTGTATGAAGATATCTTTAAATGTGTATTTGATTTGTCATGTAATGGCCAGGGTGTCTTAGAGTAGCATTAATTATTTAGAGGCTGTTTGGTCCAAATACGCTGATCATCAATAATGAAATGAGGGGTGATTAATCTTTGCTAGTTTACACTCTAGTCTGCTGGAGCAGTTACTGATCTGTGTGTGTGTGTGTGTGTGTGTGTGTGTGTTTGTGGTATTTCAACTGTGGTGCTCTGTCATCACAGCAGAGGGATATCCCAGAGAAATATGTTGCCCCAGGCTTTTGTATGTACTGTATACAGTTGGGGTTGAGGTTACTCCTCTGTGCTTGTGTCAGTGTATCCTGACCTTGAACAATCTTCCCTGACCTTGTGTCCTAATATTTTTTTTTTTTTTTTTAGTTTTGCTAGCTAGACTTACTCTGTGGATGGCAAGGTCTGATTGTCAATTGGTCGGTCCACCGTTTTGGTCCACACTGAAATTACTACTGGATGGATTACCATGTACAAACATTCATGTCCCTTTCAGGATCAATTATAACCTTTTCAATGATCACTCTGACTTTTTTCTATCAGGTCAAAATATTAATTTGTCCAGTACTTTGGTTTATGACTAAATACCTGCTAAACTAAACTAAACTAAACTAAGATGGTGAACATGGTAAAACATTATACCTGCTTAGCATCAGCATATTAGCATTGTCATTGTGAGCTCATTAGCATGCTGATGTTAGCATTTAGCTTAATGCATCGCTGTGCCTAAGTACAGTCTCACAAAGCTGATAGCATGGTTGTAGACCCTTAGCCTTAGTTTTTTTTATTCCTGCCAGTGGCACCATTCAGCCCAAATGAGATCACATAATTTTTTAATGCGAGAAAAGAGTACACATGCACAGCAAAACAACACCCTTGATCCCTCAAGCTATGGCGCTGACAGCTCTTTTCCTGTTGAGAAGCATTTTTTTCCTGGTGCATACATTTTTATTTACACCTCCACACGTCTCCTGCTCTCTGTCCTAGTGATCCACCTACTCCGCTCTCCAGACAAAAGGTCCTTGGAGTTGATTTACTCTGTTAGAGTTCAGATTGCTGATGGGAGACAGTGTGACGATGAAAGCCAAACACCCTCTTATCAGCCTGCTGTTATATAGTACAGTATTTCGGTCTCTGGTTATTTTTCTATCAAATGACCTCCTTGTTGATACCACCCTGAAGTAGGGCAATGTATCAGAGATCAGTACAGAGTGCGAAGAGTTATGTGTAATATGTCACAAATTGTATTTCATTTTAGGCAATAAACCTTTTTAGTCCCACTAATGGTAATAGCAGACTTGTCAGTATGTTATTTCTTTCACAGAAAATTTGCATGTTGAATCAAGATGATGAATAATAGGAATCTCTCTGTGTTTGTGTTACATGTTGTATTTGGTCAGTTTTCCTTTAATGTTAGTTTTTACAGTTTGTCATAGCTGCATAGCTATTGTTAGCATTATTTATCTAAGGTTTGGCAACATTAGAATTACTTGTCACGTCCTCACTTGATTAAAAGTAGACCTGAAATGGACAGAGACAGATCGAGACACGGAGAGGTGCACAGTCTGTACTGTAGAAGAGAACACTCTGTGCCACAAGTCATTCATCCTGCCCCATACTGTTAATCTCAGCAGTGTGTGATAGACATCGCATACTGAGGAACACTGACCACTGTTGGGCCTCTATGGATTTTTTCCCAGGTAGTGTCTAATAAAACTTCTTATGGATTCTTAAGTGACTGAATCTCGCTCTCTTTGACACACCAGCTTCACTTATTTTCACCCACCTTGACCTTTTTGTCTGTCCCCCCTCCTTTGTCTCATTGTCAGGAGTCACCTCAGGACAGTGCCATCACCAGGGACATTAACAGGACATTCCCAGCTCATGACTACTTCAAAGACACTGGAGGAGACGGACAAGACTCCCTCTACAAGATCTGCAAGGTGGGACACACACACACGCACATCCAACACAGGGCATTAAGAAATCAGTCAAAATAAAAATGGATCAGCGCAGTGCGCAAAGCTTCATCAACTACTACCTTTTGTGCTGTAGAGCAACTGCAGAAACAAATCTGCAGCGTGTATTCCCTTCCTCTGGTCCCCACTCTGTTCCACATGGTCTGCCTTAAGAATTTAATTTAAATACAAAACACATGCATTCATTTTCCGTCTTTACTGAAACTTGTCACGGTGTATCTTTTTTTCCCCCACAGAGTTGGTTTGCAACCTTTTATAGGGAAATATTTTGTGAAATTTACATGAAGTTAAAATCCACACAATGCACAAATGTAACTCAATATACAACCTGCAAAATATTCTTAAGCATGAAAATAAATTACGTTACAGTGAAGAACCGATTAATTATTACTGTACAACCTTTGTCAAAGGTGTTTTTGGGGGATTTGTTATAAACATTGGGCCCTGATGTACATTTATAACCTCATGATTACTGAGGATGATACTGTATTTGGAAAACTGTAATTGGAGATATTTCATCTTCCTTCACTTACACTGGTGAGACATAAACAACTAGTATTATTGGTAGCAGCATGGTGTTCACAGCTGGAACCACCTGAAAATAATAGCAATCTGCATGTGAAATAGAATCATGTCTCCCTATAATACAGTGTAATTACTGTGTAAATGACTTGCTGTACAGTAGGTCTGATGATAAAGTTTGTAGAGCAGTAGTGAGAGTTGTCAGAGCTAAAGGGAACCGATCATTAATTAACTGAACAGCCACTCTGTTTCTGGGTGGTTCAGCGAGTTCACAACAGTCACCGCCTGTCTGGAAAAGCAACATAATTTTCTAATCGAACATACACAGACGCACACTAGACTCTACTATAATCAGTCCTGCTGCACAGCTGACTCGCACACACCGGCATGCGCACACACACACACACACACACACACACACACACACACACACACACACACACACACACACATACACATACGCAAACGCAAACCTGGCAACTTAACATCTTACACAAAATACTTATTGATCGTGAAGTACCAGTGCTTTCTTTCTCATGAGAATCCACATGTGTATACACAGTTGAGACATACACACATTTCAATCTATAGTTCCATAATCACATGAGTGGTCTGGCAGCAGTTTGTTCAGTTTTTTTTTTTCATTTTCATTTCATTCATTATGTATAACTCAGGTGAGGGCATCCATCTCTTCCCAGACAAGCACCTCCTCAGGTGTGTTTGAATAATTCAGTGGGCCCTCCCTTTCCTCTGTGTGTGGATTGATCCACACTTTGTCTCTTTGACTTGTACTCATTATTTGTGTTTGTAGCTCAGTAGGCCACTACAGCTCTTTTCCAAACTCTCTCCCTTGCTCCCTCCGCTCGTATTTACTCCTTTTCCTCTATACCAACATCTCTCTCCAACTCTTTACTTTCCCTCTCTTTGTCCTTTCCTTCCTGTTTTGTCTTTTTAACAGTCTCTACTCATTTTTCCTTTTTCTCCCCATCCCTCACTCCAGATCTCTCCCTCAGCTATGTCTTCCTTTTCTGCTATTCTAAAACCACTAACGGGGCACTTCATAATAAAGTCAAGTGTGTTTGACATACAGCATACAGTGCAAAAACTTCAACAACTTGAGATTTCTAAAAAGGGAATAAAAATGACTAGATATTTCTCTCAACAGCTTGTACAACTTAATCCGAGTGCTCTGTAGTCTGCTGTGGCCTCAAAAACTAAATATTTGTACACGTTATTTGACTGATATGACAGTGTGTGTAATTTCTCAACTTCTCTTTCATTTTTCTTCTGTTTAATTTAAAGCTGTGTTAAGCTTCCAGTGTAGCTTGAGCCTCATGGACATCTTTCTCGCTACCTGTCAAATACAAGTTTAGTATTTACTGATACTTAAACTTGCCCTGGGCTGGTTCGCCAACTCCTAAGGAAAAATATTTTGGTCTCATTTTGTTCAAATTACCCACAACTTTTTTTTAAACTTTGGTTCCCTGGTGGGCTGTTCATCTCTCTGGCACATTACATTTCATCATTTGATTCTGCGTTGAAATCATAAATACTGTTTAATGTAGCTTTAAAAATCTTGGTTTGAATCAGCTACCGGCTTCAGTTGCAAGGTGACGGCAACATTTGGATTAACAACATCTATCATACAATAATTGGGACAAGCACCACCCCAGAATTAAAAATGAAGAATTTTATCATCAGGTTTTTCCTCATCAATATTTGAATTCACTATGAAACTTATTTACTAACCGTGTGCCTGTTTGCCTCTGTTCTCTCCTTCAGGCTTACTCTGTTTACGATGAGGAGATTGGCTACTGCCAGGGGCAATCCTTCTTGGCTGCTGTGCTGCTGCTGCACGTGAGTTTGCATATCAGTGGGGTCCAGCAGAAATCCTAGCTTTTCAAACAATTTCAAGAGCTGACAGGGACTGTTTTGTTTTCATTTTACATCAATATCTTTTTGACATTCTGCAATACCGGAGGATTGTCCTACCTTATTTTGAATGTCTTGGAGCCTTGTCTGCAGTATATTCAGTGCAGGATGTGTTGTGCATGATGTACTGTTACTGCATTAAAACAGTTTTAGAAAGATTTCAGATGCAAGGTGGCATCTGAGATACTGACATTTCATTTTTTATAAATAATGCATAATATGTTCATGTTCATTTGCCACCCGGGACTAGCTTGCTTTTAAGCACCCCTGCAGTCCAGGGACATGCCAACACTCCCACCTAGTGGACTAACTATGTCAATGTCTTCTCAGAAGCTGATGGACACTTTTTAAAAACAGAGAAACATTTTAAGAATATATTTAACAAGTTCAGGGAGTTAATTAATCTACAGATATTTATATGGGAAAGCTGTGAAGTAAATTGTTTGTCATATTAACCTCATCTGAAACCTTTATCGTTAGGATATGAATTGGCATGAGGTACTAATTACTAAATCTCTTGGTCTTCTTCTTCAGATGCCGGAGGAGCAAGCTTTCAGTGTGCTGGTCAAGATCATGTTTGATTACGGGCTCAGGGACCTGTTCAAGCAGAACTTTGAAGATCTGCATTGCAAGTTCTTCCAACTTGAACGGCTCATGCAGGTTTGTGTGTTGCAGCTCTAAAGTGCTTTTTTAAATGTACACCTTAGCAGTGGCCATCTTCACTGTGTTCACACCTGTTCAGACTGTCTGTTTACTGGCTAGTGCTACTTTTTGTTCTCTCCATGACCTTGTTAACCCTGTTCTACAATATGTCCTCCTCCTCCTCTTCTCCTTTCCCCCAAATACTTTCTTTCTTTCTGTGTTTAACTTTTTTTCCAATACATCTATAAATTTACCTCTCCCCTCTTTCCTTCCCTCCACATCATGCCTTCTACTTGTCTACCTCCCCGCGCTCCTGTCTCTTTATTCATTTTCTCCTCCTCCCCTCTGTGTGTCATTTGCTTTCTCTCTGTCTTAAACAGGAATACATACCAGACCTGTACAACCATTTCCTGAATGTGGGTCTGGAGGCTCATATGTATGCCTCTCAGTGGTTCCTCACCCTCTTCACAGCCAAGTTCCCTCTTTACATGGTCTTCCATATCATTGACCTGCTACTGTGTGAGGTTGGTGATAAAAGACACAAATGGCAAAAATGCGATTCACGCATACTTTTGAAAATATGGTAAAATGTACATCTGGTTGTGTTACAGATTTCATTTTCAATTCCAACCAATTCAATTAATTTATTTTGCTATTTACAATTTCGCATACTGACAAAGAGAAACCTATTTTTAGACATGTAAAGAATGACAAGTAATGACACTGAAATACAGAAGTTGTGATCATCTATGTGATGTCTCTAGAAGCTGGTTAGTTGACTGAAAGCCCCCAGGAGTTTAAATAATAATAATATTTTAAGTGAGAAGTATGAAGCTTGAAATAACAGAAGTTTGTAACAACGAACACTCTTCCAAGAGCTGCCTTTTAGGCCAAGATCACTAAAAAAAATGTATCCACTTGAAGCACTTTATTTATTGTCTGATGAGACAAAAATAGTTTTTTTGGCCTGAATGTCGAGCTCATCATCTACTGAAAACATCTAGTGTCCCATTCATCACCTGAATAATACCATTGCTATGGTGATGCATGGCACCATGATGCTGCTGTAACAATGCATCACAGTGGCAGGAACTGGGAGACAGTTCAAGATTTAGGAAATGACGACAGACCCAAATACAGAGAGGAAAACCTGCTGCAAATCATACAACCCCTCAGACTAAGTTAAAGATTGACCTTTCAGCATGGTGGTCCATGCCAAGACAACTGGAGGGTCTCTGGATCTCTTTAAGTTGGCCAGCAGAATCCTGAACCTCTGTGGAGAGATTTTAAGTTTGTAGTTTTTCAAATTCTTTACCATGAAGTCTGACGGCGCTGACAAATAATCAGCAAAGAAGAGTAGGAGACACTGTGCCAATGGAAATATGCAAAGCTGGTAAAAATGTAAAAGTTTATTTTGACTGAATCTGGAATATGTCATTATTGAGTATCCATTGATGGCAACAGTAAGACAATTACTATACAGAACTTTACAACATGCACTGTTTGTGCACATACTCCTACACATGCACACACCTAAAATATTATTTTTTGTTTTTACACTTAAATCCATATTTTATGTTAATTTCTTTGAACCTACAGTAACTCAATCCTTCAATACACCGTGAATCTGAAAATCTGTCTTTACTTTCAGGGCATCAGTGTGATCTTCAATGTAGCCTTGGCACTTCTGAAGGTATGGCAGACAAATACGTATAGACACACACACACACACACACACACACATACACACCAACAACAACACAGCAGAAACAGAAATGCACAAAAGAAAATCAAACCATGGAAAGATTTTAGACGTCTGCACATGTGAGCAGGTGCAGACACATGGTGTCACCCCACTGTTCTGTGCTGAAAACAGTACACATGCTTTTTGTTGAAGGTGTTCTCACAAACCTGTTATTTATCATATCTAGTTTTTTTTTAACAATTCAGAAAATTGTCTCAGTCAGTGAGGATCATGCTGTTTCACAGTGCAAAAAAGGAAATAAATGTCTGCAGGGTACTCAAGCTTGTGTAAATATGCGCCTAATGTACTTGTGTGTTCCCGTCCTTCTTTTCATCAGACATCAAAAGATGATCTGATCCAAACAGACTTCGAGGGGGCGCTCAAATTCTTTCGGGTCCCGGTTCCGAAGAGGTACCGTTCTGAGGAAAATGCAAAGAAACTGATGGAGCTGGCCTGTAGCATGAAGGTGAGTTCAGAGTAAAAAAAGAGTAGAGCCTCAGTTCACTGTTAACACACAGTAGCTATGCCTGTTCAGCCTGAGACTTCAGGTTCAGCTCTGTATTCATTTCAAAGTGTTGTTAGTAACCTCTGCTAATCAGACAATAAAGGTAAAATGTAATGGATCGAATGAAAACCTGTTTGAAGTCCAGCAGTGCTACTTAAACACCACTAGGGGCCACTTTTGAACTTTAAATCAAGTTGAACAGATGCAATGAACACACACACACACACACCCCTCTCTTTCTGTCTCTTAAACACACACACACACACACACACACACACACTCACACCTGTGTCCTGACCTGCTTTGAACAGCCTGGCCTAGTTTTAGAGGGCCTGACTTTGAAGGTAACTTTGGGCAGAGATATTTATTAGCACAAACTCTGTAAAGGAGCCAGCATGGAGAGAGATTTGAACTTTTTGGTTCTCCATCAGACAGGTGGACAGCAGAGAGAGAGAGACACACAGAGAGACACTATATCAGAGGCAAATGGACTTTCTGTGCGGTCTTTAAGATGTTTCAGGACTCATCTTAGAGGCATCAGTTGTGAACATAAATCATGAGTTTGGGCTGATGAGGCCTCTCAGAGGGGATTCAAAACCATTCTAAAAGCATATTATTTTTGCGTTATGTAATTATTAAGTTTAGCTTGTGTTTTGAGGGATAACTTTGGATAAAAGACCTTCAGGCAGTTACATAAGAAACATATCCACCCACCATTTACCGCATACTGCTTGAAGAAGTTATTTCCAGCACATTATTTGGCAAGAAAGAATTCCAAGAAGTCATTTGGCAAATTGACCTCAGCGAGTTCTGCAATTTTGGAGCTGGAAATTAAATCTATGTCAAGGTAGGCTAATATGAAGCTTGGACGTCACTATAGGGGGATTAACTGACCAGATTACTGGTGCCCTCATTGACTGATGATACTGCCTTCTGATTGGAGTGCAAATCTTTCTGGGTTGCCAGGTGCATCTAACTCAGATGTGCCAGGTTTATAGTCAGCGTCAAATATCTCATAGTGCTGTTTTAAACATGATTTACTTTTGAATTACCTACCCGGGGATGTATCCATGCACATCTTGATGCTAAAACAAAGCACAAAATGATAGAGAGCTAAACTGGTTACACAGATTTTCTTTTAATAGATTGTATTTATATACCAGAGGTTAAGGTCAAACATCCTTGACGCTTTGAACTATTGACTCCTTCCTCCTCTGCTTCATCACCACCATGGTGGAATTAGCACGAAACCGTAAAAGCGGACTCAGGATTATAGAAGATAGGAAGGTTGTTGTAAGCTTGAGGAATCAGTAAGATGGTGTATGTATGTTTTAACTATAGTACAGTAATAGTAGTGCTGAGTGTGATACTAGTATTAAGAGAAAAACTCTTTGAACTACTTTACTTTGTAATTGTGGTCAAAGGTCATTATAATTTGAATATTTTTTAAGTGAATATGTGACAAACACGGTCATAAACTACAGTCAGGTCGCAAAATGTATTCAGGAGACAATCTCAGTGTCAAACTAGGGTCATTTATGTTGTCTCTGTGTAGTTGTTACACCTACTTTCTCCTCTTGTCTGCCAACCTTTTGACTTCTAAAGCTAATATATGCAAATTGCCCAAGGAATTTAAATAAAAATTATGAACGCATGCAGTTTATTATTTTTTTGTTTACCTGTGTGTTTTAGTTTCCATCTCTTCACGTCTACCTCGTAGCCTTCTACTTTCTATCTGGTACACATGAAGATGTATGCATAGATATTTGTATACAGTTACAGCTTCCTTGCTGCTGTGTCTTTGCAAGAAGAACAGCAGTGATGAAGAAATCTTGTAATTGTTTGTTTTTTTTGGTTCAGAAGAGCATAAAGTGATCAGGAAACAGCTGAGAGAGAGCAGGTGCTTTTACAATATGCCTCATCTAGTTGCTAGTGTACTTTAAGAGAACGATACTGACGGTACTGCACAGGTAATTTGCTAATTTATAATTGATCCAAGACTTGTAAGATGAGAAATATTTTATGTCCATAAATTATGGGTGTGCTCGAGAGAGCCGTGGTTGCTCTGTGTTACTAATTGCTTTTCTAAGCAGTAACTTCAGGAGACCCAGCTGTCTGTCAAGAAAGCAGGAAAAAAGAATGAGAAAGGAGATGGATGAGACAACTCCTGCCCCGAATGACCTGTAGTACTTTTTCTCCCTGTTGTCAGTCTCCCATTTACAGAGCAGAACGTGCGACCAAATACACTCAGAGAGCACACACACACACACACACATGCAGAGACACATATGGGCCATGGTGTCCCAGTTCTGCCAACATCATTAGGTGATGAATGCTGGGAGCATTTGGATCTACTGTAGTATAATACTAAACTATACTGTAGTATAATACTAAACCTGAGATTCTAACACGCACATGCAGGCATGTACGCAAAGACAACGGTGCATTCATGCTGCAGCCGTAACTAGAGGCATTAAAATCCACAGAATGGACAAGCAAGTCTTAGTTTGTACACAGCGTTGGTTCTCTCTTTCATGCTGAAAATAAGGCACATAGTGTTCATTGTATGGGAGCTGTCTCTGTTAAAAAGCCCAATGTGAGGCAGCAGCTGGGTGGTGAAAGGCCTGTTGATGAGATTGCCTAAATGCAGCGCGTGTGCAAACTGTAGGCATGAATGTGACTGTAAGTGTTTGTGTTTAAATGGGACACTGAACCACTGAACCTGAACTCTCTATACTGAATTTTGTGTTCATCACTTCAACTAGACGATAAACGGTGTGAAGTGCTTTGCCTGCCCCGGAGAAACTTGTTCAACCAGAGAATTTCAGGTTCCCTCAGAATAGTAACACGACACAAATCATCCATTACACAATGTCATCCATGATTAGAAAATGTTATGTCAATCAGCCATTAAAGTTTTGTACTCTACCTTCAGGGAACATTCAGCCCCTGTTGATGTGCATGTTTTGGTGTTACAGCGTAATTTCAAAATGCTATAATATTTGATTTCTGCGTATTGTAGTGGCTTTACATATTTATTATTTGCATACATCTACGAACTTTTAAAAACTCAACAAAACAGTAAGGTTAGTAACAGTTATTTTGGCCTGTGTGGACAGTGAGATCCCAGCAAAACGGCTTGTCAGACAGAAATGTAGTACAGTAGCAAATTGGGGCTGTAATCTCTGCATATGTTCGATTACATGTTATTCAAATGCTGGACTGGACTGAAGAACGCAACAGTCCAGCAAAGATTATAAATCTTGTGTCTTTGTTTACAAAAGATTAGAAAAAAACTCTTCTCTGGCAGCCACCTTTAGTGCACGAGCCAGAGACTATTGTGCTAGTTTATATTTTTCATCATGTGTGTAAATGCCATTATTAGTGTAATTCTTCATTTGTTGATGAGTACCAAACATTTGTTTTTCTGCATTCACTGCCCAACAGATCAGCCAGAAAAAGCTGAAGAAATTTGAGAAGGAGTACCACACCATAAGGGAGCAGCAGGAGCAACAGGAAGCCCCCATCGAGAGATATGAGGTAGACATGAGCACACAATATTCATGTGCACATTAAGCATGAAACATTCAATGACTTCTACATGAACGTAACATAACCTTGATATTAAGTTATATCTACTTTTCAAGGGACCTTTACATCTGTTGCCGTTGCAGCATGACGTCTTTAAAATGCTGCACCAAGTTGAAAGAGAGATAAAGGCAACAACTATTTGTTGTCTTAATTTATATTTATATAGTTTATAATTTAACTATTTTAGTATCCAAAGTATTACATTTGATCTCACAACTCTGCAACTCTTTAACAATGGATTGTGTTAATACTATGTTAGTACTACATATTGTTAAAAACAACCACATATTCTGACAGATTTTCCACTGAACAGAATAAATCTTCTTTTTATTTTTTTACTGTAAACCTTGACAGTCCTTGTTCTGGAAAGAAAAACAACATAGCACTAAAAAAGCCATTAATTGTACATGCCATAAGTCATCTCAAGGGTAACGTGTTGGTCGTGTACAGTACAAGATCATCAATTACAGTGACTGAACTTCTGCTTTGTTTGCTTCTAACAGGCAAATACCATTTCATGTATGTCAGAAGACGCATGTTAAGATGTTTGTTTTATTGCTATTCGAGAGGATTTTCATACACTCGACCATTAAGCCACAACTTGATAAAGCTGACTGCAGCCAGATATTGGTTCAGTCAAATCTATCATATCATATTTTAAGATTCTAAAACATTTCATATTATCACAACTGCAATTCTGCACCCAGGGGTGTATTTAAAAACATTTGAGTCAGTTCCATTTATCCTATTTTAGCGAGCACATCAGAGCATTAAAAATGTTTTGATATGAAGTAGGAATGCACAAGATTTCGTAATACCTATACTTATATTTGACATGTCAGTTTTTTATACAGCTGTCTGTTGCTGTTAATGATGTACAAACAAGTTATACCGTTAAACATTACATTCTCACCTGATCACAGTTAACTTTTACACTCGCACAATCTCATTGTGTATATTGTTGCATTACTCTAGAAACTACTGAGCCAGGAAGACATGCTTACACATTAATTCGCAACTCTTCATGAGTAACTCCTTTTCCCTGCTTTGCTGTCTCTTCACTTTCCTTCCTCTTTCATGTTCCCTCACTTCTCTCTGTTCATATGCTCTTCTGTTTTGCTGTCTCACTCCTTTTCTTGTTTCATCTTTTTGTCTATCTGTCTATTTGGTGTTCTGGTGACAACTTGTCTCTCCTGCTCTCTTCTTCCTTCTTCTCTCTCTTCCTCCGTCCAGCGAGAGAACCGGCGTTTGCAAGAGGCTAACATGCGTTTGGAGCAGGAGAACGACGACCTGGCACATGAACTAGTCAGCAGCAAGATAGCCCTGCGCAAAGACCTCGACAACGTAAGCCAAAGAGAGAGAATATATTTGTATAATTTATGTATGTGTGTGTACAGATGTTCATGAAAATGTGAGTCGTCACTTCTTTAAAGACACTTAACAGAAGCAAGTGTGCTGTATATATGTGGCAACAATTGTGCAAGAACTGAAAAAACATGAGGAAGAGTGAAAGCGCAAGTGTGTTTGTGCAACAAAAACACATACATGTAGCAAAACTTTTACACAGAACCTTGATTTACACAACCTCAAAATATTATTTGTGTGTGTGTAAGGCAGGAATGCACATTCGTATGCATCATCATTTGACTTACCTTGAAAAGAGAGACGGTAGACAGAAAACTAAGAGGAAAGTAGGGCAAGTCTAACTTTCAATGACCTCATCAGCATTGGGTTATTTGTGTGTGTGTGTGTTTGTGTGTCAGGCTGAGGAGAAGGCAGACGCCCTGAATAAAGAGTTGCTGCTGACCAAACAGAAACTGGTGGATTCCGAAGATGAGAAGAGACGACTGGAGGAAGAGTCTGCACAGGTTAGAGCCAACAACGAGGCACTTCAGTCTCGACTGAAACTGAGCTTGTGTGGAGGAAAAGCTTTCTCCTGAGCGCAGCTGATGTCTAAAATCTATGTTTTTCTTTAAATCTCATGTGGCACACAGGGTTACAGATAGTAGGGAAGAGTCAGCACTATTGCAACACAAATTCTCAGGTGAAGGAATTAGAAGAATTATTGTGAAAGGACGCTGCTTAAATCTCCTGTCCTGGGGTCAAGAGGGGGACTAGCAGGACATGTGCAGTATTAATGTGACAGGCTGTGACTGAGCAGTCTATCTGATGTACAGAGCCAAGAGTCTGCAGGTTTTTATTCAAACCAAACACTGCAACAGCTGACTTTATTGATGAGGCCTCCTTCTGTAGATGGTGTGTTAATTAGTATAATCACCTGCTGTTTGGTGGGAATAATTACCTGCAGACTCATTGTCTTGTCTTTTAGATTATACTGTTTTTTAAAAACAAGGCTGAGGTAGCAGTATGGATCATACCATAACTGAGGTAGTGAAGCTGGATTTATAACCCAAGGCTACACCATATATGATATGCACTTCTATAACAAAAAATGAATTACATGTTGGGGCTACAGTGGCAACAGAGATACCTCTTGGGGACCGCAAGAACTGTGCTTGGTCACAACAAGGAGAAAGATAGTCAGTAGTCTTCTCCTTCATAACGAACATAGAAAAGAAATATCCAAAACATTTCCAGAGCTTCTTCTATCATGTGTGTCACTTCTACAAAGACACATGACTCTCTACAGTCAAACATCCAATGTCAAAGAATGTCAGTTCATCTTTAATGTTGATTTTCTTGATATCAATGAAGAATCCCTCTGAGGTGGAGGACAGACCTGCTGCCCTCTGTTCTCATGTGTGTTCAATGCTGTCCTCCAAACATCTCCTGTCTTCTTGAGTGTGTAGGTGTAGCTGTGATTTATGTGCTTGCATATAGTCTGTGTAGAGGGCGTGACTTTGCCCTGAGCTTCCAGTCTGCCAATACCATTGTCTGTCTTCTTTACATGTCATGGCAGTCACACGGTCTCTGGGGCCTCTGACTCTGCTTCTGTCCTTCTCTGCCCTGCAACAGCCTAACAGTATCTGTGTGTGTGTGTGTGTGTGTGTGTGTGTGTGTGTGTGTGTGTGTGTGTGTTTTCACAGCTGAAGGAGATGTGCAGACGAGAGCTCGATAAGTCTGAATCAGAGATTAAGAAGAATGGCTCCATCATTGGAGAATATAAGCAGGTATGTACTTTGTATCTGAAACTTGAATTTGTGTGCAGAAATCACTTTAAGAAGTCTAATAACAGTGTTGATTTCATCCAGCTTGCATATACAGCACAATCAAAGTATTACTGAAGTGTTTCCTCACAAGAACATTTTAGGGAAGTGAAACTGTAAAACTGTGGCAGAGCAACCCCAGTTTCCTTTCAACGTTTTATTTGTGATTTTCAGTTTAGAGCCAACATCATAACCCCTTCTACAATCTGCTTATCCCCACCCACCAGCCCGAGTGAAGGCTTATTAAAGTGGTGATCAATACACCATCCAATACAGAAATACAAATATGTCACGACACAATTATAGCAATGTAAAATGTATACATCCTAATAAGCATACATACAGTATATACCTAAAATGAAAAATAAGAAATGTAAGCCGAGAAAAGAAGATGAAGAAAAGTTAATAAAATAAATAAAAGGAAGCACGATATATACATGAACTCATCATCACATGAAGTTGTTGTCAGAGCACTCTGTATCGCACATCGCTCATCCAGGGGAGTGTTAGGGGTCCACCAAACACCACTGACATATACTAAGCACATACCGGAGACAATGCTATCCCGAGAGGGGTAGGTTTTCCACATATTCCACAAACTGTGATCAAGTCATACTGAATGTTTTCCTGCTGTTCCATCTATTGTATCTTGAAACGTCTTAGTGTTCATTCCAATCATATAAACTACAGTTTGTTCTCCACCATGAAAATACCCCAAGTCATGTTGTTGGAGCATTAGTTCATCAAAAAGTGTCTATTTGTAGAGAAAATAAGAGTGCTTCTCACAGAACAACACATTCAAAACCAAACAGTTGATAGCAAAGGACAAACCATACAGGTAAATAAAATATATTAAAAAGGACCTAAATAAAACAAAACAAAAATCTAATCAAATGAATAGATTAAGAATAAAAGAATAGATCATATATATATGACGATGACTCAGCCAGCCTTGTACAGATCAATCGACACGACAGTCGTGGGACCCTCATGTAACAAACCCTGACTCCCTGACTACACACAGGTCCATATGGAGCTAAAAGGTCTGAAATATAGCAAGGGGCCAGGCCATTAAGAGCCTTAAAGGTAATCAATAAAATCTTTAAATCAATCCTAAAACCTAATGGGAGCCAGTGTAAAAAGACCAAAATAGGTCTCACCTCTTAGTGATGGTTTCCAGCAGCAGGAAGTTAACTGGACGATAATTATTTCAAGAGTTTCAGAATTTATTCTAATCTGTGGCTTAGATTAAAATTTATGAGGAGCTTTAAAATCTAAAGTAGATGAACAGAAAGCTGCTCATTGATCTGGAAGAAGCACAGAACACAGAGGAGGTTTGCTAATTAAAGATGCAAGTGCATATAAAACAGGGCAAGTACTAGTAGCTTATAATTGATGATCAAATACAATGGCACATGGCAAGGTAACTTTATCTGTATAGCACATTTCATACACCAGAGTAATTCAATGTGCTTTACAGGGTAATAAAAATACAACAAAGTAAAAAGATTTACAATATAAAAGTGCAAAGAAATACAGGCAAGCTATACAAGAGATACACAATTTATAAGTAAAATAAAAAGATAACACCCACATTTAGATGCACAATTAAATAAAATAAAAAACAATAAAATAAATGTTACAAATGTAAAGATTTAGTGACATTTAAAAGTTTGCTTGATTGAAGACTCACCCTAACCAAAAAGGAACAACTCGTTATGTAACAAGACTGGATAGAAAAATCTGAGATCTCCAGCAAGAGCTGCCAGCAGTTGGCGATTTCTGCATGGCAGCAAGTAATGGCCTGAAGGTTTGTTACTTTATTAGTTCATTTATATCTCAAAGCACAACACAAATGAAAAAGTGATTTTTTTTTAAAAATTTTTTTGACTAAACCTCTGAACAACTCATGTTCTGATCCTTTCATTTAAGTAAGATACCAGACTGTGTATGGAATTGTCATGTTTTTGTTACTGTGGCTCGTAGTTTTGTAGTTATGTGTACTGTTACTTAAAAGGTGGTTTTGACTGTTTTGGGGCATTTTCTGTGGCTCATCCTGAACTCTGGATGTTTGGAGCCTTTGAGCACCTCTTCTCCACTTGTCTTTCCTTATTTGGCTTGTCTTTTCAGATCTCAGCTCTGATCAAGCCATTACCGTGGCAAGACCAGCCATAAATATTTAAAAATAATATAAGAGCAATCTGTTTTCATTCATGCATCTGGTTTGTGAAGCAGAAACATCTAATTTTACAAACTGTCCCTAAGCTGAACCCAGAGTCTTTTGATGACTGAGTCTGTGAGCATATTTTGAGTTCCCGTCTATCCGAATTCCTCTTAGGGTGATTTTCATCCTCTCAGATCTCATCCTGTCACTTAATGCTTAAATATAAACCTACCCAGATCAAGTACTATTACCATCAGCACAGAGGCATTATGCAACAATCCAGCTCCCATCGCTCCCTGTGGGGGCAGACAGAAATAGCAAGAGGACGAATTTAGAAACAGACCTTAACTTCACCTGAGTCTAAAAATATTGGCAGCACATTGGAATTGACAGCAGATCTGAAAACGGATCACAGAGGAGAGGGGATCTGATGGTTTTTTGTTTGTGTGTGTGTGTGTTATGGGTGAAAGCAGCCTTCAGATTGCCAGCATGCAGCTGAGCAGAGCTATGTGTGAAAATGGGGCTTTGACAAAAATAGTTCTTTTTGTGACAGCGAGGAAGGGGGTGATAGATGGAGAGAGGGAGAAAATGAACAGAAGTCTGTGGAGGAGAGAGCAGAGGGAGGACCGCAACATTCAATCCTGTGGGACTGACAAGTTGAGGAATGCCCCAAAATAGCCTGCGTTGTTTTCCAACCCAGATAACTCAAATGATTCTTCAAATAGCATTATCCTATTTCAGTGGCTGTGAATGCGAAGTTTCTTTTTGTGGGATTAGAGCCAAAAATGCTTTGTGCGCTAATTGCCCCTCTAGCCCACGAGGACAGAGAAACGTCTGTTAATGGTGAAACTAAAAACAGTGTTGAGTGGTGTGTTGTAGTCCCTACTGTAGGAGCGGAGCCAGTGGAGATGCACTCAGGCTAGCCGGGAACTTGCCAGGTACAGCGACCTGTGCCAGTGCCCGTGTCTCTGAGGTCCTGTTAGCATTATATTTATTTTATTTCTCACAGTTTTAAAATATTTTGACCCTGGACACCAAAATATTCTGAACATGTCTTGATTGAGCATTGCATGCTAATTGTCTGCTTCTAGTTCTAAGCTTTATTCAAAATGTTGTAAGTGTGATAAAGCAATTGAAATAGCATGTGCTTACAATATGCCCACTGTAAGCATACTGCGTACTATATACATGCATTATTGAGCAAAGAAAACAAAAATTACCCCAGGCAGTAAAGTTACAGCAGGACCAGATTAATTATTGAGTGAAAACATTTAAAATAAATAAGACCGAGATTGTTTGTGGGGAAAAAAATAGAAAATGAAAAACATGAAAACAAAAAATGGCCCATGGGTCTTGAGCCTGAACAGAAACCAGCAGAAAATCTATTATGTGAAACAGTGTCAAAAAACAATATCAGGAATAAAGGAAACAACTACCCTGTTCATCCCTAATTTAAAATAATCATTGACAGCTTGCTTGCAATGAGGATTCCTGACTGTAGACTGACATGTAGGCTAGAAATCCCAGCAGAACATCATATCCTCTCCACCACGTCCCTCTTAGCCCTAATACAAATTATTGAAAAAATATGGAAGAGAGTATAAAATGCCTACTTTCCATGTGGGAGACAAAACTGACTGTTCCCTACACATGAGGTTAGCAGCTCAAGTTAAAGCTTCACTAAGTAAAATGATGTACAGCACGCCATGAAGTAGCACTCGTTAAAAAAGGAAGCAGGGAGAGTAAAGAAGCAAGGGGTCAGCTGCAAGATGAAGAGGGATAAGTGATCAGTAGTGATGAAGGGAAGGTAGAGAGGTGGCTTCAGTAACGGCAGTTGAGAGCAAATGAAGGAGAGGATGACAGGAGAAAAAGATAAAAGACGTAGGAGGAGAAAGATGGATAATCTGCTCGGGTAAAGATACACAGATAGATGTATGGATTGATCTAAAGGAGGAGGAGGAAGAGATATACAGTATATGCCACAGAGAATCAGAGAGATATATGCAGAGAGCAGGAGCACACAGAGAGATCTGTCTACAGAGAGGTGGGATGACCCGATGTTCCCGTTAGGATGACTCATGTCACATCAATCTCTCATCTCTCTCATCTCTTCATCGGCAAGCTAGAGAACAAGTGTGTGGGTGTGTGTGTGTGTTTGTATGTCTGTCGGCATGTTTGTAGCTGTGGGTTATGGGTGTAGAAGGAGGAGAAGGGGAGGACAAGTGAATGGGTATATGTAAGGATAAGGATGCACATGCATGCTTTTGTGTGTGTGTGTGTGTGTGCATCGGGGGAGCCCTGCTGGAAAGACAGGACCTTCTGACACCACTAATGGACTTACAGTAAGAGGATGAAGTCTCTGCCACAGAGACTGATTTACCAAGAGCCACAAGCAGAGGTGGAGTGGAGTGGTGTGGTCAGGAGAGGCGGAAAGTTAACTGTTAAAAAGCAGTTTATGGTCTTTCTCAGTGGAACAATACACTGCACTATTTGTCTGTAAATGCATGGACACCATTATATCCTGGCTCTACTGGGGAGGAAGGAAGTGGAAGGTGATTTTGAGTTTTTTAATCCCTCAGCTTAAGGTGTTCATTACATTGACTGACTGATCTGATGTATTCATGTAACAGAAAACCTGCAACCTCAGTGAAACTCATAAATATTTATAGAATTTGTGGATATTATATATGTACAGTATTCTTCATCTTCAACATCATCTTCATTGTTGTGGGTGGGTTTTCTGACTTCTTATTCATGTGATAACACAAGTTAATTTAAACACACTTAAGACAGTGGTCTAGGCTAATTCAAGCAAGACAAGAAAATTAGAACAAGCTACTGCATCTGTATTGCGTTGTTTTGTTTTTAACTTACACAGTGCAGCTCTCTAGATCCAACAGCTGTACAGTACTGAGTGTCATGGCTCAGTAGAAATTCAATGGACCTGAATTGTTGATCAAGTTGACGGCGGTCTGAAAGCACCGTAAGTGAACAAACTGTCTCCGTCTCTGGTTCATATAGATCTGCTCCCAGCTGAGTGAACGACTGGAGAAACAACAGACAGCCAACCGAGGAGAACTGGAGAAAATCCGGGTGAGTTTTACGCACAAACACACACACATCTCGAAACACTGCTGTGTGCACTCAAACACATGCTGTAGATTAATTAATAGCCAGGACTATAAATTAAGCATAATTACAGAGCTGTGCTGTTTGCGACAAATGTTATGAATGTATGTGTGTGTGCGTCTCTTACACAGTTACTAATCAAATAATTAATGCTATAACTGCAGCTCTGAGGATTCTGGATGACTGCCAGAAACAGTGTCCCATTATTACTGGCTGTTACGTGTCTTTTGCACATGCAGGTTGATTATTTATACCCAGTCATGTTAGACCTCAGAAGATGCAAATGTCCCATAAAGTGTAGACTCCATTAGAGAGGCAAAATCCAGTTTTCCAAACAGTTTGCAGGTATGTTGAGAACTATGTTGCCATCTCATTGTCTTGACTGGCAGTGAAATCAAAGCTTTTGGGGAAGAATGAGGAGTTAGGCCAAGGAGCCAGGGCCAGGCATTTCACTTCCAGCACTTGCACACTTGGCTCGTGAACTGTTTGTTTAGACTGCAGCTGGGAGAAAGGCCATTTTGGCAGGGAGCTCCGTCAGGACTGCCCAAGGACTCGCAAAAGGACAGACAAAAGGTTTATTGCACCAAGGACAAGTCTTGTAAAGGATGTAGCAGCTTGTGTGTGTGTGTGTGTGTGTGTGTGTGTGTGGTGGAGGTGAATGTCTGCAAGTCTCTCATCTTGTTTTTCTTCCTGTGCTTTTTATTTCTTTTATTATTTACTAATAATGGCGCAGCAAATGCAATAAAACTGTCAGAAATCGCAATTATAACTGATGTAGGGGAACAGTGATATGCAGTGTTAATTACAACAGTGTTAATTAAAAATGTTTAAATAATATACTGACATACTTCTGCACTTAAAGTGATGACAGAAACAGTTTCGGCTCGGGCACTCTGCTGCTTCATTAATGCTCTCATCCACTTCTGCAGTGATGAGCCTAGAAACGTTATGTATAATTACTATTCAGCTGTAAACCCAGTTGACAGTTTAATCCAAATGAAATGTAATATTGTTATGAAATATTCATTTTGTGGGAATTTCTCAACCAACATAGTCAACTGTTGTTAATAAGGCACGCAACCGAGCCTATGAACTGAGGTGCTGTGGACAACGCTGCTTGTTACTGCACTAATCAATCTACAGTGGTCTCTTGGAGTCAACCTGCTAAACAACAACCAATCGATTCTGCCCAACCTGCACTGCTATTAGGAAGTTTGGTAGCCAAACTAGCCATGAGCCAAACTTAGAAAGAGCAAGTGAAGCAGGAACACTCCAACTATCATTTCTATGTATCTGTTTCCACCTTCAAACACCTCCAGTGTAGCTTAGCTCGTCTGGCAAAGCTAACGTCCTACTCCCACAGCAAGATACGTACTTCAGTGAATCAACACTAGATAACTATGAACAAGTAAAAGTGCGTGAACGGGGTGTTGTCTAGCAACACAGTCAGTGTGGCTCTGTTCGCAGTGATTTTCTGTTGCTGCTTGCACAAATGCTCTGCGCCCAATAATAGATCATCACATACAAGGGCACCCAAAAAGAGCTCTTTGACTAAAGGGCTGGGTGGAGTGCAGCCCTGACAGAAGAGGGAAAGCATAGCTGGCTTGTATGGCTACTCCACTAATGAGCTGCCATGCTTCAGTAACTCCACAGAACTCTTCTCAATTTGTAAAAATATCTCTACTGCAAAAAGACAGACAGGGCACATCACAGAATGTCATGGCTGCAGATATTTGCATTCAGTTTAGACATTAGGCTAGTTGTTTGGTTAGACATTTTGTGTGCGCACCAACAGTTGGCGTCTTCTGCTGGTTCACTTTATTTTTGGACTTTCTGTTACATTTTCAAAGCTTCTGCGCACTGACAATAGTCTTTAAAAGGTGCAAAAATAGCAGCAACCAAAAGAAATCAAGGTGTCCGCACACTCATCTCCATTGCACACACACATCACTGTCTACACACATCTCATTTCTACGGACCCCGGGAGGTGTCATGGAGGAAAAAACTAATCCGAGCTCACTAATTACTCTCAATTTAATAATTCATGCTCTTTAATTAATAATTTGTGCTCTCTATTTAATAATTTGTGTGCACATTTTGCTTAATTTGTGCTCTCGATTTAATATTGTTTTTGGCTTGAGACAGCCGCTTTCAAGCTCTGTCTCTCGCCGCTCTCGCTCCTGAATGAAGAATATACAGTAGCTGTAAACTAGTCTGCCTCTGCAGACCGGACAACGTCTGAACGTAAGGCTTTTTTCCCCCCTAAACTCCATCTCTGAGATTGGTCCATAAACATTACAGACAGGCTATATTCTCATGTCACTGGTTTATCATTAATTATTAAATACCTGTAGCCATCACACAGCAGCAGGAATGACACAAGCGTCTAAAAGATTAAGCATTAACAATGGGCATTTTTACACATGTGGCACAGCAGCAGTAACTTCAAAAATTATTTATAAAGGGACAGTACGATTGTTGCAGTAATTCATAATCATAATAAGTAATTACGTTACCGCTGCTGTGCCATATGTGTAAAAATGCCCATTCTTAATTTGGAGACGCTGGTATCATTCCTGCTGCTGTGTGGTGGCTACAGGTTTTTAATAAAAAACATAAATAAACTGATTATTCAGTGACATGTGAACATAGTAGGTAAGATTTATTAATCTAAATCGTCAAAGACTCTTGATTCATTGATTGAAAGAATCAAGAAATTGTAAAGTGAAAGTGAATTAAATCAACACAAATTAAGAAATCTGTGCACACAAATTATTAAACTGAAAAACGCATTCGTTTTTTTCTATCTCAATGACACTTCCTGGGCTTTTGTACTTTTCTTTCTGTCTCTCGATTATATTTCCTCCAAACTCTTGACTAAACAAGAGCTTGGTGTAACTATATTTTCTCTAACCTGGAATCTTTCTTTCATTGTGCCTTTACTCCCTACATCATTCTGTCTTTTTTATCTTATGTTTTATACTCTCCTCAAGGTTAAAGGTATACAAGAATACAAGGTGTAAAGAAGTCAGTCAATAGCTTGTTTTTTTTCCTCTAACCTTTTCTTTTGTATCCTTCTCTAGTCCAAAGTGGAAGGCTGTGAGAAGTGCAGTAGTCTTTTCAACAAAGAGGGTCGTGTGCGGGCTGTGACCACAGCACCTGCTGGAGGGACTGAGGAGGCAGATGAGGAGAAGGAGGATTTGAAGAACCAGCTGAGAGAGATGGAGCTGGAACTGGCCCAGACCAAACTGCAGCTGGTGGAGGCTGAGTGCAAAATCCAGGTACACTAACGCATAGTTTCACATACTCGATTGTGGCCACAGATGCATGAAAAACGTTCATAAATACTAGGAAATTTCCTGTGTCTTGTTGTTTAACATATTTAACCCTGATGCTGGAGGAGTGAGTCATGACTGATCTGTTGAGTTGTACTAGAACAACATAACTTGAATCACACTAGGTCTGCTCCCATCACGACTCAGCTAGCTGATGTAGAATCCATGAAACAAACAGACCTTGAGTCGCAGTGAGTCTGCTGTACTGGTCTTTGTTGCAGTGACGCATTCAACACTACCTTTACAGCTTTAAGGCCATATGAAAGGTTTTATAAGGGGTCTGAAAGTCTGAGATGCAAATTGAGACTAGATCATTTCCAGTCAGTCCAGTCATTTAAGTGGGAGATGTTGTGGGACATCCATTTCTTAATATCTAGGCTACCTGATTTTATGTTACAGTGTGTGTCACCTGCATGGCAATTTAAGGGGAGGTTATATTTCTACTCTCATGACTTTATCAACTCTTTTACGAGCACCACAAGAAAGAAGTGCCAGGGCAGCAGAGGCTCCACAAATCAGAGCATAAAAAACAAAAACAAGATATGGTTAAAGAAATTGGGAGCATTATTGGTGAGCTCTTCTTAATTTACCAAATTGATGACATTGTATCTGAAGCAGCATTAAGGTCTAATAGCATTGGAAAAAAGCAGTCTTATTAAACGGGGGTGCTCATAAACAGTTGAGCTATTTCAAAAATATATGTGAGCACAGTTGCTGTCATTTAACGGTCAGTTTGGAAATAATTGGTGAGATTAAGAAAAATCTGTGCTGAATGTGAAGAAGTCAACTGTTTATGGTAAAAGTTTTTGACCTTTGTAGGAGCTTTGCAAGGAGTTTATTGGGAATGATGTCAAAAAAGAAAGATGAGGGTTTCATATGATTAATGAAGTATCTTACAGTGGGAAATGGATTGTGTTCAAAGCTGCTGATTAAGGAAAGTCAAAGTGGTAAAAATAGACAATGGAAATTTTAAAAAGTACACAGAGGCCCAAAACAAGCTGCAACATCTGTTCATTATTTATTTATTGACTTGTTTCGACCCCTGTTGTTCTGTGTGATAGTCATAGTAATAGTTATTCTCTTTCCTCTCCAATCAGGACCTAGAGCACCACCTGGGTCTGGCCCTCAACGAGGTGCAGGCCGCCAAGAAGACCTGGTTCAACCGAACGCTCAGCTCCATCAAGACCGTTACTGGGACCCAGGGCAAGGAGACCACCTAACCTGATAACTCCATCATCCAGTTTAACCCAGACCACGTCTGGACTTCAGTGCAACTCACCACGCTGAAACCTCTGGGCGCCTAACTGAACCCACCGGGCCGTAACTTTAACTTGAACATTGACCGTTAAATACCCGGATGACCATTGCTACCGACTGTGTTCCTCTTATCAAAAATGCCCTCGTGTTTCCCTGTTCCCACCCCTCCTGATCTTAATCACCCACATCCATTTCTTCCCCCCTCCAACCCAAATGACTACAGCCAACTGTGCTGATGAGAAGGGGTTGAAAAACACAAGATTAAGTACAACAGTACCACTTTCCCCAGAGAAACAATGTGCTTCCACCGGTCACAGAAAGAAAAGCATAAAAAAAAGAGAAATGCTTCATTTATTTCTGTCTTTGTACTGCTGATATTAAAGACCCGCAGAAGGAAGGTTGGACATCTGAACTCTAACTGTCCTGACGGGATCATTCTTTACTGTTCTACGTGCTCCCCTCTAAACTACTGGCACAAACAACCAGTCCCTGTAAAATGTTTGTTTTAGGTACGAGATCTAATAGACGCCTTTTCAAAACTGAGCTTTTTCTAATTTACGTTGAACAATACCTTTCTTTTTCTATGTATGTACATGAATGTGCTTATGTAAAGAGGATGTGTGTGGGTGTAAATGTGCATGTTTTTTGTTTTGTGTTGACTGAGAGTTGTATGTGAGACTGAAAAAAAAACAAAAACGTGTTTGAATGCGCAAATAATTGACTGAAATAATGTTAAAATGTGTGTATAAAAGACAGGAGGAGAGAGCGTGTGGAAGTCCAAGGGAAAGAAAAAGCACTAAGGTTATGAGTGTGTGCATGCATGTAAGGAAAGTTTTTCCTGATTGTCTAGTTTCCTTTAATGTTCAAGTGTGTATATGAATGATGCTAAAGAAAAGTTTGCTGACAAAGCCTTGATCTGAAGGTCGATAAAGATGATACTAGTGGATATGAATATATAATTTACAGTAAGAACAGAGGCATAAAAGCTGTTGTGATTACCAACAGCAGCTAGACTTTCCTCTCATCAAAGTTCAGACATAAAACATGCTTGAGGTTTGTTTGGTTTGGATGTCCCAGCACAAAGAAACTAAAAAAGCTCCAAACCACGCCAACTTCCGCATGTTTTAGACACCATGTTTCTGTATGTTAGAACACTGTTTAACCCCAGAGTGGTGCAATGCTTGTTACAAACCATAAACATCACTTAGGGGAAGCGTAAAGTCAAAATGGAAAACACACACACAGCATCGTAATTCCTGCTGCACTTGAACACACCTTTAAAACCCACCTCCCTCTTTCCTGGTGCCAGCTGCTCTGTGACCTTTGACCTCTGACCTTGACTGGCAGGCTCATGTTGATACTTGGTTGAGCAGGGTGGCAGGCCATGTGGTTCAGTCAGTCCTTTGGGATCTCTTTAACCACTACACACACACACACACACTGAATTACACTGTTAATTTTATGTAAAGGCGGGTACAGAACAAACACTCAGTGGCCACTTTATTAGGAACACCTGCTTGTTAAAGCAGTCATCCATGTCTTCCAAACATGCAGACAAGGTCAAGAAGTTTAAGATGTTTGATCTGAAAGACCGGTAGTGGTGCGAGACGCGGACGGTCATCTTTATACAGGATGCTGAGCAAAACAAGCAATGCAGTCAGCGGCAAAAAACAAAACACGCCCTTGAGATGTTTAACTAACAGGAAAGACGTGAGAACAGAGATAAGTTCAGCAGAGTGCAGGAGGACATCTCACAACACATGACTTGTTGAATCTTGGCTTGACTTTAGTTTCCGCTGCTGACAGCTAAGACCAAGAAGATGAGGCAACTAATGATAGTTTCTGTTGTTACATGCTGATGTCAGAGTTGGTATAAAACGCGTGTAGCCTGTGTTGATTCAAAGGTGAGGAGAGAGTTTTCTTGGCTCACGATAGGGTCCCTTAATGTCACTTCACTGCCAGTGTACAAACGCATTAGCTGCGGTTATATGGACAATATTTCTTCAACCCGACTGAAATCATTCTGATTAGAGATTCCAACGTCACTGTTTACATGGACGTTAAATAATAAAGTGATTCAATGAGATGTGCGTTTACGTGCCCCAAGGCATTTAATCAGAATATAACTTCTGACTGAGCAAAGTGGTTTCAACCGCTGTGAAGAGTCTAATCTGTGGCTTCGTTCATCTTTTCACACACTTGTTTGAACAACTCGTTTCGAGCCTTTCAACCATCGAGGTGTGCAACAATCCTTAAGTCTTTGAAGGTCCCCAACAAAAAAGTTGCATCAGCCACAGGCCCGTTTTGTTTTGCTGCCGCCTTGTTTCTGTCTGTTTATGTCACCTAATGTTACCCCCACGTGGGGCAAAGACGCGCAGAAAGAATATATTTATTCCAACCAGAGTGAAACAGTCGGATGAAGCGTTTACATGGTTATTAGGCACCAATATTTCTTTTAGTTTACACCACCCCTCTCAACCTGATTGGAAATTTCTTCAGACCAGGCCAGTCTCTTCCAATTGAGCTGGTTTATTCTGATTGGGCTATTATTCTGATTGTTAGCGGAATATTCATGTCCATGTAAACGCAGCTATTGTCACTGTCCAGGTGCATCTTTTCATGGCCGTGTGCTCATCATCTCAAGATGGATCCGGTAACATGACAGAAACTCGTGTTTATTCCTGCTGCCTGCACTCGACTCAGTAGAGCACCTTTGGGATGAGGTGGAACAGGATGACCACAGCACAAGCGTCTCGCAGCTTCGACTTTATCAAACCAGCATGGAGCAAAAAACATTTTCAACACCTTGATGAATTCATGCCTCAAAGAATTCAATGTGTTCAGGAGGAAAAAGCAGATGTTAAAAATACTGAAGTGGCCACTGGGTGTACACACACACTGTTGTGAATGTAGGGGCAGAAAAGTCACGCATAAAGACACCCATCAACTGTCAGGAGTGTAACTCTGCACCTTAAGTGTGGATCAGTATCGCAGAAGTCACACTGTCAGTCGCAGGACTTCAGAGCGATGCCATAAGAGGTCAAAGCAGGGGTCAAACTAGTAAGTGCTCCAAATCAGTCTAGAGGGGATGAGTAGGGGGTTTAAAGAAGTGCTTGCTTGTGTGTGTGTGTTTTCATATTTAGCTGACTAGAAAGGGGGCTCAACAATATTCCAATTTCTATTCATACTTTACTAATCATTATTAGACTGAAGCAGAAAAAGCTGTATTTCAGTCTAAAATGAACCGTTACTGTAAATTGCATTTAACTTGAAGGTTGAATCTGATTGGCTGGAATCTACTTGTGATGTCAGAGGAAAGGTCCAGATGAGGTCGAAAGAAATAAAGGGCCATTCCTCTAAAGGCACTGGGTTGTATATAACGTTAACATTAAAAAATGAATATTGAGTTTTTGTTTATGATTTTCTACTCTGTTACTATAACTAATGTTGCCTACTTGTACCTACCTACCTGCTGCCGTGCTACAGTTTAATCCACAACGATGTTTTATGTTTTTAATGTTCATTTGCTCCGAGCTTCTCAGTCAGACTGCTGTTTGGTTAATTAAATGCCAAAACGTAGCTTTTATCATCCAACAACAAAAACATTATCAACGTGTGGAAATTGTAATAGTGTAGGATGCATTGTGTATACTTCATGAATTTCAATATAAAGATATCAACACAAGAATATGTGTGCCTTTCTTTTTTGTGTGTCTTCAATAAAATAAAAATTATTAATAATTAAATGTTTTAAAAAATTAACATTCTCTGACTCCAGCTCGTCTAATGTGAGGGTTTGCCGCTTTTCTCTGTTTTATATCGTTGTAAAAGACAAAATAAGACATTTAAAGACATCACCTTGGACTCTGGTAAACTGTGGTTGGCATTTTTTCCCAGTTTTCAAACATATTAGAGATGAAGCGATTCTTTGATTGAACTAAAAAGCAGCCATACGAGAACTGTACCTGAATAAAACCGTCTAAAACGGAGCAGATTTTGATTTAAATCTGTAACTATTTGATCAAAGAAAGTTTTTAATACTTTTACAATAAATTTTTTAACTTTGATCCACCAGCAGGTTCAGCAGAAAGAGGGCAGCTTCACACCAGTGTTCTATATGAACACGTGGGAGGGGGGAAGTTGGTGGATGTGAGGCATATATTTGGAAATGGTGAGATTGTGACCTAAACTGAATAAACCACCTGGTGCTGTGACATTTAAACTGTGTCGGTCTCTTTGGTTTCTATAGATCTGCTCTCAGCTGAAAGAACAAAATCGGCCCTGAGAAATCCAGCGTTATTTGATTGTTGCTCTGAGCACTGAGATCCAAGTTGAGCTGTAGGATTACAAAGTCTAAATATTTAATTTTACTCTGAGCATTTAAACACACAAAAAAACTTATTTTGTCAAGTTTCTATCTTTTGGTGCTATGTTATAATCTCCTTCTGTATCGAGCTGAATTAACATATTATGATGCTTCAAGCAGCAAATCAAAACCATCGTCCATCGGTACCATTTTGACCCCGCTATCAAATACCGTCCCTCGATGACAAGAATGGGAGTACTGAATGTTGCTTTTGAGGCTCTCCACCCATCTCAAGATGACGCCTGAAATATTAAAAACGTAAGGTATTTATAGTTATTTATCTATTGGTGTTTCGCATCGTTATCTGTCTCCCGAGTTCAAAGCCAGCTTCTAATAAAGCCAAACAAGTCGTTTCCTCTCTAACATTTCATGCTGCAGCTGAAAAAGGAGTAAGAGATAAAAGAGGCGCATGCTTCTGCTATTATAATGAGACTCCTCTGATGCACATCTTGGGAACACTTCTCTGGACATCTGAGAGAGTTTTGAACATGAAAATAAACCCGTTTTTTCCCCCTCTAGCTAATTATGTCTCGTGAAAACAGCCTCTATCTGTCACCCACTTGAACAAGCCGTTTCCCTCGAGCTGGAGGGAAATCTCTTCATATCTTTTACTTACATTGGCTCCAGTTCTATCTCGTATCTTCTCCCGCAGAGAACATCCCTCATAACATTTGGCTGCACATTTGTTATCTGTGTCAGGGGGATGAGCTATTTTCTGCCATGGCCTCAGTGTATAAAATGTACAGTGTGCATTGATGGTGCTGGAGGTCTCACATATGTCATTTGGAGTGTTTATAACTTAGTGCGGGCCCATAAAATTACCACCTTTAGTGATGACGGCCGTTGGGATCTTGGCTCTGCGTCTGCCACTGCGGCTGCAGATTGCAAAGCAGCAGGCATGACGAGTTGGAAACCCGGTACCTGCAGCGGCTGGAGGTAACAAGCGTCAGCATTATGCAATCAGTTTGACCCCCCCATCTCCTTCTGTCCTGCGTTACAGAGCTATAAATACGACCAGCAAGGCAGCAACAGAGTAAAATGCAAAGGTGGAATGCTGATGAGACGAGCGTCTTCGGTTGCTGCTCGGCTCAGTCGTTAGTGATTTGTGAGTCAAGGATGAAACTCTGTGTGTGTGTGCGTGTGAGAGTGTGAGTGTCTGTTAGGAGGGGCAGTGTGGAGCTATTTGGACCCCAGAGCCTCCCAACAACCTCCTGAACTCCCTGTCACCTGATCTCCTGACTGCACACGCACACACACACACACACACACACACACTGAACTGTAAAGGATTACTTCACAAATTTTCAAGTCTGTCTTAAAACGATATCCACATGCCCATGTGCACAATGAAACATTTTTTTAGTTGCTGTAATTGTCCCTGCTTTCCACACTTAAGAGATCCTTTCTGAACGCTGTTCCAATGTTAAGAGATGGGGGACAAAATCCACAGTCCCAGCTCTTTGTAAAAATGACTTCTCAAGTCTTTTTGGTACAAAATTTCTTCTTTCTGTTTCGCAGACAGTGTTTCCTCGCTGAGCTGCGGTGAAGGGATAGTAACTGAACCAGTAGGGACAATGACAGTGACCAAAAACATGCATGGGTATGTGAGTATCGCTTTAAGACAGACATGAAAATATATGGACCTATTTTCTCGATTAATCGATAAATCACTTGGTCTGTATTTGTCAGGAAATAGTGGAAAATGCCCATCGAGTTAAGAGAGCCCAAGTTAACATCTTCAAATGTCCTTTTTTCACGAGAGAAAATGAGAAAATATTCACATTTGAGGAGGTGGAGCCACAGAATATTTGCCATTTTTGCTAAAACAAATTACGAATATTAATGTTAAACAACTAATCGATTAAATAGACTAACACTATCAGCTATATCTGATAGTACCCATGACTATATTTCAACATGAAGCAAGTCCTAACTACATATTGAAATATATTTACTGAAATGCTGTTGAAACAACTGTTAACGTGTAACCTTAAATAAAAAACTACAAAACTAAATTTAGCCAAGTTTCAACCGGCAAATCACTACATGAATGCTTACTAGGTACATTTTAATGCTAATGTTTGTTTAGTTTTATCTAAGAATATGTTATAAAATGTAAGCAAGACTTTTACTTGTTTACATCATGGTGGTGACACTTAAATATTTGTTTCACTGCTGTTTCACCCAGAATACAGTATGTTTTCTCTTTTGCTCACACAAACACACCTTTCCTTTTCCCTTCTTTACTCACTTCTGGAGGACAGTGTGCGAATATTTGGATGTTCGAAGCGACCCTTGGCAGTGAAATCCTGAGCGTTGAATCTTGTTAGTCTCGTTGCCGTTATCTCATTGGTTCAGGAGAGGAGTGTGAACAAAGTAGAACCTCCACCTGTTTGGAAAAGATATTCGTCTTGAGTAAAAATTTCACACTTCTCTGCTGTGTCCAATCACTTTGCTCTCATTTCCCTCTTAATGAAGAATTAAGCCTGAGGGTATTCTCAGGGAAGGAAACATATCATTTTCCTAATCCATGACATCTGATTACCATAGTCATGGTATTCAAGTTAGATGTAGACTGGTGAGAAAAATAACAAGAACTCCCTCTTTAAAACATTTGTAGGTCTTGATTTTTGATATTTAATGGACTCTATCCCTTCTTACATCATCCTCAGTGGGTAAATCCACCAAAACTGCACCTTTTAAACATTACATTTTACCCAGAAATACTATTATATCTTTATCGTTTGGGGGTGTTTTTCCCCCATTTAATCATGGACAGAAGACTTATTTTAGCGTTCATAATAAACTTCATATTTTGATACACACAACACTTTTCTGTACTAATTATTCCACCTGACTGCCTTGGTTTAATATCAATTTCCTTCCACTAAACTTCATTTAAATCAGTGCTGTTGTTCTCCAGCTAACAGTGTTTAAGGTCACAATCATGTCAAAAGCAGGGTGGAGGTGCAGTAATCTGATCCAGATGGGATCAGACAGTCAAAGCAGGTTGATAACTAATCTGGGTGCAAAGACGTGTTACAAAAGTCAGAGTTTGCACAAATAAAAATCAATTATCCAGACTTCAAACACTCCAGCTCACCTGGTAAAAGAATAATTAGTGTGGATTTAAATTTGCTGCGATAAAAGGAAGAAGGTAGGGAAACTTTGTCAAACTGCACAGAGTGTGGAGCAGCAAGACAAGACAGGTCTGCACTGACTTAAGCATATATGATCTCCCCGAAGCTGAATTTCACAATTAGAGCCAACTAGGTTCTTCCATTAATTAGTAGAGTTTTCTTGTAAATAAGCAAAAACTATGTTTACATTCAGCATTTCTTACCAAAACAGTCAAAGTCAAAGTTAGATATGTGTTGTAGGTGGAGCAGTCAATTAAGATCTAAAGGTCTTTTGTTCTGTTAGTCCCACTGTCTTGGGTTTCCACCTTAAATGTCTCAGCTCAAGCAGTGCCCTGTGTGAAATGTTATTTGAGTGAACCACAACGAAAAGGGTGGACTTCCTTTCCGACTTCCTCTGGGGTCCCACAGGGATCCATATTAGGTCCTCTCTTGTTTGGTGTCTGTGTGACATACATACTGTCCTGATGTTCAAAGACAAACGTATTCAGTTGATGCAGCTTTTTACTGTATGTTCATGCAACAAGAAAACTAGAAAGGAAACTAAGAAATTAATAAATGCTGTGTAAAACATTTCTTTTGATTAAAGCAGTCTGCAACATTTTTATATGACGTGAAAAGTGGTTGATTGCATTCATTTTGATTCAAATTTTATTTTTAGGAAACATTAAAGTAAAAAGATTTGGCATGCATTGGTTCTGTCTCATTTGAGCCAATGTTATGGGTCTTTTTCACAGCTGAGCAAGTGTTCTGCTCTATGCAAGTGTCCCAGTAAGTCAAGACAGTGTGACAGCATGAACAATACGTGGATGAACGTCTGAAATGAAATTCAGACATCAATAACTTTATTATTTATGCCTTTGCTTTTCCTGCTGTGCCATGTCAAAATGTTTTCTGTGGGAAAAGGTCTATTGTTCCACTCATTAAAATCTGACAAATAGCCTTTTCTGTATCAAACCTCTTGAATACAAAAATAACAAACTGCACTGCATACAACAGGTTTAAAATCCAAACTTAATGATTTATAGACTGAAAGAGACAAATTCATACATAATATATTCTTGAATTTCTGAAGGATTTGCACAAATTTTCTTTATCATATTTTATAATGGTCAGAATTTTCACTTGTTACTGTTATAAATTTTCTTTTTTTATTATTTATTATGGTTGCACTGTAGTCTATATGTAATGTGTATATCTGTCCTGTGTATTTAAATTAGGACTACAGAACACAAGCACGTTTATTGTTACTTTTGTACAAATAAAGACATTAATAAACAATACCTACTACGAAAAAGACAACCTAACCTAACTGTCATCTTAAACTTCACAAGAGAAAGGAGTACCCCACCGAAAACCTGTGTTTTTGAATATAAAACACTCACCTCCCGTGGGCTTCACAGGTGACTCTGAAAGGTGTGTAGCTGTTAGCTCCTTCGTAGGCAGTTGTAGTCAGCTCGATCCACAGCAGCGAGCGGCATCGCAGTTGCACGTCGAAAAAAGTACCAAAATGTGTATAGAAACAACTACCAACCTTACTTCAGGATAATCCACTTCTCTGCTGTATGTCCGTATGTCCAGTTTACTGGTGTAGCGCACAGGTGGTTGTGTAGGTTAGTTGCGTAGGACAAATGTATCATAGAAAGAAGAGAGAAAAAGTTGTGTGTTGGTTCAGTTTGTTTATAGGTCTTGTTAACTCTTCATCAGTCTTATTATTACCTATAAACAGGCACTGAAGTCCTGTCAAATCAATCTGATTTGTGAGCATGTCATGTAATCCTCCTGAGAAGTTGTCAGCAGTCCAAGGTCATTTATTCCCCTACAGTGTATGAACCTGGACCGTGCATACGCCACTGGTGTACTGTGTCTTATTAGTTTTCCAGATTAGTGTGTACATAACTCTGAGCTCAGGGGGATGTGATGTGACAGCGAGAAGAGGCTCGCAGCCAAGTTTGATCATCAAACTGAAATCTGATATTTCTGCTTCTGTTAAACAGAGGCTCTGTTTATTTCAAATCAAATTTCTACAGACAGAATGAGCATGTATCCTCCCCCACTAGCCTCTTCTAAGCATTGAAAACTCTTTATCGTTATAAATAGTATTTTTTTAGTATGGTTGTTTTGTTGTATTTAGGATTTGTCATTTTGATGGGAGTTGGCATGTAAACATTGCATTATATTCAGATTTTTGACATTTCTATCTACATTGCCTTCATTTTTGTCACTTTCTAGGAAAAATGATAGCCTGCTATAATAAATAAGCTTTCAGTATACATAAAAAAGTGAAGTGAGCTGCCACATTTGACACAATCCACTGATATCTGCTAAGCAGGGTTTAATTTGACAGGATAACTGTCATCAGCTGGAGAGTTTAATCCTCATCCTCTCTGTCTCGTTTGCTTTCTCTCAGACAAAAGCACACATTTTTATTCAGGTGTTCTTTTTCTTTTTCTGTGCGCAAACACGCACTCATTGCTTTGCAGGATGATTGGCAGCTGTGGCTGTGTGCTGGTGGTGTTGACTGCCGGAGATGTCACTAGATACTCGGACTCAGCCGTCAGCAGTGCTGCTCTAAATATGATTGATAGCTCATATTGCTGAAGCACCATGTGCTGAAACTCTTCTTAGACAAACCTGCCAATTATCGCCCATAAACTTGACTCTGTGATTATAGTATGACAAAATGACACAAGTATTGTCAGAATGTAGCCTTAACCATGTGGGCGTTTTAAGGTGGAACTATAATAAAATTTGCTGGTGTGTCATATGAAACCAAACCAAAATATTGGGCTCAAGATGACATGTAGGAATGGTGCACCCTAAATTAAACAACTCACTAATAAAGGCCAAAGTAGAGACTTTACGTTTTATAAAAAAATCAGCTAAATCATTTGCAGGGAGCACATTGTTAGTTTTGAATTTACAAAGTAAGTGGGTTCAGACCCGAGTTTTTGGATAGTATTTCTAATGAAGACTTCTGTTCTGAAATGAATTAATTTATAAATTATTTCTGCATTTCCACATTTGTATATTTATATGCCATATTATCTTTTTTAGCCATGCTAGCAGTGGCTGTTGGGATGGTAATGTCAGTTGGTCGGTCCACCACTTTGGTCCAGACTGAAATATCTCAACAACTATTGTATGGATTACTATGAAATTTTGGATAGACATTCATGTTCCCTTCAGGAGGATTTGTAGTAACTTTGCCGATTCCTGACTTATTAATCTTGCACCATCATCGGGTCAAACTTTTAATTTGTCCGGTACTTCCGCCAACTGACCAAATACCTGCAAATTTAATGACATTCCCATCAGCAATTTTCTTTTTTGCTACATTCTCATCCCTTTGCTCACCATACATTCACTTACACGAGTCACTCTCATCAGTTTTCAGAGACCATTAAAAAAAGATCCTCACATATAGAGATTCAGTACTTTCTCCAATTTATTTTCAGTTCGTCAAGCGTAGATTATCAATAACAGTGACAACCACAGATCATCACTGCTGTGAATGTTGCCACTAATCAAAACGATCAATACAGCGAGTTCAAATGACCCCGCTCATTCAATGTCATTGGCCTCTGTTAAGCACGACCTGTGAGACTCCCACCCTGTCATCGTTAACATTTCACAAAACTTTGATAATTTCAAGGATCAAACAGATTCTGTGGACAGATATCACTTCATAGTTTCATAGGCAGCATCATAAAACAGTTTCTTTTAATCCCCTTTTTGTCAAAAATAAAATTAAAATTAAAAAAAATTATATTTACAGGAAAAAAGTAAACACTCATCACTCGTAAGACGCTACTTTTGTCAAAACATTATAAATAAAAAGTGAAAAAGGGGAAAGAAATATGAATCCTAACAGGGTGGATGCGCCCAAAACAACTCTCACACACAAGTAGTTCAAAAGATATATAGATGTATATATATGTATGTATCCATATATATTCTGTATATGCTTCTCTACAAAAAAGCAAGTTTACTCTTTCTATGAGTAAATACATTCTACTCTACAATCACTATAACAACAGTGTACATTCCCAACCAAAATGCTTTGATCATTTATCAGGAGGATATTGGACTTAAACAGTCAGTGGACCAATGACCAGGAAGTATGCAACAACATGCTCAATGTGACTGCAGTATCGTGTGTGTATGTGTGAAATAGCTTCCCATCCCCCTCCGGTTTATGTGCGTGCCAGACGAACACACAAACACACACGTTTCCCCCACGACACACATGCACACACACCCGGAGAAAACGATCCGTTCAGCAGTTTGTCTGGTTAACTTTGCCTCGGCAGTCGAAACGTGATCCCGGATCTATTTCTGCTGCTCTGCGGAGTTCAGAACGACTCGCGGATGGACTTTCCGGCTCTTTCTGCAGCTCTTCTCCTTCTGCTTCCAGACAAATTTAGCACAAGTCCCAGACTTAAACCCCAACTTTCTGTGCTACTGCAAGAATGAGCAAGACACAGTTTTCCTTCAGAGGCTGGATTTACACTCAGGAGAGTTTTTGCCTCACATTTCATAACTGTCTAGACGATGAATATCAGATCGCATACCGTATGGTTTCTCACTTCTGAGACTGTCGGGATATTCGGATTTGTGCAACAAAGGCTTCAGAGTCTTTGGTGTCTGGATGAATCCCATCTCGCAGAACAAACTAGAACCCGTTTCCCAAAGGCATCTCTGCATCATTCGCTTTCCTTTTTGACCTTTGACCTGGCAGGGGGATGAAGAGGTGCCTGAGGGAAACCGGGCTCAAACGGTCTCCAAATAGAAAGTCCAAAAACCTGATGTTGCCTGGCAACGAAAGCACTCAAAATACTTCAACTACTGAACATATTGCAGCATCTAAAAACGCGCAGAGCTCCTGCGTTTGGTGCCAAAAAAAGTTTTGATGACAGCACTCCTCCCTCTTTTCACCTGACAGCAAAGCTTGAGTTGATCACAGATAACTGCTGTTTGTCCAAGAAGCAAACTTAAGAGTAAAATCCATTATGTACAGTGCTACAGAAAGCTTAAAGCACCAAGATAACAAATGGCGGAGATGCGGGGGGGGGGGGGTTTCTCGGCTATGCATGGCTCGAATCCTAAAGTACAAACAAGGCCTAACCACTTGTGTGACTCTCACTACATACAGTACAATCTTATGTGTATTATACAAACACGGAGCAAAGAATGTCATGCTGTCTCAGTGTGCTCGGCTGTTACTTTTCGGTGAATGCTGAAATATTTACATATATGATACGATGTGTGCTTGTGTGTTTATATATTTGCATACATGTGTGTGTGTGCGTGTGCGTGTCAGGTGGCCCTGAGAACGATGTGTGGGTGTATTGCTCGTGTGTGTTTTGTGCTTCTTAGATTTACAGGTGTAGTGTAGTTGAACGCGCGTCGAGAGGCAGCGTTTGTGCAGGGAGGGGCGGGGGTGTGCGTTTACAGTGGCTGCCACTGTTTTCCTGTTTCATAGTGAGCTCTTGGAGACACTTCTGTGGAACACTGCAGCAGGAAGAACATCCATCAGAAAACTCAACGGGACCCGAGCCCAGCACAAACAACCATTACTCTCTAGAAAAGTTATCCACGTGGACATTGCTGTCCAAGCATTCAAACACGGCCACTGTGAGCCTGTTTCTTCAGAAAAAAAACAAAAAAAAAACACGTCACAGTAACCATTTCTATTCTGAGACATTTCGTAGAGGAGTACAGCTGGTATTGTCATCTTCCTGATGCAACAGTATGGGGTACACAGCTGGAAGATGAATAAAGCTTTTTTAATATGGATTATGAAAGGAGCAGCATTAGTTTCATTTCCCTCCTTGTTTCTCATGCTTTCTCTAAATCATCAACAAATATATACTTTTAAGAACAAGAAAATGGGATCATTTTTTCTTGTCCCTGCGATAATCCCTATTAGATCACAAATGACTTCTCAGAGTATACTTTTTTTAAATCAAACCTCAGGCTGATTCCTCTTTTGCATCTAATCTTGTTGTTACTTTTATAAGGAATGGTGGTAAAACATTTCACTGTAACAACCCTAACAAGAAACACACGAGGGACCTCTGCCTGACCAGGAGACTACAACTCCCCAGACTGTACAGTCCCACCTGACCGCCTGTGACCGTTTTAGACCGACCGTGTTTCCCTGAGCTTCCTCTGAACGCTGTCGTCCAGCCAACAGACCAAGAGGACAGGGTCAGTAGTCAGGGTGACTCCTCCTGCGTGTTTCTTCAGTCTGAGGGGAAATGAAAAGGTTGCTCACTGAGGTATGACTGTCTGCCTTATTAATGTGAGCCATCTGGACTGAGAGGACGGGGGCAGAGGCAGAGAGACAGAGAGAGGGCAGAGGGGAAATTAGGAGAAATTCTTAGCTGATAGAGAAGGTCTGTTTTCACACAGTCAAGCTCCAATTTATTCACCTCCACGTGAATTCCACACGAGGATGAAAAGTCAGGGCAAAGCAGTGCCCAGACTTTTAGAGGCGAGACAACGAGAAGTGCTCTGAGATTTGATGGAAAAACCACAGCTAAAAGCTTAGAATAGTTACGCTGCAACACCCACAACAACAACAAGACACGCACTTTTTAAGAAGCAGGATCTAGTTTCTACAAGACATCTTAGTAAGTTGATGCTGCTGCACGTCAGAGAAGTAAGATGATCCTGGCACTAATTTACTCTACTCTCTACTGTAAATCCCAGCCAGATATGGTTCTCATATGTAAACAAAGATTAGCAGATGAAATATCTGTAAAGTTTTAATTTCCAGGACACTGAAGTGGCAGCCTGGGTGTCATGACAGGTTTTGAAAGACTAGTAAAATTTCAAATTTATGAAGATTTTATGACAGAATTTATATATGAATTTCCCCTGGGTAGTGCAGAGGATATCATATGGACATGGAAGTGGACTCCTGCTATGACCAGACATACAGCACACTGTATAGTGTCCAATTGTGGAAGTCGAATAACACAACAGTTCTAACTAAATTATGACCAAAAGCTTGTTAGCCTGACCTCATTGCTTTAAGACACAAAGCACAACTAGAAAATAAGTACATCCTTCAGTTTGCCTCCAATCTCACAATCACAGCTTGGTGGCGTCATTTTATTCCATCTTCAGTAAAATTGTCAAATTCTCTTCACTGTCAGTGGTGTCACAAAATCCAACTCTAATTTGACTTATTGTTTTGAAAAATGGGCTCTGGGGCCTTAGTGGGTTTATTGTCTTTCTCAGATGCTGTTTTTGTTGAATCAAAGCCGGCACAAACACAGGAGATCAAACTGGTGCCCAGATGAAGGCGAGCGTGACGAGAATCAAAGCCTTTTGATGCACATTCTGTTTGATTTTTGCCTCTGCTGACTGACATCTCGTCTCTATTAAAGGCTAAAAAAAAGAAACAAAATAACTGATGAAGAGCTTTCAGAAGCATGTAAGCACCGCAGAAATATGCAGAGTGTGACTGCTATCTCAGTGTGCACTGTGTTGTGACACCTGTCCGGTTCCAACAATACCCCAAAATTAGACCCAACATACAATGTGAATAAAGCACTTTAGAGTTTAATGGAATATCTCTGCACTCAGTCTAATTACTATGTACATTTAATATGTGCTATAGCAGAGTTAAACCCACAACACTACCACTACACAGTCAACTACTAATAAGCAATATACATTTATATAAGACCAAAAATGATCACCAACAAAACTCATTCCCTCCTCCACTAATTTCTCCTGAGCAGCTCAACACCAGGTGAACTGTACACCTTCGGACCAGCACCGTGGCCGACAGCTGAGGCCTTAAAATGCAGAAACTCTAATAACATGAAGAGGCTTCAAATCTTTTAATAAAGACCCAACCTCTGTCTCAAAATACAAAGTCAGTATCTGATCTCAATAGCTATAATTTTGCTTCCTCAAATGTGTGTCTTGGTGGAAATGTTGAGAATCACTGTTCCATTAAGAGCACATTAAGCCTTACAGAGACGTTTTGCAGTGAGTTTGATTGATTGACAGGTTTCAGCTCATCACAGGCAGCCACGGTGGCTGAAACTGGGGATGCACCTATCCAACTTTTCTCCCCAATACAGAGTACCGGTGCAATACCAGTGCTGTCTCTAAATTTCAGGGACTGGGTCGATACTGATCTGGCATATTGGATAAGTGCATCCCTAGCCGAAATTTCCTGAATCTAACTTATATCCACCCAGGTTTCCTCCAATATTTCTGGCTTCAGTGACTGACTAAAGCTGCCAATGGTAAAACCCCAATCCAAGCTTCAAAACATCCCTGACACAGCAAACCACTGAAATTTGCCCATTATCCTAAAATGAACCCTTAAAATCCTGATGTATACACAAGAGGGAGATCAGGTAAGTTTCTGCTAATGATGATGTAGATGCACAGGCAGGAACATTTAAATCCATTTCAAGGTCCCACCTTTGAAGATTTTCACTGGGCTATACCTTTAATTAGTTAGTTAGCCGGTAGTTTGTGCTGTGTCTTTCCCGTTGTCTAACAAAGCCCATTGACAAAGCTGTTTTGGCTACCAGCAGCATCGCGTCCATACAGTAGAGAACTGCCATAGGAGGGTGGAGGGAAGGGTGCGTGTCAACGTGTGAGTATACACATACTATGAACATACAGTACTGTATTTGTAACAACAGTATTCCCTGCCAGCAGTGAGACTATAGAAAATGTGCTTTCTGACAGGAAGTGTGTGTGTGTGTGTGTGTGTGTGTGTGTGCGCGCACACAGGTGTGATTAGGTTATGAGTGTGTTCAGTAGTGGGCACCTCTGGTCCGGGCCACGTAAACAAACCTCGGGCAGCAGAGAGCGTGCTCAGAAAGGCTCAGAAAGACATCAAAGATAGAGGAGAAGTTTGAAGGAAGGAGAGGAAGGAAGGAAAGAAAGAAGGAAGCATTATTATTCTAACAGCACAGGTTAATAGGAATACCAAAGATAATATTGCATCTCCTAGAACTAGCTTCAATTGCTCAGTGTATATAAAATTGGAAGAAAGCTATACTGTGATATTACAGTTACATCTCACTTTATAATTCTAAAATAATTTATACCAACAATAGTTATATTTTATAGAATATTTACATAAATACATCATCATATAGTAATATTATTGTCAACACGTCGTTATAGAAACATACACCATACATATATGTGTATATAGTCATGTTATAGCCACATGTACACACACATACAATGAATATACAATCAGAATGAGCTATTGCAATGCTGTGTTGGGTAAAACTCCATCGGACATTCACATCTTCTCAAGTAAGTAAGCTCGAAGAGAGGAGTTCAGGTGTATTGCTATAAGAAAGACCAAAGTTCAGCCCAGCCTCGCGCAATCGCGGCTGAACGTTTCTCGTAAAATCCGAGTATTGCTTCGTGTAAAGTTACTCTCCTCTGAAGTGATAATCTGGGCGGAGAGTGTAGTGAAAACAGAGAGAGGAGCTTTGAGCCTCTCGGTCAGTAGGTTAGATCTGCAGCTGCTGTAGGGCAGAACGTTTTTTTTTCCCCCCAGCGGACTGATCAGTTTTGGATCTGTGAGTCCGTCACCTGGATAGAAAGGCAGCCCGCTTAGACGGACAGAAAAACAGGTGTCCTGCATATACAGACAAGTGTGAAGAGCCTATCCAACAACCTGCCGCCTCTAGAAGTCAGAGAAGAGATCCTGGGGACCGAGATGAATGATAAAAGGAGCGATGGTCCGCGGCTGGTAGAAGGGATTGTCAATGAAAAGACCACCTGCAGTGAGATGAAGAGCAGAGACAAAGAGAGCAGGAGAAATTACTATATGAATATATCTAGAAATCTATAAACACAATGTGAGGTTCTGTACATTACACTTTCTTTGGTTCTTTGACAACAATATGGGTTTGACAAAGATTTAATCTGTAGGGACAAAGAAATCCAATAATGTTTCAATGTTTTAGGACAAAGTTGCTTCCACTTGAAGGATGAAAAAATCCTCTTGAGTGGTACTTGGAAAAAAAGAGTATTACCTGGCTGGGTGGCATTAATAACATCTACCTTACATGAACAAGTATCCATAAACTATTCACTTTATTACTGAGAGGTAAATGAGAACATAATATTATCATCCTGATTTCCATATTGAAATTTTGCTATTTTGGTGTATTCTGTTCACATCTACTGACATCTATTGCACGCCTGTCCATGCTGGAAAAGGGTTCGCTCCTCTGTTGCTCTTCCTTTTTCTAAAGGTTTTGAGCGTAAAATGGAGCATGAGATTGACAGGCAGATTGGTGCGGCGTCAGCAGTAATGCGGGTGTTGTACCGGGAGCTGAGCCTGAATGCAAAGCTTTCGATTTATCAGTCGATCTACGTTCCAACCCTCACCTATGGTCACGAGCTTTGGGTAGTGACCGAAAGAATGAGATCGTGAATACCAGCGGCCGAAATTAGTTTCCTCCGTATATCACATTTGACACGGGAACCTCCAGGAGGAGCTGGAAAACGTTGCTGGGGAGAGGGACGTCTAGACTACCTTGCTTAGCCTGCTGCCACTGCAACCCAGCCCCGGATAAGCGGCAGAAAATGGATGGATAAATAAAATACACTTGACAAGATTAATACCAGTTTCATATTTGTCTTTAAATATGAAGACGGAGCCATGAGACGGTTAGTTTAGCTTAACATAAAGACCGAAAGCAACAGAAAAAAGCCTGGCTCTTTCCAAGAGTAAAAAAATCCTCCTATCAGCACTTTTCTGCTGGACAGAACCAGGCTAGCTGTTTCCCCCATTTCCAGTTGTTATGCTAAGCTACGCTAACCAGCTGCTGGCTGTAGCTTCATATTTAGAGTACAAACATGAGTGGTATCAATCTTCTCATCTAACTCTGGGCAAGAAAGCGAAGAAGGGTATTTCCCAAAATATTGAACTATTCTTTTAATATTTTACAGCTATTCCATTCATGAACATACAGTGGGAGCTGAATGAAAAGCCTAACTACAAATAGTAGATCAAGGATTTGTGCAGTGGTGGTAGGCTGCTAGCAACAAACATGTTAAGACTGAAAATGAGATCAGACACAGATGAGGCAGTTTTGAAAGTGTATACTCTCTGGGGCTTCAGCTTTTTGTGCACTAAAAATGAATTCAGCCTTGGAACAGAAGAAAAACAGAAAATATACACAGAATGCAACAGCTGGAAATTCATCTTCAGTCACGTGAGATTGAAGAAAAGCTTTAGTGATGTCAGACAAATATCATTTGAAAGGTTTTACAACAACTCAATGGAGCTCAACCAACCATTGGACAAGATATTGGGTCCTCTCATCCAATGGCTGCGCCTCATAGCTGTAACCATGGAGACGTCGTCAGGGGGTTATCTCTTGCTGGTTGGATGACCGAGATGTGGTGAAGGGCCAGCATAACTCTGTCTTGAGTGGCACTGACCTTTGACTAGCATGTTGATGGAATAAACTGGAGTATCTCCTTTTTTGTACCTCTTTTAGTGAGTTCCTCTTAATCTTTTCTTTTTCTTTTCTTTTATCTGTGATATTAGGTCATTCTTACAGCTTATTTAAAACAGAGACTGAGCCTAGGTTTCAGCGGCTCAGTTTAATGTTGATCCTTATTTGAAGGCTGAGCAAAAACGTGCAAAAACAACAAATACAGCAATGATACTGAAATAATGAAACAACAACCACATAAAACACACTGACAGTGAGGTTTGAATTCACGTGGGTCCCTTATTGCTGCTTTTGATTGACGATTAAGTGCACCACAGTTTATGTTTGTGGTCGACATGTTAATCTATGACATTTACGTCTGTCAAGCCATATCAGAAAAACATGGGGATTTATATGTAGTCTACGTGGATGTAACATGTTTTGTCTTTATGCCAATTGAATTCAGCTACAACAACGTACTGAGCTCCAAAATTGCTGCTGCAAAAAAGGCTGCAGTTGGCTATATAAAAAAGCCCTCCATATGTACTGTAGGTGATACCTCTGATATCTGTGGGAAACCCGCCAAATATTAATCCACGTCAGGTAATGAGATTGTGCAGCTGAATGCAAGATGCAGGATCTGACAAAAGCTTTCTAAATTAATCCTTTGTCTTCACGCCTTCCCTCTGAATATCTATAAGCTGAGGGTCAAAAGGATGTAACGAGACGCCCCGAGGAACGTGGAGAGATTGAAATTCAATCTGTGTGCGTGTATGAGGGTGGAATATTAAGGCTAAATGTAAGTTTAGGTCACAGTATCATATGCAGGTTGAATGTTGAATAAGTGGGTAAATCCTTCCATATGTTAAGTGACACGAGTGCTCTAAAAAGAAGTTGAAATTCAAAACAAACCAAATAAAACAAAAAGGTGCTACTGCATCGAGTTACCAGCTGAAAGCCTTTAAATCAGATATACACCAGGCAGTGTTCAGCTTTTATAGGAGATAAACTTTATTCATTTTTCAACATTATTATTATTATTCCTATACATCCTTCACACAGCTCACATTATTATTTTCTTTTTACAGAGAATATGTGTGTTGTGTGTGTCATATTGCAAAGGCTATCCTCTTCCTACAAAGAATAAACACAATAACAAAAGGCTGATATAGACTCAAAGAATGAGGTCACAATTCACAGTACAAATCCTTCAAGTTTTTGTTTATCTCTTAAGAACTTAAACCTGCAGTATCTTTTCATGTTCATAAACGTTGTTTTTTGGAAACAGTAAGAAAACAAAAAAGAATAAAAGCGCTTTTACAAATCTTCAGCTCAAGTCCTTAATCCTTTCCCCATCATTGATATTGTAGAAAAACAAAACAGGCTGAGTTTCCCTTCTAGAAAAGTGAATTGTATGTTTTGGAAAAAGCGTTTGGTATGTATGAAAAAGCATTTGGTACGTATGTCTCCTGTGCTAAAAGAAGTGGTAGTGGGAGACGGGGTAGGCGGGCACTTTCATGACAGGCAACAGAAGCATTCTCTTGGGCAAACCTAGAGGGGAGACACGAGAAGAGCACAGCTCTGCATGAGTCCAACAAATAACCAAGTTTTTCTATTCTCACTACACTACACACTACGCTACATCTAGGTCCAACAAACACCCCTCGCACTACACAAACAGGGCTCCCATAGGGGGGGAGTGTAAGTGTGTGAGAACAGGCAGGAATGAGTGTACACGAGGGGACACCCTTCATCAGTGGTTAGAGGAACCGAGAAGGAGAGAGATTCAGAGTTAAAGACAAGAAAACAAATGGGCAAAGTTAAAGATTAATTTTGACTGATTACAACTCAGGTCTTATTTCTGTAGGTTTAGCAATCTTTCCATCAGTTATGAAAACATTGTACTCATCAAGTTAATTGCTGAGATCTGGGAACATTGTGACAGCGCTACAACAACGTCTGAAGAGGCAAGAAACACGAGCGGTCAGACGATCACATAGGTTGAACACAAGCCAGCAGTTGAGCCAGATTATTTACCACTTTTTTGGAGGAAAGTGAGAACACTTTAAAAGTCAGTAATAATCCTGCGTTTCAAATACATTTGGCCAGTCTGGGGTTTTGTTCTTTTAAGTGATGTCACCACATTGCCAGATCTCACCAATTAACCCGGTGAGTACAATGTTATTATTACAGATAGGAATGATGGCCAAAACTACAAATTTAGGACCCGAGTTGTAATAAAGTGGAATAAGACGAGCAGGAGAAGTTGTTGTTTGTACTGTCCTGGAATGTCAGGCAATGTGTTCTGCTTTAGAAGAGCTTTTGGAATAATGTCTGTTCTATGATATAATGTTCTGTGTTCTATGATATAATATTCTCTGTTCTATGATATAATGTTCTGTGTTCTATGATATAATGTTCAGTGTTCTATGATATAATATTCTGTTCTATGTATAATGTTCAGTGTTCTATGATATAATATTCTCTGTTCTATGATATAATGTTCTGTGTTCTATGATATAATATTCTCTGTTCTGTGATATAATGTTCTGTGTTCTATGATGTAATATTCTGTGCTCCACTCTGTGAGCCCAGCAACACTCTAGAATGCGTTTGCCAACAAGAAAGCCCAAAGCAGTAATGGGTGCCAGAGTGCAGTGAAAAAGCAGGAAACGGGATGAAATGTGCCTTTTTTCCCCTTCTGATTGAAGCATAATCCCCAATGGGGCCAAATCTAAGTGTTGTTTTTTTTTGTTGGTTTTTTTTTTTTACCAATTTGGACACTTTTTCCTCTCATTCTGGCAAGTAAAAGTCAGTAAAAGTGGATTTAATATTTACAATGTCAGTGTAAAAAGCCTTCCTCACTTGCAGCCCACAATCTATCTCTCATTTTTATTCTTCTCCTCATCCGGAGCTCTGCATCATAAGTCAAGTGAGAGTAAAAAGAAAAATTTGATTTCCACCTTAACTCACCTTAACAGCAGGTGTATCTAATATTTTGTATATATTTGTGTGTTGCTTCAAATTTTTCGCTGTTGACATGTTGGGAAACACTGAGCAAGAAGCCAAGCTGAATAGAAACAACCACCACCACAGCAAGGTCTCAACATACATGCTCTGTGCTGACGCAAATTGCGAGGATGAATCATTTCATTCCAGAAACTAATTCTGAGTCTAATTATAGTTTTCATGTCTATCTTTTCTTTTCAAAATAACATGATTTGAACCTGACTTCCTACCTGCTTGTGGGAGGTTAGAGCTCAGGTTAAAGCTCAGGGTCAGCTGAACGCACAATGATCACCCACCAGGATGCGTGACATGTACTTATGACTAATGGGGCAGAGACGCACACAGTCTGCAATGATTTATGCCCCCACAGAAGATACATTTATTTACCCAGTCTTTACATTGGCCAGGCATGAAGCTGCCTACTGATGCCTTATCAAATATTTTGGATGTCATGGCCACAGTCACTGAAATTTGCTAGTTAGATGTAAACAGAAACTAACATTGAATTCTGAGTGTTTCAGTAAGCGCTGCAGTCACAATAACACGTGAAAAGCGTGTGGATAGGACTGAAATTAAACACCCCAAATGAACGCAGAGTTCCAGCTCCACCATAAACAGAAAAACTAAGACACACTTCATATTCAGGGCTGTTGAGATCTCAGGGGGGTACTGAACGTCTGCCTGGGGCCCCAGACCAGTTTCTCCTAGGACATAAGACCCATTCAAACTCCGAGATGTAGTATGGACAGAGAGGCCGCCCAATGCTACATGTGTGCACACACTACACAAGGCTGAGTCTGTTGAGGTAAATACGACTGTGTGTGACAGAGGAACGTATGGATACCTGTGCTGTTAAAGGTCAAAGACTAGTATAGATTTAGCCTATAAATATCTATAATTCCTGTGTGTGTGTGTGAGAGAGAGAGAAAGAGAGAGAGAGAGAGAGAGAGAGAGAGAGCCCAGTGACCACTTTCAGCAGTGAGGACATGGAAACCCCTTAGCAGCAGTAACATGACAGGAGCAGCGCTGCAGTGGGAAAGCTGCCCTGCCACCCTGTCTTAAATAACAGAGGGTAAAGTGAGGAACTCACACTATGCGTTCTGCTAATCTGCACAGAAATGAAGATGACGGCAGCAAAGGCAGTGTGTCAGGGTTAATATGAGTCCAGGAAAGCTTGTATAGTTAGTTGGAGATGTTTCAGCTGTTTTAGGACTGCAGGTGCAGGTGTGTGTGTGTTGCGTCATGATTATGATCGGTTCCTGGGAGTTTTGAGATCAAAGCTTGAGACTGACGGCAGCTCTTTATTGACAGAGTAGTGGTCCAACCATAAGAGATGCGGGAGCGAGTGGCAACAAGCGGATTAAGAAACAAGTGGTGAGCGGACAGTTAGCCAAAGTACAGGCAGATTTGCACAAAGCACACAACAAAGAGGTTTAAGTTTTGTTTCATTATGACTGAAATTCAGCGCCAAACCCTAAAACGTGGATTAAATGGGATCAAGTTTTAAAGTAATGTTGAGAAAAGGAGAGAAATGGAAGCAAAAGGAAGTGGAGAAGAAGGGTTGGAAGTGTAACATAGACCTACTGAAGAATGATTAATTTACCCACTGATGGTTAGCAGTCATGATATGTTGGGTTAGGGGGGAACTGTAAGGTTAAGAGAAGGGAGAAGGTGGAAGAAGGGAAGAACAAACACAAAGCACGTACCGTATGCAGGAGCAGCTGCTGCAGCAGGGCTGTAGCCATACGGTGTCCCAAAGCCTGTTGGGGAAGAGGTTACAGGGTCCAATTCAATTGCGCACTTGTTTAATTCCAGGCTGCACTTTTCAACATCTTCAGTAAGTTTAGATGAGTGTTTTAGCCATCCTGCACTCTCACAGACAGCTGATCAAAAATCTAAATGCCAAAAAAGCCCCAGATTATCTGTGGGCTTTTTTTATACATGATTCTCTGTTAACCCTGTTTATTACTGAGCTCTCAGACAGTCATGCTAACATAATGTCTGTATGTTACTGAAGGGTATTTTTCAAAGCCTGTGATATTTCCAATACAACTGCTGGGGGAAAAATGGATGCTTATTTTAAATAGAAGCAGCCTAAAGCAGAAGTAAATGTCAGTACTGTAAAGCCAACAGTAAAAGAAAATGCCAAACCTGCACAAACAACCATGTAAAATATCATGTTCAGTAAAACCTGATGTGAAAATCCAACTGTGTGGAAAATGTTTTTATTTTTGACATGATGTATGTATTATGGTACAATTGCTCATGTCTAACTGTATCATTTCATTGATTGATACAACTGCCCATCAAAAAGACTAAAATGAAACCCACCCACATTTAAATTGTATGTATTATTGCCTAGGTAAAAACCACAAAACCACACACAACTGTCCTCTGACAAACCTGGTGTGACATATCCAGGTGCGGCTGCACTGACGAAGGCTCCTCTTGCGAGGGCTGCTCTTCCTCTTCCTCTGGCTACCTGAGCTGCTACTGCTGAGGCTGCTGCTGCCGCGGCCAGGGCTCCTTTAGTCTGAACACAGACACCCAGCACATATTATATGAAAGTGTGTTTCAAACATTCGCGATGCAAAGATACACAGACAGTGTTTAGATACGCAGATGTGTGTCTGCATAAATATGGTGCACAGAAATAAGGCATAAAAGCACACACACATGCACAAATCAGCTAATGCACAGGCTCATTGACAAAATAAGTGGAAGAGTGGTGATCTGATAACTGTAGTAAGTATTGATCTGATTAGACACTTGGTGCCATTGATTACTGATGGGTGAACAAAGTGGACAAATTGTCCCACAGCTCTACAGATGTGATGCTGATCAGAAAATAAATTAAAACATAATTTTTTAAAGTTGCACTGACAGTTCGACTCTCAGGGAAAACAGTAACAGATTACTTTAATTATATGTTGTTGTTTCATTCTCTGTGTGTAAATGCATGTGCCACAGACTGCAGCAGTGCCCTCTGTGTCTGACATGTATTGCGTGTGTGTGTCTCCTTACCTGAGGCAATATCTTCTTTTTCTTGTTTGCAGCTGCATTGGGACCAGAGAAGAGTTTTTCCAGAGCTGCTAGAGCAGCACTGGCCTTTGCTACTTTTTTGTTGGGGCCGGCCCCACGAAACTTCTGCCCATCAACCTCCACCTGACATGCACACACACACACACACACACACACACACACACACACACACACACACACACAGGATGTAAAATGTTAATCAAAACATGTTTTGCAATACGAGTAGGACAAAATGAACACTCTGCATTTTGGGCATCTGGTGAAAAGTAATTTTTCCACAACAGATTTTCTTTTCTAATTATCGTTGTAGTCCTTTCTGTTAGTGGTTTCACATTTCATGTACAGCTCTGTCAAAACTAACAATCACACAATAATGTTGCCCAAAACCCATGTGTTTATCAGTCATCAGTAACTCAGCCAGCGAGTCTGGCTGAACAGGACAGCTTGTTTAGCGATGCCCTGCTGTCAGGCAGGCCTACTAATCAATCAGCAGAGCGATGGAGCAGCCAGGCATGTCGGAAAACAACACACCCCACAGAGAGCAGGCCTGCTCCAGGAACCAAGCTGACTGATTGACTCTACCGGTGATCAGCCTGTCTGCGTGTGTGTGTGGCTTAGCTTCTCCATGTGTTTTCCCCCTGGCTAAAGCACATGTGTACTTGTGAAATCTGAACATTTTTCTAGATTTTTTTGATTATATGTCATGGCCCCACACTCTTTTACATGTATACCTGTTTTCTAAACTTTTACCAGAGTTCGTCTGCGTGCGTACATGAAGCTCTCACCTCCATAACAAAGCGTTTGTCGTGGCTGCCTCCACTTTCAGAGATAAGCTCGTATTTGAGGCCTCGTCTCTTTTCGTTGAGCTCCATGACGGGGTTCTTCCCGCTCGCCGTCAGTATGGGACCCTGAGTTCGCACCTGGGGAGTGAAAATATTAATAAAGTAATTTAAAAGCACCTTCACAGCTTCATTAGAAAGCACACGGCAGACAGTAAACCTGGGAGACAGAGCATGATGTGAACCATCAAGAGTATGAGTGTAAACAGGCTGAAGATTTAACTAAGTTTGGATACCTTTTATGTCCTTAAACCAGAGTGACTTACATTTTAATCACTTAAAATCAACATTTCTCACACTCACACTGAGTGTATGCATTTGTGTCAGTGCATGCTTCTCAATGCCCACCTCCAGTGTGTTGGAACTGTCCGTGGAGTGTGTTGGGTTATTGCTAGCGTGTGATGACGTCTCGCTCTTCCCCTCACCGTCCGACTTCTCGTCTGAACTCATGGGGTCCAGGTCTGAGTCGAATCCTGTCGGGTAGCCCATCGCCTGGAGAACCTCGAGAGGGAAGGTGATGATAAAGTAAAAAGGAGAAACAGCAAACAAAAAAGCAGGATTACAAGCACGAACCATTAATGGTTTTAATATAAGCAGTCATGTGCTAACATCAGTTGTTCTGAATAGGAAACCAACACAGCACATTTTTAACAACTTGTATCTTGCTGCTATTGCGCAGGCCTAAATGGATATATTTATTTTTGGTGTGTTGTTTTTGTAGATTTGAAAATCCAAAGACTAAAAGACCAACACTGTCTTACAACTCTACTTGCACACAATCTAGATGATGTCTTCATCATTACTGATTATCATAGTTTCAAGACCAAAACATCATTTAAAACACGATGAGACCAAAAGTAGGCTTACCCAAACACTTTAAAGCAAATAAGAATAAATCTGAAATCCTTAATTTTCCACATGTTCGTGAGATGTAAACCACAACAAGGATGGCAGAGGATCCAGAGGTGCCTTTGTAATGTTATCTAACACATAGGTGCGTAAACGGCTATCTAGCTAGCTAGATGAAAATGTCCTCAGTCAACCAGGTAATATCTTAGATCATTTATTTGCTAAATTGTTGAAATAGCACACTAAATGAGATGAGATAGATTAATGATTTCACACTGATACATTCATGTGCCTGATTGTGTGTGATGACTGTTGTGAACAAACTTTATCGGCATTATTAGCTGTAAAGGCAGAGAGCTGCCAGGGCAATAAGAATTAAATCCAAGTCAACCCTCCACCACGTTGATGACACAAATGACTATATTTTAACCAAAAAAATACTTCCACAAGTTTTCTGTAACACACACCATGATAACTGTCAGTCCTCGACAGCACACAGAGCAGCAAAGTGATTCAGAACAATATGCAGGAAGAAGAGAAAAGGAGGACGACAAGTGTTTGACCCAAATAGGAGATGGTGTTACAGCTGCTGAACCAGCCACTACAGCGAGTGGAGAGTGTATGAGGGAGAGTACACGAGATAGAGAGAAACTGAGGGAGAGGACGGGAGATCAAAAGGTGAGCGCATGAGAGAAAGGAAGTGAGTGAGGAGGAGAATGGACAAGGGGGAGAGATGGGGAGAAAGCGCCTTTTATGGGAATGGAGCGGATAGCGGATTATCCCAGCTCTGTGCTCTGGAGAGCCTCTTTGTTCACAACCACTTTGGGATTACATGGATTTGCCCACCTCCATCCCTCCTCACACACACGCACAAACACACACGCGCACCAATAGGCATGCACAGACAAAAACATATTTATAGATACACACAGGTTTGGCTGCAGCTGGAGCTTAGAAAGTTCTTCAGGTAGCCAAAAAAAGAATGATCTCTCTTTTTTTAATTAGTGGGTCTTTTATCATTTCGCTGTCCTGTATATGTCTAAATATGCACAAACATAAATCAGAGAGGGTCACATGTTATTCTTCTGTCAGTTGCACATACATATCGCACACTCCTTTTCCTTCATTTTGCCTTCTTACCTTGACGGCGACGTGGAGCTTGGCGGTCTTCTTGGAGGATCCAGATGCTTCGTAAATGGTTCCGTCCAGATCCACAGACATGGTGAAGACCGGAGCGTGAACCGGGCCCGACTGGGACAGCAGGCGGTACTGCAGCCCCGGCCGGATCTGGTTCAACCGCATCAGGGCGTTCATTGGCTGGTTGGAGTCTATGGCTTTACTGTCTAGCACTAATGTAAAAATATGGAGAGAAAAAATGGTTAGAGTAGAAAGTAGAGCAGATAAGGATACATTTAAGGGTTTGTAACAATTATCCAGCTGGAAGTGGACAGACTGGGCCAATTCACAGATGCTGTACGTAATAAATCATATTTTCTAAAGGTTTTCAGCACTCTTGCCGGTTGTTTTCATGATGAATAAAAGGTGCCTCTTGATTTTCTTTTCTTTCAATCACTTTCCTCCTGTTTGTCAATATCTAAAAATGCCTCTCTGTCTCCATTAGTCGTGGTTCATCTTCTGCTTGTATGAAGAAAGAGCTGGGGATGGCTGGGTGGCCTACTAAAACATTAGCAATCAATACTATTGATCTGACTCCAAGGGATGGAAGGAAGGTGGAGGGGAGAGAAGCAGAAAGGGAAAAAAACAGAAAGAACATAGAGTCAAGGGGAAGAGAAGCAAGGCTAAGGCATCTCTAAGCATTGTGCCGCTTTGTTTTCAGAGGATTGAATAAAAATAAAGACAATCCAATGCTGAATGAAACTTGTAAGATGGTATTTATTCTTATCCCTGCTCTCTTAAGTTAAACACTTCCTTTCTTTCCATCTCTAAAACAGATTGGGGGGCATTAACAGAAAAAGCACAAGAAACAATCAGGTAATAACACTCAGGTAATTGTTCTTTCCTTCCTTTCTCGTACCTTTCCTCAGATTCCTCTTCATCTTCTTGATGAGGTCCTTGTCATCCATCGGTCCATCCTCGTATGGCCTCTTCAGACCTAAGCCTGGAGAGAAAGCAAGAGGCAGAGGCACAGAGAGAAACAAAGAGAGAGTTACAAATCAATCACCAACTACAAGAGATGTCTATATGAACTCACACAAAGACACAAAAAGGGAGGCAAAGTCACATGAAAACAAGCAATATGAGAGAACGAGCATAAAGATGGATAAACTCACAGACAAGATAAACAGAACAGACAGGCAGACCAGCAAACAGTCAAACAATCAGGAAGACATATAAGCTCCTTTCCTACATGCACCTTAATCTCTAAATGCTCTGGCAATTTTCCACGTCAGCGTCATGAGGTACCAAAAGGCTCGAGTCGACTTTCCATGAAAGTCGCTTTGAAAATGTGCCAACTTTCTCTTGTGTGAACAAAAGCAGAAACATTCCTGCGTAAACCACGCACAAGTTTACCACATTTCACCAAGGCCACCGTGTTTCTGGTGCGAAAACTGGAAATAGAATTACAGCGGAAAAAAGCAGGCAAAATATCAAACATCATATCTAATCCGTAAACATATTTTTGTGATGCTTCACATGTCAGCAATATCGATGGTGCTGTCAATTCTGGTGTGTAGAAAAACCACCTAATACATCCAGAAAGGTCACATCATGCGTTAAAAAAAGCTTTGATGGCAAGTCCGACCTATGTTCAAAATGCCCAGATAACTGAAGCCAGGAAGAGAGACCAACAGACAAGCCTTCACACAGATGGATTAACAGACACAGAGTGGATACATACATACTGAAAGCCTGAATAGACTGATAATCAGGCACAAGGACAGAAAGACAGACATGTGGGGGATATATTGGACAGAAGACAGAGACACACAGGCTGAGGTAGACGGGTACACACACCTTCTTTATCAGACCAAGGGTATTTCTGTGATGGTTTATTTGAGGGAAGAGGCTCCATCTCCAACACCTTGTAGATCTGTCCGAATGCCATGAGTCTGAGAGCACGCTGGACACAGGAAAAGAGAGTCACATGATTTGCTATTCTTACACTGTTAAAGAGGTACTCCAGTAATTTAGTATTGCACTTACATAAAGTTGAATCCTACATTTCCCATAATGCAATTTGATACCATTTTTGTTAGACCTTCCCTGCCTCCTAAATGCCCTGCCTACTAAACCCCACACTTCCAGTTTGCAACACAGGCTTTCTATTAAAACAAATCTCAAGTCCCAAATTCTAAATTTAATCCTAAACATTATCCTGAAGCATTTCACTCTCTAGCTGACTCACTTATAAATAAAAGTCATAACACAGACCAAAGCAAAGAAAGCATTGCATTCTGTCTTTATACTGTGATTAGCTACTTTAAGTGAATGCCCTGCAGTTTATGTATATCCAAGATACAAGATGTGTACAGACATGCAGTCACATACTGTTATGTATCTTCCTTCATGAAGACAGGTTGATGAATGTCTATCTATAAAAACTTCTAAAAAAAACCCACCTTGAGTTATCTTGCAACACAGCATCAAATTCCCTCTTAATATCAATAACATTAGCAGATAAACTGACCAGTATGTCTGTGTGTTCATTTATCATTCTCGGCCTACTGTACACATCCTCAATCTACACAAACAATCAGAAAGATAACCCGAAGAGCACACAGTGGCTCTGCTAATATAAATCCATTAGGGAGGTAGAGTGTCTCAGATATTCATGAGGCTTGGTGTAGCTCATTGACAGAACAGCTTCCTCTCTCCTATCTGCTCTTGTATCTGCTCCAACACAATTATCCCCATTGACATTCCAGCCTCGTTCGGGCTGCCTTCAAAGGAAATGGACGGCAGGATTCACTAAGCCATGCGGCTCAGAGGCTGCCCTGCTCAGTCGAGTGTGTGTGTGAAGAAGGACATGACAGCGCGCACGCTCACAGTGCACGCACCCAAATACTGTCCTCAGCGTGTCAGAGATGGATTTATGGCTTGCGATGGCAATAGTTTTCCCACACCAATCATTAAAATGCAGCACCACACAGCTCTTGCTGGAGATGCACATGCACCAGTGTATGTGTGTGTGTGTGTGTGTGTGTGTGTGTGCAGATTGTGTGGCTGGGGTGGTGATGGGGTCTTTCTGTGTGGTAATAGGCGTGTTGCTTACTGATTCCCACACACTGACAGCTCAGGGCAAGTACAGCCGGGTGATAACAGTGTCTTTAAGCTGACGTGTGTGTGTGTGTGTGTGTACCTGTGCACCGTAGGTGATGGCCTCAGCCTGCTGGTCGGTCATGTTGTCTAGTGTGTTTGTTGGCTCTTTCTCACATGGGTCGTGTAAACCTGGACCACCTGGGGGAAGCGACAAAAGATGACACACACACACACATACACACACACACACACACACACACACACACACACACACACACACACACACACACACACAGAGTCAGTTGTTGTCACTTTATGTACTGACACTGCCGCTCAGCAACATTTAATTAGGCTTCACTGTCAGGAAATAAGCAACAGTGGAAATCCTGAATATTATAATGGCCAACAGCAGCAATAGGAAAATGTAACTGGTCAAACTGGTTGTGAGCTATTCAAACCAGTCACTTATTTTAAAATGTAAAATCCCTCAAACTAATTGTGCCACATTTGTCTTAAATGTAGATGAATAAATATTCTCCTGCCAGTATGTCACCCCCCCGAAAACTCAGCTTTCACATACTGAATAATTGGATTTTTGTCTATGAATGCATACCATTTTGTAAAGAAACCCTTCAGCTGCTCCTAATTAAGATGCTCTCGTAATGATGGCTTTCCTCAGACAGCTGTGCTCGGCTGGGTCACCAATAACGTCTTGACCTCTTCTTAGAGAAACTGCTCAAAAATTTACCAAGCAGAGCCTCGATGTATCTGCTCATCTGCCCAAATCTAGCATGTTCCCTGGCTCCGCTCACCAGCAATGCCAAGAATTTACGTGAAAACACACACGCTCCTCTAATGATTCTCAAATCTTTCCAGCTGTATATTCATGCATCCACCATGGCCCCATACCTGGTAGCAGTATGCCTGAGGCCAGACACTCCATGACTCGACGCAGGGCTTCTCCAGCCCCGAGAGGTCTGTTGCAGGTGGCAATTGCCTTCTCGCAGATGAGCTCTAAGGGCTGCAAGAACACACACACACACACACACACGAACATGCAACTGTGAAGAAAATGAAGTGCAGTACCAATAAAAAGGTATTTTCCCCTTTTACACAATACCTACGGTATGTGAAATTAAACTGACAGAGAAATTCAATCTGTTTAAATATTTACATAACATATTTAGTGATTTTCTTGCTAAACATAATTCATCTTTCTTGCTAATAAGATTAACAGCATGAGACTCTATTTTATGGTGACTCTGTGTCAGCATTCTTCAGCATAGTATGTGACACCCAGGTCATTTATGGATGATCAGCACAATTCTTAAAATGTTGTAATAATGCACATAATAGTGTAAATATGTATAAGTTCAAGGGGGCTGAACATTTTCTTTTTGCTTCATAGGATTAACACTCAAACACCGGTAATTAGAGCAAAAGACTCACCCATCCCTTGAGAGGTTCCCAGACGGGATGTCTATTGCACATGTCTCTAAGTATCCTGAGAACGATAACGCAGGACTTGAGCCCGTTCACTCGAGCCTGAGGGAGATAGAGGGACGGAGAGGGGAGAAGAGGGAAATACGGAGGGGGTGCAAGAAGGAAGATTAAACAGAAAGAGGGAGGAAGGGAACAAATTGAGCGCAGGAGGAGAGGTATTTGTACAAACACATACAGAAAACAGCCTGCTTTACATCCCAAAGAAATAATGAAGTGACTGTATCTAAAACTCTGCATGGGCTCCCCACAGAGAATGAAAATCCTGAGTTATGTTTAAGACACTAAACATTTTGTATTTAGTTTACTAAACATTTCGTATTTAGTTTACTAAACATGTTTTACTGAAAAATATTTTTCTTAATTTCTCTACATTCTGAACTTGTACAATGTTGTTGTTTTTTTTTGTCAGTAAGGTAAGTGAGTTGGGAGATAGATGGGGAAGGGTATGGGAGGGGAGTCAAAGGGAAGCATTGACATACTGTACAGAGCAGGCAGGTTCACATAATAGCCAAAAAGAAAAACAAGTATCAACCATTGCTTTTGTAGCCTTACGATCCTTCTTACATTCATCTTTTGTTTCCAGTTCATATACAGTGGGTGGAGTGCAACATCATATATATAGCTAAAATACACTTTTTGGGAGAGTCTGAAATAAATTTTGTGTAATATTGGTGTGTAATATTTGGCAATTTTTTTTCATGATGTTGTAAAAGAACATCCTGCAAAGTGAACTGGAGATGAGAGAGCCATATTGCCTTTAATTATAAGATCATTTGTAATCATTCTAACATAAATTAAAATTTATGTGGGTAAAAAAGTGTAATTGTCCTGTCTATTCTTGATTAGTCTAAACTGAGTGGGCATACTAAGCACAGCAGTATTAGCTGACAGTGAGTGTATTCCCTCTGGGTGAATCGTCAGGCTACAAATAAGCATCGGGCAGGAAGACAGGAAGTGAGTGGGTGCCGACCTGGAACCACTTGGCGTGTCGCAGCGCTGCCAGGGCCAACAGACATCTGTGTCTATCCAGCACCTCCCCCTCCTCCTCCTCAGCCTCCACTCTGTGCGCAGCAGCACCCAACACTGCCACAAAACAATAACAACCCAATATAGAGAACGTGAAACACACACACGTCATATCTGAGTGTGTGTGTTTGAATTTTGCGTGTGTGAATGTACGCAGACACACTCGAAAAAATTGTGTGTGAATGCACACATACACACACACATGCATGGATATTTTGGTACATACAAGGTGCTTTTCATGCCATAAAGTTGTTCCTCTCCTTGTAGAAAGTGCTGACTCTCTACAGTTCACAGATCTGTGATGAATGCTCACAGAAACGTCCTCACTCTTTAAACGGTGTGTAATTTTCAACACCGTGAGCAGTCTAACATGTGTTAACTGCATCACATGTTGACATCCTTAGCACATAGTCACACAGGATGCACTGTCCCTTGTATACATATATGTGTTGAAAATTACACACACTGTTCAACAGTGATTTAGTAGTTTACATCCATCAAGTCACTGACAAATCAGTGAAAGGGAGAGCAACCGGGGTGACAAGGGAAGAGACAACTTTGTGGGATGGAGAGCCCCCCACAGACATACACCAAACAAATACCTAAGGAGTGTTTGATTTAATGTGTGGGCATTGTTGGGACACACACATTTCACTGTGCCCAGCAGGGTAAATCAATCCCTCCTTTATGTATTTGAAGAGGATTTCATTTATTTTGATCCAGTCTGCACCAGGCAGGAGTCAAAATAGGAGTTCATTTTTCTTCTGGATTACTTAAGGTGCACTTGATTTCGCAGACTCGTGGAGAAATGGTGCAGAGGAAGCAATTCAACACCCTGTCTGGGCAAACACAGAATCAAGCGCTCCTAAAGTAGAACTGAAAAGAAAAAAAATAAAATACAATTCTAAGTTTGACCCAGTCTCAGACAAACACAACACAGGAGGATCAAGGCAGGGTTTAGTCAGAGCATCGTGGTTGGTAAAAGAGGAGCATTCTTGCGCTTTTATATGTAAGCGTTTGATTCATGCCGCCAAACACACCATGTTGGTTGAGTTGCGACACTCTCACCTATTCTGCTATTTGAGAATCAAAATCTATGATATGCAAGGCCAGCTGAATCAAACGCAGCTGTGTATGAATGACTGTGGTTACATGGGGTTTCCAAAGAGGGTTTATTGTGTGCGGGACCTAGTGGAAGTGACATAAAACACACTAAAGAGCCCTTTGGGTGTCTACGAAAACACAGCAAGGTAAACATTTTCCTCATCACTCTCCCGTAAAAAGAAAAACCTTCCCTCAAGAGGTGTTAAATTGAAATGTCCAATGTGTGGTAACAGCACTAGAACATCCATCTCACATTATCCCTAAACTTATCTGGCCGTCATTGCAACATAGCTCCTCCTCTGACTGATGCATGCAGCGGTGTTTCTGTGTGATGTATAATGGGGTATCTCAAGGTCTGTCAGAGTGATCCCAGCTGCATGTGGGACCGCTCTGCTGCTAGCGGATCATTATAGTCTTTCTCCTCTCGCTTGTCCTCCCACTGTACTCTCAAAACGCTGGCCGCTCCCTCACTCAGCGCTCTTCTTTTGTCATTATCTCCTTCTGCGTTGTCTGATTTAAAAAAAATTCCCTTTGCTATCGTGTCTCCTCTAATTTACTGTCACAGCACCCTCCCTCCCTCTGTGACCACACAGTGCATCGAGCTGTATCTGAGCTTAAAGAGCAGGCATGCATGCAATGCGCGTGCATAGACACAACTTATATTCAATAAAAAATCCAGAGCTTACTGAAACATTCCGCACACATGGGAATCCTAAAGCAAAAATGGATATCTTTTACTCTAATTAAATGTGTGTACAATGGTTGTTGTGCATGAGTTTGTGTGTCTTTCAGAGATAGTTTATGCTAATACATTGCTAATGAACTTCTGACCAGGCAGGAGCAGCCGTAGTTTTAAGAGAGCTAGAAGAGGTGCTCACATTGGATAACACCACTGATATTTGTGCCTGTCGATGCATGTGTTAATGTGTAAAAGTATTAGACCCTGCCTTTAAAGATGAGACCCTATTAGACACACTGGACCACATCCCTCAACCTCCAATGGGTGCCTGATGAAATCTGAGCAATCAGACATCCAGTGTGTCAGGTATCTTTATCCGTCAGGTACGATATATATGCGTGTGCATGGCTTCTCCTCCGTGTTGTCGCATGCCTGTGTGCTCTTCTTGGCGTGCGAGAGAGAGAAAATACGAGCGTTCATCTCCATCTTGCTGTGGCACGTGGCATGATGTACGGCTAACCTCCGTGCTATCTCTCATCCCTCTCTGAGACCCGAGTGCCTAGTTGGATGGGAGCCACGGGATGGATGGGCAGCTTGCTACAGCTCGGTTAATGATTTCGCTGGCCTGCTGGCCTTGCTCTCCCGTCCCACCTCCCACAACCAATTATAACCAGTTCCTGCTACCCATAAAAACGGGGGGGATGGGGAGGGAAGATTGTTATTAGACTGAACACGAGTTCAGTTCAACGTCTCGTTCCTGTGTGGTCCAGCTCCTGTATGTGTCCTGTACCTGTCTTGTCTTGTGTCAGCATCAGTTAATAAGGTCAAACCTCTTGTTGAAGAAATAAAAACAATTGCGTTCTATAACATATGCAACTACAACATAAAATTAAATTGAGCGTGTGTGTGTGTTGAGGCATGGACTGAGAAAGAGGGAAAAACTACAACTTGTGTGTCTTCCTATCTCTGTGTTCCTACCTCGCCCATTCTTCTTCTCCTGCTCTTCCTCTTCATCCTCCACCAGTTCCTCCTCCTCCTCCTCCTCCTCCTCCTCTCCTTCCTCCCCATTCTCCAACTCCTCCTCCTCCTCCTCCTCCTCCTCTTCCTCCTCGTCCTCCCTCATGGCTGGTGAGGTGAGGGTAATAGTCAGCGTGAGTTTGGGCTCTGTTGTAGTTCGTACCAAGATGGCCGCCTCGGGCAAGGAGCTTGTGACCTCATATTTCTCTTCTGTCAGCTTCTGTCATGCATCAAACAGACATAACTGGATGGTCAGAGGCCAAGGTCACAACACGACTCAGTACAGATGAAAAAGAAGAAGAAGCTAAATATATGTGCTGCTCCCAGACACTGCAACATCACCAGGTATGACAGGAGAAATATTAAGTGAATAACATGCATGAGAAAACATTTAGAGAAACCGATTAGCCTTGCAGATACCGAATCTCTTGATACTTCCACAAGGGGCTAATTTGGGCCCCAGGATGTTACTGATGTCCTGAACTAAGGCAGCATTTTGAAATGTGAGAAGTATCTCTTTGGACTTGACTTCTACACATCATAATGGGCAAAAACACAGACTTTGTTTTAAAAAGTCACATTTGTACCAACACTACAACATCCATATTGATCACATGCATCTCAAAACGCAAGTGAATAAAGGGAACTGAATTTCTTCTGAGAACAGATACAAGAATTTTAAAGTAAAGCTGCCAAAAAGAAAAAAAACCCTAAAAACTAAAAAAAAGAAAGTGACTGAAAATTCTGCCTCTCCTGTAAGCCTGAATCCTTCAACAGAAAACATCTCTCATTGGACAGAGGTTATCTAATGACCTTAATATTTTAAAACAGGCTATTTGGGTCCAATTATATTAACAAAAACAATTAATATAACAACATTATACCGTCAAATAAACATTACACAAACAAATTATGCGAAGCTGTGAAAAAACAACATGAAAGATGATGTAATAATGTGAGGTATGACAGCTGGTACAAGCTGTACATTGTAATAATCTTGTGTTTGTGTGCGTATGTTTATGTGTCTACCTCTATTGTTTCTCAGTGTCCCACATCCATTTGTGAAATTGTTTATCTGCATGTACACACTATGCTTCATTCAGCCCCCATTCTGAAGCAATCAATTACTGCTGACCTCACGACTAACGAGTACTGATGATAATGAATTCATGTCAGTACACACAGCCGCCACATTTGTTACTTGGTACACACGTGCATTTAAGCACACGTGTCTACATACAAAAAAATGAAAGGGATAACAACAACATTCATGCAACGGCAACAAAAAGCTTTTCCCACAACGACCTGCATACTCGCCCACCAAGACGCTTAAACAAAGGCGCACACATCAACACACACGTTACCCGCACAGGCAGAAACAGGTACACAAAGGCTCACAAAAGCATATAAAGCCAATAAGTCAAGGAGCGGCCCCGAGGAAGCATTTGTGCAGTTTCTGTTGTACCTAGCACATGCTGCTCTTGCTCTATTTGCAAGTTTGTGTGATTGCATTATTTATGTTGTTGGGCAATAAGTCATCCAGTCACATTAAGGGGACTCTATGGGGGAAAACTTAACTTGGTTAAAGCTAGGATTAAGTTTAGAGTAAGGACTGGGGTTAGGTGCAGTATGTGGCAGTTATGGTTAGGGTTAGAGTAAGCTTCCAGGAAACAAATGCAAGTCAATGCGAGGTCCTCCTGAGTGACAAAAACAAGGGCGTGTGTGTGTGTTTGTGTGTGCAATTCTGACACTGCTTAAGTGAGCAGTGAGTCGCAGAGGGCCCATCTACATCCCATTTGGCTCTGATGAGAAAATCAGAATCTCTGGTCACTGGGCCGAGACATGAGATTACCTCCCTGCCCACAGACACAGAAAACACACAAACACACACACTTTTCCTTCCCGTCGTTCTCTCTCACACCACTTAACTGCTAAAGAGAACGAGCAGAGAAGAAGCACAGGGACAGAATTTATTCATTGAGTAATTTCAGCACTAGCCGGCCAGGTTGGGGAGTTTTTACCACGTTAGTAGTTATTGCTAAATACTAATAACAGATTTTTAGTGAATGCAAAAGTTCGCCTTCGCTTTAACTAATTATTAAAGGGATTTACAAGGGGGACTCTTATCCTTAGGAGCTAGATAAGGGATGAAAAGTAGAACAGTTTAATTCCTAGATCATTTAACATTACAGCAAACAAGTCTAAGAATCAAGTTCACGGCGTGTTAGAAAAAGATGTGTGAAAAAGATGAAAACTATGTCCTGCGTATTTGTGTGTACTGTAGATGTCACATATGTGTGTGTGTATGAACATCAGGAGCTTCATTTCTGTGCCATGGCTTATTAATGAGGAAACATGACACTGAGGTAGTGACGAGAGTATTAATCACACATGACTCAAGCATACTAAAACACCTCTCAGCTTCTGACTTGACGATAGTGCTGTCACTTGCCTACTTACGCCAACACTTGCGACGCTTCTCCTTACACTTACACATGAACTTGCACACACGCACATAGCAGCGAGACGAGACTTGGCAAATTCAAGCAGAAACGCTCATACAATGTAGACGCTTATCCAAATAGAAATAGTTTCTGAAATCGGAGAGGACTGTGCAATAAAAATAGAACTTTGTTGGAATAAATCTGGCAAACTATGATATCACTGAAGGTTTGATGCAATTGTGTGTCAGCAGCATGTTTGTGATTGAGTGTGTGAGAGGAAATAAAAGACAGAGACTAGTAAGTATGCAGCTGTGTATGTGTGGGTCTGTGCGTGTTAGTGTCTGTCTCTAACCTCTATCTGTGTGGGTAAATTGTGACAGACAGTGTCCAGCAGTGTCTGTGTGGGTTTGTCTCTACACATCAGCACGAGCTCCAGGTCCATGTCGCCTTTGATCAGGAGGCCTTTGGCCACCAGGCCGATCCTCATCACTCCACACAGCACGCCACCACTGCTGGGCTCTCTGTTTTTAAAGACAAATAAACGACATTTGCATCTTATGTGGTTTTTAACTGTAAGGACATATAAATTTCAATTGACAGCAGAAAAATTCAAATGTTACTTCATCCCTTCTTTCAATAAAATCTATGCTTGGCTCTCAGGGAGTTAACAAAATACTACAGAAATCTAAAAGGGAAATTACTTGGTTGATTATCATCATTCATATTTCATTCTTAATCCTAATTCCAATTTGGTATCTAATAAATCACTCTGCAGGCAAAAGGTCTAGTTGATTTTGTCAGTGTCAAAGAATATTTTAATATGTATTGATATTTAATGTAATCTTTGGTAAGTAGCTGTATGATTAACAGATTAAAATACAAAATGCCAATTAAGATTGCAAAATAAGAGAGATAAGAACTATTCCTTTAACATTTTTGGTCAGACAAAACAAGCAAGAGGACGTCGCCTTGTACGTCATGTCAAGTTTCTGACATTTTATAGTCTAAACAATCAATCCATTTATTAGAAAATCAAAAAGAAAATCAAGAAAATAGAGATTACTATGCGTCACTACTTCCCCACCTGTAGTTGTCACTGGAGTCCTCAGTTTTGTCACTGGGCTCATCGCCAGGATCATCCTCCTCTGTGCTGTCTGCTGGTTGGCCGTCGACCTGGCTGTTGACGTCTCCGCTGCTCTGATCCAGCCAATCAGAGACGTGTTTGAGGGCGCACTCGACGGTGGACACCAGCGTCTGAACGGCTTCCAGCTCCTGAGAGGAGGGGTAGATGGTGGAGTGTTTCGCCATGACGTGGCGGTCATCATTACTGAAGGAACGGAAGGACCTCTGGAAGGGAAAGAAGAATGAAAAATAGATAGAAATCAAATTTAGTACGTTCTGATTCTGAACTGACTGGAAACTTTGTCTACAGCAAGGGCACCACTGGAGAGAGGTTTTCAACAACAGATTGAGCTTTAATCCATCAAATTGAGTTTTGGTCAGCTTGTTGGGGACTGACTGATAAAACTTTAAAAAACACACACACACACACACACACACACACACACACACACACACACACGTTTGCACAAATGCTTGCACCACAACCGAACATAAAATTATTCAAGACAAACACACAAAGACGCACCAAGCGTGAGTATAAATGGCTTTTTTGTGTGTGTTGAGTGTGTGTTGCTTGCATGCAGACTGGACATATATCTCTATTTTGGGACAGAACAGCTACACAGCTATCACCATCCTCATATCCTCTCCACCTGTCCATCCTAATTCAATCAGATATTCTGGCCGTGGGAATCTATGTCAGCTCGTCTGTCTTTCTCATTTGCTCCCTCTTACTCTCTGGGAGGTATCAGGAGGCAAACCATGGAAGGGAGGAGATCAGGTGGGAGGCATCAGACTAGGGGGGGAAGCACAGAGGGAGAGTAAAACGACAGAAAATAAGAAGGAGCATGCCACAGAAGCCAAGAAAGGAGAGAATAGAGGACAGCAGAGGAGGGCTCTGGGAACAATACCGCATCTTTAAAAAGGAAAAGGGACAAAAAAAATGGTTGTAGGAGGGGAGGCTGAATTCAAAGATAAATGGAAAAGAAAGCTGAAGGAGAGGAGCAGGTGTAACTGAGGCTTTTGTGATTCCCACTCTGCCATTAATACCGCCCAGATGGGTCCCTGTGCTTATGCGCATTCGTATGAAAACACCTTTTATAATTGCATGTCAACTGTTTACATCTTCTGGTCTTTTGGTGGCTGTTAAGCACTTTGTTATGTTAGAGATTACTGTATTTAAACATCTGACCATTAAGTATTAATTAACTGTTAAAATGTAAATGTAAAACTGATACAACGGGAAACTTATATGGCAATGTAGGGAACAGATGATGGGATAACCCTTTGCAAGCATAATTACATTAAGAGTGTATTATAATCTATTATCAAAGCATTAGCAGCAATACACATAATGTAAATTATCTGGGGCAACTGTATAATTAATAACATAAATACCTGCACAACAGATAATTAATATATTACAATGTTTCTCATAACGCACACACATTATTTAATTAATTCATCAGTGCTTATATGGCTAGCAGCAACACCACTTCTGTTGTACTCTTTAATTTTAATTCTCTCTCCATCTTTATTTTTGGAAATATAAACATTTTAAATCTGAGAAAAACAATTAAGATTATGAGGTATTGTTTACATGATCAGTTGAATCTGAAGGATGAGGTTCATTTTTATACATTAGAGGTTATCACACCATGCTGGGGAGCCTGAGGTATGTAACCGAGTTCAACATGAGGAGGCTGCTCTCAACAAGCTGCTTATCTCAAAGACCCACATTTCCTTTTATTCACTACACACATCTGCTCACTACCAGGCATGCTAACTGACACGCACGCACGCACGCACACACACACACACGCACACACACACACACACACACACACACACACACACACACACACAGAGGAGAGATGACCTTTTCGGAGTAGTATGGATAGTGTAGTTTGAGCACTACTATCAACCTACTTGAAATCCAAGGACCAACTGCACGCACACACACACACACACGTGCAAAAACACACGTACACACACACTTCATCCCCATTCCTAATTGAACTGGTGACATTCTCTTTCACCAGAGTGAGTGAGATAAAGCCATTAACAGAATGGAGGACAAGCACTGCACAATAACTGCAGCCTCGCAGCCTGTGTAGCTCGGTATGTAGAGTGTGGCACAAACATTTGGCAGGGTTACACACTGCGTTCCCACTGGAACTGTGATTCTCCAACACCTTGGCAAAAGGCACAGTGGAGTGACATGGAGTGAATTTAGATACCTCGGAAGAATATGCAAATATTAAAAATCTATGAAATCTGGTTTCTTAACATTATGGTGTCTTATTTTGATCACCGTGACATGCATGGCTTAATTTGACGTTTTCAGGTAATCGATACTTTTATGTGACTTGAAATGCTGTTTTGAATAGATCTGTCTTTCAAAAATATTAAGGCTCCTTCCTTTAGAGGGACAACATTGACAAAACAATGCAATACAGTTTCAATTGTACTAGTGCAGAGACAATTAGTAGATAGATGGATAATGAATCAACAACAATTTTGACTGATAATAAATAACTGAGATTTCCCGCTTGTATTATCTTTGGGTTTTGGACTGTTGGACGAACAAAACAAAATAAATATGACGATGCAATTTACACTAATTTGTGACTAATTGAAAAATGAATAGTCAGATTAATAAATAGTGAAAATAACTGTTACTGAACATTAGGAAAAATCACTGGACTGTCCCTTTACTGAGCTATGAGTCACTTTCACTGTCTCCAAGTGATGTTTTGCCTCTTCTCTGTGTAGAGAAAATGTTATATTTTAGCTTAAACAAAAAAAAAGGTGATAACTGTGTAACTGTGTGCATGTGTACTTATGTGCACGTGTGCAGTAATGTGTGTATCTGAATACGTGTGTGGCTTCTCAGAGCAGTGTTTAACAGACCAACACTCGCAGATTTTATGAGCCGTTGCTAATGGGAGCTTCTGCAGCCATAAACCACATTGCGTAGAGAGAATGTCTATGTATCTATGTGTGTGTGTGTGTGTCGTTACTACTCGACCATGGGGGAGTTGTTGCCCAGCCGCTCTGATCACCATGTAAATCAGAGCAGTTAAGGCGGACTCACTGACAGGAATCGACCCCCTAGGCCAGCGTGTGCCCAGATAATGTTGCAGACATTTAGAGAAGCGACACGATAAGTAAACTACTGTAGCCAAGATAGGAACTGATGCAGGATTTCGCAGTTTCACACTCAATGGAAACGTTGAGGGAAACATTCATGGTAAGGTAATGTTTTTCATAACGTTCTTTAAATTCAATGACAAAAAATACTTTTTGAGCAAAATTACTTGAGATTGTTGCACTCTCTGGTGTAGCATTACCTACAGGTGGGTTAAAGAAGTTTTTTTTAGAAAAACAACAAAACAAAATAAAAGCATTTAAAGTTGCTCTCATGCCCTCTTTGCAACCTGGTTAAACACAGAAGACGCACACTCAATCTCTTAGAGACAACACCTTGGTTGTCCTTGAATCCACCCTGACCGGCACATAACCTAGAGGTCAATTGCACAATATGTCCTCCTGTGCGTGTGTGAGCGTATGAGTGAGAGCAAAATAAATCATAAAATGATGGTTCAGTCCATCCAGATGCCTGTAACAACCCCCAGTGTCACTATCACAAAATTAGTCTGTGTCCAGTTTCAGCACATTGACCTAAAGCTGATCCTTGGCGGTGAAAATTAAGTTCAGGTGTCTTGCAGGGCCAATGTTAATGCTACTATGTCTCCAAATCTAATATATCATGCTCAAATTAAGTTTTGATATTATAGTTTAATGGCTGTTGAAAATTAAACATGGCAACAATTCTACAACAAAGAGTGCTAGGGCAAGAAACACGAGCCGCTAAGACGATCAGACAGGTTGTAAACAACACTTTAGCCAGATTATCTTATTATGAATGTGAGCGCAGACAAAATGTCAGAAATACTACTTCTAATCATTCTAAATTGGCTAATGTGGGGGTTTGTTTAAAACCTGTCTGATCGTCTCACTGCTCATGTTCCCAAATATCAGCAATTAACTTGGAGAGTGTAATATTATTATTGAACAATGGCCAAGCGTATGAAAATAAAACCAGAATTATCCTTTAACATCTCCCAGGATAAAAGGCGCCACAAAATTGGGCATAACTACCTTCCTGGTTGACACATTTAATCCAAATAAAAAAAATATTAGTAACATCAACTTCCTGCTAAGCCGTTTTATTTCCTTATTTTCCTTCTGAAGCACTTTCTGAATCCTGTTTTCTTAATGTTAATAGTAATAATGTTAATAGGACTATGTAGTGATTTTTCTGTACATATATAAATGATATATATGTACAGTATATATCAATTAATGTATATTAAGTAACTAAAAAGTGTAAGATAAACATTATTTTAGCTCACTGTGTAATGAATACTTGTACACAGTGCTGTGTATTGATCCAGGTCAGACAGTGTGTTTTCAGAGTTTTAGCATAAACTTAACATCTAGCTCCAAAGCAAGTTAATTCACTAAAGTTCAGGCATCCAAAACAACTGAAACTTTGTGAAGAGCTAAATATGAATTACACAGAATCGGTAAAATCGTGTGAGGGAAGAAAATCTGCCTGTGACTCTTCTCCCCTACTGAGGAATCAGAAACAGACATTCACACATTCAGCTGTTAAATCCTAGCTATCTGCAAGCCACCAGCAAACACACCATGCACCGTGCGTGTGTGTGTGTGTATATACCTTCATATGCCATTGTTGCATAGCGCTTTTAGACCACACACTTACCAATTACACTACATTTCATGCTCTAGTGAGGCCGACCGGCTGGCAGGCCCATGTTACATAACCACATTACGCAGCATTTACAACTTGCTGTGTGCTAAACGAATGTGCACACACACACCAACACAAGAGAGCCCCCGTACATATAATGGCAAAAATCCAACAGATTTGTCAATGCACACACTAAAGATGAAAATCATGAGTGACATGTGCACATAAAACCTATACAATCAATTACACACAGTGTCTTACACACACACACACCCATTACTTCCATCACGTCCACCCCATTCTGTCCTTAATGCCCTGCAGTAAAACCATTTCAGTTCAAGGTGTTGTGGTTAGACACGCACCCTGTTAGCAGCGGCTACTTCACTTTAGAAGCAGCCGAATCCAATGACTTTCCTCTCCATCGCTGCCTGTCTCTTTCAGTCTCTTCCTGTCTCATCCTGTCTGTCTGTGGCCATCTGCTATAAATTACATGACCCAATGCCAAGGAGAAGACTCACTGGAACAATATCAGCTGTGACTGGAGTGATGCTCTATAGCCGAGTGCCATTTAGGAACATTGCACTGTTCGTATATATATATGTGTGTGTGTGTTTAGGCAGTGGGCCTGAGGAGGTGTGTGTGTGTGCTCTTATTTTTAATAAGTCATGTGCGTAAAGTGCATGCTGAGAGCTTAGATGAAAGCACACACACACACACTCCGGGGCATTGTGAAGAGAGAATGAGAGAGGAGGGAGAGAAGAGGATGGCAGAGAAGTAGAGAAAGCCTCCGAAAGTAAACAAACAAGGCCGACCAAAGCTGAGAGATCGACAGAAGGAGATGCAGGGAGATAAAAACAAACTGGATTTTAATATTTTTAGACAGCTGCAGAAACAAAGGTTTGTTTGTAATAAAGCCGACAACACAGGCCAAAACACCCTCATAGTAAAACTACACCAAAACCCAGAAAAACAAATCGCTGCCCATAAATACCAGGCAAAAAAATTTCAGAAGTGGTGTTGGAGAAAATGTCAGACCACTTTAGTACGACATGAAACCAAGCAAAGTTGAAGGAGAAAAGAAAATCCAAAAACTTCAAAAACCCATCACAAAATAGGCTAGGAGTGATGGGACAAGCAACACACACACGCACACACAAATAAAAAACACTCAGAGCTGTCTCTGTAACATCCAGCAGCCTAGCGGAGATTGCATTAAAAATTCATTCTGTGATTTATCTGCACTCTGCTTGGCAGGCCGGCCCGCCACACTCTGCTATCCTGTTTTATTGTGCTCTCTTTCTATCCCTCGCTGTCTTTCAAATTACCACATGCGTGCAGTCACACGTACACGATAGCAGGGCACACATACATCAACATATATAAGCAAAACCACATTCACGGCTGCATGATGTTGCAGCAAAAACCACAAACAGGCAGTCCGTGTCAAGCCGGATAAACATGGGATAATAAAAAGGATACATGGAAAACTAGAAACATGTAATACAGGTCAATATATCAAACATGTCATCACCCTCTGCAAAATTCCCAGCCTGTCTTGTTTCAGCAGGGATGACATTCATCTAAAGTCTTCTGTCATCAATCAAACTTATAAACTAGCCTTCAAACTACATTACACAGCCTACTTTGCACTAATAGAAGAGACTTTTTTTTATCTATGCCCTTTGCCCCCTTTAATATGTTGGCATTGTTTAAAAGGGTTTATGGCCTGCCAATAAAATAATATGACCGGACCGCTAAGAGCAGATGAGCTGACTTTACACTGTTTCTGGGCATACTATTACAGTTTTGAGTGTGGCCACGTCTACACGAGGCAAATACCAGAATACAATAAAATAAACATAAAATGATGTCATATGGAAGAACAGGAAAATGGTCTAATGAAATATGTTATCCTGTCTTGACAAAAGCTTTTAAAACCTTACTGATTTTTTTTTTTTTAAAGGCGATTCGGTTATGTCTTCTTCTAATTGTACATCAAAGACCTTGTAAAGATGTGTTTTACAATCAATGCAGTATGAGAAGTGGAACTGAAACCACGATATTGCTGAAACTTTCCGCTTGGCAACTTCTGCAGTGTCTCCCGCAGAGGGTATGAAGACGCAGACAAACACAACTGGGTATGTGTATTCGTTAAATGCAGAAAGCTCAAAAGAACGTCGATAAGAAGAAGCCAGTTGGTGTATTGTGCGGTTTAACGCGGTGACACTCTACCCAAGGTCACCCACAGTATTTGCTGCATCACCATAACTCAAGACTAATCACGGTACTGTGTTTGCAAGCTGCAGACACACACACACACACACACACACACACACGGGCATGTACTAGTCTCATTACCCGTGGTTATTTATGAGCTCAACCATGTGCCCTCTACTGCTGTGTCCAACCTCAGCACCTTCAGCAACATCTTGTTTTCTCTCAATCATTCATTTTTTCCCCCTCCCTGCCCCCCTTTCCTTTCTCCTCCCCTCCTCCCTTCATTCTTCCACCCTCCCCTACAAACCGCTCTTCCACTCTCTTCATTTTTGTTCCTCCTTCCTCCTCTTGTTCTGGTTTTTAATAATTCATCTTCTGCTCTGCTCCCCCCTCGGGGGAAAAGCTCCCACTGTCACAGGCCAAGACCATTAATCAATCCCCGGTCTTAACCTCCCTTCTCTCCCCCGTTTCTCCACTCTGCACTTCTCTTTTTGCTTTCCGTATCCTTTGCGCTTTTCATCTCTCATGTCTCTGTCCATCATTTATGTTTTTATGGTCTTATCTGCCCCCACTTGTCATTCTCTGCCTCCACTGCTCTCTTTGATGTTTTGAGGCGCCCTCTCCTCCTCCTAAAGAACACAGTGGTTATTTTTCTGCATCTTCTTCCTCCCGCAACGATTCATTCAGCATTAGTGAGTGTACACTGGTAAAGAAAAATGTAGACCAAGGAAAATATGTAAAGGAACAAATTCATTGCCTTTGGATCAAAATCACAAGAATAGCATCTAGAAACCTAATGAACATCCAACAGTATTGAACTGATTTTTCCTCCCTTTCTGTTAATCACCACTCTCCTCCTTTTCACAATCACCTTCCATGTCTGTCTTCTTCTGTTTACTTTCATTGTTCTTCATCTTCTCAACCTCCTCTGTCTCTTTCATTCTTCTGTCTTCTCCTTCTCCTCTTTCCCCAAATGAAAACATATAGCCTGTATAGGCATCTCCCGTCTACTCCCCAAGACGGAAAGCTATAGACTCCTGTCTGCACTAGCTCTTATCAGGTATCTTTGATACACACACACACACACACACACACACACACACACACTCTGTTGTCATGTCTAGAACGAGTTATCAGATTGAACTCTTACACCTCCAGTCTCGAGAGTGTTTCCTTACTCTGTTGAGGATAATCCACCAGCATCCAAGTGCAAAATCACATGCAGGCATTCACACACCAGCACCTACAGACAGAGAGTGTATTACCATGCCTGCAGGAGGAGTGGTCGCACGTTTCCTTCCTTCTGACGCCCGCTTCTGGAGTTGCTGGGCGCGTGCGGGGGAAGGGGGGGAGTGCAGAAGCAAGGTTAGCGGTCAGGATGTTGCTGTCACGCCGTTTCCGCTCCTCATGTGCTCCTCTGTCACTCTGGCCACCACTGTACGAGAGGTTGTACTTCTGGGAGATGGAGAGAGGAGAGAGAGAAAAGGAGGAAAGGTTGATCAGTGCCTCAACAGCTACAGGAGGAAGTGTCAAGGGAAAATTGAATACTGCTTCTTGTCTTCAAGAAGGAAGAAATGTCGAATTAATACCTAAATTATCAAAATACTTTTAAACAAAGAGCAAAACGGATTTAAAAAAGACAGTAGCATGATCCTCATCTAACCAGCATCAACCTGCATCTGTCTAACCCTGCAGAACCAAATTCCACCAATACCTTGATTTTCCCCTGTAACACTCAATTCTCTCTCTCTCTCTCTCTCTCACACACACACACACACACACACACACACACACACACACACACACACACACACACACACACACACACACACACACACACACACAGGCCTTCATTCATTTTTCATGAGCTGGCATGGTTCTGAGGGAAGGGGATGAAATACAAACATGTACTTGTTTTCATACACTCGGTTACACACTTAAGCCTAACGCACCCATCTCCATTCACACACACACAAACTAGCTGACAGGCTACATGTAAACTGCTTTTCTTCTGTTCTTCTGGAAAAAGACATACAAGACCATAAACGAGTGCGTCACTAGGTTCAAATAGAGAATACATGATGATTTCTTTACATACAGTATGCACACTATATGTGTATATACACATAATTAGTTTAAAGCAGAATGCCACAACAGTGAGCCTCAAAGTGACTCCATACCTTGGCAACCATGAATGCACAGTGATATTTCCGACCACTTTATAGAAGAAGCAGTGACAAAATTGTGTGAAATAATTTTTATGGGATTTCTGCTTTACTCTAAAATACTGTGTTTTACTATAGAGCACTTCCAATTCACCCCATGATGAAGAGGCGACAGGAAACAAATTGAGAGAAAAGGGAATGACAAAACTCAGAGCTGGACTTAAAATTACAGTGTTTAGTGCTTGGCGAGAGCTGGACCATTGTGCTACAGAGTGCTCCTTCCAGTACAATGTGACACAGTAATGGTTCTAACCTTATCTCTTCCTGGCTTTTATTCCTTTCAGTGAACAAAAAACAGAGGTGACAGTAATACTGAAAAAAAGATGTTACAAGAACTCAGAATACACAGAATAAAACCAATAAAAAATTCAATGCCAGTAAACCAATCAACCTTTATGGTTTTCCATGCCTCTTACAATGAGTTCATGCTTTTCTTTTAAAAGTAAATTAATTGTAACTGCAACCTTGAACTTCAATGAAGTTACTTGTGACCTCCACCTTCAGTTCATCTTAGGGCTCCGTAAAATAAATTACACATTCTGGCGTCGCTATGAAAACACAGGGCAGTTTTATCAGTGTGGAGCAAGCCGAGGTGAACAGATTCACAACGTTCCTATTCACAACATGAAATGTCAACAGTATCACCACTGACAGTACACAGACGCATCTGGTCACACTCAAACCAGAGCAATGACATTTATAGAGCTGTGCTTGTCCGCGTGTGTTCACACGAGAGTGTATAAGATGATTTCTCAAAGGTTGTCCAGATTCAGGGGTTGGCTGTTCAAACAGGTGTGGGAAAATGCAGTGGCGTTAATTTCATTAATGAAAACTGTGAAAAAATGTTTCCATGACAATGGTGAGATGATGACGAGATGAAAACAAAACAATTACAAAAAATAAAATTGTGACTAATTCTCTATATACAGTATTATTGTTGGGAAAATGGAGCTAAAATGGGATTTGAAAATAAAAAAACTTAAATGTATGATGACAATAATGAGGCATGGTAGCAAGAGAGAGAAAGAGTGATAGCTTCTTATCTGGAAGTAGTTTGATAAAAATGCCTCACTTCATTTATAAAATAAACCACAACTACAAACTACAAGAAACTACTAAGTTTTTGATCTCTTGATCTCAAGATTAAAACTACAGTAAATCTAAAAACAGTAGGGCTGCAGCTAACAAGTATTTTCTTAATTAATCAACTAGTTGGTTTGTCTATAAAACATCAGAACATAACTTTCCCAGTGATGTCTTCAAATGTCTTGTTTTGTCTGAAAACCAAAACCCAAAGATATTCAGTTTACAATGATATAGAACACAGTATAAACAGCAAATCCTCACTTTGGAGAAGCTGGAACAAGCAAATGCTTCCATTTTTGCTTAAAAAATTACTGAACCAATTAATCGATTATTAAAATATAGTAGCAGTAATATAGTAGCAGAAGTAGCAAAACAGTAACAGATTAATTTTCTATTTTCAACTATTCGATAAATCAATTAATTGTTTCAGCACTAAAAAATAGCCTACAAAGTGAACACTATGGTGGCAGAGCTTCATTCCTGCATTTGAGTTTGATCTGCAAAACTCCACATCTCTGAGAAATTACATTAAGCTGCACTGCACTGATATGGGAAACAATACAGACATTCATTGGGCAGAATCCAGGAGAAAGTACACGTGCATCTGTTAAAGTCCATTACATACACCAGACGGTATCTCTCTGCTGTTGCACCGTGCAGAACTATCACTGGCAGTTTTCCTTTTTTAGATAAATAAACAGTTTCTCTAATGTGTTGTGTTGTACATACATCCAGGGTTCTATGTGGATGCCGTCAGGGGACAAAAAAGATAAACACTCATGAGATTGCTGTAGACCTGCTGGGGGACTGAACTGTGGTGATGCTGCTGCCTCTCAGTGAAAGCTCAGTGGGATCCAGGGAGAACAAGAACAAGAGAGGGATAGGAGAGGAGAGAGGGAGAGGTGCAGTGAGTAGAGAAGAGAAGGGGAAATGAGCATGAACAGGAGCAAGTAGGACGAGGAGAGCGGGCAAAAGAGGCAAAGAGCGGAACTATAAGGAGAATACAAAGTGGTGCAAGGGGACAGAGGGGAATCGGATAAACAGCAACCACAGATATTGAGCTGGCCCCTCGGGCAAACAGACTTCACCAGAGGCTGCTCCTCATTTTCTCTCCAGCTCTCCCTTTCTAAGCCACTGGCAGCTGTCCTGCCACACTGACAATTACCTCCTCAACACACCTGGCAGCGACAGTGTCTGTGTCTACGCGCTTGTGTTTTGCCAGTTACCTTACAGCCAACACGCCTTGCTGGAGGGGGGTAAGCTCTCTTCCAACACGGTTTGGCCACTTAGGATTGTATGCACATGATTATAGTGCACGCACACAAACACAGACACAGACACAAACACCCTGCCAAGAAGCATAATAGCAACATGCCAGCCCCCATTCGATTCTCATTAACAGAGCAATTCAACGATAAACAACAACACCATTCGCTCCCTTTGTTTCTCTCTCATGGCACTTTCCTTCTCATTTTTCTTTAATTAATATCAAGTGTACACGAATGAAAAATACACCGTACATTATGGTTTAAAAATATAATGAAACAGAATGCCTGAAACCGAATATGCGGCCTACAGTATGCCCACCCTCCTCTGTCTCCCACTCAGACTGAGGGCAACTAAGGGGACCATGTTTTCACATGCATGGCTGCAAACTGTATCTGCCTGTTCATAAACCCTCTTGTGGTTTTGTCTTCCTTGGGCACACACTGACCAATTATTACATTTCTCCCTGCATCCACCCTCCATCTCTATTTGTATGCCCACCAGTACCCAATCTCCATCTTTCTTCTTCTCTCTTATTAACACCATCCTGGTGGGTCATTAACGCGTGGTTGTGTGTTTCTCTCCAGAGAAGGGAGGAGAAAAGGGGACAAACTGGGAGAAGAAGCCCTGCCTCATTAACGCTGGTGGTGGCTCGTGGCTTTAGCATGTGCACACACACACGGTTCCATAGTTATTGAATATACTTCTCCTACAAGTTTACGCATAAGGGAAAACACACACACACATACACATCTGTGCTGTGTCCTTCCTGTGCCAGGAGTTGGTGATTATATCCTGTTTTCCCTACAGAGATGAAAGGAATCAGGCAGAGGATAAGAAACGAGGGATGGGAACTGATTGAAAGATGAAGGAGAGATAGCAGAGCTGGGGAATTTGCTGAGATGGCTCTGAGCAGCAATTTACACCTTTCTCATCTGATAACCATCAAATACGATGAGCAGTGGAAGAGAAAGAGTGGAAGAGTGAAGGGAGACAGAGGATTGACAAAAGCCAGAGAGAGTGTGCTAATTAGTGTCAGAGGAGCTTATTTTCACAATGAATTCCCTTTTAGAGTTTTGATTATCTGTTAAATATTGCAATCAGATTATCAGCCTTTTGAATCATTCTGCTTTCGAACTCGAATTTGAATGCTGTGGACTGATGTTTAGTGATTGTAGCAGGGTTGGAAGTGAAGTGTTTCATCCACCAGCCACAGGGCCAGCAGGATACCAAGATTCAAGACACACTGTCATTATTTCACCAGTGAAAGGACCTCCGGTTGGTGGCTGGTTACATGCCCGAATAGCTGGCGGAGAAATCTAACATTACAACCACGACCAAAATGTGCTGGCACTTGATAAAATTCAGAATTATAAAACACCTCTTTACTGTCACAAAACTGGTATCTTTTTTTTATGTTTTATGAGTCTCAGAGAACCCCAAAACTAAAGATCTACTACAACTATCTGTAGTGCGATTATAACCGAGAAAGCCTTGCACCTCGTCCCAGGGAGAAGCTTCCTGCCACAGCTTCTGGAATAAGATCATAATATCATCTCAAATACAAAGTCCAGACAGAGCACTGATTTACTTTATACAAGCTTACATCAATCTACGTTACTTACCCCAACGCTCACTGATATCCACCTGTGCATGCATGTCCAATTAATGTACAGCACACTGTGCAATTGTTCTCTTGTTATTATATGTTTTCAGGCCTTTGTTGGTTTGTACAACACATAGGGAAAAGCATGTTTATATGCATTTACAGCTGCAACTAAATACTTATTTTTTGTCTATGATTCAGATTTTTTGATTTATTGTTTAGTGTATAAAATATCAGAAAAAAACACAAAATGTCCATCCCAGCCAATTTTACCAGAGCCCAAGGTGATGTCTTCAAATTGCTGGATGTAACTCCAGTTCTGAGTACTTGCATAGCACACATCAATTGAGCTGAACAGACCAGCGTATGGATTCACATATTATAGCATTGTTATGCATTTTACTCAATAAAATAAAAATGGGTCCATGACCCATTTTGGGTTGTGACCCTAAGTTTGGGAAAGACTGGATTAAGCAACTAATTGCTTCAGCGTTAAATACACTTAATGTGACTTATTTTGACACTTAAGTCTTGTGCTCTAAAAATTAAGCTTCTATTAATACTCATACCTACACCATAGTGTTTGATTTGGGAAGAATCCACGTTTTTGGCAGATAAGAAAGTCTTGTTAGATAAAGAGACGAAGGGATCTCATGTAGAGTTTTAAAAAAAAAAGCAGGTGCTGAGGTACCCTTCATGAGGTAATGGGTATCATGCACTTGCAGCTCTGCGCGTTAGTTCCAGCTCCTGCCCTGCTGTCACATGTCATACTCTTCTTTTTCTAAACTGACAACTGTACAGACGTCCCTATGCACTCCAGTGAAGCAGACCTACTATGAAGCTAATCTTTGCAAAGAAACAAGCAGGTGTAAATATGGGTGATGTTCCTGGCAGCTAAATCTGTGTGTTATTCTTTAGTTATTTTAGAGAAACTCTGTTGATTTTTCTCTCACACAACTATTCCTAGGTAAGGTATTTTAGGTCTCCTGAATGCTTTGCTCACCGATGCTATTCCTGATCCGTCATGTTTAAACACTCATTATACACCTGAAAGGCTGCTTGAGTAGCCTCTGTGTTGTATTAGTACTGACTTGTGTGTGGCTGGCTCCAGGGTTATTGGTGCCATAATGTTTGCATCTGGAAAACATATGCATAAGTGTGTGGTAATGAGTTGGACAAACATGCACACACACACCAGCACACACAAATAATGAAACTCTTAGGACCAGGTGGCGCACAATAAACAGAACGGATGCACAATCACGCTCCCAAACACCTCTCTCTAACCACCTCTGTTGTGAAGAAGCATGCATTGTGTAAACAGGTGCTAGTAAGCCCAGCTATTTCTCTACTGGAGAGAGACAGCAGGACAGAGGGAGACAGAGACAGATGGAGAGACAAGCGGTCAGAAACATAGACAGGAAGAGAGAGGCGCACTGAGACAGGGAGAAGTGGGGACAGAGATAGAGGTAGAAAGACAGAGAAGTTTAATTTTTGACTGCACAGGAGATAGCAGAGAAAAGCTCCCATCCTCTCCCACGTCTGAATTTCATCGAAATTCAGACGTGGGAGCATACACTTTGTTATTCATGTCCCATCTCTCTTCCAGCCTTACAACATCTCATTTCCCCATCTGTCCATTTCCTTATTTCCGCTTTTTCTCTTTTATCTTTTTTTGTGCTGCCAACTGTATATCCAGTATAGCAGATGTTAATAGACTAGACAGCAAACAGGCTGTTTAAAATAGAAGCAGCAATAGTTTGAGTGTAATCTGGGCTGGATAAGATAGGTCTGAGGTATTCCTTTATTGCTTTATTATTGAGTAACTGTGTGCAAAAAACGGCTAACAGTTTTGCTGATAGCCAGTAAGTATGACCTTTGACTTTTAAAAACACATAAAAAAAGTTGCTACCATTTGCACACGGAGAGCAGCAAAGACAATCTCCCAGCTGCAGGGTGTTTTTGAACTTCATCCAAGCAAATTATTATTATTAACTATTACAAGCACTATCTGCCAACAAAACAATGGATTGCATTCAGATAAACAAACACGGAACATCCTGATTAACTATCAACATAACTCACTGACAATGACACCAAACAGTTCAGTTATGAAACCTTGGGTTGTGAGGGCTTTTCCTTCTCATAATGAACTGATTTCCTCTCCAGAAATAAACAATGCTTTCTTTCTCAGATAAGGACCTGCATTTCTTTCCAGATAAGACCGAGTTTTACATTCACATACCTTTTAAGAATTAAGGAAGTATTTCCTTTGCAGATAAGAAGACACGAGAAGAAGAAGAAAAAGACAGTAACAGGCACCAGGGTATGAAAATGGTCAGAATATCTCCAGCTGGAGTGGGAGGTTAGTTAGGAAAACTTGAGAGACAAACAGAGGAAGAGAGACACGTCAAAAGGGAAACCTCTTGGTTAAATACACGGTCCTCCTTATGGTTTTAGGGCCGGAGGCAAAGGTTGGACACTGTGAACCTCCTTGTTTTTGGGCCATTTGGTGTCTACGTGGAGAGCATTTATACAGATCTGAAGAATGCAAAGGAAGAGTCTGTATTTCACTGAGAGTTCAGAGACATACCCAGATAAGCCGCTTGCTGACTGGGCTTAAGGTTGCCTTAGCTGTAGTTCACTGTGAGGCTTTACTGGCTCACATAGCAGAGGAGACTGTGCCTGATTGCCTGCTCCCGACTTGCGGAAATAACCAGCAAGTCATTAAAATATGGCAGGAATGCCTGGGTGACAGGGCCACTACCAAACACTTCATACATATTAGAGGGGCTTGGGTAGACCCTGAACTGCAAGATCTTATACTGATACTCCTGGGCACAAATGCAAAGTGTATGCACCCATGTACCCACAGACCATTTAAGTCGATGGAAACAAACCAATCCCTGTGAGCAAAAATGTAAAAAAAAAAACCCACATCTTTTTAAGTAGCATCAGGAAGTCCAAGATTTTTAAAAACTGGTTTAGCCTGACCATCCTTTTTGTGAAAAAGGAAGTACACCGAGTAGAACTCACAAATACCTGGAACTGCAACGGCAGAGATCACCCTTGATTATTCGTAGGAGAGGAGGATGGAAAACAGGCCTCTTGCAACCTCCAATTGATGAGATTTGAGGAGTCAATCCTTGGGTTATGAATCTCTCAGCAATAGCAATTAACAAACAAGCAATGCTAACTTAGGAGAAGATTGCAGGGAACAGAGAGTGGTAGACTAGTGAGAGGCTCCTTTACTAGAAATGTAAAGGAAGGATTAGTACTAAGAGAAAGTAGCTAGTTTGGAAACTGTTTTGCAGATCTTGAGACAGAATTTAAATGTTGCAGAAATGTGTCTTTCACAAGAACAACATTTTCTTCCTGACAATATGCACAACGCGCAGAAAACAACTGCAACGAAATCATAAAGACACGAGACCACTCAAAGGTATCAGTGTTCCTGCACTTCTCTTTAATATACACCCTATATAGTAGAGACATGATCAGGTTGTGACATGCTGTAGATATTGTCTGCATTATGTCTCATTAATGCAGGACTATGCAGCAGGCTCGACACACGCTGAAAGAATATTAGAACAAAGGACACCAGGGACGTGTTTCAGGTATGTACTGCGTGTGCATAATGGTGGGGAGGTGTTGTTGTCTTTCCTTATTTCCTGTTACTTCTTCATTGCATCTCTTTCAAAGCCAAAAGAGGTGTATGTACACACTGTACAGAATTTCTTCTCCTTTGTAGCTACTTTTGCTATCTTTCGCCATGTCTCTGTCTCCCTCTCCTTTTCTCCAATTTGTTCCTCCCTGACAGATTTTTGTATTTTTTCTACTGTTTTCTCAGTCCATTCTATTGAGCACTTGGCATGGAGAGTAATTAACAGGTGTGACAACAGGCAGAACAATTGCCAATTGCAACCTGAAAACACTGTCAGGAATTGGCCCATTAAAACATTTCACACTAATGTATAACTATGGCTCTTGATTCCAGTCCTCAGAACAAGGAGCCCTGCTGGTTTTCATTCTAATATCTCCATGTTAACATTATAGTTGGTATAATATTAAATACATTTATCCTGTTGTTTTGTTTTTGTTTTATGCAATGGCGGACTAGAATTTTGAAACATTTACTAATAAGTGTTTCATCTATTGATATATTTGGGAAAAGGGGGGTCAAATACAGATGTTTCAAGATTAAGTGACCATGATTCTCCTCAGTATCACAGTGGACACACACTGACTCCACTAAACACACACGCACAAAAGCAATTACCTCTCCCACTGACTACCACACTGATTTCCCCACTGATCTCAACTTATGTACCTACTGTTCCAGTTTATCTTAGCTCTCTTACTTCTGTTATGTTTTCCTGCTTTGATTTGGTCTATCACATTCAACTTTGTTTGTAATCCTCATTTGTTTATGTTTGTTTATTGTTTCTTTTGTGATGAGATGTTCTACAGGTTTTTATACTATAATACAGAAAACAAATCCAGACAAAATAGTGCATAAAACTTGACCATTTTAATCTGCTGTACCACTAACCATTAAAATCAGGAATGAGATGAACATGTTTTTCCACATCAATGGTTTCTTTATAAAAGACCTTCATTTAAAAAAAAAAAAAGGTTGGCTGGTGTGATGACTAAACATTGCAGGTCCCCTTCTGCCACAATAACAGGGTTCAACAGTCCAATGGATATTACATTTAAGTATGTCTTTGCAATAAGTGCATCAGTAATGTCCACATTAAGGACAACAACCAAACACACTGTATATATATATACAGTATAGTATGCAGCCTGATGCAGCTGAGAAATGCAGGTGTCTTGGAAACAAGCTTAGAAAAATGAGGATAAATTACCATGCTTTGGCTTACTGATTAAATTTGGTATTTTAATCCATATTATCAGCAGGACAAGGTTAGGTCAAGTTTTGTCGAACCCAGCCATTGATTTCTGTGTCCTGTGATGAGCTGCCTTTAGTTACCATTTTCACTTTTCTCTCTATATTTGTAGGTATAGGCTTTCCTGTGAAAGACACTCTGTTACCCTGCATATGTTTTCAACTGCTACACTGTAGTTCTGTCTTGACTGGGTCCAGGTGCAGGCCAGGGGAGGTCAGAGCACATAGTATTGATGAGATGGCAGAAAGCAGAGAAAACGCTGATGTTGCTTCTGGGAGGGAAATAGATAACATTGACAGGGGAGTGTAACTCCCCCTTGGTCGATTATTAAAATGGAGAAAAGCTGTATGTGTGTGCAGTTCCTGCTGACGGTGGGTCAGACTGGAGAGGCTTGGGGTCACAGACTAACAAAGACAGATGAATGTGCACGTCTATCTATCTATCTATCTATCTATCTATCTATCTATCACCATTAATCATCTCCATGGGTTACCTTAGTTTTAACTGCAAACTTAACTGCCATACACGCACACACACACATACATACACACACACACACACACACACACACACAATTGAGAACTGTCCTGCGTCAGTGTGGGGAATAAATAGACTATCCCTATGCCAGCATGCTGCAACTGTGTATGTATGTGTGTGTGTGTGTGTGTGTGTGTGTGTGTGTGTGTGTGTGTGTGTGTGTGTGTGTGTGTGTGTGTGTGTGTGTGTGTGTGTGCACACTGGTAGGCTCCTGCTGTGCTGATTTTCAGCAGGAACAGATGGTCCTGCCAGGGCTCTGCTGAGGCTCCACAGTCCATAGTCTGTGAGAAGACTTGTGAATGTGCGTGTGTGTCCTGCTGATTTCCTCCTCTGTTTTTCTACCATTAATTTACGGCACACTTCCTGGTACAGTACCTGTTTTACATACTACCGTATATACACAGACACACATTGACACCGATTGTTGCAGTGTAAGTGATATCCTAGTGGTCTTTGGCCTACTTGTCTGTTCCATTGACACTTAGCAGCTTAATCCTGCTTGAAAGGCCCTTTACCGCTAAGCTCATGTTTGCCAACACACAAAGCTGTCACACCCCACCCCCTTGTGTGTTTGTTTGTCCGAGCAGGTTTGTGCATATGTAACTGGGTATAAACACACATTCACATAAACGCCAGCTGTCAAAAAAGGAGTCCTACTGACACCATTGTTCAATAATAAATAAATACACAAAAAACAAACAAATAAATGGCAAACAAGGGGTGTTACCAACACAATGCAAATGATCAAATTATTGAATTATTGTCTCATTTGTAGGTTTGAAGCAAGGTTATATAAAAGGTATGAAATTCATGCTGGCTCAATGACTGAGTTCTTACATCACTTAAATTCTGTGGGCTGCAGAGATGAATCGACTGGTAAATACATATATATGGAGAATAACAAGTAGAGGAGTCCAGTAGATCAGTGGTTGACTTAAAACCCTCCCACTTTTGAAACGTATACTGTATGTTACGAGTTGTGAGTGCATGAGGACACTGCGGTTGTCCAGATGTGGACTAATTCCCTAATGGGCTTCTACTCCACAACACACACTGGCAGGCAAGCTGGCAAACACACACACACACACACACACACAGTATCATTGCTTGGTATCCCAGTGGTGTGTCCATTCTCTATTTATTTCTCTGTCCATTTTCATTAATAAAAGCAGTAGTGTGATGGGTGGAGGCAGATGAGCAGATTAGCGAGACGTATTACGAAAGCCAAATCACATTGAAAGATCAAGTATTTTTAAGAAATTAATTTCACAGGATGGATTCAGACTACATTTTGGGCATTAACAAACAAAGAACAACTTTAGTGACTTCAGAGTGTGTCCTGTCATTCTGTCTCTTCCTGTTTTTCTAATGTTCACTCTCTTTAGCTGTTGCATCGCCTGTCTGAATTAAAATTATTTAAAAAAAGTTATTTTTCTGTAGTCAAAAACAGTGTATGTTTCAAATAAAGCTCACTAGTAACAGATTAACATTTATATACGGTTCAACATAAACACGCATATAGCGTTGTTGATTGTACACCTTGATCACACAGATAGACAAAGTGTTTGTGTTCTCATTCTGTAGTATTCCTAAAATGTGTGCTACATTAGGCAGCTTCGTTTTCTCTCCCAACCCCCTGCCCCACCCCTACTTCTTCATCTGCACTGCTTTAGCAGGGGCTGATCAGTGACTCCATTCATTCCAGGTCAATTTGGGCAGTGTGCTCGATATGGCCGTTTCATTACACACTTCCTTCCTGTCTGTCTCTCCGACTCGGGGGAGAAGACGGAGGGACCGAGGGGGGGAAAGGAAGGAACGGGGGTGGGGGGGGGTCAGTCAGGAAAAGAGGAAAACAATGGTCAGCTAAAGAGAACAAAGAAATCGCGGGAAATAAAGCGTTTCATAAAGAGAAGATCGAAATATCATAATCGAAGTGGATAAACCGGATCTTCAATAGAAATAAAGATAAAATTCGATCGGATCACCAACCAGATTCGTCCGGTAATCAGTCGGTCGGTTCCGTCCAAAACAAAGGAAGAATATCGTCATCGACCAGGCATCGCTTTTTCCACGTTAAGTCAGGATCTGAAGAGGAAGGAAGGGGGAGGCAGGGGGATGAAAGAACCAGGGAGAGGGTGTGCAGGGAAAAGGAGGGTAAGAATAGAAAGATGGGATGAAGAGAAGTGCAGGGAGTCTGTCTTTCTGTCTTTTTCACACTTTTATAACAAAATGTTTTATATTAATGCTAAAACAAACTTTACCTAGCCACATGAACTTGTCATTAATAATTAACAATTAATTATTATGAATTCACAAAACTGTATTCCCTGCAGTTTAAAAAAAATCCTGTTTGTCTTTCAGACTGTGTCTTGCCTAAGGCCGCCTCCAATAAAACCACAGATTAAGATTTACAGATTAAAGGATAATTCCAATTATTTTATTAATTAAACTTCATTATACCAATTTATTTTATTTTATTTTATTTTATTTTATAAGGAAACGGAACAAAAACATATTTTTGGAGTCAATAAGGACCAGGTTAAAAAAAATGTAATTAACTGTCAGAGGAGGCATGCGTGCCCAGAAACATACAAACACCTCATAGTAACCCACATGGCCATGTACACGTACTGTATGTGTGATGACACCCTTCTGTAGCTGACATCTGACAGCTCACTCTGTTTATCAGTACAAGACTCTCTTTTACAAGCTCCTACTTCTTATGAAATTATTCTGCCTCCTCACTTCATCCTCCTCCTTTTATCAATAGCCTTTCTCCGTCAGCCTTCTTTTGTGCGAGTGTTTAATGTCCAAAGGTTCAACTGTAACAGTCATGTAGAAAGAAACTATAGAAAACAGAGAAAAAGAAAGAAATTCATCCTCAACTCGGTCGCCAGGTTTAGTGTTTCTCAACAATTAGGTCACTTATTGTACATCAGTGCTTAATTGAACTCAAACCAAAACAACATTGTGACTCATAAACGGCATCTCCTCTGCTTTTAGATTCTGGCATGCTAGTGTGTGTGTGTGTGTGTGTGTGTGTGTGTGTGTGTGTGTGTGTGTGTTTGCGTGTGCTTGTGAGGATAGCATTAGATTGCAACAAGGCATGAGACAAAGGAGGGAAAAGAGAGTGAGAAAGAGATTCAGCCTCAACTTTTCCCCGTGGGATTGGTCGCCATGGCTACGGAAGCATTTTCAGCTGAACGTGGGACAAACATAAGGAAGAGTGAGAGAGACAGTGAGTGAGAGAGAGAGACAGAGAGATAACATGGTGCCACTGAAATACTGTCATGAAGTGCACAAGTGTGTTATATTCTATAGATGTAGAGCCCCTTGTGATTTGTGTTATTGAGCAATACAAATAAAATTAACTTGACTTAACTAGATGTAATGTAGATAGTAGATAAAACAGTACTTATAGTAAAAAGACTTAAAGATTAAAATTGAAATTAGTGCAAAGTATTGTAGATTACAACATGCCAGTGTATCAATGCATTATATAATTTCAACATGACTGTCATCTATGCCAAACATTCAGGATGCAATAACAAAAACACATCTGCCATATATAGCGCTGCAGCTAGGTAACAACAAGATACTTGATATCCAACAGGAAACATGTAAGGCGGCAGGGAAAAGCAGTGACCCAGTACACACTCTAAGATCCCTAATGGAAAACAGAGCCCAATGAGAACAAACAGCATCAAGAGACTATAACATCTCATCTTACAACCAGACAATCAGACTCCATCTATATTTCAGAAGCCACGGAAAACTGTGACAATGGGCCGTCATGATCCAAGATTAGTGGAGGGCACCTTTAATGAGGAGGAGGGCACAAAGGGATCACGTTTCCTTGCTAGCAGGCTAACTACAGTATCACCTGAGGGCAATTTGTCTGAATTCTGTAATAAACCTTGAGGAAGAGTAATTGAACTTATGCATTAAATACAGTTTTCTTAAACGTCCAATCGTCCAAGAGAATTTAAATGAATCTTAACTGGTCTTTTTACTGGACCAGTGTCATCTTTTAAATTACAGCAGGCCATTGTGGGGTCTGATTGACAAGCAGCCACAAACATTAATAAAGAAAAATATCTATTGACTAATTAATAACAACATAACTCCCTTTCACTACGTTCCGAAGAAGTGATTTGGGGAACGCTCTATTGCGCCGTGACTTTGAGATATTTTGCTTGTATCAGCAGTTTGTTAATGGTTTACTATATGTTTCTGGAAACAGTAAGTGGGCAAAAATTGTGCTCAACGCAGGGAACCACTGTCTCAATTTTCTCTGCAATAGGTTTGTCAATATTTGCATAAAGTACAGCCAATGTTACTGGTGATGAATTATGTATGGAGACTAAAGGAAAGAGACTTGTAAGGGCTGGTTCTGCTTGACAGTGCTGCCATGGACCTACCAAATGTGTCAGTGTGTGTGTGTGTGTGTGTGTGTCCGTATTCAGGGTGGTGGGGGTGGGAGGAGGGGGGGGGGGTTGAGTGAGTGTCAGTGGGAGAGCGTGTAAGCAAGAGAGAGAGAGAGAGAGAGAGAGAGAGAGAGAGAGAGAGAGAGAGAGAGAGAGATGTGCTCTGCTGCGCTCACCGACAAAGTCACTGCCTTCTCAAGGACACTGCGGCTAAGGGGCAAGAAAGAGAGAAGGAATGACACACAGGAAGAAGAAGCCAGGATGTGTAAGATAAAGAAATAAGCAGAGAAAACTGAAAAAAATGTAAAGAAAAAAAAACCAGAGTGGGGTAGGCAGCAGATGACGAAAGTGTGAAAAAAAAGAGGGAGAGATGGAAAGAAGGGGGGCTGTGAAAAATATTTCTTACTGAAAAAATACAACAAGGCATACAGTATGTGAAGTAACCAGAAAACACTGTTTGGCTTATTACCTGTTAAACACAATAGGGCAACAACTACTCATGATTGTCACTATCAATGTGTTTGGATTATTCTTTTTAGTTTAATCACTTAATCGTTTAGTGTGAAACATGTTTATAAATTGTAAAAAAAATGCCCATCATAGTTTACCAGAGCTCAAACTGACATCTTAAATTTACAGTGATATAGAACATAGAAAAACAAGCAAATCCGGCTAACAGGTGGTATTCTGGCTTGAAAAACTAGTTTAATAATTAATATCTTATCAAAGTTGTTGTCAATTAATGTTTGCATGGATTTCCTGTGATTCATCGACTGATCCTTTCCGCAGCACTAATACAAACTAAACACTAACAGGCCACCTCAGACAACACAGAAAGCCCACTGAGCAGCAGCAGCAGCAGACATGGTATGTTTATGTTATGCACACTGTGGAACAGAGCAGCGGAGCAGCCTTTTCTGCCTGGTTCAGTCTCACCAGCGATCCACTAAAACCCCTACAGCAATCAATTATTTACACAAAAACACAGACACGCGCAGACCCCAAAACACTCCCAATGAGATGATAGTGGGGAAGGCCGCTGGGTGAATTGCGTAAAAGCTACTTTACATACAAAAGTAGGCAGTTTACCAAAGCAGTGGGTGAACTCGGCAACCACTCGGACCACAGCCCCTGACCAGCTGTGATCACAAACACGTGTCTAACCTAAAAGCATCCTCAGTGTGCATTAATACTGAAGACCAGACCACAAGATGAACGTGGGGCTTTTGTTAATTCAGATGCACAGATGGATGGAGAAAACATGTAGTAGGAGACACAGAAGGAGGGCATGAGATATATAGGTAGACAGAAGATTTTAACTTTTACAAAATTATATTCACATACAAGCTTTCCCTTCCAAAAGCTTTTGGGTCAACATGTGAAAATTGATAGTATGTCGTTTACATATAGGGAAAAAGGCAGATCTGTGCTGCCATTCTTGTTGCTCAGTGGACATGTACTTAGGGCTGCCACAAACGATTATTTTGATAATCGACTAGTCACCGATTATTTTTGCGATTAGTCGACTAATCGGATCATACCTAAATTGCAACGTATTGCACCAGCATGCAGCTGCTCTTATATAACCATCATTAGCTTCCAGCTTGAAGTGTTTAAGGTATGTGCTAACTAAAAAATAAAGACAATTAAGATGACAGTCCATTCAACTTTTAATGAACTTTGCAGCTTGTAGCAGCTTCATCGCCAACCATGGACAGGGGTCTCATGTCCGTCACCAACATGTTCCAGATTGCTTCAGTCAGGACATTTACCTGCCCAGGTGTGCATGTTGTTGCCTTGGTAACAAAGTTGTCCATTGAAGAGGAACGTGTTTTTTAGCACCGTAACGTAGCGTTATAAAACATTAGCGTTATCACATGTCCTATTCAAACATGACATCACTGTTATAGCGTTACAGCAAACACATAACATACGTGTGCTACGGCTGATGAAATCGTTAATGTTAACGTTTACAGCTATCAATATAAGTAAGTAGCTCACTGTTGACGTCAATGTTAGCAGCTAACTGTCCCTCTTCGTCAGAAATTGAATCAGATTCAGCTACAACAACGTGCTTTCTTTTCAAATGCTCGTGCATCGCTGTAGTGCTCCCATGGAAGGCAAGTTCTGCCTTGCAGATTTTGCATTGCACATTCTTTTCATTTCTTTTGATAAAATGCTCCGTTTGCGGCTAGCCATGATACTGTTGATACTGGGCATAACTTTTCCGGTGACATCACGGCTGACCCCGATTACCACTACTGCGCATGTGCGTCAAGGACAGAAAGGCAGACAAGGCAGCGGAAGCTACAGCGGCAGTTTGGAGAGAAAAACAAAGCTCCAAAAAATGAACGACGACGTCGATTATTAAATTAGTTGTCGACGATTTTGATAGTCGACGTAATCGTGACTAGTCGACTAATCTTGGCAGCCCTACATGTACTCGCAACAAATATGTCTGAAAATGGCGCTCAACATTTGGCTCCTCTTCCATTTGTCCCTCTCCAAAAAAAAGTCCCTTTCTTTGATGGTTTTCTTGGGAAAATTTAGCACAAAGTAGAGAGGAATTCCTAACAGTGCAGAGTGAAAACCATTGGCTTCTCATGAACATACTGATCTTTCTCTTCTCTTTCTACATGAACTCAGGCTGAAAATACATTACAAACACACATACGTGCGTGCGCACACACACACACACACACACACACACGCACGCACGCACGCAGAGACAAACACACTCAGTCTTGGGCTCAGCAGGGGTGTGAACCAACCTCTCTGCTACAGGGCTTCTCTTGTTGTCTGGCTGATTGGGCTGCAATGTAAACAGTGACCCACCAATCCTGCAGCGGCCCTCTTTACGTACAGAGCAACACAGAGCACAAGGTAGAACATACAGAGATATGGAGACATGAACACAGATTCTGTTATTCATTCCACTCACCTCCCTCTGTCCTCCTATCTGTTTATCTGCCCACTTATTTTTCAGTGTCTGTCAGCCACTCTGTCTGTCTGGAGTCACGGTGTCAGAGCAGGCAGGGTTCAGCACCTGAGAAGACACGAGTTCAAAGGTCAGTTAACATCAGTATGACAGCACTTGAGGATCATGTTCTGCTTGACTTGAGTCACACACTGACCAGCTGACATCAAAGGGAGAGTAAAAAAAAAAAAAGAGCTGCGAATAAAGGTATGCCCTCAAATAAAGGAGTGGGCCCTCCCTTCCCATTTGAATATGTGTCTCTACATAAATACGTGCATGCAACATCAATTCCATTTCCACTTATGCTTTCCATGCAAATGGATACAGAGACTGAGCCTGAAACATATAGCACTGTATCACAGATTTTCAGAGAAAGTTAGACATGTATGACTTTGAGAAAAGCCGCCTACTAGCTTGTCCGCTGAATTCTCCCAACATTAGCCTCTTTCCAAAGTTTGTATAATGCACTGCTGACCCTTTCTTCTTTTATGTTCCCAGCATGTTGCTTACTTTAATTCACTGTTACAGATGTTTGATTTACAACCTTATCGCAATAAGCTCCTGTAGCTTTTCACCTTCAAACTACCTTGCAGAAACTGATTTATCAACAGAAAAGTTGATCAAATATTCAGACATAGGTTTCAACTATTCTCAATTAAATCCTCCTTTACCTAACTGCCATTGTCACTTGAGACTTTACTGAGAAAAAAAGCTACAGTGAGTGTTGGGTTTGTGAACCACAAACATCTTTAGGCACCATTAACTGATGAACCAGATGAATCTTGTTGGGTTTAATATGTACTAATATAAATCAATAAGAACACAACCCTGATTGCTGGAATACTGGGGGGAAAAATCTGCTTTGCTCAGTATTTATGAGTAAAGCGATGTCTGAAAAACTCGGTGAACAGCAATAATCCTAACAGATCATACACAGTGTATTACAGTGCATAAAATACAACCCTCCGAGATACTATGTAATCACATGTCCCTCCCTGTGCAGCCAAGTCTGACAGTGACGATCCTGACAAACCGGATACAACAAACAGACGGCGGTGCACCTTCCTACAAATATGAGACGCAGTCAGACAGCCAAGAAAATCACAGCAGTTGTTTGGAGAAGTGGTCACACCTTGTATAATAGAGCATAACTCAGGTGGGTGTTGGTTGGTGTAATCATGGATGTAACGTTGTGGTCCTGCAAGACAAACTGGTTCCCAGTCCCATTCTGATTGCAACTCTATTCACCAATCTGACACGCACACACTCGCATCAGACTTACAGGTACACTACGCAGGGTACACACAAACTCACTCACACACAATCTTCCTGTAGAACTTAAAAAAAAACACACATTTAAAACCTTTTTAGCATCATTAAAACCTAAAATAAATCTAATTTCTTAAAATACTCTTTGTGCTAAACTTTTAAACTTTGTATTTAGTTGAGTAATGTTTAGACTGTCACGGACCCATTTCATCACACCATTTTTTATTTTGTATGCTTTAGAAAAACTTTGGACAGTTGGACAGCTGGCAACAAGATGTGACAAGAGGGGGTGAGCATAAAAAATTGAGGTTGGTGGGGGTTGTAGAAGGTGTGGATGTTTGTCTTATTTTTTGTTAGAAAACCGCAGTTGGTATTTGAAAGCTTATATGTCATACAATAAACAAGAATACACTATTCAGCACTTTGTGTCTTAGACAGTGACTCAAAACTACGACTGGTGCAGTAAACAATACAGGTCCTTGAAAAGCTAAGCAAGAAGTTAAACGACATATAGCTTGTGTTTTCCTTGAGTGCAGACCGACTGCCAAGAACCATACATGGGAAAAAGTGCAACATTACAAGCAAATTAGACAATTAAAAAGAACAGACAGAGAGCAGGTGCAAGTCCATATTTCAAGCAAAAGATCGATCATCATTAAAACATGTTAGTCAGCAATCTGTTGGAGAAATTACCGTTTGATACTAACAAATATTACAAACGGTACATCATATTCAAAATGGAATTGACATATGAATCAGATCACAAACAAAACTGCTGCATAAAGCCACTCTGCAAAGGTAAAGCATGGTGTGTAGATTAAGCTTGTACATCATTTTTCACACCTCTAACAGGCGTGGTGAAACAGTTTAAGGATGGGGAGTATAAAAAAACAACTTATCACAGATACGCATTTCTTCTCTCTGTAGCAGAGCACTTCTGCAGGGGTTAATGGAGACATACTGTCAGATACTGATCTCCAGTGAGTGACACGTGTTCTCAAAAGAGTGCTCATGAGAGAGAAAAATAAACCTTCAGTCCACGACATTATTTAATTTGGCAATCCTTCACATCTCATTTGTAAACCGTTACTGATAGTGAGAAATGAGAAGCTAGGTGTCAAACTGAGAAGCAATGGTGCAATGGAGCATAAACAAAGACATTATTTTATGCTACAGTCGGTAGTACAAGAACCTGACTCAGTGCGTAAAACACAACCTGGAAGACATTGAGCTTGTTAGTGACAGATTGCCAGTGTCACTGATTGTCATTTTTTTAATCCGAGAAGCTGGGAGAAATGTAATCAAAAACACACATTTGTGAACATTTAAATGTGCGCACCAGCATGGAAATCTACACAAAAAACCTCATGGGCACACACAAGTTCACATGCCCCCATAAAACACACAAATGAACCAGTCTGTCCAGTTAGTGCTCTTTCTTGTCTCTCCATCTGCAGATCAACCGAGGTCAGGGTTGTGCTTTCTGGTCCATATGCTGCATGAGACTGCATGAAAACAGGGCAGCGCTCTCTCTATATCTATCTCCATGAATAAAGCTCTATGAGTCACCCCCGCCATTAAGATATTCATTTCCACTTCATGAAGTGCCAACACAAAACAGAGGTGGATGTTAAAAGCGAACAGGAACTTTGTAAGACTACAAACCTGCCGAAAAGTCATACTGTAACATCACTGCTACTGTCAGCTCTACAAGGACAGATATTTAAAATATAGATTTACATAAAACATAACATAAAACATAAATTTGTACTGTCATTTGTGTCTGCTTTCTGCCCAATTTAGCTTTTAAAACATTTTCATATTATTAAAATGACCAATGCTACTGTTTTTGCTTCAGTTTGGTTGCACTGCACAAATGTGTTGTGTTCTAAAAATCATTACAAGTGAAGCTGTATTACTGTCAACCACTTGTCAGGTTTCTTCAGTACAGTGTGTTGGTTATCTAGTTGTTATCTGCTGTTATTTTACAATACAATAAGGTGACACTGCTGATTTTACTTTTGTTGTCTCTAACCATCATTGCATTACGTTTGGTACAGTACTCCATTATTATCACCATGGACTAATCAGGAAATGCTCCTCATTTAGTATATGTGATTATTTTCTTAATATTGCAGTCAGTGAAAATGTGGTCACTGAGAATGTCTTTAGCACTGAGTCTGAGTGAGAGTGACATGTCATGGGAAGCACATTAGTTGAGCTCACTGTCAAACACCAGTGTGCTTTCATAAAAAACACAATAGAACCATTGCATTTAATTCTAAATTTGTTTTGCTGTTCAATTTGTGGAATCAAATTAAAATGACAATCCCTTTTTAATATTCATACACTCTAATAGTAATTATGATGTGAGAGAGTGTCCCCTAACCTCACTCGCAATTTAAAAATATGACATGTAATCCTAATCCAGATAATCTCCGTCATAAATCATTTTCATTACACTGATGCTCTTGCATACACGATTTGTATGCGTTTAACAATTAATTAATTAATTCAGTTCAATGTACACTATGTGTGTGTGTGTGTGTGTGTGTGTGTGTGTGTGTGTGTGTGTGTGTGTGTATACGAGTACGAGTCTGTGCATTTCCTAGCTCAAGGTGCAGGTAACCAGGCAATTCAAAAAGTCAGATATAAAACATCCACAGCCGAACAACTACAGAAAGATTGCAGTTCATAGAGAAGCATTTGCCAAAGAGGAACGAAGCCCTCTCTTAACCCACAATTGCACACCTTTGTACTAGCACACACACCCACACACATTGCAGGAAGCCCTAGAATTGGTTCTCTGTTTCTATATTTCCTCAGCATATATGGCAGGCTGGCCCATAGATCTCCACTGACTTAGCCTTGGCTTTGAAATTCCAATCAGGAAACAACTAGAGGGTGAAGGGTGAGATGGGTTGCGGCTGGATGGAGTGTGGGTGGGGGTTGCCAGGTGGAGTCAATATGAATACGTGGAGGAAGAGGATTCAGGAGGATTAAGAGTAGGTATGAGGACAGAAAGACCTGGTTTGTATAAAAAAGATATCGATAAAATCCATGTTTGCATCCCTTCCGGAGCCACAACAGATTATAGAAATCAGAAATAAAGATGCTGATACGAGCCTGATGGTGAAGAGAAAGAGGTGGAGCGTGAGGTTGGGAGAAGCAACATGGGAGAGAGACTGAGAGGTGCCAGGGAGTTTCCCGGTCCAGCCTGTTGTCCCTCATTCTTGTGGATCAGGAAGCTTTGCTCTGCCTCCTTCCACTCAACAATAAAAAGCAATTTAAGTTATACAGATGCAGCCATTGCAGAGTAATTTACTGCTGACTGTATTTCTTTATACCCGGGAGCAAGTGTTCAGAGAAATCAAATCCTTCTCTTGTAAAAAAAATGATGTAGTGACCAGTAATTTTGAGAATAAGCCACTTATCTATTCTAGTACGCATAAAAAATGAATAGGCTTAAAATGATTAGGCTATGCTGCAGGTTTGATGCAAGAAACATTAGGAGGAAACGTTACCACTGTTAAAACACACACACACACACAAACAAACAAAAGGACACACTCAGCTTTTATATTGAGTTTGAACTAAAACTCCCAAATTCCCCAAAGGCCCAAAGCCCAATTAGAAAAGGAACGATTTTAATTTAAAAGGAAGACAACATAATGCTTTTGCAGCAGTGTATCTTTTTACTATTGATCAAAGCATTCCTCTCCCCTTTGTTCTACAAAAACAGAATATAAAAAAAAAAATAGATAATGGCATCTGTACTAAGTGAAACTGTTGTACAGCAACTTTTTGCTTTGCTAAAAACAAGGCACACAGACAGCCATCTCAATTCTGTGGAGTTATTCAGTTTATTCAAGCAAGCAAGCTGTTTTGTGGGACACTGAGCCAGGGCTCTAATGACAGCTCAACGCAAAAAGTACACACAGTGTTCTGAACTACACACCCACACCCAATTACACACATGGATTCATGCACAAAGTCTGTAAAGTACACACACACAGCAAGTCCCAGTCGTTGGTTGTAATCTGACATCTACAAAGACACCCCTGTTTCAAACATCACCAAAGACCCCCTCTATGTTATCCATACAGCTGCAGCAATTGGTGCTGGTTTGTGGGCACACTTGTGTGTCTAGGCGTAGGTCCCTAAAATAACTACTCACAAATGAGTCTACATTCAGTGGTGAACAGGGGCTTAAATGTTTAACACTAACCCATTCTGCAGCAGAACACACACACACTAACACACACACAGGACCCTATAGACAGTGCAAAATGCCTTCAACACTAATACAGCGTAGGAGACATAACTTTGACATCCTGTATTGAACCGCCAATAAAGTTGACACACCAAGGAAATGACATAGAAAACACCTCCCAAAGATATTTGAATGTGTGCTATTTTGAAAATGTGCATGTTATGATGTTCCAAGTTGTAACAATATCTTTGTTTTGTATCAGTGGAAATTAAACTTATTAAAAGTCTTGCAAAAGTCTTTTAAAACTGTTGGGGATCCTTTATCAAAATATAGTGTTGTATCTAGTGCTGAAACAATTAATTGATTACTTGATTGACAGAAAATTAATTGACACAACTATTCTGATAATCGATTAATTATTTCAGTCATTTTTTTCAGGCAAAAATGCCAAACATTCATTGGTTCCAGCTACTCAAGTGTGAGGATTTGCTGCTTTTCTTCGTCTTATGTGATAACTGAATATCTTTGGGTTTTGGATTGTTGATCGCACAAAACAAGCTATTTAAAAAGATGTCACTCATGGTCTTTGGAAAATTTTTCACAATTTTCTTCATCAAATGATTAATCAAGAAAATAATCAGCAGATGAATCGATAATGAAAATAATTGTTAGTTGCATTTGGTTATCACCACGCAAATCCTTCATTATTGCTTCATTCGTATCATTTCCATCACATCTTCTGAGATCAGTTTGAACATTTACATGGGAGCTATACTTTAGATTTCATTAAATCTGCAACAAAGCACAGAAAATAGGTGCACATCAGAAAACAGAGGCTCCTATCTGATAGATAAATAGTAAGAAAGGACCCAAGAGTGTTATAAAACTCTCAATGGCACAATGAAGGCAAAATATGAACATATGCCTGTCTTTCAGTGAAACATTGGGCTTATATGGTCTATTTGATGTCACAGCTATTCTGCGGCTGTTTTGTATCTCCCCTGTGAAGGGTATCATTTCATTCAATTAGGCATGCAAGTGTATGCGACCAATGGATGCGATTCAGTCTTTTTCTAGGTTTATAGGCCGTGCTGCAGTGAGTAAATGCTGTGCTCACCCAGATCTATCATATCAGCCAGACAACTGACAGAGCCCTCAAACAGAACATGAAAAAGGCAGACAGACAGGAAGGGGAATAAGGAAGGGAAGTCTTGACTCCTTGTGTTTCTCTCACCCACTCTTGTATCAATACACACAAGCACACCAAATGAGAAAGAGTGACTAAGTCTCTCCCTAGGCTTCATACAGTAGCTCTTAACAAATCCAAGCCTTGCCCAATCATTTCCCCTCTCTCTAGGTTGCCATAGCTACAGCCTGCCTCCTTCTCTGTACTTTGGGAAGGGTGAGACTTTACCACTGTGTGTGTGTGTGTGTGTGTGTGTGTGTGTGTGTGTGTGTGTGTGTGTGTATGAGTGTGTATGAGTGTGTATGAGTGTGTACTGTGTGGTAACCCCAACAGATGGGATCTTAACACTTCCTATCTGTCAACCTTTACATTCACACTCCTATTGGACATCTGAAATGGGAAGGTGTGAGATAGCAGAGAGGTGAGCCGAGAGAAGGGGGTCTGTGAGAAAATAAGTGTAGTGTGGTGGATGCGATTGCTCGTCACCCCACACGTGTCTTCCCATTCAGTACCGACACCATGTCTAAAGAGCAACAACCTGGCTCCTATTGTAGGGGCAGAGTATGGACTGTGCTCCCTTTATTCCATCTATCAAAAAAGGATTCTTCAGTATCAGCAGCTACAGTAGAGCTAAATGAATAATTTCTCACACAATGTAACATTAGAGTACTCCTAATTAGTGCTGAAACTAATCAGTAAGTTGATCAACAGAAAACAAACCTACTACAATTTAGATATTAATCGTTAGCGTCATTTATCAAGTAAAAATCCCAAAGATTCTCTGGTATAACTAGGGCTAAGTATCATTTACGTGAGTTTGATACTTTACTTAATATTAGCCTAACTTCTCAAATGTAAAATGTTCGTCCATACCAGAGCTTTACTTAAATAAAATACTCTTAAACTGGCAACATTTTGATTGAAATCAGGAACTATCTGATCAAAGAATAAGTAAACAAGATTATTAATCTGACCAGAAATTTGACTCCAGCTTTCAGAACTTGACAGTTTTTAAAGTTCAGTGGTACAAACACATACTGGTAACAAAAAACAAACTTAGGTACTTGCTTCTTAAACATGAGGTTTTGTTGCTTTTTCTCTGCTTTATATGCTTATAAACTGAATATTTTAAGGTTTTAGGCTGTTGGTCAGACAAAACAAGCAATTTGAAGACCTCACCTTGGGCTCTGGGAGATGATAGACAATGTTAGTAACAATAATTGTTAGTTGCAGCCCTACTCCTAATTATATCTAACATTTAATGTCTTTTTGATGGGGATCTTATCACATTACACTACTATAAAAAGTAGCGTGTGATTAATCCTTTTATGTACTTTTATGTGTGTCGATAGCCTCTAGCTCTTGGAGTGTGTGTTTGCTATGCATTGACAATTCCCTTTATGATAAGACAATATGATGATCAGCACAGATACACTGATTTACTGTTTACCGAACAAACATTGTCAATCTGTACAGGGAGCTGATGCAAAGATTTTAGAAAATTCATTATTCATTATAAGTACAGCACTGTTTGTGAAGCCATCAGTGGAGATGAGAATATTAGTGTGATTGTGTGTGTGTGTTTGTGTGTGTGTGTTTTTGTGTGTGTGAGTGTGTGAGAGAGAGAGAGAGAGAGAGAGAGAGAGAGAGAGAGAGAGAGAGAGAGAGAGAGAGAGAGAGAGAGAGAGAGAGACTGCCAGGGCCTTCTCCCTTCTCCTACTTCTGTAAACTGGGCAGAAAAGTCAGGGCTGACAGAGATGGGACTCTGTGTGTGTGTGTGTGTGTGTGTGTGTGTGTGTGTGTGTGTGTGTGTGTGTGTGTGTGTGTGTGTGTGTGTGCATGCTCAAGGTGCATGTGTGTCTTCAGAAGTGTGCTTTTCAATGCACTACACCAGATGTCACCTTGCAAGCACACCACACAGTGTATGTGTGTGTGTGTGTTTGTTTGCTATCAGGTCGATGACAAGAATGATATAAACACTTGAGGATCAACATATCACTAAAACTCCCACCACCTGCCCGCCAGCAGACAAATATAAACACACTCTTCTCTTACTCTGCTATTTCTTTATCTCCCTGCTTCGCTCCACATTTCTCTCTGTTCTCGCTCACTGCAGTCCTGCCATCCATCATCATTAGGAGGCAAATAGATGACCTGTCTACACCTGCAACCACTCTCTGTCCCTTTACTCTCTGGAGAGGAGAGGAGAGGAGAGGAGAGGAGAGGAGAGTGGAAGGTGAGTGGTGAGGTTTTTGCTGAGGTTTTGGCCCTTTAAGAAAGATTCAACATGTACACTACTTTCTTCTAACAATCCCATTATTATAAAATTACAGATGCAAAAATCCCGTTGTGCGACTCTATACCTGTCAGCGATGATGCAAAATGACGATGATTCATAAGTATCTAAAGTCTTAATTTACAGCTAAATATTGAGCAAACCATCAAGTGTATTAAGGGTTTAGTGAATGAGAGCGTGAATTCAGACAGGCAGGCTTTTGTCATGCAAGACACAAAAATTCTGACACATTGCCCTTTCTCTAGTTGAGCAATGACACACAGCATTAGCCACACTGCACCAAGTACGACAACACCAAATAAAGTCAAGTCCCAAGTGCATAATTAAAAACTTGTTTCAGAGATCTTAAAATAATATTTTAAAACCTTTCATCAATTTATTTATGATTTGCTTTTGTCTACGTGCATAATTGTCTGCGATTTTGCTCCGCTTATGCGATAATATTGAATCATCAAGTCAGTCAGGGAGTTGATGAATGTTTACATCCCTAAAGGAGGACAAAAGATCAAAGCCGATGGAGACAAATATAGAGGAAGAGGGGAAGAAGCGCAGGATGGTACGAGAGGAAAGGACGGGAACAGCTAAGATGGAGGAGGAGAAGAGCTGAAGGAAGCATACGGAGGAGGGGAGGACGAGCAGAGGACAAAGTATTGTCTCCTGTTAATATGTAAAAATAACTCTGCTGCTGCCTGGTGGAGGAGCTAACTGGGTCAGAGAATTCCCACAGAGAGACAGAGAGAGAGGAGAGGAGAGGAGAGAGAGAGGAAGAGGTATTACATCAATTCAGTCTGTGGTACCAGTGTGAAGCAGAAGTCAGTCTCTCTCTTCACCTTAGGCTGTTAAGGCTGCACATCCATTCCATGTATTTGCTCATCTTTCTATCCATCCATCCGTCCATCCTACTGATAATCCCCAACCCGCCCTCCCGCATCTTTTCATCTCCCCCTTTCCTCCGTCTCTAGTTCCTTTGTTTACACCCTCATCCTTTCCTTCCTCTGCTAATAAACACAGCCTTGACTCTCTCACATTCTGCTTCAGAGTTCCTCTCTTTCAATTAACCCTACTCTCAGACTCCCTTTCTCTTTTACTGTCTCTCTTTTCTGTCACTGAAAATACACATTTCTAACACATCTCACTAAATGGATGAATGGAACTTGGTGTGTAATACATTGCCAGTTAATCTACTAATACAGCATTTAATTACCCAGCAGTTAAGCATTATGACACATCTTGAACCGATGATAATGACAGTGAACCTGACTGATAATCTTGTATGAATAAGAAGAGTGTATTAACTCAAGTTATTATATTGCAGTCTATATTATTATCAGTGGCACAAAATCACTCCTGAATGCCTTACATCATGTCTGGTTAATGTGATATTGTGCTCTTAAAACATAATCTGGCAATTTACTTGGCCTCCAACAACATGATTTAATTAGATTTTTATTCGGATCATTTACAAACTAATTTACAGCAATATTGTTGTCAAGATACTTCATTATTTTATCCATGGTTTTTGGTCACATGCAGCCCTGCACAATGTTCCATGGCATATATTTTTTCTTTGGTCTCTCCTCCTTTCTTCTGGACTTTTTCCCTTTTTTATTCATTCATATGTATGAATTATCTCCATTCACATTTTCTTTGATTGTTCAGCACATTTTCCCGTTTGTGTCCACACTTTGTCCCATTCCCATCTATCAAATCCATGATACTTGTATCTCAGCATAGCATAGCATGGGGCTAGAGAGCTATGTGGAGCACCCGGACACACTTTAGCTAAATGTGAGCATAAAACCATCTTTAAACTTTTCCTAAAACTTATTTTCTTCTTACCCACAGTACCTGCTCAGCTGCTTCTTCCCTCTCATGTCCATGCAGCTACTGTGGGTTAAATATTTTTTAATATTTTAGGATTAAGGATTATTTGTTTACATAACTGGACAAAACCAACCATTAAATGCTTTTCAATATTCAAGCTATTTTCAGATGGACTCTGAATTACACAGACACGGCGAAGCTTTTTCATAGTTTCTCTCTCCCAGTTTTTAATCTATGAAATGTAATCCCATCCACCAAATATTTAATGGTCTGTTGTGTTTGTTGGTTTTTACTGTTGCCCCAGCCAACACTGCAGCTATAAGAGTAACCCATAAACCATGCAATGTGCGCTGGTCAGCAGTTCTGAGCAGTAATTAAAATCTTTATTGATGAAGAATGCTGTAAGCATACTAACTATTTTGCAGACTATTTATCAGACTACTGTACACCCTGCACTGTATGTGTGTTAGCCAGAGCCATACATCTAGAAGACAAATTAATATAGGACAATCTTACACTGGGGGATTTCCCACCTGTGTATTTTATCTCTTGAACTCAAATAGTAAGAACATAACAATTCTTTTGGTAAGCAATAATGTGAAAAAGGAGTATGCAAATAACTTCTCGGTGAAGGTCAGTCTACTGCAGAATAATTAAGATAACCTTTACCTCGTTGTTCCTTTTACTTGCCATGTTTCTGCTAATTCATAATCTTTCTTGTTAACTATATGCAGATTACCCAATCTCCACTATGAATCCATACATGCAAGTGCCTGGATTGAGCTAAATTTACTTAAAATGAGTCCAGAGCTTAAAATGATTAAGAACTCAAGGCCTCGATGGATTATCCTGCAGGGCTGGTCCAAAATGGGCAGGGCTGCTTCTTGGCTGGCTGACTAGGGGCAACAGAAATAGCCTGAGCTGACTACGGCATAAGTAATGCACTGCAGCAGTCCTCCAGGGTTCCATGTTTTTGCATCTAAACCACCTGCTGTATTTGTGTAAAAGAACAGCTTCATGTCAAGAGAAATACTTACGGGTTAAATGTCTCCCACACATCTTAATGGTGCAGTGGTACACTGCAGTCTTTAAAACCGAGGGCCCAAAGAGTTTATTCTACTGAACATAAAACATAATATTATACTCGTCATGTGGAGGCCTTTAGTTGAACAAACACTGCACTACAGTGTTGCTACAGTAGATCTTTGACAGCAAATAACCACTCAGGGTCACTGAGAGAAAGCACTATGTAGCTAGGCTTCTGTAAGCCTTCTATGTGCTAGTGGAAAACTGTAGCACTGCTGTAGCACTGCTCAATATGCTACTGACAAATATGCAATATGGGAAAATAGAAAACAATGCAGAATGTAATTAGCTTCTTTCTAACTACTGGGACAAACATCTCTTTCTTGCAATTTTGTGATTAAATATATTGTTATGAGAGTGTGATTCTGCGTAATTCTACTGCAACCACAGCCCCATAACTGCTGACATCACTGCAATCTGTACCCAACAAGTACAGAGCATATGTTTGTCCGTGTGTATCTAGTTCCTTTCATTTCAACACCTGCCTAACTATTTAGCAAACTGCTACTGTATGTTTCTGACAGAAAACAATGCTGTGCATTGTTTAGTATCCACTAACTGAAAGGTTTAAAGTCCATAAGCATTAAAACAATAAACCTATTTTATGACCAAGAGGCTACAAACCTAAAATCTTCCTTCATTAGTGAGACTTTGCTCTTTAAGAAAAACCTTACTGAAACCACCAACTCTGACATACATACAGCACATTCAGTCCTGTGTGTGCATTTACCTGGAACAACTTAGCAAATAAACACAGATTAGAGTGCAGGCTACACATAATCCACAGATAAAGTCTTAAGTCTGACTAGAACTACACAGAGTGAGAAAATGTAATTCTGTCCTCTGTGATAACATGGTTTGAAATGAGGCTTGCGTTACACAGGAGGCACCGAGGCAGTAAGGTCTCATAAGGTCATAAGGTTAACCTTATGAGAAAAGGAAACAGGAAATTCCCATTTAGCATGGACAGTGACATGAACAAATGTGTATCTAACTACAGTGGGTTTTTTTAGAAACTACCAACACATATATACATTGCCCCACAGCAAACACATTACTGAAGTGCTGGTCGCTGTGGAAGTGCAATCTTTACAAGAAAATAAGTTCCTTTACCAGAGTCTTCTGACCAGTCGTATTTGATTTGCCTAAGTGTCCACAAGAAAGTCAATCTTCAAAGTCAAGTTCAACAGTTTCATCTGCTGTGGCATGGTTATAGAGGTAACCAGCCAATGAAACGATGGACATGCTGAGGCTGGTACAGTAGCAAGCACACAGGCACTACATCATTATGAAGGCTCCACTCAGAGACTACAGTAGATCTGGCAGGGTACCACTAATATTATGCCAGTACAGACTTTTGAACTGCCAATAACACCACAAAACACATTTGGCTAAAGGTAGTGCCACTCATTAAATGGAGATCAAGCAAAAAGGTCACTAATCAGTGTTGTAGTGATCAAATTACCATGAAGAATGCAGACTGATGACAATAACTAATACAACTATTTTATCTCACTATCAATAATTAAAATCTTAAAAACATTTAAAAAAATGTTTTAAATCTTCCTGACTTGTGAATCACAACTGATTGTTTACTACTGAGGGTCAAGCCCCCTCCTCTTTGACCTCTGCCAAAGGACATCTGGGCTGGAAGCAGGAAGCATATGAATAAAACAGGAGAGTAAAGTCACAAACAAATAATCCATAACAAAAGGAGGGCATTCTGTCCCAAAATGATTTCTGACAACCATCAAAAGCGATAGGACCTCACAAACTGTACCATACAGGTGAGCCCTGCTCCGCAGAGAGGAGGACCCCGCCCCCCTCTGCTACAGCCGAAGATGCTCTGCTCCCCCCGGACCAACACAGAGGGCTGCTCTCTCTTTCCCTCCCTCTCTAATGACCACATTGTGCTATCTCTGTCAAAAAAAATTGCTTGACACTAACTCGCTAACGCTGCGATTGTGGGCAACATCCTATCTGTAGGAGCTGTAGGAAAAATATCGAGTATCCTCGCTAAGACGGGGTGAATACGGCACGCGCCTGCTAATTCAATGTGTCTGAGCTGATCCGCTTTTTCATGCGCCTCTAATTTCATTTAGAAAATAACTCGCCTCTCAAGTTTGCTGGTTGTTTGGGTCGGTCCATTACAGTTGGCAGTAACACGCCTTGCTTTTTGGCATCATGAAACAGACAGGTCTCGAGGGGGATGTTTCCCTCAGTCTGATGGGCGCACAGCTCTGCCGGTGAAGGGAAGGTGTTCGCACAACCCATTTCCACACTTGATATTTTGCGTTTTCCCTTGACGTGCCCTGACAGTCGCCCGCCGCTCCTCTCTGTGCGGGCTACACCCTCTCGTCACCATTAAGCGACCTACAGTATCGCGGATAGCGGTGCTTTCCAGCGGAAATAAAACCGGGCATGGATTCCCAATTAACCGCAGCCTCCGCCTGCATCGCTCAATATCGGGTTTTTCTTATTTATGCAAAAACAACTCGGAGTTTCTTTCTCCCTTTCTCTTGCTTACACGAAACATTGCTTAAATATCAAAGTGCATCGTCTTCCTACAGGTGAAGATAATCGGCCTGTGCACCTGATGCTGAGTTTTTGTTGTAAAGAGTTTTCCTCCGCAATTCCTATAGTCCCACCTGAATCCATTATCCTTCCCAAATCCATGGTCTGTGACGCTCCAATGAATGCATGCATTAAATCATGGCATATTAAACAAAATGCTTTATTTAAAGTGGAGGTAGATAAAACTGAAATTCCCATCTTACATTCCAAATAGCAATAACAAACAAACAAACACTATCACTAAGGCAGTCATTTAAATATTCAAACTTACTAATAACTCATAAATAACATTCATGGTCTAAGGTATGGAATCTAAATCCAGCTGTGCAGTGGCACAACACGTAAAAGTAGACTTGAGTAGGATGGAAATGCACGGATTAAGGTCTGAGCCATTTGGAAAATAAGCCAGACACTGCAGCAGAGAGAAGCAGATCAAGAACGACACACTACAAACAAACAGCCTACCTTTGATCAAAAAATCATGTTTACCACGAGGCCAACACTGTGGATTAACGTGACAGGACAGCCAACCAGTCCATGTGCCAGCCAATGAAAACAGCAACCCTTATAATGCCTAAGTAAGAAAAGATTTGAGGTAGAGATTTGTTTCTGATATCAGTCAACTAAAGCAATTCAAATAAAGACAATCATTACACACTTCTGAATAAAATGGTGAATTTCAGCACCATGGAGAGCAAACATCCTCAGCTAAATATACAGAAAAGTTCTCTAGAGAGTACAACAGATCAGATCAAAGTTTGTCAAAAAGAGCAAATAACTCACCAGCAGCTGGTACAGTTGCAGACAGCAAAGTCTCAGCACCCATTAAATGCACATTTTGATCAAACAGCCCATGTTATGAGTTACAAAATATATTACAACTCACAGTAAATCATTACATCACTCTTAACAAAACAGCCTCTCTTCTAACAGGATGCAAATACTCAGAGGAAACCACGTGGGGAAGATCGTTTTCTCTGCTTTAGAACAAGTTTCCAACGCCTTGTTGTAAACTCAGTACAGTATATTATGTGACTTTGGGAGAGACAGCTCCTTTTTCCACGAATACTAGCGGCAACAGATTATAAAGCAATGGAAGACATATTTCTCTTTGATTAAAGGGCATGAGTCACTATCATGGTCTTTGTATTATCTTTCACACTTGCTGCTCATTCAAACTGCAGCACCAAATCATATCAGCCCCATATAGCAGCTCTCTACACTGGCTGCTTCTTTAGATTTTAAATTTACTGATAACTATAAAAGGTCCCCAGCGACATATCAGACCTCTTTTTATCACTAATGAGCTGAGGCACGGTTCGGTCCTCTCAGCAGAGCCCAACTTCTAGCCCATGCTACCAAGATCACGACACAATACCAGTGCAAATAGAGATTAGAAGCAGAAGGAAGTGTTGTTGGGACGCTGGCCGCTACTGTTTGGCCTTCTTGACGTGTCGTGTCTCTAACCCAATGAGTCATTTGTGAAGGAAGGTGCCCACTTGAAAACCACAATGCCATGCCAACACTCACACGCCCGGAAAGCTACAGTAAGTACTGCATGTGGTTTGTGTCACTGCTGCAGAGCCTGTTTGTTTGTTTGTTTGCTATAATACTTATCTGCACGGTAACATATAATTCTATTTCAATTTAACTCTGAATCGGACCTCTTTATGAGTGCTCACCAATCCAAGCTACAAATGAGTTACCTCTGTCAGTGAAGTCCGTTTCTAATCACAGGTGCACCCTGCATGTTCGAGCCGGCATGATGTGTGGTTTCAACTGTTTTTCTGTGTTTTTCTCTGGACAAAGAGAGACTGTTTGGAGCGAGCTGTGTGGGAGCTGTCGGACTATAGCTCTAATGAGCTAGGGATGAGAAGCCAGTGAGTTGGACCAACATTTCTTTATTCCAATATAAAAAGGTACATCCCACTTTAGCCTGGGTATGGTTCACACAACAAAGTTGTTGTAGAGTGCAGTAAATGTTCTATAGTGTCCTTAAAACACTTCACATCTACAAAGGTCTGTTTCTCAACATTATAATTCTCGTTATTTTATAATTTATTTATTTATGTGTTTAATACTGTATTCATGTGGCTCTTACTCTCCCCATCTACACATAAAACCCACAGCTGAGTGCAAAAATATTTGAGACACGTCCACAGGGGCGTCATTGAAATTTGCGACACGGAAATGTGAGAAACCACTAACTTACATTAGGCTAAAAGGGATTGAACTAAAAATATAAACTACAACATGTCGTCACTGAAGAGATCTGACGCACATTTAACATCACAAGCTGATGACAAATAGCCATGTAAAGTTCTAAAGGTTGATTTTATTTTAAACCTAACCCTTGAATTTAGGCACATTTCCACATAAAAGGAACTCCATCAAGTAATTTTTCAATATTTGACCATTTCCTCCAGGCTACTGCACTTACAGCAGTATTGTTACAAATGTAGCACATGCCATGCCGATTCTCCTCATGTCCGTCTAGCTCTGAGTAGACTCACAAACATGTGAAATGAACAATTATATGATAGATGAACTTGAGAAGGATACATGATTTTAATTAACATCTAACAGAGGATATTCACTCTTTGATTCTGTTTTGTGTCCTCTGCCTGCTTGTATTTAATACACAACACACAGTGAGCTGAATGCTATAAGCCAAAAAAGATGAAAAACAATTTTTTGGCACCAAACATTTTGTAGAGATAGAACAAACAGGCAGTGCGATGGCTTATTAATTCAAGCAAAAACACACAGATGCACACAAGCAAAGACACAAACATTTTTGCACATACACACATCTCTTCTTACACTCCTGTCCTTCCTTTTCCTGTCACAGCTACACACACACACTCATAGGCAGCTGGCTGAGTGGTGGCTGTGCGTACGCAAGTCAGGCTGACACTGATGTGTGTGCTGGAGTGAGACAATGATGTGGCTCCAAAAGATCTCAGGAGAAATATGGTGAAGCTTCCCTGCAAGTGCTATGTGTTTGCTCCCAGGCGTGTGTGTGTGTGTGTGTGCTGCTCTGTTGCATCCTCTGCTTTTTATCCCCATCCTCTCAGCAAGCACAACAAACACGGGTGGATACACCTCAGTAACTTGAGGCATATGACACAAATATAGCGTCTACTGTACATTAATATATTTTATTCTACACTCTGTGTGCCCATGAAGTCACAGATATACACATACAAATCTTATTTTTATTAGCACGCAATTATATCAGTTTACTGTCACTGATACTGTACATAGCATATATACTGTAAATATATAATATATTTAAGGACACAATCTGTAGCTTTTTGCATGTTGTTTCATCTTGTTGATGTGCAGGGCAAATGTCATTGACTGATCAGGTAACATAAAGTATATACGTAAAAAATAAAATTAGATAGACTTTGGCTGCAGCTAATATATTCATTTGGTTTTATTAATCATTTAGTCAACAGTTTTTTTGGACATTTAAAAAATATGAAAAATAACGTAGTCAGTTATCAGAGCCCAGAGTGACATCTTTTTTCAAGGTTCACACATCCTCACATTTGAGAAGCTGCAACCAGTGCATCTGTTGGTGTTTTTACTTTATAAAGCACTTCAACTACTAATCAGCTATCAAAATTGTCTTCCACTAACTTTATGCCAATTGTCTAATCAACAACAAATCATTTCAGCACTAGAAACAATTATACATTTTAGCTTTAAGCATTGAAAAAGAAGTCATGTTGCTGTGTCCATATGTATCACAGTTCATAGTCTATCTCAGTATTTGGCAAAGGCATTGCAACATGCAATATGATTTTTTTCAATAACATACAGCTCTACAGAGATATGCATTCTGTTTGTGATCCTCTTCCTCTGCTAGTGTGTGTGCCAGTGTGTGTGAAGGGGAGAAAGACCAGAATCCCATAAATCCTACTTTATTAGATAAACTTTCTAATCAGATAAAGAAATCTCACACACCCCATGCACACACACACACAGAGAGAGAGAGACCCGCACAGCATCTCACTGATAATCTCCATTACCAATTACGGGTGATACACCACAGCTTAACATGAAAGCAGCAATTAATCTGCTAACACCGGTCAGTGGGTCATTGTAGTAGAGAGAAAATATTGCTTGCAGGCGCACATACTGTATGCACACACACACACACACACACACACACACACACACACACACACACACACACACACACACACAAAGCAAAAGCATCATGAAGATATTTTCTGTCACTGCTTTTAAGTGAAATATAATTTTTCCTCATTTCTTCAGAGATGCAATTCAGATGTAGTGTTTTTCTTGTTTATTTCATGCTTATTCCCATCTAGTGCCTGTGTTGTCAAACTGTGGTGAAGGACTAAAAATTGGCTCCAAGACTTTTTCTTGTGTGTGTCTATCAAAGCGGCACAAATGCATGCTTCCCATTGGTCTAATGAAGACAGAAAGTATGAGTTGTGTGTCCCTCAAAAGAAAAAAATTCTGACTCTGGCATTTTTATACCTTTTCATAATCCTCAACTGGCTTTGTTACTGGCTTGCCACCTTCCTTTCTGGTATTTTTTTGTATTGTGAAGGAGAGAAAGTCAAAGGAAATATGGTGCTAGGGCGGCTACCTCATAGCTGCATTGTGGAAACAAGTGCTTCTTTGGATTGAAAATAACAAGTAATAAGTGCAATGCTTAGGGTTGTTTGTTGTCAATTGCCGATTAAGGCAGATTGAGCTGGATCATGTTTTTCAAGGCACTACAACTACCACAAACAGACACTACAAACCTACAACAAGAGCTGGCAGTATTTTGCATGCTTGTTAGCAAAGACGGTAGCCAATAACCCCTCATCTGCTCTGTCTGTATTAATAACAAATCTGAATTGAGACTTAACAGTGACAGATGAAGCTCATAAACACAGCAAATCACACTGTGATGAACAAACACTAAGTTAAAACATGGTGACTGGATTTTTGTTGCATGATTATCCTCACTTTTTTAAATTATTACAGTGTAATAAATCACAAGCATACAGAATCTTTCAAATAATAATAAAATATATTATTCAATTTGTAAACCATACCGGGATTCAAACGGGCAACCTTCCAGTCACAGTCCAAACATGGTCTGCTTGGTTTGAATAAATAGCCCGATCTTCCAGGAAGTCTGAATGAGGGCAAGCTATGGTTTCCCTGATCTAAGCTCATTTTGACGCAGTAAGCAGAGCTGGGACATTAGAAGAAGAGGATACGGCAGGGTTGTGTGTGTGCGTGTGTGCATGTGTGTGTGTGCACATGAGAGAGAGAGCTCAGAGTTAGGTTGGGGTCTGTGTAAATGGGTTTTCAACATGTGACCGCTATATGTGTTATATGTTGCTGTGTGTGTGTGTGTGTGTGTGTGTGTGTGTGTGTGTGTGTGTGTGTGTGTGTGTGTGTGTGTGTGTGTGGTGTGAGTGAGCGACTGTGTACAAGGCAGAGCAGAGAGGTGACACTCAGTGAGCCACAGTAGTTGAGTGATAGAGCAGATGGGCCTCCCATATCATGCTGTCAAACTGAAGACATTCTCTCCACCCAATGGATTTACTCCTTCAGTCGTTGCTAAAGCCAGAGAAATGTGATATTCTGATTATTGTAATAAGAGTGTAAAAAATATCTCAACCAGGTTATCGTACTGACATTGAGGGCGTAGTAACACTTCATCTGTTGGAACGACTCCAACTTGGCATGTAAACAGCTTAGTCTTGTTTTTTTGATTGTGCACACCACAACAAAGGTCTCAGAGTGTTTAGGATGCCTTTAAGGTGCCTTTTTTTAAAAACAACAGTAGGCTTGTAGCAGTAAAAAAAATAAATAAATAAATAAAAAAGCAATACAGGAAGCGGCTTTCATGTCACACCGCAAGAAACGGAGATTGTATTTAAGCCCAAATCCGTAATCGGTGACTGCACCTTTTCATCCCACATGTCAGAGTCCATGTATGCAAAGATTATGAATTGGCCCAGTGATTTAATTAAAGTGAAAACAATAAAACACCACTAACATTCCTCCATTTTCCTACAACATATCTAACCGGAACAGCTCTTCAACTATCTATCAGCTCATGTAGGCTACATTCGGGTTGTTGGCTTAGGCGACTTATGAAACATGTAAATGCCTTAATCACGCTGTTACATTCATCCAGGTATTCACAGTAATCAGGTTATGGGTAAGGTTGTAACTGTAACTGGATGTAACTAATTCCCTCCTTTCACATCCTCCATTCACTTCATTTCATCGAGGGCTCTTCTATATAAGACAGTGTAGCACAAAGTGGCAATTAACAGCTAAAATAAGACACAGGGTAACCACAAAGATCCACAAACCTATGTGAACATGTGAACCAAGAAGAATATGAATATTTGCTCCTCCTTACCCTCTTTCCTTCTGCATGTCCTTCTGCACCCACTCCATCTACACTCCCCAATCTTGTTTTATGGTCACTATCTACCCTTGTATTGCTTAATCAGTAATGTTAAACATGTGGTATTATCAACATGTTAAAATGACACGCAATTAGTGTGCAAATAACTGTTGTAGTACTGCTAACAAACCCACCAAATGCAATAAAAATGCACGTTCCTAACTCTCCTCGCCCACATGTCCGTCACAACGACCTCCTTCCTGGTGAATCCATCATCACATCAGCAAGTGGAACGGAATATGCAGAGACTGGACCTCCTGAAAGCTTCCCTCGACAAATATGTGTAGGTTTGTCATGTGTATATGATCATGAAGAATTTGTGTGACATTCATCAGATAATTTATAGTTTTTGAATTTGCACTGATAAACTAAAATTAAGATGAATGTTTTTCCTGTTTGAGATATTTTTCAAATTATTATCACAAAAATATGACATGCATGTACATCACGTGTGCATCTACTGAAGGAGTGAATGGATTTTCCTTCAGGGTCAGTGTGTTCTTTGAGCTTCATCTCACTTTGTAGAACAGGGATTCTGCGTAAACCCACATTAAGTGGTTTACAATGCCATCTGCAGCATTTTTCCTCGTGATAAAAAATGTCAATATTTGATTCTCAATTCCCTGCGCAAAGCAAAGATTATAAACACACTCGTGCTGCGTGTCATTTGTTCATCACTGGCCTCGCTAATTAAAGAAATATTGAACTCAATCTCTGAGGAAAAACAATGCATGAGAGATTGAACGACTTTGTATGAACTCTGCCTCTACATTAATTTCACAATTTACCTTTTATATTAAGCCAAATGAGTGCTGAGGTTTTTGATGTGTGTGTGCAACAGCCGCAGTAATTCAAGTTATCAAATTTCATTCAGATGCTACCAAGAGTGATTACTTAATACAATATCCAAATAACAGATTTTATTACCAGTCAGTTCTCCATAGGAAGGCATAATAGGACTCTTGGCCAAGTGTTCAAAATGTACATGACCAAGCACAAAAAGGAAATTAAACTTTTGTATTTGCAAATTATGAGAACTGTAAAGTACTTAGAGTGTCAAAGATCTATAACAAATGGCCAAACCAAAATGAATTTCAAGGATAGCCATATAACAAGAAACAGTGACTAAATTATAACTTGTTTAGTTGTTGTTTAAAGGGTTTCATTGGAAAAAAAAACATTTTGAAATTTCATACGCATGGGAAATGAATTCATCATATACAACATTAAGCGACAACGCTGCTATTGTATTTATTAATAAAATGAGAATGCAAACAAAACAAGCCATTCCCCAGGAGGAACTCGCTATTATTTCTCTATGTTCCTGAATGCATCTCATGGTGAAGGCTGCCTTTGTTTCATTGTAAAGCAGCCACACAAAGCCAAAGTTCAAGTTAACAGTGACTTGAGAGACCAAACCCTGAACAGTTCATTTCAGGTTCAGTGCTTGTGCGGAGGGGTGCAAGCTGTGGTGCAGGAAACCTTACATGGCCATCTCTCACACTCTCCTGCCTCTGTCTGTCTCACTGTCTCTCTTTGTTTCTCTTTCTCCCGTTCTGTCTCTCCCTCTCCCTCTCCCTCTCCCACTCTCTCTCTCTCTCTCATCTCTTGTCTCTGTCACTCTGAGCTATTCCTGGATTCCACACTGAGGTGAAAGGAAACAGGAACGGCTGCAGTGGCTGTTGGTAGCAGTATTTTTTTCTTCTTACCACTCTTCCTCTTTTAACACACACACACACACACACACACACACACACACACACAGTCAATATCCCTGTGTTGATGGCTTTGTTCCTTAGCCAGTTGGGAAGATGTTTCCTCAAACATGTTTGTGTGACGAAAGCCATTCCTGTTCCTGCAGATGGAATGTGGGGGGGGAGTGTGTATTTGCATGTGTGCTTGGCAAACAACACAGTTGAAAATGAGATACGGTCAGCTGGATGGATCTGAGTCAGCGGGGTGCAGATGGGTCCTTCATTATTGCCATGTGGAAGAATATTCAAAACAGTTGCACGCTCTGTTCTATCTGCCCATTGTTCAGTCTCTTCTGCACCACAGCACCAGTGGGACTCTCCCCAACTCCCTGTTGTGCTTACTGGAACCTTGGCAGCCAGCTGCCATATCGGCCAATTAGAGAAGCTTTTACTAAAGCTCCAGCCAATTGGATTAGTGCTACATTTCCTTGCCAGATGAGACTCTAAATGTGCTGCTGTATGCTAGAATCTGAGAACTGGTGGGCAGACTCCTGTTTTGCTGACAAGCACTGGGCACCAGAATACACACATGCTGCAGAGGCAGTGGCAGAAACACACATCCCATGATGCTACCGAGTGTCCTCCGCTACTGAGTGTGTGTTAGTGAGAGTCAAAACTGTTTAAACCAAGAACATAACATGAAGCAAACCAGAACCCAAGCAGCCGGGGAACCATGATGCTGCTCCCAGGCATACATAAAACAGACACTTACACACGGATGGGTTGGCAGAAAAAAAGAGCTGAAGCAGGTTACAGAGATGACAGAAAAGGGACAGAGAGACCAGACATTTAAATTTTTAGAATAGAACTGTTATTCTTCCTGAGGTTTCCTTTCCCATTAAGTTTTTCCTTATCAGAACGGAGGATCAAAGATAGAGGGTGTTACAGATTGTAAAGGCCTTTGAGGTTTTTGGGCTGTTTAATAAAACCGCCTGGATTTGCCTTGAAAACAAACTAAAAGGTGTTTGTTTACCTGACTGAGCGTGGAATAGATTAGAATAAGTTTACCTGACAAAACTGGGATCTTCTGGTTTGTGGCTGCTATTCAATTGTCACTCCACTGTGTGTGTGTGTGTGTGTGTGTGTGTGTGTGTGTGTGTGTGTGTGTGTGTGTGTGTGTGTGTGTGTGTTTGTCTTAGCCATACTCAGTGTACCAATGTGTTGCCAGTTCTCTATGTGTCCTTAATCTGGGTATCTGGGCCCAAGTAAGTTCCATTAGTGGAAATTAAATCCACTTCCAAATCCACTGAAGCAATCCAGATCCATTGGTAGCACTTCAATCACCTTTTTGATACTAGAAAAATCAAATACCAAAAGCTAAGTATAGAAAGGTAAAAAGCCCATATTTATATAGAACAACATCCTACAATTCTGATCGATTATGCTTTTTTTTTTTTTTTTGGTGTTTTGACTTAGGAGTGTTTGATTTAACAGTTAAGGTCAATGGAGAAAGTCTTGAATTTATCATTTTTAGATGTGTGTAATTCAATGTCTACTTTCTCATAATGTCAAATAAACTAACTAAATAATGCACTAAGTCAAAGACTAACATCTATGTCTGCCTTATTTGTAAGTGTAAGAGAACAAAGAAATGCAAAAAAAAAAATATGGCCAAGCAAAATGATAAAAGAAATCAGAGAAATCAAGAAACCAAGAGATATAAGGAGAGAAATAAAAAAGAAATACCAAGAGAAAACCATGCTTGAAGAAAGAAATACTGAAAGAGACAAAGACAGACTGTGCATCGTGATGGTATAATACCACCTCGCTCTCCCTCCTTTTCATCCTCTTATCTCGTCGATACTGATAGAGAGTTCACTGCCAAGTCAATGCTTACGAGAAAGAGTCTGTGAAAGTGCTCATGGGGGCCTGGAGCATACACACTCAACCACACAGGTACACACACACACATTTTCTCAACCAGCTCTATCCCCGCACTCTGCTCACTTTGTAAGGCTGCCACTGGATATTTGTCCATTAGACTACAGAAAAGACACATAAACACACACACACAAGTAAAGAATCAAGAATGCAAAATCACTGACAATTCTAAAGGATGTAATAACCCCATCTCTCCCTCTCCCTTACGTATTCACCAAGTCCACTGTTCGCAGCACAAGAGGAGCGTTATATGGCTGCAACAAGCAACAACTAAAGAAGTCTGTTTCCACTCTATAAATCAACTCTATCTAAGCAAGTGGCATGGGCATTAAAACAAAGACACCCCACATTAACAGGGACACCTCCTGCACATACAAAAGGGTGAAACAGGGTGGAGCAGGGTGGAGCAAACAAAAATAACCCAAAGGCACCAGGCCATTAGTCAAGCCTGGAGACCACCAGGCACAAAGAACTGATAAACTACTGAAACAGACCAATGAGAACCACTAGACCACAGCAAAGACCAAATACAGCTCAGTTAATCAGTAGATCAATACAGAAACAAACTGTCCACACGTAAAAATGACAAGAGAAATGCTGCTAAATCTACCAAACTGCTGTTTCAGCACCAAGAGGAACTGTTTGGAAAGTTTTGCATGATACTGTGCAGGCAGGTGTTGAGACCTTTGTACGCTGACAAGCTGATATGCCTGATGTGATCTTTCTAGTTGTTGTGAGACCGAGAAATAAGGCGTTAGTTTAGGATTAGCCTCCTTCTCGGGCTTAGGTATGCCAACAAGCTGGTTCAGCAAGAAGAGAGGGCAGTTCAGCATTTCTTTCTTTCACTGTCATTCACTTGATCCCACGCGCGCACACACACACACACACACAAAACAGAGAAGGTATATAGTGTGAGTAAATGAGCTCGATGATCAAACGCAGTGGTTCAATAACTTAGTTTTGGTTCCCTAAAACAGTGCCTCGTTAAGGTTAAAAAAGGGAAGGCAAAAAATACTGACAAAAATAGATAGCCTAGCTAATACTAAAAAATCTACGATTACACCTCAACTAGGAGGACCTCTAATAACCAAACAAGAGTTGGAGAAAATATTTAAGTTAAAAAGACCTCAGTGGGTTTATATAGGATCGTTGTCTCTCGCAGCACAGTGCGGAAGTAAGCTATCTATCAGACACCTGCTATATAAGATGAGATACCGTCAAACCGTCACCTCTGGTCTCCCCATCATAGTCTATTCTTCGCAGGATAAATGCTTTTAACATCAAACCATGTGACTGAAAACTGTATAAACTCACAACATCAGGGAAGGTTAACGTTTCGTCACGCGTAAAGTTCCTCTTTTTGTTCTCACCACGAGGAAAAAAAGCGAAAGCAAAGACGGATAAACAGATAACCAAACAATTAAAAAGAAAGACATGAGATAAAGTTGGCAAGTTGAACTTCCAAACCTCCATCGACCAAGAGCAAAAAATTTGGTAAAACTCCTGCTAGTAGCGTTATCTCTCTCTCTCGAAATGACAGCGCTGAACATGCACGTAAAAAGCCTTCATAAAACACACGAAAACAAAAAACAGAGCTAGAAAGAAAACATCAGCCAACTTACGGTGTTAGTGACAAGCTGTTGAGAGTCCGCCGCTGCTACCGAAACATAGAAATCCAGAGAGGCAATCCGAGAAATGAGAGAGCCGACCTGAGCTGTCAACGTCCTGCCGCGACGAGGAGTCGCAGACTACTAGCGCCTTGACAACCGGGGCAGCGAGCGCGAGCCCGGAGCCGCCTGCTGGCTTCTCTTCTCTCGCACGAGACAAGAGAAACGAAGCGATCCTCACGAGTGAGTGGTGGTGAAAGTGCGCATGCGCGGACGGGGGTCAATTCATTACTGTAAAAAGGCAGAAACATAGCAGGGCAAATGTGCTGCATTAATTTATTAATTAATTAATTTATTTATTTAGATTTCTGAGGGGGCATTTGAGACAAACAGAAAAGTGACAGCGGATCTGTATACAACAGGGCTGTAGTAAAAAGCTAAATTATTTAAATTATTCACATTGCATCTAATTTGATTAAGTTAGGACTACAGCTAGGCTATTGATTATTTTCATCATCAATTAACCTGTCAATATTTTCAGATGAATCAATCAATCGTTAAAACGAGGCTATAATGTGTCAGTATATAGTGACAAATGTCCGTAACAAGTTCCCAGAGTCCATGGTGACGTCTTCAAATTGCTTATTTTGTCCTCAAATAAAGGATATTCAGTTTACGGTGATATAAATCACAGGACATCAGCAAATTCTCACATTTGAGAAGCTGAAATCAGAGTATGTTTGTCATTTTTACTTAATACATGAGTTAATGACTTAAATGCTTGATTAATGAAAATGAACTGCCAAAATAATGATCTGTTATATGTTATACTGTCTGTCAGCACTTATTTGACTTCTTTGCTAAAACAATAAAAGAAACACAAAGCCTTTTGATTGTAGCTTAAACTGGACAAAGTTTAAAAAATAAAAAAAAAACAGCACCTACTCTACATTTAGGCTAAATAAAAATGGGGAGAAATCACGATTAGAGAGTACATCTTGACCATGACTCCGAGTGAAGCATTAGGCTACTCTCTCCCAGACAGTCTTATAAATAATTCAGCAATAAAAGCTCGCCTCTGCTTGCCTGGTTGCATGCAGCACCAAAAGCAGCCTCTCACACTCCCCCCTGCATGGCGTCAATCTATGCAGGCGTTAAAACAAATCTCGAAGCATAATAAAGTTCAATCAACATTCTTGTTTCTGTGGCCGGTCAGCCAGATCAGTCGGGGATTACAAGGCTTCTGTCAACTATCAATAGCCTCGTGTGCCTGCGAGAGACAAGGGGGGAGAGAAAGGGAGAGAGAAGGTGGGAGGGAGGAGCAGGGTGGCTGAGTTTCAATGCGCAGACGGTGCAGAGCAACCAGCCGATGATGCTGTTTGTCCTGTCCGCGGATCGGAGGAGAGCAGAGAATCACCCGCAAGCGACGACAATTTTAATCCAAAACATCCTGTCCCAGAGCCCCGCATCTGAACCGCATACTATCCCGACAGAGCTGCTGAGAGGGGATGAAGGCAGAAAAGTATATAGCCAGAAAAAAGCAAAAAAAGCAATTTACCTGCACACCGCTCCCGTTCAGCCCGCCGTTATTACTTCCCACTCAGTGTGGCTTTCAGCGCTGCCGCTCACTCCGAGCTGCTCGCCGCTGAACGGGAATTTAGACGACGGGATTTGTTCACGTGGTCACGCTCAGTGCTCCTAATTGGCGGAGCGGCTCGAGCCGCTGCTCGCTCGCACCTGTACGGTGAACGATTCAACGGTGCAGGGGGAGAGGAAGAGGCAGAGAAAGACAGAAGAAAACAGATTGGTGCAGGATATATCCATGCATTGAAAGGATCGCTCCCACCTTTCTCTCTCTCGCGGTGTGTGTGTCAGAGAGAGGAAAATAGGCTAGGCCTATATTAAGTCCACTAATAGCGTAATATAATTTATGACAACTGGGAGACTTTTGAAAATTTTGAAAACCGAAAAGGAAATTGAGTATACTTCAGATTTATAACAATCTAATAAAAGCCCTATATGGATTTATGATAGATAGTGATCTGGTAAATTATGAAAAGTAGGTCCATATTATGAACACAATCAGATCAGAGCATAGAAAATTAGGCTAAAGGACTACTGTCCTAGTTGTTTAGTTATGTGCAAAAATCTTTTTAGCGCATCTATGCCAGCACGATAAGATAATAGGCATTTAGCTTACACACAGTATACTTACAGTAAGTAAAATTAGACAACTGTAACCCAGTGTTTGCGCAGCTTCCTGTTAGTTTCTTGGAAGATCACTCCTATCCAAAAGGTGGTTAATGTTCTTAAAAGATAAGTAAACTGAGTGTTTGTACCACTGGCTGCATACAAAGTCTGAAAGCATAAGGCAAAGTACTAAATGATTATTCTAGTAAAAATGATCTGTTCTGAGTAAAACTATGAATCTTGAGTTGCATTTATCAAGAAAGGGAATTTTCAAATACAAACAAGGTGTTAGGGCAAATTTTTTTATGCCTTAAATCTGGTAGGCTGCATGTCAGCTTGACATAAATTAACAGATTTTTGTATAGCATACGTTTGTGCAGATCTCAAATGTAAATTACATAACATAAATGCATTTTGGAAATAATTTTGTGCTTCACTAAACCCAGCTAAAAATCATGGCATGCATAACCTGTTTTTAATCATAGTTCAATGTCTGAGCCTCTTGTAAAAGAGATCTGAATCTCAATGAGACTCCCTGAATAAAACAATCTTAACCAGCAAACTAACAAATGTAGAAAATTAGAGATAAAGATTTGAAAATCATTCCAATTTGGCTCTTCAGTTTGGGCTTGAGTGCTGCTGGTACTGTACATCGTGGTAATAGCAACGACAGATCCGTAGATGAAGCCAGTCTTTACTGTGACATTAGCAACTTCTGTCACACATCTGTCATTAGCATGACTGCCACAGACCACAGACTACTGACATTTTCACATTCAAACCAATAAGCATAACACAGACGCAGTTACACAAGCAAGCAGAAGCAAACACTAATCACACTACACTGACACAGCCACAGACAATCAACTCATCTTTATTTTCTTGTATTTATGTGAAAATATCATTACTTAACACGTCATGGAAATGACCAGCTCTCCCATATGGAAGCTGCAGATTTTTCAAGTTGTGAATGAAAGTTAGCGACAAAATGGTACAAACATGGATGGTTGGGTGTTCATTTCAGACCTGTTTTTTTTTTCCCTCAAAGGCATCATAATGTTGTTCACCACGTGCTCTGAATCTCTTTCTGATCTGAATAGCTTTCCATGTACAGTAATTACGGCCCAATCAGGTCAGGAAAAATCTCTCTGACTATGTTTAAATAGCAGAAAGCTATTTTATTTTATTCCTTAATGGAAAGGACATTGTAATAAGAGCATTGTATAAGTATATTGTGAATATTTACAGCAGTCATATTTCATTAATGTACTGGATTTACAGTAATTTGTTCCTCTCTACTTAGAGTGTTGCCCACTGGCCTGCCCATCACACACACACACACCCACACGCACGCACACACAAATATACAAACAACAACATACAACATTTTTGAAAAGAGGTTTTAATAGCATATTTGCGGTCGAGGCTTGTAAACGAGGCAGCGGCAAACCTCAGAAAGTAGCCCACAACCCCATTCCCACTTTAGCGCATGCACACAAGCATACCATACACACGCAGTTATTCATCTACCTACTGAGGCCACGGCATAGTAGCAGTCAATGGTGCAGAAGTATTTTTAGATTTCATGTGGGTTGCAGATGCTCTACTGAACCAGGTCACAGCAAATAGAACAGTGTTTTCACTGTAACATTCAATGCCTTTGACTTCAGTTTCCCAATAAATGTTTGCCTTCCCATATTAAGTGTCGATTTCTTAAAATAAATTTTATTTCCTACCTGCACTGTAGCGCACCTCTCTGAATGTTCTCTTCTCTTCTCTTCTCTTCTCTTCTCTTCATTGGTCCTGGCAGATTAGGCCAAGACACTCAACTGGCCTCCAGGCTGTTGGCAGTGATATGGCTCTATGTTTTCCCCCTACTCAGTTTTGGCCCAAATTAAAAGCATGTTGGGTTTTTTAGGGCTACGTAGGGCATTTATAATTGACTGTGAGAAATCTGACACAGTTGCGGTACCAACTGTCAAAAAATATACAGTGAATCATCTTACGAGATTATAGTATATCTTCAGGACAATCAAATTCAGGTCACTCAAATCGAATGAGCACAACTTGTTGGTAAAACTAGTTTTCATAACCACAGCATAAGCATGGAAGTTACTCCTGTTTCCAGACAGGAGGGGTTCCCTTGGTTTTTGGAGTCAGGGGGTGGAGAGTTATTATCTAGGAGAACAAAAGCTGAAGAGCAGAGAACAGAGCAGTCCCCCCCCCTCCTGTTTTCCTTCTATCCCTTCCTTCATCCGCCCCCACCATTTCTCCATCCCCCATCCACACACCAACACAAACGCCTGCCATCTGACACCCCTCTAAGGAGTTCTTTTTTAGAGTTGTCTTCTAAAACCTGCAGCACACACACACACACATTGTTGTGGTTGGGAGGAAGAGCTCCTGTGTTCTCAGTCCAAGACAGAGAAACAGGCCAAATGGCATAGAGAGAAACAGACGGAAGGACAGACAGACAAACAGACAGACAGACACCCTTTGTGATGGTTAATCAGGCCTATGTGCACATCAAGAAAGAGGAAGAAGCAGAAGGATTGAGAGGGACTTTCTGTTGGTGGACCATAGTGTACTGTAGGTCGCAGCGTGTGTGTATCAATCGTTGGTCATTTGGTGTGATGCCACCTGGCTGTCTGACCACAAGTAGGACACAGGGAGTTGTGTGTGTGTGTGTGTGTGTGTGTGTGTGTGTGTGTGTGTGTGTGTGTGTGTGTGTGTGTGTGTGAGGAGTCTAGCTGGGCCGGACAGAACTTCGACGGGCAGCAGATGGTGGTGCCAGCGTGGCATGGGCAGAAGAGCAAGGTGGACTCTCAGACATGGATGCACACAGGCTGCCCTGCCTGTGGTCCGACAGCCAGGATTGCCAGGAAGAATTTCAATAAATACTAATCTGACTTTTGTAGTCCACCACCCTTTTTTTTTTTTATCAACCCTGTGTTTCATTTTTCTTCTTGCTTATTAGCACTCATGATTATGCAGACCACAGCTCTAATTTCTTTTCTAATTAAAAAGTTTCCTCAATATATTATGGAGGAGACGACATGTCACTGTCAGCAAAGGAATAATCAATCTGTTTAAGTATCTATAAATGAATGCCATTCAACACAGTACAATACTGGCGTCAAACAGGTGTTTGGAGTCTTTGTCAGCCTAATTTGTTTAACACAGAGTGAGTATCACTTTTTAAATAAGATCTTATTGTAATGTTAGAGGTCCATTATACACACAAACAATCTCACTCATGTTTGCACATACATAAACATACAGATGCACAGGCACACAAGCACTCTCAGGGCGTTGTGGCTGAGCAGCTGTCTAGGGAGTGGACGACATCTCTATTGTTGGAGTGTGATGGATGAGACGGAAGCTTGGACTATAGACTGGGGGAAGAATTTCCTCTGCCCACATTGTGTACCTTCATTACTGCAGTTGACGGAAAAAGATGTTTTGGAGTGGCTTTTTGAACAAGGACGTTCTCTCCTGATGTCCTTTTCCGTCTCATGAAAGGTGAGGACAAGAGTCGTCAAATTAGCATCGCATAGAATGAGCAGATGATGACGTGACACCTCCACAATACTGGTGTTGTACGTAGGAGATGGATTTGCTTTGAGAGCATGTATTCATGTGTTAAACATACCCAGGATATCTTGTCGTTATCTGGCTTCACTAAGCCTAACAACCGCGATCATGCTAAGCGGTCACACAACACTGGTTATCAACTCATTAAGTCAACCCAGGGTTTCTCAATCTAGCCATGAGTATGTTCACATTAAAGGGGCAGTGTTTGCAGCATATGACCAATCACAAACATGAAAAGTGTAGTGGCAGCTAAGCGGCATATTTCACCAGCGAAGAGCAAACTATATTAGAGAAATACGAAGAAGTTAAACACATCATCCAGGCTAAAAGCAACACAGCTGCAGCTGCCAAATGCAGGAAGGACAGCTGACAAAAAATTGTTGACTATGTGAATGCGTAAATTAACAGGCTTATAATATCACTGGCATATCAGTAGTATTAAATGAAATGAATGTGTTGCTTAGATGTATTCTTATGGCGTGTATGTCAATTTTATCCTTATTCTTTCAGCTGCAACCCCAGCGGTGTAAAACGGACTTGGGAGCAAATAATAATATAAAAACATAATTCAAAGCGGTAAATAGGCTTACTGTCATTTCTTATAAGTACAACAAGTACAAGGCTTTAGTGCTTCAGTCAGTCTCTGTTGTAGGATGATATCGGTATACAAAAGCACGATGAAATGGCTTTGATATTGCTTGCAAAGAGACACAGATATGTCAGTCCCTCCGACGAGAATCTGCATCTCTCATATAAAAAGAGTTCCACTCACAATCCGCGCACTGAGCTCCACGGGATCTTCTATTGGTGATGCCATTTTCCAAAAGAACTGATTGGTCAGTAGGCGGTGCTTTTGTACGCGTTGATTTGTTATCTCGAACATAACCTGCTCTGGAGCAGGTTAGGCATGCAGCATAAGTTACCATGGTGATGTTCCCTGGTAAGAAGTAAACCACCGTTGTAACCCTGAAAACCCAGAGTTAAACCTGAACTTACCTCACTAACCCCAAATCCTGCTTTGTAGTACCAGGCTCTCGGCTTTAGATCAGTAACTCTTAGTCATTTCCCTCACACACACACACACTCACACACACACACTCACACACACACACTCACACACACACACACACAATATGATGGTTGGGTAAATAATCCTGTTGGGTGAACATCTGTTGTCAGTGACAGGTGATGGTAAGGTGAGACCACACTGTTGCCCCCACCCAAAACCTCATGCAAATAACCAACACACACATACACACACACACACACACACACACACACACACACACACACTCACAAACAGCAATGTTGGGTGCAGCACAAGCCTTTGGCTGTCAGACCTGATCTCCGTCTCTCTGCACTGGTGGTGACAGCATGACATACACACTCTTCAAAAGAGTTGACACTCTCTTTTGTTAGCCATAATACTCCAGGATCTTCAGACCTGCTCACCAAAATAACACACATGCACAAAACACAACAGCAGGTTTTCCAGCCAGCAACCCATATGAAAGCGTCTCTTTTCATAGAGTTAAACTTGTTAAGATATAAGACACGTGAATTATTTTGAAATCAAAATGGCAAGCGTCTTGAACAACATGTTGACTGATCTCCAGCTCCAACGTTGTTCCACAGCTGACCCTGACCTCTGACCTCCCTGCACTGGGGGGCAAGGGCAAAATGAATTTATCCTTTGGGGACAATTAAAGTATCATATATCATCTAGGCATCCAGCAAAAGTAAAAGCCTGATAATCAGACTGAATTGCCATTTCATTTCATTTGAATTGCTGAACAGATCAGATGTATGGGTGACGATTCAGAGCTTTAGAACCAGGCTACATAAGTAGGCCCATGTGATTTCACTAATTACCTCCAGGGCTCACTCTGGACACACACCTATGTAGTCATGTTGCAACCAGACGTTTCTGGACAGGGTGACGTTAGTTGTTCCAAAATACAGATGTGCAATCAGGCCTTCTTAGAAAGAACGTTGATGTTTTGGAACAAGGCTAGACTCTTCAAAGTGTTTGGGGAATCACTCATTTAAACACTTAATGATGCAGCTTTTACTTTGGCTGTACATTGAAAGCTGTCATCTTTTATTGATATTTTAATACCTGTTCATTTCATTACACCTGCTTTTTGTTTTGAATTTTTTAAAAATTATTTATATTCTTTTCTGTTCTGTTGAGCACTTTTGCTTTGAAAATGAAGTTCTCCAAATGTCTCCTAATTTCCATAAACATTTTAAGAAACCTACTGTAGTGTACTTGACCTTTTTTGATTTTAATAAATCAGACTAAATGAGATTTTCAGAACAAACATCTGAAGATACAGCACATATCAAATAAAATGTTAAAGATGGAATCTTATACATTTTTTTATACGTTTACTGTCATTATATCACATGCATCTGTGTGCTGTCATGTGGAGAAACATTGCACCGTACTCTGTTTACCAGGGTTAAAGCCTCTCTCCATGCTGTGCTATTGAAAAACATTGAGAGGGTGTGTTGGTCGACTCTGTCCATTTGAAAGAACCAGTACAGTTTATTTCACAAATGGATATATTTGCATTCACATTAACTGGTTGGTTGATGGTATCTTCCCACATACCAACAATAATGAGGTAATACAACTTCATATTTTGACATATGATGCTCCATCATTTTTGCATTTTTACTTTAAATGTGCAGAAAATTATGCATTGCAGCTTTTTTAGAGTAAAAGGCTAACGTCTACATTCAAAGAGTTGACATTTTTGTTGTGAAGGCACCATATCATTAAGTAAGTCAAAGTAGCACAAATTGGGTTTTGACATTTGCCTGCAGCGCGGTACCTGCCATTTTAAGGACCTTCAAAGAGCAGAAAGTTGGAAAGGACACATACAGAGATACATTCATGAACACCTGCCCAAACACAGAGGCTGTGGAGACTTTAGGAGTGGAAACACAAAGAAGCTGAGTGAACAGACTTTGACTAAAACAGACTGTTGGCCAGATGATGCAAAGCAGTGAAACCAGCAACTCATTCTTTTGTCACTCTTGTATCACTCAGGCTAGTGTGAGCTACCCTGAAGGTGTCTTAGTTTGGCTGTGCAAAGTGCCACTCATATGACGTCCCACCAAACGTACAATGACTTTGCACTTCGATACCAGCTTGACATAAGAAGGAGAGAAAAAAACAGGGATACAAAGCCAGAGAGGCAGAGATACAAGAGAGAAACGGAACCCATACAGGGTAGCTCTGACTGTAGCATTGATCTCGACCTTGACGAATATCGGTTACTTTACATCAGTGAGGGACATCAATACAGCCTGTTCAAGCTCTACTCCACATGCTCAATCATCTCTCGTCAACCACCTGCCTGTTCCCTCCTTCTCCATCCTACATAACATCTCGGCACTTTCATCTTCCCCCATCTTTACATCCTTCCATTCAAATCCTTCCTCTACATCTCTTGAGATTCCCTCCAAACCCCTGCGTCTATGTTCCTGTTGTAGCACTTCAAAAGCAGCAGAAACAAGGGGAGAGCCCCCAGGGACGAGAGAAATACATATAGAGAGGCTCCCATGATCAGAGATGCATATATGAATATATCATATTCATAATGGCAGAAGATGTGACAAACAAAAATCGTGCATCTGTCTTGTCTGTGCTTGCATGTGTGAATGCATGTGTGTGTGTGTGTGTGAGAGAGAGACAGCGAGTGTCCGCCTAAATCCTTCCATCTGTTGAGCAATAACAGACCTCCCATTAGATCAGGCTGAATGGAGAAAATAACAAACAAAAATATTCCAGATCACTGATTTCCCCGCTGTAGAGACAAAGTCTTTGCCACCACACCAAACATATACATTTTTGTGTTATGTTAAAATAGTTTCACTCACTACAATTAAGCAAACCTACCTCACCTGAACACTCAGACAGTGTCACAGAAGTTATGTTCAAACACAGACAGTCTATTTTCAAAGCTATTAACAAGATAAGTTCATATGTTTCAGCAAGGGGCACATTCGGCTGATCAACCTGTACACAAAAATCACAATTCAGTACTTAAACAGACATTACATTAAAAACACAGGTGATTTTATCCTGAAAAACATTTTTTGTAAGTAAGAGTGATGACTTGACCTATCAAGTCTAACTATGTGACTGCAAAAGATGAAGAATCTTTGAGTTTTTGAAATTTTGTTTATGAAATGCACTTTTGTTCAGCAAATTTTGATGAATAATCCAACATGATGGTCCTCAAAAGAATCACATGTTTGATCATCAGCTAAATGGATGGCTTATAGTTGCACTGTGGGCAAAACTACTCAAATGCTGCTATGTATTGTGTTGTATGTATTGCTATCTCTGTCATATCTCTGTGTGTGGAAGATATTTACTCAACAAATGATGACTGTTCAGGAGAAATTGACACCAAACGTGATGCCATGTTGGTATTACATTCATTCAGCATAGCACCGATATGTTGTTTTAGAACATTAAGAGCCATGTTGAGGAGAATATGTGAAGCAGCACTGTGTTGATTGTAGTCGTGCAAAGCTTCCAAATAAAAATGTTCCAGGGTTTTCTTCCAATCCGGGCTCTGAAACACCGTGTAATCAATTAAATATCTGTGTGAAGCCATCTGGTGTAGCCACTATGCTAAGAATGCAGTGGTAATATCATAAAATATGGTATGAACGTACGTTTTATTAGTACATGGTAGTCTCCCATCATGGTAGTAACCCCATGCCACTGTATACTGTACTTCATGATATAAAGTAGCACTTTACCTCTATACAATACCATGTGCAGTGTAACTACATTTACACAGCTACCTAATGTAGGTGCAATAATAATACATTACCATCATTATTATTCCTAAATTTCGTGTTCTTACTGTTGATCCTAGCTAAGTATTATGTTAATTGTGTGCGTGCAGATTTCTAATGTCTGATAACTGGTATGTGCATGAGTGTGTATTTTAGAGCAGAGTATTAAGAGCAATGCAAATCCCTTGGACTTAGATCCAAAGGAGTTATGTGTGATTGACAAGTCTCTGTTTATAATACACTCTCTTACTCTCATTTTATCTCTCTGCCTGTCTCACCCCCTCTCACTCAAAAACATTTGCATGTGTTTCTGCCCTCCCGGTTCCCTAATGATGGTTCAGGCTCTGGATTCTGGGTACTATGATGAAAATGAGCAGAGGATATTTACATCTTTGGGGCTAATCCACTTTTAATGTGTCCCAGGCCCTTAATCGGCTTCTTTTATTTATGAGTCTGGCATGTTGGGTTTAAAGGTGTTAATTACAGTTCAGTTTTAGAGAGGCAGCTGTCTACTCCTTCTTAGAGAACATGCAGCACAGGGAGATGTGTGTGTGTGTGTGTCCACATATCTGTAGATGGATGGGTGGCCTAATGAAAGTTGAAATGTACACACATGCACATGTTCAGCTAAAATCATGAGCCAAAATATATATTTTCTTTGCACAGACCTACCCCTTGGATATATATTCATGCAGGAGTGTGTGTACACAGACGCACTCACACAAATACCACTGGCCTTTTCTTAATGCATTTCATTATCCTGTCACTGATAAAATAATTTCATTTCTGGTTCGTTTATTACAGTTAAACGTCTCCTTATACATTTTTTTTGTCAGTTCTGTTGCTCAGTTTAACAAAAAAAAAAAAAACTCCACAAAAACATTAAGAACGGCTGCTTCGAATGAAAGTTTTAAATATAATTAAGTGATGTAGCTGCACTCTTACAATGGAGCAAAAAAAAAACATTCCCTTCATTAGCATGGCTTGTCAAAACAGGCTGACATATAAACTGATAGGTATATTAGGTTTAGAAACAGTGGCTTAAAAAGGGGGGTGGAGAGGAGAAAAAAGCAAAAGAGGAAATAAATTTGTTAGAGGCAAAACAGAAAGCTTTCATAAATAAAGAATCGCCACATTGGATTTTGACAGCACATGCTTCTCCTTAAGAATTCAGTTTTGTTACTTTGTGGAAAATATCATCTCATCATTTTCTCAGTTTGCTGCCATTCTTCACATCTCACTGCAAATACTGTTTTCACCGAGTTCACCGACATAAACAGAAAAAAAAAACTGCAGGTAGTTTTCAGATAAACTACATTTTGGCCTCAACGGTGATTCAATGGTTTTGGCAGGTCAAATCATGTGGAAGTACACTGCAGACACACACTAACACTCAGACACCCTGTGTGTCTGTCTCAGACACACACTGGTACAAATCTCTGAAACACACTGTGTATCTTCTTTTTGCATGCATGTTCAAATGTAGATAATGTGAGAAAATGTTTTACCTGTCAAAAAGAGTCTTAGTTCCTTTGATTTAAAAAAGAGGGCTTCTTTGTAGCCTTACTAACTATTTTTGCAACAATGAAGACCAGCATAATCTTCTTATTTATTTGAATTTTCCTCATCTTTACATCCTTGTTGAAACAATGTAATCAATAGGTCTAAATTTAGTCTTCTTTGAGCTGCAATCAGTGATCAACAACATCTCAATTTGTGTGTGTGTGTGTGTGTGTGTGTGTGTGTTGTGGTTGGAGGACAGTGACATTACCAAATCATTTGGGATTGTTTTTAATTTACAAAAAGACTGAAAAGAAGAGAAAACACTAAAAATGAACAGCAAGTTTAAGTAGTCATGTTTTAAAATCAGATGGTTTAACACATAATTGTGTGTGTGTGTGTGTGTTTGCCTGAGAGACAAAGAGAGATAGAGGGTTAGAAGAAAGAGGAAGAGAAAATGAAGACAGCTTGCCAGATAAAATTATGTCTCAGTTGCATGTATTATGTGCCAGTAGGTGTGTGTGTGTGTGTGTGTGTGTGTGTGTGTGTGTGTGTGTCTGGGTTTAGACGTCTGCCTCTGATCCGCACGCTGAGACTATTCACACCTGCTGAAGATTTTTTCCCAGACACTCAGAAATCTGTCACCTCCACATTTCTGTCTCTCCCCATCTCTCTCTGGCTGTCAGGTTTTCAGTGATCTTTTCCCCACCCTTCCTCTCGTCTGCTTTCTTTCTTCAACATTTTCATTAATTTAATGCATTGGGTTTTAGGGCACAGACTCCTTTCCCACAGAGATGTGCACCTCTTTTTATAACCCTCTCACTTTTTTTGATCTCTCTCTCTTCTCACGCAGCATTCTTCTCATTATTCCTTCCTTTCTCCGTCTCGCACTCACCTCTCTTGTGACTCCATCTCCGCTCCTTCTCCTTCTGTTCCTCCCAGTACAATTTCATAATAATGCGCGCTGCGTGGTCACGAAATCCTGGAATGAAGTGCATTAACCTTAAAGATATAAAATGACTCAAAGACACTAAAGGAAAATATGTGTTTATTTTTTTTCCTCCTGTCATCTAAACCCAGTGCCCTTTAATTAGTTAGTTTATTAATATCAGTGTGTTATCATCAGGGCAATTCAGTGCTTCAAACATCAACACCTGGCTTCACAACCACAGTCTGCAACTGCAACTGCCATGCTTGGGACATAATAGAGTGTTATTCACTTTCCCTGGCTACAATTTGATGACTATGTAGTAAGAGGACTGAAGAAGACAGTCAACAATGTTTTCTTTAAGCAAGCAAGAACAAGTGAACTGATGGAGAGGATATCCAGTTATGTTCAACACGAGACCAATGACCTGGCACTGGCATGGAGGTAACCTATCCCCAAAGCAATCAGTGACTCTTGTCCAAACAACATATAGTAAAGTGATTTGAATTTAAAATAAAAAATGTGGCAAAATTATCTCAGAGAGTGGCTAACTGTAAGGTCCCCTGCGAGCTGACCCGCCTGTGCAGGACTGCCACGAGGAAGAGCCCTCTGCTCTGGTCCTTGAACTGCTCCCCAAAGACATTTTTGAGCTTCCTCTGCCTGAAAACATCCAGCATTACCTCAACCTGTAGGCTTAAACAAACAAAGAAAAAACCCCACCTCAAATCCAGGACCAACCTGGAGATATAATGAGCAATAAAGTGCTTAAAGTCTACGAAGTAGCTAAAAAAAGATGGTTTCTTTGTGTTATATAGGTTACTTCAAGGAACATGAAGTAATACCAATACTGATTGTAATGCTTATATTGTGTTTTCATTCAGGAAAACATCACCGAATTACAAAATGGCACTAAATGTCTTGATTTTCTTCAGTGCATGAAATTCCACCAAATATTAAGACTCTTGAAATAAAATGGCTGATTACAGAATACATTGTATAACAGCAGCATATTACAAAGTATATCCTATGAAAAATAAGAAGACAAAAAAGAAATTCAAGCATAAGGAAGACCCCTGACACACAGCTGTGAGCTTCTTCCTGTGTGGTCTCCTGGGATTTTCTCCTGTTGCAGCAGAATTGCGCCACCTTCATTAACACCCAGCTCCACTGTAAATTTAGACAGTGAGATCTTCTTTCTTAGCAGTCTATTATCCACACACATGCGTACACTCAAGCGTGAACACATACACACACATACTGTAGAGGGTGAGCGGTTATTTGTCAGCAATGCTATGGCACCGTGGCGCTGACAGTTTTTGCTCGGCCGAAGAAAAAAGCATCTGAGCAATGAGGTCAAGATGTTTTGGAATTTCTGTCATGCTAACCGGCGTTGTTTGCAGAGTACATGTGTCAGTGCTGAGATATTTGCAGGGGGACAAGTGCTCAAGCAAAAACAAAAGACACTGGGCATACAAACATAGTTCAGAAGAGTATAACTGTAAGTGGGATCATTTCTGCACTTTAGTAAACATAGTTACTATCAAGCAAATCACAGGAGCAGCAGAGCAAAGAGCCCCTCTAGTTTTATTTATTTTGAGAGCTTGAGATATTATACTTTTTTGGAAAATAGGCTGCATAAAGTAGGCCTTGGTTTTTTCTCTTGGAGAATACAATGATGTTGATTATAATTTAGATAGAGTAAATTATGAGGAAGGGAAACATATTATGGTAACAATGCAGTGAAAGTATTTATAGAGTTTTCGGTAAAGCCAACCCAACCACCTGTTCCTCTAACTATTTACTGAGACAGACCACCATGTGTGTGTGAGTGTGTGTGTGAGAGAGAGAGAGACACAGAGAGAGACACAGAGAGAGAGAGAGAGAGAGAGAGAGAGAGAGAGAGGGAAATAAACAGTGGAGATCACAACATCACAACAGTTTAGAAGTATATCCACCATTGAACACAGTGGTGATTAGTATGTTCTAACCATATTAGTTTGATAAACATACACAGAACATGACAAAATGATTAACCATTAACATTCGTTGTTAACTGACAACTTTGTCGCAACAGAAGCAATGAGAATAATAATAATAACAAGAACATAGGGTTTTACAGGGTTTTCAGCTCTTCTTCCCGGAAGGTTAATGTCTTATTTCATTAAAAATGGGATATATTTTAACGCTATAAAACACTGCTGGAAACCCTGGAATAAAAAATAGAAGCACCATAAGTGGTATGGTTAAAAGGGGGATGTAACAGTGCTGTAATTGTCTTTTGTAACTCCTGCTGAGAGCCGCAACTAAATCCATGCTCATTACGTAAGTAATCAGTGATCATGTTTATTGATCTTCAGCCCCAAGGAATGGGTCACAAGGGACAGGCCACATAATTGACTTAAATCAATGCACTCATACTAATTGGGTTTGAGAGCCAATGGAAGGGTGAGCTTTCATCAGAAAGAGTGGGCAGGGGTGAGGTCACCCATATGTAGACAAATTGAAATTTGTAATCCAAGATGAGCGCAGAAGCCGTTTACCTGCGACCTTCACCTGAACTTCTCCTGACCCCTGAGGAGGTGAGGCTGATTCAACAGATTTACACTCGGAGATATTTATCATGCAAAGCAGGACACAGTGAAGTAAATCCATCAAATATGGTATGTGGTGTTGGTATGGAATCAACCGCTCAATACTGAGCACTGGGCAAAAGCCTGAGGCACCTAATGTTGGTTATTTCCATTGTGAATTTAGTACGTGTTGAGATCAATCAATGGATCGGTGAGTTAAACTTTATACATACAGTTGCATTTCGAGCATTGCAATACACAGGGCTGCACAAAGAAGAACATCTGACAACAATACACATAAAAATGTATTAAAAGAGATAAATGTACTTTTTAAGATGCATTACAATAAATGTTCAAAGTCTCCAATTAAAGCATGGCAGTAGTATGGTAATATATCTGTAAGTCTGAGGAACTATTGCAAGAAGACAGGTGGCACCATCAAAATACAATCGATTGACATGTCTTTTACTGTAACACTGGGTAGCAATACATTTTAATTTCTTAATTAAAATGTCTGTTCACGTCAGTCATTTTGAAAAGAAACTTAACAGGGCTAAACAGAACTGAAACTTTATTGTAGGAAACTTTTGAAATGATCAAATCTGGTCATGATGCACCTACTTTTAACAATGCCACTTTCAGTCATACCTTCAGTAGACCTTTTTCTCAGCAGACATTTTGGCTTGTGATAGCAGGAAAAGCACAGGTGTAACTGATAACATTAAACTTACTGGAAAACTTAGTGGAACGCAGCCATCGTTAACGAAATTTGTTTCGGAAATTTGTTTTGCTTTTGGATTTTATGATTCATTACTTTCACCGTAAATCACTTCATGGAATGGCCCCAGATCATATTTCTGAGCTACTGTCTCCCTACCAACCTATACACCGCCTGTCGTTTGAGACTAAAGCGGACTGAGCTGTCAGGGCACCTCGGTACAGGAATAACCTGCCGGAGTAATCACTTCTGGAAGGCACTTTTATCGAAAGGTGTTTTTGTACATCAATATTTTTAAAGAAACGAAAGAAAACAAAGTGCACAAAAGTATACTCAACAATAACATGAATATTACTTGTCACTCAGTTTATGGCCTAAGATTATGTATGGTTATTTTTGGCACCGTGAAGTGGAGCACTGACGGAGTGTGGAGTGAGAGACAAACAAGACAGACAACAACTTGTCTGTGCCTGCTCATTATCCACGGATAATGGTTTTGTGTGTTTGTGTGTGTGTGTGTGTGTGTGTGTGTGTGTGTGTGTGTGTGTGTGTGTGTGAGAGAGAGACAAGACTCCAGACAGACTTTTGTCTCAAAGCTATTACAGTATTATCATATTTTAATAATGATTATTGATCCTTAACCACACAGGTTTGCAAAAAATTATGCATCAAATATTTGTTTTAATCACTGTTTACAGTACAATGTTATGTTTTAGATTATTTACCAACAAACACCACAAGAACTCATTAAGGCCACTGTGCATACAATGCTGTTGTAGCTGTTTTGTCCGTGCAAAATGTCCCGGCCATCATTTCACCCTGATTCTAGACTCTGCAAACCAGTTTTTGAATCTGAGCTCATGTTTTACTGTAAAGACGCCTTCTCAGTCTTTTAGGAGACGGGGTAGAGGAAAGGGAAAAAGAACAGGAAATCTTGAAATTGTAAAAAATAAGGCAAAAGTCGCACCAAACACTAAGAATATTTATTTCCAGGGCTCAAGCAAAAATTTGAAGCCATAAACATTCCCATTCATTGTATCATGTGAGGCCAGCCAATCAGTCGTTGGCTACTCACAGGGATTTGTCTTGTAAGACTGTTGTGTCGCAGTGCAATAAACGATAATTGATATAAAGGAGTAGGTTAGGAGGAATAGGGAGCTAGATTACTCAGTGTTAGAGACTGCAGGGTGTTTTGTTTGGGAGACAACTCATGCTAATATTCCTCAAGAGGGTGAGAATGAGTTCGGGAATATTGCAAAAAACGTGAGAAACAAGATCCATGGAGACATAAGCGTAAGTGAGAATAAGGATACAGAATAACTGCCTCTTTTCTTTACACTGTGGCAAAACGGTGTGAAATACAATACAATACAATACCAATCAAAGTTGTCACTCCAACCAAATAAAGAAAGACTTTGCCATTAGATGTGACGAGGCAGCGAGCATTGGCACACTGGTTGTGGTGTATATGTTCTCATCTATTTTGGGAAAGTTCTCTACGATGTGATGATGGCTGTTGAACAACCAATCTTGATTTTATTTGCATCATAATTGTCTGTGAAAACATTGGCATCAACAGCTAAAATATATAAAGCTAAAGTCCAACTCTGTTGTATGCGTGTGTTGGTTAAATTGTTCAACATTTTGTTTATTACTATTTTTTAACCATTCACATAAAGTAAGCTAGTGTTTTAATGCATTAGACCTTGATTTGCCTCAGAAAATATACAGTCCTGCAACATGCTAACCCATTCCACTGTCTATGAATTTGATTTTGGTTTATTTGTGTGTCTGTCCTCTGACTGATTAGTCTCATGTGCATGAAAATTATTTATGCTGGAGAGCCTAACTTGATTATATTCTGATGTTCTTTACATCCACCAGAGAGTCATGTAGTTACCCTCAAGGATTTTCCCTATTTTACTTCTCTATGTCATGGCCCATGTACTGTAGCAGTCTTCATGTTTCTTATAGAGAAATGAGATCTCGAAGTGTACCTGAATTTGGAGAGAAAAATTACAGCTATAGGGAAGAAAAACACACAGGTGGAGAGAGGTAGACCGGAAAATAAGAAAAGAAATAGCATGCATGTGGGAATGAGATTGTGTGTTGTGGGAGCAACATGGCCTCAGGTTAACAAAGGGAGTAGAAAGGAGGTGGGGGGGTGGGGAAGGGAAGGGGGATGGATGGGGAGGAGGAGACAAGGAGAAGTGAAGGATCAACAGACTCTTCTATGAAACCAAACACCTGAGGCCCCGCTACCTCTGCTTCTCCCCTGTGAGCTGATAGCAGGGTGGCAGGATTCATCTTGTACTCGAGTCCAGAGGTATCAGTGATAAAGGTGTGTGTGTGTGTGTGTGTGTGTGTGTGTGTGTGTGTGTGTGTGTGTGTGTGTGTGTCAGATACTAAAATGTAAGGAAAACATTTTGCCACACAAACAGAATTAAAAGAAAATTATGGATTAAAATACTTGTAAATTCATGCTTTCTCTATGATAGTTAAGTCTAGATGAGGCATTTTTATTAGACAGACTGACACAGTGATGGATCATCTGATAATGTGACTGAGTACAAAGCAGCTGAAATGTGCCTAACACTATTATTTGCAGTCAGTAGGTCAAAGATTTATTAAATATCAGATAGTCCCACGTTTAAAAAAATCAATTAAAGTGAAGTTGCTAATCATTATGACTGATTAAAGCTGTTTAAATTGGTCAACTAATAGAGCCTTCGTTTCAATAAGGGTTGTATTTATTCTTTCTGCAGTAAGTTTGCAAACAAAACCACTTTTCAGACAGATATCGTATGAACAGCGAGGTCAAGCAATGCATCAAGTCACTTGTCAGGAGTGCACAGTTTAGCAGGCAGGCAGCTGGGGCATCATTAGAGTAAGCAGCGCGTGGAAAAAAATGTTGCAGATGGTCTCCGTTCTTGTCGGGGTGGATCTGGCGTGAGAGCTGAAGTGGGAAAGGCTTGAGAGAAAGAGACTTTTCTCTGACAAATCAGGATGAGAGGTTAAGACGAGGGCAACACCATGTACAGAGGTTATGTATTTATAAATCTCAAGTTCTCTCTCTCTCTCTCTCTCTCTCTCTCTCTCTCTGTTTTGGTTAATCACCCCCTGCTTTTTACTGTGAGTGTTGAAGAGCCTTTTTTTCCCCATGTCTGTGCCCTAATAGGAGATTTCCACGCTTCATGTTGTCACACATGAGGGGCACCTGAGAGGCCCAGGTGACCCTCTGGTCAGCCTGAATGCCCCTCTGTTCGCTCTGTTGTGACCTTAGGGGAAAAAACTGAGCCCTAAAGATAAATGTAACCCCTAACCCATCTTCTTTTGCCCCTGCCACTTACAGAGTCTTTGCACAACACTGCTGTAGTAAAGCATGAAGCTAGCATACATTACGGGACGATATGTTCATTATTTGTACTCCTGTGTTGGTTTTTCTTTTTACTATTAGAGGGGGATCAAACACTGTCATGTATAGCCACTAATCCTGCTCACTGGCATACACACACACACACACACACACACACACACACACACACACACACACACACACACAAAGGTCAATGGATAAAGCCCTGTCACTCACAAATCAGATTCATTCTCAGTGGTTTTACTGGTTTGTTGGTGATATTGCTGATGATTACAGTTTCGTCATATTTAAGTATCATTTATGAGATTACATGGATAATTTTGTCATAAAATTCTTTATCTAATTTTCTAATATCCAGTCCGTATGAACACACACACACACACACACACATAGATTTACTAAATGCTTGACGCACCTTTGAGCTTGTGTCTTATCTTAGCACAACTTTCTGTGTTTTCATCCCTTGGCACTCCTGATGTGTGCCAGCTGCTTACTTTATTCATAGCATTTACCCTCCTGACACTATAGTTCTTTTAAGCATTTGTTGGAGCATTACTCTGTGAAGAGATAAAGAGAAAAGGGCATGCCACTGAGGAGAGGCTGTTGTTGTACCTGGCTGTATTTTCATGGCGGGGACGAGCTTCAGTGCAGAGATTCATCTGCTTGATTGCACATCCCTGAAGGCCTTAAACTGGAGGACTTGAACTTAACTCCACTCAGAGGGGAAACAACTCCTTACATTATATATGTTAGTAGAAAAATAGTTAACTCAGAAATCCTGGTAATGTTTTAGATTAAATCCCACAAATTTCAGGGAAAGTATTTAGTACATATAGAGTATCAATAAAATACTTAGTAGGTACCTACACCAGGACAAATATGTGAGTACAAGGGAAGAAGAGAAGATGTTAGGGGGTAACAACTCTGTGTTTAAGGGGTGCTAAGAAATAAGTTACACTGTAAGTATTCTTTAAATTACTGAGTAACTATTTAATAATTACAGGGTACATTAATATTGTTACTGGAGACAAAACAGGAAAATAAGGGGATAGCAGGGTAACAGTGCAGATATTGATGATATTTTGCTGTGATGTCCATCTTCTCTTTTTATATCAGTACTACTTTAAATCGCTCGAAACATACTGTGCATCCATGGCAGAAGTTTGCTAGTCTAGGCTCACTAGTATGGTATGTTCTAGCAGCAACATAGCAAGCCTTCTCATACCCAGAATGCAACACCTGTTGAAACAACAGGCCATTGAGGCTGTCCCTGACATATACCCTAATGGTATTTTGGGTGGTATTTTTATAATTGAGGGACACTGAGACATATAGACATAGCTTGTCATCCCCCCTGTATGCAATCTGTAATTATTTGATATGCACTGGGTCATTTCCCTCCTAAACGCAAATTTGTCAGCCCCTTATACCCAGTAGGTACTTTGCTGGTGCGCTATGTGTACACAATATTTACACTGTAATTTGCAGGCTGTAATCTAAAGCATTATTGTAATAAAATCTTTTATTATTTTTTATTATTATTATCTTTTAGTCTAGTTTTCTCCCCAGCTAGCTGAAAAGTGGATGGAAGTAACAACGTGAGGGCTTTGTAAGAAATGCCATATCATGACGCAGGGTCTCCTGCTTCACCGTGATGTGAGTACATTCACGTCCACCAAAGGAGCCTGCTATTCCCAAACTCTCTCAGCTGATATTGTCTGACTCAAACACTGTCCAGGCCCTGTGCCTCTGGGCCTCTGTGAGGAACAGAGTAGCCGAAACAGCCCTGTCAGCTTCTTTCTCTCACATGTCCTGCTGTGATTTCCATAACACTGAAGATCACTGAAGGCTTCAGAACAACTGTAATTCTTCTGTCCTTTTAAAGTGCTTTAGAGTGAACTCATAAGTCACAAAAAAATCAATTTATAGCAGAAAGAGTAAATCATTCTCATTATTGGAGCCTCTGCAGCTTGCAGTGGCGAAGGACTGACTGAGACAAGCAGAATTTGAGGGGTAGAACCAGAGCCCACAATGCGGAAAAAGAAAACTATCACCTTTTGATAGATAAAAGTGACATAAAGACATAAAGTGTCTGAATGGAGGGAGCAATGTGATCACTGTAAAGGACACTTTCTTCTGAGAATAACAGAAGAATATCCACAGGCTACTGAAATTGTGGCACCTGAAATTAGTTTTAGGTTTTTACTGTAAATAATGGATAAGATGGACACAGATGTGAAACATACTTGGTTAAACTTAATGTACCCAAATAATCTGAACCCAATTATAACAGGGTCACTTGCCAAGGTTGAAAAACTCCTTGAACTTTGAATAGTTTCCACTTTGAGAAAAACATCATTAGTACCATTAGTTGTCTTTTTCTCAGCGGCACACACCTTTTCACTTCCCTCTGCTCTCTAACTAATGAAGAAAGTTGTTTTTATCTGGTCTTGACCAAAACTCTTTTAGGAATTGACCTGAAGAGTCTTTGCACTTTCTTTGATGTTGTTTGCAGTGATTGCACCAGCACTGAGGAGGAAGATGGCGATGACACTGGAGCATTTCTTTGTGAGTCACCTTGTGATTGTCAGAAGTCACGAAACAGCAATAGGGACGACAGCTCACCTACACCTGTGGTATTTTAGCAATGAAGAAGGTTACACTCTTATTCACAGAGGTTCTATCCACTGCTGAGACTTCTGTTGCCAGGCCAAGGAGAATGTCATTTCATTTGTGATCAAAGCATCTAAAGATTACATTTGAAAAACTTAACAGCAACGTGTTTTTGTAGAATCAATGTCCCAATGACTCAGAATAACCCACAGACTTTGCTGTCACAAAAAGTTTTCTACCAAATAGAGATAACTCTCTACATAGTCTGTTGATCACGCTCAATACGCACAAGATTGCGTTCACCTCTATTATATTTTGGTGAAGGCAGAAGTCTTACCAGCTAGTATCTCAAAACCTCAGCAAATAAAACAGCAGAACCTATGGCACTTAACAACATGTAAAATGCTGTTTAAAGTAACACAGACATGAAGCGTTCTAAACATTTCTTTAAACCTGCATTAACTGATTTTTTGGCCACTTGGGGACGACAGAAACAAGCTGTAACCACAACAGTGACACCATATAATATCATTGTTTACTCAATATTTCTGTTTTTAGCTGCCTTCTTTTAGCGTACACCATTTCCCATGAGCCCTAGACCAGCCGCTCAATTCACCCCACAAATCAAACAAGTATGCAAATATGGACAATAGAAAAATTAACAAACAAACAGAAAGGATCTCTGTGTGTTTCAGAGACAGTTTTTCCCCCCTTGTGTTGTGCGCTTCAGTGCGCAGGTGTGTGTTGTTTGTGAAAATCAAAGACAACATCAACCAACTATATCTGCAGATATGAGCTTAATCAAGAGGGTTGAATGATTGATAGTGTAGATCAATACTACTTCAACTTTCAATGCAAATGCTCCTTCAAATGCATGTATCCCCCCGTCCACACACACACACACACACACACACACACACACGCACACACACACACACACACACACACACACACACACACACACACACACACACACAGTGATGCATCATGTAATGTTATTACAGCAATCTGATTAAAATCCAGCTGAGAAAAAAAGAACTGAATGCTCCATACAGTTGTTGCACATGTATTTGAATACCAAGTAACACAAACACATAAAATGATATTCAGATTTTAATATTTCAGCTTTGTTTTTCACAGGATAATGATGTTGTGATGTTGCAGCAAATAGGGACTCTATCTGTCAATATGCTCGCTGCCCATCTAAACTCCTGCCTCTTATTAGATTTCAACCATAAATAATTGATGACCTCCCCCATCTCCCTCAATCTCTCTCTCTTTTTGTCTCACCCTCTCGGTCAGCTGTGGAGAAGGACACTCAAGGTTGAACAATGTGATTTTGAATGTGCATTTGTGTGTGTGTGTGTGTGTGTGTGAACCATGAAACAGAGAGCAGAGATCAAAGGACAGGGAGCGTCCTGGTTTGATTCCAGGAGGCAGGAGAGAAGAAGAAATGGAAAGAGAGAGGCAGAGAGAGTTTCATACAGAACAAAATATACAGTAAAAAGCAATAACGTGAAGCACATTAACAAAATAACGATACGATGGAGAACCTTTAGATTAGAGTAGTAGACAGACATTATTAGACAAATGGTGTATGTTAGAGACAAAATAATACATCATCTATTTTAATGTGGAGAAATAAAACCTTTAAAAAGATGGGAAGGGATTGGCTCACAAGCATTCGCTGTACGTTGGCTTCTACAGTAACAGGTTTGCAGGTTAGCAGATGTTCACGGGTCTTCATAGTCAGCGAGAGTCTTCACGAGGACCAGATTCACACAACAGAAATTATGCAAGTGTGATTCTTATCTGCTCACATCATCCAATATGCAGATAGAAGAACATTAATACAGAATTATGCAAATGTGCATTGTTAGATGCTGACATATTTCATGAATTTCAAAACAGAGTGAACACTTAATTTTTCCCTTCCACTGATGCCTCTGACAAGTTGACTAAATAAAAACAGTTAGATGGATTTTATTTAAATAAAAATATGAAGTGCAAGGTACAAAATACAGGATGGCATTCTAATAGTTTAAGTAAGCTGATTAAGAACCGCTTATTACTGTAAACCAGGAAAGTCAATGCTGAAAGAGGGAAGGCTTTACGATGACCCTTTGCACATGCTGCTCAAAACAATGTAAATGTGAGACTGAAACTTTAATTCTCGACCTTATAGAAATGGCAGTTGGCAAAACAGTCTCTCCACAAGGTCCATTAGTAGCTGTTTTGGAGCTTTCGATCATATCACATGATGCTTCTCAGCAGATGGAGTCACCCGGCTGACGTGGAATTGTAGATGTTCAAATTTCCATTTTCTGATACCTTATTGTTTAACACTGCTTTTAACTTTCTGCATGTTCCCATCAGGGATCTGCTCAAAATGGAGATGGAGCTGAGTCATGTCAGGACAAATAGAAATTACATTTTAATGACAGAAAGGATAAACATTAACAAGGGAAAATGGACCAATTATGTTGTTGAAATAGACAGACAGACAGATAGACATGTAGATGGATGCCACAAAAATCACTTTCAATAGTGATGTATGTAGACAATAACCCAGTGGAGTGAGATAAATTAAGGAATATCATCAAGCTGTGTTTTAATTTGGCAAGCATTACGCTCACAATGATCCCTGACACCATCTGCTGTCTTCCTCTCTTTGTTTTTCTATTTCCCCCTGTAGTCCTCTCTCTCTTTGTGCTTTTCTGTCTCTCTTACACACACACACACACACACACACACACACACACACACACACACACACACACACACACACACACACACACACACATTCGGGCGCACACTCTTCCTCTCTGTTCTTTTCATCCTCACCCTCACCACATCTCTTTTTCTTTCTTAATGGTATTCATTCGCTCATTCATTCTCCAGTTCGCAGTTCAGTATGACAGTCACATGTTGGCCGGGTCAAGGTCTGTGCAGGCTGAGTGGATGCTGAGAGAATAAGAAAAGATTATGATTAAGCTGACACTGTGTGTTTGCACGCGCGCGCGTGTGTGTGTGTGTGTGAGCAAGAGGGGGAGGAAGAAATGAAAATAGGAAATGTTTTCATTTTATACCCACAATGAGCTTCCTCATGCATATTGCTAAACATTTAGTATCCAATGTAATTTAATTTGTACTTAATTATGCCTATCTGGGACCTGTGGGGTTGCTTTCAGTGCAAAATGTTATAAATATTTCCTTGTAGAGTGGTAAGTGAGCTATCAGAAGCAGTGGATAAGAAGTAATGAAATATTTAAAAAGGGATTTCTTCCCTGGAACGTTTAAAATATATATCTATCTGCTTCTTCTAGCCCTGCCAAGTGCTGTTGTTCAGTTCAAATAGCAAATTGTGGCATGGACACAGCTGGGGCGAAAGTATCATGTCTTTGTAGTCAGGTCTGATTACACTGACTCATAGTCTCTACATATCCCTTTGTTTTTTATCTTCATCTTTCCCTCGTCTTGCACATCTGTAGTTTGTATGCTGTTCTGTCATTTTCCTCTGAGAGCTGAATGATGTGGAGTTGGAAAGCTTTGTGTGATTCTGACTGGACCCCTTTAGACTATCTAATCATGAGTGTTTCTGGCCCTAAATACGGGATTTAATTCAATCAGAAATACAGTGGTAAAGATAGTGAAAGTACAACATCTTATGTCTTAGAGTATTATTACAAAAATGACAATAAAGAATGCTCTGACCCAGAAGTTGTACAGAGGCACTGCACTCCAGTCATACATGTAGCAGCAGATTTGAGGGAAGATTGAAGGCATGTCATCACGTCTCTCTGAGGACAGGTTCCTCACACTCCTTATTAACCCTGCCCCAGTTTCTAGAAATGATTATCAGTTTTACTGAAACTATATGGTTATAGTTTTATGGTAAAAAGTGGAAACCATGATAAGGGTAGACCCACCACTAAACTTCAAAACAAAGAAATTGGAACCTACTGAACTTCCCACATTGATGGTCTGGTCTATATGAAAAGTACTGCGGACAACATTTAATTAATTAATTAAGTCAAACTAAAAATGACATCAGAATTATGTCTACAATCCTACTTTTTTGTTCTTTCTTTCCATACTAATATTTTGTTTACACATTGGCGTGTCTCTTTAACAGGACATACCTCAGATTACACATGTATTGATACATATACTGTATCTCATTACACATGTATATAAAATCATGTTTTGTTTTTTTTGCTCCATTTTCAGAGTTTCCTGCATACTTCGCTCTCTGGACCGCTGTCCATGGTGCTGATCGCCCCTGTCCTCAGAGTCCTTGCTGTGTCAGAAAACAGCACATGTGAGGATTCAGGGTGAAAACCACGTAAATGTGTCTCTTTTGCCTCATCTGACGAAGTGGGGTGGATTTAAGCTACAATGAAGCACACAGCAGGTCCGTGAGACTTGATGCCCAGAATTTGATCCAGATTATTCTTTGCTCCCCTTGAATGTTTTGACTGATTCGATAATCTTCCCTCACTCAATATATGAGAGCGTCATCAGACAGGGGCAAGGACAGGACCTGCCTCTGGTTCTACTCAGCTGGTGGACCATCTGTTTTAAAACTTTTCCGGTGGGAGACCAATCTCAGTAATCACAGAGATCCCTTTGAGGCTCAGTAGTGTCTGTCTGAGAATTATCATTTTACTCAAACAGCCCTCCTGACATTTACTCCTCACAGAAAATCAATCCACAGTTTAACTATCCAATGGCTAAAACTTAATTTGACCCTTACCACTGTTTTTGCTTTTTACCATACAATGATGTATCATACTCCAATTGAGACAACATAAGGCACTACTATGGCATGACCAGTGTTGATATTGTGAATGCTCTGCAGTGCTCGTAATTCATTTTGTGAATCTCATTCCCTTTAGTATAACTTCTACATTTCATACATGGTAGAAAAACACTACTGCACATTCAATGCAGTTCCTTCTTCAGGTGCATGCTGCTTCAAATGCACACAACTATTATATGATTTACTGTAAGTGGCTTACATTCAAATCAAGCACACGCACGTGCATTATATTGCAATCTCAGTCATTTGCAGTCCTCTAGTGGTTGAAAACTGCATGATGGAAAAAAGCATAGGCATAATTTACAGTGTTTCTTTGGACTTTATATCATAAACACACAGTTACACTGATACAGTTATAGTATTAGAAAAGATACAAGCTGCATTCATACTGTAATTGTTGATGTTGTGGAGAAGATTGATTTTAGAAAGCACTGATGTTGCCATGTCAAATCCTCACAGTTTATGGTTCTATAATTATGTGCTTGTGTTGAATAAGTTTCATAAGCACTTGGCCTCTGATGACTCTTTTCTTAACATCCAAAATTTGAAGGGAAGCAGTGGCAGAAACCTAATGATTTTAGAGACTCCATCATTGGTTATCATAGTAAATCATGATAATGTTACTGTATGGACTGTAGTGTTTTAGTATGTACATTTTGCTAGAAGGAGGACATCCACTCACATACTATATATAAACAAATGGGATGCATGGAATTCATAATATCCTGATTATCCAAACATTTTGAAATAACTCAACCCAATAAAACTTTATCTCTGACAATGCACTAGTATGCAGGCATAAATAGTAATATAAAAGTAAAGCAAAATGTAGATAGAGTTATGGACATACGGTAAAAGATGAGAGCCGCAGTTTTCATTGAGGAGTCACTGTTTACTCCTAATGATTCAACACCTCGCCGAAAGAGAAGAGTGTTACTATGAGAGCAGCACCTACTGCAGATGAGTCACCTTCAGCTGGCTGGACTGCAAGACTCATTAAAGAGCTGGACACACACACACACACACACACACGCACGCTCACAGAGGCACATACACCTGTATTCCTTATTACTGAGCTGGCCTCTTGACGTCCCTCCCAAACCACAAAGGGGATGACACAGAAATGGATAGCAGACGGCAGATTGTTGGGTAATTGAGTGTTTCCGTGTCTGTCTGTGCAGTTGTGCTCTTTACTGACTCTTATCATTTACTGATAATGGAAAATAAATGACACAGGTTATATTTTACATTACAGTAAACAAACCACTTACTCTCAGTGTATCTTATTTTATGGCAAAAGAATTTTAAAAAATCAAACGTATTCATAAGAATCATAATCCAATGTCTGGGAAAAGCCACATTCTTGGGAAGCTGTCTTTGCCGCTGTGACTGTGTAGAGGTACACTAGATGCAGAGACTGGCAGGTTCATACCAAAACAAACAACAGGCCACAAGAAAAGTTCATTCAGCTGTATAATGTGTGTACCGTTTCACAAAAGATACTTAATTATGAGAAAAAATATCCAGAAAAATTATCACACCCATAGGATATTCTAAATAAATGTGTATGTATATCACTTTTGATTTGACCCAGTCAGGTAAAACAGAAAGCAACAGCGGTCAGTAAATAGTCTATTATCTTATTATTGCCCTCATAATCACGCACAGTGAAGAAGTGGTCTAACGGAGCAGAGGATGCTTTGAAGGACTGTTTTGACACTACTGTATGGGACATTTTTAGTGACGCTCATGGGGAGGATATTGACAACCTCACAGACTGTCTGACGGACTACATAAACTTCTGTGTGGAAAACACCGTCCCCACCAGGACTGTACGTTGTTTCGCCAACAAACCCTGGATCACTCCTGATATTAAGGCTCTCCTCAAGGAAAAAAAGAGAGTTTTTGTATCGGGTAACCAGGATGAGTTGAAGAGAGTTCAGCGAGAGCTAAGGAGGATGATCAGGGAGGGGAAAAACAGCTACAGGAGGAAGTTAGAAAGTCAACTGCAGAAAAATAACACCAGAGGAGTTTGGAGGGGCCTTAAAACCATCTCGGGCCATATGGACTCCAAGCCCCGGCCTGTGGGGGATCAGAAGTGGGCAAATGACCTGAACGTATTCTTCAACAGATTCGATCAGGCATCTACCCCTCCCCCTGCCCCGTCTCCTCTGCAACCATCATTACCATCTACCCTCCTTGCCTGCAGCCCCCCCCCCCTCCCTCATCTCACCATTCACCACTCCCCACAGCCCTCAGCTTACAGCCACTTAATACACCCACACCACAGCCTGGGCTGGGCCCATCTCCCCATTTCACACCCGCAAACACCCCCCATTCAGCCCCCACAACATCCCAGGTAAGAAACGAACTGAGGAAGATAAGGGTGAGGAAGGCGGCGGGCCCAGACGGCATCAGCTCCAGACTTCTGAAGTCCTGTGCGGACCAGCTGTGTGGGATTGTTGAGCACCTGTTCAACATGAGTCTGAAGCTGGGGAGGGTGCCAAAACTGTGGAAAACATCGTGTCTGGTTCCTGTGCCGAAGACCCCACACCCCAAGGACCTCAATGGCTATAGGCCAGTGGCATTGACCTCTCACCTGATGAAGACCCTGGAGAGACTGGTCCTTGTTCACCTGCGTCCGCTGGTGAGCCCATGTATGGACCCTCTGCAGTTTGCCTACCAACCCCGCATTGGGGTGGATGACGCTGTCATTTACCTACTTCACACATCCCTCTCTCACCTAGAAAAGGCTGGAAACACTGTGAGGATCATGTTTTTTGATTTCTCCAGTGCCTTTAACACCATCCAGCCCAGGATTCTGGGGGACAAGTTGGAGCACGCTGGGGTGGACCATCACCTGGCAGCATGGATCCTGGACTATCTCACAAACCGACCACAGTATGTGAGGTTACAGGACTGTGTGTCTGACACAGGGGCTCCACAGGGAACCGTTCTGGCGCCTTTCCTGTTCACCTTCTACACAGCGGACTTCACCCATAACACTTCAAACTGTCACCTGCAGAAGTTCTCTGACGACTCTGCCATCGTCAGCCTCATCCTTTATGGGGATGATAGGGAGTACAGAGAACTGACCCAGGGCTTTGTGGGTTGGTGTCAGCAGAACCGCCTCCAGATCAACGCGGGTAAAACCAAAGAGCTGGTGGTGGACTTCGGCAGGCACAAACTCCCTCCACCAACACCAGTGAACATCCAGGGAACGGACATTGAGATTGTGAGATCGTACAAGTATCTGGGTGTTCACTTGAACAGCAAACTGGACTGGTCAGACAATACGGACGCTCTGTTTAAGAAGGGCCAGAGCCGTCTCTTTTTGCTCAGGAGACTAAGGTCTTTTGGAGTGCAGGGGGCGCTCCTGAGGACTTTCTATGACTCTGTGGTGGCATCAGCCGTCTTGTATGGGGTGACCTGTTGGGCCAGTGGCATCTCTTCCAGGGATAGGAAGAGACTGGACAGACTGGTAAAGAAGGCCAGCTCTGTCCTTGGATGCCCTCTGGACCCAGTGGAGGTGGTGGGAGGCAGAAGAATGGTGGCCAAGCTATCATCACTACTGGAGAACACTTCCCACCCCCTACATGTCACTCTATCAGAACTGGGCAGCTCCTTCAGCGACCGGCTGCTCCACCCGCGGTGTCTGAAGGAGAGGTACCGTAGGTCCTTCCTGCCTGCTGCTGTCAGACTCTATAATCAGTACAACTCCCGGTAATCTACACTTGACTGTCAGTGTGCAGACTATTCGCTACTATACTTCATCTGCTGCTGTGCATTATCTTCATGCATATATTTTATTCATGATGTTATCTACTTCATATGTTGCTGTGAAATATTTTCATGTACATGTATATTATATATGTGCAATATTTTTATCTTATCTATTTGTTCATACTTACAACTGCACTCAGTCACTCTATTATTTATTTCTGTCTATACTGTGTACAGGACTATTTTTCTATTTATTTTTATTGTATTTCTATATATGACATTTTTGCTGGCTGCTGTAACGCTGAAAATTTCCCCGCTGTGGGACAATAAAGGCTTATCTTATCTTATCTTATCTTATAAAGGCCATATGGGCCAACAAATGCCAATTAAATACCTTTTGTGTTCATCATGTGCCTTTCAAATGTCTCTTTACTGATGGTTCTGAAGAAGAAACTTCAGTCCCAGTCCAGTGTCCATGGTACAAAGAATCCTGGCTGTCCTCATCCTCTTGGTCTACATGGTGACACAAGCTGCCAGAAATTAAAGCTGGCACAGCTCCTGTAAGCTGGAGTCTTGCATTTTTTTTGCATTTTTTTTGTATTTATATTAGATTTATTAGATCTTGTTTTTCTTTGAGGAGTGAAAAGAAAGATGGAATTATCCACAGTCATACATTCATTTTGAATGTTTGTGTGTTATCCATTACAGTTCTTTACTGTGGTTGGTCTCTGTTGGTCCAATACAGGCAGGTGATTTCTCTCTAATGTGAAATTCAATTGTCTTTGGCGCCCTCTACAGTCTGAAACACATGATGACACATGCTTTTTGAATCCACTATCCAATTGCATGGGATTCACATATTTTCAGAGGTCATATATACATTATTTCACACTTGTTAGCTGTAACAGGTTGGCTATCTGTTACAGCAACAGTGGGAAATTAAATCACGTCATCATCATGTCGTGCAGTTTCAGGCCTTTACATTACATCCATTCATAATATGTGCAAATGCTTCTAAGTATCAGAGTCAGAGTGCATCAAATACTGTGAATGGTGGTTTTCAGGGTGCCATAAATACACACACACACACACACATACACATACACACCATTATGTAATTGTGATTTTTGGTGCTAATGCAGTAGCTGTATCAAGAAAGTCCAGGGTTGTCTTGGACCTACAAAATAAAGCTCCAAGACAACTGGTATGTGTTTGGTATGAATGTTTCTCTGAAGGAAGTCCGTACAGACAGTTCCCTCTGCTTTAAAGAACCTGGACGCAGAACCATTTCTGAGCAGCTACGGGAGAAATAAAAATAATATAAAATAAAAAATAATTTAAAAAACGGTCAAACATTTATAGGAATCTTTGTCACTCTTCCAGCAACAGATGGTGTCTAGAGATGTACAATGTACTCACAATATATCTGTATCTCTAGGCAGGCAACCACTAACTAGTGATAAAACTACCTTTAATTTGGAGAAGTTGTGCAAGAAAATCAATAATACCTTAAATGTGTTTAAATACTGAGTGGCACTCACAAATTACATCACATTAGACATTTGTTCCTCCAAGTTTGGAGATGATATGCCTGCTTTGACTCACCTATGAAGGATTTTAGACCACTGAGGCCTTTAAAATGAACAAATAAAATAAAACATAATGTCATACATGCACTCAGTGAACTCTTTAGGTACACAATGCAGTGCAACTGTTCCGTCATTAAGGTCTCCTTCCTATGATGCCTATAACGTTCAGTTTTTGTTGACACTGTCATAGATGTGTAAATTAGATTATATGTTTTAGCATTGAGGTCATAGTTGGTGATGGTGTTGTTACATGTTTCTAATATCTGTCCCCTCATGTATATAATAGAGAGGACAAAAAATTAGAAACACCTCTCAGTATACTGTAGTCCAGCTTTAACTATGACCTCAGTAATAAACATATAACTGAATTCACACATTTCAATTACAATTCACCACTGTCAGCAAAAACTGAACATTATGAGCTTCATAAAGATAGATGTTATGCTCAGAGTGTGGCATCAAGTCAAGGTCCTCACAAGTACAGCAAAGGATGTATCCGTGTATATGCCAGGATCAATGTGTGTGTGTGTGTGTGTGATGCTTTAATTTCACCTTGATGACAAACAAGGCCTCAATAATTCAGCTCTCTGCCTCCCTTATGTATGACCAATAGAGGCCACATCAATACAAAGTGCCAAAACCTGATGACAACACAATCTGAAACACTGTCGTCTTGACCTTTTCCTCTCCCACCGTCGTTTTATTTTACGATCGTTGTTTTGTTTTTGTTTTTTTCATTTCTCTTTTATTGGACAGTATACAATAATAAGTGACAGGTAGGATGCTTGACAAGGAAAACAGATGCCACGAGCCAAGAGGGAGACGTAGAGATGAGATTGCATGCACGCAGAACATCAACAGAGAGCTTAAAATAAACAAAGAAAAAATGTTGTGGAGATTTGACCTGAAAAGAGGAGAACATATATACCTACCCATGACCCTTCAGGCTCTGGGGACAACACAAGGACATGAAATATACAGTGTTCAGTTATATAGCAGCTGTGACTTTCATACGTTGGCCAAACCTCCCGCTTTTTTTCTCCTCTTATGCTGTATTTTTGTTTCAGGCCTTCATTCATCATTTATTTGACAGCTACAAATCATATTATTACTGTAATTTATTAGATATAATCCATTTTTATAGATTAAACAACCCAACCATATTTGAAGTAAGTTAGCTCAACCTCGACTAGCTACAACATTAAAATGTTTCTTACACTTTTATGCATCATTAATAATTATTTAATAATCTATTATACTGTATAATAATATAGCCCTAAATGCAGTCATTCTGTTGTATAATGAGTACTTTTACTTTTGGTACTTTAAGTACATTTTGCTGATAATGTTCTGTACTTTTTAAATAAGATTTACTTATAATGGAGTATTTTTACATCGCTGTATTCCACCACTGCAACTGACTGCAGCTTTCAGAACTTTCATCTTACTTTACCTCAGTAAATCAAAGAGAGAGCAGTTGTCATTGATCATCTGCAAGGAAGCTGACAGTGGGATCATACTAAAGGTCACAATCACATTCTAATAACAGCAGAGATGTCAGGATAGATGATTCTGTAAGTTTATTGCAGCGCGACACACGTCCTGTGCTGCACAGCAAGGTACAGCAGATACAGAATACATTGCAGAAGTCATCCAGAAAAAAGTATATAATTTACATTCAAGGAGTAAGAGCTCGGGGTAATTCATTCAGGTGCTGTTCAGGTGCTACACTGAAGCTGTGTTTTGCAAATGTGTTTTAAATTACAACGGGTTTGACTGGAGAAAGTAATACAAAAGATAATGGCAAAGTTTCCCACCATAAACTGAATTATCCCAGCGAATACAATATAAGCACCGCTTCGCCAAAAGTTAATGTAGACTTTTAAGGAAGCGTAATGGAAGCAATAGAGAAAAATCATAAAACGTGTGTTTTTATGTTTCTAGGCTACAATGTACGGCTTTTAAAATGTGTTAAAATATTTTTAATAAGAGAAAAGAATATGTCTGTTCTATTTCTGACGATGGTATCATAAAAACAACATGGAGGATAATAGTTATAATCTATAGATACATATTACCTACCTATCAGTTCCTTTATTTCTGGCAGCATGCAGCAATATCACACTCACAAATAACCCTGAATAACCAGGAAGCAAGAATAACATTTATTACTATAATCTATTAAGGACTATATAAGTGTTTGTCCAGTAAGCTTTTATATCGTGTTTCTGAAGAACACACCTGTACATACACTTCATTAAGTAGGTAGAGAAACAATATGTACTATATGGTGCTATAATTGCTGTTAAGATGTGTGCTAAACTGATCAGAAGGATCAGAATTGTCTTGATATTTATACTTGTGGTATGTAATATAAAAAGCGAAACAAACAAAAGGTGTGAGCAACCTCTGCCATTTTTATTTTTGTCTAAATAAGGTTTCAGTTCTGTGTGTCTCTCTCACAGGGTGGAGTGTATCAGCGTGGCCTCGGGTCAAAGCGAGTTGTCATCGCATGAGGAGGTGGAGAGCTGAATTATTGAAGGCTTGTTTTTCATCAAGGTGAAATTAAAGCAACACACTCAGACACAACACACACACACACACACACACACCCAAAAACACCCACAGTCATTCACTCTGGCAAATTGCTTCTGTGGAAAACCTGGTTGGGATACAAAATAAAAGCCCAACCCATTACTTCAGGGTGTGTGTGTGCTCACATGTGTTTGTGTGTGTGTGTTTACTGCACTATATCATATTTCTCACTTTACTCCGTCTACCTCCATACTGCTGGATTACAGAGCAGTGATCACATTAAGTTGGTTCAGTCTATAGGCTGCACCAAAAGGACTAGGTGTTTCCCCTTGGACCTTAGTCCCTAAGAGGACCCTGTCCTGATGGGCACATGGCATTACCCTGAGGGACCAGCCATGCTATGATTCACAGAAAAATATGGCATCACAAAAACACATTTTTAAAGATACAAAAGTTATTACATGGTATATGTATGCATGATGGGATCAAACGAACCATTAGGCCGGTAATTAGGCAACAATTCAAAGTCTTCTTCATGAGTGATTATGAAACATCAATAGTCTTAATGACTCCTAATTGGAAACATGCAAGGCCAATTTACCAGCAATTGTCTAGATCAAACATGCATATATCTACGGTAATCTGTGGTGAAGTATATATGGAGTAGAGGGAAGTAGGTGTGACTGTAATTCTGCTTTTTCAGGGACCTTTGCCCTCTGGTGCCATCCAGAGGGCGATTAACAGAAGATAAGGGAGGATCTCTGTCTAACTGTTACTGTGTTAACTGACCACAGTGACTCTTCTGGGATGCTGAGACGTTCACTGAGCCAGTTTACGTTGAGTCTGCACGGGTGGCCTGTGAAGGGAACAACTTGTACGACAAAAGGCTTTTTGGTTGAGGATTTGAAGAGCCTTTTGTTCCTGGATTAAGAAGTTGAAAGTGATTTTTAGTCTTGCTGACACAATAAAACCAGACAATGTGATGATGAAACAACTGAGCAGTGAAGTGTTTAAGTCTGACATATTATCTTCAGGGCATCTTTGGATGGACAGTGGGAGAAAATAAACAATAAACCCATGTTGCTGTTTGAGGTTGCAGGATGATAAATATGTTAAAATGATGATATCACCTCTGGTTTCAGCAGCTGATATTGCCTTTAATAAAGGGACTGTTTGAATGTTTCAGATGTACTGTCTGTTTTATGCCTTCACAGTTTGCAGTTTCTTAAGTGGTGTGATGTGTACAGTGTTCACAGGAAGACGAAAGGCGTACTTGCAGAAGCTGCACGCCCAAAAGTCAACAGGAAGTGAAAACCCATGAAGATATATGGCTCATACTAAACACTATTTGACCTGTATACACCATATTAATTTAACTATTTCTCATCTGGTGTGTTACTGTAGCATCATCTTAACTGATCTCCCTGATCTGACATTTAAAAGAACAAACCACAATAAAGTTTACTATACCATGCATTTTGTTTAAAGAAATATACATATATAAAATGTCAAATTTATTATGTTTCGATGATAGAAAATAATAAATAAGAGAAGTGCTGTAAAACAAGCAAGCAAAAACAAAGAAAGAAAGTTTCCAATACACTGGTGAATCACTTTCCTTTTTGTGGACATAACTTTTCTAAATAAATGATAGGATTTATGTTTTCGGTTTCAGTGTCTTGGTTAGAATTATGGACAGATTGTGGTCACAGTTACAGTAAAAGAAACCAGCATAGACTGCTGGTAGAAGACAGGATGTTTCAAAGACATGACTTTCTGCATTTACTTGTAAACCGTCAGCTAAACACAAGCAAATTGCTTTGCTCGTGCAGACCATCTCCAAAAACAAAAACAACAAAAAAAAAAAACACCCTTATAAAGATCTCAATCATCAAATGTTTCACTTTTTAACATGCAGTTTTACCCTTTTGTTTGCCTTTACGTATCTCTAAGATTGGGAAAATCACCTTATTCCGCACTGCCTGTAGTTATACATGATGTTTACACTGAGAGAAATATTCAAACCCAAGACATCATGTTTTTTGGGGATTTCTGTGGAGCTCTGTGGGTTTGAACGATGCTTGGCTGCACAGCATGAGTTTGTAATGACGGATCCTTCAGTGGGATTTTTAAGGGGTTTAAAAGATGGACGATTCTCAGATGCCGCAGATATTTATTGAACTTTCTTGAGTCTAATTTAATCAAACATAATTGATGCCAAGTTTCAACTTAATGATGTGAAATATACACACAAGCTCTTACACACCACTCTCACTTCAGAAATGTGTGATGATCACACGAGGAGCTGTAATTGCAATACTTACATCCTGTGGAAAAAGCAAATGATATACACATCAGTGCTGCCTGAAGTAAAAGAACAAGAAGACTTAACATAATATAAGCATTAGTATCCGGTGTGACTCTCGCCCACATTCACAGAACTCAAATTCAAATTCTGGGTGCACTGCAGGATGTGCTGCATTGAACTGTGACGTGCTGACAAACAACAACATGTTTCAGTTACTACAGAAATATTCTTTCATGTTTAATTGAATCAGTCAGTCCTCATTCATTTCTTCTTAACAGTTAGAATTACTGTCATTATGCAGTAGTGTGTAAACTGCATTGGGAAGATTAGGACTTGTAGCTTGGAGTAAATGATCAGTTATATAAAAAGTGACTTATTATTAACTCTGGATGAGTTTATAACCAAAAAGTCAACAATCAGCAATCAACACTTTACACTCCTCTTATTTCTCATTGCCACTCTATCTATTCTATCAACATGTCCGGCTAGAGGACATTTTCACATGTTTCATATATTTATATTTTATCTTACTCTTTCAACCATTGTCATCTCATATCATCTTTTCATTTCCTCTTACCATTGGTCCTCTCAGCTTTACACAGGAAGTGTCATGGTCTGCCCTGCCCCTGTCGCTGCATCTCATCTCTCAGTTTTGTCTCTCTCACACACATACAAACTGAGTGCAGTATCTCACCCGCAGAGAGGAACTGTGGTTCGAGGTTTCTCCTCCTCAAGAGGAAGCGTGATCCTCCCTATCTGTCTCTCCTTCTCTGTTTTACTGCATCTCTTCTCAGATGATCCATCTGTCACACACCTGCAGCTGATCTTATACCCACACTGCAGCCACAACATGAGCATACGGAAACTGAGTGAGTACTGTGTGTGTGTGTGTGTGTGTGTGGAGCAGCTGCACTTTGTTCATGTGTTTACACACATAGTCAGCCAGGGAGGGAGCAGTTAGTTTAACCAGTGCTAACTGCCGGATACTGCCAGGTCATGTTTGCAGCATTTTGGTGATAATGATGACATGCAAAAATCAAATTGCATGACCTGTTTTGATCTGCAGCTGAGTCAATTAACTTACCCAGTGTTTATTATATTTAATTTATGTACACTATATGATTGTAATTCTGTACAGTATATGTTTTGTAAAGGCAGGTCTTTTACATAAATACTTGCATGCCTACTGGTATTGACACACAGAGACAATCAAGCAGGACCAGATTCACCCACACACATTTGCACATATATTTCACTGAAAATGGTTGAGTGCTTCTACATCTGTAAAGCGACACGATCAAAACACTATCTCTGCAAAAGGTCATTTTACTGTAACAACTGGGCAGGAAGAGAGGGACTTGTTTTTTAAAGCTGCAGTCATTGATTTGTTTGCCACTTGGGGTCAGCAGAACAAGCTGAAAACACAACATCTGACATATAAACTTACCTTATAAAGTTGTTAAGTCGTGTTTCTGTCTACCTGATGAATCTAAGTCCAATATTCACTATCCTTTTAGCTTTTAGTCTTTGCCAACTGCTGAGAAAAAAACATGTTTTTAGCTTACAAGACGCTCAAATGTGTTCCACAGCTAGCTAACTTTATCTGCCATTTGGCGCTGGGCAGGTGGCTGGTCAGAGGTTTTTCTCTGAAAATAGAGGTAAATGAGAGCAGAATTTGTGAGTTGGAAAAGCAAAACAATGAGCTAAAAGACACAACACAGCTCTGTAGAGATGAGGGGAACTGCAGAGTTGGGTTTCTTCTTTCCACGTTACAGTCCAAATGTCCTTACTGCCCCCCATACTGAATTCCTCACACCTTTAGTTTCCTCCTCGACCAACTCTTTTGCAAATCTCTCCTTCAACTAGGAATGGGTTAACATCTCTCGATCAATGCAATCCAACTGAGAGGTTCCATTAGGATGAGTTGGTAGTACAGAAACACTAACAAAAAAGAGGAGATTCAAAACAGACTGGTGGGCAAACACGGGGACCAACGTCATAGTTCTTTTTTTTGCTACAAAATGAGCATTTCTTCTTCCTTTCTAACTTTTCCCCTCTCAAGGTTTCAAGTGGTTTGGTAGCCTCACCAACCTCTCTTTTCGCCGCTCCACTGACAAATCGGACTCCAAGTCCTCTCAGTCAAAGTCTGGAGATGGCACTGACTGTGGCACTGTCACCACGTCGATCCTGGCTCCAGTTGTTGAGACAACGGTGGACGACATGGGCGCCATGCGCCCTCGCACCGCCAGCTACGTCCGCTCCAGTGAGAACTATACACACATGGGTACGCTGCCAAGGCTGCTGATGAGGAGGAGAGACAAGAGTAATAAAGGTAAAGCAGCAGAAGTTATGAACAACACTCAAGCGATGACACTTTAGCCTGGCAAAAACCTTAAGTGAAATTTTGAGAAATAGGACAACAAACCTTATTTTTCCTTATTTTTTCCCTTCTTCTCCCTGTCTTTGTCTGCTTTGATGTTTATTTCTGATGTCCCCCTCTTCTCTAGGAGGCACCGGCAACAATAAGAAGAGTAAAGACAAGAGCAGCATCAGCAGAAGCCAAAGCCAGCGACCTGCAGGGGACCAAGACCGCAGGCCCTCGAGGCTCACATCCGCCTCATTCAAAGTGACTGGGGGTGAAGCTGGAGTTAAAGTGGACACTGGGCTCGGCCAAGACTCTCTCACTGATCCCAAGACCCAGCCTGAACCTACAGGTCAAACTAATGTCACAAACACCCAAAACACCATCTCTGGACCCATAGCTGCCTGTGAAGATGTGTCGCCATCTGGTGGCTCAAGTGCTGCACTCCAACCAGAGGCATGTGACAAGCAAGGCACCACCCAGGCAGGCGCAGACTTGAACCCTGAAGAGAAGGCCAGGCCCGTATCTGAACCAAAGCAGGAGGTGGAGAGCAGAGAGCTGACAGAAGGAGCAGACAAAGGAAACAAAAACTCTGACAGCATTTACAGGTGATTCTTTTTTTCATTAAAAAAATGGTTTCATTTTCTTTGACAGTTCATTTTCCGTGTTTTTTTCCCTCCTTGGACAATAAGTCTTTGAAGGAGGAGAAGTTACTGGTTGGGGAGGAGGGGAGAGTGCCATTCATTTAAGGGTTATGTAACAGATTCTTTTGGCATGCACAGTCGATAATGAAAGTTTTAATGAAACTAAGAAAAGGTGACAAAGAAAAAATATCAAGTGAGTTTAAACTGTTGGTTGCTTGTCTTATGATAATCCCCATCATACCCAACACTACATATTGCATTTTGGTTAAACAGCAAGTGTTTGATGCAGTCTGACACTAAAGAGGTACAGTTTTCTTCCTCTGTGCTGAGGCTGGATTTCCAAAGTGGGCAACGATCCCAAGAGTATCAGGGACCCCCGAAACACCCGGTAGCTCCAGTCTAGAGTGTCAAATTGAAAATGTGGCTGTATGCACCACTAAAGCACAGTGTCAGCTGACATGATAAAGGTCTTGAGGTGGCTCCTGCTTTACTACCTGATCTTGGGGCCCTGTCCTGAGGAGGGTCCCTGTGTCAAAATCAGTGCGGGGAAGTAACTTAGTAGATTTACTCAAGTACTTTACTTAAGTGCAGGTTTAAGGTAGTTGAGTATTTCCATTTTATGTTACTTTTGCATTTAAAATGTTAAGAGTTTACATTTAAAAAACACATGATCAGTTTATAAAATACAATTAAAGATTAAACCAGTGGTTCTCAATCTTTTTGGCTTGTGTCCCCTTAAAAAAGCTGTGTGTAACACTTCCACCAAAGAATGATTTCCCCTCTTTACTCTTTACATGGTTTCATAACTGTTTGGGGTCCTAAAACCAAATGATCCAATATTTTACAAAAAAGGGACGAGTTAGATTTATATTTTAAATTTATCTTGTGACACTTTGGGGGTATATAAATTCATTAAAAGTATCTCCACCTCAACTGTAAAATGCTGCTTACACATTGATGCATCTGTATAAGCAATCTAATAGTGACATATATAATCATACATGTGTCACAATTCTTACATTTTTGTATTGTCTCCTTCACTTAAGTAATGGATCTTAGCACTTCTTCTACCACCAGTCAAAATCTGAACCCTGCATTATTTCAGTGTTGTGATTACACGTTTCATATTCCTAAAATAATGTATTTAATAAAATTACCACACAGCAAATGTGGGCTTGGTCATAAATTTCAGCACAGACAAACTGTACACATTGCTGAGAGAGTGAATGGATGGTTAATTGGGGCGCCCCGGGCCCTCAGACCTGTTTAATCTGGCCATGCTCTGTGCGTAAACCAGGGGGCGCAAATCGGTTTTAAACGGGCGTAGAGCTGCCGGGGAAGTTGGACAGTTCACACTTCACAGTTTGTGCTGACTTTGCTGTGGACAGGACTTCATGCGATGGGTGTGAGGTGAGAAGATAACAGGATTCATTACTTCACCTTTAAAAGGCAGCAGGTAACATTGATTCCTTTTATTGATCAGGTGCTGCTGGAAAGCACTGTTGGTGTGATGTTTTCTTATTCTGCATCGACCTGTTCTGACGCACAGGAGACCGACACAAACAAGCTTTTTGTGTGCTCGTTGTGTGCGTTTCATAACGTTGCAGCTGATCTATCAACAAAGTCAGAACTTTATGGAAGAGTAAAATGTACTGTAACTCCTGAAATGTGCCCCTTCCTCCTCCTCCTCCTCCTCCTCCTCTTCCTCTCAGGCGAGCATTTTCTCGCTGCTTTCCCATGACATGCCAAGGTCTCTCTGCCTCCGATATTCCATGCATGATAGCAGAGTGCTTGTATCGTGTTACAGTGGGATTTGCCCTGCGTGTGTACGTGCATGCGTGTGTGCAGGCTGCAGTTGTGCTGGCATGCAGGGGCGCGCATGTGCGAGCGTGCAGCTTCAGCCCATTAGTTCAGCCCAGGGACCGTGGGAAATATAGCTGTATGGTGTAGCGCAAGTTCAGTATGGGCACATCAAAGAGCTCTCTCTCCTCTGTCTGTTCAGCCCTAAATCACAGGTCCCTCCATCTCTCAGCCTGGCTGTCCACTACCTTTACTCCTATTCATATTCTGTGCAAAGTGCAGCTCTTCACTTCTTTGCCTGAGTTTCCTGCTTTTCTGGAAAACCAATTTCAGTTTATTCTCAGACTCTGTTGGTGGTGCCTTTGGTGGCTTGTAAGCTGGCACAATTATGGGTTTTGTTCTTTAGGCTCATTGTCCTTTGTGGAGCAAAGCATGTCAGCTCCTTTGTTGGGCATGTTAACTCATGTTTAAGTAGAGTTGAAACAATTAGTTGATTAATGGATTAATCATGGCAAACATTTGCTGGTTTTAGCATCTCAAATGTGTAAATTTTATGTTTTTTCGCTGTCATACATGACATTAAACTGAATATCGTTTGGCTGTGGACTGCTGGTCTGATGAAACAAGCTCTTTCATTACGTCACCTTGGACTCTGTTACATTGTGATGGGCATTTTTTTTTACAGACAAAACAATGAATTGATTAATCAAGAACCTGCAGATTAATTGATAATTAAAATACAAATTAATTGCATCCCTAGTCAAAGCCAGTTTCAAGTCAATTTTAATTATATAGCCCAAAATTACAAGTTTCTCTCAGGGGGCTTTACAATGTGTACAATATATGACAACCTCTGTCTGCACATCCTAGAGTCAGATGAGGAAAAATTGGGACAAAAAATGGAATAAGCATGTCATTTAAGCACCGATAGCCTGCATGCCCATCCTCTTCCAGGTTAGGCATACATGCTATAGGTGCTGCTCGTACAGAGTAGACAGATGTAGCAGTCGTGTTACAATAGAAACAGTAAGTAAATAAAAGTCAAGTATAATATCAAGTTCATAATTTAAGTATAATTTTAAGGACATATTATGTGTAATAAGTTCAAGAGTTTCAGGAAAAGTGTATAGGTGTTTCATGTGACTCAAGCCACTTGGCCTTGCTTGCCAAGCTTCTTTTTTTTTTTTTTTTTGCTGGAAAGATTATTTAGAAATGCCTTACTGCAGTAATCAAACAACTGCAAGGGGTTTTTGCATAAAAGTATGTGGAGCGATTGTTTTTGCATCTGAAATACATGAATATCAATCCAAATCTGACTTTCAAGAATAGTTTAAACCATTTTCTATAATTTCAGAGGATAAACACAAGGCATACACGCAATGAGTAAAGCACAACTGGTACTGTTTGACATGGACACAGTGCCTGATGGCCTTCTTCTTATCTATCTCTGGTGTTGTTTTCAAAGCTTCATGTATGACTGGTATGTTTTTGTATTTACAGCTCAGTCACATTCTTTTCTGGATCATGATGGAGGCAAATACTTTACATTTGTTCAACCATTTTTAAAAAAAAGGTTGACGCACAGGAGCAGCTTGGGAGGGGATTGTAGAGCTCCTCTGCTGTGGGACCTATTAACATTCCCGAGCCCACTGCCATGATGGGACCCTTTGATCTGGCCTCTCTGTGGTCATGTGTAACATGGCTTTACTCTGGGCCTTGTGAGACCCATCGTGCAATTGGGAGCTGCGCTGATTGATCTTAAAACGTGTCTAGGAGTGTAATTGCCCCTTTAGCTCACGCTCGGCCCGTATCACAAAGCTGCACGGCAGTATACCCGCAGTATGGCTCCCAAGACTGCAGTACAGCGGGGGGTTTTGACACATGATCCGGATCCATCATGAGTGCAAAAGTGTGAGTTATAGTGCCCAAGAGATTTAAGAGGCCAGCTCCATATTCAGCAACGTTAGATGCTCAGCTGGGTTTGTTATCTGTCTATTTTCCATGAAGCTCGACTGCAACAGCATTTTACTCACTGGAGAGGCCGCTGCAGAAGTGGGTCATGGGAATACAGGCAGGTTTTTTTGTCCTTGGTAACATGCACTGCACCTGTCTAGACCAGATCAAACACAAAAGCGCCAGCGTGCACACACGTGTGTTGATATGTAGGCCTACACACAGTTTTGAGAGAGGTTTACAGTCTTTTTTTTGTTATTGCATTTCCCAACATTTCCCCTCTCTCATCTCTTTTTTTTTTCTTTTTCTTCAGCCACATGGAGCCAGCACAGAGCCAGGCAGAATATGTCCAGGTAAGTCTGCTCTGTCCAGGTGTGTGTGCATCTGTGTGTGCCCTTGTCCTGTCCTCTTCTGTCTGTGTCTATGTCATTGAAAATGTGGCATGATTGTACAGATTAATGTGCTCTAAAAAAGTAACTCCACACATTTTAGAATTACTAATATATTTCACTTTTACTCAGGTACTTTTTGTCAATGCATTAACAGTACTGATGCTTGATTAAGCTACTGTAGTACTTCTTTGTCCAATACCTGGTATTGATGATGAATGTGAGAATGTTGTAGGTTGCTTGTAGATAATGTACAGGCAGAATCAGACAAAACAGCAACGTTTCAGCTTTTTCCTGCCATAATAATTTTTTTTTTTTTTTCAATTCTTTTTTTGTCAGTGACACACATGCACGTACATGTAATGCCTGAGATGCCAGTACATATGAGATGTAGTTTTCAGCCTGCACATGCAGCTCAGTTTGATTTTCCTCCTCTCTCTCACATTATCGAATTAGATTTTTTTTTATTGTGAGCGCTCAGATGTAATTGTGGCTGATTATTAGCCCCTAGTCTTCAGCAGTTATGCTCATTTCAGCAGGCTTGCTCTGCATTTAGCCTAATTCAGTCTGCCATTTAGCTAATTGAATTTGGAGCGAAGCAGTGCTAATGTCAGCACTGTGGCAAGCAGTCTGTGCTGCAGCCAGTAGGTGGGGCCATACACTGGAGATGTGAACTCCTTGAAGATCAGAGAGCATATGAAGCTGTTTCATGACCTTGGAGATGGATGATAGGGATTCATGCATCCTGTAGAGCACAGACACACATTGATACAGATATTGGACTTCAATCTGAGAGCAAAAGTGGGGAGTGAGAGCAAGAAAGTGAAGCTTAAAGAAGGAAGGATAGAAAAGAGAGAGGGAAGGGAAGACTGAAGTGAACTGTTGAGCTCATGGGATCTGGTTATCTATTGATTATACATCACAGGCGAGGTGGTAAAAGCCTTCTCCTATGACCCTGACCTGTATTCCTTTTGTAAAACAAATATATCCAACTTCCTCTGACCACAACAAATTGACTAAAGTTAAATCCCACCTCACTGCCTTGCTTGTTAGGATTTTAATGTTGGAGGCAGAAAAACAGCATATAAATGGTGTACATCTGTAACATCTTCACTCTGCTTGCCTCAAACATACTCTAAGGTTATTTTTTGACCCTATAAATTTTAATTACAGTCACAGATATAATGAAAGAGTTTGGATTACAGATGGAAAATCTGCATTTTTTGCAGCAGTTTTTCATAAATGAGAATATCAGCTTGTTTTACTGCTGTGTTCATAAACATAACTGATAATTAAACAACTTTAATAGCATCAGAAAAAATTTATAAGTTATGTTTAGTATTAGTGTAGCAGTGGTATGCCATCCAGATCCTCTCACATCGCATTTTGTCATCAGTTTCCTCAGTAGATGAAGGCCTAAACAACTGGTTACATAGTGCCTCTGCTCTTTATTCCTAAAGGTTAATGTTTTATTTGTATAGTGTGTTAATCTTTTATGATGTTAGTGATGTGGTCTTTATTTTGGGCGAGGTGACCCACCTCCACCACAAAACACTGTGGGGAAACTCTGCTGTGTACAAGGCATTTCTTATGTGATTATTATTGCTATAAGTGGGGCTTTTTAGGGGCTTTATTGCCTTTATTTGGTGGACATTTGAGAGTTGACAGGATATGGGGCAGGGGTGGTGGTGGGGTGGAAGGTGGGGCGGTGTGACATATGTGTGACGGTGTGCTTTTAACATTAATTTTCATAATATTTCACACATGTAATATTGGACGAACACACAACAAGCACATCAGCTAACCTCAAATCACCTACGTTTTTTCAAATCCTCATGCATGTTCTGTCACCCATATTTGTTTTTTCTTTCCTTTTCTCGCTCTCACACTCCACACCCTAACCCCCCTCCACACCACCACCCACTCCCTGCAAGCTGCCAGCGCTCCCTCCATCTCCTTCCATTTCTCTGAAACATTTATGACAGATGATGTTTAAATCAGGAGTTGGCCTCAGTGTTCCCTGTTTATAATGGGAAAGACCAGGCCAGTGACTCTCCCCCAGTTTGTCACATGTGCACACTCACACACATGTACACTTATTTACTCACACACACACACACACACACACACACACACACACACACACACAGAATCACACATACATAAAATGAAAATGAGACAAAGTTGGACAGCGAGAAAGACAGACAGACTGAATATGCTCAAAGAAAATAAGCAATCAGTAAGAAAAGCCCCCGAAGCATTCAGGACAAGTTATTATTCATATTTTAGGCTTTATCATAAAATATCCATCATCATTAATTTTTCATGTGAATGCACAGCTCGTCAAGCAATATCTACTGTTTTTGTTTTTGTGACTTTTAGTGGAAGATGTAAAAAGCTGTTATAAAATGGTTGGGGTGGGTGAAAAACAGGGCTGACCTACTGTGTTATTAGGTAACTAATCAAAATTGCTCCATCTCAGTCTAAGTGTGAGCTTGTTTTCAAATAGTGCGTATGACATGCATGTGTGTGGCTACTTGCTCTATGATTGTGTGTGCTTGTTTTTGCCTGCAGCCCAGCCCTGCTTTGTCTCCTGTCCTATTTAGTGGTTTGGTGCTACTTTGACGGGAGGGACAGGAGGGGGGAGCTTCATTTGAGGTTTATTAACATATGCCTGGCACTAGACGCACACTGGTGCTGTAAAAAAAAAAAAATCTGTGTGTGTGTGTGTGTGAAGGGGCTCAGCTGTGTGTCTGTGCATTACTGCATGTTTGATTATGCGAATGGTTTGAATTTCTAAAATCTGTATGTGTCTGTGTGCCGCCTGATTAAATGAAGGCAGTGCCCTGTGGGTCCATGTACGTGTGTGTGCGCGTGTGACTGTTACAGTAGATTGAATTAATGTGGCGCCTCTGTAAATGAGAGGGGGTGTAAACTGTCAGGGCAGGCCCTCGGTAGCACACCCCTGGAAAGTCTTCAGTTATTGTTCCTGACTCAGACTCAGACACATGTCTGTACACACATACAGTACATACACTGTGTTTACTCATCTTGGATTAATGCATAAATCAGTTTATTTAGGTCACCAAAGAGATAAGGGCCCAGACACAATATCTTTTTATGGTGCATAGGTGTCTGTAAAATTTGACTTAGATTTGACTCTCAGGACATGGACGAAATAACAGAAACACCTTAAAATACAATGAAAATACCACAATGCTCAGATTGTCTTGATAGAGTTTTCCATTGCTACACAGATAATTTGTCAGTGTCTGTAGCTGACGCACCAGCAATTCAAGCTAATAATGACAATGCTAGGAGGTAATGTTTACCATGTTTGCATGGCATGCTAATATTTGGTAAATAGGACGTCAACCTCGTGGTGGCCTCGAGGAAAAGTCAGTAGGCTTCATCCTCCGGGGTCCATGAATGTTTGTAACAAATTTTGTGGCAATCGATCTACTGTAGTCGATGTTGAGATATTTCACTAGATAAGTGAAAACCTTCGCCTGCTGATGGCGCTAGAGAAAGACTCCAAAGTCAGTAAGATTCACCCTCTGGTTATCTGTGCCACATTTACCACATCTATCCAATAGTTGTTGAGATATTTCAGTCTGGACCAAAGTGGCTGAAGTGGCAACACTGACTGAAAGACACCTTATTGGAAATTTGCTTCAAAAACTACAACCTCATAAATAGCCACTGAGAGTCTCACAAAAAAACTTGTGATATTTACTGCAGGGCTATTGTATTCTCAGGTGTTTCTGTTATTTTGTCCACGCTCTTCAAGGTCAACGTGCTCGTGCCACTAAGCAGTACGCAAGGCAGAGAATAATGACACATTGATCTCTCTAAGACAGTATTACACACTGCTTTATTCACGCTAAAGATGTGTCTAGTTGCTACAGCAACACATTTGTGTAAGGCTAAGTCATTTCAATGCGATTAAAGCAGGACAGCTGATTTTTAATTGCGCTATTTCACACCTAGATTAATATTTTTCCACACGTCTGTGCGGACAAAGTCGCAGCGTTTCCAGCAGGCCTCTTTCTCTCGCTGCATCGTTATTGCAGGCTGATGTTTCAAACGGGCTTTGAAACACATGTCTGGTGGGTCGATACGGATTAACCAGCCGGTGAATGGGGGTCCACCCTGTGAAAACACACTGATGACAATCAGACACACACACATACACACACACAGATCATTAGCTGTACCCTCCGAACCCCCAACGGAGCCCGGCCTTTGTTTTTAGACACGCACGTGTGCACATATGGACACACATAAAGATATGTGTACGTATTATCTTCCTCGGTGTGTCTCTTTTCATCTCTCACACACATGCACGTACACACATTGTACTCTCTCCTCTCTTTCACACTCACTATCTCTGTGTGTGTGTGTCTCTCTCTCACACACACACTCCTTTCATTAGTGGGATGCTTGCAGGCACATGCAGGGATTCTCCATTGTGCTCCCTACCAGCCTGCGGGATGGGGCTCGCTAATTAATATTTAACTGAAGACCGCCTCCAAGCAGGGGAGGAGATGTGGAGATAGAGGTGTGGAAGGAGGGGAAGGTGGAGGGATGGCCATGGAGGTGAGGGCAAGGACAGAGGAGAGAAGGGAGGGAAAGACAGGGATCATAGCGAGGAGGAGGCTGGAAGGAGGAGGTTAGGCTAGTGATGAGAGGTCGGGATAAGGAGGAGGGAGAGATGAGGGTAGGATCACGGTGATAAGAAGGGTTGGAGAAATGCTGGATTCAATAGAGCATAGAGAGAGGGAGTTGAGGGATACGGGAATGCTGAAAAGAGAAAGGGAAAGATTTAATGGTTGGATAACAGTAAGAGTAACAGGGAAAAAGAGACAGGCAAAGAAAGTGAAGAAAATGGAGGAAGGAGTAGCTGTATACACGTTTTCTGATGGAGGTACTTTAGCGAATACAGAGAATAAAAGGATAGATAAAAGGACTTAAAGGGAAGCAATAGTGGAAACAAAGTAAGGTTCAGACAAGTAAAGAAAAAGAAGAAGAAGAAAGACAAGTCAGGGTAATGAAGTGTACAAGACACTAAAGTAAGAATGAGACTCTCTTTCGTCTTCCCAACGGCACAAAATGGGACGAGGTTACAGCCATTTTTCTTTCAACCTGTCTGTAGAGAGTCAAGTCTGTTACATTAAAGCATCTTAAATGAGATGGAGCAGTGCTTGATGATATGTCCCACACTGTGTATTACGATAAATTGCCACATTTATCTCCATAATGAAATACGTAACAATAACAGTTTTTAGTACATTGGTGCATGATCTTTACTTTGCTATGTTGACTCCCATCTGAAATGCTTGTCTTGATGAATTACAGTATGACCGTATACAAATCTGGACTGTGGACTGTTCGGTTGGTTGCACTACTGGATAATTGCCATTCGTTGTTTTAGATACTGTATTCCCAGTTGAATTATGAGGGATTAGACAATTAAAAACCGTGAGTTGACTATATTTAGGTCTGTAAGAGATTCAAGAGATTGGCATTTCAATAAATTCAGCCCAATTCAAGACATAGTTTTCTTCTTAGTTGCTGGAGAAAAGCAAGTAAAAAGAGCAAGTTACTGACGCACCGGAATATCTGCCCTTGAGTGTTACATCATAGTAGAGCACAATATATTTGTCTCTGTATCAAGTATTTTCAGAGAACATGGTGTGACACACTTGGGGTGAATCTGTTGCTTTGCTTTACTGTCACCGCTCCCCACAGCAGCCATTTGATATCTGTTTGACTTAATGTAATTCATCTGAGGATGCAGAACGACACGTGGAAACACAAGCCATATAAAAAGTATATGTTTTAAAAAGTATAATTTTGTGGAGTGGCTTTTAGCTAATGCACCTTGCAGCGCAATACATTTTCATAATGACCTGTCTGAGTGGGAATTATACCCTAACATTGCCAATTTGAACGCTAAACTCATAGCTATAGCGGACCAGCTATGTTTTAAACTCTGCATCCATCATATTGTCACACGTGTTTTTCCAACAGCATGCATTTTGGGTTGTGTGTGTGTGTGTGTGTGTGTGGCGCAGCAGCCAGATGTAACATGCTGTATGTTGTGATTGTTTTGGCATGGTATTACAGAGGATTGAGGGAAGGAGAGCACAGGGCCCCTCTTATGAGATTATTTGTGTCCCCACTGTGTAATCTGTCTAATCCAGCGCTGGATGGTTTGAGATTACATTAAGAGGAGACGCTGCAGTTAATGAATCCATCCTGTGTCTTGTAGCTCCTTATCTATCGGCCTTTTCTCTGACCCACTAGCATGCATTCAAGAGGCAGATGAGCAAAGTGATTACTGGCATCATTTGATGCTGCGTGCGTGTGTGTGTGTTTGTTTGTGTGGCGCAGAGATGACCTCAAAGACAAAGTAAGAAAAGGAGAGAGAGCGAAAAGGAAGGAGCATGTTGCATATTTCTCTCCTTCTCTGGCTATGTCTTTCTCTCTTACGTTATGCTTCCCTGCAGTGGTGCAGACCCAACTAAATGCAGTGTCAGAATTTTGGATGCTGTCAAGGCTCTCGCAGTGTTGCCATGGTGAGGCGTCCTCAATGATGTCACTCATTCAGGCCTCTGGAGACAGAGCCCCACCCCTCCTGACATCTCCCTGCCGGTATGTGTGCCTGTGTTTTTGTGCGTGTGTGTGTGTATGTGTCTGTATGTGAAATGGGCCAGTGAAAATCACACCGTGTTATCCTTGAAACACCTGCCTGTGTGTTTCAGTTTATAATGAGCTGTCTAGCTGCAGTCTGCGTGGCTTTTTAGAGACACATCATTATATTCTGCTGCACGTGCACACGCGCACACACGCACACATACACACACACACACACACACACACACACACACACACACACACGAAAGGATAACATTTCTATGAACATTATTTCACCACTGGAACCAAAAGCTCAGTATCTCCTGCTATCTCTAGTAATATATAGTGGTATGTGTGTGTCGATATGTAGGTGGAATAAAAGGTGTAAATTTGCGTGTGTGTGTGTTTGTGTGTGTGTGTGTGAGTGTGAGTGTGGACCCAACCCCTGTTGGGTTCCTTTCATGGCAAAAGAAAGCTTAGATTCCTTTGGGAGGCTGCACTCCTCCTCCTTTCTCTCCTTCTACCCGCATCTTCTTCATTCATCACCTCATCTTTTAATTATCCTTTCTCTCCCTCCTCCCGTCTTTTCTTACTTTCTCCATGTTTTACTACCTCCATCCAACCCCCCTCTTACACACCCCCACCTCACCCCGTGTCAGCATTGTCTCAGCATTGAAGCGGGGGTCGTTGGGAGGGTGGGTGGGGTTTCTGCCTGCAATTCGACAGCACTTCTCTCTGCTTGTGCCTGCTAGCATTCACCCCCCCCCCGCCTCCTTCCCTCCATCCATCCATTCCTCCCTCCCACCCACCCTCTGGTCTGCCCTCCCCCCACCCACACTCCTTTCATCAGCAAGCAATGAGGTAATCCCTAGCAGCCGCGTGAAGTGCAGCAAGTGCAGTGAGAGGGAGAGGAGCGAGAGCAGAAGCGGCGGAGATGTCAGGAGCTGTAATATCACTAGCTGTTATCAGTACCAGCTGTTAGCGGCTCGCTCGTACCTAATAGCTGATGTGGTTACCAGCAGCTGCTTGCAAGCTGTAGCTGCGGTGTTAGCTGTTTAGCTTGTAGCCTGGTTTTGTACTGGTGGCACTATGTTGAGAGGCTGTTAGTCAGGCAGAGAGGCAGAGAGGCAGGCAGGCGAGGAGGCTGGCAGGGGTGGGACAGGCTTAACCCAGGGGCTGGGGTTTAGATCGGACACCCTGGGTTGGGTAGAGAGAAAGAAGAGTACAGGAGACGGGGAAGAGAAGAAGAGGGAGAGGTGAAGTAGAGGAAAAGGAGAAAGGAGCAAGGGGAAAGGTTTGAGAAAAGGTAGCAGAGGAAGGTGTGTACCTACCATGACGGAGAGGTGTAGTCTGTGGAGTGCCCTGTCGGCTGCAGCATGCTGCTTCTACAGGGGATCTTTCATGCAGGTGCAGGTGAGTGAGCATCTATCTATCTGTGTATGTATTTGTGTGTGTGTGTGTGTGTTTCTGTTTGTTTGCATGTGTTGTGATACAGAAAAAGAGATCCTGTGCTTCCTGGTGTGTAACAAAGTGCTTTCAGTACATGATATGTCACTTCCAGGCATATGTGTGCTCTGATATCATATACTATCCAAGATTCCTTATATTTGGCGCATTTGTCTATACACGTGTGTGTGTGTTTGTGCTTGTGTGTCTTCGTGGGAGGTGCGCTCACTGTTGGCTCCTCTCCTGTCCCGGCAGCCGGTAATGTCTGCTAACTGGCAGACTGATGATATCATAGATGCTGTACAGTACTTGGGTGTCAGATGGACTGTGTGAAATCACCGCGTGGAGAGAGATAGAGGGAAACGGTGAGGGAGGAGAGGGGTTTGGGAGTTTTGTACATGCGCAGGAGAAAGAGAGGAAGGGAATCTGTGTTTGTGATTTGTGTGTTTGCGTATGAGAGGGAGAGAAAGTGTGTGAAGGGTACAGTAGAGTCAAGCTTTCAGTATCAGTTTTACTTTGGTCTAATTCTGGCTTCATGCTCGAAACCTAATATCCGACCTTATTCCCGGGACAAAATGACACCTACAGTATATTTTGTATGTCTATGTGTGTGTATACAGTATGTTTCTGTGTCTGTTATGCCTGATATTTGATGCTCTTTGGCAAAAAGCTTGCGTTTTCAAAATGTCAACCTTTCAGGGACCAACAAAATCAAGTTTGTTTTAGGGGGATCACGGGACTTTTCTGTTTTTTGTTTTTTTCTTGCAGGGTTTGGTTTGTAGAATATTACCAAACATGAGACTCTTCAGAGTGAGAGGTGCAAGGATTTCACATGACAGCAATGACAAAAGAAGAGACTACATAATGGGAATTGGTTTATAGGCGAGATAATGGAAAATAGAGTATGAGGAACAACTTTATCTGGGGTTATGAAACTGTGCTGGACTCTCTTCTCTCCTCCCTGCCACGTTGTTTGTAGCCGTCTGTGTTGTTATAATTATGGCTTTACTCTAAACTGGAAAGCCGCAGAGTTGTGTGTGTGTGTGTGTGTGTGTGTGTGTGTGTGTGTGTGTTTGTGTGGTTTAAATGTTCTTCAGGGCAGTAATCCTGATGTTAGGTGTTGGCGTGTCCCGCCTTGTCCCTGGCAGCAGGACATTTAGTCAGTGTGACAACCAGCTGAGACAGTCAGTGTCTTCATGCTGGATTACTTTGGTTATTTAGTTGTTCTAAAAACAAACGTCTGTCCTAGAGAGAGAGAGAGAGAGAGAGAGAGAGAGAGAGAGAGAGAGATACTTGGCTCTCTTCTTTCGAGGTTTTGGAGGCATCTGCTTTTGTTTAGAGTGAAGTGTTTCAAAGCTCAGAGTAATGAAGTCGTTTTAATTGAATCTGTCATGGGGTTCCTGTGTAGTGGCGGTTGTGGTAGGGGTATGTGTGTGTGAGCGGGGGGTAAATTAATTAGCAGTTGCTGAACGGTTAGAGTTAAGTGGGAGCCTTTGTATTGTAAAAAAAATTAATTACTTAATTCCCTGCAACTTGAATTTGTTTACAAACAGTGTGATTTTGTCTGTAGACTAATATTGATTCCCCAATCCATTCCAATTAAACATACCCTGTCAAGCACAATACTGTGTGTCACGTAACCCAAACAGTGTCTGCTACCCAGAGAAGTGATGCTTTAATCATTACTTGATGCTTTTTCTTTGCCTCCAGGGGGTAACCATTCGTTATAATATTTACTCTCATAGTACTTCTCTCTTATGAAACCTGCAAGTGGTGATTTCGTTTTCTGAAAACATAAGGATTACTCTCTGCCCGGATGGTGTGTGAAACTGTGAACACTCAGGGGAAACCGGTGATGTTGATCCCAATCTTCTTATCAATGAAATATCTCCACTTGGTGGAAATAAAAGTCACTGCTATTGTCTCTTTTGAACTGTGATACATTTTGGTGAGAATTAATTGTGTAGTTTGGGTATAGTTTTTAGTTTTTAAACGTATTTTTATAAGGTAACTACCAGTACTGAAGCACTGTTTTGTTACATTTACTGCTCAACATTAATTCTTAATGATTTGTCATCTCTGACAAGAGAAGATGGTAAAGATGTATCCCAGATAAACCCAGTGGTGTACATAGGGCTGGTGTGTAACAATAGTACTTTTTCCGTTAAATATTGTTGTAGTGTTGATACTTCATAGTTAAGTTTTAAAACCATAATTGCAGCCGGAAAGGGTCAAATACTATAAAACAAATTGTTTTTTAAAATTAATTTATGAATAAATTAATAACACTGCATTGTTATACACAAGTGTCACGCAGAGATGATGTTGATACAGCGACAGTGGTGTGTGACCTCAGCTCATCAGCTGTATCAGTGGAGAGATTACACTTGATCCCCTGGTCTAGACTGCAGTATGCTAACTATGGACTCACGCACGCACACACACACACACACACACAGACATGCAACTTAACCATTGTGTCTGCATTATACCCAGTGCTTCCAGTGCATCTCTGTAACTGGGACAATCTAACTGTCCGCTGGACTCCTGCAGCGGTAAAATCCCCCACGAGCCCCCAGAAAAAAAAACACACACACACACACACACACACACACACACACACACACACACACACACACACACACAAATACCCAGAACTATCCCCCCTTCTACAGTTAGATTGTTTTTGAAGTTAATCCTTTTATTCTGCAAGCCACTCCCCCCCCCCACCCCCACTCCCTCTCTCTCTCTCTCTCTCTCTCTCTCTCTGCCACTTGGCTCTGTAGCCTCGTTCCCTGCTGACCCGGCCAGCATGTGGCAGCCGTCATGCCAGCCAGCAGCCGGTCCCTCTGTCCTTTAGCGTTCCGGCAGCCCGACTGTATCTGGAACGTTGCTGTTGACCTCCGACCTCGCAACATGGCACCTCTCTGCCATCCAGTCCCATACGCTGTTAACCAACTTTCTGTTTGTACAAACAGATTCTCAGCAATTCAGCTCCTCATGGTATTTTGGAAAAAAAAAATTAATACAATATAAGAAAAATGTCCCAAAGTTCTGCTTTTAGCCCTTTCTAATGACTACTTTGATTTATTTGACCACGTACTGGTAATAGGGCAATACAGTAGAATATAAGGCTAATTGTTTTTGTTTACACTGATTTTTACTGAAAAACACCAAGATTCTTTAAAGAGTATTAGATTAGATTTTCAGCTTCATTCTATGTCGCTGTGCACCAACATCCTGATCACCTTAGTTTAGAGTTAATGAAGGACTCCTGTGACGAGCAAAGCTCACAGGATCCTCTGGTTATAGAACGTGAAGAGACAAACGGGAAGTAAATGCAAATGAGCTGCTGATTATGCTCCAGTCCATCTCAGTAAGTAAAAATACAGGGCGTTGGCGTTGCAAATTACACTGCTAAAATCTAAAAAAAATCTAAATTTTAAATATTGAATATGAACACTGATGCATTCACACATTTGTAAAAATAAAAACGGAAAATATTGAGCTGTAGTGATATGTGCAAGTTAGATCGTCACAGAACTCCATTTATTACATGCAGCAGGAGAAGAAATCCTGCAACAGATAGATCACACATATTAAACTGGCCAGCTTTATTGCACTGATGTCCCTTCTGTATGTCTCGTCTACGCTTTATCTCTCTTCCCAAGAGCAGGTCACAGTTTAATAACAGAAATTGAACTGATACAGTTGGCCATATGTCCTGTCTTTGGTACCTCATCTATATAATATATGTCCGCACACTTCACAGTCTGTACTTTGATGTTATTAGTTTTACAGTAAAAAAAAACTCCTTTCATATGTCCTCGCTTTCTGCAAGTTAGATTGTTGGATCTACTTTCAGTATGTGCGCTTTTTAGATTTTCTTCCAAATGATGACATAGTCCTAAACTGATAAGGAGAGCTTGGTTGGTTTTGGTCCACTCAGTCAGTCACAGCAGGTTAACCAGCAATCAGCTTGTCAGTCAGATCCCCGGGGGGTCCAGTGGTTTTGTATTAGCTTTACCCATCACCCCCACTCTCTGTCTACGCTAGCTGTAGAAGATATGGCCCTGCTTATGCCTTTATTGTGTGTGTGTGTGTGTGTGTGTGTGTGTGTGTGTCTGTCCAAGCCAGAAAGGGAGCCAAGCCAATTGGTATGTTTTAGTATTGAAATATTCACCATGTAATCCCCTCTTCTCCACTCCTCCTATCTCTCTCTCTCTCTCTCTCTCTCTCACCCTCCTCCCCAAAGCTTTTCACCACAAATCCTCTTTTGGCGTGCCTGCCTGTCACACCCGCAGGCTCATAGTGTGAAGGGCAGCTGTGCGTGCGTGTGTGTGTGTGTGTGTGCTTAAATTGCCTTGTTCCAGAGTCCATATCCTCATTAGAGCACTGTGATGTTTTTGGCAGTAATGAGGAACAAGCCGGCGTGTGTGTGTTTGTGTGTGTTTGTACGTGTCAGCTATGTATGTGTGTTTTTTGTGGGTGTATGACTATGTGTGTCTGTGGTGCCCCAGACTATACTGTGATTTTCTTTCTTCATTCACATTTCTCTGTTCTCAGCTCTTCTTTGGGTTGTAATGTCTGGATTATATCAAGCATCAAATCATTAAATCTTACATTTTAGTTTCTGGTTCACAGTGGACATGTTAAGCCATTATAGTTTGAGCATTAGCTGAAGAGAAGGATTAGTTTTGAGATGGTGTAATTGATCGACAATTCTTTAGATGAACTACTTTATACAAGTTTGTTTGGCACCAAAATCAAAGAGAGGTTCTCAGCTCTCACAAAAACAATTCATATGAGGGTTGTTAAGGGTGAGGGTGGTTAAGGTTGGGTTACTTGTGAGGGAAAGATTGGTGTCATGCTTTAAAGAAACCAACATCTCTGCAGCTGTTTGTAGGATCAGATCCTTTTTACGCCCAACTATTCACTTCGACCTCCTCCCAAACAGGTTTTTGCGGCGCTATAATAACATCCTTCTACTCCTGCCTTTGCTTCCAGGAGAGAACTGTCATTCTCAAGAGGCTGCTTGTCAAGAAAACGTAAACACAGGTTCAGTCAGAGACACTAAAGTCAAGGAACTGATTCACAGCAAATGGTTAAGCAGTTAGATTTGGTGGAAAAGGCTCTGCTCTTTGAGGGAGCATGAACAAGGACTCAGATCTCCCCTTAATAAACACATACATTGGCATTCAGTCTTAGTTAAATCAACAATACCGATAAATATATCACATAAGGAGGAGGTTCAGGTGGAGGAAGGAGCTGTGGCAGCAGACTGTTTTGGCATTAGCGTATCAGCAGAGTAATAGAGAGAAGTGCAGGTTATAATGGCTTGAATTTGATTGGACATTACTAGTCAGCTGAGAGCCACACAGCTGTGAATGAGCCAGTGATTATGAGGCATGAATGAAACAGCTGATGCCAGCCAGCTAATATAAGCGCAACCTCAGTGCTTAGGCAGAAACATCACGAAAAAGTGTTCCCTACCTTGATTATGTGTGTTGGAGGCTTGAGGCCCAGATTGCAATAAAGCCTAACCAGCTGACTTCTGTAAAAAGCAGTAAAAATGTCCAAATTTAAATGCAACATCTAGCATAATTTAAAACCTGCAGTAACTAACCGCTACCTGCAGTGATTATGCTGTGCCTTACAGTAAAAGCCAAACAGAAGGTTTACATCACCTTCGCTTGAAGGCTTTTACTGTGAAACAGCTACAGGAAGTGTTGAGCTAACAGCATACTAAAGAGTCCACTGCTGTCTCATTCTTCACTGCTGAAGACTGCTGCTTTGTCCTTCTGATACATTGTGCTCAGGCTCTCTCTTAATCTTCATCTTGGCCTAGGAGGTTGGAGAAAACACTGAGAGTTAAGAGATCCTTCTGCTGCAGGTCACTATTAGGCAGCTTACTCTAAAAGGTAGAAAGAGTGCTTTGATTCCTAAAGAGATAAAATGTGGATTAACAGATGTGTTGAGTTGACATATGGTTCGCTGAGCCTCTTATCAAATAATGTTAACTTGTTTTCAAGTTTAATTGTACACATTAAAAGCTCAGAGCTATATGAGATCAGTTGTTAGACCTTAGAGCAAAGAGGTGATGGCATAAATACTGTAATTCAAATTAAATGTGGCCAGGCAGTCTAGTAGAACTGTGTCTTCAGGCGCTCTATGGCTCAGCGAACTCAAGCGCATAATGTGCTCCCCGTTCAAACAAGTGAAAATGCAAAATCGAAATGGTTCCTCCTCATATCATGACTTTTAGCTTCAGGCCAGGATCACAGAGGTTTCCAGCTCAGCGCTTCATGTGATCATCTGCTCTTGACATGATGGAGGAAAGCTTTAAAATAGAATAACATAAGAACATAAACCTATGGTGTAGACTCTTTAAACAGAGGCTGGTGGTGCAGAGAGATTATTCTAAAGAATACCTGCCTGCAGGTTAGAATGAAAATGCCCTTCAACTCAGTGTTATAATTGTCTTCTTCTCTCTCAACATTTAGAGCTTAAAGTAATGGCTCTGGCGAATATTTACATTTGGCTTTTTTTTTTAAATCTTTTAGTGCCTTTGCCTCTACAGAAACTCCTAAATGTTCAACACTGTTCTACAATCCTGCAATCAGAGTCTATGTTCGACTGAATTCTCCTTTGTTTGGCTTACTGAATCAGATTTCATTATTTAATTTGGCTGATTTGTTTGAATCTGTGGATTGCGAGAGCTGGGTAAAACTTGCCAAATAATAGCAACCACCGCCTGCACAGGGATGCTAATGATGGCAGGCTGATTGTTCCTGGACTTGAATGGAGGTTTGAATGCTGAAAAGCGTAGGTGCTTCTTTAAATGAAGAGAAAAGATTTATAGATGATCACAAATTATGTAACAGCTCTTGATAACTGTGAACATAAAGGTGTAATTTCACATTGAACAGAGGTTTATTGCCTCGCCCATTAGCGCAGTTTAAGAATTGCATCCACTTTGCTCGCCATTGATCGAGGATAAGAATAATATTCTCCTCTCTTCCTATTTTTCTTATCTTGCTCTCACTTCTCACTCTGTCTCCTTTTAGTGCTACATTCATTCACAGATTCTAATGTTGAGTTTTAAGATGAATGAAGTCAAGTGTCTGTTAGTTTTACTAGCAAGCCCTCAGAACTGACATGGAGGGCTGAACAGTGTGTGTGCGTGCGTGCGCGCGCGCGCGTGTGTGTGTGTGTGAGAATCAGTCCTCTGAAGTCTCTCCACTAGTCTCTCGCTGAAGAAATCACACATGCCTGTGGATCCACGCGCACACACACACCATGCTCACATATGCTGGGAACGACACAGCTGAGAGGGAGTGTGGCATAGTGAAGGGATCTGGAGCAGGAGGCTGGCAATTGTTTGCTCTCCTCATCTTTGACCTTACTTGACCTCGGAGAACGCGGAGGCTGTTGGATCACAGGCGGCCGCAGCTTTAAAGGCTCAGTTTTCCCCGTGCTCTGATGCTTTTAATGCCCATTGTTTGATACAAAAAGTAGGGCCTTCTGGTTTGAAACGGTACATAATGGATGCGATCTGGAAGTATAGCACCTTCTTAGACATTGAGATGACCCTGATGTTAGCAGGAGTGTTGAGTTAGTTCATGTTAAAGAATATTATTTGTTATTATTTGAGGAAGCTGTAATAAAAAAACTAACACATTTATCTATTTAACTTTTTGTTTTACATTTATGAAGTGTTTGGACTCATAATGCAAAACAGTGGAATACAGTTAAATGCTTTGAACATCAGTTTCATTAGCCATATATATCAATATTCTACCTACTCTAAAGTCATAGTTTCAAATTATTCATTTATTTATATAGGCTGAATATTCAGTGCAGGGTCAGTTTTGCTAGGGAGATAGTGTTTTCTTTAGGTTAAGGTTTTACAGCTTTCCATGCCAGTGACGCTCTCTGTTCTCATTTCTAATAAATCCCACTGGGTGAAGTGTGTTTGAGTTACAGAAGGCCCTGGACCTCTGTGGAGTTTTTAATGCATCATTTTCCTTTACGAAAAGACCCGGGGCTGTTGGAGCGTCTCTGGGTGATTTGCAGAGAGCAGCTGAGAATGGCAACGAACACACTTGCTGGCACTCGCTTTCTCTCTCTCTCTCTCTCTCTCTCTCTCTCTCTCTCACTCACACTCACACACACACACACACACCCTCAGACATTCACTCATGTATGTATGTGCCTACACATGTATGCATGCATGGGTCTATGGATAGGGGTTGCAAGGAATGGGTTTTTTTTTTTTCGATTGTTGATAAATCTGACAATTTTCTAATTAATTGTTTAGTCGCTAAGGTGTCAGACAATTTACATTTGCATTTGTCCTTGTTAAACAGCTTTTGTCAAAAATGTTGTCAGATAATTTTCTGAGTAATTGACTAATTGTTTCAGCACTACTGCAGATGCACAAGTTAAACGCAAGTGCTCGCTCACAGAGATGGAGAAAACTTGGCAGATAAAGGTACTGATAACATTTTTTAGTTATTAATGAAGCAGATTGGGGCGTTAATGTGAACCAGATCTAGATACTGATTAGAGATTAAACAGATTTAATTGGCTGATATTTGATAGCTTTGTTGGACACAATTCAATTCAAATTAGATTACACTTCTGCTAATAAGATGGAATTCATGCAGTGCGGACGCTCAGATCGTGTGCTGGAACACATATAAAACATGCATCCACATAATCTCTGGGTTTTAGTGAAAGTGATTAGTGTAAGCAGACAGACAGAGAAAGACTGATGAGAAGACTGTGTCGATTGAACAGTAGATAGTCGTTATTATGTTTCCGGTATGTAATAAGTAAGCAATACAAGTGTCCAGATATAAGAGAGTAATGGACGAGGAACAGGCAAAGAACATCCTCCAGCAAGGCAATTATTTTCTGTATCAGGACATCTCAAATTGCATTATCGTGGTTGGTGAAATGGCTTTCAGTATGTGGTATCTGGATTTGTATCTATCTATAGTGTGCGTGCTGGATTTTTCATAGAAACTCGCAACTACAGAATGTTTAAATGAGATTCAGGGCTGGTTTGCATCTTGCATTCACACATGAAGTCTTGGAAGAAATCCCAACAGCTATGCTGGCAATTACAAGCCTGCGAGTGACTTCATACTCTAAAAAAAGGGGCTTTGGGGTGAGGAGTGGGAGGTACGGGTGGTAAGAGGGGGAGGGGAGTGTGAAACATGGAAGGAGGGAAGAAAGAAAGAGAAGAAGGAGAGTGAACGCGCAGCACTTTGTAACAGGCTATCACAGGCTAATTTCCCATGAGCATCTCTAAGAGAAACGTGCCTGGTGTCTCTCATGGGAGTGTTTACACTCACACCTTCACACACTTCCAGACACTGAAAGCGAGTCCTTTTCTGTTTCCTATTTTTTCTGTTGTTTGAAAGCAGTTGCAAGGGCAAGGCTGCACTCAAAAGGTGTGCACGTGCACACATCAGTAAAAAGAGGTGTGAGAGTGTGTGTTGATGTGCGTGTGTATAGTTTATTGCAAAGTCCCAGCTAGCAGTAAAAGCTCCATCTGCATCACCATGACAACAGCCCGATAACAACAGGGAGACAACACCCATCTCAACCCTCCCAACCCCCATCAGCTGTGTGTGCGCAAGAGTGCGTATGTGTGTGTGCATGCTTGATTACTTGCATATTTGATTGTGTGCATTTGAGCGAAATTCCAGTGTGTGTGTGTGTGTGTGTGTGTGTGTGTGTGTGTGTGTGTGTGTGTGTGTGTGTGTGTGTGTGTGTGTGTGTGTCACAGAGAGAGCGTCCATTAGGGAGCACCCCAGCAGGTACTGTCTGTGTCTCTGAATGATGGACACGGCCCTAATAGCTCTGCCTGTATGCCTCAGTGGGGAGTGGTCACACACACTCACACACATGCACGCACACACACACACACGCACACGCTCCACTGCTGCCTCTGTATGAATGGAATTGATACCTCAGCGGTGCTCTCTTACTGTCTGCCTCAGCCAGCCAATTGTTCAGCTTGCTGCTCAACCTCCAGGAAGAGATGACATCATTGCTGGCCAATGGCAGCACAGCTCTGGGGCAGTGCTTCTTTCTGACGGTCTGCATGTTCAGGGGTGATGAGGAAGGTTGTGTGTGTGTGTGTGTGTGTGTGTGTGTGTGTACGCGTGCTGATAATAGGGAGATAAAACTGATTGATATGCATCTGTGGTCTACCTATGGGATCAAACTGTTCCTCATTTCCATCTCATCATGTAGGGTCACATGATGATTTTTTTTTCTTCCTTCCCTTCCTCCCTTCTCTCTTTTTTCTCCCATCTTTCTCCCACTATAACTTTTTTTGCCTCATTTACTCTCTTTTCTTCCTTGTTTCCTTTCCTCTTCCATCTTTCCTATCTCTGTTTTATTGTCTGTTTATGTCTCACCCCTCTTTTTATTTCTGCCCTCTTCACTTGCATCTTCAGCTGCATCATCATCATGTCTTCCTATGCATGTGGTGTGTTTGTGTGTCCAAGCTTCAAGGCCAGTCAATAGGTCATTGTTTGTACTGTGACTAGGCAAAATTTATGTGTGTGTGTGTGTGTGTGTGTATGTGTGTGTACTGACACAGCAAGGAGTAGGATGTCACAGTGACCGAGCTCCAGATAAACTTGTTTGTGATACACTTCTTTACTGTGACCTTCCATCTAAAGTGAGTGTTTGCGTCAGAATAATTGTGTTCTTGTGTTCTGGGTTCTTTTTTTTTCTTCTTTTTTTTTTGCATGTGATGTGGCTGTAAAATGCATTATAAAATACTTTATATACAATTTCTGTAAATGTGTGTTAACTAGCTTTTCCCCCTGCTTTCAATCTTTGTGCTAAGCTAAGCTAACCTCGTCCTGGCTCTATCTTCATATTGAACGGACAGATACAGCACATTTTGGGACACAGTATGCGACGTCCTTATACTCTTAGAAAGCGAGAAGTTTTCCCACCAACAGTAGATGCAGAGAGAGTCCCGTTTCCAGGGCAGTGACTCCTGATTTGATCCCATTTGAGTTTTCTTTAAAGCTTAAAGTTGAGCCCAATCCCTTAAAATATACAATTAAATTGAATTTGTGTATAATAATAAAAAACATCAAAAGCAGTGGTTGTGTTTGTCTGAAAGTGTCCGTTTTTGTATTTACATCCTATTTCTTGGCTGTGTTTCGGCCAGCAAAGCTGATTAATCCTCTGCTGTCAGTCATTGATTAATTAATTAGATGCTGTGTCACCATATGTGTGTGTATCCATGGTAACAAGGCTACAGCTTTGGCCACAGCCTTTATTGAGGTTAAATATAAGTAGCATTAAAAGCATATCATGTATAAGTATAAAAGGAAAAGATGTCCATAATGTAAAGTTTTTAATAAAGTCGAATTATAAGCCACAATCTGCACTGTTATTTGGTTTTTATCTAAACAATGACTGTCCGTCACTTGGCCAAATACAGGAAGAGGGCATATAAATTGCTTTCTGTTAGAGCATTCCTTTTTATATTTTCATTTTAACCAACCAAGGCCCTCTTCTCCATCCTCACCAACCCCCACCTCTCAATTTGCCTCTCTGCTGCCTGTCCTTCAACTGCTGCTTCCTCCCTTTTTGTCCCTTTCCCGTTTAACTGCATTGGAGAAATGCATTGTGGGTTCATGGTTTTCCCTTCACACCTGTCACTGTCAAGATAGATGGTGCTAGTAAGGATGGTAATGGTACTGGCTTGCGGTTAAATGGCAAGTAAGGAATGGATGGGTGTGAGTGTGTGTGTGTGTGTGTGCGTGCATCAGTGTATAAATCTGATTGGTTGCTATATATGTTTAAATTCATTCACGCATGTTGCACCTAGACATGTCAGTGTGTGTGTTTGTGTGTGTGTGTGTGCACAAAACAGGCACACACAACAGAGGAAGGTTAGTATTGATGAGTCCTTAGACCTTCCATCCGTCAGCGTGATGACCTTTTACCCCAAAAAGCCTGCAAATTAGCCATTACTGGTTCAACCCAGAGGATGGAAGAGAGGATGACACAGCCCTTAGGGGTTAGTGTGTGTGTGTGTGTGTGTGTGTGTGTGTGTGTGAGTGAGTGAGTGGTTGTAGTGTTTTTCTAAAAAAGAATTGCGACCAAGCTGGACAAAGGTGTATGTTACTATTAGCAGACTCTGATTTAACATACCATAATTAACATATTTGTCATGATGACGAGGTCTGTTAAAATAACACTTTTCCAGTTTGCTGACGCTCACGATTCTCCTAACCCTCTGCCCCACCAATCACAAGCCTCTTCCCTGAGCTGCCAAAATGAAAGGTTAGATCTGTATTTCCAGCCAAGTGAATAAAGTGCCCAGAGCATCTTTCAGCTGTCCCAGCTGGTCCTGGTTGTCATAGACACTAACAGCCCCTGTTTCAGTTAAAGACAAAAGGAGCATATTCTTAACTGCGAGTGAAATGGGGCAAAAATCAGAGAAGACCAATCAAAATTGAAGCTTTAACATATAATTATTGATATTTTATATGTACCTGATCTCAGAATAATAGCAACAAATGATTAAATGATGAAGATAGAGCTGATGTCCTATGAATAGAGCAGACACTAAGACAGTATGTGCTCACATTAAAGACAAATATAAGTTATTTCAAATTAAAAGTAACACATTCCCTGCAGTGTGACATATAAACTTAGAAAATGTTACCTGACACAAGCCTATATAGTAGCTTTCCTTCTATTTAACTATTCTGAGCTTAATGTGTTCATTGTAATGTATAGATATGCCCTTTGTAGACTGGGTTGTCAAAGTAACAAAATTAGTAATTCACCTGAAACTGGTCTACAATCCCACCTGAGAGTGTGTATAATACTACTGTGTATTTATACAGCATTTATATTTCCTTCTCTCTCCTCTGCCTCCTAATGCATCGCTTCTCTCTCTCACTTCTGTCTCTCTGTCTGTTTCGCTGATGGAACAAGGTGATGCTCTCGCTGTTTGTTTTACGTCAACACACATTCACGCACACAAACTACACACCCATGCCGACAGACCGGCTGAGTGGATTGGTGAGGGAAAGTGCACAGAGAGGGGAAGGATATGATGTGTGGTTGAGAGATGGCAGGTTAGAGCAGGAGGAGGGAGGGAGGGAGGGAGGGAGAGATGAATTGACAGTGGAGAGATGGAAGGAGCGACTGAGATTATTGACTTAGAAGAGATGGGATGAAGGAGAATTTCAAAGGAGTGGAGGAATAAAGGAATGAAAGAGGAGAAAGACAAAAAGGTAATGGAGTGAGCTGGCAGGATAATGAAGTACATATTAAGAGAGAGAGTCAGAGATGAGATGGACAGATCAGCCATGATGCTGGTTAGAAAGGGGAAATGAGACAACTGACCTCCCTCCACTTATTTATCTCCGTCTTTCTCAGCTTCACCTGGTAAACAGGTACATATGAGAAGGAGAATGAGGAGGCGTACGAGGAAAAACAGGAAGGAAGGAGGAAGATAAGAGGAATAAATATTCAAATAAAAGAGCACAAAAAGCTAAGAAGTGCAGCGAAAGTCTGCAGTATTTGCCTTAAACATGTAAGGTGGAGAAAGTGAAAAGTGGTGGAAAATAAAGCAGCGAAGTGGAGGAAAGCCATGTGATGAGTCAGACGTGTGTGTACATCGAAGCGGTCTATAAATTGCACCGAGGTGAGGGAGAAGTGAAGTATGAGAGGTGCAGGAAAGCAGGCGGAAATGCAGTGAGTGAACAGCAAAGCCTGGATTCTCTTTGATTACTGAGCTTTAGCCAGCCAGGAAAGATGGACAGGGTCGGTTCAGCTGCGCCAGACTGGGTTAATAAACATCTTGAAAGAGAATTGTTTTGAAACCGTTTCTGCGTGATCCAGATTATAACAGTGTCAGGGATTTATTCTGCAGCATTGCTAAGTGTGCCGCTAGTAAAGTAGGATGGCTATTTTATTATAAGTCTCATTGGTCAGACAACAGATCTCCAGCTTAGTTGTTTGGTCACATGATGAGCGAACTGTCAAACTTGTCACACTGTTAGCAACCTTTTTGTTTTTGTTTTTTTACAAAAACACAATGACAGCACCCTTACTAAATGCAGATGCAAAGCCAGAAACACTGTGTTCAACATTAGTTAATATCCTCTGAGTACCCCATGCAAGTTGGCAGAAGTGTGTGTGCCTCCACCAGAGTTTGAGTAACCCTCTATGGTTCAGTTTTTGTGTTTTAGTGTGACAATTAAAAATTGTTGGCCAAAGTGTCCTGAAGAAAATATGGCAAATGAATTAATAAATTGCCTATTTTAAAGGTACCATGTGGAGTTTTTGACCACTAGTAGTGCTATAGAGCAGTGTTTCAAGAGTGGGTCCCTGTTTGTCAGTATCTTGTGCACACAGTCCTGCCAATGGCTTCACAGTATTCCACTGATTGACAGTTCGTGGCAAGGAATGTAGCAATGCACCAAAAAAGGCAAAGTCTGCTAGTAACCAAACATAGATGCTAACAATGTAGGTTTCAAATTCTTCCAAATATCTGTTGTGCAAAGGTTTTATGAGGCAGAAAATGCATTCAACATGTCCGTTAGGCCTCAAGGATACACACAACGCATTTTGGTGAGAAATAGTGACCATAAACATGACTTTGTTTGTTCACAGAAAAACTCCACAGGGTACCTTTAAGTCATATTATGTGCAGGTTTTATCTTGAGCTTGTAAGTTCATTCTTGATCTTGGAAACAGTTTGGCAAAAACAATCTTAAAAAGTAACTTTAAATTGAAACCTCACCTCAAATCAGTTGAGTGTGGTTAAAAGTGTGCTCTGTTGCACCTGTAACCACACCCAACAGTGATGTCACAGTGTACTGACACACCCTGGAGTACACTTCTACATCACTGCAGCAAGGTGAAAAGTTAAGCCCCTGTTTGCTCAGTCAGGTTTTATCTTATCTATTCTGTAAATTTCAACTTACATGTGATGTTGTTGATTAGTTCAGGACATTTTCATTGTATGTTTCTTATGTTACACTCCTGTTGTTCAACACAGAAAGCAAACTACACAGCACAACATGATGTGCTGTGTAGTGACGGTGACGGTGAATTAGCCATTAGCCATTATGTCATAGATTGCACATTCATTTAAGTCAGACTGCTGCTAAGTCCTTTATTCTTCTTTTTGGAAGTTCTTGTGAGGAGTGATGCTACAAAGCTGAGAGCTGGAAACATGACTACTAAACTGCTGTACTTGTCCTAAATCCTTGCAGCCATGTTGGCAGAAACCCAGGTCACCACACACTGTAATGTGTGTAAATTTAAAGCATGAGTCATTGTAAGAAAATAGCAAAAAGCTGTACTGTATGATTTAGTGGGCTGCTGAGGTATTTGTTTACTCTGGTGTGGCTCCATGACTTTGTTTTCAGCTATTATTGTGGTTGTCCTATCAGATTTTGATTAATTTGGATTGAGTTCAGATTTCGGCAGTGAATTCTTGGCACTAAAGTTCATCTGAAGGGTTTAGTGGTATTTTATCTTCATTCATTGTTTTGTCTGTCTTTAATAGACTGTCTTTAAATGAAAGCTGAATCCTAAATTGGTATTGTAAGTCTCGTGGTCTTCAGTCAGGGGTGCTCGACCAACCAATAGCAAAACTGATGACTGAAGTATAGGAAAATGTCTCACACAAACACACAATCATACACACAATGGGATACCATGATAACTGCTCCAAACCAGCCATGTTTTCCTCTTCAGTACACCCCACTGCACATGACAGAGCAGAGCACACATGGGGCACATTAACCTCTCTCTGTCACTCACACATACACACACACACTCACACACACACACACACTCACACACCCATACATTTTTCCCTCAGGGAAACACCAGCTGGGGCATGCAGAGTATGGTGTTACCATGGCAACAGCATCTATAGGTGTGGCATTGCTGAGTCGACAGTAAGGGAGTGGGGTGTGAATATGTGTGCTTGTGAGGGCATGTTATGTGTGTGTGTGTGTGTGTGTGTGGCATCTTGTGTTTATTCTGGATAATGATTTTGTTTTGTGGATATCTTTCCATCCCTTCATTACTGCAAGAGTAATGAAAAGGAGTCTTTCCATATTACAAACAGACAGATAACAGACGTCTGCAGTCAACCACTGCAATACCATACTTTCCTTGTCTCTCTCCGCCGCATGCACAACAAAGTTTCTGTTGTTTTCTAGGGCTTCTTAAAGCTGTTGGCACAGTATGTGAATATTTATTGGTGAAATCAACTAAAAAGAGCCTGTAACACTTCTAAAAACCTGGCATCATGTCATTGCATTGCTGTTTCCTGCCTAATGTCCATTTGTTTCTATGTCCAGTGAAAACCATGTATGTCCAAACTTGGTGATTTTTAAATTCTGAGATAAACTGAACGTTTAAGTGTTCCTTTATGGTCTCATATCTGAAAACAGGTCTGATTTTCCCAGCTTATGAAAAATTGACTTTTTGGAGATACATCATTTTCACAGGATAGCTCCTGAAGATTAAGCAAGAAGATTAAGGAGAGTCAACCATGTCAACATTTATTAAAACATTAAAATTTGTTTTCAGCCTTATTGTTATTTTCTTCATTAATACGCCAATATTTTCACATCAGTCAAGTAGAAAAAATGCAGTTTGCATTCAATTCTTTTTTACAATAGGTGCAATGCAATTTGAAATGCAGATAAACTTAAGCATGCATGACTACATAAGCAACATCAAAGTAAAAACATCTTTAGGTACTATATATTAGGAATTTAACACTCACCAACTGTCACCAGATTCATAGTAATTGTTGCTGAATCCTGATTTGTGCTCAGAAATACGTGACATCACATTTTTGCAACTGAGCTCCGCCCACTTTAAACCGGCGTGAAGAGCACTGAAAAAATTTTTTTTTTCCAGAAATCTGTCGTGTGAAATAACCAAAACTGTTCAAACTTCGTCAGAAAATCAAGTGCCTGTGTACGACCCCATCACTCACAGTCAGAAGCTGACTGAGAAAATGTGTTTTCAAGGCCTTTAAGCTGACCAGCTCAGATAAGACTGGACCCCTCAGTCATCTACACTCTGCACTCTAGTCATTGAGTCTGAGTCTGTGCAATAGAACTGTTCATGTGTATATATTACATTTGCGTGTGTATCCAATTTCAGCAGCGCAATGTGTGTGGCTACGTTGCTGTGTCATTAGCAGAAGTATTAAACTAATTTGAATTGAATTAGGTTCATGCAAGCTATCTAATTTCATCCAGAGAAACGTCTCTTAATTGAATCTGTGTAATCTCTAATCAGTGTCTGTATCGCACACTGGGTGACATCTACATCCAATCCGTTTCTTTAATAACTAAACAGGTTATCAGTACCTTTAGCTGAATGAAACTCTGTCATCTCTGTTTTTACCTGTGTGTACACTTGTCTTAACAGTGTGTGTGTGTGTACATATGTGTGTATACCTCTGTGTGTATCTTATGTAGTCTTACATGCTATTTTTGTCTTTCTGTTTGTTGTGTGTGTTTTATTTGTGGGAAAAGGGGGTTTGTGTTTGTGCGGATGCTTTGGGGAAATGGATGTTTACTCCCCTCACTCATCTGAGTGTGTGTGTGTGTGTGTGTGTGTGTGTGTAGAGAGAGAGAGAGAGAGATGGTGTAGCCTGTAGGCCCGTGTTGCAGAGAAACCATGGGTCAGGAGGCGAGGGAGAGACGTGCAGTTTGGAGTCGTACTTAACAGTCAAACATCATTAAAGTCTTCCCTGCTCCTCTGTGTGTGTGCATCAGCTTGTCATGTGTATTTAGAGTATCTGTGTGCGTATGTGATGGGGTTTCTCCATCTGTTCACGTTTGTGGGGTATAAAAAAAAAAGTTTTTATGTTTTGTTTCTTATGTTTCTTTTCTGTTTTCCCTCTCATTGTTGCCGACAGCGCTGTCATGTGCAGACACTCCGTATACGACATTTTTTTTAAAAGACCGAGATAAATGAGCCGGAAAAAGATACAATTCAATTCACAGGAGTGGTAGTATGGTGGATACATAATAATAATGATAATGATAATACACAAAATGATACTCACACATGCATACAGTCACATCCAGAGAGGACATTCAGCCCTTTAGGCAGCTGATTAGCACATACACGCTTGTGTTTCACTCTCAGTAATGGTCTTCTCATCAAAGTGCTGATAGATGTTGCTCACCAGGTTGATTAGAGAGAGGGAGAAGAGAGAAATAGAGAGCGGAAATGCTTTAGCTGGTCTTTGAGCCAGAAACAAAAAGCAGGAAAAAGGAGTGATTCACAGAGGATGAGACATTAAAATATGAATGGCAGAGTCAGACAGGGACACACAGAGAGAAAGATGGGTTTGGTCCATCGAGAGGAAAGCAGATACTTGCATTCATTTATTAAAAGAAATTTTTTAACTACAACTTGTGCTTTAATTTCATTGTTGCGGCCTTCATTCATATCCATTTTGACATGATTTTACTCACCAACGTTATTGATGATATCTAGGGACACAGTGGGAGGTCATAGCTCTACAACTGTGTTCAATAGATAAAGCATCACAAATGGTCAAACGTGTTTTATGTATGTTTTAGTCCACAGTTCAACTATATAACTTTAAGCAGGTGAGGGAACTTTAAAGGTTATTACCCAAACTGACTCTGCAGAGCTGCGTCTTGGTTCAGCCTGGTTTGACCTAATGTGCTGAGATGTACCAGAAGCTGTGGCTCACACAGAGCCACAGTGCAAAGGATGATTCTAACAGACATTTTGGGCGCATCCGCTTTTGTTTTTACTTCCACACAAGGGTGTTATTTCCACAGGGGATGGAAGGAACATGTCCCCCTCACTTTTCAAAATCCTGTTTATGTTCCCCCTCCCCACTGGATTTACTGGAGACTAAGAGTCTTGTTACTGTCCAGCAGCCATAATTCAGATGAGAGGAAGAGAGGAGTTGATAAAAATGTTGATATGCTCATCGAGGTCACTTTTAGTTGTCACAGCAATTAAGCTTTATGAGCAGAGGAGAGTTAATTGAGGACTTTCTTTTCCCCGGGGTTGTGTCTGTCAGGCTACACAGTCTACTGACCTATCCTCTGATTGGTGGAGGTTGTACTTGCAGCCCCAGAGGAGGACTACAGGTGCTACTCAGGACTGGAAAATACACCCCAAACTCCTCTGCACATGTATCAAGTAAAAGAAGGATTTTTTTACATTTGCATTCAATATTTTCCTAAAAGAGATGCTGTATTTGAACACCAATCAATGATGTTGAACATCAAAAAAAGTGTAGGAACAAAAGGGAGGAACGAGCATTTGTTTTTGCCACTGTCACAATATACAGAACGGGGTTAAGAGAAGGGAGGAGACAACCTGGGAAGACCTGGGAGAAGTGAGAAAAGAGAGAAAGCTCATGGAGATGGATGCAAAAATGTACAGCAGAAGGAGAGCGTAGTTTTTAGAAGCCATGCAGTGCATACTGTACTTCCTGCAGTCTCAGTGGGAGTGTAGCTGTATGTCATATCCTGTCCACCAGCTGTCACTCAATCCAGGGGGTCTCTTCTCTGACACCATACTGACTGACAGCTCACACCAGTGCTCTATATGTGTGTGTGTGTGTGTGTACAGTATATATTTCGGTAGTAGGATATATATCGGCATCCATCTGCCTCAAGGGGTGAATGTCCTGTGTGAGTACATGAGTATGTGTTTGTAGGAGACACTCATTCCTAACGACAGTAGAAGGTCACTGTTATCAGTCTCATATACTCTGTCTGTCTCTCCACCAGTCGTCTCTCTCTCTCTGTCTGAAGAGACTAGCTGGTTGTCTGATACTGTCTGATCTTATGAGACACCAGCACTGTTATTTTTATCAGTTTCTTTTTTTTTTTTTTTTTTTGGAATGCCTGGTGTATCCCATTTGTGAGAAATGCTAGTGCATAATGCCACACGAAACAGAGAGGAATCAATACTGCTATATATAAATAGGTCTTTATGTCAGGGTCTGGGACTACACTGTTAATACTTACAGTCAGAGCTTTGATTCTCATCCCAAACCAGTCTGGGGGAAACAGATTTTGGACAGTTCTGACCTAATTTAATTTCTCTCCATTCCCACAATGTGTTGTGCTCCACAGGCAGACAGCCCTGATCAATGAAAGACGGCTACTTACTAACTGCATTGTTCACCTTATAAGAGTAAGGTTATTCCAAAAAAGGGCTGAGGCAATGTTAGAGTTTGAAGCTTCCAGTTTTACTTTAAATCATCATCAGGAGCAAGAACATGTGTCAGGAAACAGCATCTAATAAATTCTATGTGTTTCAGCTGATTACTCAGCTGCATCAGTGAGGGAAACTCTCAACAAACCACTATGACCTGCAAGGCAGGTCACATGACTGACAGGGATAGCAAAGCTAACACTACTAGCTACCGCTGGCGAGCTAATCTGTTAGCATTCAAGCAGTTATTACTCTATCTAATATACCACACTGTCTGTGGGTTTGAAGATGTTGTTTTACGAGTTGTTATTTAAAAAAATTAATTATTGAAAAGGACATTTGTTGTCTTTTTAGTACAGGGGCATTGAGCTGTGTCCTCTTTATTATCTGACATAGACAGAACAGAGTGGGTGAAAGTCTTTTGAAGGGCAACTCACACATTAAAGAGGGCCAATTCTTTGAAATACAGAAATGAAAAATTAACATTATGTATTATTATTGAATTATTGAAGGGACCATTAATTGTGTTTTTCAAAATCTGATTGAATAGAAGTTACGTTTGTATGAATATTCATGAAGGGTATAATGTCATATTTTGGAAGGAGTTTGGCTCGTTCCAAGTCTTTAATTAGGTTTGGTTCTCTTATAATTTTTGAAAAAAAGGATTTGTGCTGACTTTTGAATCCAAAGTTGATATCTGACTCCATCATGTGATCACTGTGTAAGTGTGTGTGTGTGTGTGTGTGTGTGTGTGTGTGTGTGTGTATGAATGGGTGAATGACAGGTGAATTGAACTCTTTGTCTACTAAGGTAGAAAAGCGCAATATAAGTACAGTCCATTTACAATAACAAATGCTTTTTACGCCAACAAAAATCCCAGGGTATTAAGTCAGGGACATCGCCAACATGTTTTAATATGGTTCAGGTTTGTTAAACTGCAGGGCTTGACCTGAGCAGAATCTTACTTACATTGTAGGTGTAACAAACTAAAGACATATACCCCATTTTGCATCTCTCTTTACACTAATTCCGAATTTCTTTCACAGTATTTTTTAAACAGCTCTATCATTTAAAAAAGGGCAAGATTTGAACAGTCCAACTTGTGGTCCAAACACACGTGCAAACCACTCCCCAGTACATAACGTCTAAAAAAAATGGTTAGTTAGTGTTAAACCCAACATTGAGCTTTCTTTGTTACATCATTGCAGACACAGTTTCATTAGCTTTAATTCAATGCCATTCTCACCTTGCATAGAAAAAATAAAGGGTAAATATAAAAAGTCTAATGTTACCAGCACTTCCTCTAATGCTCATATCATTTTACATGTGTGTTAAAGACTGTTATACCCGTGTGAACCAGTGTGAATATAACAGTGGAAATCAGGCTGGAGGGCACAGAGGGATTACGACAGTCTGGAAAGGGATGATACTGGCCACGTACGTACACATAAACCCCTATAATGTGCCTGTGTGTGTGTGTGTAGGGGTGTGTAATAGGAGATAGGAGGATACAAGGGTCTTTATGCAATAATCCTGGTCTCTATCTCTCCAAAAGAGAGGAGACATATAGTTGAAGGGGGGGGCAGAGAGAGAAGGAGAAAGAGCAAGCAGATCAAGGGATAGAAAGGTTCTTCAAGAATTGGACCCCGGACCTTGATGTGTGTGTGTGTGTGTGTGTGTGACCAGGAGGTGGAATCCTCCCACCACCCAAACACAACCTCAATCCTCCCCCCACTGCCATCACCACGACCACTTGGGGCGTTACCATGACAACGGGGTTAGAGGCTAGCCCACGAGCTGAAAAAGAAAGAAGATGCATTCTGACATGAGCTCAGAATTGAGTGCTGCAGTCTGTTTAGAATACATTCCTCTCTTTTGTTGGTGCTTTTTTTTTCTCCACTTTGCATCCATGCTGGTAGATGCCAGAGACTTAATTTTCTTCCCTGCAGGTTTTTATACTTGTCAGCAATTATCTTCCATTTCATTTCTCATTCGTGTCTTCGCTCTCGGAGTTGTTTGTTTTTTAGTCGCATCCCTTTAAATTGCTCAAGGTACTTGGCTTTGTGCACCTTCCGCAAGAATTAGCAAACAAACCAGTTCAACCCCAAACAACAACATGCTGATTTGTGCCAGAGTTAACACTCTACCCCACTGTGTTGTGGATTGCAAATACCTTAACATCAAACACACGCAATGGTGAGATGGTTTCAGTTAGAAAGTGGTTACACTCACTTGAATCTTAATGACTACTGAGATTGTTTGTCCAATCAAATAATGCTCATTAACTGTATTTTAGAACTGCAAAGCCTGCACGCTTGCACAGAAAAGACAGTATCCAGCAAGTATGCAAACTAGACAAAGTAATAAACACATAAAATAACCAATTCAGCAGTAACACACACACACACAACGTGCTAAAAAAAAAAGGGGTGTGAGTGAGCATAATATATGTATAAATATGTGCATACATTTAGAATTTCTTCCCATTATCATCCCTTTCATTTATTTTTCTTTTAGCTGGTACATTTTCTCTCCTGCTGATGTTGAGTGATAGCAGGGTCAATTTTCACTCGGGGAGGGTGTGGTGATGTCATCAGACGAAACCGTCTAATTGGCCGCTGCGAGGAAAAGAGGCTCAAGTGCATATTGGTGTAAATTAGGTGATAGATCACACTGTGTTGTTATCTATAACTCATATTCACACATGCACACACCCCCTAACCACTGTAGCCTAGTCCCTGGCTCAACCCCATCCATTCAAACCATACAGCATACCCACCATTATAATGAATATATCTAAGCCCGTCTTTGTATCAACAGTGCTCTTATCTTTGGTAACCTGGTGTTACTCTCTCTCCAGCTCAGACCAAAAATAGAGCCCCATCCATTAATAGTGCCACCCATGTAGAACACACACATATGCACATGGATGAATGCACACCCACACACATCCTGCATATGCGCGCGCACACACACACACACACACACACACACACACACACACCAATCACGTTTCCTCTCTTCGCCCCCCTGGGGAAGCAAAGTCCTGCATCAGCTGCTAAATTGCCTAAACTCTCTCATCTGCTAATGGGCTACCTGTCTTCCTGCGTGTCTGCCTCTCTGTCTACATTAATGAGTTTCTGTTGTCTGTCTGTCTGCCCCTGTGCCTTCCTGAATGTCTGATGTCTTGTCTTTATGTATGCTGGTTGCTTTGTCTGTCTGTCTGTCTCTGGCTGTTTCTGCTACCTGTCTGCTTCTGTGCCTCTACTCTCTGTCTGCCTCTTGGTTCATAAATCTGTTGGTTTCTGTGTTTTGATCTCACATTCTTTGCCTCTCTGTATGACAGTTGTGTTGATGAATCCCCTCTCATGCTTATACTCTCGATATACACATCTTACAAATAGAAAATGACCATGTGCTTGTACGCTGCTACTAAACCCACGGGAAATATACAACAAACGATGAATAAGGGAGCCTGCGTATGTAACCAGGGTCTATCTACTCTTCATTATAGTTATTAAAACAGCAAATACATTTCTTATATCGCTGATAGTGATAACAGCCAATAGTCTCTGCGTTGTGTTTTGTGATGTTGATGGACTAACGGCTGACAGTTACAGTAGTTAACTCCAACGCTGAGACACAACGACTCCGATGTCGATTCACAGATGATTTATTGCTTACAAGCACTTCGAGATCTGGGGGATACAAGCCCGGTCTCAGTAAAACTATTCAGTATAAAAGAAAATCATAAACAAAGTAAACTTACAATACTAATGAATGACTTCTGTAGCCAATCTAAATAAACATTAACTGACAAATTATAGAGCCAACGGTCCAAGACTTCTTAAAAATTACACATCACACAAAGACACTACCGATACAGATAAATTAGTACACATAGATAATTACTCTGGATGTCAATTTAGTTACCGTCTCTCTCTCTGATAGGCTATACATTAATATTTACAGGTTTTCATTTAACAGTCAACCACTCACCTGGGGGATACAAGCCCGGTCTGACTTGTTCCCCCGGTGATGGACTTTATAACTGCATTGTTACTATGGATACTGTGTAGCTTAGTAATAAATATGGAATATAAAATAATCATCATAAAAATACGAAAATAACACATATGTACAACTTACGACTATCAAATAAAGGTAACATTACTGACAAAATTAAATTCTATATTACAAGATTTTGCTATTAGACGTAAGTAGAGTCACTGCTACTGTAGTTGATGAAAGATGGAAGACATCACTCTTCTTTGCACACCAACAGGCAAATGAACACAATGATATGTTGCTATGGCAACCAAGGACATACACCTAGTCATTGTACTTGTACTAGTAATATCATACTGGTCTTTGTAGATGTCTCCCATTGTACGCATTCCCTTTGTGTCTCCCCCACTTTTGTCACCACTCAACACATTTCTCCTGAATTGAATTTTTCTATTCTTTATTCTCACCTTTTCTGTGATCTCTACTTCATCTCTCCCCCTCTTTAAGAGGAGAGCGTGCCTGCCATTACAGCACACAGTCTCTGTAGTTGAGTTGAAGTCATGAGGGGAAGACATTTCCCAGCGAAACGGGCATGCAATATGTACAAATAGCACCGTAGAGGAATTTCTCTGCAATATTAACACGGGATGGATTTAGATTGATGGCTACTAGTGTGTGTGTGTAGGACGCATACTTTCTGTTTCCCTCATACAGTATGTTAGAATACAATAAAGTGGATGTTTTCTGCATCTTTCTCTGTCCCTGTCAAATCACTTTTTCTCCACCGCTCCTTGATTGTCTGTCCATTTTCCTCTCCCTCTTTCAATATGTCCCCTCGGATGTCAGCCTATTTCATGAACCGTATCATAAATAGAGCCCCACTGACATTTCAATTTGCCCCATAACCCCTCATACACACACACACATACACACATACACACCAAGTTCTTTGTTGAGCATCAGTTCAGTGGCAGGCCTCTCCTGGGTTTCCACGGAGACAAGGAAAAGCAATAACTGCACACTTGACCCCTCTGCTCTTTTATTGGCCTCTTCTCCCCTTCACACACACACACACACACACACACTCACACACACACACCTCAAATCTAATCTGGGAGAGAGACTCCATGCTGATATTCCTCCATCTTCCCCTGAGGATTGGAGAAGGAGAGAGGAGCAGGGAGAAGAGGAAGTTAATAATTTCATCTTGCAGTGACCTGGAGACGATAAGATCGATTGTTTGGCTCTTGTAGTCTCCTCATATCACAAACACACACACACACACACACACACATAATCACACGCACTCATGCGGGAAGGCGGAAACACACTCTACACATACAGATCATCACAGTTTGCCATCCTCGCTCGCACTCTCTTACACCGTCTCTGCCTCTCTCTCTGTCTGTCATACATATTCAGAAAGCCTGACAACTTACTGAAACTTTATGATTGTGAGGGATGATGAGAGGAACTGTGGGCAAGAGGGAAAAGAAAAAAACATTGGGCCAGGGAGAGGGAGGGAGAGAGATTGAAGGAAAATATTAGGAGGAACGACAGGCCAGCCTTAGCGACAAGGCTGTTTACTGTTTATTTTGGTCTCCAGTCTCATTTCTCTTCATATTGGCAGAGTCGAGATGATTTCCTTCTCGCTGTTTATTCCTGTGTGGATTTCTTGTGTTGCGTGGTTAGTTGTGTAAGAGTTTGTGTTTGTGTATGTGTGTGTGTGTGTGTGTGTGCTCGCGCATGTGTATATTAGTGCGTTCTCTGTTTGCCTCATAAGATCATCTATCTGAACTCAATCTTTCCACAATCAGCGGTTGTTATGGTGCCTTCACGTAACGTCGAGGTCCCAGTGCGGGATATCCTATTTTCTTTTTATACAAATAGTTCATGAGTGGATCAGATACTTGAGCACATACTGTCTTCAGGAGCGTGCCTAATGAATCATGAATCATGCATGTTATGTGGATAAATACAAGGTAAATCAAGCACTTCAAACTTTCTCTCTGAGTTTGATTGTGGATTCAACCAATCCAGGTGTCAATATCACCTAAGAAGCTTGACTTGTGCTCTTTATCATTCTCTCAGACACACACAGCTCAAGAGTGTGTTTGAATAACCATGAAAATATTCAGTGGAATTTATTTTCATGTTTTGCATCCCAGCTTTCCCCCATCTGCCGTTCTTTGTGCAAACAGAAATGTGAAGCTTTGAAATCTGAAATATGATTCGTTTGTTTGTGTGTGGAGTGTATGAATGTGTGTTTGTGTGTATTTGGCATTATTGCAATCCATCCTGAGTGACCACACTCGAAAGCTGAAGCTTGGTCTTCACAGTACGTGAGATACAATAAGAGCTTACTCATAATGAGTTTTCCCTCTTACTAATCAGGTCAGGGTCGATTGGATTGTTGTTTGTGTGTGTGTGTGTGTGCCTGAGTGAGTGTGTGCATGCTTGTGTGGAAGGCAGCACACAGTGTTGCTTCCCTGCAGTGTTGCCTTCTGTAACACAGGTGTGTGTTTTTGTGCATGTCTGTGTGTATTTGTGTAAAAGACGCTCTGCTGTATCTAGGAACCACACACCCATATTACATTATTATAATACATGATTTTCATTTTCATGCTCTAAAAGTATTTTTTTCTGCATCTTTTTGTATTGTAAATTCTAAATTATGTAGTTCTAAATATATGTATGTACTCAAATCCCTCTTAAAAATGAGATCCAAATCTCTTTGGGATTTACCTGAATAAATAAAAGTTATATATACACTGTGCATCTAATCTATGGTCCATTTCTGTGCGAATACATTGCATGAGCTACGTGCGATGAGCCCCTTGTGTAAACTCACTCCCGCTGATGCCTTGTTTCCCTCTCGTGTTTGTTCCACGCAGTTCTCCAAGGAGAAGTACCTGCTGGAGTCTCCACCTGAGAAACTTCGTAAGGAGCTGGAGGAGGAGCTAAAACTGAGCGCTGCTGACATCAGGAGCCATGGCTGGTACCATGGACACATACCCAGAGAGGTAAACACACACTGTGAAGTGCACTGTAGAAGCTGTATACAGTACATCCAGTTAGTCGTGACACTGGAAGTCCTGAATGGATGTTTGAGAACAGACGGTTTCACACATACTTTCCAAGGCAATAAACCCTTGAGGTAATTTACCAGCACATACACAGGTACACGTGAACTTTCCCAGTAGCCCTTTGTAGCCATTGTATATTAGGGTTTAAACGATTAGTAGATTAATTTATTAGTTGATCGATACAAAATTAATCAGCAAACGAATCGTTTTGCATTTGCTGCTTTTCTTTGTTTCATACCACTGTAAACTGAATTTCTTTGGGTTTTGGACCGCTGGTCGGACAAAACAAGACATTTGAAGACATCACCATGAACTCTAGGAAATAATATTGAGCATTCTTCACTATCTTCTGACATAATGAAAATAATTGTTAGTTGCAGCCACAATGTATATAAACATCTTAATTTCAAGGAATGTTTCAGCTTAACAACTGTGCGCTGTTCTGTTTTATGTCATAGTAAACTGAATATTTGGGGTTTTGGACAGAACAATGAATTGATTAATTGAAAGAAATATCTACAGATGAGTCGAAAATGAAAACAATGCAGCCCTAGCTTTACATTGCGTTTTGATTAAATCAAATAAAGTCTAATGTGTTTCAACACACTGAACTTTCATACTTAAAAACGCATACAAACATTTCATACTAGCAGGTGATCAGTTTTTAAAACTTTAGTTATCAAGAAACCCACTAAGATATGAATAAAAAGCTTCAAGTTAATCTTCATGTGACAGCCTCTCAGTCTCTGTGGCAGTAAGATAAATTATGAATAAATAAATAAATAAATTCTGAAAAAGATGTATTGCTGCTGTGGTTTGTATTTCAATTCCCCACAATTAATTGAGATAAAAGCACAAACATAATAATATTTGTGTGTGTGTGTTGATGTGGTTGTCAACCAATAGTATTAGTTGAGCGATTACTTGGCCAAAGTGTCTGGCTTTGATAGCACAGTTTAAATGCTTTACACACAGAATGACACTGATTAATGAATCCCATCATCTGTCACAGCTCAGTAGAAACTGCTTTAGCGTTCAGAAGGAGGGGAAATTCTGCCAAACAGACAGCTGCGCGTGCTGCTGATGTACGCAATTGCATTTCACAGCTGGTGACTACGACACAGATACACAGAGACACACAACAACAGACCTGCACTCACCCACCCACCCCCACACACCCACCCACACACACACTGCATGCACATGTGGAGGGTACTTGTTCGTAGATGCAGCCTCTGTCTCTTGATCAACCTCTGTCTCTCACACACACACACATAAACACAGATACAGATTCAAATCAGCCATCTGTGAGTCTTTCCTCTTTTAATCTACATAAAATATTAATGTATTCATGGATTTGCCCCAGTGTAAACTTGGGGAAACCCTGAGCCCCCTGGTTACCAAAACAATACTTAGTGACTTGATTTCACACACACCCTGTGTGTGGTAGCTACTGTACATTAGCTTCCCTAAATCCTACTGTATCCTTCCTTCCTGCTTCTTCCTTCAGTTCAGTTCTTCCTCCCTTTAAAGTGAAGATGTACACAAGTCATGGACGTGTGTATGAACCAAGTCACATTATTTTATATATTTTGTTCTTAAATGCAGTGAGGGATCAGATAAAAAAAAAAGCTACAAAAACACGCCTCAATATGATTATGTTTAGAAATGGGAGAGATAAGAGGATCCTGCACTTGGTTTGAGCTTTTGATCTGTGTATATACTGCCTCCTGCTGGTCTGTGACACCCTGGGACTACTGTTTACCTTGTGCTGTGCTGCATTGCATATTTCATGCCTTGTTTCCTGTGTTGAGTGAATTTAAAGCTTCACACCTCCAGCCTTCATCAGCAGCGCCTCTTTGCAGGTAGTTTTAAAGGGAATACTGCTCAGTTTGAAATATGTTTCTCTTTTGCTACACGGCTACTAGACCAGTGTTTGTGATCTCTTCTGACAGAAACCAGAGACACATCTGCAGTGTTTTGGTATCAGCAAGATGTACAGCCTGAAGCGGTTCCATTGACCATGAATGTGGAGATTGCTTTTCTTGATTGCTTGTTTTGTCAATAAATACAGAATAACTCTCATTTTTACAACAGCGCTGAGCTGGATAAAATGTATCCTCAGAAAGTCATTGCGGCCATTGTCGCTGACATTTTATCCATCATTGCCAATTCAAACTGTGCATAGCAGAGACAGTTTGGCAGTGAGAGAGATAGTTGTTTGTTCAGGAACACAAACTGTCCTAAGGCTTTGTTATAAATAATCACGATTCTCTAAATTCAATTATTCAACAGTCAGAGTGTCAGAACCAAAATATTTACACTCATGCTGGAGCTCAGTTTGCTTCCAGCTTTTAAGGATTGGAACATTTTGTCCCGTTTTACCAACTTAAAAGCATATGCATTATGTTCTCTGTCTAGGTGTCAGAGACTCTGGTTCTACGTAATGGAGATTTCCTCGTGCGCGACTCTCTGACCAGTGTGGGCGACTACGTACTGACCTGTCGATGGGATAATGAGGTGCTGCACTTCAAGATCAGCAAAGTCCTGGTCAAATCCAATGAGACCAAGGTACGTATTAAAGCTTTTACTGGCTGTCTGTTTCAGCACTCATCACTTCTTACCAAAAATATTTTGATACGCTTATAGTATGTGACGCCTTTTGCTTTGTTAAATTTGGTCTCATATGTTTTTATTCAGTGATTTTAACTTTTAAATCTTGTGGTGCTTTTGCATTTATGTATATTCTATAAGCATAAAAGACAGTGGACATCAATCTGATGTTCATCCACTCTTTCTAGTTTATTTAATGGCAAAAGATCAAACAATCAAACCTTCATCATTCAGAAAGTCACTCAGTCCTTTTCTGGGTGGGAGCAGTAAGATGACAGGAAGAGAGAACGATGGCTCTGTTCCATTTAGGTGTCACAGTGCTTTGCCAGTGGGTCAACCTGCACCACCAGTGCCCTGGCATTAGAACCACCTAAATGGAATCCAGCCATTATTAATGTTTTTAATCACACCTGTGTTTGACCTGTCAAAATGTTCACTGTGTGAAGGGTGTACTGAGTCTTGACTACAGATAGACATGATAGACAGTGTTGCCCATAGCCTCGTCTTCTCATCTCACTTCAGATCAGCACCACACCTGAATAGTGGGCATTTCTAACATTATTATTTGGCAAGTCGAGATCCATCCTCCATCTTAAGAGGCCTATTTTCTCTTGTTGCCCCTAATGATGGAACACACGCAGGTGTGCCTCGTTGACCAGCTGTGCCCGTGTCTGCCTCCAAACCTCAATTCCCACCCTGCTTGCTGATTTCTGTTTCATTTTATTATGCACAAAGCTTATTAGATCATTCTGCACTGTGTAAACTGCTTTAAAGCACTGTAGAAATAATAGAATATAAGAGGAACAGCAGTATGATGGGAAAGAAATCAACTCTCTGGTTACAAAGCATTGGAGGCTGATATTTGAATGATTTTGGTGCAAGAGAGAACACAGATTTTCTCACTTCAGTGAAAATCCTGCAGCTCCACTCCCTTCAACTTGTTCAGCTAATTACAGCAGGTATGCAAAAAGAAATCGCACAGATGTTATATTAAACTTTATATCCTCTCCATCTTCAGGTGCAGTATGTGTTGGAGTCTGACAGTTTCGACTCGGTCCAGGAGCTTGTGCGGTTTTACGTGGGCCAGCGCAAGCCAGTCTCCCAGTCCAGCGGCGTCCACATCTACTGTCCAGTCAGCAGGACTCTCCCTCTGCGCTACCTGGAGGCCACCTTCGCTCTGGCCAACAGCAAGCAAGGCTCCGCCTACTCGCCGTCCAGTCAGAGGGGAGCGTACATCAAGAGGCGGAGCGTCACCATGACTGATGGGCTGACGACTGAGAAGATGATACCTCACAGGTGAGCCAGGAGGAAGAGGAGTGGAGTGAGCATCCAATAATAAAGCCCTAACAATTCCTTTTTGCAGTATTCATCATATTTGCCATTGTTTCATTCTTGCTTTATGTTATATACATGATCAGTGACTCAGACAGTCCCAGTCCAGTTAAGACGCCAGTGGCACCACCAGAACCAGAACCAGAGCCGGAACCTGTGCCTAACTGCAGGTTGTGTGTGTGTGTGTGACACTAGTGTTGTGTTTGAGCACTGAACTAGTGCACTTACCTCCCACATTCCTGCGGTCCCCTCACTTCACAGACACCATTAGCACCTCCCTTTAGTAATGAGCATCAAGTCCCGTTAGTGTCCTCAGGGTGAAGTTGCAAAATGACTTGTTCACTTGGCCACTTCTGCACCAGATCACTCAAGTTTCAAACAGAACAAGGCTGTTTGAAACTTGAATCTACAAAGAAGGGGCAGACAGATATGTTGTGCACAGTGGAAATAAGGTTTAGCCTCATAGGGAGTATGGGAAGGAGTTGAGCAAGCTTTTAAAGAATGGGACAAAACCAGTGCCAATGACACACTTGGCTTTAGAAGCAAAGATGTGTGGAAAAAATATATTTGGGCATAATTGCTGAAAACATGTCCCAGGATTAATGCACTAAAAGTAGTGATTATGCACCTATATAATACTAGTTACATATTTAGTTTTTGCAGTTAATCTTTTCCTAAGAGGCCACAGTGTACTACATTCTCTGCTCCTGCTTTAAAGTCCTAAACATGGTTTTAATTCATAAATAACACAAGAATATGTGTGTATTGTGAAGTAGAAGAAATGTCTTCAAGGTTGCACCAACTAAAATCTTTCCCTCTTCTCTCACCCTAAAATAATTAGCATTTGCATCCGTAACGACACCATTCCTGTCATCTTATAAATGTGACATCCTGAGCTGCGCTGCTTTGTGAGGTTCCCTTCAGTACCTTGACAGCTTTTAAATCCTTACTCAAAGATTTTTAACATCCTATAAATGCTGTGCTTGCAGCCCGTCGACAATCCACCACCATAAAGACGCAATGCGGAACTGTGCGATGAGCATGGACCAGATTCAGGAGTATCGCTGCCCCTTGTCACCTGTTGGGGAAACCCCACTGTCTCCTGCGTATAGTGCTAGTAAGTGCCAGAGACACACAGACTCAGACACATAAATAAATAAAAAGTTCTCCCTCTCACATTCACAAACACGGTCTCCATAAGAGATTGTAAGACTCTTCTCTGTTTCTTCAGTCACCAGGCAGAGAGCCCACTCAGGCGGGCGGGTCCTGGCTGTCGTCCCACCCTCCCCCGTGATGCGTCGTTCCAGCGACCCTCAGCTCAGCCCCTCAGCCAGTAACAACCCTCCAGAGCATCCTGCGCATACCTCTAACTCGGCGCACTCCTCGCCCGCCCATCATCCCAGCTACCAATCAAATTCCTCAGAAACAGCAGGGAGCTACTGTGATCTCAGACCTTGCCCTGCCGGGCCCCCTAAGCCCCCAACTAAGAGCTATGTGGAGCGATTGCGAGTGGAAGAAGGGAGGCAGGATGGAGCGAGGGAGGAAGGAGAGGGGATGTTCAGCATCCCACAGGTGGAGACTGCGTCCTCGTTCAGGCCATCAAGGTACGAGACAGACAGACACACACACACACGCACACAGGATTAGCCTTTATGGATCAACTTTATGGTGTTTCCAAAGGATACTTTGCTTCTCTCTTAACTTGATTTGGAATATTTTATGAAAGGGACTCCCAACACAAAAACAGCTTTTGGAGTTTAGTGAGGGAGTGGGTAAGTCATACCACTATTTACCTCTTTAGAAAAATGACTTTAGATGACAAGAAAGAAATTCAGGAGCTAATTCAGGAGTACATTCAGGAATATGCTACATTCACAGAGGGCTAATAGTAGAGATTTTGACCACTTTTAAATACATTGTGGGTGGTGCTGGAGTTGCCAGCTTTCATCTTGTATAACAAAGACTTAATATGCAAACCATAGAGTTAGAAACAGTCCAAAAAAGTACACAACAGCTTCCTATTTGCACCAACAGTGGAGGTCACTTCTGCATGAATCGTTCTTGTTTTATTCCTCTCTTTGAGTGAAAATTGTAATAATAAGGGTAAAATCTGGATTACGGTGATCAGGTTTCGTTGTCCATTTGCTAAGGCTGAACGTACATTTAAGGAATTGTTGTCATGTCCATAGGAAGAAGTGTAGGTACAGAAATATGACCAAACATTTGGCCTTCCTGTATGTCAAGTTACTTTATGGCTGGACTTTCAGCTGAGTCAGATTAGTAGGCTGAGTAAAAATGGAGCTAAAAAGAAACAGTTTAACAGATACAGTTAGAGCTCATCGCTACAGCAGGATAAATGTAAGGCAGGTATAACATGGAGTGTAGAGTCTTAAGTTTGGCAGAAGCCAACTTGTGTAGCAAATACATAAGTGTAGCTGACTGTTGCTCAGCTTTTAACTACACTGAAGCATATTCTCTCAGGATGTAAAGTTGGTGTGTACAAAGGTCAATACACCTGCTGATATTTTATCATAGAGAGCAAAAAATATGGGAGCGAGGCAATTTTGACCAGGCACATGAGTGAGCAGAGACTGGACAACAGACTTGAGTAAACAGCTGATAACCCTGTGGGAAATAGCCTGAGGGCAGACTTTGTGCTGTGGTCAGAGACGCAGCAGACACTGTATTTTATTGGGCTCACAGAGCCATGGGAGGACACGGCAGATGAGGCTTGTAAAAGGAAAATGAATAGGTACACTGAGGGGGCAGCAGCGATGGAGCAGGCAGCAGCTTTGGACATCTAAACGTCCCCTGTGAAACTTTGGCGCTGGACGATTATTGTCAGTGTTAACAATAAAGGGGAAATCGGAAGTTAAGGCAGTGAAGGTTACATGTGTTTTAGGCACCAGTCCGAGCCAGTGACTGGCTGGTTGAAGAGAAAGGATTAGGACACAATGTTGGTATAGTATATAGTACAATGTTGGTATAGTATATATACCTTGTGCTTGGTTTGGTTTGCTGATGGTATTAGTCCAGTTTGTTGGAAGGCTACCATTTGTTAGTAACTTGAGTGCTGATGTATCAGTTGCATTTGCTGGAAAATTGTGTTCATAAGCTTTCAGCGCTACATTATTAGCTTTCTACTGTGTTACATCAGTTCATAAAGATTCAAATTACAAATATATAAACTAAGCAATTCTGTTGTGGGACTCATTTTACATCTGCATGGCCTATCTTATCAGCAGATGTTAGCCTTTCACAGATGTACTGGTATCAGCGTATGTGACAGCAGATAACTTAACAAGAAATTGCACAACAGAAATGACACTGTACAGTATGTTTTAGGTAATTTAGGAAGAGTTGCACTGTTAAATAGTTTGTCCACCAGAGAGCACTTTCAACTGTAAAATACCCCGCTCAGAAGATACCTTGGTCCCATTTCTGTTTTAAAAAAAATTTTTTTTTGGCCTTTATTGGACAGATTGAGAGTGAAGAGGCAGACCGGTAATGAGGGAGAGAGAGGGGGGCATGACATGCAACAAAGGTCACTGTGCTGTAACCATTCGGCTTAGCTCTCAAATATCAATATCAATGTGAAAAATCGGTCGATCCCTGTTGCTACATGATCAATTTAAAGTCATAAACTGTGCATCTTCTTTGAACCAAACAACTGGACCACCGGATGAGGCTACCAGGTTACACTCTTCTCTTGCAGTCCTTGTCAGTGCTCATGTCCTGTCCTGGTTGAGTATTTATAATCGCTCCTGTGCAGGTACGAGTCTTGCCTTATGCCAGCTGAGAATAAGCCTCTGGAGATGTCGGTGCTGAAGAGAGTCAAAGAGCTGCTGGCTGAGGTGGATGCAAGGACCGCAGCTAAACACATCACCATGGCAGACTGCAAGGTACAAACACACACACGCACACACACACACACACACACACACACAAATGTATGTAGTTCACAGGCAAGCACACACGCATACACACATACAAAAGCAATTCACGTTCACACGCACTGACTTTCATAATCACATACAGTAAATGCACAAATGTACACCAATGGGCTTGCATGTAGGCCCACAGAAATGTAAACACACAAACGTATTCACACACTAACAAATACCTACACACACACACACACACACAGCTAATCATTTTTTTAAACTCTTGGACAGGTGGCTAGAATATTAGGCGTAACCTCAGACATGCAAAGGATGATGGGAGTGTCCTCAGGGTTGGAGTTACTGACACTACCACATGGACACCAGCTAAGACTTGACCTACTGGAGAGGTACAAACACGCATTTTCTTCCACCGTCTTCCTTTATACATCGCTCACTAACTCCTCCATTAATTCAGCTATTGATTAGCTGTGCTCTTCTTTTCTCATTGTCACCCTCCTCCTCTCTCGTCCTCTTTACTCTCTTCTCATCTTCTGCACCACCTCTTTTTCCCCCTCTCCTTTTATATGGTTGGTTATACAACATAATAAATCTATCTCAATCAGTGTAACAGCATGTTACTGAAAGCAAACTTGATGAAATCTAAATGTGAGGCATCAAACTGTGCATTGCAGCTTTGTGTGACTTCCTCTTCCTTAACTTTGCTTGAGTCTCCCAATAAACGTTTTGTACAACTATTCAGCAGAGTACTTGAAATAATATATATGTCATCAATATCTGAAGGCTCCATCAGATTACAGCTGTAATAATTAACTTGTATTAATACGTTTTATTGAATAACACATTCTTCTTTTCTCAGGTTCTACACCATGTCGATCATGATGGCAGTGGACCTGCTAGGCTGCACAGGAAGCACAGAGGAGAGGGCGGCCCTGCTCCACAAGACCATCCAATTGGCAGCAGAGTTGAAAAGCAGCCTGGGCAACATGTTTGGCTTTGCTGCAGTGATGAGAGCCCTGGAGCTGCCGCAGGTAAGAGAGACAGAGAAAAGTCACCATCATTAGCACAAAAACTCAAAAGGTTTCCATCAAAGAATTTTCTCGAATGCGTTCTTAAAATGTTTGTTGTGTCACTCATCACTTCAGATTTCCCGCCTGGAGCAGACGTGGGTGACATTACGCCAGAGACACACAGAGGGCGCTATTCTATATGAGAAGAAACTCAAACCTTTCATGAAGAATATGAACGATGGCAAAGGTGAGGTCCTAGTTTACATGGTTGTTATTAGTTTCGTGTGTTTCATGCTAAAATGTGCAAGTGTGTATTTATTTACATCTCTGAGTTAAAAACTCTCGTTTGCTCACAGAGTCTAGCGCCCTGTCCAACACCTCCCTCCCCCACATCATTCCCGTCCTGTCCTTACTGGAGCGGGGCATGGCTCTCGGGGAGGCACTGGAGCCCTGGGAGAGTGCAGAGGTGGGAGTAGACGTGGTCATGTACCACCTAGAGGCAGCTCGTACCATCGCACATCACGGGGGGATCTATAGAACCAACGCTGAGACCAAACTGCAGGGTAAGGCCGAAGGCAGTCTGTGGAAGTATGAGTGAGACAGCATCTGTCTTGTTTTTAGCTAGCAGCGTGGATCTATGTATGGCATTGCCAATTTGTCGGCCTGTTGGTTGGTCGGGCATTTGGGCCGTCCACCACTTTGGGTCAGACTGAAAAATTTCAACAACTGTTGAATGGATTGCCATTTTGTACAGACATTCATGGTCCCCAGAGGATGAATCCTAATAGCTTTTACTGTAGCCCCACCAGAAGATCACAGTTTTCACCTATCCAGTGAAATATCTCAACATATATACGTATACTTTGTGGACTGGCACAAAATGTTGTACAGACATTCATGGTTCCCAGACAATGAATCTTAATGATTTTGATGACCCCCTGACTTTTCCCCCTGAGTGAGATTTCTGGATTGATTGACATAAAATTTGGTACTTTTGTGATCCCCTGACTTTTCATCTAGTGCTAAATTTAAAAGATGCATCTCTTGTGAACCGTAGATCTTTATGGGGAAAAGACCATTTTCTCACCACCCCTCTACCCATAATACTGTTTGGTTTAAACCCATTAATACAGTCAACTTTGTTAATTATTTCATCTGCACCGACCTGCAGAAATTCTCACCACAGTCTCTTATGTTCTTATGGTACAGCTGGTATTGTGTTACATCTCATGCTGTTACTGTATTGCTGTTAATAATGATGAGTGTGTTCAGTATCAGTGTTATCACAACATCACTGATTTGATGTAATGATTGTGTGTGTGTGTGGTTACTATGTTAACTGTATTGATCCCTAATACCTCCCCAATGGTTCTCAGTTTGAGGCCATTACTGTGTTATTGAACCGTGTGTCAATAGCTATCAGCTCACATCTCTGTTTTCTGTTATATCTCGCTGTCGATCAGCCTGACCTCAGTCTGCTCCCTTCATCAACAATACTATGGGCCAAAGTTGAGATGCTTACTTCATACAGTTGTTGAAGTTGGTTTAGCTCAGGATGTTTATGTTCAAAAGCTATCTTTAGTTCATCTATAGGGTAGGGTTAGGTAGTTTGAATTACTACGGAATTTGCTTAATAAACATCAAGGCACACAGGTTACATTCCCTGCAGCCTTATTGCAATGGCCAATAGAATAATGATATAAAATACATCCACGTCATATTTTTTTATAGACCTTTCAATGAACATATTCAATGAAATATTTTCTGATGTATGTATTGTTTTTTTCTAAATAGAGGAACAGAGACTAAAGACTTTTCTTATGTAATTTATTTAAGTTAGTTTATTTTATTAGTTGACAAAATTGTATTAACTTTTTGAACCTTTTTTTATTACAATGTCATCTACAAAGAGTAACATCCCCTCCTCTTCGCTCCTCTCCAGGATTCCAGGAGCGAGCAGAAATACACGAGATCTTCCAGACGGAGTTTCAGATGCGCCTCCTGTGGGGCAGCCGCGGCTCTGAGGGCAGCCAATCAGAGCGTTACGAGAAGTTCGACAAGGTCCTCACCGCCCTATCACACAAGCTAGAGCCTCCTGTGCGCCACAGCGAGCTATAGCACCTGCCCCAACAACCGCCATCGCCAAAACACCCCCCATCTGCACTCACCACTCATCGTGGTATGGTCTTGTTTTGCATCGCAAAGGATGATGTGGAGGAGTCCACCGTGAACACTGGGAGGGATGAGAGCGAATGAAGAGGCAGCTAACAGAGCATGTGCAGTGAGCAATAGGACTACAGAAAAGAAGGTCTCACTTATAACACGTGTTGCACTCACTGTGGACTTCTCCTTCTGTTCCTCCCTGCAGACTTCCTCACTTAGAGCTAAAATATTTAAATGGCATCACAGAGGAGACAAGCTAAGTGGAAAAGACGATGGGAGAGATGGGTGAGCAGCTCCTCTGCTTGGTACAAACAGTAACATGTGTACGGTGTATACCGAGGTCCAAACAGAGCTGCAGAGTTTGGCTTTGCTCCAATAAAACACGGACACTCTGTTGTTTCAAACAACTGCTGTCACACACTGTAGCAGAAATGATAACAATAACTTACATCGCTCATATATAGATGTTTAGTCTGTGAATGAGTGTGTGTGTGTGTCTGTATGTATGTTTACATTCCTTCATTTTTGTATGTCATTAATGTTTCATGTGGGGGTTTTTTTTTGTCTTATTGATTGTTATGATCATAGGATATCTAAACATCATGGACACGCTGCTTCACCAAACTCATGAGAATCTGTCAGTGATCATTCTGAGGGAACCATGTTCATAAAACCTCATTAAATATGTATCAAGCAGTACCATTCAATCCCATTAAAAATGTATCAGGCATGCATTAATAAATGTATCAGAAATGAAACATTTGCAGAAGTAATGCAGCAACTTCAATACGAGGGCTTTGCGAGTTGTTAAAAACATTAAGAGGACTGTTGTAGCTGTCTGACTAATACATTTGATATTGTGTGTCTTGTGCACAACATTTAGCTAACAGCACTATCAGACAGAGGAAAAATGTATACTCTTTAAATTTAGTTAAAGCAATGTTTCACTTAGTATATGAACATTTATGAACATGCTTTGGTATGACTCTAGCTTCTGTTTGTACATTTGCAGAAATAATTAAAATGATTGATGCATGCAGCTATAAATGTTATACCAAGTAAAATGTTGCTTTAAACGACTAATTTAAATGTAACAATGTGTCAGACTTGAGAAATATACAGATGATACAGTGAGGATCTTTCATGTCTGTGGATAATCTTGAATGATACTGAACAGACAGAGAAATCTGTCATCTTTCGCCTTTTTTTTTTTTTTCGGTTTGAAAACCAATGAATGATAAAAAGTTCCCCAAAATCAAAAAAAGGACATGTTGACCTCAGCCCTACTACAGTTTCTTTTTGTTGTATGTTTTGGCAATAGAGCTAAGATGATCCTAATCTTTTTATTGCTATTGGATTACATTTTGGTTGACTGTTCAGTGTTAAATCATTGCTGTATGTACAGCATGTGGGCCTGAGAGGGCTGGAGACAACTCTCAGAGCTATGCAATCATTTCAAAGGGCTGAGACCCCTGAGGAACAGACACCCATTCAGAATGTTTTACAGAAATCTTTTTACCCGCTACGTCACGTTCCTTTTTAAATATCTATCCTTTGTTTTTCCTAACCCTATCCAAACTGATAATCTATATATGAATGAAAGTCATATCAGATATCAATCAAACAGATATAATTCTAAAAATATCCTTCAACGCTAGAGCTGCGTATCAGAGATCCTTAAAGGGATGTTTGATTGTCCCGCTTTCTAGTCTGAACCACATTTGGGGTCAGCTGTACAGATCAGTTCATGAGGTGAGGAGCCATGTGCCAGTTCCCACTGTGGTCCAGCAGGGGGCGATCTTTAGTCAGCAAAAAACACCGAATCATTAATTGTAATACAATGTGACAGGAAGACATACAGTATACACACACAGGGAAAAAACACATTTAGTGTGTGTGTGTGTTTGAGACCATTGTTTGATATCAATGTTATCAGATATCAAACCTACTGGTTTAGGTTTGATATCTGATAACATGATGAAAAAGTGATGATGATGATAATAATGTAATGTGTATGTTTTTATTTGTCCTCTGTTGAATGCTGTACAGGAATGCTCTGACAGTGTGTGGATTCTCCTGTTTTTTACAACAGGACTGTATGACATGAACTTGAAAAGCAAAAAGACAAGAATTGTTTTAGGACTGATCTCATCTTTTTTTACGTACTGTACATAGCGATTCACTTTTTTTCAAATAAAATAATTGCTCGTGTCAAAGAGTTTGATTTTGTTCAGGAAAAAAAGCATACGTGTATATTGCTGGTACAGTCTTAAATGTTCAGATTCAGCTTTTAAAATAAGTCTGGTTATTCTATATTTTTCTTATAGTCATTAAATCCCATGAAAAGAACCAACAATTAAGTGTTGCCTGTGTAGCCAGCGCCTGATATAGCTTATTCCTCTGTGACATAGACCTGCACCTGCAGTGCCCAGCTGTTTTAGGAAATATTTAAGCCTTTTTTTAAAAAGTGAAACTGTGAACTGTTTTTAAAGATTTACATCTTCAGTAGAAGCGAATGGGTTTAGGGCCACAGACAGCCTGGGGAAGTTGGAAAGTATTGAGAGACTGACACGTTGTTGTTTTGGTCTTTTCAAGGGATTTGTTGACAGTAATTATTAGAAAAATAAAATAAAACGAAATGAAATAACACGAAGAAGAAAAAATAAGAAAAATATAGAATATTGCCAGAGGTATTCTTTAAGCTACATAAACACACAAGTGACTTATTTATTTACATGTCTTGTTATAGTAGGAAAAGATGAATGATGAAGACACTTAGCAACAACTATTTTAGAATTGATTAGTGTAAAAAGACACTTGTCCTAAAAGAGCCATTCTCTTGCAGTGCACATTGGTGGCCAATAGGGGACAGCATTTCACTGTCAAACCACAGCTGACCCTTCTCTTATATACAGTTATCCCTCATCTAGCCAACTGCAGTCATGAGCATCCTGGTTCCTGGTCCAGTTTAAGGGGCTGGCAGTGCAGTACTTCCTGGAATTTAATGGTTCCTCCCCAGGTAGACAAGAACATCCTTGTTAGTCCACTAGTTTCTTGGATCATGCACCTTCCTGGACACTTCTATAATAATATCTATTCTATTCATGTTTTTTAACGTTCATAATGCATAAAAATCTGCAATGTATCTTGTTTAACTGAAGATGCATCGTATGAAGTGAATTGAGCATGCGTGTTGTGTGAAGCATCAAACATTTTTTTGCAGACAGACCCATGGTGATGGCAGTGGGAGGGAGACAAAGACAGATGGACCGTGTGTGTGTGTGTGTGTGTGTGTGTGTGTGTGTGTGTGTATCCATGCCACTGTGAGTGTGTGTCCATATGTGTGCACGCGTGTGTTTTTGTATCGACGTGTGCTTTTGTCAACATGTGTGTGTATGTGTGCCACAACACAGATGTTGCAGGAATACTGCTGTTGTTCTTGCTGCTTACCCCTTCATGGAGGAGGCAGTAGTGCGGCCCGGCAGCTGTTATATTGAGGGGGGGTCGAGTTTATTCCAGGTGAAACATTTCCTGGGAAAAACAGAAAGTAGAAGAATTACTGCATGTGTGACGTTGAAAAAGCTATGATGTAGAAGAGAGAAAAGCAAAACAAAACAGGATACAATAGAATCAAACAGAATAGAAGAGAATAGGATGCCCCATAATCTGCCACAATAGAAAATGATCATTCGCTCTGCTCTTTGTCTCCCCTTTCCATACAGTTCCATAGGCGTAACATGTTATGGATGTAATCTCTAAGAGGATTCTCTCTGCTTGGTATCATGGTACATGTTAATTTCAGCTCTTTATGTTCCTTATTGAAACAGACCCAAGATCTCCCAGGTCTGCCAGCCAGCCAGCCAATCAGCCAGCCAACCATCATCAATTCACCCCTAATCTCTCCCCCTAGTCCTTTTACAGCTAATCCATTGTGTTGGTCATTGTCATCTGATCATGTGTGACCCTGGCTGCTTTATAGCTGGTGCCTGGCAGCATAGCGCTGACTTTTGACGTCCATCTATGTGCAGATATGTTTGATTACGAGATTTCTTCATTTCAAGAAAATGTCTAAAATCACATCTAACACTGAGGATGTGAGGCTGAGGTGAGGATGACTGAAGTTTGGGGAGGATATAGGATGGAGATAGCCAACAAAATAATAGAGACAAAAGATAGTATTTGCCACGTCAGAGGTTACCACTACAGAATTAAAAATAATCTAATAAAAAATGTTTGACCTGATCAGGCAGTGAATCATGTTTTTATTTAAATAGTATATGAATATTGGCATTGGATGACAAGAGCAGATCCTTTTAACAGGGTAGGTCAAATTTTACAAGAACATTAGATTGAGCATGTCCACAAAGGTTAAGGTTAACAGCTATTTCACATCATCTGCCACTGGATATAAATATTTAAAATATCTAAACTATCTCAAAAGAATGTTGATTTAAAATCAAATATGAATATTTACATCTGTAAAGCAAATACGAATCATATTAGATATAAGTATTGTGTACACCTAACAAACACATGTAAAGGCTCCTTTTTGTTTACTGTGTACTGAGAAATCCAGAGTGTGCAACAGAAGCGCGGCATCCCATCCACAGCTTTACGTGAACATCACGGCAGCTTAGCAAATGTGACGTGACACCCAGCGATGGCGTGATCATTCCTGGAGAACTCATGAAACTTACAGCCATAAAAATCCCACCCACACCCCATCTTCTGCCTGTTTGCCCCCCTCTGAGGTCACCCCATGACTGTTTTCACTTGTGAGGAAAGTCCTCATAGGACGACAGACTGCAACCACAAATGGCACTCATCATGTCTTCATTATCTTTCAGAAATCTTCACTGCGGCCTCCACCATCGGAGGACCCCCACGTTTTCCCGCCTGCATCCCCGTCCGCGCCTCACTCTCCCCTCACCCCCGCCAGGCCCCTGGTCGATCTGTCTATCTGCCCCTGCACTGATTCCTCATTAACACATGAATGAAGACAGGGAAGGGCCTGCTAAGGCTTGGACGCCAGCAGAAGGCAGCGGATTTGCAATTCAAACCTCTGACGGACCCTCTCCCACCCCCACCTCACCCTCCCAGCCCTGTATACTGGGACTGGAACTGTCACCAGTATGATTGAGGGTGTGTGTAAGGAGGGAGAGAGGGACAGAGAGAGACAGAGAGAGACAGATGTGCATTCACACACTCATGCCATGCCTCTGCACACATTTATATTGACATATACAATGCAAATACATGCAGACATGCACATGCCTGTGTGATAGAGAGGGAGTGCTGTGTATACTAATGACTTTCCAATATAATGATTTTCTTAAATAAAGTTCAAGTCCAAGGGAATACCAGTTCATAAATGGGGGTAAAATCAGGCTTAGTAGTTACAACCAGTGCATCTGGTAATTTCACCCTGGCCACTGAAGGCCCTCAATCAAAACTTAGGAAAAACAAGTTCAAGTCTGGATTAAAACATGATCCTTCTGGTCCCTATACTACAGCAGTTAGACAGCAGCACACAACAATACAATTCAAACACTGCTCATTCAGACTGCTGCTGCTGCTGCTAGAGTCCTAACAAAGACCAAGACAACTGAACACATCACACCAGTTCTCAGGTATCTTCACTGGCTTCCAGTGTGTCAGAGAATAGAGTTTAAAGTACTGCTGCTTGTCTATAAATATCTCAAAATACTTCCCTGACTGTTTTTTACCCTATGAACCTCTCGACCCTCCCTGACATCAGGTAGAGGGCTGCTAATTGATCCCAGAGTGCAAACTAAACATGGAGAAGCATCAATTTAGTTACTGTGCACCACAAAGCTGGAACAAACTTCCAGAGGATATTATGAACCATCTTGTTCCCTGATCCTGTATTTATCTCTCTGTCATGTAAAAGGTTTCTATTCTTTTAATTTGCATGTTATTGTTTTTAGGCTTTCTTTTTTTTTATTTATGTGTTTAACGCATTACTGTATGTAAAGCACTTTGAATTGCCTTTGTGTATGAAGTTTGCTGTATAAATACACTCACCTTGCCTTGGGATAAAGGACAGAACGTCCAAAACGCTTTTCATGTTCAAGTTCAAAAAAGTGAGTGTATAGCTGAAAGTGTAAAAAACTGAAACTGTTAACACTTAAAATCAAATCAAAGCAATCGAGCGACAAAATTTTACAAAACACCATAAACTACCCTGTAACCAAATCGTAAACAACAGAGTACAGAGATAATTATTACATAAACACAATGTTACACTTCATGTAATCATGGCTGTGCCTAAAAACATTCACTCATTCACTACATACTGACACTACACAGGTAATACTATGCAGTGGACTATATAGTGAATAGGGACTATAGATTGATTTTGTGTTGTCTTTCATTACAGGAGGTAGTACAACGTAGTAGTGTTGTGTTTTTTTTCTTACATTCTGAATTATTAAACATAAATTGTAAACCTTGTACAACATGCTTTAGCAACACTGTACTTGATTATGGTCACATCAATAAAGGACATGTTTATTTGAATACTAGAAGGGAGAAGAAGAAAAAAATGAAAGGTGGAAATTATCCATTAAATAATAATATATTTGCCTACAGGATACATTTTATTCAAAAATAACAATTACTTTGCTGATTATATCAAGTCTCCTCTTAACCAAATGGGGGGGGGGGGGAGGGGTATGTATCAAAATACGTCACATCCGACTTCCCCCTCCACTACTTCCTGCATGTGCCGACAATATGGCAGCTCCCACAGCGATTCACTTGGAGTTTGGGTAGGCGAACTTGAAACACTTTACGACGCTCTGCTCTGTCGGCACTTGTGAGGAGACAAAACGTCGGGCGACCGCTGCATTGGTTTAATTTTTGTGCCGGCGTCCTTCGTGTGCTTAAACAAGACCTCAAAGGAGCGCGAGAGCTCAGATGCCGGCTGGTTGCGAGTCTGTTCGCGAAACTGAGCTGACGCGGGCGGACAGAGGCTGCGCGTGCGTGCGTGTGTGTGTGTGTGTGTGTGTGTGTGTGTGTTTGCGCGCGCGTGTGTGTGCGCGTGTCGCTGAGCGCGTTTGAGAAAACGAGCAGCTGTCACGTAACGTTACACGGCAACAGAACCGAACATATAACACACACACACACACACACACACACACACACACACACACACACACACAAAATGAACATCACTGGCTTTTAACATCTTCTCATAAAACGTTTCAAAGTGCGACATTGTCTCACACTCCTCCTCGTGAGACGCGCGAGGTCTGCCTGGCAAAACACCGTCACTGAACACAGTCAACACACACACACACCTTGGACTCGTCGACAGCCTTTGCTGAACATTTAAGTGTTAGGCCTTGGCACCGAAAGACCTGGTCTCGGCACAGTTAACGCACATCTAGATGGCGAATGTTTAAATGTTGTGTAACGGACTTAAATCTTGACTCGCAGTTTGCTTATAAAGACCTGATGCTTGACTTGGACCTGACCCAGAAAACTTAAAACGGCCCTGCTTTCCACTCACGTGACATACACAGTTTGGTTTGTAAGCGGCTTGTAATCCTGGACCCTGCAGACCCCTGTCAGCCGAAACCTCCCGCCGGTGTGTCTTAGTGGTTTCTTTCAAGACTCAGAGTTTCCTCACTGAGACACAGATGATGTATAAAACCTGTCTCTTTGTCCAAACTGCTCCAGGCTCAGGATGATGGAAACCAGGGAGTAAATGGGTTTTATATATTTAATCCTGCATTTATGTGTGTTATAAATACTATATATAAAGGTGTTTTTACCGTGATGGTGGGGACATAAGTATTGATGATCTGCTTCTGACCTATTTTTTTGTCATCTTGATGCTCCTCATGAGAGTTAGTTAACGCCAGTATTAAACAGCAACAGTATTTTCATTTTCCAGTCCTCCGTTACACTTCATGTCATGTAAACAGGGAACTAGTTTTTCCTGTATTGTGTGGAAAAATACCAGTGTTCTCTTGTTTTTGTCTAGTGGTGGAGCAGAGCTGCTTTTTAATGGTGTGAAGGAACATCATGTGACTCTCCCAAGCAAGTCCGATCCCTGTGAGTATGACCTGTCATCTGTATGTTAATTTCTTTCTTTAAAATAAATGCTGTGTTTACAGTGTTAGAGACTGTGGTGACACAATGTCAGAGAGCTGCGTCTCAGGAAACCCAAGGATGAGAAACGTTCCTAATGCGTGTTGCGTTTAGAATATACACTTAAATCTTTACATATTATTATTCTTCAGGTTTTAATCTTCTAACAGGACTGTTTGTTAATGCAGTGTGGTCAGCCAGCCCTCAGTCCTCGAGCACGTGAATGCACCATCTTTGCGGACTTCTCGAATAAATCCATGTGTTCAGCTGCATTACCACGTGATGATAATGTTAAATTAACAAAATGAAAACTAGATATGAGGTTCAGTGTGACGGATTACATATCAAGTTTGCAGGCTTGATGTACTGAAATGAATGGAAACCAATGGCTTCCTGGCAGGTAGAATAAATGTTTCCAAAAATGTAATATAGGACGGTTTGTGGAGAAACCAAAGAATCCTCCACACTGTCGATCACTTGTATTCACTTTTATTAATGATGTTTTGGTCCTTTACCTGATCAACAGCTCTTTGGTTTCTTCACAGTCAAGAGTTTGTGATCCTGTGCAGCTCAGTGAGGCTTTTAGGTGGGCAAGAACTTTGTCAGAGTAGTTACTTGGAGAATGGTTTGGAAATAATTGGCAGTAATGTAAAGATAAATCGCATAAAAACGTAAAGCCATCAGTGTTGTCCTGATTTAACATAGTTGCATCTGTTTACTCAAAGCACTAGACATGGTGCAAAGAATGTTTTTTTTTTTAGCTCATAATAGCCACACATTTTATTTATTTAATATTTATATAGCCAGGAAGAGCGACCTGACATGTGAACAATATGGAACTTCATTTATATTAGTGGCTTGTGATATATCTTATTTTTGCTTCAGGGTTATTTAGTGTAGCTGCCAAATTGCTGCTGCAACAGTATATTATGGAAACACGTGTTGCTCCTTAAAGCAGCTTTTTTCCCCCCAACTTAAAATTTATTTAAATTTAGAACTTGACAGTAAACTGTATCTTTTGAAAACATACTTGCATTATAACTTGCAGGTTTCTCTTAAGTGGAACTTTTGAGTCCCACATTCTGAGGTTTTGTTGAGACTATGCTAACATCATACAACAGGAAAATCTGGCATATTCAATGTTGATGCAAGCTCTGCTATTAACCCTTCACCAGCATTTAAAACAAATGTAAATGAGCCATGTAATTGCTTTCCCTTTGCATTTCTCTGTCCTTCTATAAGCCATTATCCTCCCATCACTTTCCCTTTTCTTCTCTTCCTGTTCCTCCTTCTCTCCATCCTCATCTCTAACATCTGTGTGGCTGCCTGTTCTGTTCTGCTTATAAACTGATCCTTTCTGCCTCTTTCACTTGTAAATGTTGCCCACTCATAATGCCGATGTATGTGTGGATGTGAATGGGGGTAGTAAAGGGGGTAAAAGGGAAGTTTATGTTTTTTCTGTGGGTTGCAAAGGAAAATCAGGGTGACAGAGCTGTCATTTTTTTTTTCCCTCTGAGGTCATTTCGGCCGACTTGGCGGGCATGTGCTCATTTCTCAATTCATAAACACTTTTTCACCTCAGGATCCAAATTGATTAGATTTTATTTTGCTGAGGGATTCAGGCTCCTTCCAATATGGGTCACTAACTCAGCATGGAGGAGTCAAGGGAAAACCTGCCTGCAGCCCGATTTTTATTTCCCAAACCCAGCTCAGGACCGGGTCATTGAGAAAATAAGGGGAGGAAAAGTCAAAGCTGCGAATGGCAGTTGAGGTTAAAATGTCTTGTGATTTTATGTGTGTGTGTGTGTGTGTGTGTGTGTGTGTGTGTGTGTGTGTGTCACAGAGAGAGAGAACAAACAGGAGAAATGTGTGTCTTTGGTATTTGACTAAACAAAGGGTTTCATCCACGGCGCTGATGTTACCACGACAACAAAAAGACAAAAGTTGACCAGAACAGGGAATGTCAGCCAGATATGACCTTGCAGCACCAGCTGACCTGTGTGTGTGTGTGTGTGTGTGTGTGTGTGGGTGTGTGTGTCTGCTCACAACACTAGATGACCTGAGGTTTAGCCATGTGATGCACAAAGTTCATAATTTTGACGTCACAGGAGCACAGACATTTAAACACATCATTTCCTGATTGTATTTGCTCATTGTGATCTTAAGTCTGGACTGGTTGTGTGTCTGGCAGGTTTGCTGATCCTGAAAATGTTGCTCTGAACTAATTTCGTGTGTGTGTGTGTGTGTTTGCATGAGTGTGTGTTAGTACAGAAGGGGTGCAGTGAAGGCAGATATAATTGGTTCTGAATCCTTCGTATTTCTCTTTGACCCCAGCCAGTGATTGATGACCCTCGACTGAAAGACCCCACCCCCACACTCTCTCTCTCTCTCTCTCTCTCTCTCTCTCTCTCATTCTCTGTCTAATTCTCTCTCCCTCTCTCTCCCCCGTAGTCTAAGGATCACACACTTTTTGCCCCTCGCATCAGCAGAAAGATGGATAGCTCATCCCCCCCTCACATGACCATCATAATCGCACAAAGACAGAAAAGCAAAAGGAGAAAAAAAGGGGGGAAAAAACTGCATGCACAAAAGAAAAGCGGGCACGGTTTTGAATCGGCGTCAAAATGGCGCCTTTCGCCTCCCCTCCCTCCCCGCGTCTCCTTTCCACCCACGCAACGCAGCTATCCCGAGATGCTTTAGGAGCCTGTGACGCATTTTCCCTTTCTCTTGTCTGTTTGTTCCCTCATTTTCTTTCCCCCTCCACCTGGACTGCAAACCGCCATCAAAAACCTTTACCTCTCAGTCTCTCTGTGTCGTTGTTCTTTCCTTTCACCTCTCTAACTCCTAATTATCTTTACATTGTCTTCCATTTTTTTTATACAGTCCATTTATATAAGTCTGTCTTTTTGGTTCAGACTGGATGATTTAAATTTGTGTAACCTTTTACAAGAAAGCCATTAAAAGGGCAGTGCCCGATGACTGTTTCTTTTTTAAAAATCTTAACTGATGAAATGTTTATTTTCTGTGTGTAACTTTGAACATGTTTGCTTGTGTGTGCATTTAGGAGGGAAATAAAAAGAGAGGAGGCAAAAGATGGAAAGAGACGGAGGAGAGAACGAGGGGAGGAGTGCAGGATTTTACGAGAGAATTAAAGAGTGTGTGAGACAGTGTGTGAGATGGAGAGAGAGAGAGAGAGCAAATGAAAAAGTAAATGGGGGGCGAGAGGATGAAAGAGCAAATAAGGGGTAATGGTGGAGAAAAATTACCAATAGTCAGGCAGAGGGAGAGCAAAGAAAGGAGTCACCACAAAGAAGGAGTTATGACTGCTGTAGTGATTAGTTCTGTTTTTAGCCCCGCAGAGGTGCAGGTCAATATTCACTGCCTAGTGCTCTGTTGTGTGTGTGTGTGTGTGTGTGTGTGTGTGTGTGTGTGTTGCAAGGGGAGGTATTTGTCTTTTTTTATATGGAGGCCTGTAACCGTAGAAAACTTGCACTATCATTATACTACTGAGCTGGCCGACAGCGCTGCAATTAACCTGAACACCATTCACACAGGCTTGGAGCTGCATGTGCACACACACACACACACACACACGCAAGGCACACACATGCACACACACCTTATACATCACATATCATCCACACAGTCTCTCATAGCCAGAGTGACTGGACAGGTGCCTCTAGAAATCTTTTTTTTTTTTTAATTCATGAATCTTTTATTGTCACAAACGAAATGCTGCAAGTAGGCCTTCTAATATTTTTTTTTATAACTCTGTGGAATATGTTTTCAGGTTTTCTTAGTTTATATTTTATTTTTTCTTGTGGGTATTTGTATTATCTGTTTTGTAATCGGCCTTGGTCGATCAAGATGGGAGCACTGTAATTTCTGTGATTTTATGGATGAATAAATGAAACCTTGACCTTTTTGTAATACGACTCTTCAACAGAAAATTTAGAAAACTAATATTTTTTGTCAGATGTGTGGACAGCTGGTTTGAAATTAAAAACACATGAATCCCATTGTAAGCCCTCTCTCTGTATAATTTCATCATCTGAAGAGCCCCGGAAAAGGCAGGTATTCTGGTGAATTTGTGTAAAGATTTTAGACACCAAAATGTCTCAGTAATTTTAGACGTGCTCAAACACAAAATGAAAGCCTGCATTCTATATCTAATAGAATAAATAACTGAAAAGTCAAGCAATATCCAAATTTGGCTCCACTGTGAGCATGCAGCATTTCTTTCTCCTGCATTTTTCTGAATGTATATCATGTCAAAACTGTAGCCTTAATGTGATATTAGCTCTGCCTCTGATCCAGCTGAACTCCTGAATGTTGTTTGACGCCTACCTGCTACGGCTTCACCGCTCTCCTTACACCTGGCTTGGGATGACTCACTGTCGTCCTCTTAACCCTCGTATCTGCTCCATCTGCTGCTGCTGCTGCTCTCTCTTTCTGTCGCGCTCTGGTATCATGTATTTGCTCTTTCTCTCTCTTCTGTTTATTTACTCTCTCCTTGTACATTTCCACCCCTCATCTCCTCTGTTCTTTCGTTCCCGTGTAAACTGGTAAAGGAGGCCGATACTGTTAATTTGGATGTCGTGTATGAGCGTGTGTGTGTGTGATATGGCTTCCAGCAAGTGTTATCGCGAGTCGTCATGCTCATGTACATTAAGTAGACAGCTGTGATCGTAAACACACACAATGGTCACAAGGAAATATTAGATATGTATGTTTTGTTGCATTCACATGCTTATATTGTTTTAATGTGTCCATATATTTACATTATTTTCCTGTTGTTGGTTTTTTTTATAAGAAAACAGATTTATAAGGAAACATACCAAGCACTAACACACACACACTCCAAAGCTCTTACACCACCTTGAATCTTAATGTTAACTGCTGCCATTATAATATATTCATTATTAGTTGTTTAGTGGGGATTTATCCTAAAACCTCTCATTGTCGTTGCCTTTGTGGCTGTCTGTCAGTCGGTCTGAGTGAGGCTCAACCTATTGTTGAGACGAGGTCAATCTGATTGTTCAGGAGGTCAGACTCGTAGAAAATTCAAGCAGATTCATATTCAAGCTGAGGCGATTTTAATGTTCGACTCCAACAAAGAAAATGATTATTCTGAAACTGGATTTTCTGTTTGTTTTATTTGTCCTGCGTTGAAAACTTTCATTATTCAAGAATGAGCCCATAGAGAAATCTAATTTCATTTATAGTTTTTAAGAACTAAATGCTTTTGGAAAATGTTTGGCTTAATATTTTAATTTTTTTCATCGTTTTAACCTTTGAAGATTTCCTGTCCAGCTGTAGATGGTCTTTGTTTTCTAATCTGTTCAGTCGTTCCTAGGTTTATACACGCAAATCATTCATTTCTTTCTAACCAAGGTGAACAATGTCGCTCTTGGCCATTGACATCAGTCAATCCTCCCCCCATTTCCAGTGTCCTCTCCCCCCACCCCCCCCCAACATACACATACACTCATAAATATACATGCACACAGACAACCACACATGTACACAGCCTCGTCCCGTCTGGTGCTTCCGTCGCGTCACATCGACCAGGGGGCTGGAACCATGCACCTTGACCCTTAACCCCTGACCTGTGACCTCTGTTGTCTGCCTGTATATGGGCTTTGTGTGTGTATGGGCTTTGTGTGTGTGTGTGTGTGTGTGTTTTCTAGGGGACATGAAGCAGCTGCTGGTCTGGATCCAACAGAACCTGCTGAAGGAACGGCCCGAGCTCTTTGTCCAGGGAGACTCTGTGTGAGTGTGTGCGTGCACTTGACACACACTTGATCTGTGTACAACAATACAACCTTAAAGGATATGTTATACATCACAGCGCCACTGGAACAAAATCTTAACTGCCAAATATGACCGTAATATATGATCAGAACTGCTCTATAAGAACAGTTTTCAATGTATTGAGAATTTGAAAGTGAAAGTGAAGTAAACGGTGAGTCGAGGAGCATTTTTCCTGCAGTGTAAAACTGCTGAAATGCTGGAAAAAAAACAGTCTAGCCTTCAGGTTATGGGTTTCAGTAAGATGATTACCTGTGTGCATGTGAGCTTGTGTGTTTGTACGCACACGTGTGTGTGTATATATATATATATATATATGTGTGTGTGTGTGTCCAGGGCTCACAGCAGCCTTATAGGACTGTCTGACTTTTACAGCTGCCTTTGTGCAGGACTATTTATAGCACCACCTAACCAATGAATGGAGAAAAAGCTGGACTACCTATAAACCTTATAGATTAGAAGTGCGCATTTGTGTGTACTTTATGTTGGCAGCACACACTGATTTTGAGCAAACCATCGTCAAGGTATTTCTTCATTATCTTTAAAAAAAAAAAAAAAAAGATCTATGGGCGCTGTGTGTGATTAGTTTACAATCTTTACCTTTTTAAAAAAAAAAGTCTTTTGTTCTTTCTCAACGCAGCCCTGTTGTGGTGTGTGTGTGTGTGTGTGCTGCTTGTGTAGACACACGTTTGTACTCACAGGTTCCTCTCACATTGCCCTTTTTCATTGACGTCATAGAGCATCTACAAGGTGGAGAAAAGCTCACTTGAACAGTGTGAGAGGATTCAGTATGTGTTTCAGGCATTATCTCACCGTCCGCATTACCTAAACTGTTTCCTCTGTGGCTTTGAGGGGGAAAAAAATACGCCAACATGTGTGACGAAGAATGCACCCATAGGTGCCTGTTGTTACCCTCCCCCATTATCCCCATTATCCTCTTTTGAAGGGTGGTGGGGTTGTTTTTGGCTTCATCTGTATGTTATATTTGGGCCCCCATTAATTTCCGGTGACAGTTTCCCCCCCCCCCCCCCACACACACACACACACACACACACACACACACAACAATCTTTCTACTCTTTTACCTCAGCCACTTGTGTCTCTTATATTTAAAAATTAAAAAAAAACATAATTACTTTCAGTCCTTGTTAGCCAGAAAACAATTTTGGAATTTGTGATTGGTAAGCGCTCTATGCATATTTGCAGATAGAGCAGTTTAAATGTACATAGCATTAGCAGCAATGAGAGTAACCCCAAAGTGCTTGTTTATGGTCCTATATGGGCTGTAACATGAACATAACACACACATGCAGTCACTTATACTGATAGATTTATTATCATAAATATACCGGTGTTTGTTCTCACACATAATACTGTTATCTATTACTTTTATACTGTGAAGTGTTGAAAATTAAAACACCACACTTGATTTCCTCTTTTTTCTGGGCTACATTTTGCTATAAATTGTAAAAAGGTATCTGAAAAGATTTCAGTTAAAACATATTTTTACGTATTTTTTCTGTTACTTTCAGGTGTATTCATCAAGTATCTTTTTTTTTTTTTTTTAATAAGCAAACTACATTAGCTTGATTATAACTGTTAGGCTGTGTGACAAATGACCTCTGTGTCCCAATCCACCACCCCAAAAATACAAAGACTAAACTGTAATTGGTAATAATTAGCTAGGATTTAATTAGTAATAATGTGTGTGTGTGTGTATATATATATATATATATGTGTGTGTGTATATATTTCAAAATATGGTTTAATTAGACAGGCTTACATTCAGAGAGAAAATAAAAATCTCATGCCCAAGAATGCAATACTTTCCTATTTATCTTCTGTTAAACATCATTGTAATCTTTGTTGTAGCGCCTCTTTCATTAATTTAGTTTTCATGTTTCATAACAACTTGAAAGTCTGTATTTTGTCTTGATGTTTTTTAAATGCATCTGTAATTCGACAGTGGAGGCTTTCCTGCTCTACCTGTTTGTGTCTCTTACACGCATGTGTTCGTGTGTTTGCGTCTGTGTTTCCTCTGGGAAATGTGTCTCGCTCAAAACTGTGTGTTTTCCCACAGGAGACCTGGGATTCTGGTGCTTATCAATGATGCAGACTGGGAGCTAATGGTGAGCACTGGGAGCCGTGTTTACTGTGAGATGGTATAGAGAGAGAGTGTGTGTGTGTGCGTGTTTCCAGCACCTTGTAAAAACATGCATTATTTTTATTTTAAGCTCTTTTAACCTATGTTGTCTGTGTTCAGGATGCACCGTTAGTGTTAAATGATCGGAGCTCATGTATAGACCTGTGTTCATGTCTTCATGCGTAGAGCCCTGTGACTATATATAAAAATGCTTGTGTGGACGTTTAAATCAGGGAGAGGAAGACTGTGTGAGTGTGAAGGTTAGCCTATATGTTCACTGAGATTGCTCATTTTCTCCAAGTCAGGTAATGCTTCATGTAACGTGAAAGCAGCTGCAAGACAAGTTTGTCCTTAGGGTCTCATATCTGAACACATATTTACATGCACACACAGTCTGAGCGCTTCAATTTCAATCCATTGATTGAATTACTGGACGCAACGCAGGATGTAAATGAAATGAAAAGTTTGTCATTGATTGGACCCCAATGGGAACACAGGAGTAATACACATATTTGTGTCAGTAAAGACAGATATTTCCCCTTTGACTTGTAAAGGTGTTTGAATATTGAATATTTTGTGTGTTTTCTGAACCTCAGGGGGAGCTGGACTACCAACTACAAGACCAAGACAACGTTGTGTTTATTTCTACTCTTCATGGAGGATAGAAAATGAATAGAGGGATACAAACGTATCCTTGACATCTCTTTTCTCCACATCCTCTGCACTCTTTAACTCCCCCCCCCCCCCCCCACCACCACCACCACCACATCTCAACAACACGCCACCCGATTGGACGCTGTGGATGAGTCGTGACATCTGAGGTGATTGATGTCGGTCCGCAGGAATGAGTGGAAATTCAGAGACGGTTACCAAGAAAAATGTGGAAACTGCGAGACAGGAATTCTGTGGACGTTTGTGTGAATACCAACATTTTTCTTTCTTTTCTTTCAAATCAAACTGGACAGATTTAAAGGGCAGTCACAGGAAGCTCTGGTTGTACTGGTCAACTCACAGGTTGGCGTGTAAACCTTCATCTCCCTGCATCCTCTCCTCCAGCATGACTGCGAAAGACAAAATGACCTTATCTTGGGGTCAACAATGACCTTCAGTTCACAATAATATAAAAGAAAAGCTAACACTTTACTTTAACCCCCCTAATTAGCATATCTAAGCAGAATAGAAACATTTAACAAATTGTTCAGAACACACTGTAATATAGTTGTAAGCAGATATGAGGACATTTAAAGTGTTTATTAATGTATTTGTCAACAATTCTAACTTCTCCTATGAAGACATATTTTATATAATTATAACTGTGTATTACTACTGCCATTCATTATCTGTTTATACACCAGCAACCAGTTATGGATACTTCACATGTGGGGTTACATACAGTTGTTTACCAGTTATTAACAAACAATTAAAAACATCCAAACATGCTCACAAGTACATTATCATTTATTAAATGTTAATATTGTGCTTAGAAATGCTAATTAAGGGGTTATAATAAAGTGTTACCAAAGAAAATGTTTTTGGTTTTTTTTCTCTTTTTTTTTTGGACCCATGCAATTGAAAAACATTATTTTCTTTCTTTTTTTAAATATATTTTATTCTTCTAATTGCTTCTGATATTTTTCCTCACAAAATGATAAAAGATTAAAAGCTTTTTTTAAAATAGTGTCTGGATCTTTTTTTATACCATAGTTTCTATAATTACAATCTTACTATTTGAACAATATGTATTTTTTGCTTGATGTTTTTTTTTGTTTGTTTTTTTTTGTTTTTTTTCCAGTTTTATTTCACCTACATCCCTGACAGCCGGGAATATTTTTAGTTAGAAACACAGCGGCGAAATAACGAATTAAAGATATAATAAATTAGGAAAATGTAATTATTATATACTCTCCTCTTTAATTTACGAGTTTATGAATTTAAGAGTGTTGCAATTGCAATAAATTTCTACTGCTATATCTCCAGTGTAAACGTTATTCTTCTACAAATCCCAAATCCACACAGTGAGTTTCTGCGCTTTACAAACTCCCTCTTGTCACCATAAAAGTCCAGTTTTGGCTGCACGGATCCAAACCCCCCTGTCCCGCACACAGAGACCTGTAGCCAAACGAGTTTCTCAATTAGGATTTTACATCACGCTTCGATAATTCCTGGTGATAGCTTATATCTGATCGATTTAAGCCCGACTCTGTGATCACACTGCAGTTTTAGGCTGATTAGACGAGACTTGAGGGAGAGTTTACCGTCCTATAGCCCCACTCAGCTGGAATATTCATAAGAGGGGGGTGGAGGGTGTGTGTGTGTGTGTGTGTGGAGGGGAGGGGAGGGGGGGTGTTGAACTACAGGACCACTGCGGGAGGTCGAGGTCTAGCCTCCGGGCTGCCCTCCCATGAACGCCCGGGGCGACCTAAAACCTTTTCTCGGTTGTGGAGTCCGATTTGCAACGGGAAACAGACCGATAATGGTCGGTAGAAAGGAAATGCTAATGAGGCTGCGAGGGGGACAGAGAGGAGAGAATGTGCCAGCTAGTGCAGGCCTGGGATACCGAGTGTGTGCACAGAGTGAGGAGATGATAAAAGACATTTTTCTGCATGTGTGTATAGGCTTGATGCCTCTTATAGGCCCCCATTTTAAAATATTCTTTTTTTGTAATTATTTGGATCAAATATTGAGAACATCAAAGGTTTCAAAGTTTATGTAGGCTGGCGTTTTTTAATAGACTATCTGCTATAGCATGTAGCCTATATTATGATACATGAGACTCTAGTTTTCCATAATTCGCGTGCAAATCAGGTTTGTGCCCACTTTTTATTCCCTCTCAGCTTCCATTATTATAGAGCAAGAATGTATATGGACTCAGTTATAAATACTGGAGGTCTTCCTTCAGTCCTGCAGGCAGGGTTTGGACTGTTACCTGGGCCTGCACGGTTTGTAGTTTAGTCCACAGACTGCACTGACTGGCTGACTGCTCAACAGAGAGAGATGGTGGCGATGCTGGCCTCATCATCAGATCACACACGTGTATCATAACGACTCGGAACAGTTCAGGTTACATCAGTGGGCATAAAAAGCGCCTCTGATCTCCAGTCTGAGGTAAACAGCCATAAAGTAAACACTAGCCAATAAAAATAAACTACTAGACTATGATTTCACATAACAGCACTGATTTAATATTTATTTTTCAGGCTGACAGGATTATCCTTTTGTACAATTATTTTTTTCTATAACGAAAAAGAGCAAAACTAACTTGCATTCCTGCATTAAAAAAAAAATATATATATATATATATACCCCTAATATTTCGATTATTTTGACAAATTTTTAACCGTTACAAATTAGTCCTTATTGTGCATGTAAATCAAGTGGCACCTGTCTGCTTTCGTTTTATGCTAAAAGCAACTGTTGCCAGATTTGCTCTCCATCTTGTTTTCCTATTGCACCCATAGGCTCCCATAGTTGCCTGCAGTGAATCCAGTGCTGAGACTCAGTGCATGTTAGCTGTATGCGAACATAACACTGCAGTTAGAAATGTACAGCTCAAATTGCGCAAACTAATGAAAACCATAAGCTCACAGTCTGCACGTCCAAATAACTCTTAATTAATAGGTATTGTTTTAGCATCTATCGCCACAATCAAAATGTTATAGGACTCAGCTCTATTACAGCACCACAACCTGCTGATTGTTATTAAAAAGGAGATCTTTATGGGAAACACATTCCTGTTGTGCAGGGGTTTTTTTTTTGTTTGTTTTTTGTTAAAACGCAGAAACACAGGTGCACAAATCACGCATTCATGCAGAACAGGCTTCAAATATTAAAACACTGAATATGCGGTTATAATTTAAAGGCTACTCTGTAAAATAAATACAGAGAAACAGTAGCAGAGACTAGCAGAGTCAGTTTCACACACAAGCATTTCTGCAAGAGCAAACAAGATGCACTGATCCCCTGGAATTAAGAAAGGTTAGCCTTTCATGTTCAACAACAACACACACGTTGGCTGTGTGTGTGTGTGTATGTGTGTGTGTGCTGCTTTGAATTAAATGGTGAGTCTACAACTGAGAGCAAAATAGGAACATTTTTAAAAAGATATTTGAAATAAAATGTATTTTAGAGGCAATATATTTTATATATATTTTTGCATTGCAAACGTCAATCGTTTTTATTAGTTATTAGATTAATATTAGCTTAAATGTTTAATAATAATAAAAATCAGAACAGGCTAATTAGAACTATTTTAAAGCAGAAAAATCATTAATTTAAAAAAAAGTAAAAAGTAAAAAGATTAAAACACCTGATGGGCCAAAAAAGTGTCCCACGTGATTTATCAGTGACGCTGTTTGGCTCCCGAGATTTGGCAGCATCCCCCATCAGGCCTCTTCTGTTCTGAGTGTTTTCTGTTTTTACAGTACTGTAACACCTTAACATCTAGTGCACTGCCTTTGATTTTGCTTTAGAAGCACTAAATGCGTTTTAAAAACTCTGTTTTAAGTAATATATCTGTGGCTTCCTGTAGGACGCACTTTAGGCTTTGCCTTAATAGGTTCTAAATATGCTCTTAGTATATTAATAAATTAATAAATTATTAGGGATTATTTAAGTAGCAGTTTTACCGCCAAATGTAACTTTTAACGAAAACTTGTTTTATTTATCTGATCTGCCTCATTCATTTGTATTTATCCTCCTCGTTCATGACTTCATGTATCTGAGATGGTCCAGTTTTTTGGGGTTTTTTTTTAGCTTTGCTCGTTTCATCCACAACGTGCATCAGTGCTGCATGCAGGCCTCACTACTCAATTTACTGCTTTCTAGTATTTGCCAAACACAGTCGATACATCAATGCTCCCAGTCGATATTTGCCATTTAAAACAAACAGTCTTGATTAGATCTTCGACAAAGTGTAAATACCAATCGGGCCAACCACAACGCACACCCCTGAAAAACACATTACATGAGGCAGAATAAGGTTTCCTCCACTTTATTGGCCCAGACGCGCGCCCTTTTCCTCCATAACATGCTAAATGTGGTTTGTATCTTACCTGAAATGAGACAGTTACAAAACAAAACGGGACTAAAGGCCTTTCTATAGCCTTCTTTGTGGTTTGGAGGCCTACATTCTCGGTGTGGCGTTTGGCCAAAAACAGCAGTGATGAATGTGAGTCTGCAGCAACAGATGTCCATACACAATTCTTGGGGTTGAATTTGAGTTTACTCAAGAATTGCGTTTGGACAATCAGTCGCTAAAGACTCTGTGTATCCTCTGTCAGGATTTCTAAAAGAAGAAATTAAGCATTTGATTATTTAAATCACCAGTGTGCACGGGCACAGTTATTGTATAGGCCCATGGCTGCACCTGCTACGGCTGCCTAAATGCCCTTTGACAGTATTGGCTGCGTCTGACACTGAAAACTGTTTTCTTTCCCTTTTTTTTCTCCTCTACACGATTTGGAGTTGCAGTAGGCTACTGTGCATTATTTCTGACATTCTCCCTGCTCAGCATTACCTCGGATTTGCCTTTACCTTTGAAAAAAATCAGCTTTCTCACTGTGCATTTCCAACACTGAGCTGTTGCAGCAGAAAACTAAACCTCAAGATATTGTTTTTGCGATTAAAAACATTCACTAGCCTGTAGTGCAACTTTCCTCCAAACTAGTACATCCCAGAAGCTTGAGCACCCTTATTTAATGTCAGCTAGAAGCTGATCCCCACATTAAAAGAAAGTGAATCATTTTTAGTAGTTCTTTGATAATGCTAAGGAGGCATTGCTGCAGCTTTGTGACTTTGGTCTTTGATATAGCTACCATTATCTCTCCATGTCTGTACACTGGTTGCTAGTTGTAAAGTTAACCCCAAGTCTGTCCAGATCTCTGGGCCCTTAAGATGGCTGAATGGCCGTTGCATCTTTGAGTAAAATGTCATCTCCTTCGGTTCACCGGAGAGTCTTTGAAAGTGTCTCAAAAAGGGTGTAAAAGACAGGAATCAAACAGCTCAACTGCACTTTCTTTCATTTTAAAGTCCGAGGTGAGAACGCCAGGAAAACGTTTCGCCATTTCTGCACCTGTGTACTGTCATCGATTTGGGGAAAGACTGTTCAGTTCTGGTGCCTCACAATGGCTTTCCACGGATGTTAAATCTAAAAAAAAAAAAAATCCCCTCCTATTTGAAGAAAGACACTTGGAGCGTTTATGTTCTTTCCTCTGCTGTTTTATAGCGGGTGATGAAACCGAAATTTGTTTTTAAAAAGGAAACCCCTTAGTTCCCGTTGGTGCGTCCTTGGTTCAGTTCCCACGACGTGCGTTCTCTCGGATCTCTCTGCTCCGTCCAAATGCCCCCCAGCGAGCAGCGTTGGATGCTGACAAAAAAAGGAGGCTGAGGAGCAGGAGAGCAGCGGGCTTCGTACACTCCGGACAGACGCTCCTGCCTTCCTTCCTTCCTTACCATCCTTCCTTTACGGGTCTCTCGGACTGACTGACTGGATGTCTCTCTGCCCTCCTGGCTTTTTCTTTACGCTGCTCCAACAATAAACGCTGCGGCCGCGACGCAAGGCGGAGAGAGGAGTGGAGAAGGTCCTCGCTTGGTACTGAATTTGAATAACACCACGGGGTGATAAATGTCCATTGTACTGCTTAAGTAATGAATCTCCGCTGTCCTCTATGTCACACACACACACACACACACACGCCAGCAGCTGCGAAGAGGGACCAGCAGCCCCTCTTAAAGACACAACAGCCCTATTTTCTACCCAAAAAGAGATTACAATCCCGACACTGTTTACTCTCTGACCGCACTGCATGACGTTTAGTGTTTGTCTTGTGCCCCCTCTCTTGTGTGAGCAAACTAGTGCAACGCTGTAACCAGGCACTTGGACATAAAGCGGTGCCTTCAGCGCCATGTGCAGCCATTCTGCTGCAGAAAGGGCAGCCTACTGTAGGCCTGTGTGGCAAGCGTTGTGACAGAAAATGAGTGGATTATATGATGCTCATGTGACAGACGATTGAGAGGGCGACAGAGGCCGCGTTGTCTTATATTTCAAATATTGATAAATCTTTATTTAAATAGCACATTTCATACAAAAAGAGTGCAAAATTGCATTGATCATTTTGTTAAGGCTTCGCAATGCATTGCACATGTCCTATTACACTATAAACTCCTATTATGTTGCACCTGTGCTTTATTTATTTTAAAACGCCAAGGTTAAATCTTTTATCCCAGCGCGCCTGGTCACACCATGAACACTGTGACTAATGATGTTTTTACAAGCCTTTAAACAAAAGAACCAAATTAAAGAGCTTTTTTGGAGCGTTTTCTCGTTGTATGCCAACACAACTGCATTTTAGGCACACTGAAAAAATCCTATCAAGAGAGTTGGCACGCTTTTGTGTTCATGCGTAAAACGGTTTTGTATAAATGCCTCCAGTATGTGAGTATGATTCAAGAGGTAAGAAGGCTTAAGCTCGTGTCTCCCTCTCACTGGAAACTGGAATCTGAATCAAACCCATCCTCATGTTGTGCATATCAGCACTTTTGAATGCTGCGTTTGCGCTGCAGCTTTTTGATGCTTACAAACGTCACCTCTCTCTCTCTCTCTCTCTCTCTCTCTCTCTCTCTCTCTCTCTCTCTAATAAATCATCCTGTCTGATCCCGCCCCGGGCGCAGGGGGTCCTCCTCTTTAAAGCCCAATCCGTTTTTTCCCTTTTCATCCTTCTGAAGAAGCCGAGTTAACCTCTGCTGATCCACAGGACCAGAGCCCCTCTCAGCCCCAGCCCGCCTCTCATTCATTCAGCCAGTCACTCATTCATTGCTCTTTTTTTTTTTTGAGTGGTGAAAAGCAAACCCCTCCATCTCCACTCCCCTCTCTCTCTCTCTCTCTCTCTCTCTGCCTTTTCATGCCCTGACTCTTCCAGAGGCGGGAAACCCAGTAAGAAGTCAAGAGGGTCCACTTTCACTCTCACCTTGACATCCTTCACTTATGGTACTCAGAGTTATGGATCTGAAGAGTTTTGACACTCTCAGTTGAAGCAGTTACACAGTACAAAAATCATTGTTTGTTCTTTTAAACTAAAAATGTTGCTTATGTGTGGCAAAAACTGAGTGACAGCTCAACAAGTGATCTACATGATATGTGGGATCAATTGCAGTACTATAAATATTTTTAGTTTGTGGATAAGAAACATCTTTATTTGTTTTCAGACAGTAAAATGTTAAAATATTAGATAGGTTAATATCCTTTTCAGGTCATACAGACCACTTTAAGGTCAAGCACTGAAACAAGTTTGTCCCTTCAAAATGTTTTTCCTTTAGATCTTTCTCTTAAGTTGTGTGTAATTGGCTTCAGTTAGTGAGAAAACACAATGCTGAATGTGGAAATTGTCCAACTTTGCAATTTAAAAAAATCGAATCAAATCTATTAAAGGCTAAATAACAACACAAAAACATTTGAAACACTATCAACTATCTTCAGTTGTTGAATTAAGACCTTTTAGCTCAGTAGCTTTCATGTTGGCTGTTAGTCTTGGTGGTGTATAGTAGGGGTGTGTGTGTGTACACACAGAAACAGTAGGGGACCGCTGCACTCTACGCAGGGGCCACTGTGCTTCCCTCCATTCACAAATCAATGTTTAACCCGCTGGCTAAAAGGCCTGGCAGGGGAGAGGGAGGCCCAGTCGGCGGGGTGGGCTATGAAACCATCCCATCGAGAGATGGAGAGGAGAGAGAGGACAAAGGGGACAGGGGAATCCTTAAAATAAACCTCCTCTGGTGAAGGCATCTCCTCCCCGCTGCTAGGGCACGGCTATAGAGGATGTAGAGAGAGAGAGGCAATGCTGTGGCAGGGAATGTCATTGAAATTTATAGTGGGAAGCATGTTTAGGCAAGACAGGACATAGAGTCAAATGGACAAAGAGGGTAAATTGGGAGGAGAGCTTCTGAACAGGCTCAGTGGACAAACACAAGTCCTGCATCCATATATCTCCCTGCTGGAGCACTATTGCGTTTTCTAAAAAGATCATTATGGGAGCAGCACTACGCTAATTTCATCCAGCAACCACAATAAAAGTGGGACTTGTTCATCTGTGCTGGCAGCTTGCAATAATTTAGCAGAGAAAGAAAATGCTCGAGATGGGCAGGAAATATGATGCACGACCAGGGGCATTAAAGGAGACAGACGGCAAATGCAGGAAGCCAATTACAGAGAGGCATCGCACTCTTAAGACCATGACACACAAGAGAGACAGTTTTAGCTTTGATTATAAATTCACTGTGTGTCCCACAGTCTCATATGAACATGCATGTTTTGTTTGTTGCACATTCATTAACTGTATTGCCAAAATATAATGTTGCTTATGGGTGAAATATTTCATGAGTTTGATGATCTCATGTCACCAGTTCTTTTACTATCCACTGTAGCTGACAGGAGATTGCTTCACATGTTGATGGGGGTCAAGAAGAAGTGAAAACGCAACGCAAACGTCAAAAAACATACGTGTGTGTGAGTGTGAAGAGCAAGTTTTTCTTGGTGAGAGAAAAGTTGACTCATCAGAGATACTCTGTGACACTGATGAAAGGCTGGATTGTAAAATAGATCTTGAAGAATCACCAAGTGGCGTAATGGCTGAGATTAAAAGATTAAAAAGAAAATTCTCATATAAATGCACAAAAGAGTGTGTCCTGCTACTCTCTGCTCGGGCCAATACACACTCCTGCTTCTCCTCTGCCACCAACACCACACACACACACACACACACACACACACACACACACACACACACACACACACACACACACACACACACTCCTTCCCCCCAAGCATGCCGCTGACTAAACATCCCCCAGAATTCTTTGACAGTGGCTGCGCTGTTGCTTGGCAACGAGGCGACGGACAGCGTCATCCAGGGAGTAACAGAGAAGATGAGAAGCAGAGGAGTCTACACTAATCTCACCGTTACTTTGTAGAGATCACGGGGGCCCCAAGGGTGTTCACAAATATCCTGTAATTTGTATATTGTGTGTCAATGTTTGCCAGATTTAAAGACACAAAAGTAAAACCCGCCTTTGAGTAAATGCAAAAGGTGTGAGATTTCTGTAAGATCTCTGAAGTGACTCTAAACTGTAGCAGCATGAAGGTAGATGATGAGCTAAAGAGAAGGACCAAACATCTCATTATCCAGCGATTTCTTCTCTTCAAAACCTCTTCTTAACTTTACACCAGACCGTAAGGCTCATTGTTATCATCTACTGTAAAATCAATTCACAGGGCAGGCATGTTATTTGACAACATTAAAATTTCATACATTTAAAAAAAACATCAAATCAAAGATCAAAAATTAGAAATGTTTTGTTGATGATCTGTTTCATATTCATGAGAACACATAATGCAATCATACCTGTATCACTGACCTCATAATCTCATTATTGCAGGCACCGCCAGAGCATTCAGTCTGAGCATCAGTTTCTTTGTGCTGACTAAGTGGTGTTGTGTAAAGACTGGACTTGATGTACACAGGTCATTTTTTTACTTAAGCAATTCTGTTTAAGTGCTTGAGTCAAACAGCAGTATTGGCCACCTGGGGTAAAAAAATAAAAAATAAACGCCCAGCCCACCGGCCTGGCAGTCAGTTTATCTATACTGCTGCATCCCCTCTTCACACTGTCCATTGTGACCAGAAACATGACGTCTGTAAGGTTGAGAATTTGTGATTTAAACCTTTAATACAAACACACACACAAACACATTGACGTGTCGCTTACTTAAATGCGCAAAAACATTGTCACAGAAACAGCTCTTGTTGTATTAGTTACACATATTACTAAGATAAAAGGGGGAAATTCTTGCCAAAAATGTGAGTTTCAACAAAATGTTCCTTTTTTCAATGTAACTAAATGGTGACTGAATGTAATTTTACTGCAACAAAGTGTGCACCCCAAAAACTCATAGTTGAAAATATACTTATTACAATTCACAAGGTTACATTTTCACAGTTACCTTAGCAACCAACTGCGTAGTAGCCTGTTGTCGCTCTCAGGAAAAAAATCTCAAATATCAGCTGCTCAGTAGCTAAAAAAAAATCAGATTTGATTTTCTTGAAACTGCCATGTATGACATTTTCAGTTCATATAATTTTGTTTTGAAAGAGTTTCATGAGCTCAAGTTGTGTAATTATTCCGTTTACAACAACACAAATAACTACAAGTGAAGTTTAGTGCTGAAAATATGAACCTATTAGTGGATTGACAGAAAATTAATTGATAACAATGCTGATTATTGACGAAGTCATTCATCAAGAAATGCAAATCATTCTCTGGTTCCAGCTTCTCAAATGTGAAGATCTGCTACTCATCTCTGTTTTATATCATTGCAAATGGGTTTTGGATAAATTATTCAAAAACAATAATCAAAATCATCATTAGCTGCAGTCCTATTGGAGTCACTATAGATTTTCACAGATATAGCGGCTCAATTGGATATGATTTCAGATGAAACACATGACTGCTTAAATTGTGAAAACATTACCCTCCTGAGATACAGAAGATGACATGGGAGGAGGGGAGCAGACAGAGTGAGGCTGCTGTAGCTGCTGAGTAAGAGGGTATGTGCCACGGCTCAGACCCTGAGTGACAGGTATTGACCCGCCCAGCCAAAAGACAGTCTCTGTGGGAACGCTATTGATTATTGCCACAGCAATAAAGGTCCCGGAAGCTTGTGAGAATGTCACGACTCTCTGCTGCCTACCAGCCCCGGTCCCAGCACACAAACACAAAGGCAGAAACACTTTCTCTCTGACACATCCTAACCTGCAGCCACTCGTTCTCTCACGCTAACTAAAGCGTTCTGACTGGGCGGAGAAAAGATGAAAGAGAGATTGGTGGCATAGTGACTGCCTGGCGGGCTGAGATGTGCATTTGTGTGAGTGTGACTGTGTGTGCGCATGCATGAGTAGCTCCAAAAGACATATTTGCCCACTTATCTTCAGTGGCATCATGCAGATAAGTTTTGGGTTATTGTGCTTGAAATTTGAGATATTGGTCGTTTAGATTTCTGCTGTACAATGAACGTGAATGGAAGTTGTTTTGTGGGGCCCCCAGCAATGAAAAATTACAGTTAACAAAATTCTGTCTTTCCAGAATCAGTGTCCCTGCTACTCAGAAAAATCTGCACAACATGCAGTTAACAGTCTTCTCTTTACTATTTTGTGAACTGTGGATAATTCAGGATATGTGGATTCTGAAAAAAAAGACACATTGCTGTTGAAAAATGACATTTTTCTGTGCTTCAAAAACAAATTCCATTCACCTCCACTGTATTGGGAAGAAAGCAGAAATCTCAGAAATTCTCAGGTTTTGATATTTCAAAACAAGCACATATAAAACCCAAACTATCTGCTTGGTTATATACCACTAGAGGTGAGTGAGAAAATATGGGTTTTTTTTGTAACCATTTAAGACTAGATTACTGAGGCTTGAAACTGCAGGTTATCCACTTTTTCTTTTCTCTCTCCTGCAATCTGGTCAAAACAATGAAGATTTTCTTTTTGTCTTTCTTTTTCTATCTTTTCCTTCTCCCCCTGTCCTTCATTCACACACCCCCACACACAAACACCATCTCCACCCTTGACCTCGCAGTGAAAAGTTAGTGCACCCGAGGTTGAACTCTCCCAGATCTGCCTCAGCCGCAAACGCTGGGAAAGTGCCCCTGACATACGTGTATGTGTGTGTGCGAGTGTGGCAACACTTGGGGTCTCATGAATAGGAGAGATTTGACCCTCAACCCCCTGACCTGTCCACACAAACGGCCCCTTTAACCCAGCTCCGCTATTGTCAGCCATGACTGCCTCCGTTTATTCACAGAGCCCACCAAAAGAGTCAAAATTCATTATATATCACTTTGCTTATTATTTTCCTCTCACATTTATGCCTCTCCTCATTTCTTCTTTCCATCATCCTCATTCTCCTTCTCCTGCTCCCACCACTCCTCTTCTTGCTTTTTTCCCAGCCCCTGTCCTGTCCACCTCAACTTCTGATCTTGAATTTTCACTTGAGTGCTGAGCAGATTGAGCATTAGTTATTTCTCACCTAAAATGAGTATCAGTATTTTTTCCAAGCTGCTCCAATATTTATTTTTTATCCTCAGAAAAGCCTTCTTCTTCTGATCTAAGTAAGATTTCCTTAAGATTTAACTGTACCTGTGCACATGTATGTACAGTATGAGAATGGACTGCTGATTGAACATTTGACATTGTTTCTATAATTTAGATTGTTAGTTTATTAGTGATATTGTTGCTAATCTATCTAATTTAGATTATTGGTTCAGGTTATGTTAACACACGGACGTTGCACACTAAAATCATTTTTGACAATGATCTCTACAAACTAAGAAGATGGTTAAAACTTGTATTTGGATCTTGGATCTTGTATTTCTTTATTTCTTTTGAAAACAGTACTGACAAAAGCTGTTAAAGGAGTTTCTCAAACTGGGCCCCAGGGACCTCCAAGGGGCCATTGAGGAGGTTCAAGGTGGTCCCCTGCAGCAAATCCTGAACTGAACACTTGTGTTGATCCAGCATGTTGAGGAACACAATGAGAAGTGGGGACTGGAGATGCAAGTATAATATACCAGTTTTGACCTAATCAGGACTATTAAATAAGAGGAATGTGTTGACCCTCGGATCGACAAACAGTGGCTATGTATTTAAGTGAGTAATGGAAACTGTCTCTACAGTCCCTTTTCCATCCACTTCTGCTTGGCATATTCCTTTGCTTTGTGACTGTTGGCCTTGTTCCATCAGTAAGTGACTCAACACACATATAATCCTATGACCTGATTTGTTCACAGCTTTGAAACTCAGCCCACTCCTAAAGTCTGGAGCAGACAGGTGCACCTATCTGCTCCTGCATCCTCTGCTCAGGTATGGCTTGTCTGATGCCGGCACAGTGGCACCCAATACATTAAAAAAGCCTTGTTGAGCCCTTTATATACTGAGGAACTAATCTCTGTTTTCTTAGGTCTCTCTCAACAATGGCCTCTGTGAGAGCACCAAAACCTACAGCCTCTCTTCTCAGTAGACCACTCAAGGCTATAGGGCTATACTAATTAAAGCCAGAGTGCAAATGGAAAATGACAAATTACAAACTGTATTTAAAATTTGGCTCAATACCAGAACATTTCCAATGTTGTTGTTAAGAACTGCCCTGACTCCACTGATTCAGTGATCCGTCCTCCCCCCCAGAATTCATTACTTCATTACCCTTCTTACAGGAGACTTCTGCAGCCATGAAGACCTCCTGCCACTGTGAATGCATGAACTCCACCAGATTATCTGGGCTTCAAACATGCAACCACGCAACCCCACCTTCACAAACACAGTTTTAGATCACATTATCTTGAATCATTTCAGATCCTTTTATCAAATTGTCTTTTCTTTCTAGAGTACCTTTACCTTTAATCTTTTCTGAGAAATTTCAAATTACGAGTGTGATGTAATCAATGAGCTCCTCATAGCAGCAGATGTAAAATTAAAAAAAAAAAACTGTGTTGTTTCTTTGGGAGCTCAGTGTGGCTTTTGACACCACAGGCCAGATACAGTAATTGTCACAGTGTAAAAATACTTACATAAATGTACAGAAGTATGATCAGCAAAATGTACTTAAAGCATCAAATTATGCAGAATGGCCCCTTTCAATGTGTCATATTATTCATATTTTATCATATTAATGGTGTAGCTAATTTGAACTGCTTTATATTGTATGTGTTGTTGTGTACTTTAATCTACAATAATGAATCATATTTTGTAAGTTGATCATATGTTTTACATGTAGAAACGTCGCAAAGATACTCATGTTGCCAAATAAATGTAGTGGAGTAAAAAGTACAATATATCTATCCCTCTAAATGTGGAAGAGTAGAAGTTTAAAATAGCATGAAAGCACTCACGTAAAGTACAAGTAACCCCAGAATTGTACTTGAGCGAGAAAATGTAATTAGTTATATCCCACCATTAACCAAAGAAGAGCAGGAGCTCAAAGGCCTCAGACCGCTTGAGTAATGGGCCTTCTCTTGGATCAAACCCTCCCTCTGCTGGTGAATCTCTAAAATTGCTGCCAGAATAAACATCAGAAACTAACATTTACTGATGTAAATTGTAGCCTTCATATTGCTTCAGCATTTTAGACTACATCTTTATCCTATATCTCTCTTACATATTACATCTCATAACATGAAATGCGCATGCTTAATGTATATATAATAATTAGAAGTTATCTGTTGACTTACAAATTATGCTAAAAATGTAACAGGGAGAAAAGTACAAAGAAGAAACAATGTACTATCACTTGATATTGTTACTATAAATGCATTTCTTTATATTTTACACATTTAACCTGCTGTAACTAGTGCTAAACTGATTTATTATACAATGTTTTTCTGACTGGATGTTGTTTTATGTCTTAACTGCAAAACGGCATAACTTCCCCACTATGTCACCACTGTCTGCAGAGATTTTACGAAGAACTACAATCTGGCCAAATCACGCCTTCATCCTAGGATAACGTTGTCAGACTTTTCTTGTGCCACACAGGCCTAAAAGCGGAAGTTGTCATTTAGCCCTATCTCGGACTGGGTTTTGGATTTGTTCTTGGAAAAAGCGAGCCAGCCTGATCATCAAGTAAGGGGGGGGGGGGGGGGGGGGTTGAAAACTTGAGAAACCCTTTTTTTTTCTTGGACTGCTGACGCGTCCAAGCGGCTACGTGCTGTGCTCAAGCGCCGCGGATGAATACCCTCACAGCTTCCACCATGTTACTCCACTTTCTAGTTTTAGGGGCTTTGGTTTTCCAGGCTGAATGTTACTTTTCGGAGGAAAAATATCCGGAGGAGTCGAAAATGCAGCCTCCAACGGTGGTTGTTGCTATCATAGCCAGAAACAACGCTCACTCCCTGCCGTACTACCTCGGAGCTCTGGAGAGACTCAACTACCCCAAAGATCGCATCTCTGTGTGGTGGGTTTCCTGCATGGACTCTGTGGACTGCATGCACTGCCAGGCTGTTTGTAGAGGGCTCTCCTTTTTATCCGACTATAGCAGCCGTTCAAAAGGTCAATGGCATTTAAATTAGTTTGTGAAAGCAGCAGCGTCCTACCCCTCCCCTATCCCCCCTGAGCCTTTCACAGCCAAGGCTGCCTGTCACTCCGCCACATTCATTTTCTACTGTGGATTGCATGACATTTTATGTTCTGTAGAGTTTGTTCTAACTGATATGCCTTCTTAGCAATCCGTCTAACACTAATGATTAAAACACAGAAACTGAACTGTCCTCAAAGGGTTTTTTAGCGGTATGTGCCTCTGTGGGGTACGTTGGTGTAGTTTATGTGTCATAAAGTAACCCTGATCTCATTTAAAATCTATTCTACTTGTATAGTTAAAGTTTGATTTGATGAAACTGGATCTAAGAAGAAAGATTAACTGTTGCCAGGTTGCCTAACAGCACAAAATAGAGCTGTGATAATCATACAACACAAATGATGTAGCCTAGTAATAATGTGATGTCATGTGTTTTGTATAAAGGTGATAATGGTACTGTAGGTGGTGTGTTATTCAAGTACACTTTCCAGGTAGGGTGGGCATATGGAAAAAAAAAATCCTCTGTCACAGTATATGAAGTTTTATATCAAAATATCAATATCATGATAAAGAAAGCTAAAAATTAATTGAGAAATTGTTAATGGATGAAATAAGTAGACAGATAATCTGGCAAATTAAGTTCCTGACAAATCAGTATACTTCATCTTATTGATGCAAAAATCATATAAATATCCAGTATTGAAATTTTACCACGGCATAAATGGTATTGCAAAACCTCTGACAGCTGACAAATTTATATTAATACCACACTGTAAAAAGATTCTGTTACAAGTAAAAGTCCTTCATTGAAAATGTTACTTAAGTAAAAGCATAATCAGGAAATATATCAAAAGTAAAAGTACTCAATGCAGAAAAATGGCCCCTGTGAGTTTATATAATATATCTAATGAAACTATATGATATACTATATATATGGTGACCATCTTCTCTTTTTAAGAAAGCTTTCTCAGAAATTGTCTTATGAGGGAAAAGAGATCCAAAGCATATACGAGAGTATTATCATAATAGAATAAGAAGATGCTACTCAATCACAGAGAAGAGACTAGTAATTATTTGTTGCGACTTAAAGATTTGTTGGAATTAATTTTCCCTCCATTGAACCAGCATTTGAAACATATCAGTTCTTCAGTCAGATCCTCATCACTTTTGACGATATGCATTTATTTTACACTCTGCTTTCTTCTGTGCTCCTCAGGGCGGCCACGGATCACAACTCGGATAACACCACAGCCATACTGAAAGAGTGGCTAACTGTCATGCAGAAGTATTACCATTATGTTGAGTGGAGACCAATGGACCAGCCCACGTAAGTCCAAATATATTTAATGTATTGAACTTGCAGTGATCTGGGTAAGTAAACATCCTGTAGGTCATGTGCAGATCTGTGCAAACCTTGCACTTCAGTTGGTGTATTAATATGAAGGAAAAGACAGGAGTAAGCCTACCTCCCCTCTTTCATTTCATCAGGATCACAATCAAAGTGTCATTCTGTTGGTGATAAGTTGAATTTATCAACTGGGGGTAACCAAATACATTTGCAAATGGTCCAAGTCAAAACTGCACTTTAAGCACTGATCTTGCTCACTCACTCTCACTCTTATTTTTAGTTTATTAACACACCTTTATAGTCTCTAAGACTGTACTTTACTTATTAGTCACGGTGGAGCCGCTGTGTTGCCTAAAGACAACACTCATTTTCACTTTGCATAATAAGAAATGGTGCAGCATGCCTCTGCTTGTCCCTACGCGTAACTCTGTGTGGACATCTGTCTGAGCTGAAGAGGCCATTATCTGCATGTCAATTAGACAGTCTGATTGGACTCTGCTAATCTGATTACAGTCATATACCGCGTTGACCGTATATAGCATTTATTTGGGCGATCCACCCAAATAGATCCTTATGTTTTCTCTGTATTTTGGTATTTATTTCTATGTAAGTCTGCATGGGAAAGTGGTTTTGAAATGCTGATTGATTTTTGGTTTTTTTTGAGAGCTGATAAAACCTTTTCACTGTATTGGGGGTATTCAAAGTGTGAGGCGGGCCTCCCCAGGGGGGCTCCAAACTGTTTCAGGGGAGACTTCAGTGAATTGAAGTGAAAGAATATTACATTAGTTGTTACATTAGTTATCAAAAAGAGATAACATAGAATAGCCTAAATGTGTGTGACTTGGTTAAAGAGAATTTAAGGGAATTGTACTGTTATCCCACTTTCCCACAGTCAGAAACTAATAAATGCCTTAGGGCAGACCTTTTTTTATGTGTATTTGGTGTAGTCTTGTAAGTTATGTCAAACAGCAATATTAGGCTCAATCTTGGCTCAATTGTTGAGTGTCTATGGGATCAAAGAACAATCATGATCCCATAGGCATCTAGGAGTTGAGTGAAACTAAGCAAGTAAACTAAAGGGGGCTGAGGGGGCGCCTTTCCCCAAGCTTTGTCTGAGGGGAGGCCCACAGTCTCAGACTTTGAAAACCCCTGCACTATTATCATTTATTCAGGAAAGGTATTTTGCTATAGAAACCATTCAGCCTAATCCAATTAGTCTCATAAATTACGAGATATGAGAAAATGGCAATTTTTTTCTCTTTCTTAGGTCCTATGCAGGAGAGTTGGGTCCTAAGCACTGGCCCAACAGCAGATATGAGTATGTGATGAAGCTGAAGCAGGCCGCGCTCAACTTCGCCAGGAAACGCTGGGCCGATTACATCCTGGTACAAAATAAAATAATCTCTCTTGTGACAGCAGTGCAAGGTTCACATCAGGTCCCGTCCTCGATTTATCTGATGAGATTTGTTCCCTCTCTGCTGCTGCTGTTTCATCCAAGAAAAAGCTTTGGCAACGATTGTTCCAGAGAAATGACACTACAGTCACCCTCCCATTCTTCTCCTCTCTTTCCTCTGTGTCTCTGTTTCAGTATGCGGACACAGACAATATCCTCACCAACCCAGACACCCTCAACCTACTGATAGCAGAGAACAAGTCACTCATCGCTCCCATGCTAGACTCTCAGGGAGCGTACTCCAACTACTGGTGCGGTATCACTCCGCAGGTGAGTGTGCACTTGATGGTGATCAATCATCTGCTGGAAGGGAATACAAAACTGTGTTAAGGAAAAGTCAGCCATTACTTTTGAGTTGGACACAAAAATGACTAGAAAATAACCTCTTTATATCAAGATTCCTCCAACACATGCATATCTGATATTTGCAGGAACACCAACCAGTAATATGTATGATTTCTTGATTATATAACTTCGCCTCCAGAAAAGTGACAGAATAGAGATTAAAATTCATGTTCAAAGCATACTTTTTAATATTTCTGTGTGTTCACACTCTTACTGTATATCCTAATCCATCTCTCTCTCTCAGGGATATTATCGTCGAACAGCAGAGTATTTCCCCACCCGTCACCGTCACAGACTGGGCTGCTTCCCTGTACCCATGGTCCACTCCACCATGCTGCTGGACTTAAGGAAGGGAGGCATGAAGAAACTGGCCTTCTTCCCTCCTCACGAGGACTACTCGTGGCCCTACGACGACATCATCGTGTTCGCCTTCTCCTGCCGGGCTGCAGGTTCGTTAGCGCTTGTTTGTGGTTGTGTTTTTAGTAATCACATCCACTTAAAGACAGGGGAAAAATATAATAATTAGGTGTGCTTAAGCAAAATAATGTATGGATTGATTGTTCTTTGATGCTACTCAGAGATACAGATGTACCTGTGTAACAAGGAGCGCTACGGCTACCTGAACGTCCCAGCCAAACCTCACCACACCTTGGAAGACGATCGCCTCAACTTTGTCCATGTCCATCTTGAGTCCATGAGTAAAAACAGACTGTATTCACTATTTGTTAGCATTAATAAAGACAAATACTGACAGAGAATTAAAAAAAAACATACACAGACTGGAAAATGTATGAAAAGCAACAAACAGCATTCATTTGTTAATCCTTGTCTTAGCAACCATGTCTATGCAAGTTCATCATGTTGTGTTGGTTCAGCTTTATTTTTATTAAATTATCTTCTTCTCCTCTAACTTGTGTTCTCTCTTTGTCAAACAGTTGATGGTCCTCCAATGCACTCCTCACGCTACATCCATATGTTCCCCAAACAGAGAGACCTCATGGGCTTTGATGAGGTAAGAGACACCCCGTTGTTTTTCTGGTAGGGACGTAGCTGTGTTTTAGGGACACAGTCATTTCTGATATATTGATATACTGTATTCATTGTATACATAATTCTGTGGAACTAACTAACTTCTCAACTTTTAAGTCTAAAAGCATTATAAGATTATAAGAAGGCTATCTTTTATTACATACTCTGCCTGATTCTTGAATGGTATTAATCAAAATCCTGGTGTTATGCCTGTTTGTGTCTTGCCTGTCTTGACATCTGCTTTTAATTTGATTTTTAAACTCACACAAAGGGCTATGAAATAATGAAAACATAAGGAAATCAACTTTTGTTTTGGCTTTTTTTCCAAATTAAGTGTGAAGCACGTTATTACAGAAAAGTTTTTTTCTGAAGGAGTGGTGTTAAAGAAAGTACAGAATATAGATTTGTTTACAGAAGTCAAAGGTGGGAGTTAATTACATACATTTCACTTATGACATGCAGTCTACAGAGCTGAATAACCGTTTGTCCTCCTCTCATCAGATATATCTGATCAATCTGCGACGGCGCTCTGACCGTAGAGACCGGATGCTGTTCTCTCTGAATGAGCTGGAGGTTGATGTCAAGGTGGTGGACGCTGTGGATGGAAAGTGAGTGCACTCTCAGGGAAAGCCTCATTATAGTGAGAGCACTCAACTGGCTTAGATGGAAAGTGTGTTTTGAGTGTTTCTGTGTTTGTATGAGAAAGAGAGAAAAATCAATATCAATAGCAGAATATGTAGATTGGAGAATGGTTGGTGAGAAGGAAAGAAAATTCCCTACAGAAATGCACTGATACATCAGCTCATGGTCTGGTTCACTGGGTTCCCAGATAGTATCCTGATATTTTAAGCAAATTCTGAATGATGGTAACTGGAAAATATCCTCTTTTTATGACGGAAAACAAAAGAAAATGTGTGGACCATAACCAAAGCTGAGTTTCCATCCATGTGTCTCTTTTCTAGCTGCTGACTCCTATCAAGCTCACGGTGGCAACAGGCCACTTCTTATGACCATTCAGTTATCTGTACAAGGTTAAAATCTTTTCATCTGCATTGATCCTCCTGAATCCAACTCATTGACCCCTCCTCCTGTCTCTGCCTCTGTTTACTTTTATTGTTATCTGTCTCAAGAGATGCAACGATTTGTTCATTCAGCTCATGGTTCATGATTTTACTGTAGGCTCATGGTTTATTGCTAATCACATTTTGAGAAAAATCTGAATGAAGACATTTACGACTGAAAAAAAAAAAATCTATTTCTAGTATACTGTATACTGTACATGTGCACACCACCACAGAGTTTTCTCATTTTGAAGGTAGAAAAAAGTTGCAACATACACCTCCAACTGGAGATATTCAATGTGTACATGTTGGAGCATGTTTCTTTCCGGTGTAATCTGAGAGACAAAGCTCTCTATGATGTCAACACTGAGATCCTTTTGGGAAACAGTGTGCAGGCGACAGTGGACAGTGCAAATATGTAAATAAAATACCCGTGTGTGTGTGTGTGTGTGCAGTGCACTGAACAGCAGTGACATTAAGATCCTGGGTGTCGACCTGCTGCCGGGCTACTATGACCCGTTCTCTGGACGCACCCTGACCAAAGGAGAGGTGGGCTGCTTCCTCAGCCACTACTTCATCTGGAAGGAGGTGAGGAGACACACATTATACATGAGAAGTCTTTATTGGCATGACTGACTAATTAACACGTTGTATCTTGTTTGTTTAATGTACAAAAACCGAAGTGTAAAAACGACAAATCACGCAGCCAGGCTAGCTGTTTCCCCCTGTTTCCGTTTTTTTTGTGCTAAGCTAGGCTGACTGCTGGCTGTACCCTTATAGACACGCAAGAGAATTATGGCATTCTGGTCTAGGGTTGGGGTTCAATAGAGTAATTTTGTATCTGACCCTGGTAGATAAATAAAACTGAATTGAATTGGTATCAAATCTGTTTATCAAAAACAAAACTTACAGATCCCTTTATAAATAGATGACATATTTGCTATTTAGCTAAATAACTACTCACTGGTTTTGTAATTTTTTTCTTTGCTATTCAAAAAAGAGGAGATAAGATTTTATTTGAAAAGTTTCAAGGTAGAGGTTTTACCAACTTGGAAACGGACCCAAAATGGAACCAGCTATCAAAACACAATCCAACCCTTTCTGAGTCTCCCCCCTCTTTGTCAATGTCCCATATTTTCTTTCTCCATTAATTTAGTTTTTAACATCAAAGTCTTGAATATTTTTTTCTCTGTATTTGTTAACCATCTCTGAAACAAGTGTTTTTTCCCTCTTCTCCTCAGATGGTAGACATGCAGATGGATAAGGCACTGGTCTTTGAAGACGACGTTCGTTTCCAGGCCAACTTCAAGCGACGAGTCCTCAGGCTGATGGAGGAGGTGGAGCAGGTGGAGCTGGACTGGGACATCATGTAAGATGGACACGTTTTATTCACATGGTTCTTATTTTAGTAGGGGTTAAGTTAAAGGGTGAGGATGGGTAAGGTCAGGGTCAATACAGTGTCCTCAAAAGTGTGTATGAGTGTTGAGGATCAGGCTCAGAAGTCAGAGGAAAAATTCAAGTCCAGGAATGCAACGCACATCACTCATTTGTGTGTCAGTGTTTCTGTGGTGAAGGTTTCCACAGGACATAGAAACAAATGTTTTTGATTTAAATCACACTGACATGATCAGACAAAACTTCAGACACACGATGAAAGCATTTTGAAAGTATGTATCAGAGCAGAAAGATGAGAAATGTATCAGCTTCTTTTTTGTGTGTATTGTGGTTGCCGTAACGCTCTGAAAATGGTTAGACACACATGCAGAACAAACGCTGCAAAAAAAGACGATGCTTCAAAACTGATTTCCAACCCACTTGGCAACAAGGAACAGCAACACAGCGACAGATTTCAGCACCCAGATGTTGCCTCTTTTCTTCTTCACTATTGTTCTCTTTTATCCTCTTTTTTTCACATTATGGTGTCACGTCGCTCCAGATACTTCGGCAGGAAGCAGGTGAATCCCGGAAACGAGGAGGCGGTGGAGAACGTTCGCAACTTGGTAAAGGCCGACTACTCGTACTGGACTCTGTCCTACGCCATCTCCCTGCAGGGAGCCCAAAAACTGCTCAACGCTGAGCCACTGTCCAAGATGCTGCCTGTCGATGAATTCCTCCCCATCATGTATAACAAACATCCCAAGTATGTACGACAGCACTGACTCCACCGGCAGAAATGTACACATTTGTTGAACTTATGCATGCACACCTCATACTTTGCTTGTTTTAATCTTTGATGAATATTTTGGTGAAATTATGTAGTATTTTCTTATCAATCATTTTCACATTCAGTGACTTCTATGGTAAAACTTTCAGCTCTCTACAACCTCCCTCTTCTGCCAGACCTATAAAGCTAAAACTGATCTCATAATTGCTAAAAACATTCTTCCCTATAGTCGCTTAAACTCGTATACACGCTATATATTTAGCCTAGTTTGTTGTGGAGTTAGTAGATCAAAGAACTATAGTGAAGTCTGCGGTTTACTTCTAGACGTTTTTTTGAAAAGAAGGTCAGTTTTGGCCATAATCTCTATTCTTGTCAGCTTAATGTGTATGTATATTAGAACCCCACATTTCAAAGTAGGTCTTTAATCTTTCTAAGCATTTATCTTGCAATGTGGATTGCTGCTTTTTTTTTTTTTTAGGCACAGTGTGGTTGCCAGATAGACTTGAACAGCCAGAGAGGATTCAGATGTTTGTAGCAGACTTGTGCTAAACTTTTGGCTTGTGGGATGGGAAAGTCAGCCTGGTCGGACTGTAGGTCCACCACTTTGTTCCAGACTGAAATATCTCGGCAGCTATTGGATGGATTGCCATGAAATTTTGTGCAGACATGTGTTGTGCCCAGAGGATGAATCCCATCAACTTTGGTGACCCCTGACTTTTCCTCTAGCGCTCCCATGAGGTTCACATTTTTAGATTTTTGTGAAATATCTTGACAATGGATTGCCATGAACTTTGGTACTGATATTCATGCTCCCCTCAGGATGCATTTGAATAACTTTGGTGATCCATCAACTTTTCATTTAGTGCCATCATCAGGTCAAATTTTTAATTTGTCCAATACTTGCCATCATCCCATCCCATATTTGCAAAACTAATGACATTCCCATCAGCATTGGCTGTAGACTCTTGTGTAACTCTTTTATTCATGCTGGCTTCACAGGTGGTCCAGCCAAGATTGTCTCAAAGCAGCAACAACATTTAGGTCCTCCCACCAGTCTAAAAATGAACACTGCTCTTCTTTCTCTTCCCACACTAATTCCTCCTCTAAAACCCCCAAAACACCCTTAAATCACACAAGATGGTTGTTGATGCCTTTTGTGCTTGATGTTTGTTTGTGGTTTATTACAAAGACATTGTAGCATGCATTAATTGTGTCATCTTCGAAAAACACTTCAGTTTTATAAAATATACACTTATACCTCACGACTGTTTTTGGCCCTAACCAAATGACTTTTCTCATCATCCCACAGTTAGGATCTAGCAGAGTAACTGAGACACATATGAGGCGCCGACTGTAGGAGATGTAATGCACCTTGTGCTGAAGGGCCTGCAAACCAGAAGGCTTGGCAGTGTCTGTGTGCTCCATCATGTGTGGAAAACTGGCTTATAGCCAACCCACTTTCTCTATTCTCTCTCTTTCTTTCTCTCTCACCTCTCTGATTCTAATTCGATATGCTTGACTAGTCCGCTAAGAATGCACAACGGCCGCACTCCACACATTGGTCCTGCTGTCACCCTTCATGCTAAGAGTAACCGAACGGTCTTTGAAAACCAGCCTCTGTCTCCATCTCTTGTCAAATCAGTGTATTCCAAATAAATTACAAAATATCACTGATATTAATGATAACACTGAATTGTAGGAAAAATGTAAAAATGTTGCAGTTTGTTTTCCATACTGTTATTAGGAGTTTTATGTTTTTTATTGTGACATACTAAATATGTTAAAGTCTCAAATGAATCAAATCAAATCTGTATCATTTCTATCACTGTTCTCTCTTTCTCTCTCTGCAGTGAGGACTACAAGTCCCATTTCCCCAACAGAAACGTACAAGGCTTCAGTACACACCCCCTTCTGGTCCAGCCGTGTCACTACGCCGGTGATCCCCAGTGGGTGAGCGACACGGAGACGTCGACTCTGTGGGATGATGACTCTGTACGCACCGATTGGAGGGGTTCCCACAAGACCCTGAAAGGGGCTGCGCCTCCACCCGGCATGCTGTCAGCTGCCTACAGGGATGAACTTTAGTGCGGAGCTGTGGAGAACCTGCAGGTCAAAAGGCCATGAGGTCAGAGAGACAGATGCTGAGAGGAGAAAGTGTTCTCAGACTTAATTTCACTCTGTGCCACCGACATGCTCAGTGTCATTTAAACTGGACTTTGTTTTTTTTAAAGCATGTTAAGTGTATGGTACAAGATGTTTTTTTTTGGGGGGGGGGGGACAATATAAGGGACAGTGTTAATTGAAGCTGTTTGTAAAGTAAAACAATGGGTGTTTTAATACTTGTGCAGATATTTTAGCAATTCAAATACTTGAACTTGCACAACAGATTTTTCTCGAACAATCCATCTTCTAGATTTTTTTGATTTTTTATTCAGACATTTTTAATATTATGAGAGCTTAAACAGTTTGTGTGGCTGATGTTTAGAGCATTTTTGTTTGAATGTATGCTTGTGATGGTGTGTGTGCTTGTGATGATTGCATGTTTGTAATGTTAATTACACAGCTTTTAAAAGGAAACCAGAGAGGCGGCTTTACAAGGCCTTTTATTTGTTAATCTGTTGAGCTCTGACTGAGGCTCCAGTAGCTGCACTGTTCACTCCTGGCAAGTCTAGACAATAGTCTGACATTGTTATTGCTATGCTATTATTTCTTTTGTTCCGTGTTGGTATATCTGTATTTCTGTCTATCCATTTCTCCTTTTGTGCATGTCTTCCATCTGGACTGTTAAAAGATACAGTTGTATTTAAGACGAAGCAAGACTGACCCTAATTAATATTTCCCTTGGCTTCATTAACAGTTTTAAAGCTGATGTACCTCATGGTTTCTAGGGACAGTTTCAGACTGTTTCAGTAGTACCAGATTGTATTCAGGAAGTATTTTGTTAGTGAAACTAACACATTGAATGTTTGCATTTGAATAATTTAAGCTTCTTTAAAATGTTTTTTTTTTTAAATTAAGTCATTAATAGATCGACTCATTCAACCACATTCTACTCTATGGCTGTGATTTCACATTTAGCCAAAGAAATTGGATTTCAAGGTCAGATATTGTATAATATTTTATTTAGCACTCCCAATTCTACTGCCGCAAGGTTATCTTTTCCACTCTGGCTTTTTAATTTTATGTTTTCAGAAGTATCAAACTGTATTCATGCTATATTGACTTAGAAATTATATATATGACATTACTCTAAGGTATCATAAAAAGCAGTTAACGTTATCAAAACCTTAAAAACGTTTGATGTCATTTCAATTTAATCAACAGTAATTGGAAACAAGTGGTTTCAGGCTGTTTGAATTGACAGTACATATGCTTAGCACTATGATACTGCACAATTACTTGACAAGTCAGTGGAAACATTGTATGTTTTATCATATTTGGTGACTTTAGACATGCTCCTTTTGTAATAAACAAGTAATTTTGGGAGTGCTCAAATATCTGTATAAAATCAGTGCGGCATGTCGAGATGTGAGCTCCACTTGTTTGCAGTGTTAAGCGCTCATTCCAGTTTTTTTTTTGCAGAGTGCTGCTACTTTTTGGAGGAGAACCAGCTACTTTCCTGTATTACATCTTATGTTAAAAATGACCCCACATGTGTAGCAGAAGTCTGTAAAAGCCATTTTAAAACACAGCCTTTAATAACCTTTTTGTAGCATCACTGGGATCCTTAAATCTAGGAATGTGTTGACATTTTGTCCGCACAGGGTTGCAATGCAAGTAACTGATGTTGTAATTCTGATGTCCCTCCTGGATTTAAATTACGATGATCAAGTTACACTAAACTTATATTACATTCGTCTGTCTTCATAAGCATTTATGGTGGTCTGAGTTCATGTATTCATTTTCTATTCATCTGTTATTATGAGTGTTGCTTTTCCTTCATATGTCTTAATTTATTTGTCGAGTCTTTCTTGATGTGGATGATGGATGAATCACACAACATGATGTAAAGCAAGCAATCAAAGTGCAATCGCTTTTCTGCCAAAAGCCTCTGTCTCTCTCTCTAAAATGTCTTTGAGCAATACATTTGTTAGATGTTATAAAACAGGATGTTAGGACAACTGTATAGCAAACTTTTCAAACATTAATAAAGAATAGTTTTTACACTTTAGTCACTGTCTGACTGTGGTTATGCTTTTTTTGTTAGTTAATAAACCAAACTTTCCGTGGACGGAGAAGTAGCAAAGTATATGGTCATTTGAGAAAAAAAAAGTACTATCAGATGTACTGACAAAAATCCACCACAAGAGGGTATAATATATTTTTTATGCAATAACCAGGTGGACAAGACATGGAACTATTCCCTAGATTTCATGAAAGTCTTTGGAAACACAGTTGCAGATTTCCATATACATTTTTTTTTATTTTGTTGACTCTAAAAATGGATCCAAATGGAAACAAAACAAGATACCTTTGCATATTTGTTGTTTCATTTATAACCTTTCATAATACAGCCAATCTGTATAATCCTTATTTCACTTAAACATAACATCAAACATCAGTCTCAGTCAATTAGTTTTCAAAAAGTTAGTTAAGATGTAAAAATGAAGTGGTCTAAAAACCAATCCAAAAGCGAAGCCATTAGTGGCATGCTCTAAATGTTATTGCTATATGTTACAGTAACTGTATACTGTAACTGTATTACTGCTCAATTAATGGATTTAAACCATTACCAATTTGCCATTGCCAAGGTGTAACAAGTCAAACCAGATCCTGTGCATTCAGCTTTTTTGTTTGTGTGAAGTCACGTTGGTCTCACAAATACAATGGCAACAGTATATATTTGAGACTTATATCCACAGATACAAGAACAGTCTTCTTATGCACCAATAATACTTAGGTCAGGACAGAACATAAACTTTCAAGTAATTTGAAAGAGTTTCTTTTTCCCTGTCACACACCCAGACATGGCACAGACCCAAGGTTGTGTGTAAGTGCATATACATTTACCCCTAAGCATACACTGCACATCCATCCAGTTTACGTGACCTGATTTCTCTCTGGAGCTCGATGTCACAGATCAGAACGAATGAAACATAGCTTAAGAAAAGGCACAACATTCAACCTATGTGCACATAGGCTTGCTGTTTGCACAGGCATTGCGCACGCACTTGCATATGTGCGCGTATATAAAGGTGTGTGTGTGTGTACATGACATGCTCCACACACAGTAGATAAAATAGAAGGATTGACTGCAGCTCCTAGATTCAGCATGAGTCCTGCTCAAGCTGTATGAACTAGAGAAAACCTCCTCTCCCAGGAGGGAACCTAAACTCAACGCCTTATTGGCTGCTGGCTTGGAGGTGGGGATTCATGATGAGATCAACTTGACAGGAGGAGAAACTGCATATGGCTCAGTTTTCATAATGTTGAGTTACTTAGGCAGCAGTTTTAAAATGTTTTCTCTTCTCTTCTCACATTTTATTTCAACTGCAAGATTACCTCCACTATGTATCCTATGCCCACCCACCCACCCACACACACATGCAAACTCTTCATACATTACGTCCTGTGCAGAACTGATGTTCTACTTCTGCTTGGTTTGGTCTGTGGACCTTGAGGACTCTCAACAACATCTGCTACCCTGGCATCCACCTAACACACACACACACACACACACACAGTTTATATAATTTAATCTAAATAGAACAAACAACGTGTACAGCATGCTGAAGTCGCAGCGGGTGCGGAGGGGAGGGGAGAGAACTACAACTGCAGTCCCGGACGCATCTGACAGCTACTGAACTGCAGCTTCCGGGCCACACTTTAAAGCGCCGTCTCTCTCTAGTATACACGACTATTCGGCCATTTTTCGCGACTCCAATTCCGTCTGCAAACTGTTTTTTTTTTTTTTCGCCCACCTTTACGGGTCTTGCATCGAGTGTGTATTTCGGGGACAGTGTGTAACAGGCGGAACCGAGCGTAAGTGTGCATGTGGAGAACAAACTGTAACAACAAAGTTACTGTATGCTTGAACTTGAAGGTTTGGTAACGTTGTTTTGCACATCATGCTTGTTGTTAGTGTAAGAGATCACATGCAGAGTCACCGCTTGCAGCTGCTCAATCTGTGTTTTTTCAAAAATGTATTTATTTTGTGACGTGGCGTTTACGCTCAAGAGCACGTTGTGTTATACACGTCAGTGTGCACGGTACTGTTTATTCTCCGGTACAATGAAGCGACACTGGGTGTTGAGAACATTAAAACTTAAAAGAGTGCAATAAGCGCAGGACCAAGCGGTGTCTGCTAACTGCAACGCCGCTGTTGCACTTTAGCAGCCAGTTTCTACACACTTAAATTAAAGTTTGCTTCTTTTTTTCCCCCCCAAATTCCTCTTCTCGCTGTCAAACTATGGAGGTTGCATAAATTCGAACTACAGAAAGGCCAAATGGTGAATGGGGACTCGCGTGTAGACAAATACCCATTCACACTCACACACCGATGGTCATGTTTGGGTATCTGGAACTGATCGTCCCTGTTCTCCACCTGATCTCGGCCCGAACCATCTGCTAACATCAGCCATGCTTGTGGCTGAGAAAGCTTTAAACCCAGCTTTGATTTGATCTTATGAAAAAGTACTGCCGTTCATTGATCATGTTAAAGTCGCAGCTTCATCTTTTTTAGTGATAATGTGACACCTGACATTTCTTTAACTTTTCTACCATATTGTATGTAAAATAATCCCAATTCCATTTAGTGTAAAGGCACACACACACTTTGGATTTGAACAAGAACAAGCACAATATTCTGTATACATATGTGTCATGTCATCTGTCATGTAGTTTAGAAAAACAGTTTTTGTAAATAACTTTGAAACTAGTTGCATTGTACATGACTTTCTTCTGAATACTGAATATTCAGCACAAACAATCCACTCATGCTTCTGCAGCGTCACTCTGTCCCTTTCGTGTCCCCCTGACTGTCCACAGGGGCCATGGCCTTCCTAGGGAGCGCAGTTCGGCGTGTGGTGTCGGCAGTGCGGCCTCCTCTCTCTCCCTTGTGCCGGACAACCGCTCGGTCCTACAGCTCAGAGCCCACCAAGGAAAAAAGTGTTCCCTACGAGAAGACCCTCAGACAGGAGGATGGAGCCTCCTCTGGACCCACTAAACCTTTACCCAGGTTAGCTTTGTGGATGGATGGATGTGCTGTAAAAGTGACTGTTGACTTCCAGTAGTTTTTGCAATTTTAAGACCAGCTTCTGTTTGAATTCTTACATCATGATAAGATGATTTAAGATGAAGAACATGCACATAGCTGGGTAAGTAAGCTGGGCCTGAACAGATTGTACAGTAGATGCTCCGTGGATCACTCTGGTCCGGAAGCAATTTGACAGTTTAATAAAACAAACATCATTTTGAAATAATGACAACTGTGGATATAAGTAATGATATCATTCATCTACTCAATAATAAAGAAATATAAACACTTTGCTTTTTCATTTCAGGGGGAACAAAAGCTCTTTTGTGCTGAGAATTTGATGAGAAAATCGATACTGCTCTCATATCTGTATGATAAATATGAAGCTACAGCCATTAGCCAGTTAGCTTAGCTTAGTGTTGAGGCTGGAGGGAAACAGCTAGCCTGACATCATCCCCCATAAAACCAGAAACTGGATGGTGTGAGTGAGTGGTGTCACTGAATTTGAGTTTTAAGTGTCCTTTACCCACTTTGAAAGTCATGTTCTCAGCTCACCTGTAGTTATCTGCCACCTGCCTCAGGTCAGCGGACGTGGTGGTGGTCGGAGGAGGCAGTCTGGGCTGTCAGACCATCTACCACCTGGCTAAAATGGGGATGACCAACGTAGTTCTGCTGGAGAGAGACAGACTGACTGCTGGCACCACCTGGCACACTGCAGGTAACAAACTGTAAGAATATGAACAGGTGTAAGGAGTGTGTATGTACCTGAGATAATGCATGCTGAAATGTTGAGCATCCAAATATTATCTTACTGTTACTATACTAATAGCACGGTTCCAACCCGTGTAAAACATGCTTACGAGTAAAGAACTCTGGGTTAGTTGGTTTAACAATAAAGCCATATCCATGCTGTTACATACAGCACTTCTACCAAGTGCACTGTTATACAAACCTCTTTACTTATCTACCAGTATGTTCTTTCTAACCTGTACTTCAAGTCTGGATAAGATCGCTGTAGATAATGTACTCACAGAATTTTTGTACATCTTCCTGTGTGTGTGTGTGTGTGTGTGTGTGTGTGTGTGTGTGTGTGTGTGTGTGTGTGTGTGTGTGTGTGTGTGTGTGTGTGTGTGTGTGTGTGTGTGTGTGTCACGTTCACTAGGCCTGCTGTGGCAGCTCCGTCCCAGTGATGTTGAGGTAGAGCTCTTGGCCCACACCAGGAATGTGATCAGCACAGACCTGGAGGAGGAGACGGGTCTCCACACAGGCTGGATCCAAAATGGAGGACTCTTCATTGCCTCCAACAAGCAGAGGCTGGACGAGTACAAGCGCCTCATGTCGGTAAGAATCCAGATTGGAAAATATCATTGCATTGATTGATAAAGCAATCAAAGGCTTATTATATTTGTCTAGTGCTAGGGTGGAGTTTGGTATGAAACTGATACTTTTCACTGTCTTCCGAGTTTTTCATATGATGAAATACCAACATTTGAACAAGCTCATCAGACATTTCCCTCCATAAAGTGTCTCACTGGGAACAAAAAATGATATTCTCATAGACATGAATGTTATATTTTATCATTTAATTTATTTTATCGTTTCAAACATAATTAATTAATAAGACTCATTCCTCTTGGAGTTTTAACTAATGACAGCAAACGTCCTTGACGTGTTTGTTTGATGAGGAATCACCAAACAAATAATCAGCCACTTAATGCTTTGTGCAGAGGGAGATATTGAACTAACATTTGCTAATGCTAGGCTACATACAGTATTATTGTAGCTGCCTGCTAATTGTTTTTCACCTTTCTCCATATAGCCGATGTACAGAAATGCCACAGACACAGATTTTCAACTACTTCAACTACTCCACAGAGCTTTAAAATGCAAGAGTTGATATTTGGGTTAGTAATTGCTCAACATGATGGAGGCACATGACCAGAAAAAGACTTTGTTTACCTCGATTATGTGTGTCTGAGGTTCGAAGTTCACTTAAAACTTTGCCTGACCATTGCACGTTGTAAAGCCGATCCAGCCCCCAGAAAGCAGTGAACATGTTTAGATCAACAATCCTCAGTTAAAACCTAACTAATGATTATGCTGCTAGTAACTGTCACTCAGCCCCTCCTGCAGCTGCTGAAGCACATGCAGGAAGTGTTGTGAAAAGTTTCTTATGTGATATAGAACAAAGGCGATACAAATTATCATCTTTAAATGAAAAAAATCCTCGCAGGCAAGACCATAATCAATAAAACATGCCATCTCCCCTTATTTCTAGCTGGGTAAAGTTTATGGCATCGAGTCCCATGTCCTATCACCTGCGGAGACCAAGGACCTGTATCCTCTGATGAACGTTGATGATCTGTACGGAACCCTGTATGTACCAAAAGACGGCACCATGGACCCAGCAGGCACCTGCACCACCCTGACCAGAGCTGCCTCTGCCAGGGGAGCCACGGTAATGTGCGCTGGTCTGCTGACTGGTGGACCAGCAGTATGCACAATGTTTTGTTCTATTTATGGATATACACTATATATTACAGTGGATGTACATATTTGTAATTGCAGTCTAGTCAACCAAATTAAACCCAGTTATTGTAACTTTTTTTTAGCTAGTTTTTGTGTTTTTAGGACAGCAGAAGGGTTGTGTGCCAAGAGCTACAATACAACACTGCAATTAGAAGCTTGCACAATCATGTGAATGTGATTTAAGTTTCAGTTCAGTTTTGCTTACTTTTCTGTGTGCTTTACATCATGTTAACTGTCCAGATACAGTAAATCTCACCCATTTGAGCACTGCAAATAGCTTTAAAGAAATGCTAGAAATAATAAGTAAATAAGGTTTAACTTTTCTTAATGTTTTTAAAGAATTCTACTTTGCACAAAGCTCTGCTTTTCTACCAGACACTCCAAGTAGTTTGCGAGTGTAGTGAGCTGATGATTTTTTTTTTTTCTGTGTGACACAACCCAGTACAGTGTAAAAATAGCACCCTTATCTGATCAAGAGAATCCAGTGTAGATAGCCACGTCATAACCTTGTGTACAGCTAAATATTAATTACTGTTTCGAAACAAATTACATCTGGAATGGCAGTGAGTAAGTGAGCCTAGTGCTTGCTCATGGTGGGAACTGTTGGGTCTCTGTAAATGTAAATATAAATATAAAGAGTCGGTCTAGACCTGCTCTACTCCAAAAAGTGCCCTGAGATAACTTTGTTATGATATGGTGCTATATAAATAAAACTGAATTGAATTGAATTGAATCTATAGCCTATCTAAGACCTGCATATTTATGATGCTCATTGTAAACAAAAGTAGGGTAAAAAATGAGAGAGATGAAATGTAAGTTTTACATGTATATAAATTTAGAGGCAAGCCTTTTTAGTAATAAAATGCTAACTTTATGCTTTAAACCTGGCTTTTCAGCCTCCATGAAGGTAGCTACCTTTTGGGTAGATCACCACGGTAACTGAGACTGCAGGAAAGCAGGCTAAGCTCAGGCTATCGGATCCCTAAATACTTTCCTAAAAATACGAACAATCATTTTTCTTAAACAATGATGACACAGTTCCTAGATTACCTTACTTAGCCTTACAATGCTAAAGCAACTTGAAACCACTGAAACCGTGTGATCATTGTGTGGCAGACTGTATGTATTGTACTGTTTGCACTGATTACTGTTACATGTGGAGATGTGGAGGACCTCAGCTAACATGCACTTTAGTGTGCTATTTGATCTCAGAGAGCTACTTTGCGTTTATTGCATTTTTAAGCATTTCACATTAGTTTATGGTATGGTAATCTATGAGGAATTGTGATTATGTGAAAAGGGTTAAAATTGTGTCAAAGGAGAGTGATTGATTCAGTAGACTGAACCCATTCTGCTGTCACAGCAGCATTGGAGAACATCAGGCCACACACTTGTGAATGGAAAACATTTTTAAAGCCTCAGTGAGCGGATAGTAAAAGTCATCTGTACATTACATACTTGCAAGGGTGGAGCAGAGGATACATTATCTCCATGTTGCATGTGAATAACTCCACACTGTCCTCTTTACATCAGGTGATCGAGAACTGCCCTGTGACTGGAATCCAAGTGCGGACAGATGACCTCGGTACAAAGAAGGTGAAGGCAGTGGAGACACCTCATGGGACCATTGAGACGCCTTGTGTGGTGAACTGTGCAGGTGAGATTCAGACAAGATCGGCTAACAAAACCACAGGTTAAAAGCATTTTGGTTTTATTTGACATTGTTCTGTGCACATTTTGTGACACGGTGTGAGGTATTCTTGATAATTGGGAGAGTCTCCCTGCTGATGCCAATATGCCACGTAAAAGTGAGATTGCAAAGAGGTTTGATACTTAATGTAAAAGAAGCAATTTGGTACATTTTTTTACTGGTGTTTTCACCCAAATTGCATTAATCCAGACTTAAAGGTGGCTTTTTCATGACATTTTTGTCTCTGTGTGTTGCAGGTGTGTGGGCCGCCAAGCTGGGGCAAATGGCAGGAGTCAAGGTGCCTCTTATCGCGATGCATCATGCTTATGTGGTGACAGAGAGAATTGAAGGCATACAGGTACAGTAGGACCTCCATCTGTCATATCTGAACAGCTTGACTGTGGTTCATGATGTATTATACTAAAAATAAAATCAGCTATTGGCACGCCGTTCTGTAGGCCCCGATAGTATGCTGGCAAAAGGCAGGTATGATTTTCATTTTTCATTGCTTTTGGAGCATCATATCCTGAAAGAAAATGCTGACTTGTGCAGCAAAACTGTGTCTGAAAATTCTTGTATTGTTGTCAGTCATGACACCAACAGACATGTGAATGGGGACATAATATATCCTTTGTAATACAGACCTTTATCTAATGTGGCTTCTTTTAAATAATTTAATTTAAAAGTATTAATAGAATACTTATTTATGCTACTTGTGTTTGTTTCAGTATGGGTTATTTTAATTATAGAACCTGCAAGGTGCATTTTATTAACTCTACCAAACGACATGGTGAGCTATTGTGCTCTTCACCTGTTTGTGTTGTTACAACATACCTTTGAGGTTTATGCAGTGTGTTGATGTAGAGTTAGCTGTAATCTTCTGTTTTGCATCCTGTTGAAATACACAGCCTTTCTGCAACCTTAACCTTACATATACAATTTATAGTATTATATCTATATCTATCTCTATCTATATATATATCTATCTATATATTTATTTATTTTTTTGCACTTTCTATTGTCAAAAATGTAACATTTTTAGAGACATTAAAATTTTAGAGCTTGTATTATAATAATTAATGTAGCTGCTTTTTTCAAAATAAGGCTAGTTAATTGTTCTGTTAATTTTTATGATACTATAACCCTTCAAAAAAAAAAAAAAAAAAAGGGAAGAGGAATCATAAGTAACTCTGATACCTGATTATATGTGTAATGATACAATGCCACTATTACCTTGTGACACATTATTGTAAGATGTCACAATTTATTAGGAAGGCTTAAAGCCCTACATTACATTATGCATGACTTATAATGCACTACCCAGACTCCCTCATAGAAAGTCCTATTGTAACTTTGATTTTACTGTTCATTTAATTCCCCATGGAGACAGAAATTCCTTCGTCTGTATTAAGTCTGTATGACCAGCAGGGGGCACTGTGACATTGTAGATTTCCAGACCAAACATGAGGCGTGTGTGCTTGTTTGTGTGAGAGAGAAGTGGAGGTTGTTTGTATCCTTTGTTGCTGATAATGTGTGTATTTGGGGGGGCAGATATAACACACGTCTGACATGGCTTGTGTACATGGTCGACTGTAACTCTGTGGTTGTGGATCTTGTGTGTGTTAGATTTAGTGAGTGTACACATGCATAACTGTGCTCATCCTCTCGAGGCCTGTGGTTTTAGGCGGGCTGTCGCAGCTTCCCCGTGTTATGTAGTTTAAGAGCAGCTTAAACAGCATTACTGGTACATGACGTACACAGACATCAGGCCACACACAAAATGACACACTCACGCACTCGGATGCCATCAGGAAATCTGTTCCCACCAGGGTGTGCAACTTGTCAGGTCAAACATCTCATGCTGACCACATGTCCTTGTGTGCGAATAGATGTGTTTTTGTCCTCGGAGGCTGTAGTGGATTTAAATTTAAAAAGTACCAAGCTTGCTGATAGTAACTGGTGTATGTTTTCTTTTAATTTATTTTTTTTATCTGTGTGAGTACATGAAGGACAGAGTGTATTGAAGTCCAGTGCTCAGTATTGATCGCATGGAGTAAGCTGCATGACTGTACTCAGCACTGAAGAGAGAGGAAAGGAGCAGTTTGGCTTTTATTATATGTAGTGCGCCATTTTCCAAATGTCAGCTTGTTCACTGGTATTTTGCTTTTGTACCCATAGAGCCAATTGACTTTTGAATGAAAAACACTCGTGACGGAATGAATACAAATGACACAACATACTTGTATAAGTGTAACTATTCATTAGACACTTCGACAAGAATGTTTACCGTGACTCAAGGGGGTGAATGCTTCTGTCTGCTGTGTTTTAAAAGAAGATTTCATGGTATGGCAGTATCTGCCATACCATACATAAAGAAACGCTATGGTTTGTTAAGGTATGTCATGGTATGTGCCACTGGTGCTATAAAGAGTTTTATGGTTGTTATGTCTCATATTGTATAACCTGTTCTGTACATATCAAAAGCACTGAATGTGAGAATCTGGGTGGAGTAAAGGGAAAAAGGGATACAGCGTGGTCATTTCCTTTTGTTTCAGCAAATTTCCCCCATTTTTATAATGGTTTTAGTTTTGGTTTTCTTGCGATGAGAAATTTGTCTCGAAATTAATAGTCAATCAGTTTGTTGATTGACACAAAATCAACCAAGAATTGTGATAACTTTTGATTTAAAAAACTTTTTTTTAAATTTTATGATAATTTTAGTCCATTATCTGGTAAAAAAACAAAAAACCAAGCATTTGCTGGTACGGCTTCAAATTTGTTGCCATCAACTCGACTTTTTTTGTCTTGTCATTATGAATTAATATTTTGCAGCTCTAGCTGCCAATCAAACAAAGTAATTAATTTTTTTTAGATAAAGATTGAGGCTCTAGTAACTTATGTTGTGCATTTGCTGTTATGCTTGGCGCTTTAAAAGCTAAACAATTAATTCATCGTTAATGAAAAAAATGAAACTGAAAACAATTCATCCTCCTCTTGTTTATGAAGATGAATCTAGCCATAAATTTTGTACTACAATACAATGTCTTCAGCCTAATTCACGTTTTGAATGGTTCCACTTTATTCTTCACTCTTTGCAGAACATGCCAAATGTCAGGGACCATGATGCATCAGTGTACCTGCGCCTCCAAGGTGACGCCCTGTCTGTGGGTGGTTATGAACACAACCCCATCTTCTGGGACGAGGTAAGCTTGAATATTAACTGAATGATTAACAGTCTCACTCTCTGTCGATAGCTTGAAACTTATGTATTGACTACCTGTGTCCCTGAGTGAGAGCCATGACGCAATGTCTATCTTGTTTGACATAAAGTCAAATACTTCAGTTAGGAAGTTGAATAAAGTTTAATCCTGTTTATATACGTCTTTCTCTCCCTCAGTTTGGCCTCATCTCTTATTTAGTCTGTTTTTCTTTCCATCATCTTCATTACTTTCTGCTTTATTAGCTTGAAGGTCAAACCATATTCATAACAAGACTCATAAAACTGTGTGTGTGTATTTCCCACAGTGGTGGAAGGACATATTCAGATCCTTTACTCAAGTAAAAGTAGCAATATTATGATACAGAATTACTCTAGTAAAAGTCCTTCATTCAAAAATTTAAGTAATTTAAGTAAAAATACAGAAGTATTATCCGCAAAATGTACCGTAAAGAAAAAGTTATACTTGCTTTCTTGCCAAGAGTTCAATGAGAAGATTGCAGCTCGCCTGGCTCTCGATGAAGTTCAAAAACGCGCCTACCAGCACCTCTAAAGCTTATATCTCGTTGGTTTAATCCGTACAGAAACCGAAGTGTAAAAATATAAAAAGGGTTTTTATAGAAAAACGTACTCAGCAAGGTAAGTTATCAAAAAAGTATTGTGTTGTCATCCATGGTGAAACTCAAGTGTCTTACTGCCTGCACACTAGATATTTCATTTCTAATAGGCAGATTGATGAGCAATATACATGCTCCCAAAGGAGATAAACCCATTGATTTAAATGACCCCATAGCTGTTCTTTTATCACCACCCACAAAACATATTTTTATCGCCAATACTGGTGAAATTGCTTTTTATTGGAATATTAAAACCAAAGCATTTCTGTAAAAGACTGAAATTACAAAAGGCCGTGACGACAATTTATTCAAACAACTCTTTGGCAACTATAAAGAGTAATCGTTCAGGCAGTTCTTTCATGCACAGGCTGACTCTTTAAAGGGGAGGTTGACTATGGAGATTGATCTTTATTAAAGCCTTTGAATCGACAAGTGGTCTTAGTCTTTATGGATGTGTACTTTCTCTCAAGGACAGGTTTTTAGAGTAGTTTGTTAACTGGGCCGAAGGGTGTGCTGACAGGCATCTCAGCTCTTTTTCCTGTCCTGGTGTTCCACACTTATAGCTTTTCTCTAATGCATTCCTGTTTGATTTATTCATTTATTCCTTTAAATCTGTGCTCTTACGATGCAATGTAATCCTGGACCCATACCATTCACAAGTAAAGATTACTATCTATTCAACCTTATTTATGCAGACACTGATAATATCTTCTTGCCTTCATGACTCCCTGTCTTTCTGTCTGGCTGCTTGCCTGTCTACAGACTCCTCAGTGGTTTTACATTTTAGAGGATTTCTTTGTGCAGAAGCAGCTTCTTTTGTTCTCGTTCTGCAGCTGAGCATTGCTTTGATGTCTTGAGGCGGATGGAGGAAGAAAGAGGAGATACAGAAAGGAGAATTAGCACGGAGACGGAGAGAATAGAGGAGACTACTGAGTAAAGATGAGCACGATCGATGGCTTGGGAGGGACTGAGAGAAGTGTGGTGTCTAGGACAAAGAAGACTGCTCCTCAGATACTCCAGTTGAGTGTCAGTGCTCGGTAATAATGCAGAAACTCTTTGTTCACATGAAAGCAGCCATCGTCTGCTCGCACATCCCTGTGACGTTCAAGTCTTATTCAAAACTGAAAGTGTCACCGCTGACGCTAATTGTAAAGCCTCAGGAACTCTTTTCTCCCTCAGCACTTCTGTCTAACTGCAGACTTCTAACTTAAAGAATCACTTATATTTAACATATTTGACATTTTGGGCTGTAAGTCGATGCTGTTATCCAGCGTGATATGTCTGCAATGACTCAGGAAAGCATTTGCCCTCTGAAAGTAAGAGAATGACTGCTTTTCTGGGATGTCGGAATTGCATTTCACCATCGAGGAGCCAGGATGGAGAAGATTCAAGTTTGAGTGGAGGGATGGCCAGATCAGTGCCAGGATATAGGGAGAAATACATGACTGATAAAATTGCTGCACGGAGCATAAGCTGCTGTGCTGGACTCAATTTGAGCACCCTGAGTCACTCAGATTAGTGTAGGAGGGGAGAATTTTAAGGCGAGGCGGTCTGCACTGCTCGGCATGAGGTGTAGGAGCTAAAGGCTTCATTTTGGCCCGGCTGACAAGGAGGGAGTTACAGAAGTCCAGATGGGAGCAAATTAAAGCTTGGACAAGGAACTGAGAGGGAAGGGTCTGATTTGACAGATGTTGATTCCCTGGTGAGAAAGAGTCGATTCAACAGATGCTACAGGATTGCGTTGTGGCTGCAGTGTGTGTCCTCCTCAAAGTTGGCAGTCAGTGTTCTTGTAAACAGTGATGAGGAAGAAAAAGGAAATAGAGCACGTCAGTCTTGATGACAGTGGCTTTGAGGTGGTGCACTAACATCAAACATCCAACAAACCACTGCAGGAATGGATTGTAGTGATTAATTTTGTGGGAAATGGGAACAACACAGCCAGAGCTGAGAATTTTTGGTTTTTAAAGTGGCTATAATGACAATGTGAAAACAATGTGACAGTGTGAAAGGGGTCGCTTGTAGTCATGAACCTCCAGAGAATTTTCCCTCAGGAGTTGGTAGAGACTAAAAACAGAGCTTATAGAAAGTGGATATTGGACTTACACTCTCCAGGGAGCTAGAAACAGGACTCCAAGTGAATGATAATGTTGCTCCATAACTGCTGGATGTGTAAATAATAACAGTTTGCTAGTTTGCATCATCTTAAAAGGTCATTATATGTCAATGTTGTGTTGACAACTTTTCGCTGCCCCCAAATCAGAAATACAAAAATACACGATTTTGTACACACTCTGAAATTTAACTTTTTTTATTTACTTGGAGGGACTTTGGTGCATAATCAGTCTTTAATTTGCATTTTCCCACAATTCATCTCTCTCATTGGAAGACGTGCCCCTTGTAAAAGCAGATCGATGTGTTCTTGCAGGAGGATACATAATTTACTTGGAACATAAAATCTGCGTGAAAACGAATTTAAAAATCTGTGTATTCTTTTTGTAAATTTATATAAAAACTAAAAACAATGATCCTTAAAAACATCCCAACATGGGCAGCCGTTTTTAAGAATGACACACTTGTGTTTTGCCAGTATCAGAAAACCAAGTCCATATATACATTTTTGGAATGAAGTAAATCATGTATTTGTGTGTGTTTTATTTGCCAGGTGTCTGATAAGTTTGCCTTCAGCCTGTTTGACCTGGACTGGGATGTATTCATGCAACATATCGAGGGTGCAATCAACAGAGTTCCTTGTCTGGAGCAGACTGGCATTAAGTCCACAGTCTGTGGACCAGGTATTCTCTCACACACACACACACACACACACACACACACACACACACACACACACACACACACACACAAACACAAACACAAACACAAACAAACACCAGTTCCACAGAAGCATCAATTTTTGTGAAAATCCTGTAAGCCCTTCTTGCACATTTCTTGTAACATTATGCATTACAGCAGGGAACGAGCAACTTTTATGACACTTCTTAAATTGGACACATTCTAATTTAAAAGTAAAATGTATCTGTCCGTGAAATATCTTATGCACCGCTCCCATACTGCATTTGCTCATGAATATCTAAACTAACAGGCTATGTGTCATGTTTGTAGAGGAGATAGTTTGATTAGCTCGTGCCTGACTTCCTGTCCGGGCAATATCACGTTGCTGAAGAGGTTGAGTGAGCCACTCTGTAGCTGTTCAGCCTGAAAAGATACAGTACCGAATTGGATTTTTCATCATCATAGTGTGATGCAGCTGTTTGGAGAGTCGGAATGACTTTGTGAAGTGAAACAAGTGACAGCCGAAACATACATTTACACAAATACACACACATACGGATGAATGACCAGAGGAAGACAGAAAACAGAGTAACTGAGAAGGAAATCTGAGAAAGATAGAAAGAAACAGCAAAGCATGAACACAGAAAAGTAGAATTGGAGACGTTAATAGAGATATAAAGAGAGAAAGAATGACGGATAACAACATGAGTAGAGATGTAAAGAAGGAGAGATGAAATGTAGTGAATGGCAGAGACAAACACAAAGTAAGCAATGGAAAATAAACTGTGATGCAAATCTAAAATAATTGAGAGTCAGAAGTCAAGAAAGACCAAGCTCAGAGGGAGAGGAAGCTCAGATAAAATGAAGGATATAAAAATGAGGATTTTATCAGTTGAGTCCTGTTGTTGTTGCAGAGCATCTCCTCTCCTGTGACCCTCGCTTTAAGGTTAGCTTTTGTTTCATTTCAAGTGTTGTGTTTACAAGATAAATACACCATGTTGAGCATTGCATTTCCATAGTGAGCTTACTGAGTCCTCAACCATTTTCTTGGGGGTAGAGCAGGACGAATAGAACAGAAATCTCAACCATGATCTGAGTGTTATGAGTGCCATGAGTACCTATGTCCTCAAGAGGATAGAAAAAATCCCACATACAGTTTGTTGTCTTGGTAATGCACTTCTTCAAAAGGTTGGTTTTGGATTAAGGTCTGTTTAAGGTTACTACTAATTATATCAGATCAAGTTAAAGGTTCAACATGTTTTTCTTTTGGCATATTCAGCAGGTAGTTGAATGTGGCTGATGAACATCTTCATGTGTGTCACAATATACACGTGTGTGTGTATGTCAGGGAGAGTTATTTCATGTGTGTATTTTTAGCCCCAGTGAGTGAAGTACTGGACCTTGTATCTCCTTCTCTTTCAGTTCAGTTCAATTGGATGGAACTATAATACTTATATATTTATGTGATTTCTCTCTCTCCCTCTGTTACTTTGTCCAGGTTTAAACACTTGGCAAATTGAAGATGCAAACATTCATTTAAAAACCTTTTTGCTACACGGGACCTAATTAGTGTTACAGGTGGTGTAATTAGATTCATATGAATACTCCCTGAATGATCACATGGCACAAAAGAAAAGGTTAACTGTATTCCTCAAATACCCCACACAGTATTGTATACTACCCCAGATAAAGTAATGTCAAGTCTGTATTTCTATTTCTAAAAATTGTGCTCCCTCCTTGCATTAGATAGGAGGTAAATACAATACTTTACTAATTTCTCAATAGCAAAACTAATTTGTAAATTACTCGTTACATGCCTTTTAAATAAGTCTCCACACCCACATATTAAAACTTCTGTATTTAACACGAAAATTAGACATTGTGGTTTAGCAAGCAGCCAGCCTAGTGTACGGTTTGGAGGTATTTGTTGACCATTAACAGCTAGCTTAGCCCCTGGTAACCGCACACAGCTGGTAACCCGTCCTCAACCTCCAACTCTGAACAAAACTAGCTGAACAGCTGAAAACACACAGCATGTACTGTAAGTAACAAACAACTTTCGAGTTACAGGGAGGAGCATTTCTCTTCTTTCGGTAGAGGCTAACCGCCTAGCCACACCTCTAGCCTCTGCGCCAAGCTAATACGTCCCAGACCAGTTTGTCCACTGAATGCTCAGAGACGAAACTGTTTGCTATTGGTTTATCCCCTCGAGGCTCCGCCTTGGCGGGATAAACCAATAGCGAAGCCCGTTAGAGGGCCTCGCACGTACTCATAGAACTGGGGTTATACCAGATAACTGTTATATTTCAACCCTCCATCAAACTCCAGTTTAAGACAATTAACATTTTTTTTGCATTTATTTTATTTATTATTGTTTAGTTATTTAACCAGGACATCTGAAATACAATAAAGACTTGAAACGTTATGGACGAAACGTTATAAATGTCACTGGATCTTTTACACAAAGTAAAAGTGATATTGGGGAAAATATATCACCTCTGTAAGTTTTGTATGCCACTTTCATCTACAGTTTCTCTCGCTGTCTGTTTTCAGAATCATTCACAGCAGACCATAAGCCGCTGATGGGAGAAGCCCCAGAAGTCAGAGGTTTTTTCCTGGGCTGTGGCTTCAACAGTGCTGGTAAGTGCTTCAGGGACGGAAAGATCGAAGAAACAACGGGGGGAAGACTTTTAGAGAAAAGAAAAGAAAGGGAGAGGAATGAGGAGTGCACATGGACGACGGAGTGTAAAGACATCTCCAGTCAGATTGTCATATTCTTTACCTAAAAACAGCTGATACATATCACTCACAGTTGTATGCTTTCAGATACTTCATGGTGTAGAGCTTTCCCTTGAGGGAACCATAAAATGATAGAGCTAGAAAGGTCAAAGGGATCTAGGAAAGTGTTTAGCAAAATGAACAAGAAGAAAAACAAGCAAGGAGAAATGGCCGAGATTTTGACCCAGCCGTCGCCAATCTCTGTGGACACTCTCAAGACACAAATGAATAATGGAGTGCTTTTCATTTTTTTTTTTTTTTTTTTGTCCATGGAGGACACACGTACACGTACAAACAACAACAACCCAAGTCACTCCATTACTTACTTATTTACTCCATTAGCTTACCTCTGACATTAGACAGGGAGGAATGTGAGTATCTCAGCAATCTGAAAAACACAGAGAGAGGGGGCGTAAAGGGTAAAGTAATCGCCGTCAGCATTAACAGACAGTTGAGAGAGTTTTTTTTTTTCTGCATAAGAGCAAAAGACCACAGGGTCGAGTTTTATAGTTATGACAAACGCTTTGGAGGTGCAGCGAGGTGGAGCTCTAATGAGCGAGTGTACAGTGTTTTTAACACGCACATAATGCACAGACCTTCCTTCTCTGTCCTTGTTTTGCTTCAGAAGTGTAGTTTTTGTAAGTTTGATGCCAAGTTCTTGCAAATTGCTGATTGGTCATTGCTGTTCTTGCTCTCTTACTCCCCTGGCCACTTATCCACGAGACACTCATCTGTCCATCCGTCTGATCGTAGGTCAGTTAGTATCTTGTCATCCATTGTGAGGTTAACAAGGGCTCATAGACTCCTGTCCCTCAGCTGTTCATCCCTTTTTATATCTCATACATATTGCCTCATACCTAATTCATTAGACCTGTATAGCTTATGGTTTTATATTGTGCTTAAAATATTAGGTGGTTAAGCAATTAGTCTTTTAACAGAAAATGAATCCTTAACCATTTTGATAATTGATTCATTGTTCAAGTCATTTTTTTAAAGCAAAAAAGCCAAATATACGCTGGTTCCAGTGTCTCAAATGTGAAGGTTTACTGATTTTCTCTGTTGTATATCATTGTAACTTGAATATGTTTGAGTTTGGAACTGTTGGACAGACAAAACAAGTGATTTAAGATATCACATTGGGCTTTTGAAAATTGTGTTGGGAGTTTTTCACTATATTCAGTCAGTAATAGACTAAATAGACAGATAAATAATGTTAATGAACCCATTTTGCATTTTTTGCTTTTTCTTCTTTAAACAAATAAAAATGTAACATTCCTATCTGAATGGAGGTGGATAAAATATTGCAGTCCCCTCGTCCTCTAGTCTGTGTTTTAAAGTCTCATGCTGGGACTAAGCTCATTGAAACGCGCCACCGATATATCACACCTGGTAACAGTGATTTGATAATTTGGGATTTTCCACCAGCCATGCACAGCAAGAATGGTCCACATGCCTTCCACTTGCCCGACACACACACACTTGCACTTAGCATGCACACACAGGAACAAAACATCCTAGTTTTTATCAAAGCAGGAGCTTGGTAACGTCCGCTTTCCCCCATGTCATCCTTTTTTCCTCTCTCACTGTGTCTGCCACTCTTTCTTCTCACGGCCTCTTCGTCCCTCTGGCAAGAGAAAAGTCTTCTGTCTATTTCACTCCATCACACAGAAACACTATGCACACACATGAACTCACACAGCTTATTTCACTCCAGGCAGAGCAAGAGAAGGGGGGTAATTCAGAAACCACAGGGTCAAAGTCGACAGATTCACATTAGAGAAATCCATGATTGAGTGCCCGGTTACTTTTCAAGCCTCCAGTTGTTTCGTTTTACTTACTGGGGTTCAGTTTGGTTTCCAAGCAATCAGTAACTCTGCTTACTTGTACAAGTTGTATGTGTTGCCTAGCAACCCTAATTCCTTATTCTTAAATTACTGTCAAAACCATCATGCTGATCTCTGAACTTTGGTTCTTTAATTGCTTTTAACTGATGCACTTCTTACCCAGCTGCATCCCCATGTTGCACATAATCACAATAATGAGGCTTTTTATCACATTATAAGGGACAGAAAATTGCCTGTATTTAAGGCAGTGCACATTGAAGGCTGAGAAAACCGATGGGTTCAATGGCATAATGCTTTTTGCTGGGAAAGAGTAAGAGAAAGAGAACAAATAGTAATGAGACCTCATCCCCTACAGTTGTGCTTTGGTGGAGGATAGAGAGAGAAATGGAAGGGTTGATGGGGATGGCAGCCCTAAAGAGGAGCTAGTTTGAATCCTTATAGAGAGAAGAAGGAAAAGGCAGGGGCAAATTCACCTCTTACTAAACTCTCCTGCCTGTACAGTAAATATGAAGCCAGCTAGCTAGCTAGCTAGCAGCCAGTTAGCTTAGCATAAAGACTGGAAACAGGAATAAAAAGCTAGTGGTAATTTGTGAGCTTTAGAGGTGCTGGTAAGCAGATTTTGTTACTTTGGGACAGAAATAGGCTAGCCGTTTCCCCCAGTTTCCAGTCTTTATGCTAAGCTAAGCTAACCATAGCATCTTCTGGCTGTAGCTTCATATTAGCAGACATGAAAGCGGTATCGATCTTCTCATCTAATTTGGCTAGAAAGCGAAGAAGAAGTTGACTTATTTACGTGATGTCATGTTTGTTTAACTCGTACATAAGGAGAAATGTAAAAATGTCAATTTCTGGTTTTAAGGGGAATTGTGTGCTGGAACTACTTGTTTTTTTTTTTTTTGTTTTTTGTTTTTTTTAAACTTTGGACAGAACAAGACTAGCTGTTTCCCCCTGCCACCAATCTTTATGCTAAGCTACGCTAAACAAATCCTGACTCCAGCTCTGTACTTGCCGCGCAGACATTAGATTGGTAAGTGCATTTTCCAAAATGATGGAACTAGTCCTTTAAATGCAACTTAGAATTATAGAAAACTTAAATTTTATAACCAGATCTTTTGACCTAGATGCCTAAATGTCTTTTCACCTGCAAATCAACATGCTTACTAGACTACTATGGGAGAGAAGGATACATACAATTACGTATGTTTTCTCCCTCCTTTAAAAACATTTTTTAAATTGCTTATGGCATCACTGTAAATGTCACAAGAGAGGGAGGGAGCAAATATCTTAAAAGAATCTGAGAGCAGAAGAGAGGAGAGGAAGTGATAGACAATGAACAAATATAGAAAAGGAACAAATGCTTGCACAGCAGAAACGAACAGTAATAGAGTGAGATATCAATAGCTGGTAAGGAAAGGGGTAGTACAAAGGCAGAGAGGAGGTGATGATAAGATGAGTGGAAGCATGAGCACGAGGGCTGACACGCAGATACATGCTCACACATCAGCGTGGTTATCTCGGGTGACATTTATCAGTGCCACCTCGCCTTGCTGGTTGTCTCCACATTGTCTTGGGTGAACGCCATCATCCCCCTGCCACCCTCCTCCCTCAATCTCTCTAACCCCCGCTCCAATCCATCCATCCATCTGGCCATTCAAACGTCCACCCAGGCTTTGGCCCGGAGTGACACTGCCGCAGATGAGTGGAGTGATGAGAGATGGAGGGAGAGGGGACGCTGTGAGAGATGGAGATGGAGGGATGAAGGAGGGATGAAGGAGGCATGCAAGGACGCACTGGTCGTGCTGCTGCATAGTGATGTGCTTGCAACACATGCAGGAGTGTGTATACATGCACAACGCACACACACACACACACACACACGATATTTGCAAATTGCCAGCAACACAACACAAGAAAGGGGTTGCTAAAAGGGAGCAGCTCATTAACCCAGCAGTTGTGAGACTGGATGGATAAAATATTGAATTGCCAGTGTTTGTTTGTTGGTTGAGTTGAAATAAACAGAATGCTGCAGCCGTCGGGTGCAGCTGATGAGGTCAGATTGCTCGGGGGCAGCTGTGAGCAAGGGTCAAATGATGGAACAAAGGTCAAAACTATCCTCTGTAGGTCACATGACGTATAGAGGCTGTAGCAGAGGACACAAACTTCTCTTCTCTTCTCCAAATTAACGAGACATATCCTACTCACAGTCCTCCAGACAGGCTATCAGTGAGAGAGAAGGGGTGAGAGGTTCTGTTTTTTGTTCAGAATATCCACTCTCATTTCCCAACTACTGCTTGTGCAATGGACCCAGTAATCTTTGACAATTGGATTAAAAAACAGTAATTTTAATCAATTAATTCGTCAGGTTTTTTTTTTTTTTGACTAATCACTTAATCATTTCATTTATAAAATGCCAGAAAATAGTGAAACGTGCTCATCACAGTCCAAGGTGACATCTTTGTTTAGTTTGACCATCAGTCTAAAATAGTGCTGTCACTTTGTGCACTTGTGCTCTGGGAATTTGCGATGGCTGCTTTTCTCTTTTGTCGTGACATTTCATCGAAGACAGACATAATAGAAAAACCCAAAGATATTCAATTTAAAATAATATATAAAGATAGATAAAAAGTAAATCCTCACATTCAAGAAGAATGGATAGAACCAGCAAATTTAGCATTTTTGCTTAATAAGTGTCTTTTTTAAATACTCTTTAATTATTAAATAAGTGTCTTAAGCCATTTATCAATTATTAAAATTGATTTAGGTTAATGTGTTTTCTGTTAAGAATTGAATGTGATTATGAGATGCTGTTCATAACAATGTCTTTTTCTGTGTGTTTTTGTCAGGTATGATGCTGGGAGGTGGGTGTGGTAGAGAGCTGGCTCACTGGATCATACATGGCCGCCCTGAAAAGGATATGTATGGTTACGACATCAGGTACATCAGTGCATGCAAAGTATTTGAACAGTGACAGTCGTCACAGGAAGTGTCATAGGTATGGTGCCGGTACTCTACAAAGCAGAACATGGATTTGAGCTTCCGACTGGCATTTTATCAAAGGAGCAGCAGGAACCAGAACAATTATGAAGTTTAATGACGTCTGAAATGATTGTGACTTTTAATGAGTGTTAATCTTTTTCCTCTCCCTCCTGTTGCAGGCGTTTCCATAACTCGCTGACAGACGACCAACGCTGGATCAGAGAGAGGAGCCATGAGTCGTATGCTAAAAACTACTCTGTGGTGTTCCCCTTTGATGAGCCGCTGGCCAGCCGCAACATGAGGAAGGACCCTTTCCATCAGGTAGATGAGCGGTTTGATCTCCAGTGCAGACGGTTAAACAGGGTGTTTTTTGAGGAGTTCAAGGAAACAACCCTAATGGGCGTCTTTCCGGTGTGAGTTAGTCAGACTCCTTTCAACTGCGATGAGTCATTGAAGTCGAGGCACCACAGGTTTAATTGGCAATGATTTTTTTTTCTTTTATTTTTTGGCCTCTGTACATGTGACAACTATCACTTTATAAATGACAAAAGAACCACGAACAGATCATTCATTAATTTTATAACATTTTATACTAATAGACAAATTTACATATTTTAGGAAAAGTGTCTTTACTGAACTATGATTAGTCAAATAAAAGCCAAAGTGTTCTCTATTCTGTTTCCTCTCCCTAAGATGTTAGGAGACCATATTCATATATATTTGAATGATAAACATTATCTGACCAGTCATCTATGATATCTACCTATATTTTTAGAGGTTGTATGACTCACTCCTTTTCTCCTTTACCTTTCTGATTTCTGTCTTTTTCTCCTTCAGTCATTCCTTTCGCTCTCTTTTCTGTTTTTTTCCCCAAGTATTTACCCACGGCCTTCGCTCATCTGTCTCTAATGTGGTATTCTCTCTTTTTGACATCCTCCCCAACACAATGTCCTCTTCTATTCATCCCGGTGTTCACACTTAACGTCTGTTTCTCCCTTCCTCTCCTCCTGTGGTTGCCACTGTCTTTGTTATTGTCACAGTCCGTATTTTGTGTGAGAGAAAAAGCGGTGCCGCTGTTTCTTTCCCTCCTATTAACCTCTGTAACCTAAGCGTCTGATTGGATAATTGAGACAGAAATGTGGCGACAGAGCAAATCCACATATAAACGACGCTGCTGAAACCCCTGGTTGTGCAGGCTTGAACATCTGTGTGTGCATGAATGTACAGAGTAGATATTGAATAGAGTACACTTCAGTTGCTGATGCTAAAAATCACATTTACGTTGCAAATAGGAATGTAGAACCAGCTGTGTGTGCGCTTTCATGTCTGTGGTTGAATATTTTGCCAAGTCTTGAAGTACTGGTAATACAATTGTTTGCAAAGATATCATTCTCTTAAATTACTGTCTTCTCTGCTCAAATTTAGAGACAAATAGCTGATTCAGGCTCTGGCAGACAGCAGTTAGCAGCGTAACTTATCCCCAGCAGCTACATTTATTAATGCGATCCATGCCAACATGACTATAAATGATACACTTAGCTTCGGTAGCCTGGTCTCGGATGTCTTTCAGCTTCCTTTCTCTCCTTAGCCCGACACAAACTCTTAATGGGCCTCCCCACCATATTTTATGCATTAATGACCCACTTAGCCTTGCTTTCCTGTTCCAGACTTCATTTACCTTTTAACTGTTGCAATTTCTACCCCCGCTCACGCATGCAGGGATTCTTTCAGAACAGATTACTGTCACACAAATTGCATTAGTAATGTTGTCGATGTATTTTGTAGATCATGTCTACTACTTTCTTAGAGCTTGTTTTATTTAGCTTCCCTGACACCTTTTATGCATAATTAACCACATTTCCTGCAGGGCTTTTTTTTAAAGATTCTGTACAGGATGAGCAAAGCCATGAAGGGATGGTAACTATTTTAATGTTTTCCCGTTAGTGGTTTGTGTCCTCACAATGAATCTTTACATTATGAAGAAAGAAGAAGAAAGACTTTTATTTTAGATTAATTCCTCTCTGATTTAGTCTTTTGATTACAAAAAAAAATAGTAGAAAATGGAACAACACATCATGAGAAAATCAGATTTTAAAAATACATTTTCTAATGCAAACAATGTAATTTAACTTTTTATTGTTCTTTCTTACTTTACATACATAATCAGCAGCTCACTTGCATTTTATCCTAATTTTTCTCACTTTGTATTACTGGAATTCTTTCTGACCTATGCACATCGCAGGAAGACCTTGGTTACTGTGAACTATGGCGATACGTTTCTTGCTGTAGGAGGATTTACAACATCTTTCAGATGTGTTTTGGATGGGACGGATCTGCTCCTTTTTTTTATTTATTTGGTGAATATCAGTAAAAGACAAAAAACAAAAATGAGCCTTACTTGTAGCATAATGCAAATAACACTGTCAAACTCAATTTACTACTCCTAGTTTTATAAAGAGAGCTCCGTCTGTCTTAAGAGCAACACACCCACACACCCGCACCTTTCTAAAGACCACACACCGTCCGCATCAACGCTACAGAAAAGCAATTTGTTACATTCGCCCCCCAGATCAGCACATGGTACCGTTTGTGTGTGTGTGCTACGGGCAGCAATACATGCACGTAAAAGGACGCAACATGAAGCGTCATGGCCAGATTTCGCTGTACTTTTGTCTTCCAGTGCAGTGCAAAACTTTCTCCTCACAAATATTTATAGACCGCTTGCAATTTGGGACTTCAGCCTTAAATATTCAAATAGGTTTTGACTTTCAGTGAGTCATTGTCATTACAGATGGCACTTTAAAATGAAAGCCTTTATCTAATGTAAAACATATGAGCTGATGTTCGCTTCCAAGGCTCAATAGATTTTGTCAGCATGCAGGGTTATTTTCAGGCAGCTGTGGCAGATCTGGTGCCCTGTTGTACAACACTGTACCATTAAGATTTAATTCCTTACCATTACAGCTTTCTCCAGCCAGCACACAAGACCTTAATTTGCATGCTAACAAGTGCACAGTGAGGTATCATCATGTTTATGTTTAGTATGATTATGGCACCAGATTTTATGCTAGCCAGCTACAGTATAGAGCACAGAAAAGACACAAATAACTGCTCTCAGGTAAACAGACTGTAGCTTGAAGGAGAGCAGAGTCCCTGTGAGACTGAGTTAGTCCGACCCTCGGCTGAAAGCCCATAAGACCCCTGCTAATCACTCGTCGAGGGCCATCACCTAGCAACTAGCCTTCCTTGCTGTTGGAGAGCCTCAGATAAATGTAGGGGTGGCAGGGAGAAAAAGAAAAAAACGCTGAAATAGTCTAATTATTATATTTTAAATGAGCTTCTGTTCACGATACTGGCTCATGCTCCTAATCACGACTGCATGTATTATGGCTAAGAGGTACTTAAGGATTGATCCGCCAAGGAAGCTGTCCCTGTGCAAATAATGAGACTGTCTACTTTTAGGAGGCAATACGAGATTATTTAAGAGCACAAACAGGCCATCTCTGACACTGCTGCTCACACGTTTTCTCCACCTCGGTAGCACAGATGGTAAATATAGCTCGGTGTGGGAAGTTTTGGCAAGAGACAGCTAGCTGCCTGCTAGGAGGAGAGCATAGCAGAACATACCTACCAACTGTGGGCGACTGTCAGTTTTAACAAGGAGGATGGTGAGCACTGAAATATCTTATTTCAACACAACAAGAAATCAGGAATTAACAAGTGTACTATATTTGCAACAGTTTGAGCTAAAAGAGGGTTTTTACCATCACGTCTCATCAATTCCTCCCATGTTAGATTGACGTAATATTTATTGTTTGCTAGCAAGTTCCCCATAATAACTTTATAAGGTGAAAATATGTCAATGTTGCAGTTGGAGCTTGTTGTGCTGCCCCCAAGTGGCTATGAAAAATCAATTAGTGCTGGTCAAATACTCAAAAACTGCAGTCAAAATGCCCTTAATTAAGACTGTGGGTGCTCTGGCAATTGATGTGTTCAATTTTGTGAATATGTGCTTTTAATTAAAATCATCCCTATTTCTTACATTTTGGCATATGTTTGGGTGCAGTGATTCCAAAGTAAACGCTGAACAACAAACACTGTCCGCTGCGTGGTGCTCTCTGTGCTGATTTTATCTCTTTGTTTGTGCGTGCCATCGTTTGTTTTAGGTGCTGACGGAGCAGGGCTGTGTGTTCCAGGAGAGACATGGCTGGGAAAGACCTGGCTGGTTTAACAAAGACAAGCCTGCTCCTGTGAGACACACGCACACACTTACACTATACTGTACTCAAGCACCTGCACACCGATGATTTATTTACATCCTCATATTGACAAAAGGCACTTGAAAGACATAAAACAATTAAGATGCACATTTTTTTTTTCACAATGCTGGCTCGATAGGGGCTGTTGGAACAGACTGACTGCCAATAATGGACGACACTAACACAATACCCAGTGCTTTGTCCTTCTCTGTACTTGGAAACGCTGATGATTAATTAGCCTCTATTTGTTTGTCTTTATTACTGCAAAGGTTAAAGACTATGATTACTATGGAGCCTATGACATTAAGAAGAATGTGAACTACAAATACAACGAATTACTGGGCAAAGAGTACACCTTCGACTTCCCTCCACATCATGACGTGGTAAGACACCAAATGTAAAAGTGTGTGTGAGCATGTGCGTTATGCAGTGGAACAGTGTTATTAAATTACATGCAACTTCCTGTTTTGTCAAACAACTATAGGCCAAAAAAAAAAAACTCAGGGTCCCCAGATGAGTCTGAACTCTCTCAGAAGGCTCCTATGAGGAAAGGGAACACGTGTCCTCGTGGGAAATAACAATCATGGACAACTGACAGTGATGAGACTACAGTCAGTGAGGTTTATGGTGCATAGAGTGCATACCAAACTAACTCAGCAGCTCAGAGGACATGCTACCAGGGGAGAATTACCAACCTTGACGTCAGAACCTCTTTGTTAGTTCTCCCTTTAATTTCACAGTTGTGATGAATGTTCCCTTCAAGGATCTGGCTCCAGATACAGTGGGGCAAAAAAGTATTTAGTCAGCCACCAATTGTGCAAGTTCTCCCACTTAAAAAGATGAGAGAGGCCTGTAATTTTCATCATAGGTACACCTCAACTATGAGAGACAGAATGAGAAAAAAAATCCAGAAAATCACATTGTCTGATTTTTAAAGAATTTATTTGCAAATTATGGTGGAAAATAAGTATTTGGTCAATAACAAAAGTTCATCTCAATAATTTGTTATATACCCTTTGTTGGCAATGACAGAGGTCAAACGTTTTCTGTAAGTCTTCACAAGGTTTTCACACACTGTTTTGGCCCATTCCTCCATGCAGATCTCTAGAGCAGTGATGTTTTGGGGCTGTCGCTGGGCAACACGGACTTTCAACTCCCTCCAAAGATTTTCTATGGGGTTGAGATCTGGAGACTGGCTAGGCCACTCCAGGACCTTGAAATGCTTCTTACGAAGCCACTCCTTCGTTGCCCGGGCGGTGTGTTTGGGATCATTGTCATGCTGAAAGACCCAGCCACGTTTCATCTTCAATGCCCTTGCTGATGGAAGGAGGTTTTCACTCAAAATCTCACGATACATGGCCCCATTCATTCTTTCCTTTACACGGATCAGTCGTCCTGGTCCCTTTGCAGAAAACAGCCCCAAAGCATGATGTTTCCACCCCCATGCTTCACAGTAGGTATGGTGTTCTTTGGATGCAACTCAGCATTCTTTCTCCTCCAAACACGACAAGTTGAGTTTTTACCAAAAAGTTCTATTTTGGTTTCATCTGACCATATGACATTCTCCCAATCCTCTTCTGGATCATCCAAATGCTCTCTAGCAAACTTCAGACGGGCCTGGACATGTACTGGCTTAAGCAGGGGGACACGTCTGGCACTGCAGGATTTGAGTCCCTGGCGGCGTAGTGTGTTACTGATGGTAGCCTTTGTTACTTTGGTCCCAGCTCTCTGCAGGTCATTCACTAGGTCCCCCCGTGTGGTTCTGGGATTTTTGCTCACCGTTCTCGTGATCATTTTGACCCCACGGGGTGAGATCTTGCGTGGAGCCCCAGATCGAGGGAGATTATCAGTGGTCTTGTATGTCTTCCATTTTCTAATAATTGCTCCCACAGTTGATTTCTTCACACCAAGCTGCTTACCTATTGCAGATTCAGTCTTCCCAGCCTGGTGCAGGTCTACAATTTTGTTTCTGGTGTCCTTTGACAGCTCTTTGGTCTTGGCCATAGTGGAGTTTGGAGTCTGACTGTTTGAGGTTGTGGACAGGTGTCTTTTATACTGATAACGAGTTCAAACAGTTGCCATTAATACAGGTAACGAGTGGAGGACAGAGGAACCTCTTAAAGAAGAAGTTACAGGTCTGTGAGAGCCAGAAATCTTGCTTGTTTGTAGGTGACCAAATACTTATTTTACCGAGGAATTTACCAATTAATTCATTAAAAATCCTACAATGTGATTTCCTGGATTCTTTCCCCCCATTCTGTCTCTCCATAGTTGAAGTGTACCTATGATGAAAATTACAGGCCACTCATCTTTTTAAGTGGGAGAACTTGCACAATTGGTGGTTGACTAAATACTTTTTTGCCCCACTGTATATACTGTCATCTTAGAAATGTTTGGCAAAGAGAGGAAGACACTTTCATTTAATGTCATGGTCTGTGTTAATTGGATGTGTGTGTGTGTGTTGTGTTTTATTTTTGTTTTGTTTTTTAAATAACAGATTAAGAGCGAGTGCCTCTCGTGTAGACACGGTGTGGCCGTGTTTGACATGTCCTACTTTGGAAAGTTCTATCTCACTGGACCAGATGCCAAGAAGGCGGCTGATTGGCTGTTCACTGCTGATGTCAACAAGAAGCCAGGTCAGTCGGCTGCAGCAAGAACACACACACACACACACACACACACACACACACACACACACACACACACACACAAATAAATGCAAAGACACAGACAGATGGAAGAAAAGAAGAGGGCAGATACATGGATAGAGGGACTAAACAAGATGCCAACACACGAGCAAAAAAGTACCACCAATACTAAATGCCAGTATATAGTAACTTTTCAAAATCAGCAAACCGACAGCTACGCCTGCTTTCAGCAGTGACAGGTGTGTACAGATGTGAAAATGGGCAGAGCTCTGAATGCTCCCTATATTCTTTTCTCCACTTTCCTCACATTCCTACTTCAACCGCTGTCTGTTTTCACTGCTGAATGGGATAGATCGCCTCTGTGTTGACAGCGATATCCTGTGTGGGATTTGAAAATGTCTGATTTTGGTACCACCCAACAGATCTGACCTGTGGACACTGAATGAATGGGCTGAAAGCGACACATAGATTGCACTCATTTTTGAACAAATAAAAACATATGTCTCTCCTTCTATCTCTCAGTTGTCAATGTACAGCTATTACAGTGGTCACACTTGCTCTGTGAATATTGAATGTCTCAGCAGGCCGACTTATGCTTCGCCAACACATTTACACGCACCTTTTCTTTAATACCAGTGACATTCATTCCAATGACAGACGACAGAGGGACAGCCACATATTAGCATGTCACTGCAGCCATCAGCTCCTTTGGCCAGTGGGTGATGAAAATGTTATTTTGTCTCTTGTGATTAGATACAGACTGCATCCATTAGGAAATTATTTTCATGATGTTCTCATTATGAATATCTTTGTTAAGTGGTGTTCTCAGCAATCACTTTCAGCTGGGTTCGTATTTCAATCGTTTCCTTGGTAACTAATTAACAAAGACGAGGTTCACGTGTCGTCAGGGCGAGTGTATTCCCTGGAGGCAGAGATGGATAATGATTGCCCCTTGAAAACAGTGAACAAAGTTGTAAAAGAAGTGTAACTACACTTGAGTTTATTAAAAATTCATTCTTATTCACACATGGGTCCAGGAAGGCAGGCGCGCACACACGCACATGCACACGCACACACACACACACACACACACACACACACACACACACACACACACACACACACACACACACACACACACACACACACAAACAAACTGGATTACTCACAAAGAATCAGTTACAAACAGAAGATTGACCTCAGATTGGGGTTCATTTTTTATTCTGAGACTTCCGTCTGCTCGGTTCCAAGAGACTGCACACTTTAAATTGGCCTAGAAAGTCCGCCACGAGAATTAAGTGTGTGTGTGTGTGTTTTTCAGGCTCCACTGTGTATACCTGCATGCTGAATAAGAGAGGAGGGGCGGAGGCTGACCTGACAGTGAGCAGATTGGAGCATGGTGCTGCCAACCTGCCCCTGGCACCAGAGTCCAATGGTGAGAAACAGAGTCTGTCTGTTGCTTTCATATTAACCTGCTATACTGTTATATCTATTGCTCTCTCTTTTTCCATTCTTCTGTTTATCATTTCATCACTGTTGTGTTTTTTCATTTTAACTGTTGTATTTTTATCTGCTGCTGGATATATCTGTAAGTCTGTTGTATCTTATTTTGGATTTATTGTTGTTTTGCCGTCTTCTATTTATTGTTCTGTCTCCCAGTCTATCAATCAATACTGTATCATTGTATCCTCCTGCCTGTTATTCTTCTGTCCATTCTGTTGTTCGCCTCTGTCCTTTTCAATTCAATATATCATTGTCATTCTATCTGTTTGAAATCTATCTTTCAACTTCAATCACTCTGTCTTGTTGCTCTGCCGTATGCATCTATTATTGTGTTTCGTCATTTTACCTACTTATGTATGTATGCATGTCCTCATCCACCATGCATTTTTCTTCACCAGAAAGCCCCAAAAAAAATGAAATTAAAAGAGTGGGGTTTACGTAACTGCACTGTCTCCGGTTTGAGCCCAGATGATCCATTGTTGCATGTCACCCCCAGGGTGCACACAGATCAGAAGAAAAAAATGTATTTAAGAAATGCCATCTTAAGTGGAAAGCAGCAATTAAATGCCACGATGTGTAAAAGTTACTGGTGCTCGATTAATTATGTTATCTTGACTCGTCCTCTTTGAATATATCTGCACACGGCTGATTCAACTAATTTTGCCAAAATTTTATAAATTTGCTTAAAAGTTGCAAAGCATTTTAAAGCACATACAACATCTGTCATCCTGTCTTTTGTTTTATTTTGATGTCAATTTATGTGCTGTGACTGTTGTCAATCCGTCGTTCTACTTACTCACTTTCTTTCCTTTTCCTTGCCTTTTCTCCAGGTGATGCATACTACCTGGCCATCGGAGGCGGTGTAGCAGAACACAACTGGAACCACATTAGAATGGTTCTTCAGGACGAAGGCTTCCGCTGCCAGCTGACAGACCACTCTGAGGACATGGGGATGATCAGCATCCAGGGACCCAAAAGGTGGGGAAAGAGAAGAAGCAGGGAGGAAGGAAGGGAGGGAAGAGGGGCTATGAATGAACGGAGACATTGTCGTGATTTATATATCCAGGTGAGAAAAGGACAAAAGGAGTGAGTGAGGGAAAAGAGCGGTGGAGAGGAGAGGTTTACAAAGTTGTACCTGGAATGACCCATCACTATCTTACCTGAATCATAGAAGGGCCTGTCTATTTAAAAGCATATGAAGCCTCATGGAAGCAAGAGCAACTGGATTCAAGTCTGTAAGGATCCGAATGCAACATGATTCCAAATGGAGTTGTGCTTGAATCGATGTAATTTTTTTAGCTATGCTAACAGCGTTGCTCTATGCATGGCAATGTTGCTGTGTCGCTCAGTCCAGTGCCATGATATTTAGTACAGATATTCATGGTCCCCAGAGGATGAATCCTACTGACTTTGGTGCTCCTCTTTTCCTCGAGTACCACCAGCAAGTCTAGGAATGTCCTGATTCAATTTTTTTGGCTCAGATCTCAATCAGAGTCCTTTTAATATTGGGTATCTGCTGATACTGAGATTGATCCTATACTTATATTTACCTAAATGTTGATTAAATATGTATCTGACACACTGAAATAACAACTGTAGCCTATTACATTTGGCACATTATTTTTCATGAGCTACTTGATCCAAATACCGAAGGTTCTGGTTCAAAATTATTAAGTTTATAACTTTAAATTATTGATATGATATAAATTAAAGTTTAACTGGAGAATGTGATGCCTGAACTTGATGTGAGGCGATCGGCTAGAGGGAAGACCTATCACTCACTGGTTTTGTGGGAACTACAGAAACTCTCAGTTCACCCGTGATTGTACAGTGGTGTTACAGAGTGGAGCTTCTTCCCTCACTAACAATCTTTGGCTGAGCACAGACACCGGCTACAGAGAGCACTTTAACCAACAGACTAGTTTAATTTTGGCCTGTTATCCAGTTACTCTCGGATTCAATGTTTATTTAGCGACAACTGATATGATCTGCTGCCAGTGACATTTGTCATTTTAACCGGTGAAGCCGGCTAAAAATGAGGAGCTGCTACCTGACTGTTTTGTATACTTCTGTTTGCAAGTAAGAGACAGAGATCTCTAATCTCAATATCTAGCAGATGGATTGGCACAAAATATTGTACAGATGTTCATGGTACCCAGACGATGAATCTTACTGACTTTGGTGATCCCACTACTTTTCCTCTAGTGCCACCATGAGGTTCCCATTTGTGGTTTTGAGTGAAATGTCTCGACAACAGTTGGTTGGATTGCCATGAAATTTGGAAAAGTACATTTATGTTCCCCTCAGGATGAATTGTAACAGCTTTGGAGATCCCTTAACTTTCCATTTAGTGCCATCATCAGGTCAAAATTTGATTTGTCCAATACTTGGTTTATGACCAGATACCTGCAAAACTGATGACATTCCCATCAGGTTCAGCTGTACTTGCGTATTTTGTTATAACTTGACATTTCTGTGATGACTGTAGAATTACCATTTGATTAATACAGAATTGTTATAGGATAGATATAACCTCTTAATAGATACTGGTGTTAAATTTGTGGCCTCTGAACTGTAACCAAGTCGAGATTGTCACATTAAATTTCCGTAATAAAAAGGTAATCCTATAGAATCGTGGTTCTTCACCTGCACCGTCTGCCATGATGACTCCCCAGTGTAAACACTGCAGTGATGGCTTTCAAGGACTAAATGTCAAAAACCCTGTTTAGCAGATATACAGCCTTTTATATTAGGTCTCATGAAATTATACTATACAGCTTAGCAGGGATCTAAAGTTGCTTTAGATCCCTGAAGGAGGACGACCAGGGATTAAGTTGTGACAGCAGTCTGCTGTGTGAATGCTGTCAAACACAGGGTTCATGTGTGAAAGTGGTATGTACATAACTGTTAGATGATTTGTTTTAAGCCTTTGAAAAGCTCTTGCTCTTGTGTCTGTCATTGTTTTTGTTGCTGTGTCAGGTAGGGATTGATCCTACAAGTCTGATCTGGAGAGGGGTAGATGTGTGCTCTTTAAAATGCATTACTACTATTGGTGGACTTGTCTAGAAAAAACACATTTACCAGTACCTAATTTTTGACTACTTACACTGTTAACAGGATTACATTTGCAGGATACCATATTCCTCATACATACTGTTTTATCCCTTAAAAATCCCGGTTTTGTGATTCTTGTGATTTTTCAGAAAATTACTGTAATTGAAACCTAAACTGAAGATGTCACAGTACTGCTTTTTTACCCTCATCCATCGGAACCATCATCCATTGATTTCTTTGTCTAAGGATGAGAAATCGTGTACTGTACAGGTGAAAATGTACAGTACATTTTCATTCGGACATGGGATGTAATCCAAGCTTGTAACTTTCTTCTTGCTTCCTACAGCTTTCCTTTGTTCTTCGCTCAAAGAGCAAGCCGGGCCACCTTTACCTCTCCCCGATCTCATTCTCTGAACTCCTCATCTATCTCTTCTTCCCCTCTCACCTCCTCTCCTCCCCACCTTGCCGCCCTCCGTCTTTGTTCTTCCTTCTTACCAGCAGCGGGGTTACGCCACTCTGTTCTCTGTGTGGGCTTTGTCGATCTCTTCTCTTGGAGGCTTTTCTCGTCTTCTGTTCTCCTAAGTTTTGTTTCTGTCTGTCTCTGTAGATCTTATCCAGCTCTTTCTCACTTTCTATATATATATATATATATATATATAATATACACACATACAATAGGATGTTGATTATGGAGCTCATTGAGTTTTCTTGAGCATCCAAAGCACACTCAGCTTGAGTGTCTGCATTTGCATTTGTGGAGGTTTTTACTTGTGTGTGGGTGTGTGTGTAGGTGTGTGGGTGTGTATGGATAGTATAAACAAGATTGGCATCTGTATTGCTTCCCTCTGCAGAGCACTATGATGATTCTCAGCTCCTCCTCATTTTCTGCCACATATGAAGAATTGTAGAAAATTGACCCTCCAATAATTGGGTTTTGTTTTCTTAGCAACAAATTGATCTCTTTTAAAGCTTGAGGAGAGAGGAAATTACAGCGTTTATGGAAATGTGTTTGTCTCTAGTTTTTCATGTCTCAATCCAATCCTCCGGAGAGGGGAGTCTGTAAACTTGCAGCTTTTCTCTCACACGGCACTCTGCAGCATGCTCCAAAGGGTGAAACTGGCGCTCTGTCGTTTGCTTTGTAATTATGAACCTTATTTATAATATATGAAATTATGTGATATCCTGTAGGAGAGCTCTGTGTATGTACGCATCCTCTGATCCACAGCTGAGAGCCACAGTTAAGTGGCAAGTCAGAGGAACAAATTGGTGGTTGCTAGACTCCCTCACCACACACACACACACACACAAACACAAACGGAGCCATTCACTGATTATATATAGCTAATTGGCATTGCTCTTGGTCTCTTGAGTTCAGTGAACAAAGCGTTGCTTAAGGGAGGACAGAAATTGGACAACAACTAGAAGAAAGTATCAGCCTGTGCATCATACCAGCACACACATGCATGTATGCAAGAAATACTTTATTCACGTAAGACCATACTCGCATACACACATTCCTGCATCCAACTATGACCACATTGATTGCTTTTTAGAAAAAAGGGTACCCACACAGATGCACAAACATGTACTGTACACACAAGCATAACCTGAACCCTTCCCCAAATATCTTCAACCCTGGCTTCCTGCCACACTGTTGCAACAATATCTTCCAGAAAAGGCCTCTACCTGCCCACTCACAAACGTACAAGTAGCAAAGTAAGCTAAACTTAGTCCTTTTTTTTTTTCTGTTGACTCATTTTTATGTAATATTGATTTTAGTGTGTGTGCATTTCTACAGCAAATAAAACAGGCAGTGCTGTAGTTTTGTAATGTTTTCTTGAAATATTTAAGATTTTAATTTTTTTTTGAAAAATCTGATAATTTGAATATTAAAAATCATACAGATTAAGTATCTTTCACCGCACCAGTTGCACAGGTGCAAATGCTGTATATTTTGGCAGACTACCACTATTTATGGTTTCTCTGTGTTTGTGTGCAGTCGAGCGGTACTTCAAGAAGTGTTGGACACAGACCTAAGTAACGAAGCTTTCCCCTTCTCTACCCACAAAGCTGTAAGCGCAGCAGGGCATCAGGTGAGAACACACACATACAAACATACACACTCGGTGCCTCACCTCATTTCTACAGTAATTGGATGTGGTGCATTTGTCAGCTTCAAAATAACCCTGGCAGTGCTAGTTAAATAAAAAATAAAAAGATGGCATGTCTCAAGGCGTCCTTGTGACTTACTTGGATATCAAGTCTGTCCACATGTTTTTTGTTTTTCTCTACCTTCTTTCCACCTTTTATGTCTTTCTACTTCTTCCCCCGAGGTCTAACAACTCAAAACAAGTTTATGGTACTGTTGTTTCCAAGCACTGGGGAAATGATATGTTTATACTTAGCTGTATTTCTCATTCAGTTTTCTCACAGTAATGCTGTAAGGTAATGTAGCCTCAGCCTCTCAGGTTGACCTCTACACTGGCCTCACATCAAAACGAGCATGCTGCACCAGCACACGCGGCGACACATATGCCCACACACACTCGCTCTGTCTTAGTTGCTCTTGCATGAATTATGCAACGCTCCGGTGATTGCAGTCAGCATCTTCTCACAGCTCTGCAGAAGTGTGTGTGTGTGTGTGTGTGTGTGTGTGTGTTGCTTGTGCTGTGTTCCAGCTGGTTGCTGGCTTCGTCTGGGTGACATTTTAATGGCTGCACTGCTGCGAGAACAGAGCTCTCTCTCTGCCCTCTGCTCCCCTCATAGCTCATTAGACACTCTCTCTCTCTCTCACTCTCTCTTCCCAACTCGCCAGTTGAAGCGAGTGTGCTGGCATGCGTGTTAGGTCATATGAATTCATGTTTATATGCATTTTTGTACTTGTGTCTGTGTCTGATGTGTGCAGCCTGGTAAATGTATTAGTGACAGTGTGCATGAGGCATGCATGTGTTTCTCTGTGTTTGAGTTTGTCGCCTGTTCATCTGGTGGAGTGTGTGTTGTGAATAAGCGAAGGCCTACATGTACTGTCCTCCCCAGAGTTTCATGGTGTACATATGGGGCCCAGGGTGATCCCTGGCTGGCCAGATGGCCTGGCTGTCACAGCACCCAGTGGGGAAACTGTTGGAGAGAGTTTTCTCTCCTCATTTTTCTCTCCCTTCCACATTTTCTCACTCGCTTACTTTCCTTTTCCTTTCCTCTTATGCTTTCCCTCTTCATTCACATATATTTCTTTGCATCCTAACCATTCTCGCATTCTCATATTGTTCTATTGAGACTATTATAGAGGAAAAATCTAAATTCAACAGGAATCATCTCAAACCCTATAATTTTGATGAAATTAAAAACAGGAAGTAGTCCCATGGAAATCCCTGTATCTGTTGTTGCAAACTGCATATCATGGCAGATCATGCTTTTCATTGAACTTGTGTGCATCCTAGAGATGTAGAAGAAAACGCAGACAACGAAGAAACGAAGACAGTTTGTGTCTGCAAGTTTCTGAATTGCAGAAATAAAATGACAAGATACACACTGCATTTTTCACAAACAGATTCTAGTTGTGTGTAATTGTTCCACAGCTGCTGAGCAGTTCATCACAGCAGCTACATCGATGTCCAGGGGACTACTTTCTGTGTTTACTTGCAGGTGGAAAGACACGTTTTTGAGATGATATCTGTTAAATTGAGTTTTTTTGGAAAGCTGTGGGCTTCAACGCTGTTCTTGCTACATTTCCCAAAATCTCTACAATGGAGGTGTTCAGTAAAATGACCAATATTCATAATGGACAAAATTGTGAGATTAACACCCCAGGTTGATAAATACTTTGACTTTTCCTTTTGATTTGTAGTGTCTCCTTTCCTACCTTCCGTGCCTCAATTTTCTTGTCCGTCATTCTTGTACATTTCATCCGTCTCTGCCTTCTTCTCGGCACTGTTTCTGTTTCCTCTGTCACCTCACTCCCTCCTTACTCTCCTTCTGTCATTTCCACCTCTTAACCCCCCCGAGATGTCTTTCATTTCTAAAGGGAGATTACAGTTTCCCTGTTTCCCTCTTTGTGCGCTTTATCTTATCCTTGCATCTATTCTATTCTAATTCTGCTCTGCTGGTTTCTGTGTTTGTGTGTGTGCGAGTGAGCACATGGCAGCTTGGTCCTCTACATGCCTCTCTCCATCTCTCTAAGCCTCCTCTCCCGCCCCTCTCTCATCCAGGTGCGAGCTATGCGTCTGTCATTTGTCGGAGAGCTCGGCTGGGAGCTGCACATTCCCAAAGACTCTTGCCTTCCAGTCTACCATGCTGTCATGGCTGCTGGTGCAAAGCACGGCATCATCAACTCCGGCTACAGGGCCATCGACTCACTCAGCATAGAGAAAGGTAACTTTTGATAAAAATAACTAATCCTAACATAACAACAAATCCAGCTCAGGTAGAGATTTACTGAAATTTAGCCAATAAATAAAACAATTGATTCCGATTAGAGTGATTTTTTCCATTGTTAATACAAAAATATTGATTAGAGCTGTAGTTTAATAAAGAATACTACACAAACTACCTGTTGATCAAAATAAACATATCCACCTTTCTTTTGGTGCTTCTCAAAGCTAATGTCTTTGCTCTTCCTCTCCCTCTCTTCATCAGGGTACAGACATTGGCACGCTGACCTTCGCCCAGATGACACACCCTTGGAGGCGGGGCTAGCCTTCACCTGCAAACTGAAGAGTTCCATCCCGTTCCAGGGCCGTGATAGGCTGGAGAAACAGAAGGAGGAGGGGCTGAGGAGGCGCATCGTCTGCTTCACCATTGATGAGTCAGTAAAGCTTGAGATGATATGCTAGGAAGGAAGAAATTCATGAAATGGACAAATTGTCTTTATGACAACAGAAAATTTGAACATTGTAGGGAATTTTAGAAGACACAAAAAACAGTTTTTTTTATTAAATTAAGCTTCCTGTAGTGAAGCCACTTTGACTTCTTCCCCACAAATACATTCCCAACCATAATCTAAAATAATTTAATAAATAGTCTCACTCAGGGAACTGAACCCTTAATATTAACGCATTTAACAAATGTGCAGTGAGTAATGTAATACTGATTTAAAAAAGACCTTGTGTATGGCTTGGATTCCTGAGATCTGAGCCCCACATATAATGTGTAACAGGATGGAGAAGCAGTTTAATGGAACATTACTAAATTTCCCTTTCTTTTTTTACATGCTAGATTTCTTTAGCAAATACAGGCCGAAACTGAAACTTTCGAAACATTTCTGACTTTTTTTCTTTTTTGCCCCAAAACGCGCAAAACATTCAAAATATTTGACTTAATTTAGATTCTAAGATGTGATAATATCTTACGACATGGTTATTGGAGATGAGGAAATTCTACAAATCATGTATCTTACCAGTTCGATACACTCCAAAAAGCATGATGGTCAAACTAAAAATAAATGTTTTTCACTGCTCCCGATCCTGTTTACATGTTAGAGACGCAAGCACGCAACAACAATTTACTATCATGAAAACATTACTTTCTTTATGTGAAAGAGATGTTATCAAAAGGTCTCTCTCTCTCTCTCTCTCTCTCTCTCTCTCTCTCTCTCTCCCCCTCCCTCCCTCCAGGAAAGTACCGATGTTTGGTCTGGAGGCCATTTTCCGTAACGGCGTTCCCGTTGGTCACCTACGGCGTTCTGACTATGGCTTCTTTATCGACAAAACTATCGGTTATGGATATATCCGAAACCCCGATGGAGGAGTGGTAAAGACCTTAAACACCCAACACTTGCACATAAACACACTGTGTCCCTATCAGTACCCTCTTTTAACGTTTTGTGTTTGAAATGTTTGTTTTGTTGTCTGGGCTGTTGTAATTTTGTCATTTTGTCTCTATTCTGCCTAATTTTTCCTTAAATCAACAAAATGTTTTGCCAGCGTGGTGGGATCCCACTTGTCTACAATTTTTTCGGGTACTGAGTTGAAATGTGAATCAAAATTTTAACAAGACTGAAAAAAGCCAATTCCTGCACTAGCACTAAGAAAAAATCTTGATGTTTTTTTAATGAATTGAGGGCTCAATAACAGACGAGTTTCATATTATCTTACATTTGGGTACACCATATTTCATTTTCCTAATGCTTGGAATGAGTTCATGAGTTCAAAAACAAAGTACTATATTTGTGTGGTTGTGATTTTGCATACTTGTAGGTGCATCAGTCTCCTTTTTTTAGGGACTTCAGGTCTCACCACTCACTTTACTCTGAATAATAAGTTTTATTGGCCAGCGTACAGTTTTTTGTGTGTTTCTCTCCCGATAATAATAGACACACAGAATAGCAGATGGAACATCAAACAGGAGATTGGAAGCAGCAAGAGAGACATAAAAAGTTATTGGTTGAAGTGGTGAGCTCAAAGGCAAAGACCATTTTTTAGATTCTGAAAAGATTCTGAAATCCTTCTGAGATTTGTCCGAGTATTTAGATCTGTATCTATGAGTGTGTGCTCAATAGACACACATGATGTGTGTGTGTGTGTGTGTGTGTGTGTGTGTGTGTGTGTGTGTGTGTGATAGCATGTCTGCCTTTGTGTTTGTACCTGCTCATTTGTTTAATATCCATCCCATGAGTCGTGACTAGCGAAACAAAGCGGATTGACCGTTGGCATTGTTGAGCACTTCAGTTTGGAAATGCACTCATACAAATGCAAACACATGTGCACAAAGACACACACACACACACACACACACAGGTCTATGGGATCCGGTCTCCTGTCACTCAGTATTACAGGTCACATCCCCTACAATCACATCACTGAATTGAGCTGTGTGTGTATGTGTGTGTGTGTGAGAGAGAGAGAGAAGTGTCTTCTCTCCTAAGCAGACTTACGTGTAGAGAGCCATACAAGTGTCTGCACTCCTCTGTATGCTTGATCACTCTGTTTCCTTTTTCAATTCAAGTGAGGACACCACAGAATGTATCCCCCTAATTTCATTGGCTGTCAGACTGAGTACTGTACATGCATAAGTGGTGTTTGACAACAAAGTGTGCTAAGTGTTTCCTGAAAAATAAGTGGTTATACTGTTAAGCTTGTGTGTACTACACCACCAAATAATGACGGGCAAGATGGTAAATGAAGTAATTTCATTCAAGTCACAGCAGTTGTATCAACAGCAGTTATAGCATCTTAAACTTCTGTATATATGTGACGTATTTCCAAATGAAGTGGAATATATGGGCAGGGTATAATTACATATTTGATTGGATTGCTCAAAGGTGGGCGTGGCTTACCGTTGGCCTGCACCCGCACCTCCCTCACCTGTGTTGTTAGATCGGGAGGACGAGGATGAGGTGAATTGAATATGTTTTTTGCAGACTGACATCCAAACACACACCTCCTTTTATGATACTGCTCTGCTGGCTATAACCGCCAACGAGCTAACGATCAAGTGCAGTTTTATATGATGGGCGGGTTAGCTAGTTGCCCCAAATCACATTTGATTGGATATGTATCTGTATGCCCGCGAGTTCAAGATGAGTCATAATAAATATTGTAATGTTTTACAGGAAGAGAAAAGAGAGGCATTTTGATATGAAAAAAAGCAAGAAAATCATTCTTGTGGGGGCTTTTTTATTTTTTACATATATTTGGCATTTATCTAGAGATAACTGAACATTTAACACGGGCACACAGGATTAGAACTAGGTAAATGTATTTTCTATGCAATAAAACACCATTCCTGGTGTTCCTGTGCTGTAATGTCACGCAGCTGTAGATGATTTAAGCTGGAGTGAAGGCGGCTTTGTTCCTGAATAAGGTTGTTCGTTGGACACATCCTTTGACCACAATACTGTTCCCTCTGAAGCCTTCAATATATCAGTGGGAGAGCTGCGGGGTGGGAAAAGGGAGTCAGTCAGTGAAAATTAGCTCTCTGGGTTACGATGGAGCTGACATTGACTCATGAGTGAATGAATTGCTTTCAGCGTTTTATAACTCCTGCGCCGTTCTCTTCTGTCAGATATGAGCGCCATGAAATTGTCCGTTCTGGAGTGCTGTGCCAGTTGGGAACACTATTTTTACAAAGTGCGTGGATTAATTGGTCATCTCATTTTCACTCTGTTTTAATCTCCACGGTCCTCCTCGTCTCCCAAAATATGAAATCCCCTTCTCTCTCTCCTTTTCTTGCTTATCTCCCTCTGACTGTTTTTTGTTGTTGTTTTTTGCCTCATGTTTTCACCCTGTCTCTCTCTCTTCCTGTCTTCATCAGGTGAGTGCCGATTTCATAAAGAGCGGCGAGTTTACCCTGGAGAGGATGGGAGTGACGTACAAGGCCAAGGCCCACCTCAAATCTCCATTTGACCCTGAGAATAAACGCGTCAAGGGCATCTACGCTTGAGAAGGACCGCACATATAAAATCCGAAGATCAAACCTTCTGGTTGGAGAATGAGGCTGAGAGAGGTGCAACTGTTTTTTATACACGCAGGTGCAGCTGTTTTAGTCTTTTACGAGGTATCTCAAATATTGATTATTTTATTCATATTATATCTGTGATTTGGTGGAAATGGAAGGGATATGATGCCACTAGATGGTCTAACATCTGTATCAGGATATCAAAGAGGTGGCCATTTGAATCTGACATGAATGTTTTGTTGTTAAGGATGCTTCAACTCAACTCCACATTTTTAGACCCTCTCTGTGTTTGAGAGTAACAGTGTTCTCATGTGAGTCGTATTAGTATGAAGACAAATTCAAGTGTCTTAATATCTCCATTAATCAAATCTTTTTTTGCCAGTATGCCTGGATTAATTGAAAAAGACCCATTCGTGATCCTGGATTGATCTTAAGGACTCAAATAACAGCACATGATCAATTTTAAGCCAGTTTTGGAAACAGAAACTAAGCTGAACAATCGTTTGTGTCAAACCATCAACAGTCAAACAAGCTAATTCAGAATGGGGCCTTAGTCTGTGACTAATCCATGTCAGTGGAGTTTTCTAGTGGTAAAGTTGCATGTATGATTTTTAGGCCTCCACTGAAAACACTAGATAACTCAGGAAGTCTTAATCTATCTTTATGAAGAACTAGCAGCTAGCATAGCAGTGAACCTGAGGACAATATTAATTACCACGATTGTAGGTGTGATGGTAATGTTTTATATGAATCACATACAGCTGTTGCTCTTGTAACCAAAGTATTGATACTAGGGGTAAAAAAACAAAACAGTTACAGATGCATTTGTGTGTAAAGTAAATGCCATAAATTCGATCAGGGCCTTTGTGTACTTTAGCTGAAGAGGAAACTACTGTAGACATTTATTAGAAATAGGCTAATATTCAAGTCAAGCCATTAATTCTAATTTTGTCCTTATAGTACACTATATTATATTATATTGTAGTGCCATAATATTTCATTTCTAATTCATCCCATGAGGCCAAAGAGGACCATATTAGGGAATAAAAGTATTGTCAAACTATAACCCTTTAGGCAGTTTGAGTCAGATTACAGTGACTGATGTTTGTGCTGATAACAATGACTGAAAACAGAGTTTTCTAAATCTTAGGCAGACAGCTTGAGTGTTTATCGGAGTTGGGGGGGAAAGGGAGGAAAAAAAACACCCTGAGGCACAGTGTACCAGCCGGGGACAAAACACTGTTGGAGAAGGACAGAAAAAGACAAGAGTTATCAGAAAGCAGCTGTTGCAGATAGGACCCCTTTGTTTTCTGATCCGTCCCCCCGTTGCTTTGCTCTTAATAAGGCTATCTACCAATTCAGGCTTTTTTTAAGATCTCTCACTTTGTCTTGTTTTGCTGTTAAATCAAACTCAACCTTTTGTGTATCAACTTCACGGTAAAGCCCTCCCAGCAGTTCAGGGGGCGTAATCGCTTCTCCCTTTTTCTCTATAGTACTTTTACTGTGAAGCAACTGCAGGAGGTGTTGCAACAGCACATTAAAAAATGTCTTGGTCTCATTAATTAATACTTTCAATTTAAAATATGAACTTAGTACAGCGGAGTAGTGAGTGCATCTGGATTGTATTGTATGACTTGTGTGATTAAAATGTAAGTTATCCTGAATCAGCTACCCGAGTCCGTCGACAATCCATGGTTGTTGGAATGAAAATCTTTTACAGTGCTTCTAGTTTTAATGGGAAAAACTGTGACTTAAACAGCAAGAAGAGAAACACTAGTTTAGCACCTTGATAACTGATTTGTGTCTTTTATGCAGGTGCAGGTATGTAGAGTAATTAAAGATGTTTTGTTAATTCTTGGTGTTAACATGTGTCTGTAAGCTACCTACAAAATGTAGTTACATAGTTTTTGTTTTGACACTTATTATTAATTAGATTTTCCATCTGCATTTACATCCACTTACACTTACACAGTTGAGGTCAAACAAAAACCAAAGTTCATCAAACAGACTTTGTGAACAGCAGCCAAAAAAGTGTCAGAAGTAGAAGAAGGCATTTGTATGTATAGCTGCTATTTACCTCTCGGATGTGTGTTGCTGCACGTTCAGCACAAAATGTTTACTAATGTGGAATGATTCATTGATTCTGCCCAGAAGGCCATTAATCACTGAAATGGTTGTTCTCTGTGGAAGCTTAGGTTAATAACAAGATTTATATGGGAAATGTGAAACATATTACATAAACTAATTCAGTTTGTAGAATTTCTCTTCCTTCCAATACTGTGATGTGAATGTTGCTGAAGTCTTTATGATAGAAAGCAAGGGAAGTTGATTCCTAAAAAAAGTACAACTTTTTCAATGCTGAGCTTTAAAATATGGTTCTTAAAATTGTTATGCTTAGTATTATTGTCTTAAGATAATTTTTTGACCAGTTTAAAAAGCAAAAATTACCAGGGGAAGGATATGAATCATTTAGTCTGTCCAAAGCAATTTGTCTATTAATAAATTCCTTTTAAACTGCCAGTGTTTTTGTGACATTTATTATTTAACACACAAAAATAATACACGGGCACACGGGCATTTTGCAAAAGAGAGCAGAAATTACAGTGGTGAACTATAAAAGTGATGAATAAAAATTCACGATTCACCAAAAAGCATGAAAATGTTTCATGTCTTAATGATGCTTGTTAGTCATTATCACAATCATGGGGAACAAGATAAACACGAAGGAGTAGTAAAATTATATTAAGTTAATAGTCAACAGCTTTGCTTCACAACACTTTAGTCCCCAGCACCAATTAGATAAGTCGCACTTATTTTTGTTTGTTATATGTCAATCCCAATTCTGTCAGAAATAATGTCCTTGTCCAATGCTTTGAAACATGACATGAATAGGATTATCATTAGTTTGTGTATACTAATAATAACACAGACAGTGGATGTTTATATAAGCATATAAATACAGCAGGAGTTAGAAAACCCAATCGAGGATGTCATCTATTCCCCAAACACAGAGTTAAAACCAGGGCGAGTTCTGCAAAGTCGCAGGAGCTTCTTTAACTTTCCCCAGGTTAGGTGCCCTCTCCCTGGGCTGAAGCGTGCCGCGATGCCCCCCTCGCTCAGACTGGGGGTGTAAGGGGTCGGCTGGTGGGAAGTGCTCCTCCCTCACAGGGGTAGCGAGGTTTTTCAAGGATGGAGGTGACCACCGGTACAGGCTGTTTGTCCCACTCTCCCTGGAGAAACAGATATATGATGTTGGTGATGGGTTGTTTGGCAAAAAAAAACTTGTAGCGTCCTTGATATTTAGACAGCAGGTTTTATTAGGTAACTGCACAGCTGTCACTGTACAATGTATCAAACATGGTGCATCTTCAAAAAATACACTTCTTTGTGGTCCTGGGTGTATTTTTTATGGGACAGCTTAAAGACTGTGAAAAGGCTGCTTCCTTCCCTTCTCACAAGGTCCAGTTCCCAAACATTGCGGTAGCAGTGTTTTTGTGTGAAATGATTCATTTCAGCTCAGTGTTTTGCCAGTTAATCTGTCAATTTATTTCTGCTTGTGATGTTGTTGCTGATTATCTCCTCATTAGTTGCAAGTGAAAACAGGTGTTCATCATCAGGTCCTCTAATCAGTTTGTGACTGACACTGTCAAGTGATTGTAGAAAGGGTAAAACTGTTGAAGTCGGTGTGCTTGTGTGTACCTACAGCTAAATTTAAATGTCAGCAATAACTAAGAAATCTAAAAATGATCGCATTGTATGTTATTGCACGTTCTTTGAATGTGTTGGACCTGTGTGGCTCACCCTGTGTTTCCCTGAGCAGATGGTGGGTTGCAGTTCGGTGAGGTTGAGAGGGTAAAATGCCAGTCATTGTCTGCAGTAGGAGAGTCTGAGGCTGTGGCCTTCAATAGCTTTTGCCTCTTACCATTCTTGTTAATAAAACTCCACTTTTTTTGAATGAGCTCCTCCTGCCTACAGTTGGTGCAGCTCTCATCATTCCTTGCAAAGTTTTCCAGTGCCAAACAACATCTGCCGCCCTTTATATGGCTATCGACTAACACTAACGCTGTGAGAGCCTGACTATAAGCCCGGCTGCTGAATTACTTTGAGATTATTTCACGCATGATGGCTTCACCCAAAATATCTTGAAAGCAGTTGTAGCCAACTGCCTTCCAGCGGTGGCACTATTAATGGAGTGCATGCTAGTTTATCTGAAAGACACCCCCCCCCCCCATTGTGATGGAAGTTAATGCAATAAATGAATGACAATAGCACTCCTCTTAGTTGAGCTCTGAATGTCTTCACCCAAACCCTGCAATCTGTCTCATGCAGGTGTATTTCGCCTGGTTTGCACCTGCACAACTGATGTAACACATCAAGGAGAAAGCTTTTTTTCTGACAAGCAACCTTGATCAAGGCCTCCACAGTGTTGAGCTGTAATTGATTTATTCGCTCTGATCCAAACATCTTGTGTGTGTCTGTGTTCATATTACAAGTTAACAAGCTGTCCGTTCAGCTGGTCTGACTATGCCGTCCAACTGATGTCTGCCTTTGAACTGGTTTAACTGGTGGCTTGGCAGTCGAATGTACTGTGTGTGTGTGGGTACGATTGGGGACTTACAGAAAAGAGGCGTGCAGTCGACTGGTTGCAGTGCATGGAGATGGGCGCTGTATTATAAAGGGAGTCCAGCACTTCTCCAGTAAATGTGTCCCACTGTAGCTGAGAATACTGCTCCGTCACACTAACCTCACCACACACACACTGGTCGTTTCCGTGGAACCTGGAGGGAGGAGGGGGAGAGAGAGAGGTTGAAGGAAAGTCGATAAAAGAGGGAGGCAGAGTGAGATTGAGAAAGGAGGAAGAGATTGAAAGAAGGAAAAAAAAAAGCAGTTAGAATTGGTGTTAGGAGAACACAGTTTCACTTTAAAGGACAAAGCATCTGGTTTTTCGAGATTAAAAGAAGTAATCACTCTGGTTCCCGGGAGCGAAGGATGGAGGGGGAAGGGATGAATGCTGAAACCAAGAATTGCTTAGTCACACGGGAGATGGAGAGGAAGATGCAAAATGAAACGGAGAGAATGAAGGACAAGGGGAACAAGCAAATGATTTCAGGGAGAGAGAGAGATGGGTTTTTTTTGTGTGTGCGTGTGCTACCTGTTAATGAAGTTAAAGTATTTCTGCAGGTATCCTGGGTCAACGTGGCTCTTGCAGAGCTCCAGCTTAGTTCGAGGGTAGTAGTGAATGTAGTTAACACACATTTCCTCCATGATGCCAAAACCTCCCTGAGGAGACAAAGAGATTTGGATGGAGATGGGGAGGAAGGCGTAGATATATAGTACAAAGAGCAGATGTAGGTATTAGGGAGGAGAGATGGAAGGATTAAGAAGGATGAAGGAAATGTGAGTTTGAAGGAGAAAGATGGAGGGAGATTAGAGAAGGCAATGCTCAAGGTAATTCTGTTGTTGTTGACAGTGCTCAAGGTGAACTTTTGAAATATAAAAATAGTCCTGTATATTGATAGCGTGCTGCTCACCACCGTAGGCTTGCTCCTGTCTTCTGTGTTATAAGTACACTTTGTTATGAGGACGTCGCTCTGCAGGATCAAGCACAAACACACCAGCTCTTCACCATATTTCAAGTTTAACAAAAGAGCAGTGAAGATAATTTACTGACAGAAAATTCATTATTGAAGAGAGCCAGTTGCTTTGTGGAGCTCAGCTGCTGCAGTTTTGTCTCCCGAGAACTTCCTATCACAGCGCTGATTTTACAGAATGTCCCTATTTACATTCCATTTAAGCACCTCATACAGAAGCGAAGTATTTTAATTCAATGCATCTGAGGCACTACCATTCAGAAGTAGTTGGCCGAGTTTGCAGAATAGTAAAATTCCCATTCTTGTCTGAATGTCGGCCTAAAATCTGCACAGTGGAAAACTTAAACCTCTGCCTTTGGTCATTTCAAATGCAGGCATAGTGATCAACTTTCTACTTACGGGTAAAACGTTCACCATTTTCCTTAGAACTCGGATCGTCTATAAGAAAGAAGACAAAAACAGTACATTACATTAAAGGGAAAATCCACCAAACATTCATTTTTGGGATTATTATGTTCTTTTATCTGTATATTTGGACAAGAAAACCTAGAAATAAGGCTGTTCCTTGTTACCACTGGTTATAGTTTTACAATGCACTTCCCTCACTCTGTGCGGTAGATTTATTTCAAACACGGCAAGATAAAACATCGGTTGCTCTTGATGCTTCTCTTGGAGGCAGCTTTCATACTTACTAGCTGTGTGCGTGCGTCTATTAGCCTTGCTGAGAATGGTTTGATAATGTCTTCATATGCCTAATGAGGCTGCAGGGTTTGAAACAAAACCGCCACACAGGTACACCCAGATTAATCTGACAACAACAGCAGCTGGCTGGAGATTTATATCATGCAGTCTAGCAGATGCCCTTCTCTGCTCTGTGTGTGTGTGTACCTGCCTCAGGATATCGTACATAAAAAAAAAAAACCCCAACAGATGTCTGCTGTCTCTCAACAATGTTAATGTTGTTGTTTGTCAGTTTTGATGTGATGAGTTGGTGGTCAGGGAGTTGTGTTAATCCACCACTGAAAATAGTCCACGACAAATGAACTATTTACTCCTGTTTGCGTAACGTTTGCTAAAAACTACAGTGCCCTGCTATTTTAGGGAATTACTTTGTTATTATTATTGTTTATTAAAGAATGAAATTATACATTTGTGGGCTGTTTTTAAAGATGTATGTCCTCAGTATCAACCAATGGACACACAGCGGACCATCAAGCATTTGATTGTAATTTTCAGCTTGTTATAAGTATATACAGTACATGTATATGTATATATGGGTTACCCACTGTAGAAATAAATACTAATTCTAAGACTTTGTTGAGATGGGAGGTTTTTATTTTAAAAGGTTCTGTTGTAGCAGTCAGTAGAAAGTAGAAAGCTTCAGACTTCATTTCGCAGTTATTTGTTGAGGATACTCTTTTTCCCAGTGGCACACAGCTCGGTGTGATGTCAAGTAAAACTCTCTTTTATCCCATCTAATACGACATAAGATGCCATGCACAAAGGTGGATCTCTGCACGGAGTTCCTCTGGGTAAAGTGAGCCCTGCTGTTTGCTCACCTGGTAGTGTGTACTGAAGTGCTGGTCCTCCTGTACCACCTCCAGCTCTTTGCCTCCCCTCACCAAAACTGTCCTCACCCCACGCCCCGCCAGGTGGGTGTGCAGCTGGGATGCAAATATATAGATTCCTCCTGGAGGCAAAGCCTGGATAGACAAACAGGCAGACAGACAGGTCAAGCTCCAACAAAAGACTTTTGTGCTTAAGGGAACAAAACTTGAAGAAATATGTTTTGATATTTTTTTTTGTATACATACAGTCTGGGTACACTTAGAGGTGCAATATCCATTGAGGTAGAAGGTGTGTTGTTTGGGTGGGACAGCCATGACAGGAGTATAAACGAGGCCCAGTTCCATGATCCCTGCATCGTACCGCCTCAGACTAGAAGTGTAATACAACCGTATCCCTGATGAGTCACGATGGCCTGCATGAGGAATATCATAGAATATTAAAATATTTAACATGCAGTCAGTTTCCTAGCAGATCATATTAAAATACCAGCCAGAATTATTTTGCACTAAACCAGGCTATAAAGTATGTATGAATCAAAAATTGATTTATTGCAGGTGCAGCTCATCTATAGAGATTTGTGAGTGGTGAATATAATACAATACAATACAATAGAAAGTCAGCAGAGACATTATAATGTCACAGAAGAATTAAACAGTTGTAATGTGTGCTCTCCATCTGGTCCTGGTAAACACATGCTGCGAATGCTTTGATTCACCTGGAGTTTATCTTGCGTAGGCCAGAAAAGACAGCATTACAATTGTTAAGCCTACTGAGGACAAAAAAAAATACTGCAGCCTGGCAATATTCCTAAGATGTTAAGAGCTGTCCTGGTGATATTTCTGAGATAGGTTTAGAAATTCAAATGAAGGAGGTTCCCTGGTGGCCTAGGGGATTTAATTCGCAACATCTCCGCTTCAACTCCGGCTAGGGACTTCTGTGGCATGTCATACCCGCATCTCTCTCTTCCCTTATTTCCTATTATCTCTCTACTGTCAACCCTCTCATAAAATGCTCCATCCATACCAAACATTAAATCAAGATCACTGAGCACACCAGTGTTGCTATTATCCTGGCTTTATTATCAGCGTTGTTTGCTCGATCTCTGTTGAACTGCAGGAAAGTTTGAAGGAAGACGTAAGATGACGCACACAATCGCAAGAGAAAACAATGAAAAAAAAGATGTGTAGAGAATTAGAAGATAGTTATGTAGGATGTGTGTGCGTATTGTGAGGTCAGATCAGGATAAGGAAGGCAAAGTCTGCAGTGACTCGTACAGGCGAGATCAAAAAGTATATCTGGAAAATTAAAAATGAATCGCTCTGTTGAAGATAAGCCCGGCACTCATCGGGAGAGATGTGGAGAATCCTGCTGCTTGTGTGTGTGTGTGTGTGTGTGTGTGTGTTTTTTAAGAGAAAGAAAGTGCAATCTGTATATATAACGGTATATGCACAGGTTCAAGTGTGTGTGTGTGTGTGTGTACTCTGTGTACCAGATATAAGGAGAGGGTTATGGTAATGGACCTCCAGACGAAGGAACCTTGAGGAACCTGGTCCACCCATAGGCAGCCCTGCATCCGGAGGATAGTAAAAAGCCTGCAAGCAAACACACACACATTATTCATTATTCCTCTCAATTATGCACAGCTGCTTTGAAGTCGTAGCAAACACTCCTCTTCACATATCGTACAGACGATTTAGCGCTGTTGAGTAAAAAATGTTTTTGTAACTTATGTGCAAAAGTCAAAATGCAGGTGTGTTTTTTTACAAATACTGTAAATTTTGTATCTTCACAATAACTTGCGGTTTGTTGTTATATTCTGTAAGGCATTGTATTAGAGAGAGAAGTACTACATTTCAGAGTGAGGAAGATTTCTCTAAACAAAGCCACTTGTGGAGGTTGACAGGTGATTTAGTGAAAGGAACTAAACTATAATCACAAGCTGCGACTTTACTGAAAAACAACTTTTTGTTTTTTTTAGCATCCTTGTTCATTCCGGTCAAGGCAGATCTTGTTAGAAGATGACAAAAATAAGTCACCGAGATGTATATTCCTGTGCAAACATGTACCAATTAAGTGTTGAAAGACACATATTTGGCCTCTCTGGAGTTTTGACAGGTGTTTGTCAAACTTCCAGATGAGAACGTTTCATTTCACCCACAGTAAGATGTTTTAAAATTCAATTTTTGGCTTCTCCAATCCACCTCAAACCAGTCCTCCATCCTCTTTGAGATGTGATCCCCTGTCAAAGTGGTATATCTGAGGAATCACAATTACATTCTTACATCTTCTTGCCCATACTGCAGTGATAATAGATAGCTCTATAGCTCTACTAGTGTGGTTCTTTACAATTTTTGATGATGGCCTCTAAAAATAAAAGCATGCCTACTCACAAACGCCCAACCACCCACATCATTTAAAGTTGTAACAGATTTTAAGACTGGAAAGGTGTTTTTAAACTGATTATGATACAGAAAACTGAACATTAACACATTTCAATTTTTGCATGAACTATGTTCCATGTTGAGAACCTTCAAATGTCTTTGAGGCCTTTGGGGATCTATGAGCTGGCTCAAAAAAACGTTTTTATTGATTGTTTCTACACAGAGAAAGGATGTATTCTTGTATGGATGCACCCTCCGGGATGCTGGTTGAACTTGTGAGGTATTCTTTCTTTTTCTTCCTCTTTCACTTCTTGGACCCTGAACTGTTCTCCTTATCGTAGCAAGAATAGCATAGTAGCATTTTTGAGTCACTGCTGGCCCCATGGGCGTCAAACCTCCACCACTTTTATCAAGGAATCTTGATTTGATCTTGATTCATCATCAGTGTCCTCGCCTATTTCACAGGGAGGTCCACCTTAAGCCACTTCTGCCGATACAGACAGTAAAGTAAAGGAAGAAATAATTGTTTTATTTAATCGTGTCGTAACAGTAAAATCCTTACAGACTTGCTTTCTTCCTTGCACGCACACACACACGCGCACATGCACACACACACACACACACACACACACCTCTTTTCTCCGGTGCTGTCCTCTCTCTTCGCGTTCTGACAGTGTCACACATTATTGTTTCTCTCCTCTTCCAAACTTCTCCCACTCTATTTCCCTCTTTCTCTCTTGTTTTGTGTTTTTGAAATGCCCCGTTTCCCTTCTGATGCGGTGCCGGAGAGAATGAAACAACACTATTAAGAGGTGATGAAAGAGGCCTGAATATTTCCCACCTAATCTTGTCTTCACAGCTCACAGCTCACAGAAGGCATCCTGCTTGTTTTTGTTTGGCTGGCAGATAATCCAATCAGAGAGGGGCCAGGCTGGCTGTGATACAGTGGGGAGCAGAGCAGAGAAATATGGTGACAGGCTCACCATTCCCTGTCCTCTTTGCTTTATGTGACTAGCAGGCTGCTTGCTTGCTTACTTGGTCAGCCAGCTGGTTGGTAGCCATAGTTCATAAGTGGGGTGATTTAATGCCTGATAGATGACTGACTGACTAGCTGGCTGAGGAAACGGGTGCATTTCTCCTGCACTGAATATTTCAGCCTCAAAAGTGAACTGCAATTAATTTGTTTCCCGCCCAAAAATCAGTAAAAGAGTCAAACTCCAGTGGTTGCTGTGGTTTCCATTTGCTGAAAATAAAATTCAACTAATGGACTGTTTTTATTTTCAGCTTTTTTTTTTTTTTTTTTAACCACTGGAGTGTGCCACCTTTTAGCTGGCTGACTAGATGGCTAGCTGACTGTCAGGGCTGTAGCCAGGATTTTGGAAATACTCATAAGGGCCACCCAGAGAATTTTTAACCAGACACCAAAAAGAAAACCTCTACAATGTTTTCTTTTATTAGATTTTTAATTTTTTTCAGTTAATTGTTCAATTCTGCAAATTTGATTTCACTACATGATAATCAAAACGTGACGACACACTGAATCATTCTATTTTTATTTCATTTATTATTGGCCTAAAAGTAGTCAAACCGTTTTTGGCCACTTGGGGGCAGCAGAACTAGTTGTAACACTGACGTATCACCTAATTACAATGTTAGCAAACAGTTACTTAATGCACACGCAGACTAATGTTAGCAGTCATTTGGAGTCATGTTTCCAGCCACTTGATGACTTTAAGTCCAATACTCACTTAAGACGACGTTGATGAGAGGTGGAGGAGAGCTGGTTGGCTGGAAAATTAACAGTAAGCTAAAAGAGGTGAAAACGCTTCGTAGAGCTGAGGGGAAACTTCAGTCAGATGATAATTCTCAATGGGTTTTGGCACTTATGTCAAGCAATTCAACTTTAAATATATATTACTGAGTCTAAGAATTCAGAAATCAGCCTGTAAAATACTCATCATACTTATGTGCTAGTTGGCAGATTAGTCAGTTGAATGAGAATATCAGCCATGATGTAACCTTCTCTGCCTCTTTCTAAGCTACCAATGTACATAAATACGTGGTTTTCATTCGTGTTTGTGTCGGGTGTCCATGCAAGCAAGTCTTTGCATGTGAATGTGCTTCCCACATACAGACTGTCTCCGAGCTCTTAATAGACTTGTGCTGCGTGTGGGATCATCTTTACAAGGTTTTCTGCTCGCAGTTTTTAGGCTTGGATATCACTCGCGTAGGAGTTTTTGTTTATCTCTTTTAATAGGTACGAGGAATGGACCAAAATGAAGCTTTATTCAACCTCTTTTTCAATCAGACACCTGTTACGTGTATTAAAAACTTGTCAGTGGATATGTATATTCTGCTTTATCTGATGGTGTTGGTGTGGGTGCTCCTCTATTTTTGCGGTAGTCAGTTTGAGTCTTAAATCTTTTGCAAAATGATGGCATTCTGGCTGATTGTTACATCTTCAAGAGGCTGTTTTAGGGTTAGGACTTAGGACAACAGGGAGAGAATATAGACCGTGGAAGGTCCTCATAAGGATAGAAGTTAATAGGATGCGCGTGTCTATGTGTGTATGTGTGTCCCATCATACCTCAGCACCCATTGCCCATGCAGCCAGCACATGGCGACAGAAGTTGAGCTTGCCCGGTTTCATCTTGTCATCGCAGGAGCCGCTGTACTCTGGAACATCGCGGATATCCGGTGAACATTCAAACACTTCCATGTGATGCACGATGGCCTCGTTACCTGGAGTTATCACTGATTCATACTGACGGACACAAAGAGAGGTGGAAAAAGAAACAAGTAAAAAAAAAGAGAGGGTCATGTTGTTTTATGTGTTTCTACTGCTAAAATCTGTGGCAATATTGCTGTCAATCAAAACCTCTCTGAAATTAATTATATGCAACATACTGTGAAATACTTTCTATATCTTATTCTACTGTATGTTTTTGTGCTGGATCTGTTCACATTTTATAACATTATATAAAGTGTTTCCATTTTTAGAGACATTTATACCATAACAATGTGGTTCTTGGGCATGTTTTCAGGCAGCTTCTGTATGAAGCACCAGTAGGTGGTCTCTTGATTTGGTATGATGACATTTGGAGCCACGACATCCAGCGTCTGCACATCCGGAGGCAGGGTGGGTGACAGCGTGTCGGGGCGCAGCATCAGCACCCTCTGTACTCCTGTGTGGATCCGGGACAGGTTCAGCTGCTCGAGCGAGGCAAGTGGCTGATCCAAGAACCCATAGATGATGTGCACAGTTCCCTCCTGACCAATCAAAAAGAATCACAGAAGAAAGCATGTTTGATGGCTACAAAGCAGAACACGAACAGCAGGGATGTGTATTTCAAATGAATAGTCTCTCATGATTATTATTATTATTTGGCTGAAATGCCTACTAACGCAAACACAGAGATCTTTTCATCATGTTGTCATAGTGATGAGCATTAGTTTTGTGTGTGCAACTTAGAGGTCTGATGTGGTACCATGGAAACAATAATCATCATAATGAATGCTTCAGTAGAAATTGTGCTGATCCTTCCAACTTTATGAGTTGTCTCATTGCTTTATTTATATATATCTATCTATCTATATATATCTATATATATATATACATATATATATATATATATATATATAGATATATAGATATATATATATATATATATATATATATATATATATATATATATATATATATATATATAGATAGATAGATAGATAGATATATATGGAAATATCACAAAATCGCAGACACATACCCTACCCCACACACAGTGCAAATACTCTGCGCTGTTCTTTAGATGGAGAAAATCTATCAGTCAAACATGATTTGTCTTTTCAAACAGGTCAATGCAGTTCGACGTGCTTCACAGGTGACAAATGAATAAGGAAGTAGAAAGATAAACAGTAACACAACAGGAGACTACTGACAGCTTGTCCTTAACATATGGGATTCTTCAGTAATGAGTCAACAGATGCATTGCCATGTTTGTTGTGGCAGTTTACACAGCTCATAAAAGATAGACAAACTTGGTATGAGGATAGCAGAGTAAGTCAACCGTGTGAGCTCTCCTTTAGTAGTAAACATAAATGCATAAATAAACCAATCAACCAAAGCCACTTGCTCTTTGAGGTTATCCCGGGTACCCAGTAGTCGAGAGTTTCGACGAAGTCCAAAAAACAATTTATATATGCTGTACAATCCCACTCTGACTTTAATAGACCCACATTCTGCTCCCCTGACAAGACTTCACACACCTCTATGAGGTAGTCTCTGGGATCACAGGTGCTGAACGGTCTTTTGAAGAGCAGGTAGAATCCGTCAGGTTTCTGTTTGGCTTTGATCAACTCGTAGTCTTGTTGGCTGTCCAGTGAAACGTGACCCTCGCTGTCGCTCCACGCATCCTGAAGGAGAAGACACACACAGTAACTTCAACATGTCAAATCTATAGATATAATAAACACCAAATAGACACAACGAAACATTTAAGAGTACATTTGATGATTTCAAGTGGGGCAAGATTAGACTAGGTCGGATAACCTTTTCTTAACTGTGGATTTGAGTAATAATTGAGGGAAACAGCTAATTTCAATTTAAAAAGAGGTATGGAGGGTGTAGTTTCACCAAGTGAAACTCATCATTCAACCATTACTGAATAAATTCCAGGGGAACTCTGTGTCCATGCAAACCAAGTTGGAGAGTATACTGAATATAAAGTGCAGCTACAAATGTTTGAAATTCCACTGTAGAAAAAGCTAACCAGTGGTTGAATTTTGCAGAAAAAAATGTTTGAAGGGGAAAGTTTATCAAGACACAAAAGAAAGCTTCATCAACTAGATGTTCGTTAATGTAATATGAACAAAACAAACCTACACACTTTTAGTGGAATATGATAGAAAGAAATCAGTGAAAGTGTTTGTGCAGTTTGTGTTGTTAAACCTTCCCAACCCGGTGTGCAAGATTCCACTTCTCTGCCAGGAGGCTTTGCAACAGCTCCATCTATCCACTTCTGTTATGTTTCTCACATTCATATCTGTCCAGAATAGCACCTAAGATCTCTCTTTATTTCCGTCTCGCCCTCTGTCCCTCTTATATAACTGTTCTACACAAACTGCAAAGATTCTGAAGCCAATGATTTTGAAAATACATACAGTGTGTATATGTATAAAAATGTGGGCAGCATACAGTATGTGTTGTGTGCCTTACATGTCTGTGTACAGGATACACTAGCTATGACCTCTACAGATGGCTGAGAGACAGAGTCATTTCTTGATCTTTTAATTGAAAAAAAGTTAAGTTCTAAGCCTTGAAATTCTAGTTTTGGTTATAGTTGTGTTTAGGTTATGGTTAGGGAGTGCTGCAGTTAGGTCTGCTTTTGGTGTAGTTAGGAATCTCTGATGGACTTTCAAGTCTGCCTAAATTGAAGTTCCTGAAGAAAAATATGCTGGGTTAAAGGAGAGGTTCACATTTCTTTAAGTCTGTCTTATAACGCTATTCACTCACCCATATGTACACTGAAACAGTTTTTGGTCACTCTAATCATTCCTCATGGCTATACTGGCCTTGAAGAGATGCTTTCCCAATGTTATTCCAATGTTGGACCCCATTTACATCTGGTATTAACATGTGATCTGTATCTGGATACATTATCTAGATAATGACATCTAATCCACGTGCCTTTGTGTTTACACCTGGTATTAATAAGCGAAGGAAGACTTGCTAGCTACTGCTACGACTAATAGATTTTGCCGGGCAGATTGAGCTAGCAGGTGATCGTTCGACTTGTTGGTTGAATTTTTTTCTTAAGAATGTGGTCACGCTGTATGGATTGCATTTACACCTGGCTGAAATCCAATCACAGTGCAAGCCTAATCATCTGATCTCATTCTGATCACAATGCGCTCTGCTAGCATTTACGCCTTGCATTAACATGTGTTCCTTATCCAGATGGGATATCCAGATACAGCATGTTAAGAAAAAAAGATGAAATCCACTGGGTTTCTTTTGTTTGATTCTTTCCCTGGATGCTGTTCCCTTGCTGAGCTACATGTCACACCTAACCAAGGAAAATAAAGAGAAAAGAAGAAAATTATTCTGTCTTCATATCCCTGGTATGTTGGGACAAAATCTTAAAATTTAAGTCTCCATGACCTGATTTGAATACATTGATTTAAAAAGGGATTTTAGGAGTCCCTGAACTAGAGCATATCTAAAATGTGCCTGGTGTGTGTGTGTGTGTGTGTGTGTGTGTGTGTGTGTGTGTGTGTGTGAGTGTGTGCGACAGAGAGAGAGCGGTAGCTGTAGCTCAGCAGTGACCTTTCTTCTGCTGGTAGTTTCGCCCTCCTGAGGGAAGAGAGACAGATGGGACAAGGGGAGGAAGGCAGTCGGATAGCAGGGAGGAGATCAATTTAACAAGAAAATACATATACTGCAAGTGTTACATTATGATGGTTTGATTTTAGAACTGCAGGGATATGATGCACTGGGATTTGGGTAACTTCAAGGGAAACTAGTCTGAGTTTGGAAATGACGTAGAAGTAAATGCGGGTGTCAAAGCTACAGTTGGGTAATGTAAATGTATGTTGTTGTTTCCAATTCTTCATTACATGCCCACAATGAACAGTTTTTGCTTATATAAAACTTAACTAACTACATTTATTTAATTACATAAAAGTTCATTATAAAGCACCAAAGTGCACAAAACTAAAACCAAATGACATATCCAAATCCAAAAGTATCTCTTGATTATCATAATGTAAGGTGTCAACCTCAAAGTTGGTTCACTATTTCACTGGTTTAATTTAACTGGTGCTCTTATATGTGTATATACACACATATGTATATATAAATAAATGTGCACCATCCAATAGCCTTCATGTTTGTGGCCTCTGGAGTCCTGCACGGTCCCTCTGGCCTCAGATCGAATCACAGGAGAGATTTCTTTTTGTGTGTTTTATCACTGCTAAATAAATCAATAAAACTGGGCAGTCAATTCAACTACAAATTGAACTGACTGCCCATTCTGTTTTTAAAAAAAAAGTATATTTTTATGATATCAATCAGCATTAAAAGAATTGGTAATAAAGTTTATACTGTCCATGACTCGTTACCATGGTGACAGATGGATGAGAAGCAAAGATGTCATTCTCAAAAACAAGTAATGGCAAAAACTAATTTTAGATTTGGATGCTGTGGTTGATCATTTTAAAAAAAGTGGTAACATTTGGTCAAAATAAAATATAAAAATAAGAGTTTTTAGCAGAAGAAATCTGCAGCAGTAGGCCCCAACACTCAGACACTTTAATGTTGCCACTTTATAACTTTTTAACTCATCAACAATTTTTTTCCAGTTTGTTTTTTTTGTTTTTTTTTGCTTTGTTTTGTTTTACATTAGACAATGTTCTCCGTTCATGTTGCAGTTAATGTAAAATGACATTTATTTTGTTTATTAATGTCCTTAACTGGTGTCTTCTGTGATCAAGGAAAACACTGAAAGAATGTTATTATTATATATTGAATTGTTTAAAATGTTCTTATTTCTAGGCATTGACGAGAGGAACTACTTAACACCGCACACAATGCCTGCAGCTGTGAGTGATTGTTCTGCATGGTGGAGTGATATGTCTTAAGGAAATAGCGACATGATCTATGATGTTTTAGCGGCCGTTAAACAGGAACAAGTTGGACTTAAGAAGCTTTACTTAACTAATGACCTGACATTAACCCTGCCTTTTTTTCTGCACTGAAACAGGCAGGTCATTGTGGTGAAACCATAAACTATAAGCAAACAGATTAATTCCTTATTTGAGAATTGCAAATAAAAAACAAATGCTTTGACAAACCCGGAGCTGCTTCTGTAAAAACAGGCTCCTCAAGATCCGAGCGTATGTCATCCACTAACCAAACAAACAGCTGATGGTAGATACAGTCTCAATGCTTATGTTAATAATGTGACACAGAAAGAGTAAATAGAAAAGGTTTTTTCTAGGAAGTAGAATCAGAATTCATACCGGATCCGGGTTTTTTTTACTGTTTTTAGTCTTCACCCTACTTATTGTTTCTCATTAATATTTCCTCATAAACCCGATGGACAAAATGAAAAGGAAGGTAAATGGGATTTTTATAACAAGATAAATTGTTTTTCAGAAAACCTTATCAGAAAATTTGAGGAAAAGGAATCTTAGTTGGATTTGTTAAAAAGGCTTGTGTGTGGCAAAATGAAAATGAGGCTTTTTACACATCTTAATCAGCACAGGATTCAATTTTGATATGCTAATATCTGCTAATGATTCCCAGATGAACTTCAGCTATTAGTGCAGTTTGAGTGATTTCCAATTAGCAGGGGGCCGATAACATCCTTTGTGACTATGTGATCTTGAAGCGAGCCGTCCGCTGGCTCCCCGTGGAAAAACACCAATCTCACGCCCCAGGGACCACAGACAGATGAGGAACACTAAGAAAGAGGGAAAACCTCCACTCCTTAAGGACTCCCATGTAATCCCTGTGCATTTATGAATCTGACAAGTGCACATAGAGAGAAAGATTGGAAGGGAGAGTGAGAAAGACGGCAAAATGATTTGATTTCACACCTGTTTAGAAACCTGCTTGATATCCTCATCTTTTTAGAGACAAGCCTTGTGTCAGTCTGACTTTATATAAATGTAACTCCCCAAATTCTTTTCATTTGAAAGATTATACAGATAACACACATTGCAGGGCTGCTTACCCCAAAGTAGCTATTAGTTCCAGAGTCCCACAGCACCACCAGGTCAGCATTGGTCAGCTCCCCACGGTCAGACATCCCCAGGACCACGCCGTGTCTGAGCTCTGCGACCCTCAGCTCCATGTATACCTCCTGGCTGGCGTAGCTGATGTTCCAGGCCAGCTGGAGCTCCCCGCGTGGGTCAAGGGGCACACGGAAGGGCATGGGGAGAGGTGGGAGAGGGCTGGAGGGGTTTGATTTGAGGCTGGACACTTCGACAGCATTGGTGGGTGCCTGATACGAAGCCACCAAGATGACCATTAGAGCAGCCAGGGCAGTGAAGTACATGACGGTGATGTCCTGAAGACGAAGGTTCTTATTGAAGAGCCTCATAGCTCCAATGATGGATCTCAGTCAGGATTGATTTTTTTTCCTTTTCACTTCTGTTTTGTCTTTCGGTCTTCCTCCGTCTCTTCAGCCAGAGTTGATGTGGAGTTCAATCCAGAAAGTTGTGGGAAAAGTTTTTCTGCTGTAGTTCTGTATAAGCTTCCAAACTCAAACGCTCACTGGTTTTGTTTGCCTTGTCAGCTCTGCTCTGCTTCCTGGCCACAGTAGACTCAGTTTCTCCCTCGCAGTGGTCAGGTGAGGTTGTTTATTCTTTTCTTCTCATGTTTTCTGTCCTCTCAGGCCCTCATTTTCTGAAAAGTTTGACTTTCTTTTTAGTATCACTAACTTTCCAGTCTTTAGGTTTCTGTTTCCAAGCCCTTGTGGGTATTGTCTCTTTTCTCTGAGCAACTGCTCTGTCTCATCCCCTTCCCTGGTTTTTAAGAGACTCCTCCCTTGTGACTTGTCTGTTTTTATCCAGCCTAATAGTATTACATTTGTTGAGGAAAATTGGATTGTATCCTTTAAGCCCTGGGGTCAACCATGATTCTGCACATCTGCGAGCCCCTTAATTGATCCAAATTCAACCATGGACATTATCAATGACAATCTGCTTAGACGAACTAAACTTTATTGCTCTCTCCATCTCTGTCCTTTTTTTTCTTTTTAGCTTCAGTGAGCATGTATCATATATTTTCATGTACATTTCCTGACAAACAGTATTCCACACATTATACCTCTCACCTGGCTTGTTGGGTATTTGATTCAAAGCGGATTTAGGGGGCAGCAAGCACTTACGGAGGCGTAAACAAGGCATTAATGCATTAGGGCCCTTTCCTTAAGCCACCGCCTAAGGCTGCAGAAGACCTAATCAAACTGTCAATTATGGGTTTCAAAAGCAAGAGGGACACATTCAGGTTGGTTTCAAAGGTTAGTAAAGCCCCTGTAGAAAAGTGTGTGTGCTTGTGTCCGTCTGTGGGTTTTTATTTGGTGAGAAACAGGTGAGTTACAGTGGACAAACGGATTTTAATGGATTTAAAGAGAAATGAAACACTGCTTCTGCACACATTTGAGAATCAATACAGTATAAAAAGAGTATACACAGGGAGTGTCAGGGATTACAGCAAAACTACAGAGAGTCGAAAGAGAGAACTGTAGAAACTTAAGTAAAATAAAATTTAAAGGGTACAAACACAATTACAAAGTTATATAAACATACATATAAATACATTTCAAAACGACTGAAAGAATGAAAACAAATACTAAGGATTTTCATGAGTTATTTCTATATACAGCACCACATGACATTTATAGTCTTGATATTGAATTCTCCATATACGGTGTATCTGATAATACTAAAGTTTATACTGTAGCGCTTCTCAAAACCAATGTCACAGAGTGCCTTACATAAAACAGACAATAAAAAATAAATACAGGAATAAATTTAACAAAGTGGAATAAAACCATAACATATATCATCTACAGTATATGTATAATGTATAGCTCAGCGGTGGCCAGCAATGTGCTATGGAGGTCCAACAACCTGTAGGTTTGAACGGGCCTTTTTTACAGATAATATTTTGACATGTCACCGTAGGAAAAGCACAGGTGTCATATATTTTTATTAGATTTCACTCATGTTCTTTGTTGTTTCCCTCTCCTTAGGAGCGGGAGCGCTTAGGAGTGCTTAAGAGCGCTAATCAGTCGGCGGAGTCTTCGGTTGGAATGAAAACCTGCAGACTGTTAGCCCGCCATGGTACATAGCACAGCTGGGATTTTATTTTAATTTTATTTATCCTTTTTTTTTTAGGTTGGAAGGTCCCGTTGAGATACAAGATCTCTTCTTCTAGGGAGTCCTGGTCAAGATGGCAGCACAAGTAGTTTCACATAAAAAAACAAAAACAATTTCACATGTTAGAGCACATAAAATACATAAAAGCAACACAAGGGAAATAGTAAAAAAATAAATAAATAAAATGTATAGGAGAGTGTTGTGGGTTAAATGATCAAAAAAATGTTTTTGTGTGTTTAATTACTCTTTAAAGACTCACTTAACACTCCTGAAAATCTTGTTTGTGCTGACCTCCAGTGGTTCAACTTCTCACCGTGCTGCACTGTTGGGTGTGGTTACAGGTGCAACAAAGCACACGTCTGACCACACCCAATGTGAAACAGGCTTGAAACATTCAGAGAGGGCAGTGAAACACTAGTTTGGCACATCTCTTTTCTTTTCATGTCCTGTTCTGAAGGGATGATTCAATACATTTCAAGGGGAAGCTCTTCATCAAATGTGCTGTAGGGTGAATGCAAATTCAACGTGTGTTGGATAAAATTCCGTACATGACGTCAAACCATCCAATCTTTTTTCTGGAAGAGGCTCATAAAGTGGAAAGGTCTGGATCTGAGTAGAAAACAGAGAGAGCAGAACAGACGGGCACAGACTGGTATCGTGTTGGTTAATTGAATAAAGACCGTTGGTCCCTGAGGCAAAAGCAGACGTGTGTGTCCTTCTAATGTCTCCGGCCTTCACATGAAGCTCAATAATCTTCTCTCTCTATGCGTCTATTTTTTCTGTTTCTTTTCATCTTTTACACCATCACACTTCTACCTCTTTACCAGTGTGTCTCTCCTCTGCTGTCACACTGCTCTCTATTACTGCTGATCACCCGCTCCCACTCTCTTCCTGTCCCTCTCGTTTCTCTTACATGCACACTTATCTTTCTGCTGCTGCTACTGATGTGTCAGCAAACATAAACGAGACAAGACGCCGTAAAGTCGTCTGCGATCCGGAGGGAACGGCAGAGGAAGAGAGGGACAGCGTGAGGGATGGGTGGGAGACAGCAGATTTAGGGAGAGAATGACTGCCTTTGTGTAGTCATGTCTGTGTGTGTTCATGCAAAAAGCCTGGGGGCCTATCTGACATTATCCTGCCTAGAACAATCCAGATATTGCCCCCAAAACTTTCCCATCATGCTTTGCTTTCAGTTTGGGAGAAGCTCATGCATGGACACACAGAAACACACACTCAAAATCCAAAATCATTAGGAATCTATGCGACAAATGATCCATATAGCTTATGAACATAGTGTTATGTTTTGTGTTATGATATGGTTTGCATTGCATTTAGGGTCTAATTGCAGTATATTATATGTATAATATACTATATCTAATAGTACTGCAACATATTCATCTTTTTAAAAAACTACATCACAGCTACATTATGTTGATTTAGCTTGATGGTAATTTTAGAGACCTGTGTTCTCTTATATTAACTTGTAGGATTGTATTTGTTATCAGGTTTGCTAAATACTACATATATTGTCCCTTTATTTACACAAAAGTGGGACAAAATAACATTACCTAACACATTTTAAACATCACAAACAAACACCAGAAACTACAGCCTCAGTAATTAGGAGAGAGTTGACTCAACAACCTTCTGATAAAGTCTCAAACAAGCTTCACAAAAAGCACGGCTGGAATAACCCGTTAAGTAATTGCGTTATTTCTTCTCTCTAAAGTAAGAAAGTCTCACTTTTAACTGGTGCAAATTCCTTACAGGTTTGCAAATTCTCAAACCACACAAACCAATTCACATGTAGGAAACCAGGGACATTTGCGGCCCCAAGGTGACTGGAGCCCCAAGGCTGTTGCCTACTTTGCCTGTTAGGTAATCCAGCTTTGACAACGATCAGTTGCAGGGGTTGATGTTATTGTGCACACCCCTGTTCATAAACAATACAACGAAAGAAAAATTTTAATTCTGCTATTGAATCTTCTTTTATTTTGAGCAAAAAAGAATAAAAGCTGTGAATGTGAGCTGCCTGTTAGCCACGCTGACACACCTCACCCTGCATGCACACAGACACAGACACACACACAGAAAGAAAGAGAGAGAGAGAGAGAGGAATGGATAAAAGCAGAATTCACCTCAACATGACCAATCCAACCATCTCATTCTCCCCTAATATAAAAATTTCAACACCGCACACTCTCAAAATGCACTAATCTCCACTTCTGTGTGTTTGAATAATGAATGCAATAAAAACTCACAGTGCTACTCTTAACGCTGCCTCAAACTGCCCCTCTACTGATCTGAATGGGAGAGGTGAGCCGTTGTAGGGGTGGATCGGATAATTAGAGGAGACGATGAGCGAGGAGTTTGGAGAGGAGAAAAGAGAGAGAGAGATGGAGAGGGAGAATTAAAAAAAGTGGTGAAACAGTTCAGGTTCAGAGGCTGACAGCAGGGGAATACTGTGGCACAGAGAGACGGCACATGGGTCACATGACGGAGGGTAACAGGTAGGCCCATGGAGGGATGTCCTGTAGTCAGAGGTAGAGCGATAGAGACAGACTGAAAGGACAACAGACAGAGGGAGGTACATAGAGAGAAAAATGATCCTTCCAGGCACAGTTGTGTCCGTCGTCCTAATGTAATTTAATGAACATTTTGTTCCAGACAGAGGGCCAGTTTGTTTTTCCACCTTGGCTGAACCTTGGGCAGAGGACAGGTGTAATTTCTTAATTATCTTTATAGAGTTGGTTGTCACATATGCATACAGCTCGGGTGATTAAGTGCTGTGACTGTAAGTTGGAAGCTTAATGAATCTCCTCTAAATGCTGCAGCAGCTTCCGGTTTCCAGTGTAATAGGAGGACGTAGTGAAGGTCTGACTTTCAGGTTTAGACTACAGTGTGGCTGTGTGACGGTTGCTGCTGATACATTTGCAGAGTTTGTCTGCAGAGGATGCACACTTCCTCTCAGCTGCCTCTTCACCCCACTTGCTGTCATTTCTCCAGACTTGTGATGATGACTTTTTGACACAACTCATTTTATATGCACGTGTAGATGCGTTTGTGCAAGTCTGTACAACTCAGATATATGTAATGAGAATTTCTAGCCACACCCCCCCTATTAAAAACTCAGCATCCTTGCATCACAGCTCACAGACTTCTGTTTGGAAGTCAAAGGGGGATATCATCCAGCATCTTGTCCCTCTTTTTTTTTTTTCATTCCTCCCCTTCTCTCTTGTCTCTTCTCTCTAGCACCCATAGCCAATCTGAGCCTGTGACTAAAGCGCCATCTCTCAGGCTGCACACTCCAGGCTGCATTTACTCACTGGGTCTGCAGGCTCTAAGAGCCACATCTGAATTTAAAGCGCATTTCACTCATCTCCGCGCAGTGCCGGGCGTCGCTCTGGAGGAATCAGCAAATACACGGAAATCCAACAACCGTGCATCAAATATACAGTAGCCTATATTCTTTGGTACTAGCCAGCTGCACACACTTTGTAGCCCTAGAGCGACTGCTTGCCAGCTTGCCTTTCGCCAAGCATGGGGTGCAAAGAGAGAAACATACTGGAGGGAGGGAGGAGATAGATAAATAGATTGATAGAACAGAAAGGCAAGCGTGCAAAAAAAAAAAAAAAATTAAGCCTCGCATCGATTGGTCGCGGAACCGGGAGCAGCACCACAACAAATATCTGACCTCGACCTCCTCGGACGGTGGGAAACCGGTTGTTTGAAATGGAGATGTCGAGATTTTCTATGAACCCGTCTCCTCCTCCACACATGCTGCTGAGGCTGCTGATGATGATGTTTGCGTAGGAGTGTTTTATCTTGCGGACAGCCGTTGGTAAACCAGTCTACTGTTCAAACAACTCCAGACAAGCGGTGGATGGAACTGTGTGTGTGGCTGGCTGCCTGCTCCAAGCACATCTAGCCAGAGGTAGCCTATTATTGTTGGAGCCCGGCTCATTTCAAAAAAAAAAAAAAGAAAAATTATTTTATTTTTTTGAGTCTTTGGAGTGCTTTTCAGTTGTCTTTCTGCGAGTCTGGAATTGGACAGAAAATGTTTTGCATGCGAATTGTGCCGGGAAAAGTAGCCTAAAAGCAAAGAATACGAATATTAACGTGGGAATTTTTTGCAAAGGACGCATCTGCTGTTTTGTCTTTTTTTTGTTAAATTAACAACCAAAGAGGATCAGGCCCAGCGGGTCTCTACTTCGATAACATTGGGGGCTTTCTTTTTTTTTTTTTTTTTTGTTGTCATTATTGGTTTCATTATTCAGAGGTCGACACAAACTACAACCAGCAGAGGTCGGGACCTGAGCTCCAAGGAGCCACCACTACCCTCGATGTGACCCGGTGAATTCCTCTTATCTCTGAAGGTAAGATTCTTCAGCCTTTAAGAGAGATGGTTCGTCTTCTGCTCCATTCTCTCATTAATGTGTTGGTTTCACTTGTAGCTATACGGATACATCTGCTTGTTGAGTCATGCATGCAATTGTGAGAAGTTGGCTGTTCTAGGAAATAGATGAGATTAACTGCTGAGGCAGAGAAAAGGGATAGATAGATGGATGGATGGATGGATGGATGCTTGGGCTGAGAAGCAGAGTGCTTCATGAGTTTCTCATTTCAGCACCATGGACAGAACCACACATGTCTTACAGCAGGATGGGAGGAATCTGCTTTTCTTCTCCTTATTTCACCCAGAACATTTATAATTCATTATAGCTCATTCACCCAATATTCAGTACAATGTACGCGTAGCAGAGTGTGTGTTTCTAGGAGCTTAAATTAAACCACGGCCAAGATACAGTAGAACAAACAGGCAGAAAGATGGATGAGAAAGAGAGGGTAAAGGAGAGGTTCAGAGAGGTGCTTTGTATGACAGACTTGCTGGCTGGCCGGCTCGCCACATGCTGACAAAACAGCATGGCTTGTGAGCCACAGCTACTGTCACCAACCGTTAGCCATGGTCACATCCAAACTGTTCGCTCCAGATATTTTTAGGCAGGGTGGAAATGCATCTCAAGCAGCATTAACGGCGTGCAACACCAAAAACATTCCACTGAATGCGGTTAAAAGGACAAAATATTTTAGGCAGGAGAACGCACAGCATGCAACCCACCACCCACTAGGTGTTTTGGAAAAACTGTGGTGGATGAACTAACCAGCTAAAATGTGAACCCACAAGTGTAGCCGTGAATATTTCAAATTGCAGCTTCTACAGTATTTAGATTTGATAAAAACAGCACAATCAAATTGGGCAGGGATTTGCACAACCCAAACCAAAATATTGAGAAATACTTGTCTTGTTTTTTATATGCAGTGATGCTAACTCCTGACCTCTGTAGTTTATGTGTCGTAAGAGTGATTGGGAACAGTTATGACATAAACCCTCCTTCTCTGTAGCAGAGGTATTTTGGTGTTATAGTGGAGGGATGGACCTTAAGAGTCTTGGGGAAGATTTGCTGAGATGTGTTTTACTAAAAGCATTATTTCATACTGCCCAGATTGGGAAATAACTTATTTGAAAGGATCATCTCAATGTAATGCAACCTGTTAGAGTATCATAACTCAGCCCCAGTTCAGGCTCTATTGCATGCTTAAACTACCAAAGGAAGGAATAATGTTCATGTGTGTATCAGCAGACATGATTTGAAGTTACTGATTGAGTTTACCTAAGATAATCTCCCTAAATGCCTCACCCCTTCCCCATGCACTGAAAAGTCTCACCACATACAGAATGAGTGGAGAAAAACAATTCGTACAGATGCTTCCATACAGGGCATGAGGGGTCTCTCCACCACCACCATCATCAAAATGAGGGAATATCTTGTGGAAGAATGGCGTTCGTCCCTCCAGTAGAGTTACAGAGAGGCTCTGGAGGCTCGTGGTGGCACCAACACTTCGCTAAGATGCGTAATGTAGGTTTTTCCTTTAATTTCCCGGGGGGTAAAAAGGGCTGAAGGTTGCACTCTTACTCAGATTGATATGCCTGGGAGACCTGTGCTGTATGGCTGTTCATTGAGCTACAGTGAATTCAATTATGATGTTAGTGCTAATATTTTGCCCTTGCTGCCTTACTGACTGGTTTTAAACACTCCTTATCATATCGTATCATATCATATCACCCAGTCTTCAACAGTAGGACCTAAAGCTAGTATAGGGAATGACAACTGGGACTACATTCGTGTTGTGGACTGAAAATAAAATAAACACACACACACACACACACACACATACTGTGCTTCTAGAGGGCCTACAACAATGAAAGACATGGCGGGGCTTGTGTTCCCATGGCGACTTCCTCAGTGACCCTCGGAACAACCTTGGCCCCCTTGGGAGATCAGTCATACTCCTGCATACACACACACACACACACACACACACACTCAAGCCCCCCTCGGAGCGTGACTATGAGTGACTGTGTTTCTTGTCGACTTGCTGCTGCTGCTCTACCAGCCTCTCAGTCTTTACAGCAGGAGAGAGAGAGGGAGTTGAAGGACAAGCAGATGAGTGGGATGGAAAAGCAAATTTCAAAGACAGATGGGTGATGAAAAAAGATGGAAGAAAGGTGTAGAGAGAAGAACGCATATAAAATAGGGAGAGATGGAAGGAGAAGAGGAGGAGGAGGAGGAGGAGGGAAGGTTTAAACACTGGCAGAATAGTCAAAAATGAATGCAATTACGCAGGCAGCATATCCACTTCTCTCTTTTTCTGGGCATTTAAAGTGTACTCACATATCAGCTTAATTACCTTTTAAAATGCACCATTGGGAGGAGGGAATCATGATAGATCCACCGTGGTCAAGATAAAGAGGAGAGAGGAGAAGTGGAGTGAATGGATTGAGGCTGGGGGAAGGGAATATGGCTGCTCAATGATCATGTTAAACAGTCACCACCCATTCCTCCCTTCCTCAACCCCCCCCCGGCACCACGCTCTACTCTCCCCTCGCAGCTACACCCTGACATGCTCACACATCACGCTCACGCACAGATGGGTTCCCACGCAGACACCTCTATCACCAGCGCACGCGTCCAGGCATGCATCCATGGCAGCTTCATTATCATGTGTGTCTGTGAATTGTCATGCACATAAGATATGAATAGTGCCACTAAATGTATTAGTTTATATGGTAAACAGAAGGCTTCATTTGCAGTGTGATTAAAGTAAAATTATGTTATGTTATGTCCATCATTCCTAGCGTCTTAATTGCTGAGATCTGGAGACAAGATGACATCACTAGACACACTTCAGAATTAGGCCAAGGAAAATGAGCAGTCAGATCATCAGACAGGTTGTTAACAAACCCCAGTTTATTCCAGTTATCTAAATTGAATTAGTTTGAAGTTTGAAATGCCCATTACTTTCAATTTTTGCACAGAAAAACTGCACTCTCAATCACGGCAGGCAGGCAAGAGCAAAGTTGATCCTGGAGGTAGCTCTGCAAAGAATAATAAACAGGTTTTTTACAACAGGAATTTTGGGCAATAATTCTAAGACTTACCTCTGTTTGAACTTGTCATCTTACTTGCCTACTGGACCTACTGTTTCTGTGTTCCCAGATCGCAGTAAAATGTTAAAATAACTTGTAGGAATGATGGCCGAAGCTACAAAAATAAGAGCTATGTTGTAAAAACATAGAATTTCCCTTTAAGCCTTGCACAGCTGGCCTGTCTGTCTATATGGCCTGCAGCATGCTGCATATATTACACACTAAATATAAGGGCAGACAGCATACTGCTCAGACTACATTTACAATTTGCATGATGTCTGTAAGTACAACCTACAATATACAGTACATTTCAAAGAAGCCTCTGGGCTTTCTCATTCTCATTTTTTTTTTAACAAATCCTACATCCTCATTATGGGAACAGCCAAGTTTAGCTGTATAATGCAAACGTCAACATGCTCCTTTTGGAAAGTGATGAAGCAAAAAGAATTTAAGAACAAGCCAGCTCAGCAAGGTCATGACTTACTCTGCCACACGAGTTGATCACAACAAAAGTGCACATGAGAGGAGATATTCTCATTCATAAATTCCTCTCTTCCCGACGTGTTGTATCTTATTATGCATCTCTGCTATTCTGCCTGACTGCACTGTGCTTCATGTTAATCAGCTTAGAGATTAGCATACAGTGAGTGAGCTGGGAAAAGTTGCCTCAAGTACAATAAGGCTAGAACTTTTAAGCGTAAACCACCCACTCAAAAAACAGAAAAGGCGATGGTGAAATGTCAGTCTGTAATAGCCCCGTCGTCGCCATAGTAACTGAAGACCTATTCGTAATTTTACACACACTGCCTCTTGAGCACTGACCGTTAGCACTAACAACCAAGCAATCATCAACCATGAGCTTTTAACACATTTCCTTTGACCATCTATACATTTCATTGAGGACATCTGCTGCCCTTTCTTCTTTCATTTGTTCTCAACATATTTTTACATCTTCCTCTCCTCTCCTTTCTTCTCCTGCCCTCTACCCTTCTTTCCCTCTCTACACCCGCTAATCACTCTCCTTCATGCTGTCTCTTTTCATCTTTGCCTTCTCTACCGCCTTCCCTACCTCTTTCTTGTTTTCCAAGGTTTAATCATGCATGTCCACTTTTGCTCCTGCACAGACCTTTAGACCTTTAAAGGCACATGCAAAAGACACATGTAAAGAGATAACTAATCAAGCGCAATGCTGGAAATATAATGCGTTTGATGTTTACTCATACACACATGTATTATTTCTCCTTCCAGGACGTGTTCCCTGATGGTTAGCAGTGAGGAGCTTGATGCCACATACACAGTTGTGTGAGCAGAACAGTGTTTCTTTGTGTCACATATGTACATCACACCTGTGTGCGTGTCAGATAAGAAGACCAAGGAAAATTCAGTCATATTTTCCTACATTAATCCTTTTCAGCATGATGTAGAATTTTATCAAAATTGCATGTTTTTCTGCCCAAACACAAGCAGATAAAAACAAGACAAAAATAAAAGAAGACACAATGTTCACTGTGCAGGATTTCACATCTGAAGTAAGTTTCAGTAGACTGATTTCCACAGTACTCTAACCAGTTGCTGCATGGGAAGCGAAAAAGAGCATTTATGTTAACTCCTGGCTATGCTCTGCAACAAGAGCACCAAACTAAAGAAGATAAAATCTGCTAACAACACACACAGTATGAATATTGCCAGGGCCTTCCAAAACCATTACAATTGACAAAAATGATTCATATGACTGTTTTCTGATCTGACACCGCTTCGGTTAGGTTCAGGCACAAAATATACTTGGTTAAGATTAGGGAAAGATCATGGTCGTGGTCAAAAGAAACCAACATGCTGGTAGGAAACAGGATGCAAACAGTGGTCTACAGTGTCAAAGTCACATGCTTTGCAGTGCTATAACAACATCACATTTCTTCTGCCTTTGTTCCTGACAGACACGAGTCGTAATTTGTTCGGCCACTAGAGGCCTTTTGTCAGGTAAAACATGGGTAATTTTAACAAACAACTAATGTTGTTTTTTTCAAATCAGTGAATTTGAGTGGGCAGCCCGCAGGAGATCAAGACCAAACGACTGTTAAATCTGGCATTAAGGGTTCTATTTATGTGCAGGTGCAAGGCACAAATCCCAGCTCTGCGACAGTGAGGTGGCATTTTCCTGAAGCACAGTATATTTCCCTTTGCCAGTGCTAGTTTGGTATTTTTGTGACTCGCGGTGCGCCACAGCTGGAGGACATTCACAGGAGAGGGTGTGTCATTGACAATCCAGCGGTGTAGCACTACAATTTTGGTGTTATGTGCCTTCTGCCATACATCTCTTCGGACCAGGTCAGTGGCACACTGAACTTTACGCCCTACGTCTGGTTACACTAGAATAATTCACTATGTCTTACAGTAAGAGACACAGGGAAAGAGAGCAAGTCAGGAATAGAGACAGAGAGAGAGAATGTCCCGAAATCTGGGTCTGTCCACTGAACTTTCTAAGACTGCAAAGCATTGCAAGTGAGTCATATAACTGATGATATTTTGTGTGTCTGTTGGTATGATTTTCACAGTGCACTTTGCCATATGCAACAGCTGTGTGATGATTTCATCAGTGCCTCAGATACGTAGTAACATCTGACTCTCCCGTGACTGAGTTGTGTATCTTCTTGTAAACACCATGTTTGCTGGACAGACTACGCTTTGAATATGCAAAGTGACGCACAGCATGATCTGTCAATCACCGTGTCAGAGGCGTTGCCTTTGCTTGTGAGTGGCACTGCTGCTCAAAGTGATGATTAAAACAGAGGCCTGCCCGTGCTCCCTACAGCAGTGTACATCAGCCGAACGGACAGAGAGCAAGAGTGGTGGAGAACAGAGAGGGAGACAAAGACAGCGAAGTTAATGGAAGGAGGCTAAACAGACAGAGAGAGGCCACGTGGAAAGAGACAGCAAGAGACAGCAGGTGGAGATAAGAGAGTGAGGCAGCGGAAAGCAAAAGCAAGGGAAAGATGACCAAAAAAAAAAGTGAATGACATTACTGGCAGTGTGCCAAGAATACGGATGGGATATAAAAAGATGAAGGAGAGCAGCAGAGCAGCACAGGTGCCCAGCTGCTCTTTACAGGAAGCTTTTTGCTGGGAAGAGGCAAAGACAAATATATACACACACAGGCAGATGCAGGGCAATTTAGTGTATATTGCAAACACCCACTTATTCATAAAAATACATACACAGAGAACTTTCTAGTTAAGTTACACTAACAAACATAGAACTGCTGCCAAGGGACTCCTGTGCTTTCCCTCCTCTCCTCTCCTGCCCACAAACTGTATGCTTTGTCAGATGTGTGCAACAGCAGCAGCAGCAGCTGGGGTTATGTAGCGGTAAGCGCTGAGATAACCAGGTTATGATGTTATAATACGACTTGACCTTCACTACACCACCTCTTGTTTCACTACAGTTACTGTGGCATCTGGCCAGGTGTGTGTGTGTGTGTGTGTGTGGGTGGGGGGTTGGACGGGGTCGTCTTTGCAAAGTGTGACTACTTATCCCTTCAGGTACTGTACGGTGCATTTTAATGGCACACATTTAGATTAAATATCGGATTTAAATATCCATTATCCAGTACGAGGACATTGTGACTGATCGGGTTACGTGTCCTTGACTTACTCGGGGAGCTCAGGACTCTACATTCACACAGTCTGCAAAAACATCCTGCCTCTCTTTCAACCTTCTCTCCTCACACACACACACACACACACACACACACACACACACACACACACAGGTCACACAGATGCAGGCGTTTTTCTTCTGATTTGAATCCTTTTTTTATAGAAAAGAGAGAAATACATTTTGTTATAGCTGGGAAACATGAAAAGGCCTTCTGTATGGGCTGTGGCTAAACTGTTGCAAGATCCATCAAGGACTGTAGATAATAAGAAAAGTTTGAAGTGTTACCGGTTGCCTTCCACTCAGTTCAACTTAGACAAGTGCAGTAATGCTACAATAGATGAGATTTTCGCATATAAATGCTGGTTTTATGCACCCACATTTTCAAGACTCAGACCTTGTGATGATAAACGTGGGTGTATTCTTTCTGTTCACAACAAAACTCCGTTTGACAAGTTGACAGCCAGTCACACACTGGGGGGGTGACCACGCATGAAGACTGTAAACAGCAGGGGGGGTCTGCACACACAGTAGCAAACAAGATAGGATATGAAAGCTAGCATTACCTGTGCACTGTGAAGTGCCATCCTGCAGATTTTCTGAGTTGCCTGGCTGCAAAGCTGGAAAAACAAAGGAGCGTTGAATCCAGTTTTGAATGTAAAATACTGTATAAGAACTCTGAAGGAAAGCAGACATGTTTGATACATGCAGACAAAATAACAAAGTTTGCTGTAAATGTACATCTGTGCCACGGTATTATACGGAGGCAACTACTGTATATCCAAAGTAAACCTACAGCTGCAGCAGCCCCTGTCGCAGTTATATAGTGAGAAGACTGAAATTTGGAAACATACAAAACCATGCAACCAATGACATTTAGTGTAATTCTTTATGTAAAATACAGCACTTGATCTAAACCTGATTCACAAACATGTCCAGATGTGATCACTCTGTATCATTCTGGTATATGTGACATTGTTGTTTGCTTACCTGCCAAGTGTAATCATTTTATTCCTTAATGTACTGAGCTACTGTTTATAGCCTACTTTGCTGTGTGTGAGAGATTAATAAGCTTGATATGTCTCTAAACAACTACTTGTACTGGTTTACACGGGCTTATGCCTCGCACATTATGTCATATATGTCAACTGGCAGCTTATCTGAGACACATGGAGATGTTTCAAGACACGTTTTCACCAGTTAACCCAAGCTAACTAAGCTAACCAGTCACCAAACCCAGGGCTAAAATCATATGTACCGCGCTGTTTCTTGGGGAGAGAAAGCAAAAGTATTGAAAGAGTCTAAAGTTGGAATTATGTCATTGTCAAGTGTCAAGGAGCAAATGTAATTTAATGCTGTCTCATCTAATTCAGGAAGAGGAAAAGGAATTCAATTTATTTGAGGGCAATGTATTACCCTGAACAGACCATGCAGCCAGAGGGAAGGTGTGTGTGTGTGTGTGTGTGTGTGTGTGTGTGTGTGTGTGTGTGTGTGTGTGTCCTTACATATGATTACACACTATTGAGTGTTTTGCAATAACGTATTAATCTGTCATAGGGGCAGACTCAGCACGGTATTATCTGCTTGGTGTTTGCATGGCTAACGTTTTTCACACCAGGAAGTCCTAACGGAGCTCTGAGTGTCACAACAAACTGTCTCCTCTGTCACAGCGATTTCTCAGGCGCAGACTTGACTGACACTGAACTTATAAACCAGGAGTGAACCAGTGGCAGGCAGCAGCTACTGCTATGATCCTGTTTGGAGTTACAATAGAATAGAATAGAATAGACACACCTATGTGCACACTATACACATGCAGAGATTATGCATTGCCAAGGGTGAACCGTGCTGAGGTTTGGTTTGTGTGTTGCTTTCATTATTGTTATTATTTAATATGAAAGAACAAACAGTGCAGAGAGTTTGCATAAATATCTCTTGACAGACTGATATTCTGTCATAAACAGCAGTTTATTTCTGCGGGGCCCCGAGACTCTTGTCTGTTGTATTTATGCAGCGCTAAGCAGAAACAGTAAGTACTGTTCATGCTATTAGAGTGAAGTTGCTTGAGATGTGTGAGTGAATGTGTGTGAGGAGGTGATGTTGGAATAAATAGTTTGCTCTACACGTATTCACACACAGATGCAGACAGACAAATATGTGCACTTGCCTCAACTATGGCCTGTATATTAAACAGAGGTATGCACACAAACACAATAGTCTATCTATATTCTCAAGTAAGCCAGTTTTTACTCACTGTGTTGGTTGCAACTGTTGCTTGATTACCATGTGTATCTAATGGCCTTGACGCACCAGGCTGACATTCATCCATCTGGTGGCCCTGGGCCGTCATTGAGCCTCTGTAGCAGACCACTGGCTGTCGTTTTTGCGGTGTGTCCAGCACTGCTGGCACTAATGAGGCTGATTATGAGCATGTTGACAGACCTAGTCGGGGCAAAATTCCTCTGATTTCAACACCTGTTGCAGCCTTTTTTTGAGCGTTACTTGTTCTCTCCCCTAGTGCGTTAGAGTTAGTTAATGCATCCAGATGCTCATCAGCTTATTTGGCTCCTTTAAGTGTCTAGAACCAATCTGTGTGCTCTGTAAAATAGGATTATTGTTTAAAGTGATGAAATTTGCTTATTATTTATGGCCAAAAGTAAAGATTAAGGCCTACAGAGCAACTGTCACAGCCTTTTAAAACGTATTTCCATTACTAGAGCTGAAGTGCACTGAGGACACCTTTTTACTGCTTGCATCACTCAGTTTCAGGGCTAAGAACTGCTCTTCAATTCATCAACTGTGAAGTTCAAAGAAGTGTAATATCTCTGAGCCAACTTCAGCTCCTGCTGGGGCCAAGATTATAGCCTGTCACACACAGACTAGTGGTATTATTTGCACAGCAGAGGGTCGAGCATGGCGTGGCAGAGGGGAGGAGCAGGAAGTGCAGAGGCAGACTGACAAAATCTGATTACATGCAATTATTTTTGAGATGATATGAAAGTGAAAGCTCATTTTCTTTAACCATTCAGGGGAAAAGACAATTTTGGGGGAAAAAAGAACGTACACAGAAAGATAGATGACATCCTTTTAAGTTTTTTTTTTTGTTAGATGTTCATCTGCAATTCAAAATTAGACAGTTTGAAGTGAAAGAGGCAAGAAACTAAAGCTTTTGCATTGTTTGCGCCTTTCACCCTACTTTACACCCTTCTTACTGGAAGTGCAGTGAATTGAGAAGTTTGTCTGCTGCTACATTGCAGACACACACACCAAACACATACATATGTGTACATACATACACCAGTACATATGCTTTAAAATATTATCACTTATTTTACACTGACATGATGAGAGCCTTTATCTGAGCGCTGATGTGACTCATAAAAGCATAATGTGATTTTCTCCAGGAGCTGATAACAGCACTTAACTGGGGAACAATCCATGTTAACATTTCTGTACAAAATATTAGAGCTTACCGCTGCTGCCATGGACTCATACAAGTGACAGTTACAGTCCCATATTGATTGCGCTTGATAAAGTACATTAGTCATAAAAGCGATACATAGCTAAGAGGCAGAGGAGCGCAGATTAAAGGAGACTGTTTATAGCTTTGAGAGAACTGATTTGTCGCTTACCAAAGAGGATCTAAAACAAGAGTTTCCAGTATATTCAAAATATGTCTGACTGTCTGCAAAAAATTACAGAAGAAAAGTGCCCATTAAATGCTGTAAACAAGTAACAAGTAGCAGTTCACTTTCATCAGAGGTTACCTAAACGGAAAGTGTTTGCACTGCCTGATAATGCAAGTTCTTCTTCACTGGAATATTGTAGCGGGAACATCATTCATTTTCCCTGCATGAATATTTCTTGTTACCTGTAGTGGTTTAATCCAAACACTGAGACAAAAAAGTACTGCGGGTGATGATAGAATTTGACATTATACTGTCAAAACATTCCCAAATATTCCTAAAAATTGTATTGGGACTCCTAAAAAAAAAAAAAAAAAACATTGTCTAGAAATACAGTATGTCATGGACAAGGAAGGGCAATCATGCTTCCAGTGCAGTTAAAGTTACAGTGGTGCTTCTTACATCAGCATGCAATTTGAACTGGAAGAACAACCAAGGAAGGTCATTCAGATGGATGAGGTACATTTAGTGGGCTGTATAATTAAATGAAGAGACCCCCAGGTCACCGTGAAGTATTTTTTCAAACGTCCTCATGGTGCTATATTCATACTAGCCGAGAGCCATCTTTATGATATATCATTCACCGAGCGGCACTAATTACAGAAACGTTGCCCAGGCAATATTAAGACACATGAGAAAACTATTCCCGGGATCCAATCATCGCTACACAAGAAAACTAGTTCCTCTTCATCCACAACCCCGATCTCTTCCCCTCCCTCCCTTTCCGTCAGCCTTTGGGATTTCCCAGGTACCTGATTCAAGGTCAGAGTTGCGGGTGAGCTAAGCTGGTCAGTGCCTTTCAGTAGAGGGATGAGGAAAGGAGAGTTTTACCTGAGGCTAGCTCTGCATTGTCATTATTCTCGGAGGTGGGTGCAGGGACACAAAGAAAACGGTGGCAAAAGAAATTTTTGTGTGCTTGGTGAAATTTTATGCCAGAACAGGGTGAGCTGGGAGGCTGAGAGGGAGAATCAAGTGATGCTGCAGTCAGGGTCAATGCAGCCAGACAGGATAATATTGTAACAAGGCTTACGGAGGAAGAGGTGAGTTTGTGAAGATTTTTTGGGCTCTATATTACTGCTTGGATTGAGGCTTAATGGAGATTAAAAAATAAATGAATAAACATCCAGTTAAATCAGTGTTACACCATCGCATTTTCATTAACTTAACTTCTTCATCTTAGTGTTTAGTGAACTCATCTTCTCCCTCTTGGGGAACAGTTGCATATGCGCATAGGTTTCAGTATCATTTGTATTCTAAATTGTATTGACATTTCATGCCTGTTTCAGCCTAGTTTTTCAACAAATCAATATATTCTAACATCAATTGCATTTTTTTTAAATTTAGTTTTGAAGATTTACTTTTATTTTTCTAGAATATAAGTGTTCTCTGCTCATCTATGCAGGAATGAACACTTATTCGATCCAACAGAAAAAGGGAACAATTTCAACCAGAAAAGTCTTAAAGGGATAGTTCAACATTTGCTTTCTTTCGGGGAATTATATAAGAAGATTGATAACACTCACATGTCTGTGCAGCAAGTACAGAACAAGGGTCGGGAGGCTATTTGCTTAGCTTAGTATGACGAATCGAAGCAGGGGGAAATAGCTAGTCTGGCTCTGTCAAAAGTTCAAGAATACCCCTACCAACACCTCTAAAACTCAATAATTAACATGTTATATCTCATTTGTTTTATCAGTATACAAACAGAAATGTAAAAACAATTGGTGGTTTTCATGAGAATTACATGCTGTACCTATTTCTTGGCAAACAGCCAGGCGCAGTGATTTCCTGGAGTCTACTCATCACAGTGACCAGACAAGTGCTCCACATTTTACATTACTGTCTGAGTACAGATTAAACAAATAAGATATAATGTGTCAATACGTCAGCTCTACAGGGTCTAGTAAGTGTATTTCTGAGCTTTACAGAGTGCCAGGCTAGCCGTTTCCCCCTGCTTCCAGTCTTTATGCTAAGCTAAGCTAACCGCCTCCTGGCTGTAGTTCCACACTTTACTCACAAACATTAGAGTAATATCGATAATCTCATCTAACTCGCAGCAAGAAAGTGAATAATCGTATTTCCCAAGATGTTGAACTATTCCTTTTAAGCCGTACAGTTGTATCACAAGCGCATCACAGCAGGACAGGCTGTGCTCCAAAGAAACAGTAATGAAGGTACAAAGTGGATCACAGTGGCGCTTCATTATCTTCATGATGGTGCACACTGTATGTATCACACAAAAGGGATGCTAGATGCAATGAATGTTGCATGATGAAATCTGAATTAATTTTACTGTCCTCTGATAAGATGATACATACTGTAGGTGTGCAGCAAATACTAGTTGAATACTTACTGATTGCACAGTTTATTAGAATAGACAAAGACCAATCGAGGACAAAAAGCTGTAATCAAACAGCTTTTGTCACATCACTTTGATGAAGCATGGGTCATTGTGTCTTTCTTTATAATAACAGATTGGAGCTCTGTTATGAAAGACTGTTGGTGAGCTTGAAAACAAATTCCTGGCATAGAAACTTGAGCACTCCGAAGGACATCATTCACTAAACTTTTAAACATAAATACATTTTTTAGGACTGTTTGGCTTGTGTCATTTCCTTTGAGAACCATGTATGTGTGTATGCGCTGTGTCTTTGTATATGGCTGCAAATATATGTGTGAAATCACTCTTTGACAGCGACAGCTGTAATAGAGCTCTTCCCATTGTTCTCGGGGCATGTTATTGTCTCTTGTGTATGACTCGAACCCACCACCTACTGCGTACTTCTCCCCATTCAGCTGAAAGCCTGTCAACAGCCATTATTTCTAGCAAGACCTCTGCTGTGATCCCTGCCATGTTTCATCAAAGCGTGGCAATTTATTCCAAAGCCCACTGTCTGAGCATGTTAGCTAGTACTAAAATTATTGCATGTGTGTGTTTGTGTGTGTGTGTGTGTGTTTGTGTGTGTGTGCCCACTGCTATTCTTCTTTTGCCCCAAACCTCTTGTCATTCCTGTGGACGAACACCAGCAAAAGGAGCTGAGCAGACAAGTTTGCCTCTCTCCAGTACTATTTCACAATTGAGACTGAGTTGCGAGTTTGCGTGTGTGTGTTTGTGTGTGGTTAAATAATTAACGCTGTTCGTCGCCTTGCTGCAACACGTCCCTCACACACTGCTCTGATTAAGGGAGCCCTAGGAGATACACATTGCCTGCCCACCCTGCACAATGACTAATGCATGTACATGTCTGTCTGTGTGCATGTGTGTGTGTGTGTGTGTGTGCACTGGAGGATGGTTAAGACTCTCCGTGTGTGTGTAAACATGAGTAATGTCTTTTCCTGTGACAGTGTTTGTGTGCATTAGTGTTGGTAAGCTTGTCAAGGTTTCAAGTGTTTTTTGTTTTTGTTTTTGCTATAGTAATACATAGACATCCTATTCATGCTTAATATTATTCTGCCATGTTGTGTGTGTGTGTGTGTGTGGTGTGTGTGTGCTTTGCACGAGCTATTACTGTGTGTGCACCTATTAGAGAAGGGTCAGAGGTTAATGAGTAGGACCAATTTTCTACAGAAACAGTTCAATACCACCACAGGAAATACTGCTGATAACATGGACAAACAATAAAATAACAAAAACAATGTTTTATTTTTCTAGCATAATATATTTTGTCTTAGTTTTAAAGTTAAACAGAAATTGTATGTCTGTATGAACAAATACTTTACACTACATCCTAGATTTGTATGTTTTACTAAAAACCAATACACAGAAAATTGTCTCATTGGCTGTAATCATTATGTGAAGTATTATTATAAAACTGAAAAAAACAATTTTTTTGTCACAAATGCAACCATACTTATGTACAATCTGACTCCCGTCAGCGTAGCAATCTAAGATGAGTATTTTTGATCCAAACTATTAATATTTTGTTGTGTTTGTAAAGCAGCAATAGTATATTTTTGGCAACTTGGGGACAGTGGAACAAGATGTAAACACAACATAGACATATTCTCACCTTATAAAGTTGGTGTGCCGACCTTGTTGCCAATTTACACATCCAGTGGGCACAGAGCAACATTAGCAGTCATGGAAAGTCATGTGTCTGGCCACCTGGTGAATAGAAGTCCAATTTTCACTCTCCTTTTAGCTCGGTTTTTGGTCTCTACCAAGTCCTGAGGGAAATATCTGGCTCTTTAGCAGCTAAATGCTCCACAGTGATCACAAGCTAGTCGCTAACTGTGTCTGTCTGACCTTTGATGCTGAGCAAGTAGTGTACAGTGAGTTTTTAGAGCTTTATGCTGAAAACAGCTGCCTGCTCCTGCCTGAAACAAGGTTGATGAGTGCAGTGAGAGTGAATCAGTTAGTTCCGGGTCGTAAAACCAAAACAATGAGCTGAAACACACTAAAACGCTCTGTAGAGCTGAGGGGAACTGCAGAGTTGGGTGACAATTCTCTGAGGGTGTGTCACTACAAGTAAGCCTTTACACATTACACACTGGAATTTGATCCATTGTTAATATAAAATATAGATCAGTGCAGCTTTAATCTCATCATTATCAGTCGGCAGATTATTAATATTTAATAAAGCTCCAACTTAAGCAATAAGTAAAGACTTGATCAATAACTCTCAGCTTCACCTAAATGTCAAACCCTTAGAACTCAAACTCTACTCCTTGAGTTCCCGTTCTTGTTTCCTGACACCAAAAATGTCCCAAAATGACCACATTTCCCTCTTCAATTTAACTCAAAGCCTTTAAGGCGAAAACGCTCTTTTCTTGTTGTTCTCCATATTGATTGTGCTGGTGGACTGTGTGGCCTGCAGATTGGATTAGCGTCCAGCTGTATTCCAGTCTGAGGGGAGAGTAGCTGTGTTGTGTTTGTAGACAGGGCAGATAGCTACTGTAGAGACAGTCTGATCCATTCTAACTTTATAGAGCGTCTCCGGAGAGAGATATCACAATGAAAGCTAATATGGTTTAGACAAGTTACCCACGAAGGAATTCAACATGAATTAGAGTTGTTTCAGGGTGAGAAGGTCAGAGCTGTCAGTCACACACTCTGTCTTGCAGTAAAGTGTATGTGAGTAGGTTGAGGGATGCTGATGGAGAGCACTGTTTACACCGTGGAAGTGGAAGTGGAAACTGGAACAAAGTCAATGTAAATTGTGTACTGGGTAAGCAGGAAATAGTATGACGTTCGTTTACATTTACCTCAGAAAGCTCCATATTTTGCGTCCTGACTTTGGTAGTCCCTCTTCTTTTTTCACTATTTCTATTTTAGGGTGTGTCCATGTCACATTTGAGTTAGTTCTTGACAACACAGGCCTATACTGCTGTGTGCTTGCTGCTGATAATGGCTTGCACCATTGAGTCAGAGCTTAGCAACAAGCCTGCAGGCCTATTTTTGGTTTCAGGCAATTATCCACAATGCAGTGTGATGGTGTGGTCCTATGACACTTCCAGATTGTGGATGTAATGAAGGGGAAAAGGTCTGTTCCCACATCTGTCAAGTATCTGCAGCGTTTTCCCCAAATATATAACAATGTTACTAAACCTGGAAACAACTTTTTTATCATTTTTTTTTATAGTCATTGTGTGGTGACATCTGTGAAAAGATATGGACACTGTACTTTTACAGATACATGCAAGGCAAGAGGGCAAAAGGGCACTGCAAGACAAACAATATTACTGTAAGTTATGGGATAGGAGAAAAATAAACCCTCTAATTATTGCAGGAATGCATTTTACCTCAAATATTTGCTTCATTATTGTAGCATACTGAAGCTTTTGGTGGCTGTGTATGTGTTTTAATTGTTGATTCATTTCATTTATGCCTGATTTAAACAAGCAACAGGATTTATTAATCCGTCTCAACTCTTAACCTCAACATTTCCTTACTTTTATATCACTATTATGCTGTTCAAAATGACTGTAATTGACTTCTTAGAATGTGCAATATGCAATATAAATATCTTCTAAAATGGAGGTCATATGAAATCAAATAAGACTCACGAAATGTAATTAGAGCATTGTAGAGCCCGCTTCCTGTGGTTGTTACTGCAAAGGTAACATTGTGGGATATTATGGATTTGCAAAATCTTTCAAGATATGCTCCAGTGATTATAAAAATAACACTAGTTTCAATAATGAGCAAATGCTGAGCTTACAAGTTCAATTTTTGCAGTAATAGTAACAGTAACCAAACAACCGGGCTGGAATCCTGCTATGCCCTGCCATGTTGCAGCTGCTGTGAGCTCTGTCTACATCCTGCACAGTACAGTACCCAGTGACCCACTGAGGTCAGTGCAGCGATGCATATCCTCCATAAAGGATTTAGGGTGGAGTTCCTCTCATCGTGACAGATTACAGTATGAGTGAGCAGGTAATGGTTCAGTGTATTATTGATGGACACACACTGGCTGCTGCAGGGATCAAACTCCTACTGTTAGGTGACAGCCTTAAATACGTTCCTGCTTTACAGTGAAGGGAAGGCAGAACAAAGGAATTACTTTTGACAATTTGAATGACATAATGTACATTACTTTCAAGAGCAAAATGAATATTTAAAGCCTTCGGGCTCAAGGCTTCTTCCGGTAATCCAGCGGCTGTAGAGACTGAAATGAGGTAATTAAAGGGAAGCATTGATCTAATAAACTGAGAATGAGGTCAGTTCAGTCTCAAGTCAGTTGTACTGCTGCAAATGTTCTTATGAGGTACTGTAGCATTCACTCCCAGTCATTTCTATCTGCATGTGACATGTAAAACCGCTGTGTAGGAAAGATTTCCCAGTGTTCAAACTGTAACAAATATCAACTACCTGAATGGCAAAATCAACAAAATAATTAAGTCTCATGTAGATTACATGAAGGTCGTGGCTTGGGTTTGGTGAATCATAAAAAGACAGCATCCTAAAGCCACAGCTACACTACCTGGAATAAATGGCATATAAATACAAATAAAACATGCAATTTTTGCATATAAGCAACTGACAAAAAAAGAAACAGTGCAATCACATAGAAACAAGAAAGATAGATATATAACAGTAAAAGTAGATCTGTGCTGCGATGCTGCAGAGCTTAGTGAATATAAGCTCAAAGCTCATGGGTCAACATCTCCATTTGTCTTTGCTGTGAGTTCTGATGTAAGGTCAGAGTTCACAGGTAACCCACAGCTGTCCAGTTGGATGTTTCCTGCTGATTGATGCAATAAAGTCATGATCTTTCTCTCTGTGTCTGATCTGCGTGTTACCTCACATTATTCTGTTTCTGTTCTGGTGACTTTTTCTTTTCTATCTGCTCCTTGTTGAAAAATATCTCTGTTACCTTGCTTGCAAATTTTACTTGCCATGTCATTCATCCTATCATATAATATAGATTTTCTTTTCTCCTTCATCTGATATTCCTTTGGTCTTGGTTTTAAACAATCCCTGTTTCACCAGGAGATGCATCTGATTAGTAAGGAAGCAATGAATGACTTTGAAAATCCTCTCAGGAGTGCAAATGCGTAACCACTGACCAAGGGCATGTTATACATCTGTCCATAGGATCTCCAGTCAATGTCTTGGCATACATTGTTGTATTTTATGCAGTTCAGTTTATATTTTAAAACAGTGAATCATACATCACTATAAGCTGTGACACCAGGCAGACTCGGCTGCATTCATTCTGAGCTGATTTTTTCTGTTTAAATTAATTGTTATTGACAACACTTTTATATTCTTACCTTTTTGTTTTTCGGACACATTTAGGTGTTTTAAACTCTTGTGTTTGTAGTATTATTACTACCATTATTGCAAAGAAAATCTGTCTCCCACATATAGTACTTCCTATTTACTTCTTCTTTTTCTTTTTCTATTTTACCATAAACCTACGGATACGTTTTTTAGTAGTTTTTAAGCAGTGGGCATGAACAAAAGTCTCTGGGATTAGGCATTTGTGAGTCCTGGGTGCATGCATAAAATATCTGTTTTGACTGTCATTTAACCATGGGCTTGGCTTGAAGATTTCACAACGCAAAATCTCAGCAGAATCCCTTATCTTTTCTCAGTTTTTCTATCTTTTTAGTCACCCAATCACCCTGTTTTCCTTTGTCGTCTCATCTTTATCTCCTCTTTCTCCCATCCACTCCTCTTCATTTCCATGTACCCTCTGTTTATGCTTCACCTCTCCCCATCTATCTCTCACACCACCTTCTTCATCCCCTTCATCATTTTGTCTCTCCATTTCATATCCATTCATCAGATCCCTTTCTATGCCTATTACTCAGCTCATCTTGACCTCTTTCTCCCTCTCGCTCCATGTCAATTCACTGCTCATTCTGTCTTTGTGTCTCTCACCTACTCAGTCACTTCAACTCTCCTCACTGCCACCATCCATTTATCTTTTTGCTCTCCTGTCATTTCTGCGACTCATGTCCATTGCTGTTCTACTGTTGAATGCTGATTTTCCTCTCACCCACACTTTTTTTTTTCTATGTGTTCCGGCCTGAGATCCCGTCTATGTTACGAGCTGCATTTGTAGGATGATTCTATTACATGTTCCCTAACTGCTGGATAATTCAATAAGCACCACTGAGATGACACACAGTTATAATCTACTTAATGAAGCCACTGTACTGATGAATTGTGTGCTTTCTCCTCCGTCATCTTTTCTTTCACTCACTCACTCCTTACCCTCCTCTACTCTTTCTCTCTCTCTGTTCCCCTCCTCCCATCCTTCCCTCCTCTTCCTCTCTGCAGGGTGTTGATGGAGAGCCATTCGAATGACAGCCGGGACAGTGGTCATCACTGGTGGAATTCTAGCTACAGTTATATTACTCCTTATCATCGCAGTACTGTGCTACTGTAGGCTGCAGGTGAGGCCACAGCTGCTTTCAGTCTCTGTTGCATTCACTGTATTTCCTCTGAAAGTTTGCAGAGCTGCAAGTATAGGATGTCCCTGATTATAGCACTTTGTTGTTAGTCAGAGGATGGTGTTAAATAATAAGTATAGCTGCTTTAATATGTGAAATTGTGTTTGTGACCCTCAATTACCAAGGATAATAAGATCTTTCTCTTAAATCAAAATTTTTAATTTATGAGTATACTCTATGTAATCTTAATAGAAAATGTTTAAATCAGTGATATGTAGTCACACTGATTGGGGAATGGTGCCTAGTAATAATAATGTCATGGAATGTCATCAGATTTTGCATGATCAATTCAGGGTGTGTACAATCATCAAACTTCCCTTTCACCAAATTTCACTGGAGTCTGTTGAGTTGTTTTTTGAGATTCCAAACAAACACACTAAAGTAGAATTCAACAAAACAAAAAGCCATGCTACTGCTACAGCGGCGCTTGGAGCTTGATGCTAACGTCAGCATGCCGACATGCTCATGACGACATTGCTAACATGCTGATGTTTAGCAGGTATAATCTTTACAGTGTTCACCATTAGTTTAGTGTGTTAGCATGCTAATATTTGCTCATTAGCACTAAACAGAAAGTACAGCTGTTTTGCACGTATTAGTCATAAACCAAAGTATTAAACAAATAAATATTTTGACCTGATAGTGGCACTAGAAGAAAAGTCAGGGGATCACCAATTCATCCTCAGGGGATCATGAATGTCTGAACCATTTCATGGTGATCCATCCAACAGTTGCTGAGATATTTCAGTCAGGACCAAAGTGGTGGCCCGACCTTCCGAATGACCAACATTGCCATCCCTAGGTGCTCTGTACTGTGTAAGAATAAAATGAAAATGTAATTAGTTGAAAATAACTACTTTGTGTTTTCATGCTTGACAAACTCCAGTTGGGTTGAAACATCAAACTAATAACACTGCCGGAAAGCATTACTGCAGTTTAGTGGATTACTTTTCCAGCATGTGGATTTGTTTCTGTTTTACATTATACTGTATAGTTTATGTTACATTGAACTAATCTCCTGTGCATTTCACTGCTTGCACTTGGCATACAGAATATGCAACAAATTGCTTTCTGGTGGAGAGTTAGATGAGAAGATTGATACAACTCTCATGCTGTATCAGTCCATTACATTTCAGTCTACAGACAGCTGCCAATTAGCTTAGCTTAGCACAAAGACTGGGGAAAATGGGAAACAGCTAGCTTGGCTCTGTCAAATGGTAACAAAATCCACCTATCAGCACCTCTAGAGTTCACTAATTAACACGCCAGAAAGTGGCTGCATGCTACAGAATGGGGAGTTGATTCTCAGTGGGGTGAGCAGTACTAGAACTATTTTCAGGCATTTGGTTTTAATGTCAAGAATATGGCTTAATGGAGTTTAAAAGGAACAGAACAAAAGAAAAAAACAAGATTGGACTGATAATCTGTGTGTACACTAAAATGTATATCATGGCTTAAAAATCTGGTTTACTACTGTAAGGCTATGGCAAAACTAATGTCCTACATATAGGGCATAAAAAGCTCTGACCAGGGGCCCGAGACATTTACCACCTTAAAAATGTGATGTAAAACTTACTCTAAGAGGGGTGTATGTGGCTCAGCAGGTAGAGCATTCATCGCAGAGATTGTGGTTCATAATCAGTTCCTCAGTCATGTGTCAAAATGTCCTTGAGCAAGACAATGATAGTGCCTTGTATGGTAGCTCCCTGCCATCGGTGTGTGAAAGGGTAAATGGGAGGCAAATTGTAAAGCACCTTGACTAAAAGAACTATAGAAATGAAGTCCATGTCCAGATAATCTGGAAACTAAGGTACCATTGCTACAGTGGAAATTATATGATCCTCTCCACTTAGAGATGATTGCAGTTCTTAAGATTCTTATGTTTCACAGCAAAATCAAAAGTGATCCCCAAATTACAGCTTCATATTAGTTGGAGGGATGCCAGGAATGAATTTGAAAGCTACACTTTGTGGGCCAGAAATAGCAACCACAAATTCTCCACTGAAAAGTGGATTCTGTTTACAAGTCTGTTCGAACTGTAATTGTTGAGGATTTGACATGATATATATATTAAAAAAAAAACTTTTAATGTAGCACATGTGCAGCTTAACTGAGACAACACATATGAACATCTAGGGTCATGTGAGTTGGAGAACACCTCAATGGGCTATAGTGGGGTTACATTGTGAGAGATATCCTCACTCTAAAAAGAGCTGAGTGAATGCGTGCTTTCTTTCCATAGTCTGCAAATCATAGATAATAGATAATTGTGGTAGTCTTACGTTGCTGATAAATGTGTAGATACATTAATTTAGGCTATATTTATTTTATTTTGAATGTTTGCCATTTTATTCAATATGTACAAAACTTCTGGCTTTATGGTTGCAAACACTATAAAATAGTACTAAATGACCATAATAATCATGATATGAGACTTAAATTATGTAATAAAATGACATGCAAAAAGCCAATATAATAAATGATTGGCTGGATAGTACATGTAACCTAATTTGCCAAAGCGTTTATTTAGCTTCTCTTATCTTTCTCCTTATCCCATCCTCCTTCCTCTCCCACCACCAGTATTATTGCTGCAAGAAGGAAGAGTCCGAGTCGGAGGAGGAGGAGCCAGACTTTGCAGTTACGTCCCGCCTCCCACCGGTCCACTCCAATCACAACATTGTGGCGGCGACAGCCGCCGCCTCCTCCATCCCAAATGGCCCCGCCCTTTTCTCCACCCCTCCGCTGGCCAGGAAACTAACACGTTCACAGACCTTCTGTCCATCCTGTACGCACTATGAGCTGCCTTTCTACCTCCAGCCCCCTCAGCCGCAGCTCCACCATCAACCAGATGGGTTGAGGAACGGAGGCGACCGGATCAGCTACCGCAGCGTCCAGCAGCATGATCTGGACCTGCCAGTGCCTGTGAACATTTCAAACTACCGTAAACCAAACCTCGCCCGGTCAGTCACCATGAGGGACATGTTCACACGCAGCTGTAGCATCAGCACTGATGTTTAGCTCGGCGAGGCTGGAACTCGGTGTGAATTTATGCTTAAATAAATTGGGATGGCCTAGCCTGGACTGGGCTTGAGTCAGACTGTGTTTTTGTCATCTTGACCAGTTTAGTCCAGTCTAGTATGGTCTGATCTCGTTCTACTGGTCACCTCTTACAGAATGGAGGACTCAGATGGCTCTCAGGACAGGATTTTCAAAGGTACTATGCTCAGGTCCAGGACCTTACACTTGGGCCAATATAGAGTTTAAAGTATTTAAAAAAATGTTAAATTATCAATAACATGAACTTCTTGGTTTGGTTTGTTTTGAATAGTTCTTTTTTAACGAAAAGAATGGATTTTGTTTTACGATTTGATAAAGTTTGTGTAGCCCTGCTTCCTCTGGATTCTTCTACCCATGGCCTGAAAGATAGACAGATTCCCACTATGTCAAAATGACGTGATCGGCAGGGATTTTCTCTCTGCCATAGCTGCTACAAACAAAATATGATTAGGAGAAGTCCAGTGTTTCCCTCTCCTATGATGGGATGATCTGTCTGTTCCTCCATCCACAGATTATAGAGATTATAAAATATCACTCACCACCAGTGCAAAGACTAGAGGAGGAAGGGGGATGTTTTAGCTGCCACCCACAGACATTTTAGAAAGATTTAACTTAGGCCATAATATTTTAAGACATAAAGGGCTCACAGAAGATGGAAATCCCTGCTTGTTTTTCCTTTCATAGAGGTCTCCAGTTTGACGGGAGGCTGGTTTCTCTGAGCATCTGCTGACAACACAGAGTGTATATACAGTATACTACACTTCAGCAGAGAAAGACCTGTGTTCTTGCAGGCAGGGTGGACTAGGTGCCAAAGGGGGATGGGTTCTTGCATTTGTGTGCATTTGTGTGAGTGTTCTTGCATGCATGTGTGCGTGCAGGAAGTGTGTGTATAGCTCGATCAATTGTTATACCAGGATTCTTACTCCATACAATTAAAACACAGTCTGTCACCCCTATGTATACTGAACCCAGTGGTGGGTTGCAATAACATTTTAAACATTTATTGTAAAAGGGTGAAGGGATTGCATTAGTTTCCATGTGCCACTTTTACCTTTAAATTCATGTTAATGCTAAGAATGACCCAACCAGATGAAATGACAAACTCTAAGTGGGTTTGCAGCTATTTTGTAAATGTTTATTTTACTGATTAATGCTATAACACAGACTCAAGTTGTAGGTCAGAGGAGCAAAAAGTTTTTACGGCAACACTAAACTTTACAACGTGATATTCATTATAGTTCTTCACTGAAGTTTCATTTTGTGGACTCTTCACTGCATTTCTTGTGTCTCTGATTTGTTGATATATGGATTCATGGGCTAAAGATTAATTCACCTTTAAAGGCACATCTATAAATATTTAACAGGCCATAACATACACTCCAGTCTCTCTCTTCTCTCGACTCGTTGGACTGAGGAATATTTGCTCTGAGGTACTCAGAGAGTTCCTTCCTGGGATTGTTTTTATTTTCTGCGCTTGGCTTACCGGCCCGGCTGCAGGGCTCGTATTCTGACTGGAGGAGCTGGTGGCTGAGTTTTATGGACACAGGACACACATTTAATGAATTAAATTATTTACTGCTTGATTTCAAGAAGAAATGCTGGTGGTTGCGTGAGGGGCTTGGAGCTGATTGGATTGTCCCTCTTGGACCCCCACACCCCCTCAAAATGGATGGTAAATGCTGTTGTACTCCTCTCCCTCTCCCTCTCTCACTTTCTCTCTTTCTGTCTCTGTTGATTGATTTTATCGGCAATCATGCTCATTTATTTTCCCAAAGGGTGAAACAGTGAGTGATTTTGTTTTAAGTTTATCCTCTTGTGACGTACTTCCCTGCAAACACGCTACGACACACACACACACACACACACACACACAGTTCTCAATGCTAATGCTTTCCTTACTTTTTAAACAGAAACTATGTGACAGTTGCACAAGAAATTTAGTGCCATAAAGAATTGTGAGAGAAATTTATTATTCTTATTATTACAAGTGTTTATTCAAATGCAGTGTTGCTTTTACCCTGAAGTATTTGAATTACTTGCTTTATTTTATGATCCAGCTGGTTTTTCAGACTCAGTACAGTACAGCAGAAATGTTTCTGTCCTTGTTTCTAATGTATATCTAATTAGACACATTGTTGCTAATAAAATGGTGTGAAACTCCTTCTGATCTGTTTTGCTGTTGCTCTTCATTTCACCAAAACCAAATGCTGAGTACAATTTTCTTGTGGCTCAAATTCATATTCAAAGGTTTTTGAATGTCAAACCTGGGAAGTCATTCATTCAATTCAAGTAATTCTTTAAAAAAGATGCTTGCGTTGCGCATTTGTATATGAAGTGAAGCCTCTTGATATAAAGGTTTATCAGTGGACATTTACTGTAATGAGAATGTGTATTCCCTGGGAAGGCATATTTCTGTTGGATGCCAAATGTTGAACAGTGGATTCAACTAAAAGCATGGTGCATCATCCAGGATTATCTTATTTAGTGAACTGCTAAATGCAGGGTAAATATCAGCTAACTGAAACATATGCTTTGGTCGGGGCACCACACCACAAACAGCAGAGCCATAAAGAGAGTCCAGCAAGAAATCATGTAGAAAATACAAGATGAAGTTTTTGTCTAGACTGCAGGATTTAGACCATTAGGTTTGCTGATCAAAGTAACTTTGTTTGAATATCTCTTTGAAGAAAAATGAATTTCTGCCATCCTAGATTGAAAAGAGCAATCTAATTCTGCTATGTTTGGTGCGTATGTTGGCTATTTGTTGTTGATGACGCTCATAAGCCAACATCTGCTCATCATCTTAACTCATGGAGGAAAATGATTGTTGTTGCCCAGCGGCAGCCAAAAGTTGTATTCACTAAACGCTTACAAGGGTAAATATGTCTGAAAGGGAAACCAGTGAACCTACTAATATGTTTTTCTTGTAATGTTAAAAGTCAAACATCAGACATACTAACACATCAATTTTTAACATGAGAAAACAGTGAAGCCTGCCAAACCTCTAACCACAGCAGCAGTGATAAAGCATCTGTTTGCACACAGATCCAGTCAGCCCTGAGGCGACGAGGTGAGAGCCATGACAGCAATCGTGCTTGAATGGGAAGGGTAAGAAACAAGAATGGGATGCTTAAGTGCAATGATAAACCAACCTGACAGTTAGAGGCGAGAAGATGATAGCCACAATGAAAATTCATCCGAGCAGGAAGGCTAAACGACGAAAATGGGAAGCTTGATTCTGACAATAAACTGAGTGAGTCAGAGAGGGAAGCAGACTAATCACACAATAGAAAAACAACAGAAAACTATTTCAGAGAGGAAATAGAAGTAGTTATTAGAAGGATGAGTCAGTGCTAATGAATGAGAAATAGCACATAGCACAGAACACACAGACAGATGGAGGCGTATGAGGAGCTGATATCAAACCAAGGCCTCCCTGGCAGAGACATGAATAGCCATTTTGTGATGGCATTAATACAACAGCACTCCTTCAGACATTAAAAACCTTTCAGATTATGATGGATTCCCTTTGATGTGGTTACATTCAAACTCCCACTTATTTCTACATGAATTGCAAGTACTGTAACAGGGAATTACTGTCACACTAGCATTCCACCCACAAGGCAAATTGGCTGCAAATGTATTTATTGATTCTCTTTACAGTCACCTTAATTTACATGTAATGATACCAGGACCACTTGTCTGATGACGCTGCGTCTCAGTTTCAGGTCTAGAGCATGCTGTAGCATCTGCAACATTCAGTTAAAAACACCTGATGTGGGAATAAGATCTATGAATGCTGTTTTGATTGAGATGTTGTGAAAGTGAGGTTGGAGGTCTGTGACGGTATCCTTCCATCACAGCTGACATTGTGCAGCTCAGCAGGAGTCTGCTTCATAACTAAAACAGCCTAACAATCTATCAGCTGCTTTCTATCTAAGAGTCCTTCACCCATGCTCTGGACTCTAGTCTGAAGAGCTAAATATAAACACAAATCTTTCCTTCTGACAGCTGACCAGCTGTCTATCCAAACCTCCAAAATGTGTGTGTATTTCAATGAAACCAATGATTTGTGATGGTATGGTTGTATATACACTTCTTGACTGCTTGCATGTGTGCACTACAGGAGTATTTGTTTTTGTGTGTAGTTTTTTTTTTGTGTGTGTATTTTTGCATGCATTTCTGTGTTTATTTGCACAAGTGTTTGTATAGCATTTGTGTGAATAAGCGCTTGCGCAGGCTGTGTGAATTATTTAGAGGCATAATCGCCTCCAGTGTAAGCAGAGCTCATAGCGCGGCCTTTAGAGGTGTATCGATGTTTTATGACATGCTTTGAATCATCCCCCTCATCTACCCTTCATCCTGCAGCAGCATGCTCACTCTCTCTCTCTCACTCACTCTGTCTGTCCACTGCATCTCTTGTAGTCTCTCTCTCTTTCTCTTCTTCTTGTTCATCTGCTATCTTCCCCCCTCCCTTAATCTCTAGTACTACATGTTGCGTGTGTGTGTGTGTGTGTGTGTGTGTGTGTGTGTGTGTGTGTGTGTGCCTGTTTTATGGTCTCTTGCCATAATTCCCCAACAGTGGAATTTAGATGCAGCACAGAGCTGGGCTTCCATGAATTATGAACATGATAGATATGAGGCTTTGCAACTAACATCACAGACCTAAGATTCCTGCCCCTTCTCCTCCTTTACTCTTGTTGTCCTGCTGTTTCAACCTCCTGTCCTGTTTCCTCCTCTCATTCCCATTCCTTGTTCTTCTCCTGCTCGCATTTTCCTTATTTTTCTCACCGCCTCACCTCTTATGCCTCTCTTTTCAAATTCAGCTTATAGCCCTAACATGAAACATTGTCAACAGTGAGAGATAAATAGGTTGTCTGAATTTCATTTCTTGAAGTTTTGAGATATCTGTTTTGGAGATTTCTGCCGCCATTTCTGTGATTTTGTTTGTGGCACTCGTCTTTCCACACTGGATGGGGAAATGTAGTTGTTTGTTGTTTTAAATCTCTGTGTGGATTTTGTGCAAAACACACACACATACACAAAAATCACTATAGAAAAAAAAGGACTTGAAATTGGCTTAGGCCTTCCAACAAAATACGAAAGTGTTGAGTGTGAAAGTTCATTCTTCATCTTGGAAACAATAGTTTGACAAAAGAAAAGGTCAACTTACCATTTTCCGGAGATTCCAACCACATCTCACAGCCTTCCTCAATGGTTGGACTTGGCTCTGAAAAAGCTAGTAAGTGGACCTAAAGTTAAGATTAAAAAAATATATTAAAATACAAATGTGAACTCAGTGAAGACAAATACACAGTGCATACGTAACATATGCAGTCAATATAGAAACTGATAACATACTCACACAACACACAATAGGCCTTTTTCACAGGAGACATTTTGACATGTCACAGTAGGAAAAGCACAGGTGTAAATGGTGAAATTAATGATGGCTGAGTTCCATTTAGCTGCTTCGGTTTCAGGGTCCTGGTATTTTGCATGCTGGCTCACTGTCACACTGTCGAGGCTTACTGGGAGACTTGGATAGAACAGAACCATCGTTAATGTAATTAATAACACCTGTGCTTTTCCTACTATGACAAGTCAAAATGTCGGCTATAAAAAAAAGAGTATAGCTACGAGCCTATAATCATCAAACAATACACCCATCCACCTGCACACACTACTTCTAATTAGGTTCATAGACAGCACACAGCAGCGTTCTTGAGCATAAACAAAGACTGCTGCTGAATTCTGTAATGATACTGTGTTAAGAACAGAACATTCCTTTCCAATACTTTAGTCCTTTATTTTGGCATTCCTGAGACCCCTTACCACCAGTACGGACATTACCCAGACTGCCAAAAATAAACACAGGCAGTCCAAGCTTTGAGAGGTTGGTAGCACATTAGGAAGGAGCTCTATCCTCAGACTATAGACAAAAGTGCAACCAACATCACACACAGACACGTCTCCATTGCTCACAGTAACAATAACAGCAGATGTCATTACTGCAGGACGTTTTGTACATTCTCACAAATGAAACATATGACTTTGTGTCCTTAATTAACAAAACTTATAGATGCATAGCAGCCATTCAGAATATGCGATAGAGCACACGCACACACACACACACACGCAGAGGGGGGGAGGCTACACCAACATCAACACACACCCACCAACATCATCAACACCCACACACACTAAACTTCAACACACACTTCCACAGTCTCACATATGTATATTTAAGTTTTTTGCTATTTTCCTGATTTTTATGAATTGTACCTTTATTATTATTATTATTATTATTATTATTATTATTATTATTATTACCCTTACTATTATTATTATTATTATTGTTTTAATATCATTATTACCTGACGCTTTGGCAATATTGTCGTTATTACATTCATGCCAATAAAGCAAGAGGCTTATTGCTGTGTCAGAGATGTGGAGAAATAGCCATCCTCCACAAATCTCTCCCTCTCTGTCTCACACACACATGACTGCGTGCAGGAGCCATTACCGCCCAGTGTGTGTAATCTTGCGATTTCTAAAAGGAGAAAAGGCCATGCATCCTGTCTGAATTTTTCATTCCCCACCCTCTCTGTCTCTGTATAACAACTGATAAATAAGCAATGAATCCTGTGGCCACAACGCAGAATGGACTCGATTTTATGTCCTCCACACCCCAACACCAACCCCCTCCCCCCTAGATACACATTTTGTCTGCCTTTCTCTTTTTTGTCTCACTCTCTTCTTTTCTCTATGAACCCTGTCTCTCTTTCCAACTCATGCTCTCTGTCTCTCTCTCTCTCTCTCTCTCTCTCTCTCTCTCTGTTTTAAGAGCTAAATATTTTTGCTGTGTTCCACTTCCTTTGGTACTTGTCCAGTCAACCATACTGGACAGACTCTGGCTCCAATATGTGGTGGAAAAGTGAGTGTGTGTCTGTGTGTCACTGTTTTTGTGGATTGAACGTGACCTTTTTCTTTGTTAATCCACCACCGATTTAGATTTAGGGCCCTGGTGGGTTTGAATTAGTCTGAGAGGCACCTTGGTTGGTGAGCAGTGCAGAGTTGCCTCAGTTTAGATTAGCACATGAGTATATGCTCTCTGATTATGCAATATTCTTCTCAGTCAACAAGTGTGTGGGTTGTTTCAGACAGAGAGAGAGAGAGAGAGAGAGGCTGTGTTTGAGTGTTGTGAGAGGTGAAGATGTGATGAAGACTGTTGATGAAGGAGTCAACTTAAGTGGTAGGCTACTTCGTCGCCATCTGGTGGTCTAATAAGGATAGTGGCTTTGTTGACACATTACAGCCAAACATACAGTAGGGTCTGGTATAATAAACTAGTAGTCCTACATACTCGTCTTTTACGCAGAGGACCCGCGGCAAAGGCATTTTACTTCAAGTGCTTTGTGGACATAAAGCTCAAATTCAGCCTAAGTGCCGAGGAGGCCAATCATAAATACAATGGAGACCGTGTTTCATACTTTGGGAAAGAACTAGCGTTAATATGCAAATACTATCCCGTCGAAATGAGAAGACTCGTCGGTCACAATCGTCATTTCACACGCTTGTTACCAGGGTAACCAAACCCATCCAAGTCCCGCCTCTCGGTTTAAAGAACCAATCCGGTTTTAGTGCGAGTCTACTTACCGTCGGCCGCGAATTGCGAACATCCTGCCTCTCTCCCTCTCTCTGTGTGTCCACACGCTGTTTTTACTGCGTTAGATGATCCACAACGCACGCATTTCCACAACATTTAGGGCGGTATGAACCCAGAGCAGCCCGCTGAAACTCACTGCAGTGCAAGTAATAGTCCAGTTTCGACGCCGGAGGGGAACGACTTGAAGAAAGGGGCACGGATAAGGTACGTTGTTACCTGTTAGCCCTAACGCTAGTTAGCTGACGTTATAACGTTAGCGGATACATCGTCTACTAACCTGCTAACGTTATTTTCAGGCTTTGCTGATTAGTTGTAATCACTTTAAAAATTTGTTTTACATAGTCTTGTTCCACTGTCCCCCGTCTCGCTGTATTATTGCCCCATAGACCCTCCTGGGACGATTATGTGCTGTAACTGTAACGTTGACGTTGTTATGTTGGAGATGTCACTATTTAAGCGGAAAAAAACACTTTTACCCACTTTTTATTTACAGAAAGGCCTTTGATAAAGACAGAAATCTTTATTAGATAACCTCAGACATCATAACACATTGCACTGTTTATTTGACAGGGTTTTTATGCCGGACAATTAATAAATTAATTCTTTTTCTGTTAGCAGGCCAATGATCACTGACTAGAAGGCAAAGTTTACCCACTTTCTTGTTGACCACAAAATCAGCAACTATCCATCCTCTGTTGTTTTCACCCTCTTATTCTAAGATGTTAAAAATATATGTATTATATTTATTCTTTATACATTTTCTCATCAAGTGAAACATATCCTGTCTTGAACAATAGTTTCCCTCCCGTCTCTCCCTAGAACTCCATTCTCAAAGTTCAAGAGAGTACACTCCAACTTCAAATCACCTGTAAGTAACCTTATCTGTAACACACATACACATAAATCCTATATGTAGTGCCACAGGTGCATCACAGTATGGTTGCATGTTTTGCACCTCGCAGCTTCAAGTAACCAAGAGTGCTAAAGTTAGCCCTGCAGAGGAGGTGGCAGAGCTAGAGAGGAGAAGAGAGCAGCTGGACGCAGAGATTGCACAGCTGGAGGCTGAGTGAGTACAGCTGTGTGTGTTTGTCTTCCTGTATTTCTGTCTTTGAGGTCCAACTTGAGTAGTATGGGTCAAGGTTAAGGGAATCAATTTTGTTGATCCCCACAAATAATACCCTGAAATACCTATGATGCATATGTGTGTCCATGTGTGCTCTTCTTGGCTGCACATAGTTTTGTCAGTATTAATCTGATTAGCCTCTTTTTGAGATGTTTATATTTTTGTGTGCTTGTCTATGAGCATTTGCACAGATCTGCTTTTGTTTGAGATCATTTGTGTGTGCGTTTCCCCAGGGGATACAGAGTAGAGGAGCTGGAGCATCATATTGATATGCTGCATGAATACAATGACATCAAAGACATTGGACAGTCACTCCTGGGTCGTATTGGTAAGACAAATGCTCATAGATGTTTTTTTTCCCACTAGTTTTAAGCAGCATTAAAAGTGCATAATAGTAGCCTTGGCTTGCAAAAGGCCAAGATAAGATTTTTATGTACTAATGTTTATATTTGAATATTGTGGGTCAAATACATTACACTTCCAGACAAATGTATACACAGGTAAATGTTAAGGCCTCTCCTTTCTACCATATACAGAGTTTAAGTTTTAACTGAACTAAGCATTAGTGAAACAAGTTCAAAAATAGATTCTGGAGAGTGATTCTGAATAATATAAAAGTGATAACTGCATGTACTGTACATGCCTTTTAAAAAGGCCTTACAATTACACCACTAATAAAGTTCGCCAACTAGCAAGAGTTGGCACTAGTCTGGATCCCAAACATGCCCAACTTTTTGGCAGGCAAGGTTGCTGCAGGGACGGCAACAAATTTGCCTGAAGTGAATTTACTAAAGTTTATGGGTAGTGGAGTGTTTTGTAATAAACTTTCATGCTTAGCCTTTTCGATTTGATTCATCCTACCCCACTGTGAGCTTTCACATGGAGACTGTAGGAATGGGTCTAATTTTTCTTCCAAGTGGACCGAGGTGTGGAAAATGTATTGTATTAAAGCAAACATGAACCACCCACAGTATACCTTTAATACCTGACATGTCTGCTGATCGTGGCAGCCATTTATAGGATGCATCCTCTCCTCCCTCTGTTAGCAGTAGCCTTTTGTATATCCACGACAGATGAAGTCCAGTTGCAGTTATGACTTATGAGTTATTTTCAGCGATTTCTTTGCCGTCTCTTCACTCCAAAAAAAAAAAATGGTGTTGCAAGATGACAGCTAACCAAAACTGTCAGTTGAATGAGTTGTCTGTCTGTCTATGTGACTCATGTTTACACCTCTTGGCTCATTCATAATAAGGCAGTGTGAACCCTGAACAGACTAGATGAGACATACAACAATATGTCTTTTTCTGGTGTGATTTGGACCAAAGAAAACAAACCCCACAAAGGTGTAATCGCATCCAGATGAATGTAAATAAACACCCTTAAAAAACAAAGAAAACATCAGATTTACCACATGGTCATATACAGTTGTTGTTGTCACACTCTAATACCTTGTGGTATTTTGATGGGTATGAACCATTAAAATATTATAGCTAAGAATGCTGTCTGTGAAGAAAATGAATGAGTGTACTCATGCCCATCTTTATGGGTGCTAAAATTTACATTAATGTTATTTAAACATATATCATCGAAGGAAACATTTGAATAAGCTATTATCTGATTAGGTAATGCAACTATAGCTTGTAGGAAAAATGTAAACTAAAAAATAATGGGCTTCTCGTTCTCATTACAGTACAGTATATTCCACAGACAGCCACTAGAGGGCAACAGAGCAGTGTCTCTGTTTCCCAATGACGGCAGACTCAAAAGCCAGGGCAAGTCTTTCATTTTACTTGAAGTATTTGCACAACACTCATTGTGTTTGCATTTAGATTGCATTGACGTGCCTATAAAACATTAATCCCATTAGATTAACACTTAACAGAAGAATGTCATTGGTTTGAGTGCTTTTCTTATTTGGACAAGCTTGGTTATGCTTATGTTCCCACCTCATCCAGCTTAAATAAACCATCATATGTTGGATAATATTGATCAGCATTGTTGTCATACATCATATAATGATAGAAATATTAATTTAGTTGAAATTGCAATACATCTCGTGCTACATTTAGTAATCACCTAATTCAGATCACAGATTGTAGCTAGAACAACACTTGCAGGCTGTAGACACATCACTTTTTTCTCTCAGAGAGATCAAAAAGTTGTGTTGGCATTTCACCTTCTCCCTATAACTCTTTTGACACTGCATAGTACTGTATAAATCCATCAAGTAGTGATGAATGTGCTGTATGCCTGGGGGTCACACTAGTATGAGGAAATAGGCTACAAAGTGTGAAAGCCTGTTGTAGGTCTGTGTGTCTTTAAAACATTTGTGTGCATGTGCTGCAACTGCATGAGGTTGAGGAAGTGTGGAGAAGCCAAGTCACATTGTGGTCTGTGTGTGTGTCATAATAAACATGACTTTTTGCCTACTTTTACATGCACATGATGCTTATATACTTGTGTGTGGTGTTAAATAAAATCTTGACATCTGATTTAGTCTTTGAGCACTTGTAAAAGCGTTTGATAAATAAAATGTATTATTATTATTAGTCTACTGATCATGGTGGACATGTACACAGGAACAACACGTTATAGTATTAGTTACTAATGTCACTTATTTCCCCACTTCTGCGATAGTCTCTGGGTGATCTCTCATTTTAAATTTATATGGTGAGTTAAAAGCTTGCTATCTCTTTAAATTCTCTCTCAGTACAGTGAAGAGTCAGGATGATAATGACCTCTTAGTGAATGGAGGTGGCGTTTCCCCTCTGACACAATGGGTCTTTCACACTCACACACACACACACAGTCTCTGTCTGTCATGCAGACACATGCATACACTCACACATACACAAACTGTCAAACACAAGCACATGCTATCATCCTTCCTTTCCCCCTTCCTGCTCTCTCTCTCTCTCTCTCTCTCTCACACTTTCTCTCAAACACAGACACGTTCACGATGAATCTACACTTAAACACTGAGATGCTGTTGTATGCCGTTATTCTGAGAGGGAGGAGATGGGTGGGCAGGCTGTAGAGTGAGAGAAGAGACAAGAGGAGATGCCCTGCAGTACCCTCTAAAGACAACTGTCCTTTTGTCTCACACCATGTCTGTCTGTCTGTCTGTTGGTCAAGAAGATTAAGGTCATTGTCACATCTCCCTGGAAATTTCCTTTTTTTGCCTGCATAGTCTGTGAAATGTTGAAATTTCACTACTTTAGATATATTTAAGTATAGTTTCACTAATGAAAAATTTACCCTGAAACAGAGTTTTCCATTGTTTTCTAAAACAGTTATTGTAATTATTGATAATTGTTCCTGACAGATTGTACTGTTTATAATCGACAGTGTTATCCCTGACTTTCTTCACATTTTCCTGTTGGTAAAGTTAATTCATTTGACATTTAAGTCTGGAATTAGCATAGTATTTAAGTACAGAACTTTCTAAACTGAAATCAGTTTATGTCAGTGAAGGAAAACAGACAGACAGATGCATGCAATTTTGAAAGGAAACTTCCATTCAAAACCTTGTACTGGAACCTAACAAGTGTTGAGTCTTGTGTGTTGCACCGCAGGCGCAAAGATGGTTGACAAAATCATATCAAAACAATAAACTAGTCTCTGTATCAGGTTCAGCCCGGCACAGCTCAGCATAGCTTGGCTCTGCATGATGTAAAACATGTAGAGATCTAGTTACTGATATCTTAGATGATATATTGTAAATAATGCTTTAATAGAGTTAATTGATGAGAGAGACTTTTTTTTTTTAAGCTGCAATGAAAATGACGATGGAGAAGGGTTAAGATAAGAGGTCTGTCATTTTTCATTTTAAAGCTACTGTATAAAATCTTTTCACTGAGTACAAGCTTTGTTTATGTGATTCATTTGTTTGGTACTGTGATCTTGGTCTGTTCAGTGTTGTGAGGAATGTTTGAAAAGTAGACTAGAGGAAGTTGACCCTGTAATCTGCTGAAGGGGCCTAACCCCCACTTTGCTATGTCTTGCAGCTGCTCTGAGGGGGACCACCACACGAGATCTCTACAGCCACTTTGGTCTGGAACTTGATGACTGAAAGAAAAAAAAAAAAAAGTCTGGAAAAAATGTATGAAAACACAGTGGTGAGAATGGTTCCTCAGACCAAGAGGAGAGGGGCAGAAAGACAAAAAGAATATAACTTTTTGAAAGGAGGATGGATTTGGACTAAAGATGTGACTGGAGGAACTGTGTTGACCTCAATTGGCTCCTTCAGACAGAGGTTTGCACATCTTCTTTATGATTCTATTGTGACCTCTTTACAGAGAGAGATTTGATTAGTGGCAATGAGCATGATAAGACGAGAATGGCAGACAGGCCTGATATTTAAAATAGGCCATCTACTCAAACCATTAACTTAAGGCTGTGACAGAAAACAAATGTTTATATGACTTTTCTCCAGCCTGTTGCCTTCCTTGGTTGTCCAAGAATATAGATGCTATTGAGACCCTTGTTTTGCTGAAATATTTGCGCTTATCTAAATGGAGTTTAGAAAAGGGTTTGCATGATGGCTGCATGCATGTCAGTTATTTCTCTGACTTTTGTTTGTTATGTACAGAAATGGGGGGGACGCAGGAGTGTCAGCTTAAAGTGTAAAATAAAATGTGCTAGCTCCTAGTCTAATATGCTTTGTACGCGGGCAATAACATGTAATAAATAAGGCACTCACAGTATGTTTCCATATTTATTGTTACCTCTTAACCCACTATGGAAACTCAAAGAGTTACAGATACATCTTAGTTATAGCATTTATTTTGTGGAATGACAGTTGAGCTGAATATGTTAGAAGGTATCACGATACACTGTCAATTTCAGATATTCATTTCACACCCTCCAACCATTTCTCTAAGTGAAAGTGTAATTGTTAAAAATAGCTGCATTTAGGTAATTTTGACTCCACTTTCATAACAGGCCTGTATGTTGAATTCAACCCCAAATACCATACGTTAGTGTCTTAACATCCCCCTTAAGGTCATGTCAGTCCCACCCACTTTTTAAAAAATCGTCATGGAGGGAAAAAGGATATTGGGCAACTGTCACACTCACTTACAGTTTCCTGTCTGTCTCCTCGGGACCATCTAAAAGTTTAACTACAAAGAAAGGGTTGGGTACCTACTTCCTTTATTTAAAAAAAGTCCCCAATGCTGCTCTGCTTGCCTGAAATATTGAGTATAAACGCAGACTACTGGCATAATACACTGGGTGTGCCCTTATCTGTCTGAGAACCACTGATAATGTGTCTTCTCGGACTGATAGCAGCAGAGGAGCCTCAAGCCCCGATGATGCTGTTGTGAGCACTGTGTGTGTGTGTGTGTCAATGGGTGTGTTCCTTCACATAAAATTGTGAATGAAGTGTATGCGCGCACAACACAGCAAAAAATGTGTGTATGCACTTTTATCTCTCATTTGCAGGTCAAGACTCTTCCTATTTTCTTATCCTGATCTTTGCATCACATATCATTCATTTACAATCTCACATACTGGGGTGAGTGTGGCATATACAGTATGTTCATGTACCAGATGATTAATGCTGATCAAGGTGCTCACACTGTTGCAACACAAACCTTTAACTTTTATGCGATTAGTCTTTGGTATTTCTGCAGATGCGACATATTTTGCAAGAGTTAACAAATGAGTGTGTCCCCATTAATTTGAGCTCTCTAGACGACAGGGGAAGCTACCTCTTTTAACCTGCAGCATTGACCTCCAGCAGTTTGTTATAGTAGATATTTTGTAATCTCCTTTAATTATGCAATGTGCTTCATGACATGACACATTGCTGTAATGAACACTGTGTAAAATGTCAGCCTCCTTGTGTCATTCAGAAGTGGGCCTAAATTATTCTATTCTGTCATTGGGGACTAAAGTTGAAGTTGCAGTAATCAGCAAGACAGAAAAATGTGTCCATCATTGGCAGAAAGGACCCAAAATGTCGTGTTGTATGCGGTTGGAGCAAATATTTTACAGCCTCTGAGGATTGGCAGATTACTCGGCACATTTGTAATCATTTTTCAGTGCTGTCTGGCTCTGCACTCCACATATTTAAGCATATGTGAACTACACCTACAGTATTTTCACATTCATGGATTGTTAACCTTGTGAGTGCAAAGACAACTGCAGGTTTTCAATTGAGCAGATATATGCTAGATATTTTCAATTCAAGTAGTCAGCTGATGTAGAGTTTGGCTGCAGTGAAAACCTGCAGGTTGATGGCTAATGGGTTTTAGTTTTTGGCCCACAGCGGCACATGATAGTAGAGTCCCCGCCATTGTTTGACACCCTGTCCTTCCTCATTGCTCGTTCCTCTACGGGTCCCTTCAGCTGACAGATGCGTATTTAACGCACATTTTGTGGCTGATCGCGGAGTAATGAATGGACGTGCGGAGGCAGGGCTCATTTTACGCCACACGGTTCAGCATCGGGGCCTTTTCACTCTCGGGTGGAAACCGCTGTGCGTGCTGGCCTGGCTGTCTGTCGGCGAGCAGGCAGGGCCGAACTGCATTTCCTCTTCACCAGTGCCGCAAACCCCGCCCCTGCCGGATGGGATGTGTAAAAAACAATCCGCCATCCTCGATTGGCCCAGGCGTCCGTCCGTCAGCGCTTATTCCTGATACACTGATGGGACGCTGACGGCGGTGGGCGGTCGCAGCTAAGAAAATTATAAGGTCATTTGAATTGCGCTTGCTAGCGAGCTTATCGGCTACAATGAACCCAGAAATGATATCAATGATTGTGACAATGAACGGATGATGATCGCGGGGTCAAAGTCGACGCTCACTGCCAGGCGAATTTGACGCCCGACCCACCGGAGGAGAGGAGCAGCAGCTCGTTGTGGTATTAACAACAGGAGGGGATCCCGGTGCGTGTGTCCGTCTCTGTGCGTTTCTGTGAGCCTCTGTCAAGCCAAGCGAGGAGCGGAGAGGGCGACCAGGCTAACCTGTAAGCCGATCAAGGCTGAATCGCACACAAACGAGTTTCACGTCTGGGTTTTCTGCGCACCTACATGCTGTGACGGTGTGGACGGGGTGCAAGGTATGTAAGCAAAAACGGATCATCCCAGCCACAGCCCGAGCTGACTGTGCGCCCCCGCGATGCCCAACTTCACGGATGGGTCCGGTTATTGTTTCCTAGGAGAAAGGGAAAGAGATCGGTAATGACTCTGTTGTCCTCTGTCAGCCTTGTGGGCGATCGACCCACTGACGGGACTCGAGAGCTGCCTGGACATTTAAATACCAGGCAGCTCTCGGTCCATGAAAGGTAATTTATGTGAACGTGGACTGCATTTTCAGCATGCCCCTTCATCCTGAAAGAGGCTGCTGCTGCTGTCACGCCGTCCATTCGCTTCCTTGCTAAGCCGATGCGCGTAATATGCTGCGCATCCTGTTTACTAGGCGCGCCTGTTACCATGAAAACCTACATCAGGTTAGCCCATATTTATATATGTTCCAACCGGGTTACGATTGAAGGCCCCGTTTGAACGCGCACATGGCACGGTTAGCGAGGCGTAGTCTAACCAACAGTGGGTTGAACCTCTCCATCATTTCCCTTTCCACTACCGCAATATGATGCTACGCGCCTTTTAAATTTCCGGGTGTAGCAGCAGCGAATGATGAAGCTTTTTTCTTACTGTGAAGTGGCTGCTGCTCTCTTAACGCATTGCTTTCCCTTCACCTGTGACAAATCCCATCATGTCGATCCGTGGGACATTCACTGTAATTTAATCGTCCACATCAAGCTGTCTTGTAACACAGAGCGTCGGTCTATGTTTTGAATAGCAGCAGACTTGTTGAATTGCTATGATACAGCCATCATCACCATTACAGCCACATGCAGGGAGGCCAAGCAATAAATGTCTAGTCAGCATCTTGGCTCTAGAAAATGGGCTTTAAACAGATATCTTCCCCAAAAAATGCCTAGTTGTTGTTCCATAATGATAAACTGAAATAACAATCCTGCAGTGTTTTTCTGCATAGGCTAATGAATAGATAATAAGCAGTCATGTGAACCTATCCTTTACTGCTTTAGGATCATCTTTCTAGCTATCTGGTGGCACTGAGCACCAAAGTCAATGCATGCTGCTCTCAGCTGTCACCACAGACGATTTGCTTTGAGTTAGGGTTCCCCCCAAGGTCTCTGTAGCCTTGCGTTTTATTCAACTGCAAGACAAAAGAAAACTTATAATCACACTATAAATAGAATTATTGTAATGTATTACAACTATGAGAATTAAAATACACTATGATCCTTGCAAAAGAAATGTCTGAGTGACAACAATTCTGAGGTTTTATGATACTTGACCTTGTAAGTCATTATAAAGTGCTTTATGATATGTTATGATTATTGTTAGAAAGCGCTATGAATATTTATGAGTGCTTATAACTATAATTATACAGTGCTATAAACAGATTATAACACATTATAAGTATGTTTATAATGCATCATAAACATGGGCGTGTTACCGAAGTGTTACCGAAAGGATTTTCTCGGTTTTACCAATTCTGCCCATGTGAAAAGATATATTACACTTACATGTGTAGTTGCTTATTAAGAAAATGTTTGTGTATTTGTTTGGCTTTGGTTCATTACAAGCTCAGGGTGGACCAGAGCTGAGTCAGTGGATTCAAATGGGCACTGGATGTGTGAACAAAATCATATTAGATAACATTCCTAAGTGGTTGGCTTGAATACCACCGTGAAGAAGAGTTTTTTTGCTTACTTAAACCACATGTAACCTTTCTCCTACTGAACTGATGTTTGGTCTGAAATGTTTGTGATCGGTTGCCCCAGTCTGCAGCCACTATCTGTATCTATTTATATGTGTGTGCATTCTTTCAGGATGATGCGTCTAGCGTGTTGCACAGCCCTGCTGTTTGTGTTGAGGCTGCTGGTGGGCTTGCCTTGGTACCAGGTTCTCCCGGCCATCCTGATCTTCTACCTGGGAAGCGGAGGATGGAGCTTCCTGCAGATTTTTGCCAAAACAGTTGGCAGAGACTTACAGTAAGCATGGGGATGTTGTGTGATGTTGTTTGCATGGTTTCAGTGTTATTGAGACCAAGATAAGGCGTGGAATGTGAATGTTGTTCATTCTTTCGTTTGCTGTTTTTCTTGTCTTACTGTCTGATGTCAAAGGGAGCCACAGCCAGAAATTTGCATAGTGCAGTATTCTGACAGTGACAAATGTGCTGTTTTTTTGGCTCTACACTTCAGAACACTGGACCTGAAGTGAAACAATGACTATGAGGGTAAAGTGCTGACTTTGAGCTCTAATTTGAGCGTGTTAACATCCAGATCACTGTAGCCCTATCATGGTCTCACCTTACTGTTAAGATCATAAATTCATTCAATATGGATGGAAGAGCAGCTAAAACTCCCCCTATTAAATCCAATGCACTGGATACACAGCCAAAACAATAGAAAATGTGTCGCTGTCCAAATACTTACAGGCATCTCAACAATCAAAGTTCCTGAAGATAGTTGATAGTGAAGTCAGCCAAAACAAAAACTTTTACATAAAGCAATACAAATGTAACATTTGAACACACCGTTTCTGACAAATAGTGGACATGGAAATTGTACCACATATTATTGAAAATTCAGAATAGGATATCCAAAAATATTGCAGGTCTTTGCTCAGACCACTGGCAAAGACATCAGTGTTGTTAGGGTAGGGCTATAAATAAGAATAATCATTTGTCACCTGACAGAACAATGATATTGACTCATAGCAATACACCGTAATGTTGTCTAAGTTAATTATTAAAAGCACGCATCCGCTCAAGTTTCACACAAGCTACAATCAGAATAAATAACCGTGCAAGTAAAGTGTTCTCACATCTTCAGCCCTGCAAAATGTTGCCTGGCGTCTTTGAGCACAGCTTTGAAGAACTCACCACAAGACCCGAGGCTCTTCCTCAACAGGCCTAGTGTAATAGCCAGTGTTTGCAACCGGCTGCATATTCCTGTTGTGCATGGCAGGTAGCTTGAAATATTTTAGGACAATAGAGAGGATGGGGGAGGTGCAGGTGTTTAAAGTGTCTTACCTGAAACCAGTATTTACAGTTGGGGGTTAACATGGTAACTGGTTTGTGTTTAACTTCCTTTTTTCTTCAGTAGCTCCAGTACTGGTAGAACAGGAAGTTGTAAAAGATGGGCCATGAGAAATAAGCCAAAGTGACCTAACCTGTAGGGTTTAGCACTTTTCTGTGACCCATTGTATACAAAAGCTGGCCTCTGCTCTCTTATTGGTTAGAGAGATAAAGATCTCTCTAACAGTTTCCAAGGTTATATTTTAAAGACATTTTGCTGAATTAATCAGAGCATGCCACAACTATGTTTTCTTCCTCTTTAGACCTGTTACTACCATGTTTCAGCTTCCTAGTTGGGTGCACCTGCTCAGATGCAAATAACCCTAACTATAAGTACAGTTCTTATAATGTTGTAGTTAATTGTCTATATATTTACAATGTCAGAAGCCTCAAGGTTAAAAGAATCACTATATCTGACCCTGTCAAAGCCTTTCCACAGTGACTCATAAATTCCTATTGTGCAGTGTACTGTGACGAGGTATTTACACTGTAAGACACACTGTGGTTGACGTCTTAATGCCTTTGTAAACCAAACCAACCTCCAGTATACATACTTCTGTTCTTGCAAATGGCAGTGATTGTCACTGGGTGGTTTAGTAGGTGAAAGCATCTGGGTTTGCTAGAATTGGTTGGAAATTGAGTCTTTTTCTTAATGGTGCAATGCAGTTTGCTGCCAGTATGAAACTCCACTCATGAACGTGAATGAAGAAACCAGTATTTCAAATCATAGAATTTAATAACATCAGATTTATTATGGATCTTTCTAAAAGTCACTTTGCTAACAATAAGTCAGCTTGATAAAAAGGTATCTTGACAAAAGAAGTAAATGACATAGTGTAGAGTTCATGTAGCTCCTCTGCTGCAACAGAATGAGCTTTAGAACAACTTTATTGTGGCCATGTGTACTAATGAAATGATATGATGAAACAACTGTTCAACAATCAATTGTGGTTATCTGGACCAACATGAAACTAATCCCCTGTGTAATGATAAAAATATAATTACTACCACAATGTAGCCATGAGTAACTTGGCTCAATAGATTTTTATGATGCTTCAGTAATTATACAGTATTCAGGAGATTGCCCGCTATCTGTACCTTTGCACCATAAATGTGAATTATCGAGTGAGATCCTTCCATCTAGGCAGACTTTGCCCCTTGGACCGACCCAGCCCTCTCTGTCATAATGTTTTATGCCTAGTGTCATTACGTTTTACACTGTACAGGTAATAGTTGACCTTAGTTGGTTTTCTTTGAACATCAAAATTACTATGAATGACAATACAAGTGGTTTTGCATATTTTAGCCCCTTAGCTACAAATTATGCACACGTCATATTACTGCTGACCATTATCCAAACAATATCCTAAGTTTTTAGTTTGATTTCTCACCATTCATGGGCCCACTGTGCAGAAGAATTCCCTGGTTTCCAATACATCTCACCGCAGTGTAAAAATCAACGTCAGAGACTTACTAAAATAAGTGCTGTAATTGTCACAAAATAAACGTTCAGTTAGCTTTATATTTTTGTAAAAGTCATATTATTGTTGCATGTTAAACAGTTGCAAATATTGACTGTTTTGAAAACTTTGCTGCCAAACAGACACATTTATAACTCAAGAACAATCCTAGTTGTTCGATCTAAAAATGTGTGTTCCTTGGAAAATGGCTAGCAGTAATGACAGTATATGTAATTTGTAGTTAATGGGCTAAAACATGGTCTTTTAGGTGAAGTAGATTGGCTTTTACATCAAAGGGCAAATGGACTTTTAGAATCATTCCAGGAAAAGTTATTTGAAGGTGTTTTTCCCCTTTTTAATAAAAATTCCTCTTGCTCCTTCAGTGCAGCAGGTGTGTTATTGCAGGTGAAGATGAATGTCAGACGCCACCTCAGAGAGAAGAACACTATTCCCAAGATCTTTGCTGAAACAGTGCACCGCTACGGGGACAAAACAGCACTGATCTTCGAGGGGACTGGGGAGAGGTGGACCTTCAGACAGTTGGATGAGTACTCCAACAGAGTGGCTAACTTGCTGCTTGAACGGGGTTTCAAGGTAGGTTTGGTCAAAACTAAATATTCCATAAAGAATTAGGGAAAAGGACTTGAAAAATGTCTTTATTGCATACAACTGCTTTCAATTAACCTTTAAAAACATACGCACTACTGCAAAGAATTAAATTTGATTTTAAAATTAATTCACTTTCTGTGGAATGGTGGAAAAAGAATTAATAGTGTGTCCATCCAAAAAAATGTCTTTTTCTGAGCTTGTAGTCTTACAAAAAGGGTAAGAGATGGTCTGCTTAATTAATAGCTTTACTTTCCAAACAAAGCAGAGCTTTAAAGCAGTTAAAGCAGAACTGATAACTGTTAACTGTTAAAACTCTCTCAGATGTTGTTTCCATCCAGGAGGAGGCATGATATGACCCCTTTTATAGAGACTTGCGTTAAATAAAAGTAAACGCCAGTCAATCAGTTGATGGAAATCAGTTTGACAAGTTTGTTGTTGCTCTCCTCAGGAGGGCGATGTGGTGGCCCTTTTCATGGAGAACAGGTCCCAGTACGTGGGTCTCTGGCTGGGCATGGCCAAGATCGGAGTAGAGGCCGCTCTAATCAACTTCAATTTGAGACTAGAGGCCTTGGTCCACTGTGTCACCATCTCCAATGCCAAGGCCGTGGTGTTTGGCTCGGAGCTGACTGATGGTAAGAGCAGGGAGGGTGGAGGAGGGGGATGCATCTGTTTGTTATAGTAGTAACATAGTCAAGTTTATAGCCGAAAATCTGGAGTTTGTCTCAAAGGGCTTTACAATCTGTACAGCATCGACTTATGCTGACGAGTGCTGTTATGCTTCTGCTGTGACGATAGAGGTAAGTGGTGCAGGGAGAAACCAACAGAGGTCATAAAAGATAGATGGGTTTTGAAGGAGGTGTCTCTTCAGTATCAGTCAGTGAAGCTTTAAATGGCTGATGAACGGAAAGAGGGGAAGGAGTGAAGAAGAGGGAAGTGGGGATCATCAATCTGCAGTGTTCAAGGTCTGAGTTGGTCATGGAAGAGAGTTGACTGATAAATGATAAACTAAAACAGATATGAGGTGCATACGGGGGGAAAAACTAAAACAACAACATAGCTAATGTAAAACCAGCCTGGCTGACTCACATATTGTTTTTATAAATTAGCAATATTGTTAATTAAATATCTTGTTTTAATGGATAATAATTACAGCATACAAAATAATCCAATATCTGTTTTTCTCCCACTTAATACTGGTCTTAATCTTATATCTGTTATGTTCACTAATAATAAACAAATTAGTTGCCGAGCAAGTGTGCAGTGATTTGTGATTTTTACTTGGCAATAAGATTGAATGAACTGTTCAATTTAAATCAACCATTACATGATCACATGTATTTGTGAGTAGTTCTGGAGGTCCAAATAGAGCTAATATACCTGTTATAATGTCTGATCTACTAACCTGCAGTGTATTATTAAACATGCCTTATATTGCTTAGACTTGGGAGGCACTAATGATTTTAAATTGCAGCGGCTAAGTAGAGTGGTCAAACATAAAGTAGGGCTCTGTTTCAATCTCCTCATGACCCTCTTTTGGGTCCCTGCCCAATCTGGAAAGCCCTGATCTCAACAGCTATAAAGAGTGAATGAGGTTTGAGCTGTTCATCCTGGGACTGATGGAACAGTCTTTGTATTGGATATTGAACTTGTCATGTGCTTTATGCCTTTAAGTAATTGGAAACACAGCCTCTTTGCTACTGAGCAGGCCAAAGTCGAGCCAGTAGCATTAGTACTGAGCCAGCATGACATAAGGCTTTTAAATTAAGATGCACTGTCTTTTTTTCAGGGGAAAATGTGAGCACTGTTTCAATTTGTTGTTTCCCTTCTTCTGTCTGCTTCGCTCACAATCACTTATTGATACTTTCTTGCACTTTTGTCACACTGCACTTCCTCTCCTTTCTCTCTCTCACTCCCCAACCTTCCACCTGACACCCAAAGTTATTTAACCTGCTCTCTCCCCTATTACCCTGCCTCATACCTCCTTTTTCCCTTGTCTGCTATTGCACCATCTTTCCTTCTTTCTTATGTCCATAATAATGCAAATGACTCCATGTGGTACAACACTTAAGTCCTCTTGCAATTTGGGATAATGAAATGAATCTAATTTCCTGTAATGTGTTTCTCTTACTCTCATAGCGGTGTGTGAGATCCACACTTCAATGGGGAAGGCAGTGCAGATGTTTTGCTGTGGAGACTGGGACCCCAAACGAGTCCCACAGGGAACCCAGTGCCTAGAGCCCCTGCTGGATGGAGCCCCGTCTCATCTGCCAAGCCGGCCACAACGCTGCTTCACCGGTGAGAACACCATGCCCATCACGCCTCTCATAACCAATGCAGATCAGAATTTCCCAACATTGTTAATAGTTCCAAGAAGTTCATTTAACAAAAAGCCATTTTATATTTTACAGCAGACAAGTGATATTTTGCGTGGTGTAATAATAATTCAGTACCTAGTCTAACCAAAGCAATTTCAAAAAGTCATTTGATTGCATTTAATGGTAGTCTGGCAGCACAGACCAGTTGACAAGTGGTGAGTAATACTTTTGGTGCCAAGCAATAACTCGCAACATTCAATCATTTTGAAAAATGAAACACTTATACTGAACTGAAATGTTAGGAGTAATATCTCTACATTGGGCTTTATTTTTTTATTTTTTTATTTTTTTCATACAGTAGGTATATTAAAAAAAAATAGTTTCACTGTTGATTATTTTAAATATCATTGTTTAATGCTATTTAATATATTTATGACTGCAAATAGATACAGAACCAGACAGAAACTTGTAAAGACTTTGTTAAATTAATCATATGATGCTGATAAGCTGAATGAGACACATGATTATCAACCAGAATTCTCTTTTGACTGTTACAGATATTAGTAATTACTGATGACTCATCACCAGAGATTATATGGATTGCTTGTTTTTAAGGCAACCTGTATACAGTACAAAGAGAGTCAAGAGAGAACGAATTGAATCCACAATATTTATAATCAAGTCATGTAAATTTTATTTATATAGACCAAAATTGCCTCTAAGGGCTTTACAATCTGTACAGTATACGACACCCTCTATCATTAGAGCCTCGATTCAGATAACAAAAAATACTAGGTAGATAGAATAGGTAATTGTTTTTTGTTATTGTCTCCATTGTTGAGCTTTTCATATTTTTCATTCTATCCACAGAGCTAATCAGTTAGCTCTTATTCAGAATAATGAATCGAATCCTACCTGCTCACTCACTTTTGCTCTTGAACACTACATGTAATCATTGACAGCCACACAGGCGGTTGTAGCAATAAAACCTGTGACCTTTGGTCATGTTCACACTTGGCATAATGTGTCTCTGGTTATCCGGACAGATGGCAACCAAAATGCATCAGGATCAGATCAGTCAGGACACATGCAGAGGTGAAGGGAATACGCATGTGTGTATAATGTCACACACAAACAAGATCAGGTATAATATGTGCTATTTTAAAGAAAGAAGAAGTTGCATGTTGTTATATGTCTTTGTATATTTCCAGGCTAGCATTCTATGACCCCGACAACATCAGAGGTGATTAGAGATGTGTGTTGTATGTACACCATGATCCAGTTCTCTAGCTGTATATCTGAGCTCAGAAGTTAATTTCCTCTGTTTAGCAGTGGTTGGAGTTTATTACAGATAAAATCAGTTGTGAGCAGAAAAGCAAAATCCAAACACAAGCGGGCCGTTGTGATGCCAGGGACCTCTCAACTAAATAAAGAGCTACTTCGTATACATCTGGATTCAGAACTTTTGGACTGAAAAAGATATTACTGTCTAACCACTAGACCACTTTGCTTAGACATTGCACTGTATCCCTGAGAAAAAAGGGATTCTGCTTTATTCTGCCTCTATCCTTCAATTCTGCAACTTAGTCAAAACGTGCTTACAGTCAAAACGGTGAAAAGTGCTGTAATTAAGGATCAAAGCCAAGCATTTACACTCCTGCACGGCTAATCAGAAGTGAGCCTTCAGCAAAATGTTTATTTCAAAAAGAGTAAATTTAAACTGCACATTGAAACATGGCAGAGCATTCATTTTTACGCACTCTAAAGTCAGTCATAGCACATTTAGTTGTTGATATGTCGTCTCACTCTTACTCTGCTGTCTGTTTCAGATCGCCTGTTCTACATCTACACGTCAGGAACCACTGGGATGCCTAAAGCTGCTATTGTTGTGCACAGCAGGTAGGAAGGAGCCGTGCAGCTAACTAACAGACACACAGGAATTGCAGCTGCTCGCTTTGTTGATCCGTGTAGCTTTCATGTGTAGTATAAATACTGTTAGAAGAGAATGGAAGAGAAATACATAAAACTTGTTGATTTTGTTTTGAATTTTTTTACTTTCTTCTCTTGCCCTGCCTCACTCCACCCTGGTTTTCAGGTACTACCGCATGGCAGCCTTGGTATACTATGGCTTTAGGATGACACCAGATGATGTGTTGTATGATTGCCTTCCACTCTACCACTCTGCAGGTAAAAGTAAAACTATTAACTGTGTGTGATTAAAGTTGAGATTTAAAGTTACAATATGCAACTTTTCCTCATGTCAGGATATCCATCTGCTCTTGTTCCCTTCAGTCAGTTAAATGTCTTACAATGTTCATCTTGATGAAACAGCATCCAGCCTAAGATAGTGGATAAAGGCAATCAGCAACTGCTAATGATCACCTGTGTTTTTGAATGGGTCTTTTCTGACCCACATTTAGCTTCAGTGTTCTTGACTTCTTCTGCGAACTGAGAATGGTGCACAAACAAAGGCCTCCTCAAAATCTCTGAAAAGCCAAGTTCAGATAAATGAAGGGAATAAGCATGTGCATATAATGTCACAGACAAACAAGATCAGGTATAATGTGTGCTTTTTAAAGAAAGAAGAAGTTGCATGCTGTTTCTTTAAATTATATGTCTTTGTATATTTCCATGCTGAGGTGAGCATTGTATGACCCTGACAACTCCTGTTTCTTTGTCTACAGGTAACATTGTGGGGGTGGGCCAGTGTATAATACACGGCATGACTGTCGTCATCAGAAAGAAGTTCTCTGCCTCGCGTTTCTGGGACGACTGTGCCAAATACAACTGCACTGTAAGCATAATGTAGATTATAAATCACTGCCACAGATTTACTGGGCAGAGTAGCACACCACAATCTCACAGTGTTGCTGAAAAGATATCTTTCCTGTCACTTTCTATAAAAAATAATCTCAAGATTTAATGTTATTCCCCAGTTAATCTCTTTGAATCCCTTTTTCATTATTGTAAGTTTGGTGTTAAATCAGTAATTAGTCTATTCTTATCTCTGTTCTATCTCATCACTGAACTATTTTTTTCTCACTACCATCTTGCTCTATTTTCCTCCAGATTGTGCAGTACATTGGTGAGATCTGCCGATACCTGCTGAACCAGCCAGTTCGGGACACAGAGCGACAGCATCGGGTGCGCATGGCACTGGGCAACGGCCTGCGCCAGTCCATATGGGAGGAGTTCATGAACCGCTTCAATATCCCACAGATCGCCGAGTTCTACGGAGCCACAGAGTGCAACTGCAGCCTGGGCAACTTTGGTAACAAGGTGAGAATATGTCCTGCAACGAAGTGGTGATGATGCCCTTTTTGCCTTGATTTTCTTTGTGTTTAAATTGGCGTAATTGTAATGAAGAACCCTCTTCTAAAATCCTTAAGACTACCACCACCCACTCAAGTCCTTTAACCTGAGAGAGTTTCACATTATGTTCAAAGGCTTTTCTTTTCTGTACCGCTCTAAAATCCTCTTCATGTTAAGCACTCGGTTATTCTAAAAATGTGTTGTTTTCTCAGTGTCAGTAGCTTCTCATCAATACAACATGACACACAGCATTGCAGCTGTTTGACTGGTTGGGACTGCTCTGCCTTTCATTTTTCCCTCACCACACTGAAAGCTTTGTGGTTGTTCATACAGTTCATGTTTTTGTTTATATTTTTTGTCTGCGCTCTAGGTTGGAGCGTGTGGCTTCAACAGTCAGATTCTACCCTTCATCTACCCCATCAGACTGGTGAGGGTTGATGAAGAGACCATGGAGCTCATTAGAGGACCTGATGGCGTCTGCATTCCCTGTAAACCCGGTAGGTTTACTGTATACACATACTAAAAATCAACTTTACACTTGGTAAGCTTAAATATACACACAGAGTGGTGCTGTTAAGCAGAAACACACCTCAGGAGCATACACAGCTGCTTATTATATTCCCATCCCCATCATATGTTTGATTATCAGAGAAATAAGTCTGTACTTTTGGCAGCTTGTATTGATTCTAACCATGTATTCTTGTACACATCTGTCTTTCAACTTACTGGTAATAATAAATTAGCCGGCTAGCTAAGACTGGCACCTGTACAGACATGTTGATTAATGTGCTTGTCCTTATAAATAAAGAATGTTAAATGAAAGGATATAACTAGATGTCAAGAAGAATATAAAGACAGAAGACTCATCATCCACGTGCATACATCTTGTACATCTATCAGAAAGCACCCCTCTAGGCATACTGCAGTGGTTTTGCAGGAAAGTTTAACATCAAAAGTTACTGGCTAAGTAACTCAGCTCATAGGTTAATGGGCTCACAACAAGGCTTCAACAAACCCCCTCAAATTTATTGCGTAGCATTGTGTTTATAATATAAGTGTACTATAGACACACAGACATGCACAGACACACTTAGTCCTCTCTGAAACCCCTGATGGAGCTCAAACAATCCACTTTGTGTGTGAAAATGGTAATTTGATTTCACATAAATGCAAGTTATACATTCATAAATTCTTCTGTTCTCTGTCTCTCTGTCTCTTTCTCCATGTGTCTCTCTTTCTCTCTAGGCGAGCCTGGCCAGCTAGTCGGCAGGATCATTCAGAATGACCCTCTTCGAAGGTTTGACGGTTATGTCAACCAATCAGCAACCAGCAAGAAGATTGCTCAGAGTGTCTTCAAGAAGGGAGACAGTGCCTATCTCTCTGGTTAGAGTCACTCACACACTCACACACACACACACACATTGAGTTATTCACTGTATTCCATGCTGACTAACTAAATGAATATGATCGTTCAACCCCCCTCCCTCTCGCTCACCAGGTGACGTGTTGATCATGGATGAGTACGGCCACATGTACTTCAAGGACCGCACAGGAGACACTTTCCGCTGGAAAGGAGAGAACGTCTCAACGACCGAGGTGGAGGGAACTCTCAGCAGGCTGCTAGACATGAAAGATGTAGTTGTCTATGGAGTGGAAGTACCAGGTAAAATCTTTCAATATACATGCTTGAATATCTGTTCTTATTTGAGATTGCGTGTCCTTAAAATAGGTTACTGCAGTGTGTATAGAGACGAATGGAAAACTGAATAGATATTTGACAAGAACCGTACTGTGTTTAATTACTAATATAGCTTAGTTATTACAGCTACAGTATATTGGTTCACTCTTGACTTATTGTGACATGAAATTAATTATACCAGTTTGAAATGTCATCACACATAATGCTGAGCTGTAGTTGAGGCTCTGCAGACAGAGTGACACCAAAGACAAATCACAGAAGCCACTTTCCAGTCACTGCGATTAGATTAGATAACTGTATTAATCCCCAAAGGGGGAAACCAGTTTGGCATGCACAGTGACAAATGACAAAAGATACCCAAGTCAGACAGATCACAGCAGACAACATATGGAAGACATTTTCTGCCACAACAGTAATAACACTTACACACAAACTAACAGATGTTCCAAGAGGACATTAGCGTTGCTCAGGAGCCTGCCTAGATGCTAAATGAAAGAACAATATAAAGATCCCATGTAAAGGCATAAGGAGGGTTCTGCACAGCATTCATGGCTTCATTGCACAAACACAAGCATCTGTCTGACATAAAACCTCAGTAGTGCACAGAATTAATCCTCTCAACATGCTCGTTTCTGTGTGCACAGGAGCAGAGGGAAAGGCTGGAATGGCAGCCATCGCTGATCCATCTCACTCCACTGACCTGGAGAAGTTTGTGAAGGACATGGAGAAGGCTCTCCCTCCGTACGCCAGACCCGTGTTCCTCCGCTTCCTTCCGGAGGTCAACAAGACAGGTAAAATGCACTTTTCACTGTGTAAAAGAATCACAAACTGAGATTTTCAGATGCTAACTTTTATTTCTGTGCAATTTGAAAAAAATTACAGTTCAGGACCTCTGAATTAGACCTTAAACATATGACAATGTTGGGTTGTATAGCGTTGTGTTTTGGTATTTTTCTTAAAGCAGTAAGACAGTGAAGTACAGTAATTCTGAAACAACTAAATGACAGCTTAATTGGCTGAATGAAATGCCTACATAATCTCTCTGTCTCTTTCTCAGGAACGTTTAAGTTTCAGAAGACGGAGTTGCGTCGGGACAGCTTTAACCCCAGCGCAGTGTCAGACAGACTGTACTTCCTGGACTCCAGCAGAGGGCGCTATACGCAGCTGGACGAGGAGCTTTACCGCTCCATACTGACAGGGAAACACAAATTGTGATGACCAGGCTGACCACTACATGTACACATAGACACACACACACACATACACACATGCAGACACAGAAAAGAAGACAATATTGTCTGACCAGGATAGAAGAATGCTGGACCTTGTCCCTATACACAAATACATATAAAATAATAGCCATACACACTCCATGCGCCCACACTCAAATGCCAACACATTTACACATATACACATGTACACACTGTATTCCCAAAACCACTTTGCTCTTTAAAATCCCTAAAAACAAACGTATGCACGCCACACACACAAACACACACACACACCGCACCACTCCATCCATCCCTCCTGAAATCTCCCCGGCAAACTTCTCTCGCTACCTCAGCAAACACAGAGAGAGAGGTACAAACCCAGAAACCAGGTCTATTTGGTAACTTGAAACCACCCTTCATAGCCACACAGTCCCTGCCCACACAGGTCTCAAACAACCCACGCCTGTCCATCCTGGTCCGTCAGACCAGATGTGTTGCTGGGGGTACACAACAGGGAGGGATGTGGACTCCTGGCATCCAGAATGCAAAAACTTAAAACTACAGACAACCACAGACTTAAAGGATGCTGAGGAGGAACATGGATTCAGTACAGAAAGTGTGTGGGACAACGGAGGGACCTACGAGGGCCTAAACTGTCTCTCGGTTCATTGTTTTTGTCAGCAAGATTGTTTTGTGAAAGACTGGAGCCTCTACCATCGACTTCACCTGCACAATTAGCCAGCAGTGACAAACCTGTGTAACAGCTTTCCTCTGTCTGAGGTTAACTTTGTGAAAGTATTTTTTTGACCTCTCTTGTCTCCTTGTCTTCATTTCCACCGTTGCTCTACAGAGCTTGGGATGAAAATGAGGAACGGACACCACGGTTTGTTTGATTTTTAAAAAGGGAACAACTTAAGGATGTGAGGGATTGCGGAAAGCCTTTGACGTGTAACCCACGGTTACAGAAGTTTAGTTAGACCAGTGGTTGAAGCTGAAAGATTAACTAAAGTGCAATAGGGCTCCAGCATTTGCAGTGCAATAATCAGCCGCACCACATGAGAGCTGATATAAAACAAAGCTTGGTATTTAAATATGTCTGCATCACACCAAATATATTTAAGTTGTAGTGTTTGTTTACATATTTAAGAAAACTTTAGTAATTTATGTTGTTGTAGAATCTTTCTCTTTTGTTATAGTGCAAATGTATCAGGTTGTTTTTTGCTTTATGTGAATCCAAATCTGTGCTTCAGTAACTCTTCAAATATGAAGCTGCAGTATGCATTTTATATCAGCTGCTGGAAGACAAAGTCAAGTGATCTGACTGATTCAACCCTGGCCTAAATGCATGGAGCTATCTCACATACTGAGCTGACATGCGGTATGTTTGTGTGGCTGTATTGTGCAGGTTTTGTCCTAAAAGGTAGACTTTGCCTATCGTAGGGGTGTGTGTATATTCTTCTAAAACATATGAAGAGAACTTGATGGATGTGAGAGAAGCACCAAATCGCCTGATCAGCGAGGACTTGTGTTTTCAACAATATTCTGGTGCTAACGAGGGGTGTGCTGCCAGATTCAAGAGAGCCGAAAGATCCAAAGATTCAAAGACGGGAGTAGGGACATTGTTAGGGAGGGGATGCGTCAAAATAGAACGGTAGAAGAAGAGAAAATGTGTTTTGTCATCGATGTTTTATCTGTTGTTTGCAGTAGCTGTCATCAGAGGTTGTAGCAGCATGAATGAGCATCATCAACCACAAGCAGAGCACTGTGCCTTACTGTGAGTTCACCTCCCAGATTCACAGGCCCTGGCCCACACATAGTGTCTCATATGGTTCCCTATGTTGGACTTTTACCTTCACTTTTTTTCATTCAGCTTCTGTCTACCATAATCTCGTTTGTCTGTCTCCAAGTTCCCTGTCATAGTAGCCTAGCAAAGCTGGCCTAAATCTTGGGATCTCATATTTTATTATGAAAATCATCTAAGGATCTGTGGTAGTCCAGCAACTGGCGCCTTCATCCTGCCAGGTGCAAGAAGAGTTTGCGTTGATGTCTCAATGGGCAAGAGTCCAAATTTTGCGAGGCTGCCGTCATAGTGTTTTCGAGGACTCTATCCTCCTTACTTCCTTTCCTTTGCGTCTCTTCCGGTCTTTGCTTAGTCCCAACTGTAACCTTAATTTGTCTTCTAGCTGTCTTATTCGTTACTTGTTTGTTTCTTAGGTTGTCTGATAGATATTGTTCGCCCAAGTTTCCATTTGCTCAGCACCTTTTACTTTAAGCCTTTTATCATCTTTCTGCCAAGAACCCCCAATCCTTTCCATGAATCCACCTCTAACCTCTTCCCTCTGTCTTCTCTCTCTCTCTCTGTCCGTGGCACTACATCCATTCGAGCCGGTACCTCTGTTTAAACCTCGCTGTCTCTGTCAGGTACCGAGCCTCACTCTCTGCCATGTCTGCTTCATCTTGCTGTGCTCCTGTTGATTCAGACAATGGTATCAACAGTAGTTGCATACATTTTTAGGTGTTAACTAATTGGAGTTTGTTTGGTGTTTGATGGAGGGATTTTGTATCCACTTTTGAGATTGTTCAAGAGGTCTGGTGACATAAAGCTCCAACTACTTACTCAAAACTGTTCAAATATCTTTTGCCGATGTGTGTTATGTGTAGTCTGCCCATTACCCTGTGACTTACCTGTCTTACCTTTTGCAGCTGACCACATCCTGAGTCACCTACAGTGCAGCCAGGCTGGCTGCTGCCAACACAGGTTGTGTAACGAGTCATTTGAAGACTGGCTGTAGTGTTGAGGACTTACTGTTCTTCATGAGTTTTATTGTGGCAATGCTTAGGCTGCTTTGTTTTTCTGCAGACTGATTCTCAATATGTTTAAACGGCTTTTCTTAGTTCACTGACAGCTGCTGACAGTGATCGGCAGAGTTGCTCTCACCTATCATTTCCCTGTTTGGGGAAAAAGACCAACAAAGCCGTCTGACAGAGATTGAGATTCATCCCTGCTTCCTCTGTGGTCTTAGTTCCAAGAGTCTCTCTCTCTCGTGTGTATTTATTCTTTAATGATGAGTGTGTAATGTTCTCATGAATGTCTGAAAAAGCAAATGAGTGACCAATGACGATGATGATGATGATGTAAAGTAAAGTGTGATTTACGTATCTAAGGGAACACAGTTTGGCTGTCATGATGCTTGTGACTGAGGGTTGCTCTTGTCAGCCCTAACTGAACAGCCCCACAGCAGAGCACTCTGAATAAGATATTTCCATTTTCATTTTTTTTTTTTTTTTAAATGATTATTATTTTTGGAGGAACTGTTAATTATACTTTGATTGTTTCACTGCTCTATTTGTTTGTTTTTGTTTTCTTTGCGTGAGATCATAGCTTTGTGATTTTGGTTTAAAAAGAAAAAAAAAAACAGGATTCATGCATGAGTGTAAGACAATCCTCATATCTGTACCTTTTATGAAAAGGCACTAGGAACCAGCCAGGGAACCCTTTCTGGATTACATTGGTCGTAGATGTTGACCAGGAACCAATATGTCATTTCCAAGCTAATTAATATTGTTTTGAAAAGTACATAGGAAACCAGATAAGTCAGGTGTAAAACCTGAAACAGCTGAAGGCCTGCAGGGAGTGACGTGTATGGGACAGTGTGTTGAGGGTTTGAGACACCTATTTGACCAGAGGGGGGCGCTGTGTCCTCGCCAACAATTCATTCTCAGAAAAGGGAGACACACACACACGCCATCGTTTTATCATACAGTCTTTGGATGACTACTGAAAGGATCTAATGACTGCTGTAGATAGAAATTTACTGGTGAAAATGAAACCTTACGTGATATATTTCAAAGTGTGGGATGTTTTCCTCCGTTTGTAAACCAAATTTAAAACAGAAGACAAATTACCATTTTCCATTTTTCTGTATATCTTTACATTATTATTTTACTGATTAAACCGGTTTAATGCCAACCGCCCCGATACACTTAGACTACAAATGTAGTCAGTCCATGGTGATTAATGTGAATATAAGTTTATTCCATTGAGCTCCAGTGAACATTTTATGAGAAAGCCTCAGAGGCATCCAACTGTCACCAGTCTTCCCAGCCCATACTGAGGTCAGTCAAGATAATCAGAGTCTCTGATTGTAAAGCCCTGCGAAAAATGACAAGTCACCTCTAAGATCGTAGTGATTATGTGGAGATCATAACACACCAAGGAGGTCATACTGTAGATCAGAAACCCTGGCTGAAGAATTGTTTCATAACATTTCTGTCTCTCCTCTTACTGTCCCTCAAGCCTCAGATCAACGCTTCTCACTCTGCTTTTTGCACGTTTTGTTTCTCTGTTTATCCCTTTCGTGATCCTCAGGAACATCAAGCAGTGCTAGAGAAAGAAATAAGTTCGTCTGCCTATGTGTGTATGAAAGTTTTTCTTTTTTTTGTTTTTATCATATTTTTCTCGTCTCATTGCGCAGGCGGCAGCTCTCAGCTTGTGCAGGGGAGGTCTGTGAGGTGTGCTGTGTGTGTGAGACACACACTGATGTCCTCTTGTCCACTGAAGGCTAGCTGTATACATCATGCATTTCAAGAAAGAAGTGCTGCAAATGGAAAATCATTATTAATAAAAACTATTTAAATTGTTCACTTGGACTCTGATTGTTGCACCACTTTCTTGTGATTGATCAGATTAAATAGTTTGGTTGATGCCTGACTGCTGTGTTTAGCTAATCCAGGGAAAAAACCTAAAACATGCTGGTGATATCGCAACAGTTTCAACACCAACAGCAAGGCCATTTACCCTAAAAACACTGTTTTTTCAATGTACCAAACATTGGGTTAAGCAGTTCACTTAGGGTCGCACTCAGATTGTTTCCTGTGAGAGAACTTCCAAGTAAAATTTTAAAATGTTTGTCAAAATGCATTTGTTTTTAGAATAAATTATGGATTCATAACAATTTATTTTGGTTCATACAATCCTATGACTGGCGTTAGACAAAGTAAGACAATTAAGCAGTCTAACAACCAAGCTATTCTTTCTAATTTACATACAGTAGGATCTAATTGAATAGTCTCTCTAATTTTCACATACATATTTTTAATTTACTACTGTATCAAACCAGGAAAAGACTTCCATCCAATATTTCTAATGCAGGTGCCTCAGAGAGGAGCTCAATATCTTGATTATAAAAAGGGAATTCCTGCACATTTATTGAATCAAATTAATCTTTCGGTCCTTTCTGGCCTCCTTCAGAGTATGATGATGATGGGGGAAAAAAAATTATACTTTGCAGGAATCTAATTTTTATTTACAAGATAATCTACATCTCCATCCAAAAATATTCTCTGGATTTTAGAGGAAACAGAATCTGAATTAGACCCCTGACACCTCTAAGGGACTCAACAGTGAGTTCTTGTGTCCTGCAAACACACCTCCCTCTGAACCCACTTTCAACATCGATCGTATGTTCTGTATGTTCATGTACTCTGCTCACAGCCCACAACATCCATCACAGCCTCAGCCCTAATTTTAGCAATGTCAAGCCACTCGGCTGACCTCAGAAATACAAATTAGATCTTAAATCTTCTACATTACTTACATTTTATTGTTTAGCTTTACCTTAAACTGTGAACTTGTTTGTAAATGCCCTTTTGAGTCATTTATCTTTACTCATATGTGCTTTTTGGGACAACAAAGTCAAGAGTGGCAGTGAACCTGTCAGGACCGAAATACTGAAACAGAGGAAAGTGAAACTGGAGCTTGAAAAGGAGTTTCAAAATGAAGCTGTGAGATCTTTACAGAAAGGTAAGGAATTTTTTAATGCAGTTTAAAAACTTCAATTCAAGCCAAGAGTTATGACAATATTCTTCTTAGCACTGGTGGAAAAGTACATATTTGAAGTACTTGTACTTCACTTGAGTATTTCTATTTTCTGCCACTTTACTTTACTACCATTTTACTCCACTACGTTACTATAGACTAAGATTTTACATACAAAATGTGATCAGTTTCTAAAATATGATGAATTATAGAGGAACAACCCAACAATATATGCAATAGTTCCACCTCGACCAAGTACATTAAAGTACTTCTTACATATTAATGCATCAATAATAATGATCCAATAATATAATAATGTGACACGGACAGGAGCCATTTTGCATAATGAATACTTTTACTTTTTGATACTTAAACTATATTTTGTTGCTTTTATTTCTGTACTTTTATTATAAGTACACTTGAGTACTTCTTTAGTATGATATGGCTGCTTTTACTAGTAAATCATTTGAAGACTTCCTCCATGACTACATGTATATGTACTGTATATGTTAGTCTCTTTAAAACCCCAGTATCAGGCCTTAGATGCAGAACTTACTGATCCCTCTAAGCTTCTTCTTTGTGGTGTATCTTTCAATGTGGGACTAAGTCTTGTGAATCAGTGCTTGTGAGGACGGCACATGAGCTTCAGCTGATGCTAAGAGACCACAAGCATGATATATTCCTGCACCTATGGGAAGTGCAGCATAAGTCGAGGTTGTTTTGGAGCCACACATCTTCAACACTTGGCCACTGTTCCCTGGTCCCCAGCGATGATTGGCTGACAACGAGGTGGGTGGATCAGGAGAAAAACAAACATTGCCACAGGCTTTGCCACTCTGTACCTGCACCTGACGGCCTCCAGTTCACTTCAGGCTCGGGCCAGATACCCTCGCTCCCAACATCTCAGTACAACCACCTCGCCGCTTCCTTTCTCCACGCAGCCATGAGGACCACTGTGTTTGGTGTTGTCATGGTAATGTTGTGCGTGATGATGGCGCACGCGGACCTGAAGCCGCAGAAAGATTTCAACCTGCAGAGGGTAACATAGACAGACTCACACACACACACACATATACATTCAGCTTCTTATAATGTTTGTTTTTAAGCATGTATGTATTTGAATCAGTCAATCTGCGTGTGTGTGTGTGTGTGTGTGTGTGTGTGTAAATGTCTGCGTAAGAGTGAGAGTGTGTTTTGTTGAGACAGAGTGAGAACATGTCCATATGTGAGATGTGTGTGACTATGAGTAAGACTGTGTGTAAGATCCTGTGTGTGTGTGTGTGTGTGTGTGTGTGTATAGTCAAAGTTGGAGAACAGCTACTCAGTTGTTGACCCTTGACAAACAGTTATGGGTTTAAGTCTCGCCTCAGCGCAAATTGTTATGATTAATTAATTTGTGAATCCTTATTTTCCTGGTTTCCTCACACACAAGAGGTTGAGAGAGGTCAGTTTGACTTTTCCCATGGTAAACACATCATGAGAAATGTATTTAAAAAGAAGATCTTCATTTGTTTCTTGTGGCTGATTTGATAGCCAACTAGATTTATCCCAGAAGCATTTTAAAGATTCCTATGGTGGGATTGTTCCATATTAATCAAAAGGTCAGTTACTTGCCAATCTGGTGTGGGTTAATGTAAAATATGAATATAAATAATACATTCAGCCAGAAACTATCGTTATGATTTCCTCTTTTTTTCCCTCTGTACAATCCCCATGTCTATTCCTTGTCTTCGAAGCCTAAAGCAGCTCAGAGAAAATGCAGCAGCAGGTAAACATGGTTTATCGCTTACATAAAGACTCATGACTCATGTCGTGTTAGTTAAAGTCAGGATGTTCAATCTGAATTCATTCACACTCCCTCCATCCAGCCAGTGGTTTTCATGATCTATGTACAGATATGAGGAAATGCTGTGGTTAGCAGCAGTGTTTGCAACATGGTACAAATACAGCTCGCTTGTTTTTCCACTGGGGGCCGTTCATGCTAAAAATGTAGACACTAAAAATACATGCATACATTAAAAAAAAAACAGCCAGTAAATGGCCCATAAGGAAAGAAACAAATTTTTTTTTCCCCCTGACTATGCTATAACTGGGAGAAAAAGTTGCAATGCACATTAAAGGATAAGTTTGGTGATATTCTATATTTTTCTAATGAACAACAAATCTCATAAAAAGACAAGACCAAAACCGTCAATGAATTGTTGAATGAATTGCCTGCAAAGCCTCATTCCTTTGTGTCACAGACCTCCATTTTGGTCCAAAAACTATTAAAAACACATAGATGAGCTACACAGTTGCGTTATGATTTATAAATATGGGCTTCGTATTTTAAGTCAATCCCACATTCACCTTAATGCTTCTTTAAATACTTACAAGCGCAATAAATCTGCAGCTGAAAATAGTCCCCAAACGCTATTTACTTGATTTGAGTAACCTTAGCTAAAAGTTACAGTGTCCAGCTGTTTTAGGAAATTACTGAGCCTTTTTTTTTTTTAAATGAAACTATATATACGTGACCTGTTTTTAGAGATGTATGTCTTCAGTAAGAACCATTGGGCTTGGGGGCTGAGAGCCACAAACAAGGTGGGGAAGTCAGAAAGTATTAAGAGACCGACTTACACATTGCTGGTTTTGGTGTTTTCCTGGGATGTGTTGACGGGGAGGAAAATATAGAATATTACCAGCTTTATCCTTAACATTTTACAAACCAGTGAACTTTTTTTACAGCATCAGACATTTTGACTTGTGACTTGTGACGTGGAAAGCATGTGTAACTTGTGCATAAATGATGGTTAGTAGTCAAAGTCAAATAAACACTCAAGATCGTTGATATGTAAATTTAATTTTGTGTGCCTGTGTGTGTGTGTGTGTGTGTGTGTGTGTGTGTGTGTGTGTGTGTGTGTTTAGTTTGCAGGGAAATGGTACCGGGTGGGCCTGGCCTATGACTCTCCAACTTTTGCCCCCTACAGAGACAAACTGAAGGCCTCGATGGGCATGATCACACCACTGCCAAACGGCAATGTTAACCTCACAATGTGGGACGCCACGTAAGTACAGTACATGTTTGTGAAAAGAAGAACAGAAGCAACAGAGGGACATATGGAGTGAAGTTTAGAAAAGACACATTGTGCTTCCCCTGTGTGCTTCAGACCTGTAGGCTGTCAGATTAAGGTGTACCAATATGAGAAGACCACCGTACCTGGACAGTTCACCTATTTCAGCACAAGTAAGTCTGCTCGCCTCTAACCTGACTCATCACCTTCCCAAGACAGAAGAGAAATGATGTTTAGTAAGCTCTTCAGTAAGACTTTACTTTTTCCATGACAGTGTAAATATTAGACTGGCACTTAGTGGGTCCCCACAGCAGTAGAACAAAATTAAAGTCTGGATCTGAAGCAGTACGAGCAAACAACCACAAGAAGCACGTGGATAAAAGCCACAGTCCCCGGGCCAAGACATGTGACAAATACTGCAGTCAGGACGGTCACGTCAAGGCTTTAACCATTTATTGCAGCAATATGCATTTTAGTTTGTGTGTGTGGCTCTGCTCATGTGACGCTCTGGAACAAATCTGAGCTAACTTGACACACTTGACGGTTCCTGAGCTGAGAGATAGGTGGCCGTGGACATATTTATTACTATACTGCCTGCCTGAACTACCCCAAAGGCTCCATTCATGAGTGCCCACAATAATGGAAATAAAAGCAAAGCAGAAAATTATTAACCAAGTATGTTTTCAGAGTGTTGCTTTTGTTTTTGTGATGCACTTATTTATATGTGTATGCATTTTAATGTATTTTTTATTCATGTTTGTTTTGACTTAATGTCTACCTTTTTTAATGTGTTTATCCAACATTGTAGACATCTATTGACACAGTTTATAAGTCCTTTATTTGTGCTGTAAATTTGTAATACATTTCAAATACACGCACATCTTGATTTATTTCCATACTATTTGTATTCCTACTTTTTTATTTTTTCGTGTTTTATTCTTGCTTTCATATATTGTATTATATACTTTTATCCATCTCATATATAGACCCTCTTTGTTGAAATCTCTTATTTCTGTCTAACTATTTCATCTTAAATCACAAAAGAGAGATGTCACTAATTGGATTTGGATGGATTTCCATTCATTCTCATATTTAATACTGAATGCCCCTCACTTCTTGTGCTGTGTTTTCTGTCAGGCCATAACATGGTGAAGGACATCACAGTGGTGGACACAAACTACACTGAATATGCTTTGGTTCTCAAATACAAGGCTTTTAACAGAGAGTACACACAGGTGGCGCTTTACGGTGAGACGCACACACACATTTCTACATTACATCTAAACATGTGAGCTGCAAAGTCTATATGCTCTATTGTCTATTAATAATAATAATAATACTGTCTGTCTGTATGTGTCTCTGTCCTCGTTTGCAGGTCGTTCTCAAACGGTCCGAACTGATGTAATTCAGAAGTTTAAAGCCTTTTCCTTGTCCCGGGGTTTCCCCAGAGAGTCTATTCTGACTCCACCTCCAGCAGGTACACATACACAGTATATACACATGCACACACAGATAATGGGGAGAATTAAATGACCCTGAAGCTTCCTAATTCTTGTCTATATGTTTTCTGGCCAACAGGAAATTGCCCACCATCAGGATCTGGACGTGAGGTGAGTCTTTTTTTTAAATTTCTTTTTAAAAATGTGAAAACCAGCTTGTACATTCAGGTGTGTGAGTGACTTCTGTTCAACAAATCTTCAGTGTAAATTGGTTCCTTTCCCCCTGTAGGTTCCCTGATGTACCTGAGATGAGTGTGGCTGCGTATTCTGACGTGCTGCTCCAGCTCTGTATTCTCCGCCCCGCTTTCTTCCCAGCATTTACTATGAAGTACAACAAAGAACTCTCTTTCTGCAAACATCATCATTCTGGCTACAATGATGATACATAGCAAATATTACTGATGAAATATATACATCATCCTCTTTTATGCAGTGTTTTACATTGTTTTCATAGTCCTGCTGTGCTGATGTAGTTTAATAAAAGAATATTAACCTCCAGGTTATTTAAATAATTTCTTTCTCTTTTTTCCCCTAATCACCATACACCACATAAAACCTTTACAGAAAAAAGCTTTTCGTTGTGTTTGCTGGTTTTTGCCTCTCATCAAATAGTTTATATAAAATCTTTGAATTAAATTCCGAGTTTTAACCTCCTGAATATAATCAGGAGGCTGTTTCACTGGGTTGATATAGTTAAAAAAACAACAACAATATTAACCTCCAGGCTGAGTGCAAGTGGATGTTTGAGTGTTCACATATGAGCACCAGGGGGCAGATACTACACATCAGTGTGTTTCTGCTGTGAATCAGACCTCAAAGCTCTCTAATGTGCTACCTGGTGCTAGCTAATGCTAAAGCTAGCTATGTAACCTAATATCATACAGCCTGTAATACACACACATATGATGAGGTTAGGTTAGGTTAAAGTCACCTGTAGAATTAGGAAAATGTTGACTTTGGCGCCCCCTGTGGTAGTTTCATAAAAGACACTGTGTCAGTCCAGCCTTTTCCCTACTAATAATCAGCTGATACATTCTGACATGTACTGATTGGTTGTTTGTTTTAGCTCCAAATTCTGAAGTCCAGTGATTCATTGCTGATTATATGGACCAACAAACACACACTCACATGGACACACTTTAGTGCATGCACACACACACACACACACACAAAGACAGATAAAGAGACAATCAGAACTTTACTGGTTTAGTTCAGAGTTTTTTGTAGTGTTGTGGGAGGGAATTTACAAAATCCAAATAAACAGAGTGTCAGTTTGACCCAGAGAGGCTGACAGGATGCACAGAGCGGTGAGTGTGGTGTTTCTGCTGGTCCTGGGGTCCACGTGGACCCTGCAAGCGGTCCCTGTGCCCCCAGAACCTCTTATCCTCACACAGGAGAACTTTGATCTGGACCGGGTGAGTGGCTGACATACAGGTTTTATTATTTTATTTATAAATATAACAAATATTACTCCATAACATTTATGTTGTCATATTCTTTTCCTTTCCCCCTCCATCTTTTAGTCAAGTGATCATTTTTTTAAATGTATTCTTACTAAAGTTTTTAAGTTTTTAAGTTTTTAAGTTTTTTTTCTTTCTTAAATGGCCTGTTTTTCATCAGGTAAATTATTGTTCTTAACCTGTCAAAATTATAGAGTTTTCTTGCCATGATATAATTTCAGCAGCTCCCCTGTGAGACCCATTTGTGTGCCTTTTAATAACACTGAAATAATTCAGCTGGGGATGTAAATTATTACTAATGCTACTGTAACTGTCAATGAAAAATAAAATGTGAAAGCATTAGGATTTATTACAGGTTCTGATATTGCTGTCGTGGCTGCACACCAACTCAAATGCTTTGCTGTACAGTAAAATAGTTCTGTGTCTCTTGCAGTTCATGGGGAAGTGGTATGAGGTAGCAGTCGTTTCTACTTGCCCTCACCACATGCAGCGCAGGAGGGGAAACCCCGTAATTGTTGCACTGGAGCTGCAACATGTTGCCTCTGAGGGCAACTTCACCCTGACGGCCTCTAGTTTCAGGTCAGACAGACATGCATTCTAGTAGTTTAAAATATGTTACATTCAGTTTAACCTGTGCTGTGTTTACGTGTGTGTGTGTGTGCCTGCGTGTAGGAATGGCTCATGTAAGCATTCGTCCACAACTTATGGTTTGACCAGCACTGCAGGACGATTCTTCTACCATGTTGCAAGTATGTTTCTCTCCCCATCCTTTTTTATCTAGCTGTACATTCTGTCCAAACCTTTCACACCACAATAACAAGGTTTTAGTTATGTTAAACTAAAAAGCAGCAGGCTTGGTGCATCCACCACTAATGTGTGTTTACAAATCTGTCATGCAATGTATGGTGAAAACTTTCCTTTCTGCAGGGTTTGGAGCAGATGTCGATTCCTATGTGGTTCAGACCAACTATGATGAGTATGCAATGATGGTTCTGCTGAGCACAGAGAAACCGTCAGGAAATACAACCACCATAGTCAAGCTTTATAGTGAGTGACAATTTTTGAATCTGTCAATAGTTAATTTGTTGTGCTTTTTGTACGAATGTTTGCAAAATGCATGGATCTGTCTGCATAGTGGTAATTCTGTCCTCTTCAGGCCGAACTATGAATGTGGAGGCTACTGTGCTGGACAACTTCAAAACACTGGTCAGACAACATGGGATGAGTGATGACACGATCATCATCAATCAGAACAACGGTACACATTCAGGAAAAGTGTAACTAATTACAATTACATTTTCTATGGCTTTTTTTTTAACACAAGGAGACACCTCTCCATGTTACTGTTTTCGCAGGTGAGTGTGTTCCAGGTGAGCCGGTGACAAAGCCCGTCACTACTCAGCCTCAGGTACGTGATGTGCTGAAAAACTATTTGCACACTGAAACCACGGATCTGTACTTGTATGAAGATAGATCGTCACCAGGTGTGCATACCCTGTATGTCTGCCATTCAGATTTTGGTTCCCATGAGGTCCAAAAGAAATGTGGTGCCACCTGTGGTTCCTGCACAAGAAGAGGGCGCTGGTGATATTTGACCAGGTGAGAGGACAAGTGGCTCGTTTAAAGGACACATTACATAAACACAATGATCAGTGTTTAGTTTGCATTTATTATTTGTCTTTGGTTTAGAAAAAAAAAAAGGATCACACATATGGTAGCTCATGGGAACAGTAGTGTAGAATTGTGAACTATCAAAGGTATTTTTTGTCCCCATATATTTAATGTCATTAGCATTTTATTTTTTATTTCTTAATTTTATTTTTTTATCAAATGTAAAAATAAATGACACATATCGTATTTCTGTCCAATTTGAGTGCATTAATAAATGTTTGTTTACTGTTACAGGGTGAGAGATCATGTGCAATAACTGAAGAGGAGCTTCATGTGTGTGAAAAACATTTTCCTCAGTGGATAAAACAGCACTGTTTTGTTAGTACTGACTTCCTATGCATACTGTATGAATGCTATATGTGACTAAATCACTATTTTATTACGCCATTTTATTTTCATATACTGTACACGAAAGGCTTGGTATGTCAAAAGTAATTTGTAATGTAGGCGCTTTGCAAAAAAAGTGATTCAGTGTTTATCTGAGTGTATCTGACCTTTCAGAGTACATACAGAAATCCATACTGTATATCTTATACTGCACGTTTGTCTGAATCTCTAATTGTTTCAACATAAAATAAACTAAAGACAAAGAAAGGAAGAAAGAAATGTATTGCTTTTCATAATTAGTGCTTTATTGCTTATTAGGAACCAGCAGAAATTTCAATTTCATCTCCCCCTTATGATAAAATAAATAGCTTGGAGCAATATTTATTATCTAGATTATTATCTGTTGGTTATAAAGTGAACATTTTCCAGATAATATATGGTCATTGATTATCTATGTTTTAATTAATCATGGAAAATTAAATTATTATGTAGTTACTAATGTTACTCATTAGTATCTCAGATTATGACGTGTATTGATTTGTTGATGTTGCCAAAACTCTGAAGTCCAGTGTTTAAGTGGTCAGCTGCCGAGGCAAGTCAGAGCACAAAGCGGGATACAGAGAAGCAGACCTTTGCTCTTTTAGTTGTTTGTTTTTTACTTGGCTGTGGGAGTGAGGACATGCGGGGGGGGGGGGGACACACAAAACATAGGTCAATGCCCTGTCCCCCTTTAAAGAGCAGTGGGGAGATCTTTTCCTGGAATTCAATGTCTCAGACTTCAGTCCTCTCAGAGACCAGTGGACAGACAGGCTGATAGGATGCAGAAAGCAGTGATTCTGGTTTCCCTGCTCGTCCTGGGGTGGACCCGGACCCTCCAGGGGCTCCCTGTACTCCCAGAACCTCTCTACACCACGCAGGAGAACTTTGATCTGGCCCAGGTGAGTGGCTGAGTTCTGCAGTCTTGCATGTTATATCCCCTCTTTTACATATAATATTTTGTCGCACATTCAGTATAAAAATGTAAAAGGCAGATGTGTAGAAATGCACTTCTATGTTCTCTGCTCCACCCTTTTCTTTCTGCTCTTAGATTATTACCCTTTATTTAATATTTTGGGAATAAAATGTTTCATCCTGCAGGCAGTGGAAACCTTCATATGTTAGTGACCTAAAAATGCATATCTTGAATAGAAGATAAAACCTCTTCTTTATGCATTAAATGTTGAAAACGTTAAAGTAGTTTGGGCTAGAGACGACAGTTTCAGTTTGTCAGTATAAGTACATTAAGTACACATTAGTAAGTATTACATCGTCTGCTGGAAGTGAGATTTTGTGTCCTGTATCTGGTATACTGAACCAACATTACCTATTTCAGTTATAGGTTTTATGCGTATTATGTTAGTAAAATGTAAATATATTATGGCACCTCTTTCTAACAGTTTTTGGGAACATGGCACGATGTTGCCGTGGCAAGTACATGTCCCCATATGCAGCGTCATAGGGGAGGTGCAGCCATTGGTAAGCTGGTACTGCAGAGAGGCACCACTGAAGGCAAACTCAAGATGACTCGAACCTCACTGAGGTTTGTAAGAAGTGCGTGCATCACACATTTACACACATTTACACACATTTACACACTCAAACATGCTAATGCACAAAAAAAAATTATCAAAATATATGTTTACATGAAAGTTAGAAATACTTTCTCATCAATTACATATAAATAAAAAAATTAAATTATATGCATTTTTAAGGTTAATCCAAGAGGATGAGATATGAAGAAAAAAATCACATGAATATTTAATTAACAAACGCATTAATATATTATGTAAATCACAATGCACACACATTGGCTAATCCTGGCAGTGTTTTGGTCTGACAACATTTCAGTGCAAAGTCCAATGTGTAAAAGTACATTTAAAATTTTGAGGTACTTTACCTGAGTATTTCCATTTTATGCCACTTTATACTTCTACTCCACTACATTTCAGGAGGTAATATTATACTTTTCACTCCACTACTTTTATCTGACATCTTTAGTTACTAATTACTTTGCAGATTCAGATTATTAATACATAATATAATCAACTAATAAATAATGATGAATTACTATAGATGAAGCTACCCGACAATATATAAAGTGGTTAGAATTAGCTCCACCTTTACCTTTATTAATACATTAATAACAATAATTCAATAAGATAATATATATTATTCTGAAATGGGCCATTCTGCATAATTTACTGTTGGTACTTTAAGAATATTTTGGTGCTGATACATAAGTACTTTTACTTAAGCACAATTTTTAATGCAGGACTTTTACTTGTAACGGAGTATGTCTACACTGTGGTATTATTACTTTTACTTAACTAAAAGATCAGAGTACTTCCTGCAACACTGGTAAAATTTAAAGCTGACAAAGCCTACTGTGTCTTATAGATATCTGATATATTCTGCACAGATGCCTGCTGCATTAAATATGAACACAGATAAAAAATCTTTGTGTATGTGCAGACATGGAACATGTAAGGAGATGTCTGGGGACTATGAGCTGACCACCACACCTGGACGATTCTTCTACCACATTGCAAGTACGTACTCTGTGTAATCTTGCAGTGTTACAGCTGTCTTTTCGGTTCAGTTTACAGGTATTACATCTCTCCCTGTCCTTCCAACAGAGTGGCGGGCAGACGTGGATGCCTACGTGGTTCACACAAACTACAATGAGTATGCGATTGTGATATTGAGCAAACAGAAATCTTCAGGGGAAAAGAGCACCTCGGTTAAGCTTTACAGTGAGTGGACACTCTCCGTAGATGCGCTGGAACATTTCATTATCTTATTTATTTATCTATTCATTGTCATTTTTCTTTTTTTTTAAACATCTCAAGTATAAGATTTCATTTATTTCACTCAAGTATTAGGATAGACTATCTTACTGGACATGAATAGATTACGACAATCGTTTGACTCAAACTGGACAAATAGTTTTTTGTGAAACGCTTCATCTGAATGACTCTGTCCTCCTCAGGTCGGACTATGGCTGTGAGAGCCACAGTGCTGGATGACTTCAAAACACTGGTCAGACAACAGGGAATGAGCGATGCCACTATTATCATTAAGCAGGACAAAGGTAGCACACAGACACACAGATTATCACACATACGCGCACTAACACACCTCTAAATATGAAACACTCAGACGATGTTTGAATAGGCGATGAAGGCACGTGGAGAGAGACGTTAATCTCACTCTTCATGAAACACTTCACCTCAGATCTTTCTTGTGTTACAAGAGGAAATTCTACGAAAACGCAATAAAAATACAATATGAGAATTGAAGACATTAAGAGAGTACATTGTTTGGCTATGAAGTCATTTAATCTCTTTGCAGGTGACTGTGTTCCTGGAGAGCAGGTGGCAGAGCCGTCAGCTCAGCCTGAGCCTCAGGTACTCAAAATACATTGAACTAATTTAACCTAAATTATCTTACGATGTATCTTTATATTCTCATTTAAACACAATTTAACAAATTCAATAAACTTTTTTTTTTTTTTTTTTTTACATATTTTAGTTCTTGTTTTATTCTTGAATGATTTAAATCCACTTTGTTTTAACTCAAAGAAATATCTTATGAATCCCTTTCAGCAGTAGAGTTATTACTAACAATACTGGTAGCAGTACAAGCAGCAGTACATTTATATAGAGATGCCTGAAATAACAATTACTAATATTTTGCTGACTGTAAAAACTGAGAAAATAAAAATGATTTCACGGGAATATGCCTTGCTCAGATTAAATGTGCTCTCATTGGAAGAGTAAAATAATGAAATAGCAGAACAGTGTAAATGTGGTGGAAGAAGTATGTTCAAGCATAAGGTTAAAACAAAAAATAAAAACCATGGATTTCACTCAAGTAAAACTACAGATGTGTTAGCACCTGAATGAGCATACTGTACATGTAATAAGTAGTAAAGTACTTGTAAAAAGTACTCACTATAAAAAAAAATTGTCCCTTTCACAGTGTTAAATTATTGACATATTAATGTGGACAGTGCATTTAATGTTGTTGCTTTACAAGAGTATTTGGAATATTTGGGGCTCAGGTGGCTCTGTATCTCTAACTGAGTCTGTCTGTGGCGGTGATACAGAGGGTGAGGAGAAATGTGGTGCCTTCTTTGGCTCCTGCAGACGTGGAGGGTTCTGGTGACAATACACCTCTTTTCAATGGAACCGGTAAGTGATCAGCTTACTCAGTTGATTAACAGCATTCCCTGATACAGCATGACACATTCATGAAAATTAATGGAAGAATAAGAGATCCTGATTCTGACGTTGCCTCCATCCTTCCTTCCTCTATATCTCTCTCCCTCTCTCTCGCTGCAGAGGCCTGTATATCGGCACCAGACACAGGACCATGTTTTGGGATGCACCAGCGTTACTTCTACAACTCCACCTCAATGAGCTGCAAACTCTTCAAGTACGGAGGCTGTTTGGGCAACCAGAACAACTTTGAAAATGAGAGAGAGTGTCTGCAGAGATGTCGCACGGAGGGTGAGGAGTGAAAACACAATATCTGCACATGGGATGAATAAAAATGCAGCAGCAATTTTTTTGCTTATTGCCAGTTTATTCTGTGTCAGTATTTTGTTTTGTTTAGTTTTGTTTGCATTTTTTCCTCCAAATTTGGAATGGCCATTAACAGCACTAACTGCTGTTGGGATTGTGCTGGGGAGGATGTAGACTACCAAATGAATACTCCAAAACGCATGCAGTTGCAGCCACTTCTTTTTACCAGCCAGTAGAAGTTGATGGTGCAGCAACAGGGATATGATCCCCCGCTGGCTTCCCACCGACAATTACTGTTGATTGTGTTCGATGAGGCTCCCTGCAAAGCCTGAAGAAGGGGACTGGGTTTCCTATCTGTAGGCCAGAATTAAGTAATGCTGCCTGTCATGATGCTTCAGTGTGAGCTGTGAAAAATAAAAATAAAAATTAACCCCTGGAAATACATGAAAATATCAACACTCCTCTGCTCTGTCTCCTCAGCTGTGTGTCGTCTGCCGATGGCAGCCGAACCCTGCACAGGCCAGCCACCCATCTGGGCCTTCGACTCCAGTGTCGGCCTGTGTGTCCCCTACAAACAGGGCTTCTGCCAGGCAAACGCCAACAAGTTCTACAGCAAGGCCGAGTGTGAGGAGTACTGCGGGGGGTTGAATGATGGTGAGGTGATAAAGGAGATATAAAGAAATACAGAATCACAGAACAGAAACACAGACACATGTAGATGACCCAGCCAACGTTAAACCCACGGCCTCACATGCCTTTTAAAGAAAGAGAATTCGGCACACTGGCATAACAGCCGATAAACACCACAAGGAAAATTGCCTGAAGAACTTGTATGTATTCGTGCAAATCAACACTAAAAAGCACACCAAATCTCCTACTACATATGATAAAAGAATTTAATGTATTTTTGCTTTTTCACAGACGGAGAGCTCCTGAAGTCAAACTGAGTGATATCAGCAAGTGTTGCTGCTCATCTGAACTCATCATACAGAGATGTAACATGAAACTAAATATGTGAAGTTATACCACAACAGATCACCAATAAAACAAGTTATAACTCTGTATAAGTCTGTCTGGTGTTTCTTGTTTGTTACTGTTATTTATTATTATTCTTGTTTGCTGTGTATAGGATTCCCATTAGCTTCTGCTGATGCAGTTGCTTCCTGGCGTCCATAAATACACACAAATGACACAAAAATATGGACATGCTCCTTTTTTTCAGCTCCTCATTTAAGATATCAGTTATACCATGACGCTCTAGATTATGACCCGCAACGTGCAGCCTGATTCCTCTCCAATTTACAGTGGGATTTTTTTGTACAAACAGTGTACCAGTGCAGTACATACTGTGGGCCACCTGCTTCCCCCATGTTCCTGCTAAACACCTGCTGCTGCTATTATTGTTGTTGGTCTTATTATTAGTAGCATTACTATTATTATATTACTATTATTATTATTTTTATTAATATTAACATCATTACCACTACTATTACTTTACATCTCTATGTGGAACTGTACTGTACTGTACTACTGTATGTTCTCTTTCCCACCCAGAGCCTGGTTGTGGTTCTGCTCAAGGTTTCTGCCTGTTAAAAGGGAGTTTTTCCTCGCCACTGTCACCCAGTGCTTGCTCATGGTGGGAATTGTTGGGTGTCTGTAAATAACATTATAAAGAGTACAGTCTAGACCTGCTCTATATGAAAAAGTGCCCTGAGATAACTTCTGTTATGATTTGGCGCTCTATAAACAAAACTGAATTGAATTAAATTGAATTATTCTCTTCTAAGTTTTTACAAATGACCTTCCATTCATCTTTGATAAGTGCATGACTGAGTATGTAAAAAGTCCTGAATTCATCCACATCCATGATTATTGTAACCAGAGCCTAACTAGCTTGCTTGATTTCAGGCTGTCCTATTGAAACAAGTTGAAGAAACCAGACTACTGCACATGACTTTGAATCGGCATCTCTCATGTTCTCAGCACACATATGCAAATTGCAAGTGAAATATAATTCACTGTGGTTAACATGGTCAACTGCAAGTGTCTAACTTTGTAATCATTTACTGGGCCTGTCTATTATCTCTGTTTACTAGTTCAGTCTTGTTTTTCGGGATGCCAGGATACCACGTCTCCACATCTCCTATAAACAATAAACAACAAACATCAGCCAAATAGAGTATCGAGTTGTTTTATTGGTGATCTGTTGTGATATAACTTCACATATTCTGTGAGTGCTGACACAAAATCATAACACATCTTTAATGTGCTGTAATGTATTTATGTAATGCTGGTTCATGTAGTATCTCTTCATGATGAGATCAGATGAGCAGCTTCATCTCACTCTTTTTGTTTGCCTTCAGGAAACAGATTCTCCTGCACTGAATTTAAGTTTGTCCAGCCCAAGAAACAGCTCTCCTCCTGTGAAAGAGCAAAAATACATTAAATGATTTTCTCAAATCTGGGCGTTATCTTTGCATGAACAAATATACAGTATGTATAGTACAGTGGGTAGATAAAGGTACACACCAGAAACCATATCACAGTAAATGCTTTTATCATATCTGGGTGGGGATTTGCTGTAAATTTACATGGACACATACTGTATGTACTGTACGGTGAGTAGATAATTTATTTAATTAGGAGTGCTATAAGAATGGATCATGTTGGGTTGAATGACAATCAGCAGCATTTGTCAGCTATAAAAGAGCTCAGGCAGCCAAAACCTTGATATGTGAGTTTTAAAAGCAACATGAGACAACTACAGAGCTCCAAGATGTGTGAAACATGTTGCGTTTTGTATTTCTCTCCTCACCTCCAGTGTGACATCTCTGCATACACTCTGCCTCATTGTTAAAGTTGTTCAGGTTGCCGCCACACCCTCCATAGACGAAGACCTCGCAGCTCATTGAGGAGGAGTTGTAGCAGTAACGTTCAAAATACGCCATACACTGACCTGCTTCTGGCGCTGCTTCACAGACCTCTACAGGAAGAGAGAGGGTACATTAGTTAGGACTTGAATCTAATACATGCCACTAGCATTGTCTGCTACATTCATCATCATCACTGCACAACTAAAGATGTACCATGATGTGCAGTTAAACAAGTGAGTAAGCTGATCTCTGACCTGTTCTATTGAACAGAATTGTATTAACAGTAGGACCCTCCACGTCTGCAGGAGCCACAGAGGGCTCCACACTGCTCGCCAGCTGCTGTATCACAACCACAGACAGACTCAGTCCGAGATACAATCACACTTAAAACCTCATATTCTAAATATTCAGATTCTGTAATGGCTTATTCCAGCATTTCACGGAAGCTATGTCACATTCTACAAAATGAGATATTCATATCCAAAACTTAAATATCTGCAGCATTAAATCAAAGGGAAATTATACTTGTCCTGTTCCGTTTTATACAAATTTTGAATTTGTTTCAGCCTAGATCAGCAATATTAAAATGCTGCATAAAAATTACAGTGTTAAAACAGACATGTGGCATGAAACTATAAACCTATTATTTTCTGTTGCGATAAAGAACCAGTATGGCAGCCTTACAAGAGACAATAAAAGAAAAAAATAACATGAATATAATCAACAAAAAGAGGATAGAAAACCCTTTAAGGAAAGAACTGGAGGGATCATTGTCTCCCTGCACAGGGACCCCATGGAGAGTCCAAGTCCACCCCAGGACCAGCACACAAACCAGAATCATTGCTTTCTCCATCCTATCAGTCTTTCTGTCCAGCTGTCTCTGAAGTTCTGAGAGCGTGAACTGATGGAAATATCATCTCAGCCCAGACAGTGCATTGACCTATGACTTATGTGTGCAGTGCTGCTCCCACTTGTACTTCAATGAGTAAAACAACAAACTTTTATGTTGAACTGTGTTATCTGACATGGCTGAGCAACAGTGGACTTTAACAAAGTCAATAAACATCTAACTTCCATCCAATATGTGCAGAATGAACAGATCATAGATATAAAACATGTCATAATAACATATGGCAGCCATCTTACCTGGGTCCAGTTTTAAACTTAAACTGTAATTGGAACCTCTGGTGAAATAGGCTTATGTTGTCTTTATAATCCTTATTACTTTGAATAAAAAACAGTATTGGTGTTTTGGTAGAAAAATATGAGTGTAAGACAACTGTGCCTGTCTAGAATGAACCAAAAAATAAAGATTCTGGTAGAAATTTGATTGTTATAGCTCCAAGAGAACAAATCATGCTTTCAATCATGAAGATAATCTCATCTCTTAGTTTTTAAATTTTGCCTGAACTTAATATGTAAGAACTATTCTGAATGGCTAATATATTACATTAAGCAATATCTTTTATGTAGAAATCCTAAATAGATTCAGTATTGTGGCCTACAGTATATTGGCAGGCAATTACAATCAGAAAACCAAGAGAGAAACACACCTACTTAAAGTCATAAATTGTACATAAGGAAAAGATATATTTCTCTTTCTCTCTCTCTCTCTCTCTCTCTCACACACACACACACACAGGGTTTGTTTTGATGATAAGAGGAGAGGATGGAGAGCCTTGCCAGCTGTAAATGAGGAGTTAATGCATTCAGCAGAACTCCTGATGGACTCGTCGCAGTTGTTTTTCGTTGTCATGGCAAGGTAACGTTAGGGACATTACATTTACGATGATAATGCGGAGAAATCGCGGGAAATTTGCAAAACTGCAAGCTGGATCTAAACTGCTGAAGTACACATCTCCGACTGGATTACTTTACCTGATCAAAACATGGATTGTTTTTTATTTGCTTTACTGAAAGGGAAATCGTGTTAAGCCATGAGGTGAGCTGACAACAAGAAATGTTAAAATCTCTCATCTACTCTCTACTGACGTGTGGAGTGATGCCAGCCTCCCTGGCCTCTTTGGTCCTTTTAGTAAAGCAATTAAATGCTGCACAGCCGACAAACATAGTTGCTGCCCATAGGTGGTGATTGTAAACCATACACAGGTAAGACTGCGGACAGTTATGCCATGAGTTATGGCGTAATGTCACATCTACTGTTTTATATCTATGGAACAGATGCAATTTAAACTCTTAATAAATACAGAGTATGATTTAAAAGCTAATAATATATAATATATAACAGTTGATTATCAATTGCTTGTTTAAGTAGGCAAGTATTTTTCTCTTGTCTTTTGAATTGCTGGTTTTTGACTGAAAAACAAAGCAAGCAATCTGAAGACATTACCTTGGGCTCTGGAAACGTGTGAGGGCATTTTTCACTATTTTGAAAAATGTGGGAAAATGTTGAACTGTCTTAAAGGAGAGCTGTCATGTAAAGTCTCACCCAACAGAAGACACCAGCTTTATAAAGTCAGAGGCCCTCAGTAGCTGAGAGGAGTGCTGTTGTTTCCTCTGCTGTGCAGAACTCCAAGAATAAAAATACTGTAAATGTCTATAAAAGGCACAATAATGGAGGATAAAATATAACGTGCTTGTTACTGATTACTCTGTCACATCATGAAATTTATTTGTTGATGTTGCCATGACTCTTAAGTCCAATGTTTAAGGGGTCAGCTGTTCAGCCAAGTCAAATGTTGAAGCAGAACTTTGCTCTTTTTTTACTCATTTCTCTTTTACTTACTTAGCTGTAGGAGTGATGTGTGGGGGCACCACAGTGCACGCAAGTCATAGGTCAATGCCGTGTGTGGGCTGAAATGGGGGGGTATAAGAAACTGTGAGGTAAGGAGATGGCTATACTCCCTTTGATTCACTCATCTCAGAGACAGGTGAACAAAAAGACTGATAGGATGGAGAAAGCAGTGATTCTGGGGTCTGGGGTGGACCTGGACCATCCAGGGGGTCCCTGTGCAGAGGGACGTTAATGTGGATCAGGCAGCTGTTTCCATAAAGGACTGTCTATCGTCAAATATCTATATTTTTTATGGGTTATATGGTTCTTTATAGTAACAGAGAATAGGACAACATGACAAGTATACTTTTATGTTTGATTTAATGCTGCAGATATTGACAAAATAGTTTTGGATAATGATATCTCACTCCTTAAAATGTGACATAGCCCCAGTGAAATGCTGGATTAAACCATTACAGAATCTGTGGTGTTGTCAGGAAAAGTGTGAAACAAGTTCAAGTGAATTTTATGTGGGATATTTGGAATATGAGGTTTGATTGTATCTCGGACTGAGTCTGTCTGTGGTTGTGATACAGCACTGTGGAGCCCTCTGTGGGTCCTGCAGACGTGGAGGGTCCTACTGTTAATACAACTCTGTTCAATAGAACAGGTCAGAGATCAGCTTACTCACAGGATTAACTGCACATCATGGTACATCTTTAAATCTAGTTGTGCAGTGATGATGATGAATGTGATCTAAGAGTTCCTGATTCTGACATTGATCAAAGCAACAGACTGTAGAAACAATACTAGTGGCATGTATTAGAGTCAAGTCCTATCTAATTATCTTCCCTCTATGCTATGTGCTATGTCCCCTCTCTCTTCCTGTAGAGGTCTGTGAAGCAGCGCCAGAAGCAGGTTAATGTATGGCGTATTTTGAACGTTACTGCTACAACTCCTCCTCAATGAGCTGCAAGGTCTTCGTCTATGGAGGGTGTGGCGGCAACCTGAACAACTTTAACAATGAGGCAGAGTGTATGCAGAGATGTCACACTGGAGGTGAGGAGAGAAATACAAAACGCAACATGTTTCACACATCTTGGAGCTCTGTAGTTGTCTCATGTTGCTTTTTCTTTGCATTTTTCTTCTTTTCTTCTACCAGTTTGTAATGAGGTGCCCAGAAATGATGATCATCTATTTTCAGACAAAAAGTACTGTGCAGCTCACAGATGTATAGGGATAGACATAATACACAAACACTTTATGAATAAGGACTTTAACTTTGTTGCAAACACTGCTTCAGAGGTGGGTCATATTAGGGTGCATTGCAGTTTCAGTCAAATCTGTGACATATATGTGATTACTTTCAAGTTGTGACCACTGTAGCTCTTTGTTAGTGTAGTTTTTCTGTGTTTGGCACAAGCAGTAATGACCTTCAACACTGATCTTCTTGATGGTTAAATAGTTTAGCAGTTTTTAGACTGATGCAGTCCTGTTAGGCCTCTTGGGTCACTGTAGTTGTCTAAAGACTGACTGCCTGAGATAGTTTATAGCTGACAAATTTTGCTGATTTACACCAAATCCCCACCCAGATATGATAAAGGCATTTAATGTATAGGATGTATGTATTACAGAAGAAGAGCTCCCAAAGCCTAACTGTTTGTTCTGTTGAAGTTTGTTTTGGGAGGAGCAGGAGAACATGTTTCCTGAAGGCAAACTGAGTGAGATAAGAAACATCGCTGCTCATCTGAACTTATCACCCAGATAAACAATATTAGGAGTAAATTGAAGAAACAATATCATTTTGTTTCAGCACTACTGTTTTGTTGATGTTTAGTGTTTATAGGATAAACACTAGTGACTAATATCTGAAGAACAATATCCACTAATGTCACAACTGTGATATTACAGGGGTGGAGTAAGTACTCAGGACCTTCACTAAAGTAAAAGCAGAAATACCACGATGGAAAAATATTCTTACAAGTAAAAGTTCTTGATTCAAAATAAAGTAAATGAATAAATATATTAAAATAAAAATATACTTCAAATATCAGAAGTAAAAGTACTTTCAGCTTTAATTTTTTATATTTGTTTTACTCATACTGTAAGGTGAACTTGGTGGAATGGTGCACACTCGCATTTAGAAATAATGTCTATTTTTATATGTTGAAACTCTCAAATTTTGACTTGTAAAACATCATTTTTGTTTGAATGTTATTGTTGGAGTAACTTTCTAAGAATAAAATCATAATATTGGATTAAAAAGAGCTGGTGATGGTTAATTGGTTATGTAGGCCTACACGTGAATTGGGTGATGCAACTAAGTATTGCAAACGTATCTTAGCTTAACACCCCTAACCCTAACTGATCTACATACTGTCGTGGGTCATGACTATAACTTTAATGTGAGGGCAGGTGGTTTTCACATGAATAAACACTGTTGCAAAAGAACACAGTCTTTTCTTTGTATTTTCTACACAAAAAGTTTGTCCTGAGTGAAAGTGAATCAGCAGAAGTTGTTCAGAGTTGAATATTTACAGCTCAGACTGCAAATGATAAGAGAGATAAGTAAAAATTCTAATTTTAACATTTTTATTGATTTTTATTAGCTTTGGGGGGCAATTTAGAGTGTCCAATTGCTGCGTGGTTTTGAGGAGTGTGGGAGGAAACCGGAGCACCCGGAGTAAACCCACGCCACCAAAGTAGACAACACACAAACTCAGAAAGGCTCAGGACCGGGAATCGAACCCTCGCCTTCTAGTTATGAGGTCACACTGCTGAGGTGGCCCTAAGAGTTGAAGTCCTGCCCCACATCTAGGTAACCTCCTGCTCCACAGGTCTCTGTCCAGCAGAGGCCAGTGAAGCAGGAAGTATTCTGGATGTGAGGCAGGACTTGAACTCTCTATTGCATTCATCTTGAAAGGAAAAAAGAGAAACCCCAGACATTTTTTCCCTCAAGATGATATATTGATATATTTATAATATAATTATGATATAAAATGCTATGATGACGTTTTATATTATTTATGTATTTTGAACTTCACCTCATAAGCAGTGAAGAGCTTGGAGATGAAAGACAAGAACCTGCTCTGGTTGGTACGCTCCTTTGGTGGTTTCATCAGGTGATATTTGAAAGAGGACACAATAAATTTGTCAATTACTGGTTCCTCCAAATTCATGGAAACCAGCATCACCTCTGCAGAGCCCCACTTCTGGCACAGGTCCTTGAAAATGGCCTTGTCAAGGTTTTTAAAAGTGCCTGGGGTGATATAAAAATCTAAACCTTCGACTTCGGCCCATACTTTTCCAAACAAGTGGTTAATGATGGTCTCTGGCGTGCCAAAGCTGCAGTTCAACCTTGCTTTGTTGAAGGTCCGCGAAACGAACCACTCTACAAGTGTCCTGACAGACATTTTGTTTTTCTCTGCCTGTGATGTTGAATCCTGCTCAAGTTCGGACTGAACTGAACCAGCTGCCAAAGGTACACTCTCCTCGGTGACCTTTGGTGACTGTGTTGGTGACACTGACTCAGTGTCCTTTAAAGTGAGCGTCACCTTGTCACTGTGGGGTTCAGCCTGAGTGTTCATCCACCACCTCATCAGTCCCAGGAAACGCCACACTTTGCCATGTATGTCACCATAAATTGTATCACGTGACTGAATAACAGACACTTTGCTGCAAAATGGCTTCTTTCTATTTGCCTCTGGGATAATCTCAGGCATCATCCCATCCATGATGTGATTATAGAGGATATCGCTAAGTTCTTTTGTAAATATCAGGACTTTACCGCTGGAAATCATTTTTTCCAATCCATGAACCATGCAAATCTCTTTTCCATCTTGTTGTTTCTCACCCTCATCCTCTGTCAGAAGCAGAGAGTCAACACCGGCAACCAGTGACTGCATTGACTGCCTGCTTTTAACTTTGGAGTCTTGGCAGAATGTGTTTTTCAGTTGTGTCACGATGCGATGTATTGATGTTTTTGCAAAGCTCTTTGCAAAAAAGGTCTCAATCTTGTTCCCCACTCCTTTCAAAGACACATTACTCTTCTGTACCGATATTGGGCTTGTAACATCTCTTTCTTCCAAACTCTTAACCTCTTCAACAATTAACTGAGCGATGTCATCTGCAATAACTTTGATCTCCAGAGAGGTGTCAGATTGCAGCAACTCAAACTCAGAGTCTGTCATATTGTCCAATAGAGGTTCTGTGATTTTACTGATCTCTTTGCTAATAATTTCCTTGACAGCTTTAGTTGTTGCAATCTTAAAGCTGTCCTCTGATTCTTCTGAGACCTTCTCTGGGGATTCTGGTGCTTCAGATGTGGCTGATGACTGACAGTGGTCATCACTGTCTTCCACCTTCGGATCTTCCTTCTCCAGTTGTCCGTCAGTGTCCACCCGTATGGAGGTGGTCTGACTTGGTCTCTGACTACGTGGTCGAGGTGTGCATACATTTTTCATCTTGCCTGTGAATGCTTTTAACATTTTGCAGGCATGACAAACCATGATGTTAAGTCTGTGTGGGGGAGTGATGCGCAGAGTCATTACAGGCTCCCGAATGTCTTCACTAGTGGAGAGGACAGAGTTAACGCTCTCTGCAACCTCTTTGACAATCAAAATTGTCAAGGGTCCTGAGCTGTCAGAGTGGACTTGGTCTTTAACGTCCAGGACCTGAGCAAAACTCTGAGAAAGTGTGTTGCCCAGACTGGACAGGACATAATTCTCAGACACGATTACATTCGTGCTCGTAAGATCCGACAGCCAGACTTTTGACACTAATGTTATAAAGTCCAAAAGCAGTTCTGCCAACATAACTTTGGTGGCATCATCAGGGGTACCTGTTTTCACCATTCTCCACTGTTCTGCTGTCATCCTTTGATAAAAGGATTCAATTAGTGGGAGAACAGTAGCTACATCAACCTTCGGTATCTCCTCTGTCTGTGAACTATCCATGGTGAATGCTGGCCTACTGTACTGTAATCGATTATAATCAATGCTTGGTTTAGTTTTCAAGTACTGGTCTGTCAGTTTTACACTAGCAGAAATGAAGACTAAAAGAATGTTCTGGTGGAATGAATGTACGTTTCGGTTTCACAGGCACCAAAGGCATTCTAGAACCTGACGTCAGAGCTGCAACTGACTGTCCACTAAACCCCGCTGCCTAGCAGCCGTTGCTAGGCAGCCAGAGTTTTCAAATCAACATAGCTACCCGTGATTAAAATATAGCTTACTAAAATGGAGACGTTGGTTTTGTGTTCTTATGTCAGAAATCAAAGAATCATTGTTTCACGATAAATGACCACGAAAAGTTAGTCCTCTCTCCAGACTTGCTTTTTCTCCTCTTGTAGGCTAGAGAAACAACCTGAAACAACCCTACTGTATCCCTGTTTTCTTCGTTCTCCTGGCCTGCTGTGGGTAATAAAACGCTACAGTTTCTTCTTGAATAATCTTCTTACACCACGGCAAGACAGTACACAATCTATTTCACTCTCTCTGCGTTCACAGCAGACTCGATCCCGTGGACGAAGGCCTTCTACTGTGGCACATTACTCTACATCTGTTACACTCACGACTGTCCCTCGTAAAACAATGGCAGGTATAGGAACAAAAATGACTCTTAACCAAAGGGGACATGAAATAGCAACTGAAATGTTACACATACAAATATAGAAATAATATAATAGTTAAAGTGCTATGTGTGTAATAATACTTAATTATGTCCAAAGAATATTGTGGAATTACCCCTACTGAAATATCTTACCACAGTATACCTACAGCTTATGTAATAAACAACATAAATTAGTATGATAAATGTAATCTAGCTATTTTGAAATTCAGTTTTACCATTTTTCACTAATATAAAATACTGTGTACCAGTGGTGGAAGAAGTACTCAGATTCTTTACTTAAGTAAAAGTAGGCTACCAGTACAGCAGTCTAAAATTACTTTGGGACCCCAAACACTGGACACAAGGATTTTATGGGACTTTGCGATCTGCATGCTCACAGTTTTTCATTGACTGGGCATAACCAAGAGGGGGCGATGTTGCTCTATTTACAGATGATTCACATGTATTACACCCAGTCTCAATCAGATACACACATTTATACAGTAAAAGACACAAACAGCACCTTCCTCATTTCTGCGTCATTAGCTCTCTCTCTCTCTCTCTCTCTCTCTCTCTCTCCCCTGTGAAGGAGCCAGGCTTCCTGCTCTTAGTTCCCAGAGTTCCCGGCTGCTGGCAGCAGAATGCTGGGAATATCCGGAGAGGAAGGGGAAGTGACATCACAGCGGTGACCTTCCGTACCAGGCCATATCACCTGGTGCTGGCTGGAGGAGAGCTACCAAACAAGCGCAAACACACACGCGCACACACACACACACACACACACACAGAGATAACCAGAAGCACATACTTCTCTCGTTCTCAGCATGCATATTCACTGAGAAACCTTATTGACACACTTCAGTTTGCTTTCCAGGAGAAGAGAAGGAGGGGGGGGGGAGTGTGAGCAAGTTCACATGAAGAGAGAGCGGAAGCGATGACTTCAAGTGGTCATGCAGAAAACTTTCCAATACTTTGCATAGACAGGCTGAGCTAACCACATATTTGACAGTAAAATTCCCACCATGCTTCCGCTGGTTCCTCACATCAGCTGCCTTTCTACTTAATTTGCCAGCTTGTACTGGATGACCACCTTAATTAATCAGCATTACTTCATTTAATTACACAAAATTCAGACAGTCCCACTGATGAACCTGAATTAGTTTATAACAGGTTAGTCATTTTACTGGGTCCACATCCTGACAGCAGTTGAAGATATGAAATGAATGAGTGTGTGGACATTATTCTGTGTGGATTTTTGACCAAACACAAATAACCAGTGTTGAAAAATAACAAACTACATTTACTCTGGTACAGTGAAGTTTTGAGGTACACTTGAGTATTTCCATTTTCATGCTACTTCTACATTTCAGAGGAAAATATTGTACTTTTTACCCCTCTACATTTATTCGCCAGCTGTAGTTAATTACTTTTCATATTCAGATTGTACATTAAAACATTTGATAAGCTTTTAAAATACAATGTATTTTCAAAGATTAAACCAGTGGTTCCCAAACTTGTTTGGCTTGTGACCCCTTGGTTGGGGCCATTTGTCACATATCAGATGTCCATGAGTTGTTAGCAGTTCCACCATAAACTTCTTAGATGACAACTGATTAATAATCTGTCCTACGGGCCATTTTCTGCATAATGAGTACTTTTACTTTTGATCCTTTAAGTACATTAGTAGTAAAGGATCTAAGTAATTCTTTCACCACTGCAAACAACTGGAATAAAAAGTCATAGAGCAAACAATAAATCTTAGAGATAAGAAGAGAAGAGACAAAAGACACTCCAAACTAGTTCTGATCAGTAGAGAGGATCAAAAGACTGAACACAAGGGAATTCTTCTCCTAAACACTCACACATGATAAGAAAAAACACCGTCAACCTTGCCCAAATATGCTGAACAAAGTGAAACAGACGTCAATACACACAGGTTGCACACAGATGGGAGCTGGACTTATACACACAGTTAACATATGGCCTGTGGAGGAGATATTTACTGAGTTTGGAGAGGATCTCAGAGGTTACATTCTTTAGGAGCCAAGTCTGGAAAACACATATATACAAACCCACATGCTTGCACAAACACAGACGTACAAAGACACATGCACACAGCAAATTATATATTGAAAGAACATGTGTGTCTAAAGAGCAGGGTGGACAGAAGAAGACGTGGAAGTCAACAGGGGAGGTATGGAAAAAAAGGAGAGAGGGGACTAAGAAAGAGAAGATGAAGGAGTCCCGTAATGCCAAATCAGGCAGAGAGGGAGGAGTAGCAACGGGGTGAGGAGAGAGGGAGGGAAAGGGAGAGAGTGTGTGTGGTGGAGACGTCATTATACGGGATGACAAAAGAAGAAGGGATTCTCTGGTCAGCTGCTGCTGCTGCTGCCACTGTCTATTGTCCTGCAGACAGAGGACCCCCCTCCACACACACACACACACACACACACACACACACACATTACTCTCTCTCATCTGTTGGACATCACTTTCTTTCCTTCTTCAAGTTCAACTCTGATTACATGGCCGACCAACTGGCAGCCCCCAACATTTAAAGACCCTGCAAACCCCCTCCCCTAAACCCCAGCTGCGTCATCTGAGTGTTTTCAGTAAGTCTGAGATCTAACAGATGTTTGCTCCGAAAAGACCGAATCCAGAAAAATGCGCAAAGAAGTCCAGGAGTGGAAAGAAAGCAAAATAAATAAATAAACAATCATACTTACTGACTCAGATAGAAGTAAGATTGCTTGTTTTGAAAACTAGTCAAGTAAAAGTTCAAAAATATAAGACTGTAGCCTTTTCTGAGTGAATACATTTAAATGGAATATCCTCCTGATTGTGTCAAAACAGCATAATGGTGGCGCAAATATCAATAAGGAATACTTAATTAAGGGTTTACAAGTTGCTACTAATTGCTTTATTAACCCTTTAGATGCACTGGTCATTGGAACCAACACTCTCATGAGTGGGTCAGAAATGACCCCTATTAGAATAATATTTTTTTGTTAAAAAATAGCTTCATAACTTAGCTTAAAAATCATCATTATTTGAATTCCATATTAGCATTATCTAAAGTATGTACTGTTTGTCATTTTCAGCATCAGATGATCAAACTTAAGTTATGTGACTTAGCTACATAGTTATGGAAACGGTTCATACACATCTACAGTGCTGTCGAGCTAATGTTAGCTAGTAGCAGTTACTCACATATTTGTAAATTAAGTGAAATAAGTGTAAATGTAATATTAGCTATCAGTTTAGTCATATACATTTTTCTGGAGTTAGAAATGTAGATAACACTTGCATGTATGAAATGTAAAATTCTCTTGCTGTGTAAAATAATGTAGGTGAGTGGTCTGGTTAGGCATATATGGTCCACAGAATATATTGTATATACCTGACAAAAGTAACTCATAAGGAGGAAAGATTCCTATGAATATCCAGAGGAAAAGCACATGAAAATGCATGTGGAAAGTGTTGGGGTAATGATACAAAACATAATTTAATTTTTTCTTTCTTCTATTCTTATAGTAAAAGAGGTTTAAAAAAAATATTGTTTGGCACAAACATATTGCAAAAAAAATCTATATTTACAACTACAGACCATAATGATTGTTAGAGAGTGATAAACACATGACCCTTTAATAACTTAACATAATGTCTTAATAGAAAGTCATTACTAAAGAGTCACGGGTTTCTCACTTTGCAAACCTGGCAACCCAAAAGTATGCATATGTAAAGCATTAATAAATGATTAATCAACTATTAATAAAGCTGTTAGTTACAACGTATACACCCATCATAATGTATGCCTACTAGTAAGTGGTAGTCTGCCTAATCCAAACTCTACTCGAATGAATGTAGAGTTACTGATTTAAGACCGCTTTAAAAAAAAAAAAAAAAAGTAGAAGTGCATGAAAAAGTTGCTCAATTAAACTAACGAGAGTGCTTGTAATTAGTTGTTTTCTACCCATTAAGACGTTTTATTGTTTTTAATGAAGGATGTTTTATAAGAGGAGGTGATAAATTCAGCCAACTAATAGAAGCAGCTATGAATGAAGCTCCTTTCTTCCCTTTGTGTGTGTGATGTGTATGTATGCGCCTCACGTAGTCGCCAAAGGTGCTGAGCTCTGCATTATGTGTTTTTTTCAGGCACTGTGCAGTGGTGTTTGAGTGCGCATGATGTTGAGTAAGAATATCAGAATGTGTTTACATATTTGTGTTCATATATACAGTCAGTGTGAGTTCATAAATGACCAAATGACCCAACTGACCTCAAGAATATTCAACCCTCCACTGTCTCTGCACAGTGTGTGACACTCTGGCTGCTTTGATTGACCTCTCTTTGACACACAGACACACACACACACACAGAGAGGGTACATGACCATTCGGTGACACTTGCAGACAGACAGACACAATAGGAGACCCCCAGCACATTCCTTTCCCCAGGTGGCATAAAAGACACAGCCAGATCAATGGCCTAATGGGCTCCAAACCAATGGCCGACGATCATTAACCCCTGACGAGTGTGAGTTCCTCATACCCCTAGCCAGTCTATTGTGTGACCACTGTGTGTTCGTATACAGACTATTGTGTGAGGGTTTTTTTTCTGTCGTGTGGAGCTGGTTAACTGCTGGAAGAGGGGTCTAACTTAGGGCATGAGATGTCTTGACCTGAGAAAACTGTGGAAAACTGGACCATTAACATGCGCCAACAAAGGTGTCCCATGCAGAAGTGATAGACGGACAGTGGATGAATGTAACTGAGTACATTTACTCAAGTAATGATAATCCAATCATATGAGTACTTTTACTTTTGATTTTGATGCTAATACTTATGTACTTTTACTTGAGTACAATTTTAAAAACAGGACTTACTTATAACACAAATTATTCATCACAGCATCAGACAATTTAGCATTTTCTCTAAATTCAGAGAGGATGATCTTCATCAGATTGTGGCCCTCAGACTAAGAAAACAGATCAAGCACCAAACCTGCTGTTTTCTGCAACTGCTCTGATTCATGATTTGTACAGCATAACAACAAATTATTAATTCAACAACACAGAGGAATGCAGTGTGGTGTGATCACAGGTACAGTGCCAGCGCCAGGACAATTGAGTAGGGTTATATTTTTGTGCACACAGGGCTGAAGAACAGCATTTTAAAAACTTGGTTCCACTGCAACATATTAAACATTTTGGGTATTTGACATATATTGACCAGTCCCATCACAAATTTTATTCCCATCTCTATACTCCATCCAGGGCCATTTTCTTCCTCTCTTCCTCACTTCACCCCCCCCCCCCAACAGCTCTCAGATTCAGCAGGAGCTCACTCCATCCCTCTTTCTCCTCCAGGCCTGTGTATGTGTGTGTGTGTGTGTGTGTGTGTGTGTGTGTGTGTGTGTGTGTGTGTGTGTGTGTGTGTGTGTGTGTGTGTGTGTGTGTGTGTGTGTGTGTGTGGAAAGGCTGGTGGTGGGAGGACAATGGGCTGGCTGAATAGGACCATTGAGTCTGCTCAGCCAAACAGAAAAGCATCTTCCATCTCACTTCAAACCCCACAGTTTCACTCTGTACAACCAGGCCTTTATTCTCCATAATTACTCTCTGACACACATGTATACACACATGTATACACAATTGCGCGCGCACACATATGCATACATACATAAATACATACATACACATGCATACATATTATTAAATATGTGTGAATAATGGTATGCGCTAATCACAAAACTAACACAGGCAGACTGACTCTTGACAGTCTAAAAGTGTTTAATCGTTCAGACGATACGGTTCAATATTTCATCACAACAGCTGAACCTGTCATTCCTTATACACACTGAGGAATGCAGGTAAACACACACTTATTGTGGCAGTAGCTGAAGACAGGAAGGAGGAGAATGAAATAAAAATGATATTTTTTGCTCTAAAAAGTTTTTCAGTTAAGTTCAGTTCAGTAAGATTTGTGTGTTTTTTTTATTTATTAATAAAATGTCTTCACTCAAGTCTTAAGTCATCCCATCATGTTTTCATACTGTTTAAAGACATGATCTTACATCAGTAATTGCCGAAATAACATTTTATACTGAAATCATTTTGATAATAAGTATCAATCTATGAACGTTTCATGTCTGAAGACACCTGCCTTGTTGTTGGAAGTCTGACCACTTGCATGTGGTGGTGAAGGTCCTGCAGCCATGTGTGCAACACCTTTGCCGTTTGTGCTGGGTTTCGATGATAAATGTTGCACTGAAGCAAAGAAAGTCTTTCAAAAGCCAGAAAGTCACTCTACAAAAGGTTTTGGGTTGTTATTTTTATTGGATTCTGGATGTTTTGATTCGTAGAAACATTGCCCAGTACAGTGAGAGATGAGGCTGGTCATCTTGTAACTGCACTGTCATGTCTTACTATTGTTTTCTAGTTGTTGGTGTCTATGGAAGCTGTGCATTGTTGATATTTGACAATATATTCAAATATTTTCTGTGTATCATTATTGTGAAATCTGTGACTGCAACTATTGGATGTTTGACATAATTTTGAATGTCTTAGTGTAATCAGTTATGTACCTTGTGTTGCCTTTTTCAGTCTTAATTTGCCGTCCACATGCACCTGGCCTAAATACAGGATGGGATGTGTACGCAATCACCCTGCATTCTGTCAAAAGCCCACAGATAGAAAGGAACAATTCAGCCACTGCATAAGGAGATTAATTCCCAAAGCCATCTGAGCCTAATTTTCTTTACTGTAACAGAAAAAATAGCTGCAACAGCTGTGTCATAATATGTAGTAACAACCTAATTCACTATAAGCCCTTTAACAAGAGGTATTATCGTTAACAGCTTGCCAGACAAAGGCAGCAGGCCCTGACAGGGAAAGTGCTGTCGCAGAGTGCAGTATCACCGACAGTTTTTGTCAGTGTTACACTGGGCCATTTAAACTCCACCGAGCTCGTTAGCCTAGATCCAGCCCTGTGGCCTGCTCATTGTGCATCCAGCACACTGAATCATTGTGTAGGAGGATAATCCATACAGGGTAATTGTTACACCCTATCATGCAACACATAAGGGCAGCAGGATATAGGTATGGGTGGATGGGTGGGTGACATATGTAGATGGATGCGAAGCATTTAGAACTTATAGAAAATGATCTTAAACACAAACATGAGCAGAAGAGTTTCATCACAGAGACTCAATTTTAATATTTCTAATTTGTCAGCATTTGTGTCAAAAAATGGCCTCACACACACATACACACACACACAAACAGTACACTAGCCTTAGAGTCCAGCTGGGCTGGGTCATGACACACTGGCCCCATCAGACCCATGAGCTATCTACTATGTATGTATGTACGTATGTATGTATGTATGTATGTATGTATGTATGTATGTATGTATGTATCTATCTATCTATCTATCTATCTATCTGTCTAAACAAATACTCTCCCCACCCAGCTTGCAGGTCTGTGTGTTGGAATGGCATGACATCTCTCACACACACACACACACACAGGAACAAAGGGTGCAGGCAGCAGGAGATGTGGTGTTGGGAGTTGTGTGCGTGTGTGTGTGTGTGTGTGTGTGTGTGTGTGTGTGTGTGTGTGTGTGTGTGTGTGTCAGGAATGGGGGGGTGGCTGGGTCGGGGGTGAGAGGGTGGTGGGTGTTGAAGCTCCATATGGGCACCCCACCCCTGGACCCCCCCCCTGCAAACAGGCAGATGTCAGATGGGACGTGCCTCCCTGATGGGGCACAGGGTCACACTGCACAAGGGTAAATAACAGAACAGGAGGGACAGAGAGAGAGAGAAATGCCTTCCTGCCAACACCCCCTCACCCCCACCCCACCCCTCCTCCCCAAAACACACCAAAAGAGATGCATACACATGCTACCAGAAAAAAGCTGCTGACACAAACATGCCAACACACAGCCGTGGGCACTGAATTACAATCAGTCTGACAAATGACAGACTTTAAACCTGACTTCTGATCAAATCAAGTCACTTTCAAATTGGTTTTCAGGCAGAAGAAAATAAAATATTTAAACCCAAAGGAGAAAAAAAATCTGAAAAAGTATAAGGAATGTAAATAAAATGTATTTACAACCCATTTGAGCCTCATTATTCACTGTAATAAGAAGCATTTCAAAGTAAAATTGAAGCAACTGTTAATGTAACATCCATGCCTGATCACGCTTCAGATAGCGGTTGTTTTGAAGGCTTTATTGTTCATTTGTAAGTTTGATGGCGCATTTATTGTCATATTTTTTTATTGTTTTAGTCCATTCACTTCTAATATTTAAGCCTTTCGCCACTGATATAAATGGTTTTATGGACAAAATATTAGAAACACCCGACTATTAAGTTGAATCAACACCTCTCTCAAACTGTTTCATTGAACATTATAACTTTCCTTAACATTTATTGCAGGGCTGTTGTATTAGACAGCACTATTTTCAGTTAGGTGTACCTAATAAATTGGCCACTGAGTGTACTTAAATATAAATGACTCAACACCAAACAGTGACTGGTGTGTGTTTGTGTGTGTGTGAAGAATGCACGTCTCTAATGTATCTTGCACTATTTGACTATGAAGGGAGATACAACTCGACTCAAGGACAGGTGTCAGTTGTATGTGTGTGTGTGTGTGTGTGTGTGGAGGTATGGGCTGCAGTCCTAAACAAAGCAGGGGAATGGACACACACACACACACACACACACACACACACACACACAGGCTGTTCTCTGTGTATTGAGCCCTGAATGGTTACGCCCGCAGGGCAGGAGTAAGGTTACTTTACATACTGCACTTACAGCTCCCTTTACCACTGGGGTATAAAATGGATTTGAATGAGAAAGAGGGGAACAGAGGGGTGGAAGGAGGAGGGAGAGGGGTGAGAAGGGGGAGGAGGGCCGGGGGACTCCCTTTGTGTAACAGGAGGTCTGCTGCTGCTCTGGCATGGCTATGGAGATGGAGGAGCGGGGTCACTCTCCCTGCTCTCCCTCCCTCTGTCCCTTTACTATAGGCTGGCTGCTCTGTCTCTGCTCCTCATCCCTCCCTCCCTCCCTCCATCCATCCCTCCCTCCATCCATCCCTTCCTCCCTATTAGCATAGCAGCTGCCTGATACAGGGCGTAGGGTGGGGAATGGCCAGGTTGCTGTGTGCATATGTGTGTGAGAGGGTGTTTGTCGGAGGGAGGGATGTTAGGGGGGAGGAAATGGGAGGGGGTGGGGGTCCAGTCAATGGCGGTCCGTCTGGCTGGTGAATAGCAGCTAAAGCAGGCCCCCACAAGCTAGACAAAGGAGCCGGGAGGGAGGGGATGGGTTCGGGGTGTGTGAGGGAGATAGAGGGAGGAGGGAGGGGTGGAAGAATGAGGCAGTGAATGGAGCGCCTTGTCACTAGCGCTATGGAAAGAAGCACAGAATGAACTGGAAGAATGAAAGAAAAGTTCAAAAAGGAGCGGAGGGCAAGGAAAAGACCGGCCCGACCACCTGTCTCTCTCTCTCACTTTATTTCTTTTACTCCCCTTCTTACTCACAGGCAGACTTTGGGGAGAGGGTGTTCACTTGCTCGCGTTTAGCGACAGACATGTTTTTGTTTTCAGAGAGAAAGTGTTGTATCAGCAGGATTTAAAGCTCACTGTCATCCACCAGCATCACTGACTCTGTGCTGAGTTCGCTGCACATGGGCCGGCACTGTGGTTTTAAATGGGTTTGTGCTCCATTCTGGGAAAATGAGTGCAACCAAAAAAAGTAAGCAACACGGTGCAAGACTGTCATAAAGGATTTTTCACACAGCACAGGACGAATCCACAGAAAATGATATGAGTTAGGAAATGAGACTGTGGGATGTGATTATGGACACAAGGAAGAGTAGTTGTTGCCCAGATGACAACAAAACAGGATCTAAATAAACAATAAACAATCTCCTGTCCCATCAATAGTTGTTAGACAGATACCAGTCCTGAGACTAGACTACAGAGACAGGAAATCAGAGGGGAAGCTATTAGATGTTAGATGTGGAACTCAATCTCACTGTTTGTCACTACCCGGTATTAACTGAAATGCTGCATGCATGAAAGCAAGCCTATGTAACTTTTGAATGAAGACATAGAACATTAGATAAGTTGTTGTCTTTCAGCTACAGTTAAGGTATATCTAGTGGGTAATTAGCTAACTTTAGCTGGCAATAAGCTGACAACAGCCAGAGACAATGCTTCTACTGATCAGCGAATAAGCTAACAAGTTCACCATATCAACTTTACGAGACGGTAATATGAAAGGGCCTCAAGCAGCCAAAAAAGAAAAATCAATCACTGTCGCTTAAAATAAACTAATTACAGGTCTGTAAATGACTTCATTGTTATTGACCTTCCAGTTAAAGCACTGCAATGCTGGCCTTAGACACAAATCTGCGCTCATGACTGAATGCAACATGGACAGGTGTGGACGTTGTGGAAAATCGCTGAAACAGCCATGAGCACTGAGTACACGCCAGGGCTGCTGTCCCTATGTGCCATAGTTCATTAATTATTGCAAACATGTTTAAAGGCCCTGCACACCCACACAGGTATTTTCAGCTACGGCTGACTAGACCTCCAGGTGGAAGTTGGATGGAGCTATGATGGGAAAGTGACATTACCAAACTCTGTGTTGCAACACAAGTGAAAACACCTGTGTGGGTGGACTATGGTTGTGTAGGGGCTTTAACGCCTTAATCCCAAGTAGCATCTAAGACACATTTTGAGTGATGTCATGATTTAGAAGAAATCTTAGATTAAGTGACTTTGAGCCTCCATGGTTATAGTTATTAACCATTTCTGTAAAAGTGTCCTTAGGGAAAACACTGAACTAGCTCTAGTAGCTCACACTGTGTCTCGTACAGTCAATTAGCAAATAGAAAATCTTGCCACAAAGATAAATAAAGTCTCATATTATTTTTCCAAGTACTTTGCATCAAGGGGAAAAATAGCACTGTAAGTTATTTTCACCTAAACAGCCTGAGGTCATTTAAACAGCATCACGGTGTCATGCGGAGGGCAACATGAAGTAAAATCACAACCTATTGTTTAGCCTAATTCAAGATACTGGAAAGGCTGTTCTAAGTTCCTCTTTATGTGGCTGTCATCACTCCACAGGTTCCTGTAACGACTCTAAAAAGTTCCTCATACGTGTTCTCATCCCAAATGTAAAACACATCTCATTCAAACAAGCCCTTTGTATTACATTGTTACTCAATCAGATGGCAATCATGTCAATACCGAGGCACTTTGAGGAAGTCATACACAGGATCTCACAATCAAAGCTCATATTGTGTGCACGTTGAACAGGAGCCGTTATAAAATGAGGAATTCAGTGTTGCAAAACCAATTAAACTGCATTTTACACATATCACAAGATGTTCAGTTAATCTTGTGTCTTACAGATCAAGTGTAACCCTTCAAATGAGGGGTGTAAGCATGGATATGAATATTTTATGAGTCACTGAACAATGGCCTTTTGAATGGAGATGGAGGATAATCACACAGATGCACGTGATTGCAGCTGCCGTAACATCGACCCACCAACAATATTTTACTCGATTTATCTGTGAAATATAAAAACAGACAATACATACACATACACGGGACTGTACCATTTGCCAATGTGGCCTGTTTACTTTTTTAATTAAGTGATTTTGATGCTGCTGCTCTCTTTAAGTTTTCTGGACTTTCTGGATGCGATTCCCCAAACAATTCTTCATCTGATTTTCTCTCACTGTCTTCTCTGCAAAATTCCTCCCAGAAATGCCTTGTGTTGTCTGGCTCACTAAAAGCAGGCTGCTCCACGCACAGGCCAGACCAAGACGGGCGAGGGAAGCCAAGGCACATGAAGAACCTATTAGGGGGCCTAGCAGCCAGAAGCAACCCTGGGAGGCCAGCCAACTCAGTGTGTGAACAATAGGGGACCCAGCTCAACAAAAACATCCTGCAGAAGTGAGAGACTGGGAGGGAGAGAGGAAAGGACAAGCGAGCAGCAGGCCAGATAGGCCGTTTCGGCCTGCCACGGTATCAAAACACAGAGGGGCTGGTGTTTAGAGGAGCTAACTTTGCTGGTGTTGAGTTTGACAAAGAAATGCATCAGATCGGTGCGCTTGGTGTGGTCGCTGCACAACATTTGAGCTGAGGTCACAGATGGTTCTGCTGCAGCTCAGAAAGCAAGTTTAACGGCTAACAATAGCACAAACTTTTACTTGTCAGTGAAGACCAGATGTAAGACAAGCTACTACTGCTTTTTTTTTCACTTAGAATTTAAATTCAGGATCATACAGAAATGAAAACTCTCAAAACCACAACCGTTATTTCCAACACATTTGTAACACCCTCTTTACTCAAACATTTGCAGTTAACTGCAGGTCGACACCCAGTAAATGTTACAACATGAACAGGTCCGACATGTAGAAAGACGTATTGTCGTGCCACTTTTCCCACGATCCTCCCACAGCCGTGCAATATCATTTGAAACCCAGCATTTCCACGAAAAGGTCAAAGGTTTCACTTCAAATAAACAGGTGCTGAGACTCAAACTGTAACTCACGGTATATTGTGCTTGTTTTACCAATGCTAAGTAGGCCTACAGTGCAGAGGACAACAAGCCAAACCTGAGCTCTGCTGCACAGAAACAAAAGAGTGAAAATGAAGTCTTAACTTAATCACATCAACTTTGGTTGCTCAGTACAAAACGTACACAATAACACAGTGTTTCTGAACTGTTTCTGGCTGCAAATGTGTGTGTTCCACTTTTTTTGACTCATGACCCGTCCAAATGAAGTGAGACTGGTTCACAGTTTAACCAAGCATTTTCAGGGCCGTTTCACGCATCATTACAGGAGGCTAAGTACATGTTTCACAAGAAAAATCACAAAAATAACAAGTAGGAATATGTTTTGTTCCCGTCCAACAAATCAGCTGATTGCGAATGTTATACAGCTTATGGGAAGATGGTTAGTGAAATAAAAGGAATAAAGATAATTTGAGAAAAAGAGTATAGATAATGAGTGAAAGACATACTCAAGTGAGAGGCAAAAGCAGGGTTGTTAGCAGAGAGCAGAACTGTAGCGCAAAGCTCGGGCCTTAATCGTTAGAAAGAGAGCACAAGAGAGGAGTGTGTGTTGGAAAGTTTTTGAGTGTGTGGGGGTAACATAAAACCAGCTCTCCCACAACACACACAGGGGAGGGGACCCTTCTTTAAACTGAGCCTACCCACAATGCACTGGGCTCTTTTATCCCGGCAGTGAAAGGATGAGGCCAGATGAATGACAAAAGGAGAGAATGGGGATCTGGGTTGGGCCAGGCTTGGAAGACAGGGGAGGGAGAAGAGAGAGAGAGAGGGAGGAGGGCGGGGGTGTGTTTCCCAAACCAACCTTTTCTATGAAAAATGCAGGGGGGGGGGGGCAGAGAAAACGTAGCTTTTGCTTGGGAGATGAGGAAGAAATGTATGCATACACAGAGAATTTGAGTTTAATGATTTCTTTACTGGCTTGTACACAAACGTACAAAAATAATACAGCACTCATCTCCACATGACATCACGTCATCATCACAGTGTTACAAACGTTCAAAAATAAAAGAATACAAACAGAAATCAAATAAATCAAACATGATGGAACATCTGCATCACTCATGAAAAAATCAGCTGTTTCCTCTTGCTTGAAATGAAGCAAGACCAGAAACACAACTTGGTCCAAAGAAGTCAGCACTTTTTTCTTTTTCTTTTTTTTTTTTTTTTAAAATCATCTCACTCATGTACACCAATCCGGCAGCTGGCTCCTTACGTCATAAATGTTATGACCCTGGTATGCCAAACAACCACACAACCGTGCAATTTTTAATCATGTTACAATGATCTTACCATCAAATGTATTATTCCCCTTTCAAAAAAAACAGGAAGACAGCACTTCAGAAAAGAAAGTGCCCCAAGATATCATCGTCATCATCATCAGCGTCGATATATATATCCATATGTATATATACATACACCCAATCACAGAGATACACGCATCTTTGTTAAAAAAAACATCATGTTTTTTTCCACAAAGTAACACACACATTAGCACATTATCACCTGGAGCATATATTTATACAATAGTATTTTGTTGTGTTTGTTTTTTTCTATTCAGAAAAAATTAAAATGTTGACACATAAAAGCCAACTTTTCAACGACAGTCATCAGTGCAATACTCAAACACAAAAAACAAAAAAACATCAAGTTTAAGACAAGCGATGCATATTTCATTTGTTGCCTGATACCAATCTATATACCTTGATGTAGTGGATCTATCGCTTCAGTTATTTTGTGGTTGTTCCAGGTTTAAAATGGGAAGTTCTCAGTCTGGATGACTGTTTTAACACAGCGACACGGGGGACTCGTGAGAAGCACACAATCACACAAACACACACACTTCAATAATAAAAAACAAACAAACAAAAAACAAAAAAAAAAACACACACACTCTCCCAACAGCTTCTCATGAGGTGAACCAGTGCTGCTGTGAAGTTTCTATACAACTGTTGGCTATTTGAGCAGTAGGCTTTAAAAAAATAAAAAATAAAAATAACATCAACATTAACAAAAAAAAGAAACATACAAGCAGCATTGATACAAATGTTAGGGTGCCATGACTTTCAAAATGCAGCAGGCAAGTTTGTGGAACCAAATTCTCTTTTCTTTTCTTTTTCTTTTTCTGTGACATCCTGCTATAGTCATGTGTTGTTGTTGTTGTTGTTGTTGTTGTTTTTTAAGTCTTCATCGTCCAACAGTATTAGGGTCCTGCTCAGTAGTAGTAACTATTCCAAAGCCTTGGCTCCTGCAGTTACCCCGTACAAACACTGGGGGCGCACAAGGCTCCGCATTTTTGTGCAATAAAACTCCCTGCATTTATAAGTCATGCGATACAATTCCATTTTTTGTATGACTGAAAAAATATAGAAAACAAAAACGACCATACAGGCTGATGAAGACAGAGACAGAGAGAGCAAAGAGGAGGTTTATAGGGAAAACATGCAACAATGGCAGTGTGTGTGTGTGAGACAGACAGACAGAGAGAGAGAGAGAGAGAGAGAGAGAGAGAGAGAGAGACTCCCTTGCAGAAAGGCAAAACGATGCTTTGCTTGTCAGAAATGGTTTGGTTGTAGTGTAGAATAAACTGTCCCGACTGAGGATGCAGGAATTGGGTTCATTGCATCTCCTGTGTTGAAGTCCATCATGTCTGTTAGGCTACATAGCAAAATAAAACATACTGGCATGCGGAGGATCACAGACAAATTGCGAATCTCTTTCAGACTCCAAACAACGTGGCAGAGTGGTGAGAGCGCTGAACAACTTGAGAATACTTTATAGTCGAGGTAGCTGGCAAAAGGCGACCAAACAAAGTCCTTGTAATGGGAGGGGAAGGGAGGGGAGGAGAGAAAGTCCTCTTGGGGGTCAACGGGCTATAACAGAGGGGTTGCTGAGGTGGTGGTGGTGGTGGGGGGGGGGGAGTGGCAGGTCTACCTCCACACGGGACAGTTTATACTACGAGTCTGAAGCAGCTTGAGTCACCCTAGATATTCTTACACTTATAGATTTTTTTTTTTAAAGAAGAACCACAACATATTCAAAAATGCATCTTCTCAATGTACCTTCATAAATAAAAAAAAACCCAGCCTGCTTTCACAGTGATGACTAGGATGTTAATAAAATACTGAAAGGAGATTATAAAGTGAATTCCAAATGCGACTTTTTTTTTTTGATACAAAGCGAAAGCAGCGGATTTTTTTTAATAACACAAATGACCACTGGCAAAGTGGTCGCACTGGCCTGAACAGTTGGACGCCAGCATGGCAAGATCTGCAGGCAGAGCGCATTCAGCTACTGTCTCTTCTTTTCTTTTAAAAAAAACAGAAACAAAGTAAAGCTATTGTGTACAGTACTTCACAACAATGATGGAGTCAGTTGTTGTTACATAATGATTACACATCTGAAAGCGTGTTGGATAGCCGTAATGCCGCTCTTTGAGTAAAAAAAAAATAAAGAGAAATCTATTAAAGAAAATAGACCTCTGGTAGCCAACAGAGGGCAACCCTTCTTCTCTTGTTCATGTGTCTTCCCTTTCAGATATTCCAGCATGCAGCCATATAGCATCAAGTGCCGTGTTTCATATAAAATAACTTAAAAGGGGTTTTAACAAGTGAACAATGAGGAGCAACAGGTCAAATCTGCGCCCCCACAAAGAAACTATTCAGCTGTACTGGGGATGGGAGGTCATGGAGAGGAAAAAAAAAAACTGGGCCATCTGCACTCTGGAGTCCAAACACACACATGTGATACACAGACACTGGCTTCTTTTATAGTGGATCTAGTATACACATTCAAGAGAAAAGCTTTAGTACCAACAAACTCACCGAAAAGGCGTTTCTTTTGTTAAAGATTCATGTTGAAGCGCTGTGTAACCATGCGGTGCTTCACTCAGGAGTGCACAGAGGGCCCCGTTTGGTTTACAATGAGGGAAGATTATTGTGCAGGCCTATTTTTATTTCCTTTTTTATATAATTTGGCACAACTATGTAGATAATGGCAGTTTTTTTTTAGTTTTTTTTTAGCTTTTACAAGAGCCTGGCTTTCCCGTGTGTTGCAGCTTTATTTTCCACTTGTTGTTTTGTTATTTTTTATTTTCTTATTTTACCTGACAGCAGAGACAGATCACCGGGCGCCAGAGGAGTACTTGGCCTTGGTGATGAGGTATAGCACAATGTCTTGGTGGCCCCCGAAGGCGGCGATGTGTAAAGCGCTCCACCCTTCCCTGTTGGCCAGCCGGATATCTGCACCAAACTTCACCAGCAGTTTTACCAGCTCCAGGTTACCGTCAATGACGGACTGGTGGAGGGCCGTCTGTCCTTCTGGCCCGAAGGAGTTTACGTTGAACTCGCAGTTTGTCATGTTCTGCAGCAACGAGTGCAGCTCCTTGGTGTTGCCCTTCTTCACCGCCTCCTGGAAAACCCTCTGCGGCGCGGAGCAAGTCGACACATCCGCCTGGCTCATGGTTGCAGCTCGCTGGAGGGTGGGGAACCAGTAATCCTGCCTGGGCTCTAAAGCTGATAATAATCGTCTTCTCCCTGTTGAGCGTCTCTGGTCTGGTGACAATGCCACAGTTACACTGGACTATAACCAGGTATTAAGGCACTTTAAAGTACTAAAAGAGAAAAAAAGAGCACTGTGTATATCCCAAAAAGGACAAGAGAAGAAATAACACACTTGGTGTGCAAAAATGTTAATATTTGAGAGATCCTAAAATCCCTAAAACATAAGAGGGTGCTCTTAAGCGATCCTGGGGTCTCTTGATGTAGTTCCCCTTCTGTTGTAGCAGCAGCAGGTAGCCTATAGCAGGGGATGGAGCAGAGAGACACCTCCGACTTCACTTGGGGAAATTGGAAGTATGACCACTATCTCCACAGGGCAGCCTCCGCAGGTTTTCTTTGAACGGTCCGACCTGTTTCCTGGCTACGCGTCCTGGCTATGTGTCGCTGCTCATGTGGCCAGGGTGTCTGGGAAAGACAAAAAAAAAGACAAGAGAAGTCCGCATGAATCCCGATTCCTCACCAACAGACTGCGAGAGAGACCCCCACATTCCGCCACATCCAAGAGTGAGAGAGGACACCTCCGTGCGCACACGTTTACGCACGGATACACTTCTTGATTTTTTTGCCACTTAACATGTCTGGAAATGTAATCCGCTGCAGATTTGTGACTTACCTGTGACAGATGGACGGGTCCGTAGCGACGAAAACGATACAAATCCACCGTGTGGCCCGGTCTGTGTCCTCCGCGCGGTCCGTGTGAGTCTCTGCCCTGCGCTGCGCTCTGGGAGAATATTTTACGCGTCCTTTATTTGCATGACAATACAGTCCCAAAGAATCAACTGTGGAGGAATGGGCGGAAACCCGGGGAGGTTATAGGCTGCCGGCTCGGTTAGGGGGAGGGATCAGGGCCCTGTGAATCTACAGGGAGGGGGCGTGGTCTTCAGAGGGGGGAGCCAAATGTGGCTGCAGAAATATTAAACAAGCCGCCCGCAGCAATATTACGGTGAGCTCTATATCCGATCTCCTGTAGCCGACCCCAGGAAGCGGAGTGGAAGCCAGAGGCATGGTGCTGCCAGAGCTGTAAACTGCTGAGAAAGCGGGCGCGTTGTGAAGGATCATCCACTGGATTAAAATCAACAGGAACTTGAAACAAAACGTCAACCAAGCTTCTCCACGTCTCATTGACAGCGATGTAAATGTCTAAAGAGCATCAGAGAGGATTTTATTCATGCAAAGCAAAAAGTAGACCTGCCGAAAAATGAAATCAAATAGCCACTTTATTAAAAAAAAAACATTTCCCACATCCATGTAGTAATTTTACGCAATATTAAAAAGTGACATTAGGCCTTTACACTGTTTTATTTGGACTCTAACAACAGGTGAACGTTCACGAAAAAGCAGTCGCATTATCTAACTTCAATCACTCCCGATTTAACTTCTTAACAAATCTCATTGGCTCGTGGTCTACACATATTATTAGTCAAAATGGTTAATTAATATATGTCTCCTTTTAAGTAAAGGAGTATCTGGACTCATTAACACCCTTTCGTGTGAAATAGGTGCTGATAATGATATACTATCCAGGAGAGGGTGTGGTTTACAGCTATGTGCTGCTGTTGGAGCCATACGCGGCCCGACTTTCTCTGCAGCGTGACCCTGAAACGATTGAGTGCCAGTGAACAGCTCAGTTCATTAATGCACAAATATGAAATAAAGATGTTGGGTCCAGTATGTGCTCTTGTGGGTAAAGGCTGTTTCAAATTCAGAGGCCGTTGGTGCATTTAAGGTTAAAAGCAGGACATTCAAAGACTTGTATTCTCCAAGGCTCAAGGCAGACATGTACATGTAGTTTTAACAGCGGCTGTCTCAAGTGTGAATGCACCTTTTTTACAACTAAAAGAATCCAAAATGTTCTTTCAAGACAGTGATTACCTCCGAACCAAATGGGAAGGACAGTAAAATACAAACCCCATACGGTCGTCTAAAAACACCTTTGAGGAGGAGATTATAGGTGGCTGTTTAAATCATAAACTGCGGATATATTCCAGTTGTTTTGAAATGACTAGACTGTGGGACTTCAAATAACAAAAGCCCTGCGCTACTTCCTTTTTGCAAGTGAAAAGAGGTGACGCTGTGCGCAGATTGACACGCCGCTCAGCTCCCTCCGCCACCGTGGGAACTGGGTGCCTGTGAGTGTGTGTGTGTGTGTGTGTGTGTGTGTGTGTGTGTGTGTGTGTGTGTGAGAGAGAGAGGGAGAAGGTGGTGATAGATATTGATAGATAGAAACACAGTGTGACAGAAAGAATGCATGTGAAAGTGACAGAGCTAGATAAATAGATATAGATAGAGGGAAAGAGAGAAATATGTGGAAACCGCAGCAGGTACATCTCAGCCTCCCTCGGGCCGTTTGCTCCGTTTGGCGGCCCATACTTCATCTCATCTGTGTAACACTTTATAAACCGCCCTCCGCTCTGATGGTTTGGTGGCTTTCACACTGTCCTCTTTTTCCCACACTCTGAACTGTACATTTGGCGCATGTCTGTGGCTGCATCTGTCTACATATGTGTGTGATTGTGCAGCAGACATCACCGGAGATCCCACATATGAAGGTCACAACCTATTTTACTTAATCTACAAAAATCTATAAATATGACTGAAAACACCAGAATGTTTTTGATAGAGCCAGGTTCATTGTTTAGGCACACTTGGAGTGCATTATCATTTTCATGGAAGGTGTTTGTTTTGTTAGACTGGCTGGCAGGTGTCAATTAAAGTAATAAATTGTGGCACCTGAAACATAGTCCAACTCAAAACCGCACACATGCACTTGGCTTATTAAACCACAGCTAACCCCTGGAGACAGCATGCTTCAAGTTATGTTACCACAGAAACGTAATCGACTACAAACAAACTTTAAAGAGGACATAATATGCAGTAGCTATGTAATCTTCAGTTATTTTTTGGTGGTCATGGCATAAGCATGTCCCATTATAGAAAATAACAGATGTGCAGCAGAAATCCATGGCAATTATCACCTCACCCATTATTTTTCCATATAGGAGCACCTCATCAAACACTGTCACTTACATCAAACACTGTCACTTACTAATCAAATCTATCCATGATTTCTTTTTTTTTTTTTTACAGGACAAAGCGATCATGTAAATCAAACTGGATTGCTCGGGTCCATTATTTCATATAACAGGACACCTTGGGGTGCATTATCAAGGTTTAAACCATAGCCACAAAAGTTCATCACGATCCACTTTTAAAGTTTGAAACCCCTTAGAGGCAAATTTGTGACTTTGGGATATATAGACTAAATTGATTTGACTTAACTTTAACCTGTGGCAAGGTTGTTTCAACAGTTGTTGCCATGGTTACCTGCAAGTTAACATACCATGCACGCTGAACTAGAACTGTGGTTTAACTGTTGGCTGAACTATGTTTAAAAGTGTCCCAGTATACAATGTAATTTAACCTGCCAGCTAATCATAACCAGGTATTTCTGTTGGCCACTGTATAATCTTAGATGTTTGTCATAAATTTGTTGAAATTTAGATCTTTGACTTTGCAACCTGCTCAAGTGAGAATAGAGGACAGACAATAGGCCAAAGAGTTTGAGACTGTGATTCATGTGTTTTGGTCAGATTCAGGTGCATCTGCAGGTGACTGGTTGTTCCTCTGCAGCAAGAGGCCCACAGCTGCAAATGCTCCAAAACAAAGACTGCGGCTCTGACTCACTCAAAGAAATGTGGTGACTATACAGTAACAGATGTCTCTTCATATGACACAGCAGTGATCTGCATGGACACACTGGAGTTTGCAGTTAAAAACTCTCACAGCACATTACATAGGAAATGTACAAAGGTTGTGGGTTATTGTTACTTTTTCAGATTTGATTTGAGATGTGATACTTTTAGGATCAGTGTACGTTTTTATTGTGTTTGTTAGGCCTATATACATGTTTTTTTTCCCTTAGGGTTACTGAACGGTGCAGAACATCTTCTGGAAAATCAGGAACATCTGTCCGCTATCAGAGCTTTGGCTGCAGTGCGTCTGGACACTTGGAAAACATTTGCACAAACCGCAGGAGCCAAAAGTTTCTCCGATTGGATGAGTTTCTCCCCCAAACTCTGTGGCATTTGCTCTCCTCTCTCTGCCCCCCACCACGTCGCCCCTGAGTCTTTCTTGGTAATGTGTGTCTGGGAAGCAGCCAAAACCAGATACAATCTTTTTTTTTATTTTTTTTTTACAATCCCTGAATTTCTCTTTGACAGGCCCGATTATTAACACATTTGTTTAAAGGCTAAAACTTAGTTTACAACGACCAACGACGCATTACATGCGTGCGTAAAAGCGCACGCCAATCACAAACTTAATTTGCAATAATCGATCTCCAAAAATCTTTTAGTCATCCTTTAGTGAGGATAGTCAGGTTTTGTGCAGTTAGCCTGAGGGGCCGCCTTGGCCCGGAGGCTGCGCTCAGTTAAATTCTCCTCAAACTCCTAAATGGAAACTGGTCACACAAATAGTCTGGTTCTATTTTTGCAGTCATATCTCTGCTCTGTTGCTGTGTATTGATAAACAAGATGTGTTTTTTCCAGCGACATAGAATGAACCCAGAGTCGCGCAGTGTCTTGTGGCTGTCTTGTGAAAGGAGCGCCGGACAGATCGGTGCGATGTGCCGAGTTTTGGCGCCGAGACCCGGGGCAGCCGGGGCCAGACAAGACGGGAGGAGCCTCCCGTCCCGTCCCGTCCCGTCCCCTCCCCTCCCGGCATGTCGCGCGCATGCATGTCGCTGAAGAAGAAAGTCCAGATAGGAAAACTCACACACTTTTAAGTACAAGAAGGGACGTTCTTGTCATGTCATGTAAAAATGTCGATTTTTTTCTTTTAATCATGAAGCTTTGGCAATATTGTTCTTTTACATTCATGCCAGGAAGCATGTTGAACTGAGAGAGAGAGAGAGAGAGAGAGAGAGAGGTGACGTTTTATGAGGGAGGGCCTTCTGAATCCAATTCATTCCGGGCACCACGTGTCCTCAGAGCGTGGGAAAGAGGCGAGCTTTTCTTCCCAGCAAAGAAAGAGCAAGGATCAAATAACACGGTGCTGCAGCAGAAAGCTCGGGCTCTGCGCAGAGGCAGGGGCTGCGACCACCCGGACAAGGACGGGACAAGACACACAGAGAGGGGCTTATTTGGGAGCTAGGGTGTCGACTTCATTCATAGCAATAAAAATACTTCAGGGTAGATGAATGTTAGCCTACTGTAGTTTTCATACAGTCTGGGTTTTTTTTTTTTTTTTTTTTATAAAAAGCGCAGGGCAACATGCCAAGGTTTTTTGTATTCCAGGATGTGTTCGAGAAGAAATACGTCATCTTATACAAACTATATTATTAGGAGCAACTACAAAAATAGGCGTTTCGTTCAACCATCATTTTGCAGATACAGATTTGTTTTTTCCTACAATGTAACGTCCCGCAGACAAGAATCAGGCCAGTCTCCCCTCCAGGTTGATCTCAACGGCCATCTTCTGCAGTCACGCATGCAGTTTATCATCAACCTTTTTCCACACCTGCAAGTCTCATTTGAGATGCTCCAATGTAGCGATGGAAATGTTTCCCTTATCCAAACGCATGAATGAACGAGGAATGAATGAAACGACATAGAACTGAATACAAACGACTCAAAGTGTGACTGAAGTCAAGGTTTTTCTTTGTATTTGATATTTACACCAGCTGATTCCAATAATACTCTGGTGTCACTTTTTAATAAGCCACACTATATGAAGTTCTAACTACTTATAATTTACTAATGCTTTATAGATCAGTTGTAAGCCAATAATAAAAACAACTTTTGGGTTTTTGTCCATGCTGTGAAGAACGCCATTAGCTGGTCTTTATCCTACCAATCTGACTACCAGCACCTATAGCTCACATTATAATCCATACAAAAACCGAGCCAGGCTAGCTGTTACCCCCTCATTCCAGTCTTTGTGCTAAGCTAAGCTACAAGACATGCGAGTTGCATGGCTTTTGTCATCTAACTCTTGAGAGAAGAGAATAAGCATATTTCCCAAAATGTCAAACTATTCCTTTAGCCTTCTGAAAGAGAGCTGCAGAGAACCTGGACCACAATCCATTCATTAACAACTTGTTAACATTTACAACTGTAGGCTTGGATTATTTTGAGAACACTTGATTAATGACTATATGGATCATAACCAATCTATAAAGCATTAGTATTAACCATTAACAATGCGGTTAGTTACAACCCTTTATAAAGGGTGCCTTGTTAGAAAGTGGTACCAACACTAAATGTTTTAGCCTGTATACTCCTGTTGTGAATTTTAGAGGTTTGTAGTATTTGATATTTCACCAACTACCCATATATGGTGTTGGTGATAACTAATAAACAGGAAGCTCTGCTTGAGAACAGAAGTCATGTCTGAGACAGTAATCCACATGATCTCCTCTGTCCAAGACAGTTCCTTGTTGGAGTGGTAGCCTAAATGTTAGCTACATAGGAGGAGCAGGTTCACCCAACACTCACAACAATGAACAGTGAACTTCACATTCACACCCTTAGATATCCACTTTTGTAACATTATTCCTCGGAACTGACAATACTTATAATGTCCTTAACTGCATTATTGATGGTGTAACATTACTTAATGCAACAAAAGCCCTAAGCCTGCATTTCGTAATGCCCTTAATGTTATGAAACAGATATGGTGTTACGTGACTTACATGTAGAGGTCCTGACCTGCCATTCAAACATGTGATAAAAAATGTCCACTTCTTTCCAATCATTTAGATTTTTTTTAAACATTTCTAAAACAGAAATGAAGGGGAGAGAGAGGACTGATTTGGGACATTTGGTTTGATACCACCTCCTTGCAAGTGTTCCAATTTTTATTTCCACTATTAGCAGAACAGCTTCCTGCAAACCGACAGCTTGTGAAGTTAGTGATCCAAGAATTTCAGCTTACACATATTAAATACTTTACATCTGTAACCTCAATGTGGTTATTCATGATAAGATAATCGGGTTATTGTGTGCGTGTTCTGGAGAAATGCTTTCACTAAATGGCTTAAATGTTAAAAAAGAAGCATCAAGTTTTGTCTCAGACTTCCTCCTGCAGCTGCTGTGATTCAAACAGTCATTGAAAACACATTTACCTCAGTGATTCACAGTATGACCTGTCTCCGTGGCTTTTTGATGCAAGTTAAGCGATCAATTAAATAAAGTGCACATCTGGCTATGGTTAGGGTTTCTTACATTTTATGAGTGTAAAACTCAGCACTTCCAATGTAGTCTGAACAAAACGCAGACTATGTACTTCTCCAGAGAGCATCACAAAATCTTTAATTGCAGATTTTTCCTCATTAGATGTCTTAAAACCCTTTTGGGCAATCTCTTTTTCTGCAACCACACACATCCAAAGTGGGATTTGTGAACAGAGGAGAGGAGAAAGAAAGAAATGTATGAGAAAATATGAAGGGATTCAGGCGGTGTATGTGTTGGGTTACTCTGTGACCTGTCTGCTCTTCAGCCTCGGGGTAGGAAACCCCCACACTGTTAGTGTTACACCTGACAGACATCAGTGAAGCTTAGATGATCTCATCAATCTGTCCAGTCTTAGTCCTTTATCATCTGTTTTGTGAATTCTGAAACAAAAAATAAACAGACTGACAGAACGATTATGACTTCTCACAGATTAATAAATGAAATTAAAATCTGTTTATTAACACATATTCAGCCTCCAGCTGAATAATTAAACGTTATACAAATGTAGTCATAGAGAATGAACACATTCAGTAACACAGACTGCTAAAAAGACAGAGATAAAGAAGGAACTGAGTCCTGTCATCATTTGAATAATAAATAATGTGTATTGTTGTGTGAGATGACTGGTGATAAAATAAAAATAAGTATTATCAGATTCATACCAATATTAATAAAAAAAAAAAAGCAGATTATAATAAAAAAAAAAGTCACAAAAAAAACCCAAACAAAACACAAACTCATCATCCAAGTAATCCTATTAACATGTGTAATATCAATCAAAATATTATTATTGTTGGTAATAATAATAACAACAATTATAACAACAACAACAACAATAATTATAACAATAATAATAATACTCGGTGTAATCATTTTTAAGCACAATTATAATCAACATCCTAACCAGCAGTGCAAAAATAAAATTAACAAAGATAATAAAAATAAAACCAAACACCAAGGGAAAACAAAATTTGGGAGGGAGGGTCTTAATTAGAATGAACAAAATAAAAACAGAAACAAAGCAAAAACACATTCAGTATATGGTGGGTAAGTTTGTGTAGTAAGGTATATTGGGGGTCATGTCAAAGCAGAGGTTAATTTATTGATGACTGGTTTTATTGAAATCAGCTGTATTATGGTTGAGGGATATATGACCTATTAGAAGATTCTTCCACTGTACGATATTTAGGTTCTTTTTTGATTTCCAGTTTAAACAAATTAACTTCTTGGCGATAATTAAGGCCGCGAGGAGAATATTAGAAGTCGTGGATCATAGCTGTAATGCTACTGATAGGTCGCCTAAGATGCAGACCTCTGGAGATGAAGGGATGTGGCAGTCCAGGTAGTGAGATAATTGATCTGTAAGTTGGAGCCAGAAGCGCCTGATTGAATAACTATTACAATTCAAATGATCTCAATACGATCCAAACCGTAAATCTCCATGGAAAAAAAGAAAAGAAAAACTGCTAAAAAGTAAAAAGACAGAGACAAAGAAGGAACTGGGTCAAGTCATCATTTAACAGCAGCTTTTATATTAAATCAATAAAAAAATTAAGAACTTGTTAAATGGAACAAACGTAACGTTGATGCAAATACTTACTTAATGCGCTTTCTAGTTTTATGAGATCATTCCCTGCTGAGTCAGAGTGTACTTGAGGAATAAATGTATTTCCATTCAAATGATTCAAACCATAAATCACCATGAATGTCTTTATGCCTCTTTTATTATTTTACTGAGGCAATTAAAAAAGGGAAAAATAAAACTCCTATTATATATGAGGCGCTGCAGCTGATTCAGTGTCCCCGTCTGTTATGTGTAAGACCTCCTGAAACATGGAGAGGACACGGCCAAAGTGAGAGCCTTCCCAGAACACCTTGCCACATCTGGTGCAGACATAGAAGAGCGGTATCCTCGGCAGGAGGCCGGGGGGCACGGTGTGGAGCTGTATGGGTGCCCCCCCGGGAAAGGTCAGGGTGTCGGGGTCCAGCCCTGAAAGTGGGGCCCAGTGACACTGGAGGGCATACCTGGGGAGTTCAGGGGTAACACTGGGGGTCAGGATGTCACCAAGCTTCTCCTCTTCCTGTTGTTGTGTATGGTCAGCGTTGTCCTGGTCCTGCAGAAATCCTACAAAGAAAACACCAAAATTTACTGGCATGAAGATACATCCTTATGTATTCTTCTCTGTATCAAAAGGAGTCCATGAAAAATGAACCCTCTTCCATGATACTGTGTGGTTGAACTGACCTTTCTGTTTAAGCATCCTGACCATGTCCTTTCTGGGCACCGCCATGTACTGATCGCTGTTACATGCCTGGACAAACGGATAAAAAACAGAAAAAAACAGCGTTAAAAGAAGCGTTTTCAGGAGGTTTCACTCCGTTGAAGTATTCTCCGAACTGCCAGGGTACGTAAAAAAACAAAAAAAAAACATTCTGTGAATAATCAAGACGTCAACGAGTGTTACCGGAAAATCGTCATAAACCAACATGGCTGCACTCGCTGCACTATAGAGCTTTTTTAGAGAATTGAACTGTCTTTATCTATTAAATGTGGTGGCAATCTCTCTCCATGTGCTCAGAATCATTTGGCTGTCCAGCGTCGAAGGCGTCCATGTTGAAATGTCGCGCGCGTTGCTTAGTTACAAATACCAGGAGGGGCACGATTAAACTCTGCGACAACTTGCGGAGCCCTTGCGCTTGACGCAAGTTACGGGATAACGTCATTTCTGAAGCACGGATGCTGCGTCAAGCATAGACCCTGCTTGACCCCCTCGGTCCTACTGGAGTAGAGAGTGACTTTACTGTTTTTTAGCCGTCAGGTACTCCAACACAGCATCTCAGTCATACAGCTAGTAACAATGTGTGTGAAACTGCAAGTTTACTTTAGTAATGCTATGGTAACTATAGTGACCAGGGTTCACCTGTTCAAGTCGAAAAGGGTCAGACCTGTGTTAAAAGCAGGTGTAGACCAGAGTCGCAGAGCCTGAAAAGTTGTGTTGACCCATTCACGCCAATGGCAAACACACATTTTCTCTTATGGCTGCTTTTGTGTGAACAGGGCTAAGTGTTACAGAAAGATCAGATCAGTGTGTGAGTGTGTGTGTGTAGAGACAGCGTTTACGCCTCAGTAACGTTCACATGTCCATGCTGTCCTGTCCTTCTCCATGGTAAAGGTCTTCCTGGTGGGGCATTAGTGACCTCTTGTTTGCCGGCCCCTAACATGCACACACACACACTCGTCTGTAAGCCATCCTGACGGCATGTCAGTGCTAAAAGCCTTGTCAACACACCTGAGCTCCACCCAGCAAACAGCATTCCACTTAGAGGTGGGCTGTAAATCAAACCACACTCACAGCCCTCGCAAAGCAAGATCCTTGACTAGCTCACTTTAGGCCAGTTTGTCTCTCTTTATCTGGGAAAAGTTTAATGAAGACGGCAAATCAGAAAAAGCATGTCCTCTCCTCTGTGTGCACATGCAGAGCCGTGTTTGCCTCTGCGGTGACTGAGGTCAAGACAGGAGAAAGCGGCTAGACAGTGGAGGTGTGGGAATAGCAGAGGTGTCGTCTCCTGTCTTGTCTGTGGGAATGAAGCTCATCTTTCCCTCAGTACATTCTGTATTCTCCTCTTTGTATTATGCCTTACACACACACACACACACACATATCCACACAGACAAAACACTTTTCAAATCGCACGGGCTACACTACAGTGCACATAAACCGCATGCATACAAGTGCTCACAGCGCATACACATGGCTCACACATACAAGTGTGGCGGCAGCCAGGAAAACAGACCCAGCTATTTGCTCAGCTCAAAGTTTCCCAGAGTTGAGCAAGCCAGAACCTGCTCTGAACTCTCACGGCTAAGCCACGGACAGGCAGGCACACACGCACACCGTCTCACACACACGCAACCTGGATGGAAATAATTCAATCTATAATTAATCACAACACAGCTAGTTACAAATGCAAAAGATCCTGCAGAGATCTATTAGACAAATAAATAAAGTTACGAAGAAAGTGAAAATATGTAAATTTAGAAATGACATTATGATAAATATTGCTTGATATTAACACACATAGTGATATTAACCTATTTGCAGATAAAACATATCAGTGAACAGTCAGTGCTTTAAGTGCATTGAAACGGACATGACAAAATGAACTTGGTCAAAGTGGTGAGGTCTTGCGGTGCCTTATATTTGAATGAACACAGATGGTAGCTCTGTGCCTTCATCTAAGATTTGAAACCGGGTTGGACCGAATGATTTCTGTAACATTTTTTCTGTTTTTGGCTTGCTGCAGGACACGAAGACTTGATTTTTCCACAGCACCACTTAAGTACTAGAGTTTTCAGGCACGCAGTTGTCACAGAGTCTAAGAAGCACAAAGGTATGAAGGTGCCGTCTCTGCAGCTCCTGCACGTCTAGCGACACCGAAAGACTTAGACTGACAGTATTGTCAAACCAACTCAAATATACATACTTTGCACATGTTTGTGATCATCATGAAGCACGGCATGTGGCTTCAGTCACCGCAGTCTGTGCAGGTTGGTCAGCTGGACTTTTTAAAGTTTTTATAGAACTGATGCCTGCAGCCGGTCCACACTGCCATGTTACTGATTGTGTCTTAAACATGCATCTTCCGGGTGCATGTCTTCTATAACCGCAACTCACAAGCTTCTCTCTATGGCACTGAATGTACTGACAAAGTTGCAGTGAGGACACTGGTTTTTCCTCACAGTTTGACAGCATTTGCAAACATGCCAAAGTATATTCCAATATGGCATTAAGTCAGGCTTCTTTTTGCAAGCTAAGGCCACAGAAGGGCCTTAAGATCAAAAGGTTAAACCAAAAATTAAACTTGCAAACCAAAGCATTTCCTCTTATTTTTATTTAACTCTACAAAGTTTTAGGCAGTTGCTACATTGCTGCTTTTCTCTGCCTGTCTTTTGTTCTTTCTGTGTTTTTCAGGGAACCTCCTGCATTCTCACACTCCGTGTGGCCGCGCCAGAGAAAGAATGCTCCTTGCCGTGACAACAAAGGCTATCTAAAGTGTGATACTGTGTTTCAAAGGATGGGAGGTGGTGGAAAAAAGAGGAGAGAAAGGGGGATAGTGGAGAGGAGGTAGGAAAGAAAGGAAGGGCGGGGGGTGGGAGATTTTTCCCTAACGTTCTCAACACACACACACACACACACTCACACTGCACTGGCTCTGTAGGCAGCTCCCATGGGAAAATCCTAGAGCAATTTCAAAAGGCGGTGCTTTTAGGGCCGATGTAGGTCACATGGTCAGAGCAGCCAATTGGCCACTAGTGATTTGATTCAAATTGTGGTAAGTCAGGTAAGGAGCAGCGTGGGAACTGGAGGGAAGAAGAGCAAGAGGGGAGCAAGAACTGCACCATCGTATCCCTTTGAAAATGTTGTCTTTTCCTTCTCAATGTGAATTTCAAGTCCAAGGTTAAAAATACTTCATTCATTACACTGTCCAAGGCTACTGTGGTCTAAAACATACATACAGTACATAAGAAAATAACTTTTTTTCCTAGAAACTACAGTATCCCTTCCAAGGAAAGAAAAACAAAACATACAACACCAGATATTCATTGTTTGCTCCCATCATCCCATGTCTGGGATGTTCTGCCATCTTTGGTTCCCTGTCATTCTATTGGGCAGATAGAAAACGTTGCTGCCACTGTGAAATGATGCAGGTCCGTTGTAAGTGGCATGGCATGCTGAACTGGAAAAAGCAGCCTCATACTACCGCAGAAATGATGAGTAAGGAGAAGCTAACTGGCCGCTAACTTTTTCACTGCTTTCCCACACAGTCCCAAGGTCATGCTAGGTGATTTGGATACCTTCCAACAGCGATGGACAATCTCATACATGATTTTTACTGACGGGTGCAAAAAGTGACCCGTTTTAATTTTTTTTGGCTAGACAAAAGGAAGGAGTGGGAACATTTGACTTCATTTAAACACTCTGAAAAAGCTGACATCATTTCAGAGTTAATCATTAAATCAAGTTATCTCTGAGTGGAAAATAAAGCCTGAATCAGTCATCAGTCTGCCATGTAATACCAGTGACCAAAGAGGTGAGAGCGACTCACGAAATTCTCTTTACTGATAAAACAGTTACAGGAAGACATTTAAATACATTGATTTCAAATTAAAGAGGCAATCTTGTGGTTTAGCAGCTGCAACATCGTACTATGGATTTGATCTAGGTCTAACGTTTTATCACGGCATTACCTTCTCTCTACCAATGTTTTTTTAAACTCTGCAAACAAGCTAAAGGCAAAAAGACATTTTTTTTATTCCTTACATTTGCTACAAGACACCATCAGATTTTGAAATGCAGCCAACTGAAGGTGAAGTTAAGATAATTGAAGCCACTCTAATGTAATGGGCAGAGAGAAGGGATTCCACAAAAAACAATGGAAAATACAATTGATTATTCAATTATTACAAGTTTAAAATTGTGATTTGCCATAGTGGAAAAAACACATTAAGTCAACAGATGATGAGTGCAATATTTATTTAAAATGTCTACAGCTAGGTCAAAACTTTCTTATAACTACATTATTATATTACTATTAGTCTTGTACTGCATGTGCAATGGGCTGCAGTTTATTAGCACAATTTTTTAAGTAGTTTTAAAATAAATTCTTCCTGTATATACTGTATCTAAACACCTAGAGTAGGGGTCACTTTTCTGCTGCTACATGTACTTTCCCACAGTATCCTGAGGGTATCTGGCCAGTGTCTCAGCACGACAGTCTGAGGTAATTACCAGCTCTGTTAACTAACCACTACCACCTGACAGCAACCTGAACTTGGACCACAGCAGAGCCTGTCTGGGCTTGACATCACACACACCTTCGTCTGACTCACTTCACTCTCACACATGTACAAACATACACGAATGCACTCGCACATACTTCACAAGCATGCAACAGATGTAAAAACTCACATGCAACTCTCTCACGTACGCACACGCTTCCCTGACTAATGTTTGCACCCACTCATTTCACCTGCATGAAACACTATTATTTCCTTCCTGATTTTCCCAGGGCTGTAAATCATCCAGTTGTGTTACATAGAATATGACTGCGAAAGCCTGCTGTTAATTTTATTTTGGAGATTTGGGACATTGGCATGCATAAAGAAGATATTACAAATCCAGTGAACTTGTCAAATCACCCAAGACAGATGTGCTTTGTTTTCAGTATCGAGTTTTTCAATGCTGCTTGATTGCTCCTTGTGCTCTACAGTCAATTCTCTAAGGGTTGAGGGGGTGTGACCCCGCCCACAAACATCCATTTCTTATTGGCAATAATGTCTGTGAATAAATTCTCTGAGCTGTAATTTTTGACTTTTAATATCGATTTCTTTCACTTTCTATTCTAAAAATTAAGAAAAGCCTTTTGCCCAGTAGAAACATGCTTTAATCTATTCATATTCAAGCTCTAAATACATGAACTGCAGCATCTACTTACATGTAGACAATAGAGACACTTGTTTTTGATTACACTTTATTTTGTCCTGCTCATTTGTATTTCTTTTTTACGGCATTTACTTTTTCTCTTTGTTTCTTTCTCGTCAACTTTGTTTTCCACTTTCCACCATTTTCTCACCCTCCACTTGGCCTCACCATTTCTGCCTTTTCTTCCCTCTCTCCTTTGCTCCCTTAGTCCCTCTTTACCAGAGCTCACTAAAAGGGGTAATGAAGAAGATAATAGTCTAGAGTCTAGCAGATAACAGTCTAGCCGTCACACAAATAGCACTAATGCTTTCCCTTGGCTTGGCACAGTCAGTTCATTCTGTTTTTTACCCACTCAACCTTCAACCTTAACCTCTATCTATCTCTCTCTCTCCAACTGAACCCATGTCTTCTCTCTTGTTCCATGTCTTGCTTGGAGCTCTATCTACCCCCCTTCCAGTGTCCCCTTCAATCTCCCTCTCTCCTTCTCTCTAGTTGTCTCTCACCTCTAACCCCTTTCTTTCTCTCCTTCTCCAAGTACTCTTTTTTTCCTCTCTCTCTTCAGACGCCAGAGAGCTGGGGCCGGTCTAAGCCAAACAGCTGAGGAAAACAACGCAATGAAAAGGCCGGTTGACAATGCTGCTCACTGGGCAATGGGTTTTGAAGAGGGATAAAAACAGCTAATCTCAAATACATAAAAAGATGGATTAAACCGCCAGCCAGCCTCTATTGATATGTTGCTTTTTTGTATTATGGGTTCAAATTAAAACAACCAGACTAAAACATTCTGAGTTGGAGGGGCAATTCGATAGGTGGCACATGGCATTCAACACTTGCCCTACTGTGTTTTTCAACTGTAGGAGTTAATTCCCATGTCAGCGTTGGGTTGGGTCGGGTCACGACTGAAAACGGCTGTGCTCCAGAAGTTCAGCCTCTAAACATGATGGTTAAGAACTTCCAGTGGCTATTCTATGAGGATAACTGATTAGTCGATCAACCAAAAATTAACTATTTTAATAAGCGATTGTTTCAGTCATTTATCACACAAGAATGCCAAACATTTCCTAGATTTACAGTAGCTCCTCATTTGTGAGGCGTAGCTGTTTTTCTGTGTCTCTTAGGAACATCAAATTGAATATTTTTGTGAAGGAATTTTATTTTTATTTTTTTACAATTTTCTGACAGTTTGTAGATGAAATGATCATGATCGATTAATCAACAAAATAAATAGCAGATATACTGATTATGAAAATAATGGTTAGTTGCAGCCCAAATCAGTCGAGACTTGCCAAGGATCCTAGACGTGTAGATTATCCCATTCATGTATTGTAATGAAATAGAGAGCCAAAGTGAAACCGGAACTTCTGTAAGAAAAATGTATTCAAAATCACACTGACATTTGTAGTAACGCAAATTACTAAAATTCCAGCTTTATAACATAACACTAGATTGCAGCTAAAAAGATGCTGGAAAGATGACATTAGAACTGTTAGCGTTTACAGTTTATGATCATGTATTGTGTGTGTTGCTGCGCTGAAACTCTTTCATGGGAGCTGTTGTATTTTGACTGCTAACAAATGAATCATTGTTGAACTTTTTTAACATTACTAAAGGGTTCAAATCCTAACAGCAAATGCTGTAGTAGATAGTCACAGTGAGCCTGGATGTGACGTCAGGACTTTTGCTTTCTATTCATTTTGACAGCAAGTCAGCAAGTGTTGCAACTATAAGAAGTAGCTCCACTTAAGCACACTCTGGTTTGACCCTGAGGAATCATAAACAATCCTTGCTTGTAGATTCATACATGAAACAAAACAGTACTCTGAATGGTTATCATAGCCTATTTAACAAGGTTTGACTGAGAGAAATGTCCACATAAGGTTGGAGAAACCCTGATCCTTTTTCTCTTGGAAAATACGATTGTTGAGGAGACATATGGTGGGTTTTGCGGTGCTGTCATATGTCCAATAAAGACAACTGGTTCTCTCAAATACAGAGCACCCATGCAACTGTTAAGTTAACATTTGTCTTTTTGAGGCAGACCTGTTGCTCCAAATGCCCCCCCCCCCCCAAAAAAAAAATGCTAATTTTTCCCATGCCTTCACTGCACCCATTCAACCCAATATTGTTACGACATCCACAGCTTTCCTCGACATGCGCTAACAGTTCTCAAACTGTCATTACACCCACACACTCCAAACTGAAATTCCACCCACTCGACCTGAATCCATCAACCTGAACTACATCTGCACACACACACACAGACAGAGCCCTGTCATGGGAGAGCCACCGGCTGATTCCTTTGCTCAACGTTTATCGCTTCTGGCGCATATTTCACCCTCCACCCCCTCCCCTCTTCACCCCTTCCCTCACTTTTCCTTTTTTTCCCTCATCTCTTTCTGATCTAGAGGCACGCAGGGAATGTTATTGTAATGCAGAGTGATTCATCCAGGACTGTAAATATTGACAGTGGTGGCGGTGGTGGCTGCTGCTGCTGGTCTGTTCTCTCCTGAGGAGCTGTGAGGGAACGAAGAGAAAAAGACTCTCCCACATGGCTTTTTGACAGACAAGGTGTCAGCGTCTGGGTACCAGCAAATCATTTTACATACTGGCTTTCATGCCCGCTGGTTTGACAGTCGAATGGTTGCGTAACCAGATGTGGGAGTTCCTCAGCATCAAACACATGGCGGTGGATCGTGTAACAGACGGTGAAAAATAACCAAGGTCACCTGTGGTGGAGACTCACACATTGCTTTAAACACAGTGGTGATCCGATTTACCTGTCAATGTCCCAGCACTGAACCTAGTAAGTCAAACCTCACTCCAGTCTTTGTACTTCACTACCCTGCACTACTTTATGAGTGCTTTTATAGTCTTGGTTAGTCTCCAATTCTTTTTCTTTCAACTTGATCTGCTGCATTGTTCTGGAGAGCTGGAACATCTCTTGTATTTCAGCACAAATCTTTACTTTTCTGCTCTTTTATGGAGCCAGGACAGTGACTTTAGATTCTGGCATTGAAAATAAAATTTGACATTGAAAGCAAAACCTGAACTGAAAAAGAAAACATTGGCATTGAAATAATTTTATTCAAAAGTTGTTTATTTCATTCATATTTAATTTTTCAGTGGAACTTTTTTCCATGTCAATACAACTTTTTTTTTTAAATACAAACTCACCAGTAAATGGGTTTAAGAAGAAAACATATGTCTGTGCACACCCAAAAAGGTGGTGCTTATCTCAGACAAAAGGATAGTAAGCTGTGTTAAGCTGTGTGATTTTATAGGGACCACAAATGGCCAACTGGTCCACAAGACAATGGAGAGATGCTGAGCCAGATAGTAACATCATTACTGCTTCAAACCACTGCTGAGCTTGTGGACCTACACAAACAGACACAAATACATATCTATGTCTCTCAAAGTCATCATATATATTATCAGGACACACACACACAACTCACAGTGGACAGGCTATGGGAGGGTGAGATAAAGGCAAATAAAAGAGGGAAAGGGCTCAGGGTTAAGTGGCAATAATGATGAAGAATAAGACAGACACTGTGTGTGTGTGTGTGTGTGTGTTCAAACTCACTTCAAAGTGTCTCTGGTAATAGCCTTGTTCATGTCAACAGGAGACACGGGAGAGGAACACAGCAGGGAAAGAGAGGACTGAGGTTGGAGGAGGGTAAGGGAGGGTTAAGGAGAAGTGGGTCGGAGGTGAGAGGTTGGGGTATTAGGGCAGAGGAGGGGAGGGGACTCGCGGTGAAGGGGTTCACCTCTAGTGTGAATGCAATGAGGTAAAACCAAAAGAAAGGACGATGGAGAGAGTTCCTGTGTCATACACCCTCTTTAATTCCACCCTTCCTTCCCTTCCTCCCCTCCCCTGTCCCCTTCCCTCCCTCCACCGCTGCTCCCTCTCTGCGACCGGCCCCAGCAAATTCCCTAGGGCCAGGGGCAGTCCCCTTTCAGTCTCCAGTGACACAGTAATTAGAAGTGTGGGAACTGAATCCGTCTCTCTTTCTGAGCCCCCCTCCTCCTCCTAACCAGCTCCCGACTCCTACCCTTCCCCTCCACTTCCTTTGCCACCTCTCTTTTTGCACCCCACCTCAGCTCTCAATCTCAGGAAGTAGCATCTACCATCAGAAAGAGGTCTCACATGAGGCTAGAAAGATATTCAAGATTCAAAACTGATACTGACCTTCTATTAAACACAAAGTATCTGCAAGCCTGCATCACCCACAGCTAATATGATGCCTTCAAATACAGACAATTGATGTTTTTAATTGAAAATTTTAAGGATACTGAAGATATGAATATCACGTCCTTGCAGATTTAATTAAAAATCGCACATCTAACGAAACCCCATATTGGCTTTAATCCTCATGGGCCACCTGTGATGTTCATGGGAGCAACACATCACACACACTCACACACACTCAACCCCATACCCTTCATTCACCCCCCCCCGCCTCCTCTACAGCCACAGAGTCCCCTATCTCTTCGAACAGAGCAACGCTGTCTCTCTCGCTCTCTGTCAAGCCCACCACCACCACCACCCCAACCCCCATTCGCTATCTCCGCGGCGATAACCATGGGAACAGCAGCACTGTGGGAACGGGCCACCAGTTGACCAAAATAGACAGCAGGAAAATGGAGGGAAAGAAAGAAAGAAAGGGCTCCCTGCATCCAAGAAGGCCTGTGCGCGTGCGTGTGCATGTGTGTGTGTGTGTAGGAGGTCCATGGGATCATCCAGACAGACAGGTACTCAGGCACTCCAGTCACCTCTGGTTTCCACCGGCAACAAAGGGGACGCTGGGTGGCTTGAGTTGCTACATTAATTCATTAATGGATATGCAGCTTTGGTTTGAGTTGGTGGGACATACCAAAAGCTCTCCTTCTCACACACACACACACACACACACTTAACAGTGCTACAGTTACTAGATAGCAGCGTCCCACGCAAAAAGGCTACACCCTCAACCACAAACACCCACACCCAAACAGCACACTAATACAACACCATCATACACCCAGTCACACCCACAACCACGCACCTCTAAAAAGCACACGTGCAAACATGAGCATTCAGTTCATTCAAGTTTACATGAGTTCAGGAATGAGATGACTGGAATGACTGGCATTCAAACTCTTAAAGATAACATCCAACTAATACCAGGCTGAAGACTGAAGTCAAAGAAAATACCAGAAATTAAGCACTAAAATGCTTTTCAATGATAATAAATCTTGACTGTAATATGTCACAATATTATATTAGCTTTTTGCCTTTTCTTTTAATCATGGTCACTCTTAATGTTCCTCACCATCTTATTGTATTTATCTTTACAATTGGTCCAGTCGGCATCTCATTTCATTATAAAGCACATAGCCACTTTCTTTTATGAATTAAAAGTATTATTATTATTATTATCACCATTTGATTATCTGTATTTGGATACAATAATAATTTTTATTTTGCATGTACCAGAGCCTCACTGGGTCCTTGGTCATAGGAAAATGGATATCAGAGATGTGATTCACTCCAATGACCACATCACAGCTTGAATGCACATTTCTGTAGATATAGAAGATGTTCGGGATCTAGGTATCAGGAATAATAATTTAAAAAACTACCACAGCTGACCTACGTATCAAAACTGCTCATACTTATTTTCTGGTATGTTTGTATTTGCTGCATAGGCAATGCGGCTGGTCTCCAGAGAGTACACACAAGAATACATGCCTGCAAACACACTTCTCAGACTTCATGGCATTATTTAAAATGCTGGGATGCAGTTCCTATGAGAAACATCAGACACTGGTTTTCCTTGGCCTGAGAGAGGAGGAGGAGGAAATGGGGAAAAGACGCAAGTTGCACATCATCATAATTTTTTTTTTTTACCTACTTCGGGTCTAATTTTCCATCCCTTTTATATCCTGTGTGTCTCTCAGTAGCTTATAAGTCCAAGAAATCCAAAGTCTTGGCTTCCACTCTTATTTTATCTCCCTTTCTCTCTCCCCCAAACGTACAGTATTTATCCATATCCATCTCCTTCTTTCCCCCTGTTGCTTTGTGTGTTTGTCACAAATCTCTCTCTGCTCTTTTCTCTTCTGATTTCTATCAGTCCATCTACCCTCTCCATCCATCTACACTGCCCCCCTTTGCTCTTTCAGGCCTTTCCCAGGCCAAGCAGCCTGACCTCTCCAGCCTTCTACCTCTTCGCTCCCTGGGGGTAGGGGGTGTCTGCCTGTGACCATTCCCACCCCGCAAGGACTTTCACTTTAATCCGACTCTGTGAGTAACAGAGGAGAAAGAAAGAACAAAACAGAGAAAATGTGTGTGCGTGTGTGTGCGTGCGTGCGTGCCAAGCCTGCTCCCAAAGCAAACAGACTTCTAACCTCCTGATAGCATCACATCACGCAATCTGCAGACTTTAGGAAGAACCACGGCAAGAGCTGGCCTCACATTCCCAAGACCTACACATGCACCTACAAGCAGCCCAACATGGCACGAACGCAGAGCAGACATTTAAAGAATGTTCACAGAATGTACAGACCGACGCTCAGAACATAAACTGTGAAAACACACAGTCACAATGATGAGAGATGAGTAAGAAAAACAGCAACTTCAAAAACACAACACGTGCACACAGTTCACAAACCACAGACTATGTGGGGGGTTACCATCTATTATCTCTGTCTCCATGAGGTTTAAATTTAATTGTTGACACAACTCATTCTCGGAAACTGCACACACACACACACACACACCAGCTTGCACTAACACACGGCGTGCACATACACAGGGGTGTCGGAAAAAAGACAACTCAGCCCACAATGGATGGGGTTATTGTTGTCAAGATATATAGGTCAGTTGTTCCCAGTGTTGCTGGTTTTCTATCCTATCAGTTGCATTAACCACATTCTCATGACACTCAAGGTGTAAGACAGTTCTTGATTGATGGCTAGAAAAAAAAAGCTGCAGGGCTCTGGTTTCTGTGGACCAGGATCTGAGTTGCTTTTTACACCAGGGAGTGCATGTCTTGCACACACTACAGAAACTGGGAATAATGGAGCATCCACCTTTTTATGACTCTAAGAGTCAGTCTTAACAATCCCGAAACTCTATAAACAGGCGACAGGAAAACACATACAACCACAGACTTTCAATTCCCCGACCACAGACAACAGACCACACACATTCAACATGCAGAGAGACAGTGATCATGAGCTGAAAGGTAGCTAAAGTTATGCAGTTAATAACCTAACATTAACAAAACACAGCAGGGAAGGATGACATGATTTGCTTCCTAGAACTCCTTCATGCCATCGGCGATGTTGTTATTCTAAGCACAAACCGGCCTAGGACGAGGTATCTTTTCTTGTGATACATGTGAAAAATATGCCACCACTTATCTAACCATAAACTTTTAGTTTATAATTTTCTGCAGTCTAGAGCTGGGTGCTACAATGCAGTTTGGTCATGTAATTTTACTGGAATAAAACCCTACAAACTTCAGAGTAAATTTGGTAGAGTGACAACTACAGGGTAATAAGCAGTCTTGAATCAATCAGTAAACAGAAGACTGGCACCATGTTAGCCTGTTAAGTTGTCTGCCTCCACAAAAACTGATGCAACCCTCATATTTTTGGCTTAAACCTACAATCAAGTTATTCTCTCTCCTGGAAGCAATCAGATCGTGCAACAAACAAACCATCAAATAGAAGGTAAAAAGAAACTGGATCTCTGTAACATCACATGTAAGCAAGCATGGCTGCCTCAAAAGCTTGACTGCATGTGGAGGAGTTACCCAAGCTACTAAAGTGGGCCCGTGTGCCACAGAGTTGTGATAATAACAACCCTAAACCTCTCAGCTATTTCTTACTGGCAGGTATTAGCATGGCTGACAAGAGTTCTTCATCATCCTAGTTGTGTGCAGAGCGGGGCAGAAGGACTTCGGATGGTTTGCTATGTGTGTTGCACTGCGTGTTGAGTGTGGGAGAATGATCTATGATTCACTAAGCTGCAAAGACCGGAGATCACATTTCACTATCGCAAGGGAAACCATTATACTATAACCACAGACACAAAGAGAGTCGTACCAGCAGAATCTGGGAGAGGAAAACACGATTGCTAGGGCTAGTTCTCACAACATTTTTCTAAAGTTACCAATTTGATTTCCATTTCATTTCAGTAAATCTAGGTAAGATAGTTGCATGGGTACACACGCCTTAGTAGTTAGTAATATTGTTCACAAATACTTTCAAATTTCTAATCAACAAATCTTTGACCTACTTTTGCAGTTGGTTTCATACAGTCAAGGTCTCAGCATGCCTTAATTATGTTTTTAGCCTGACTAATATACCTAAAAAAATGCACACATTTTCAAGTTATTCGACACAGTGAACAATAATGCATAGCTTCATATCTGTTTTCTGTGTGGTACTGCTGTTATTAGCTGACCCAGGCTTTGTTATTACACTGCAAAGAATTCTGCCTCCCTTAGGAGACTATTCAGAAGCAGAGGGCAATCACTCACAGCAGCACAGTCTGGCTGTGCAGCTACTGTGCTCTGAATAACATGAGAAACTTCCTCTTTCCGTGTGTATGTTTCAGAGGAAGGCATCAGTAAGTGGTTCCCTCTCCCTGAGCGGCAGGGGAAAGTAGACCCTCTCGAGTGCCTCTCGGCTTCCCCACCTCCCCCATGAGCCAATAACACAGTCAGACAGAGACACACACACACACACACACACACACACACACAGTGTGGTTTCTCCTCTGGAGGGGAACATAAACAGGGCTGTCTGTCTGCGAGCGGAGAGCTAGTTCTCATGACATCACCACCCAGCAGGAATGCTCTGCTCTGCCCCGTCAAAACCCCTCCACCGGCCAGCAACTCGCGCACACACACACATACACAAAAACACATGTTGAATGATTTATGCACGTCCACATTTTCACAGGGAAATGTACCACATACACAACACGCACCCAAATGGCATTTTGAGCTATTTTCTCTCCTCTGGCATTTTCTTACTTCGCAGTTGTTATTCCATTTCTCGCTGCTCACAGACATCTTCTTCTGCAGCTCCTCCCTTATCTTTATCACACTGTTTTGCTCGTTCTTACCCATAATTTCTCATCCTCTCATATCTGTATTGTCTGTGCTGTCCGCAGCGTCAGACCACACACAGACCACAGAAACAGAGAGCAGGCATGAGAAAGACTCAAAGTATAAACGCCTGAATATAGAGAATAAAGCTATATGACCTATGAGAAACTGTGTGTGTGCGTGCGCGTGTGTGGGTGTGGGGGACATGGGAAATTACGCACTACTTCATTGTATTGGTGTTTGGAGGAAAAGCCCTATTGAAGCTCTCCCTCCTTCCTTCTCACCTCTCTTCCTCCCTCTCCAAATCTCTCCTCCCTTTTCCTGCCTCATCTCTCTCTCTTCCTAGCCATTCCCCCCATCACCCCTTGGTATTTTCTCTTTCTTATTCCACATTCTTGCTTCCCTCTCTCCATCTCAACCTGTCACTGTAATGTTTTCACGCAATTTCTCTCACATCTCTTTTTCCTCCTCTTGGTTTCTCTCAGGCTTTTGGGGAAAGCAGGGGCAGGAAGCAGCTTGGCTCTCAGACAATGGAACACATCAAAAAGCAGCACCAGCCTCACCAACTTCACACACACACACACACACACACACACACACAGAGCAAGACAAACAGGACATTCCAGCTGCCGGCTGCACCGGATTCCTCGCCTTGGCTAATCTGAAACGGAGGAGAGTGAGACTGGGAGTAGAGCGGAGCAGGGAGGCAGGGTGAGAACAGTGGGTGAGGGAGAGCAGGGGAGATGGAGAGAGAGTGGGCCAAGCAGAGGGTGAGAAGGAGAAACAGATACAGAGAGGGAGGGAGGGAGAGAAAGAAATGCTGGGGAGCAAAAGAGGGGAAATTGGAAAGCGGGGGATTAAAGAAGGTGAACCACGACTGAAAAAGCAATAGTAAAAGTGAGTTTTTAAACAATAATGTCAGTGTTTTCCATTCATTAACTAATGTATGGCGGCCCGCCATAGTCTCATAATGAACCGAATTTTTTTTTTCATCATCTCTCACTCCGCGTTAACCCTCTGAGACCCACAAGATCGTATACGATCCCAAAAATCACGTTGTCTTTAACGCGTCATATCTCCGCAACGGTTAGAGCTAGAGACATGCCGTTTTTCCTCTTAAACTAGAGAAACAGCGCTAACATTTACTTCTGTCTGTAAAACTAATACGTAAAGTTGTAAAAGATGTGGATGGTCTCCCCTTTTGCGTGGCGCATTGCTTGTTCTACTTGTATGTATATCAATCAATTCTCACCCACCATCTTTGTTGGTGACATACCAGAGTGTAAAGGTCACATTTCTATATCGGACACTGCTGTTGACTCCAGTGGATGAAGTTACAGCCAATCGGAGTGTCTCAATTCATTTATAGGTTCCTTGCTAGTAGTCAGCGCCCCCCCTGTTGTATGCGCATATTTACACACAAACACACATACGCGCTGAAACCGACTGTCTGGAACGACATCGTTTGAGGTAAGTCATTAACTAGCTAGCCTAGATAAGAAAATAGGAAAAGTTTCCTAGTGTGTCCATCCCAGTTTTATTTCTCGCTTGCAGCTGCCAGCTTAAATTTGTGCGCGATGACTTGTATCTTGCGAGTGGCAGATATTTGAGTAAAGTTAAAGTAGTATTACTAGCCAGCTTTTATTCACAGTGAGTGTCATCATAAACAAGAGGAAGGGTGACATTCATCAGTTTTATGGGCAGCCTCAGAAAACAAAATTAAGTTGAGAGCAGTGGGAAAATGAGTACATTAGACTACCAGTGAGATGACAGAAGTAAGAGATGAGTCAATGTTTGATATAATAATAAATGGTTAATAACCCTTCCTGAACATCATGGCAAGAAACACCACTTTTTTTGATTTAGAAAATTGATTTCATGTCCATAAACCTGTTCAACACAGGTGACCACTTTTGCTCAAATGTGTGCTCTAGCGTATTTTGTGAACTGTGTTAAACAGATGTAGCTTCTTAATTTTGCTCTCCAAGTGCACAAGATTGATGCATTTAACTTTAAGATTTTACAAATTTTCTTCCCGGACCCCCCTAGAGGGTTCGGGGTCCTCCCCCCAGGATCTCATGAAATCCTGTGGGGAACACTGAATGTGTTATGTAGAATCTATGTTTGCATGCAGTCGAGTCCTCATGTTGTCTGAGAAGGCATATGTTTATTATAGTATGCATACAAATTATGATACGAATATGATATGATACTGTGAGTACCTGCAGAGAAGAACAGCAGATGTAAAGTGGCTAGTAGCAAAATCTATTCTTTTTGTTTGACGTTAATGTTGTTTTGTACATAGTCCCTGACAAATACATTTGAACATTTAAAAAAAAGTCTGTTTAAATTTGTGTCATCAGTTATTTAAAAATGAATGAAATTTAATTTAAATCAACAAGTAGGGAATTACTTTTATAACTTCCTCATCTACTGCTCTGTGACAGTATGTTTGAATGAGCAAATGTGTTGCCATGAATAGTGTGAAAGGGAAAGAAACAATGTTAAGACAAAGTGAGGAGGTGCAATAATGTAGAGAGAATAAGAGACAGGTAGAAGGAGAGAAAATGGTAGTGGAAGCAGATGAGGAGAGAAATGGGGGAAAGAGAGAAATATTAAGGTCATGTCAACAGAGTTGCAGGTACATTTTTAAAAACACCATTTATAGTTGAAATGGTGACATTAAAAATAAATAAATAAATAAATATTTCATAGGTCTGCTGTCCACACTGAAAGGTCTTCTTCCACGTTGTCTTTTAGGCAGTTGGCAAACAAGCTATAAAAATGCTGTTTGAACATAAAAACCGTTTTGACAAACATGGGCGGATACACACTCCGTCTACAGGACAGAGCTTAGCTCCTCAGACTCTCTCTGTGATCACTTATTTTCTGTTTCAATACACAGGCTACACAACACAGGTGCTTGCACTGACCTACATTTCTGTCTCAATTACACAACTGTAAAAGAATTATATGATTGACAGTCATAGATGCTACCCATTTATCTTGGCCGATCAACCAAATCTCCATTTTACACTTAAGCGGGAGCCTTAAATACCAAGAGAAAAATATGTCAATGACAACACCTGTATTGTGCGACTGGCTATACATACAAAATAAGCTGTCACAGGGAAAGCTGGGAGCAGCAGAACGTCTTGAATGATTCCTAGATCTATAATTTCCTATACACACATTCATCAGCCCCTCTGAGTGCTTAGAGAAACCTTAGTGGTGTCTGGGCAACTATAAATTCACACACAAGCATGCAAATACACACACACACACACACACGTAGATACATATCATGCAAGCACCCGCACACACAAGTGTCATTGCGTTGCTATGCTATCCTGGGGCCAACTAGACTGTGGGAAAAAAAGAGCAGGCATGATTTCTTAAAGACCAGATGCTTGGTGAGTGATGGCTCATCTTCTTCCTTATCTATCCGTGTGTGTGTGTGTGTGTGTGTGTGTGTGTGTGTGTGTATTGTGTCTTCTCAGCCATGAGAATCAACTTCAAAATCAGTCAGGGACACTAAAGACACGTCTCACAGGTTACAAGCCGCCGTTTTTATCTGTGGGATTTTCGCACCACTTCCAGACAAAAAACTGCCTGCTTCTCACAAATTCAACATTTAACCGCTACAGCAGACCAAGTACTTGTTACAGCCATCTACTGCAGCTCAAATGCGAATATATCAATACTTTCTGCTGAACAGGGATTCTTTACCAGTAAAATACAGTGTGGTCTCCAACATTTCACATTCTAACTAAATGCTTTTTCCTCAAAGATGAACTGGTCTGAATTCTTCAGATAATCAATAAAGATGGTTATAATAAAAACATGAACATGTTGACACTCTGTGCAGTATTTTTATTTTAATTTGTAGGTCCAGACAATAATTCATTATCATTTATCTACTTTCAGCGAAATCATATTGTAGGATATATCTGCTGTCCAAATCAAAAATCTGAGCATTAGTTATTTTTCATTTGCACATACAAAGAGTTTGGTCTCATGTAAGGGTTAACACTGAAACACAGTTGACCACTTTGAAGGTCAGTTTGAATATGTTATATGATTATTATTATGATACCGGTATGTGATTTTGCATACATATGCTATATCATCATCTCTATCGGAAAACATCCTCATTAATATCGTGATAGTGATTTCAACCACATCTCCCAGGCCTATAGATTGGCTTATTTCCTATTATTAATCCAATCTAGTAAACATAAAACACATCTATTCGCATCAGCCTTCAACCTCATTTAGTCTGCCCTATTTACTGAACTACGGTTATCCAGCTTATATGTGGGCATGGTTGTGTATATGTACTGTATGTTACACATTTTTGTATACGTGTTTTGTTATCTGTATTCAGGTATGAATGTACAGGAGTTTTATGTGCATATTGTGTACTGTTGTATTCTACATAAAATTTTATATATATTTAAATATTTCACATATTTTGTTTAGAATGTTTTAAATGTAAACTTAATGTTGCTCATTATTGTTTTAATTTTATGTACAGCCCTTTGAGACATATGTTGTGATATTGTGCTTTAATAAACGTTGACTTGACATCTGTATTGTACATATAATAAATATGACTAATATTTACCCTTGCATAGGACTTAGGACTCAATTAGTGTGAGCTAACCGTTCCTCTTTCATTGACTTCTTTATGAATTCCACTGTGTTCCAGTGAAGAAAACAGAAATAGGCTCTGAGGAACAATCACTCAATGAGTCAACATCTCATTCCAGTAAAGAAGTCATTTCCACAGAAAACATTACCCCGTGAGTAGCAAAGTGAAGGCTAAATATTTGTGGTCATGTCTTACTTGCTCACTCATTCACAAACTCACACATTGGATTGACACAACAATCACAATGGCCTTTGCTGATTTGGCTCCCCTACAGACAAGACAGAAAGACAGACACAGCGACAGCACGTCGCCCCGAGAGACAGAACACAGACAAAAGAGACGGACATACAGGCTGCCCATCAGTCACTCATAACTGCAGCCAGAGAGTGATTGTGAGAGTGACCTGTGTTATGTGTGAGCAGAACTTTCATCCAGTGTGTGTGTGTGTGTGTGTGTGTGTGTGTGTGTGTGTGTATTCCCTTTTAGCACATTCTCAAACCGTATGTGTGTGTGTGTGTGTAACAGGAGACGCGAAGCCCTCGCCACACACAGTGGGAAATATTTGGGATGGTTTCCCTCAGAATGTCTTGGCGTGCCTATGGAATGCCCCTCCTCCCCCTCCCCACCATCTCCCCCTACCCTTTCTCGCAGTCGCTCCCCTCTCGTCTCCGGAGAGGGGAGGGAGAGTGGGAAAATGGCGGGACACACAAATTTGCCCTGTTTTGTCACCACGAAGAACGGTATATACACACAAATGCAGACGGAGCCACAGAGCTCAAACACATGTAAACACACACACACACACACACACAATTCATGCAGGTATGTGAAAATGTGTGTTTGGGTTTCTCAGAAGGTGTGGGACACTGTGCGTATTTGTGGTTATCTACAAACGTTGCGTGTATTTAAAAATGACGAATTATAAAAATGACGAATATGAATTAAGGTGTCAGAAACAAGTCTATAAAAGTCTCTCCTGTTGTTTTCTGGATTTGAACACATACGTACATCCTGATACTGTCCAACCCCATTTCACTCATACACCCACACATGCCCAAATATACACACACGCGCACACACAGAGCCAGTGAAGGGTAACTTTAAACATGTCTCAACCTCTCACATTCCTCCTGTTTCTCAGCCCACGGCTCTCTTTGTAGATCAAAGGACAGACAACAAGTCTTTCTATCGCCTTGCCCTCCCCCACCACCCCTCCTCCTCTTCCTTCAGTGCCACCTATCTCAGACACTCTCTCTTCCTCACTCAAACACTCATGTCACTTGCACACAAACTGATTATTTCTCACACAATCCTCTGCAATACCGTCTCAACTACTCTGTGGTATTTTTGTCTTTCTCCCCATCTGAGCCACTTGCTACTTCTCATTTGCTTTCACTGCCGTTCCCTTTCTCTCTCCGTCTTTTCTCCTCCCTGCCATCACCTCTGTTCTCACTTCTCTCCCTCCCTCCCCTTTTCCTCTCCCCAACCCCCCCTTCCACCCCTCCCTCTCACGGTGTGGCAGTTCCTGTTGCTCTTGTTTTCACTTCCCCAGTAGTCTGGTGCGTGGGAACCTGCGTTTCTGCTGCAATAGAGTGTGTGCATCTGTGCTCGAGTCTGTGTGCTTTTAACTGCTGTGTGTGTGTGTAATGGTGCTGAGGTGACTGCGTGTGTATGATGGTGTCAATATGTGTTTGTCAGTTTTGGGTTTTGGGTGCGTATGCGTGTCACTGTATATGTGTGAGTGTGTGTGTTTGGTTGGTTTCATGTCTATCTCTCAAGATATCTCTGCTATCTCAACATGTCTATAAAAGGCCTGTATGGGACATCTGATGGAACTGTGCAACCCAACGGAAGTGTGTGTGTGTGTGCGCGCGCGTGCATGGAAAGTATAGACGCGGCAGCAGGCATTAGTGGTAGGAATAGGATATAGCTGAATAAGGAAACTAATGGACCAATAGCCAACTCCACCCTCTTACCCAGCCCCTTGAAGGAATCCACACAGATGAAATTTAAGGACTGCAAACTAAGTTAAATACTGTGATGTGTCAACATATCTTTCTTAATATATTTTTGGGGCATTTTGGGGCTGAAAAGATATATATATACATACATACATATATATACATATATTTATATTGTGAATAATAAATGATCGATAAACGTTTATTATTTCAAAATAAATAAATGTTATTTAATTTTAATTAAATTAATTCCAACAGGATCAATATTCAAACACATCTATTATATGTTTACATCCTGCAGTTGTCATCTGTGCCAGAGGGGAGTGACAAAGCTATATTCTTCTAAGCAGAAAAAATGATCTGTTAGTCATGTGAAACGGTTTTATATGAACAATGGCTTTAACGTGTCACTGACTTCAGGAGGAACGAAACAGATTAATTTTCTATCACAAACAACTGAAAATGTTATTAATGTGGCTACAAAGCAGAAACAGGTGTTTCTCTATGGGTTATCCAGTTCATCCTGTGTGGTATGCCTCTGCCATGTTTAATATTTATTCATTTATTTTTACAGGGACAAGTACAATATATGGCATGGGCCACAGCACTTATAGCTAAATAACAAAGCCTGTCCCTGGATGGGCCATACAAATACATGACAAAACCCTGTTTTCCTACAAACATATGTGACTTTAAAGTTAACATGATGATTCTTCTTTTGGTGTGAATACACAAATAAATATTTCTTTCAGATTACTACACAACTCTCAGAGCCACACTGATAATAAACCAATTGCAGTTAAATCCATCAAACACCATGAATAAAGATTTTGAAACTTAAAAACTGTAGTATTTTTTTTCCTTTTTTTACCACTTCTTCATTGTTCCTAAATTCAAGTGAGTATACAGAGAGGGACACACATACACATGAGGCCCTTCTACGTCTCCTTTTCCCTCTTGGGGTCTCCATGGTGGACACACATTCCTATGCCTCTAAAATCTCTGTTGGGCCTATTGATACACAGAGACAAACATTAACCCTTTCACTGCACAATCTTTTCACACACGTACACACGTCTGTGCTTAATCTCCTCTTCTCTGTCTTTTTTTTTTTACTCCTCTTTCCTCATGACATTCATCAGTGGTGTATGTGCATGAGGAAGAAACACACAGAGACAAAGGGAGCGAAACTAACCCATCCATTGCTAATCAGAGAGCTTTACAATCAGATAACAAAGGGGTTAACTTCACCTGGGTGGGCCCACGGAGCAGCCTCCAGGGTGAAACTCTCTCTCTAATTTACTCACTCACTCACTCTCACACACACAAATCATGCCCACCTTAATTTGGTAACTAGTATTCTACTTGAATATTTCAGTAACATATTTAACTATTCAAACAGTAATCAATACCATTTTAATATGAACTGCATATCGTATTTTATAACCTGCATCCCTAGGGTAAGGTGCTTGAATCCACTCATTTATTGTTGGTCTTCAATTTTAGAAATTACATTTTTAGACAATCTTCAAAAATTAAATTCCAGAAAATGATCATAGTTTAATTGAAAAGGCAATGACAGGTCCTTTTTTCAGTTAGCTGTCATTTCCATTCATTCTTTCTAAAACAGAGATTTTAAATTAGACAAAGGGAGAGGTACTTATGCCCTTGAGGTTGTAAGAGATTACCCACATGCTAGGACAAAGGTTTTCTCAGGTTTGCTGTTTGAACTGATGGCAAAGATCTGTTACCGGTGGTGTGTAACACTGAAGTTACATTTGGCTTTCCTTTAGCCATAATATATCAAAGTGACTCTGGCTTGAAGTGGCATCAGGAATGACCAATAAATACAAAAGATAGGTGGAGGACCATTTGGCCGCTGGTCGTTTAGGCAGATTTTTTTTTTTGGTGTGTGTTTGCATCAGGAGGTAGCATCAAGGTGGTCTACATTTTGGGTCCGAGACAAATGCACCCAGTCGTGTATCTTGACACATTTAGGGCCCCCTATCAGGAGCAGGTCAGAACACCCAAGTTTAGAAACTGTCCTGCAAAGATACCACTCCCAATCACAACCGTTGCCACAGACACACAAACCCAACCGTCGTAGCACATACAGGTTTCCCTAAACAGCCACCCATGGAGATATCTACAGGTCAGGTGCCGTAAATCCGACAATGATTGGTAGCAACAAACAAACATCTTTTCCAGGCTCCACTAACATGATCAAACAGGATTAGAATAATGCAGTGTATGGCACTTTTATGCGTAAGTAAGCAATGTTTCTGTAATTCAGGAAAGAAGAATATGATACTGAAAGTTTTTGAGGAAAGAAAATAATTTAAATATCCAGTTTCATTTCTCCTCCAGGTTCAACTCATTTCTATCCTGGTTCCCTAGTGGTTAAATTACCTCCCACCTCCTTGTTTTACACTGCATGGTGAAAAATGTCATTCTTTCTAATTCTTCTTCTTTCTTAATTCTTCCCTCTGAATGATTCCATTTATTTTCTCATCCATCCATCCCTCCATTTTCCACAACCTAGCAGCAGGCTAAACGACATAACCCAGACATTTCCTCAGCCAGTTCCCCCTGGGGTCCCCGAGGCATTCCAAGGCCATATGGGATATGCAATCTCTTTTGAGTGTCCTGGGTCAGGACATGCCCAGAATAACTCCACAGGGAGGCAACCAGAGGGGATACTAATTAGATACCTTAACAGTCTCAACTGGCCACCTTCAATGTGAAGGTGCAGGGGTTCAACTCCTTCCGAATGTCAAGAGTTCCTCATCCTTTCAGTAAAGGTGAGCCCATTCTGGCCACTTGTATCTGAAATTTTTTCGTCACTTATCACAACAGTCCAGTACAATCCCCACATTACTGCCAATGCCATACCCATCTGCCTGCCAATCTCTCACTCCATCTTAATCTCACTCATAAACAAGACCCAGGTGAGCCAAATTATATCAAGTTTGTATGCATTCACCGCTTGCTCTAGGTTCAGCTCCCTTCCCAACAGAGAAGTGACATTCCATGTCCCAAGGCCCTATTTTTGTAGAGTTCAGCATGTCAAGGCCTCCACCTTTGCCTGCTCCTCTACTGACGACACTCCAAACATTACATTTTCTCAGAAAAGTAAAATAAATGTTTGTTTTTTTTAAAGCCCTTCTTCTCCATTCCCCCTTTTCATGTATTTATTTCTTCCCCTTTCACTCAGTATTACACAAAACACGACAGGCGCCACAAGCTTTGTTCTCATAATTTGGGAACTTAACTAGTTCAGCAGTGTTTGATAACCACAGAGATACTGCCTGCGAATTCATGTTGCTTGTACTTCTCACTGATATAGGAGCTTTTTCCTCTTTCTCGTTGAAATTACATAAAATGTTCGAATTATTGTGTATGTATGTAATTTGCCTTCAATCAGCATTTACCTCTTTCACTCCAGTCATCTATCATCCTCCCTCTTATTTTATCAGCCTGTTTTATCTTGACTGGTGAACTTTTGACTATGTGCTCACTGTACTCACTACTTCCCCATTTGTATGTATTTATAATCATTGGCATTATTTTAGTAAGCAGAAGGACACACAACTCAGCCAATGCTGAAGTTTATACACAGTTAATTTTAAAGAGTGAATTTCCTCACCTGGCAGCGGCTGAATATATCGCTGGGAGTGGGCTGGACATTGAAGTGTCTGAGGACTCGAACGGCCTGGTCTCTGGCTTTTTCTGAACAATCTAGGGACAGACAGCGACCCTCACCTACCTGGGACCGCAACTGTATGGAGAGACAGAGACAACACGTGTATACAAGCAAACAAGGAACACACACACACACACACACAAGAGCATGCACACAAAAAGCATCATGAGTTTGTAGATTTGAGATTTGTTCATGAGTTCACGTTAGTTAGTACTTACACTTTGGAACGGCTGTCCACATGTAAGTATGACACGGCCTTCAGCTTGTGCTAACTGACACACAACAAATACACATCAGAACAAAAGAACACATAAATACAGTAATGCTAATATTGGTTATTTAAAAAAAATAATAAATAATAATTTGGCTATCTGTGTAACTTATTGTCTGTGTATACAAAGATGTGTGTAGGTCTTCAGCTTTGACTGCTAACTAACCTTTGCCGCTACTCTGTGATCATCAGTGTTTTCCAGCATGACCACATCCACTCCTAAACAGCGCAGGTACCTCCCGAGTCCCTGTAGCATGTTGTCACACACCACCCGCAACTGCTGGGGGGGCACAGGGGGGGTGTCTTCTGAGGGTTTCTCGCCACACAGGAGGTCTTTCTCTGTGTCAGAGCGAGGGGGACTGACCCTTTGAGCCCCCTGACATTCCTGAAAGGACAGAGACAATAATGTGATACTTAACTGATCCCCACTGGGGGATTTTCTTTTTACTTGCACCGCAGTGTGTGTGTGTGTGTGTGTGTGTGTGTGTGTGGGGGGGTGATAGCACAGGGTGAGCTATACAACTGCACCCCTGGAGCCGATAGGAACTGCTGAAGTGTCTTGGTCAAACACATATTGTCCCTCCCTGCAGGTTGGATGCTCAAACCCAGGTTCTTCAGCTTTAAGTGTTCTGTATTTATTGTGTCAATTGTAAGCTCACAGGATATTACAGAGATAAGAATTGTTAAATGCATTTGAATACCGGGATTTATTTAACATGAAGTGAAATAACAGTTTGTAGGTCTGAGAGGATGAATATATTACACAGTCAGTTTTCCTGTGCTACGTGTCATCTTTTTTGTCTTGACCTTCTAGGAAACTTGTGACTTTCATTCATTTATCTTCATATCCTAGACCTCAAGAGCATTTGGCATCCATGGTGACCTCGTAAAAATAAAGAACAGTATCAATAACACGAATTTCTGGAGAAACGGTAATTAACTCCTGACCTCTTTGCCATGGGCCTGTTTCGTCTGCTTGGCCTGTTTCTCCTTCTGCTTCTTGTCTCTACCCTTCTCTGACTGGCTTGAAGAGATGCTGCGCAGGTCAGCTGGTAGCCCAAAGTATGCTGGGTTTCTGGAGAGGACAGAGTACACATCCAGCAAACAACAGGCATCTGCCACTAGGAGGTTGTCAAGAAACAAGAGAGAGAGAGGAAGGGGGGTGGGGTGAATTTATTGGTTTGCAGTTAGTCAGGGGATAATAAAATAATCTGTGATAAAGATACCTTACCTGCATATCTAATTTGGCTCATGCGCAGTGGCCTTTTTTCCCAGTTGGACATCTGCTCGGTCTTGTCCAGGGGCTTTCCCAGGACCTGTTGTACCAGCAGACTGAGGCCTTTCTCTGCAGAGTCCTCTCCTACCAGCACCTCTTTAGGTCGATTTTCAGTCCTCTTGACCTTACCACGCTGGATCTGTAAAAGGCATTACAGACATTAAAGTTAGAATTAAATGGTATGGTCCAATGTTGAATATTTGTCCACTAAAAAATAAGTTTCCATGGTTGCAATTACAGCAACTTCATTCATTTCAAATGATGTAGAATTTGTGACAACGCAAAGATCCAGGCAATACATATTTGAACTTTTAAACAGTCCCTCCCATCTAATGTCCTGTCATAACATCCTCTTTCAGCAGGACATTCCTTGTGATTTTCAAAAATATTTCTTGGATTCCTCACATTCTGCAACATGCAGCCTGCTCCAGCAGATGGTGAAGCAGCCTCATCAGTTACAGACCCATGTTGCCATTTCCACATTCCCATCCACCTCAGCTATATATATCTCAGGCAAACTACTGGGCCACAGCTGCAGTATGTACCTGAGTTATGACCACACAACCAAACACAGACAAGAGCAGCACTGACTATAGTGATGACCTAAATGTTACAATTATCTGGTCCTGTAAACCTGGTTGAATGGGGTACAGTGGACAAGTGGCAATGCCAACACTGATGCTTGCTGAGCTGAACCAGGCTAAGCCTTCTAAGTTCCAGCCTTCCAGTCTCAAGTATCAAAACTCAGGTCCTACTCCAGTATACATGCTGCTGAGAAACTAATTACCTGACTACCTGCCTGACCCATTCTGAAGTTACAAATTATTACACATTTTGTATGCTTAATGTTGTACTACATTGATGAAGTGAATTTATTACATGAAATGTAACAAATCCTAAATGTAGTAAAACTTTACACCCCTACTAGTTAAGGAAGCATGATACTCTAATAGTGTATTTTCTATTGTAGCTATAAGACCAACTGCAGGATTTAATTTGGAAGTAATCCATATGAAGTTATGCGAATGACAGGATAATGTTACCTTCTGGTGTATAGTGAGGAGATCAAGCATCCCCTCCATCTTCAGTGGCTCCTCTACAAGCTGGTGCCAGGTGGCCAAAAGACTCTTGAGATCCCCTGACATACCATAACCTGAATGGGAAGAAAGGAGAAATGTTAGACACAGAAGAATAAACAGAAATGCCTCAGATGAATTTGAATTTAAGCGTTGTCAAGTCTGTTGCTTACCCAGTTTAAGGACATTTCTTTTGGAGAACAAGTTCCTGATGAAACTAATAGTGTCTGGGTGTTGGCAGAATCCGTTTGCACAGAGGTCTAATAAAAAAACCTGGTCAGAGACTGCAAGCTGTATCAGGGCAACTTGCTGAGTTGAGATACAGCCAAACGTGGGCTGCCACTCCATGTCAACTCCTACTGCACCACCTTCCTAAGATAAGATAAAGACAGTGGCGGATAAGACAGCAACAAAACCTTTTTTTTTTTTTAAATGATTCACCATAAACACCATTTGCTTACCTATTATATATAGAGACTTATATTAATGATTTGACTGATTTAGACTAGAGACACGAAACCTTTTTTTAAATTTTTTTTTATTTACTTCTCTGTACCTTCAGCACAATGTTTCGACATCTTTGGAGAGCTTCCGGCGTGTCCACAAAATGAACCTTGTCTTTGGTGAGAGGCACCTGGTAGAACTTCTGACAGTGAGCCCGAGAGGGCATCCACTCCTCCTTTTGCGCTGAATCACTCAGACATATCTGTCTGAGCAGAGGCGAGAAATGGGTGTATTTGTGTGAGTGAAAAAAGAGTAACGCAAAATCAACCATAAATGAGAGTGGATACATCATAGGAGAGACAGAAAGGGATTAAAAAAAAAAAACATTTTTCAACAACTCCATCACACAGCATTAGATCTTGTGAATTAGCATAGTGTCTCAATGAAATATGGGATATGTGGCATCTTTAATATCTAACAAAAAAGTATTACTAGAATACTTAAGTCATTCTGTTTCTCTTAAGCTGCAACTATTCCTCTTTATATAAAGCCTGTGCATACCACAAGTTGCACAATAGGATATGTCTATGCATATTTTGGCTGACTCACTGTAGATCAGGCGGTAGATTTATCTGGGTTTCCCATACCCCATAGACAAGTCGATTTCTGGGGATGTTGTATCTCAGTGACCACTGAGAGGCTTTCTGAAGATCACAGTACTTCACCAACATCTCCACCAACTGGATCTGCAGCTCAAGGTCATCTGCCACTACGTACTGTACATACATAATGCACACATGCACTTAAAAAAATCCCACATCTCCTGCATATAACACTGTCATATGCATACACACCCACAAGAGTCACCTACCTGTACATGGTCACTCCAGTTCTCCTCTGTCATGGTTTTCTAAGAGAAAATAGAGGGTGAAATACAGAAAAATGGGTATTATTTATTAAATCTGACTCCGATATTGCCTTTTCCATAGTGTGGTGTTTCTGAAATAAATATAAAGCACAATTGCCATCAACCTTCCAAGCAGTTCTGTCATCATGGGTAAATGTAATTATTAGTTCCCAGCAGTCCTTGCTCCACGTGTTCATCCACTGGCATCAATGTTTTGTCAGTGTTTGAGAGTGTCAGTAAGACTTTTATCAAATCATCTTCTTAGATAGCAAACTCTTGTTTAAGTTCCTGGAATATGTATTTAACGATAAAGTCAGGAGAGTTAGTACTTTATTATATAATTTGTTTTCTCTGAAACCCACAGACCTGGGCCTAAAAGTCAGTCTTCAGAACACCTCAAATGCCTCCATCTGCTCATGTTTTCAGGAACTGAATCTATCCTTCAACCTAAAATCAACAGAGATTCCACTGAGATCTGTTACCAGTTTTTATTGGCTGAAAAGGCGGAATTATGACAAGTTTGACAGTGATTAAAGTTGACTATGTGTAACTAAAACGGGAATATGAGATCTGAGCAGAAAGACATAAAATGTTAAATAAACATTTCTAAGATATTTCTAAGATAATAAAGCCCTGAAGACACAAGGGGTGTACATTTTTCTGCTTCTGCATTAACCTAATGAAATAAATATATCTAGTGTTCTTTAGCGTGATATATTTTAGTATATTTTATTTACTCTAACGCAAGACTAGGAAAAATATCAAGTCACTGTTGAGTAGCCTGCTTGAACGCCTAGTATGCATTATGATGCTTGAATAAAATACAAATCCTGCTGCATCACTTACCTCCACAAACCTCTTGTACATGAGGAAACGCAAGGAGTCCAATCTCCTCTTGTGCAGAGCATTGGGACACAGTCCTGTGTCAAAAAGACGACATCACAATCATTTCTCCCTGACGTGTACACCCATGCATGAATAACTACACATACGGCCAGTCACACACCTTGGTCTATGTTGAATTTCTCCATGAGGCGGAAGACTTGTTTGGTGAGCATTTTGGGCTGAATCTGGCTCATGCACTGTTTGGACACAGAGAGGTGAGGGAACCGCCTGTGGAAACACAGCACAAACGTAGGAGTTCATACAGTGTCACACTGATGCCTACATACATAGGTTCCCATACGTTCACACATGCCCCATACTTGCTTATCTCTTCCACAGTGAAGCTGGGGTGGCACCACGAGTCTAGCAGTGTGACCAGTCGTTGTTCTAGATGATTGTGGCCTGTGACAAAGGACTCTGCCAATGGCAACTTATTCTGAAAAATTAGCGGTACACACATCTGCAGAAGAAGATTGGAGATGACAATTTTGGAAGTTGGTTAGAGATTTTAGGGAGGCCATTTTAAAAAAGTTCAGATCTAACACATCTGAAGTATGCTTATGTATACACTGCTTATGAATAAACATGCACAAAGGTTACACAGACATGTCTGCTGAAAATGATTTTTTTTCTCTCACCTCCTCCACATTCAATTCTTTCTGTACCTTCAGCTTTATGCTGAGCACTGCTGCCTGTAAAAAACAGAGTGTAAATCAGTGTCAAAACAGAAAATCTTTTTCTAAATCTCAATTTTTGTCTGAAACCTTCTGCCATAAAAAAAATAATGTTAACATCAAATGAGGCACTCACCTCTTTGTAGCAGTGAAGAGCTTGCAACCTCACAATGTGCAGTCGGAGTGTGGCCGGATCCAGGGAACTGAGCTGGTAGATGTTTATGAGACTGTCTACAAAGCTGGGCTGGGTATCTGTTAGTAAGCTCAGGGCCCGCCGCTGGAGCGCCGTTGCTTGCTGCTCTGAGAGTGAGCTCAGGGTCACCTGGTGGAGGGACACAAATGATGAGGAAGAACCAAAAAAAATACATACAAACAATATCTAAAAAAAAAATGGAAAAAAGAGATTATCTTGCTTTATACGGAGACTAAAAACATGAAGAATAGGAAAAAGAAGAGCCTGGAACATAAAGCAATAATTGTTGGAACTAATCTTGCTGTAGTGGTGGTAGTGGTAATACATGTGAAGTCCTGAAGATGGCTCATCGGGAGGTCACTGATAAGAAATGTGCAATATACAGAAATAGCTTGGATTGTGCTGCAGTATTGTCTTTTTAGATAAAAGGCACCTCATGAAACTGACATTTAACTCACTCACTTCACTCCATAAATGCGCTGGCGACTTAACATGTTGCTGTCATGTTTGAAAAAAACAAAAATTGCTTTTCTGTAAATGTGGATCAGGCAATCTGCCAACTTATCACCTGGTCTTCGCCCAGCGCTCAAGTCTGAATTCTGTGAAGTCACAATAATGACTACAGGGAAGACAATGTTATGGCTTAAATATCCAGATATTTACACATATCAGACAGCATGATGCATGTTTTCTGTCAGTTTACAAAGATGGCAGTGTGATAAATTTTACATATTAAGCTAATTATTATTTCAATATGCACTCAAACATTGTATATACTCTTTAAGATACTTGTTAAAATGATACCTCAAACACTCATTGTCTGCAAGTGGAAAAAAAAAGTTTTTTCCTAGAGATGGTGAACATCGGCACATGTACTTAACTGTAAAACTGATATAGGTGAATCAGGTCGGACTGCAGTACATTTCTTTAGTTTAACAAGCTTTGTTCAATGAATCTCGCCTACCAGAGGATGTTCCTTCATCCACGTCTGGAATTCCATGAGGATGTGATGGCCGAGGGTGTGGCTCCAACCCTTCTGTTTGCCTGGACAGCTCTCCAGGATTGTTAGTAAGGCCTCCAGAGGCTCAGACAGCTTTGAAAATCCCTGGAGGGCTGCAAAATGTAGCTGGGGGGGGGGAGTGGTGTGAATTAAAACTAAAATCTTAGAGGGGAAAAGGTGAAGGTATAAAACATTACATCTTAATTGTCTTTTTAATCTTGTTTTCAGGTGGATTTATTCAAATCTGAACCCCATGTGCATCATTCATATTAGAGCAACATAGTATTCATTGACAAATACACACAACCATTGCAGCCTATAGGTCATGTTAAAGGGAATCTCAAACATACAGTTGTTTTAGTTTGAAACTAAAGAGTGCTTGTCCACCATTATCTACATATATAATTTGTTTGGAAATTGTGAAATTTTCAAAATGTTTGAGTGATTATAGAGGGGATGAGTTACCCCTTAAAACTAGCTATAGAACATTTGCAACCAATATTACATGTTTTCTAATTTTCTTCTAGTGAATGACTGAAAATTGCTGGTAAAATTAGGTAACTGACAAGTGAATTTGTAGAATTAGAATTAGCAGACACAGTAGCCGCCTAGTGAAGACAAACAGCTCCCCCCCGGGCCCAGCAGAGACTTGAGACACATTTTAGGTCTCAGCTAAAGAATGCAAACTCTGGCGTTAGTAACTTCCTACACAAGAAAATAATATCTGTGTGAGAATGCTTTGCGCTGTGTCTTAATTTGCAAAACAGATGTCATCCACTCAATATCCTCCTCACAGAGATCTCAAGTTCATTCAGTGCAACGCAAATTCCTTCCTTCCTACTGACAGACACTCTGGTTTCCTCATTAACACACACACACTGGTGAGCTTCATTTAAACATGAATATCCAAGCGCTCTCTCTCTCTCTCATGTTCTTTCCTGTGCAAGTGCTTCTTGCAGACACACAAAGACTCCATCGCTTTACCTTTGTAAACACACTCATTGTGGAATTGACACACGCTGTGAAAGTGACTCTCACCGTCTGCAGATCTTTCCAGTTCCATAGCCCGAAGAGTTCGTCTCTCAGCACGGCAGGGTCAAGACCTGGGGGGGGATCACACATGTGCATAGATGAGGTGGGGTTTCACTCTGACCTTTGACATCTATCAACCTGTCAACGAATCTGAATCTGATTTGGGAAAACTGAACTTTTATAAGACGCAAATCTAACTCTCAAGGCAGTAATTCATAAAAAGAATATGGAGTGGCTATGCAAGTTTGTCATTTTGCCAACAATTACAACCCATTTCATTTTTCTACTGAAGCCTCCAATGATCCAAAGACATTTTTTTTCCCAGTTAGCACAATTACCTGCTTAGACAAATGTTGTTCAACTCAACTCCTCCAAACAATGTTGCCTGGCATATACTGGCCTTTACCTTGCTATGCAAATATGAGTTTGGCACAGATCATAAAAACTATTCTGAAAACCGCAATTTTTACTTGCCCTTGCCCTAAGTACTGGTCATATTAATAAAAGGTCAAATTTGTTTCCAAACTGTCTTGACATACCTTGTTTTGTGTCCAACCTAAATCTTTGCTTACAGGTAATGCGATATACTGGAAATATAGTTTGTTAAAACAGGCATAGCTGAGCAGCCATAACATCGGATTAACAGCTGAGGCTGGTTGGAAAGTAGAGGAACCCGGCATTAGCTCTGCATTCCAGCTGAATGTGCAGCCAAAATACTCCAGAGGAGACTCTCAGGGCACATTTCTTTGGAAGGCCAAGGTGGGTAAAAGGGCCTGGAAACAAGTGGAGATGTAAGCAGGCATGTGTGTTTCACATTTTGTGTCCATCTGCCTGTGCGTGTGTTCCACTGAGCCTCCTCAAAAGCTCCAGCTTCTTTCTCTGTCGCTCATGCTGTGTGGGCTCCACTGTACCTGCCCCCCTACCTCCCTCCCTCCCTCCCTCCCTCCTTCCCAGGGCTAGTTTTCCTGTTCTCCGCTCCCTCCCTACAGCAGCCTCACTCGATTTTGTCTCGGATTTCCCCAGGAAAGGGCTATGTGGTGGTCATGGTGTAAAAAATACAACCTTCCTGATACATAGCCTGGGAAAGCAGACCAAAAGGCCTCCCCCTCTCTCCGTGTTGGCCTCTTTCTTTACCGTCTCTTTCATGTTGCCTCTTAAACATGAACTTTACCTGCCTGAGCCTGTGACTTGGTTCAGTGTTTTTACTTGCCAGTCGTGCCATGCCAGCCTTTTTGCATGCTCTGGTCCATTTAGTACAAATCATGCATGTTCTACATTAGTGTCAGTCACTTTCCAAAGTAAACAATAGTTTCAGAATTTTGTAAATGCATTTCCTACCCTCCAGACAATCAGTGGTTTCAAATAATTTCCACTTGTACACGATATGTATTAAATGGGCTAAGACGTCCACTGAAAGATCCTTTAATTTCAGGCATTTGAATAGCTAAAGAGGTTCCTTTGCTGTTCTCTGTGGTTCTCTGCTGTTATACACCCCACTCCAGCCCATTCATCCCACTGACGAACATGCGTACGTGCACAGGGAGGGGAAGGGAGGGGAAGAGAGGAGACGAGAGGAGAGAGGATAGGAATGTGGAGCATGTAGCTTCTTTATAGTCTTGGCTTGTGGGTGAATGACAGAGCTGGAGGCTCCCTATTCATTACAACACAATGACCTCCATCACTTCATACAAATACATGGACACACATACAGTACCTGCACTCATTCAACCTCTGGGAGGGTGATTTGTTTTTCTTTATTTTTTGACACAAGATCATTTGAAATATGAGAAAATACAGCGTTTTCACTAAGTGGATTTTAAAGTAATCGGACCCTATCCTAACCTCCCACTCTTACAAAACAATAAGTCACACTTAAATTTCAGTAAAATTAGACAGAGATTAAATCCACAGACAGGTCTAACTGCCTGTTGTCAGGCAGCTGCCAAAATAAGGGAAACACAAAGATCAAGTGTCTAAATGGGGCATTTGGTGTCACTACAGCCACCAGAACAGCTTCAGTGTGACTTGGCAGAGACTGTGCAAGTGGCTCAACTCCACTGGAAGGATGCCACGACATTCTTCTACAAGTACTTCACTCCTTTTGTATTTTGTTGTAGGTGCTGGAAAAACCTTTCAACACGTACAAAATCTTGAAAATGAGGAGCATTATTAAAGCCATGTTTGCATGTTAACTACCTCTCCAGAATTGACCCACTACAACTTGGTTTCTATCCAAATGTGAACTAACACATACCTACTGGCTCTACAGTGAAAAAGAAATGCTGATGCTGATATCATTGTAAACCCCATGAGCTCCTTGTGTTCAGCAAACTAATGTTGCCAAGAAACACATGTAAACAAAAGCTACAAATCAGAGATGAGTCAAAGTTAGTCTCTACACAGTGGCAACACATTTATCTACACTACAATAGGGAATAGCTTAAAAATATTGTTAGAGCTGAACAAGTGCTGGAAACTGATAGTTGGGAGGTACATTTTGTACTTGTTAAATCAGGAAATAAACAATACGGTCCAAAGGGGTGATTTAACAAAGTCAGGTAGTAGAACAATCTATATTTCACTGCAGCGATTACTCAGCTATGCCTTGTACCTTTTGGAGTCTGTATACCCATCATCACACTACAGTTAACCCTAATGTGTGTTGTTTCTACATTAAATATTGAAAGACAACTGTGTGTTGTAAAACTGTGATACAGACCCACTGCCTCCGGAGTAGTTTGGCTCATTTCGGTCCACAGGATGGTGTGCTACAGTCACTCTGTTGAGGAAGGCACACAGAAAAACCCAGTGCTATAAAAAGGACATCACCACCACAACTGTTCAAATATATTACTGTCACAACATAAATGTAGAGATACTTTTATTTGCAAAATATGTAATTATGTACCACATACAGTAATATGGTAAAGCAACTGCCCTGAGCTAATAGGCCATGATACGATACCCTACTTATAGCTTGTTAGCTTACCGGTATGCATTTGCTCTCAATTATATTGGGCAACAACTTTGCAGTCTCTTGAAAATCCAAACAAAACCAAACAAAAAACTGAAGAGAAAATCAAACCAAAAGAAAGTGAGAAAAAATGTCATACATACAGCAGTTTAAAACAACAACATTAAGGAAAACTGTTTAGCATCTAATGATTATGAACCAGTTTTGCAGATATTATCATTCCTGCACACACACAGAGAAACCTGTGGGAACAGCAGCCTGAGAAAGGGCAGGATGCCAGCTGGCTATGAGACTTGATTTCAGGCTGAGGATGTTTTTTTAGGCCTGAAGTCTGGTTGTTTCTCCCTGTCTGCATGTCTGCAGGCTCTAGAGGCAGGCTTTAGCATGCAGCACTGTCCGGACAACAGCACTTTTTCCAGGGGATGGAGGAGGAAGAGAAGAAAGGCATGGCACCCATAATCAGGTATTTCTATTATCTTCTATCCCCACCTAGTGGTAATAAATTACATACCACTTCAGGGTTCCCAAAAATTTTTACCAATTAATTTTCAAGACGTTTCCATAACTTTTCCATAATATTTCACCCTATTTCCACAACTTTATTTAAGTAGTTTAAAACAGGTAAGCCTATGGCAAATCTCAGGGTCCTGCATTTACAGATGACGTGCCACATTCATCATTCACAGGGTTCCCACACATTTTTACCAATGAATTTTTAAAACTTTTCCATAATATTTTACCCCATTTCCATAACTTTATTTAAGTAGTTTAAAACAGGTAGGCCTATATACCAATCATAAGGCGTGATAATGAGGCTCTTACTCCAGTGTGCTATGCCCTAAGACTTGCATTGTAAAAATGTAGCACGGAATAATATCATGGCAACTATATTCTTTTCACTAATTTTGCATTGGCTTACCGGTAAGTGAATGTCAGCATTTGCGCATTGATCAATTTAAAAGTAATGATGCATAGAAGTTTTATATTATAGTTGTTTTTTTGTTGTTGTTTATGGTCTAAACATAGAGACAGTTCTTAAAACCACAGTCTACCCATCATTTTCCATGTTAATGCAATAACTCTTTGCATGTAAAAGACAGATACATAAAAGACACAATATTTGTTAAATGTTATATATCCAGGCTCATATAAGTAGGCTACAACATATGAGTAAAATTATTTTGATTGATAAAATCTCGAATCTTGAGAATTTCCCCCCCGGGATAAATACAGTATCTATCCATCTATATGAATCTAACCTTTATTAAATGCAACATGTTTATTATTTTTAACAATCAGGCATTCAGTTCAGATCTAACTCAGACAGTCCTATAAAACTGCGTATCCAGTAAATCATTGTGGCCACATCTACAGATAATACATTCACAGTATTTTATTTTTTATCAAATAGTGCTATAATTTATTTAATAATGACCCGTCCAAATAAGCCTGTATTACAACTGTTCCTCTCTTCTTTTCAAGTATGAATCCGATGATGTCCTTGTAGTTAAGTTATCTTCTATCCCCACCTAGAGGTGATAAAATAAACCTTAAAATAACTTCCTCAGTGCTTGACTTTACACTGTTAGCAGACATTAGCTTGTCTGGCCCGGGCAAATCGAGCACATCCTCTGGTGGCACCCGTGCGTGTGTTCATGTCACACTTGCCCGAGTGTTTCTGAGTCTTAAAAAACACAAACTAAAAGCCACAACAGTGTTTGCAGTTTCGCCAAAAGACGTTATAAGTCAGCTGTTACTGGTTAGCTTAAACCTCAGCGCTACGCTGTCGTGTGGCGCTCAAATACACCGCGTACTGCCTTTCTTTTTATCATTAGTGCGTCGACAAGCTAAATGTGTTTAATTGCACTAGTGTGAGGTTACGTTATCGACGCGAATGGACTCACCATGTGCCGTTTTCTTCCACTTGGCTACCGTCAGGTGCGTAAAACACGCCGGACAGACCTCGCCCTCGGCGCTGCACACAAATCCGGCTTTATTCGCCAGTATTTACAGACCGTAACTCTAACAGAAAAACATAAACACCTTTAATATCGTATATCGCATTGACACTAAACATGGGGCACAAAAACCTGGTCTGTTCTTGATCTAGTGATTGGTTTTCATTGGAGGCCGACATGCAGGCTCAAAGCGCACTACTGACACCCTGTGGTCAAGAAACGCGGTGCAGCCAATAAATATTATATATTTGAAATTGCGTACTTATTAAACCAGTGCCGATTTAGTAATCTGGGTTCGTTTCTGGTGATCACATGTATGTAACCTGTAATGTAAACGAGCGAGTCATTTACCTTGGCAGTGTATTGTCAAGGTAAACACAGAGACAGTCCTTGTTTCCATAATTTTTTTTTTATTATCCCATGATGTCCTTGCACTCCGCTACAGAGTCAGACCGTGTCCCAGGAGGGCTCAGTAGGTCTGAACAGGATTTAGTAGAAAACTTGAGGCCGCGTCACGTGGTCAGAGCTGTTTACCACGTGCTCTGCGTGTCGCCAGTTAAAAACGCGCAGCCGGGCTACTCAGAGCAGCCAGTGTCTGTTGTTATTGTACCAAACGTGGTTATCCACAGGAGCCGAACACCCCCCAGGCGGCTCTGCTGACTTCTCAGACTGGCATTTAGATCCAGCGTAACTCTGGCGGACGGCTGATCGCAGAGAGCGACGCTGGTCCGGGTTCTTCCAGCACGGCTAGCACTGGCTAGTTGCTTAGCGGTGATGGAGTGGCTGGGCAACGGAGCTTCACTTCACCCCGATGAAGAGTCTCGCAGTGGCCCAGCTTCAACGGCGAGGGGCTTCGGCGGCGTCTGTCCCCACCAGCAGGTAAGCGGCTCACGCAGCTGCCATCACATATAGCCAACACGTCTCCATGGTGTCAAAACCTCAGCGTCCAGGCTGCGTGCTGGAGCGGATGCAAACTCGGGAGTTGCAGACAGCAATCGCGCTAGCTGTTTGCCACTTTAGCCTGTTGGTTATAAGGTAAGCGGATCACTTGCGGTGTCGTCGTCCTGTCAGGAATACTAAAATCAGCGCCGGAAAGAGGCCGTCCGTATGTGGGATGGTGAGATCAGAGGCCACGACAAGGCGTGAAGCAGCAGCTCTCTCTCTCCCATTCCCCCAGGTCAGACAATGACAGCTGTGTGTGAGGTCTGTCGACGACTAGAAAAGGCATTTCGCTGTTTGGGTAGCCATGGGTAAGATGGAAACAAGCATTTCTTTATTTTTAGCCCTCTCGCCCCACCCTGTACTAAATACAGCTCGGTTGTGGTCAGGAAAGCTTAAAAGCCAGTGGCCTACATTTAGTCTGTGATTCAGAGTGCGCAGGCAGTTTGTAGGTGTCAGCTGTTCGCTCCTAGTAGAGCCAGTCATTCTGTGGAAAAAGATATGTCTAAACTTGGTGTTGACAGGTTGTGTTTAAAAAAAAAAAAAAAAAAAAGTGCTGCTGCATGATTCTTGCATATGCAAATGTATGTTCTAATATACACATTTAAACAGTTTTGATCCAGTAGCACCATTTGTTTTTGTTTTTAAGATGTGCACACTGTCTTCCCTTTGTCCTCTTTGCAAAGGAGATCAGCCACCCTCAGGTTCTCAGGCAGGGCAGTGCTAATTTTGCATCTGTCTAGATTTAAACACCAAAGTGCTTTTTCCATCTGGGCCCTGTGAGAATCTTAGGTGAGCTGATTTACCTCAGGTTTGGTTGGTGGAGAAACAGAAAGTAGCAGGTGGATTTTTGCGGTGTACCAACCACCGTGATAGGTAGTCAGGAAATATTAATTTCCCGCCCTAATTTGTACAAAGCACAATAACTCAATCATTGTGTATATAATAAATGTATGTTACGATGATTTACTTTTAATTTGACTTGAGTCACTGACAGTATGTTCCTTTTCTCTCATGCCCTAATCTCTTTTTCTTCCATTTACCTCACACCAGTCACCATCATCGCACCTTTGTGATTGTGCTATGGCGTCACTGTGCCAGAGCCAGCAGCGCTGTGTGAAGGCCTCTATTGTCTCCAGCTGGAGACTCGCTGAGGCCCAGGATCAGCTATGTTCCCTCGGCGTCCACAGCTCAGAGTCCCTGGAGCAGGAACGTGCTCGGACTCTGGCCTGCCCCACAGAACTCACGCACATCGAGGAGGAGTGGCGCCGCAAGGAGAGCATGCTGGGAGGTCAGGAGCCCAGCCGCAGTCCTGTGCTCGGAGCTGTCGGAAGTTGGGACGTTTTTGATAAGGTAAGCGTGCAAACAGTTTGGCTTTTTTTCAGCGAGCTATTGCGACATAAAGCTGACGTGGACAATTAAAAGCCAGCACATCATGATTGGAACCTGGACGTCTGCCATGACTGAAAGGTTTCAAGAGAATAGTGACATTGTATTGATGTCTATGAACACCGTCTTATACTTATTGGACTGTGTCTACTGACCATGTAGTAACATCAGTAGCCGTTAGTTAATGTCTTCTCTCTCTTCCAGAGTATCATCAATGTCCAAAATCAACCCGTAGAAATGGATCAGGACAAGTGCAAGACGTTTCTCCAAAAGTATGAGCAAGAACTCAGGCATTTTGGTAAGTGAGATGCCAAATCTGAGTTGCCAAACCCTCAGATAAATGGTTTAAAAAGGCTGTGTCTTGTTGTTTTTAGTTCAATAAAATGTCATAATTTAGCTATTCAACCTGTGGCTTGAAGATTGTTGCAGGATTTCTCCTCTCAGTCTTGAAACATACAGAATGCTTTGGAAAATGATCTGCATCTATCTGCATTATTTTCTTTGACAATAGTTAATGGTCCTTTTTTGTGTCTTCAGAAAACATGAACTGATATGCCTTTTCTCCGTTTGTCAGGTATGTTGCGGAGATGGGACGACAGTCAGAGATTCCTTGCCGACATGCCTCAGCTCATCTGTGAGGAAACGGCCAACTACTTAATTCTGTGGTGTATGAGACTACAGCAAGAAGGGGTAACGTACTTAAAGGATAAGGCTGGTATTATCATATCTTCTTATTATCAATATTACCTCAACAACAAAACTACAAAGAACAAAAACCAACAAGGAATTTATCCTGCTAACAAGTATTGCCTGTGTAGTCACAGCCTCATACAGTTTATGCCTCTGTGCCAGGGAACTCAATTTCTGTCTACACACGTAAGAGCCATCTAGTTGCAGTGGGTGGCATATTCCTTCGTTATGATGAACAGGGCCATTGTAGCTCATTCCCCTCAGCTTGTCAAACTAGAAAAGCAGTGTAAACATGGAGCCACGTGCCTGAGCATGTGCAAACACTGAAAATGCAGTTGTGGGGTGGTTTTAGCATAAACTACACTGCTGTGAAAAAGGCCTATTGCAATCAATATAGTCAGAGATTTTGACTTGTCATGGTAGGAAAAACACAGATGTTCTCTCCGATTCTATTCAGCTGTCCCAGTAAGCCATGACAGTGTGACAGCGAGCCAGCATGCGCAATACCAGAACCCTGAAACTGAAGCAGCTAAATAGAATTCAGCCATCATTAGTTTTATTAGTAAAACCTGTGCTTTTTGTACTTTGACACGTCAAAATGTCTTCCGTGAGAAAGGCCTATAAATCAGTAAGCTTTTATGTGAGCTCTACATGTACGGCACAGAGGCTAAATTACGCTGCACAGAATGGATCTGAGAGCATGACGATGATAAAAAGATTAAATAATGTCAGCTTTATCCTTTCACTGTTTTGATGGTGTTCCACTTAAGAGGTCCAACACAGTGAGGCAGTGTGGTTGCGCACACAATGACATAGGAACTCCCTTCAGTGATACATTTTTGGTACTTTTTGGTGATCGAAATTTGTATTGGGTATTCAGGAGTTGGTTTGTTTAGCGGTTCCTCTTTCTCTTGGTGCCAACTGAGAATATTCCACTTCCAAATAAAGAAATGGCATCACCTGCTTTGTTAGTCCCATATGTGGAAGCTGATTTTCACATGCTCATTTTGAAACTAAATTTAAACTAATGCAGTATCACACAATGTGAAGTATCACATATCAGTGTTGTAAGTCCAGAATTTACCATTGTGCTATCAGCGCTAACCTCTCTGCAGAAAGCCGAGATTTTTAGTGAGATGCTTCTGAAACCTTTCCACAAATAACACAACGCCCTGATGCTCCAGTCAGTTTACACTCCTACGTAGCTGTAAACACACCATATACAATAGTACATGCTGCATAGATGCTAAGTATTAGAATTCAGTGATTATATAGTTTGTGTCCTGCAGAAAGAAGCACTGATGGAGCAGGTGGCGCACCAAGCTGTTGTCATGCAGTTCATCCTGGAGATGGCCTCGAACTCTCAGCAGGATCCCCGAGGCTGCTTCAGACAGTTCTTCCACAAAGCCAAAGTAAGACGCACACATCTGATTAATACTGTATGTGAATTTACTGCGCCTACCTGTGTACGTATCTGTATAGAGAGGCAACAGCTCCACCCTACAGTGCATGTTAAGACAGTATAAAAAAGGCTTTATAAAACTGATTTTAAATCTTCTTTATTCCCCCTCAGATGGATGTTCTTTCCTTTCACGTTTTCCTAATATTGTTACCTTTGTTGCTGTGTAGGATGGACAAGACGTCTACTTAGAAGTCTTCCATACAGAACTTGAGGCCTTCAAACACAGAGTGAAAGAATACACAGTCAAGTGTAGAGGTGACACACTCGACCCCAAAGAAGCCCTGGACTCTTTACCTCCAGTAAGTGCTGCTTCTCTCTTTTCCCAGTGCAGTTACCCCACACGGCTGTAAGGTAGCGCCATTGAGCTGTTGTATATTAATCCCCTGATATCTAGAACTCGTAAGGGTCGTCTGCAGTTGGATGCTGGATTTTAAAGCCTCAGCACTCATGTTCTAGTTTTTAGTGATGTCATTATCACAAAATGTGCAAATAACAATTTTCACATCTGCTTGCTCGTGTTGAGTTTCAAGACGTGTGTGTCTCCACCGTTTTTCATAAATGGTGACAGCACCTCACTGCATTGGGGAGGGGATTCATGGGAATTGGGGAAAACACTGCGCAAGTGATAGCACTTGTGGCCACAGCAACTGCCAAAAGTTGATTTTACCTACAGACCAGAACCAGGAGTTAATCGTGTTTTTGATGTTATCAGTGAGACCAGACTTGCTTTAAGTATTTGCAGACAGCCCTTTTGGTGTCTTTGTTCATTTGAAACCCCATCTTCTGTCACTTTTATTTTGACCTGACTCAAATGTTCACGCTGGTAGTGTGATATCCCAAGCTAAAAACTGATAATCTAGCGGTAGTGCAAATGGGTAAAGACAATAAATTTAATTAGTCAGGTATTGTGTATTCCACTGAAGCGTAATCTTGAAACTGTTTCAGCACCACAGTGGATATTGTCTATTTTTTTTTCTGTGCTTAAAAAAAAAAAAAAAACCTTGTCTGCTCTACATGCAGGTATTAAGTCTGAATATACTGTTAAAATGTCGCCAATTGAAATGAATGCTATTTTCCCCAATATGTGTCATTATTTGGATATGTATGTAGAAACTGTTACAGCAGGTAGTGTAATGGGACATATTAAGCAGTTTGATTCATGTCTGCTATATACCAGATGTTGGTTTTGCTGTTATGTGCTGTATTGTTCTCTACTGACTATCTGAAGTCATGAATTAATTCATATTCGTATATAACCAAATGTTAATCCCAGACAGTTGGATTGTGTCTGAAATATTAAGACAATTGATGTAATTATAACGAAGTAGTGTTTTGATGCTGAAGTGGGAGCATGTACACAAACATTTATGAACCATGTAATAAATTTTTCCTTAATTGACTATTCAATACGTATGCATGTTTGCATATACTAAGTCCAAACAATAGATAATATCCTCACCTCTGCCATCAGTCTTTCTTCATCATTATTTTGCATCATTGATATGTTTCCTAGATACATGAGTGGAGCTTTGCCAGCTCTGCCATTTTAAAGTAGGGGAGGAGTTACATGTGACCAAATGCTAAATAGCTCTTTGTTGTATTTGACATTGTAAACTAATTACAGACATGAAAGAGATTTTTATGTGAGGCAAGTATTCAGATGAAGTAGAGTGTGAAAGCTGCCAAATGGAATATTCAACAGGCTTTTCTGATAAAACTTGATCTTTTGTAGTATGAAAGGCTTTTGTAAGCGAGACAGCATGAGGCCTCCCCCCTGTTGGCCCCACAGCTTGACTAGCTGCCAAAGATCTACCCAGAGGGAAGAAAAAAAACTTCCTCCCCTTCTCCCACAGAGGAACAATGGCCACCCAGGAATGCGATCGAGCTTGTTGAAACTGAAGCTTGGTTTTCCTGGTCCCGCTTTTGGATTCGTGGCGTTTTATTCTCGTGGTGTCTCTCTTCACCTCAGCTTGAAACCTTTGCAGATCAGTGCATGAAATGTTAAAGAGGCAGAGTGCAGTTACATAACCATTATAATCCTCTAACTAGGCAACAGTAGGTGAATCCCCCAGAGTCTCTCTCCAGCTCCATTTAAACCTATTTAGTTTATTTTGATTTGTGCATGACAAACCTCACCTGTGACTACAGTAGTTTTTGATCACCATTGGACCCTCCTGTCTTTCTCTCCCTCCATAGGTGGCAGAGTATCCTATGAAGCGCTGTATAGAGGCCGGACTGTGGACAAGCACAGGGAGGTGGACAAGGGATGATGCTACAGAAACAGAAGATATGCGCATGATGGAGACGTCCTAGGGATTGTAGGATTGGCCCCCTGCTTTTTCTTCCATCTCCATTGTCCCCTGCCCCCCCATTTAGGAGCAACCTGAGTTTTGAGCCCTCTTTACACAGCAGACCAGGCTGCAAAACACCAGTGCAGAGCAGGAGACATCAGTCTTTTACGCTGAAATTTTCAGCGGACAACCTGCAGGAAATAACGGTTCGCTGATGACAAACATTTCTCAGTGTTGTCGATATGTCACTGTGGTTGGCGTCTGGTGAGCTGGTCCCTGCAGTGTCTCTTGCCAGCTAAATGCATGTGTTGTGCCATAACCCTGGTTTTACAGATGGGGTTCTTATAGCCTATCATTCAAGCTGGTTCTCCTGGAAAAAAGAGAAATGACAACAAACTGACAAATTTGAAAATAAAAATCCAGACGACACATGGAATACTAAACCAATAAAGTCTTTGGGCAAAAGTAAGTTAGGTACCAAATCCAAAGTTGGACTTGGGTCAGGTGACATCTGAGGAGTATTGCTATAGCCCTTGATGACTGACCAGATCAAGGGCTTTGTTTCCTGTGTGGCACAACGTCTATGTTTTGGTTAATGGTGAACATTTTACAGTATTGCCAACTGACAGCCTGCTACACTGTGCTTGACGTTTATTAAGGCGTGTCTTGAAGTAAAATTTTAAACTACCTGTTTATGTGTAAATAGAGACAGGGTGGTTGTTCAGCAGGTGTGACTTGTTGAATCATGAGTAAGTTGCTTCTGAGCATGTTTGCTGCAGTTTACCTGAAGGCGAAGCTGTGGTTTTGTCTGGAATGAAAGACATCTTGACTTGAGAGTTTCAGTCTTGTTGTCATACCTTTTTTTTTTTTTTTATATATTTGGTAAAGACATACATGGTCTTACATATTTTGTTATTTTATTTGGTTCACTAAAGCTAACCTGCCGGCTGTATGCAAATGAGCAAAGAGCAGTTTGTCTGTGTTTAATGGCCTAATGTCTGAATCTGTAACGAATACAGAGAGCTTGAGTGCTCCAGTTGTGGTTACTAGGATTTGAAGTTTCTCCAGCAGTTAACTTGTCAGGCTGGAATTAAAATTACACTCGAGGAGTGGAAAAGGTTGGATTAAAAGGCCTCAGGTCAGAGTCACCCTGCAGGCTTTCATACTCAACTGATCTGCATGTGAGGAGTCACACACAATCCCACAGGCTCATTATTGGGAGAGGATAAATAATGCAATGTGTGTGGGTGGCTAGTCAGTTAGCTGACTCACAGTTTGTCTGAAATGAACAGAAAAACCTGATGTTTTAATTTGGTAGCTTTTGGTTTACTTTTACTTGGCGTTTGTCATACGTTATTGTGTCTTGTACCTGATTGTTGCCATTCCTTGTTGTGCAGGAAAGGCCATCAAGTGCAGCCTTTTCTTATTGCTCTAAGTATAATGAGCTCTAAAGTTGATAAAAAACGATTGGTTGTCTTACAGCACTGATTTTTACAAACGCAGAATAGGAGCTTACATCTTTTGTTTTGAACACTTTCACAGCTGACGCCTTTTTATGCATCTCTTGAAAGGTAGGACAAGAGTGGTTTTAATGTTTATGGTTTTCTAAAGTATTTCTAGTGTTGTCTGGAGAGGGTTAAAGTGTGCAAGTGATCAGAAAACCTCCTTTACATCTCCCATTAACATGCATCTTTGACGTTAAGATTTTATCTAGTCTAACTGTGCAGATAAACGTACTCATTCATACATAATGCTGACAATGACTCAAAATACAAAATCACGGGAACATCTATTACAGTCCACACACAACACCAGATGACAGTAATTGTTGTGCACTTGGCTGCATTGGCTCTTACTGTCCTTCAGCCTTTCAGAACAATAGTCAGTTGCTTTATCTATTTAATCGGCTTAACATAAGGCTAAAGACAATGGTGCATGCTTTTTAGTATGTGAGACAATATTATAACTCAGCATTTATTACATGACGGAGCACTCGGCTTTCGATGCAAACATGCATTTTAGAGGGGCAAATTCAGCCCAATGTTGTGAGGACACTTGAGACAATTTTTGTGTGGAGTTAAAATGTGAATTCTCCATATCCAGGTATTATCTAGGTGCAAGAGGCATGATAATGCAAGGTGTAAAGAGGGCTCTACCTTTGTCAGTTTAGTTGGTTATTATTCATCAGCTGAATTATGCTCCCTTGGAATTTATTTTACCAGGCATTCACACAATCACAGCCTCAAATTTCAACTGGCACACGTGATGGTGTACAAAGCGCTTCATCTTAAAAGATTTACTAGGCCTGCGTGGGCTTTGTGTATTTATTTTTTCTGGTTCAGTGATGGGCCAGAGTAAAACTTCTTTTCTTCACCAGCTTGCCATCTGAAGCCGAGTCACAACCGCCACTTTCCTTATACAAGTGATCTGTGCAGACTGTTGTCAGTGGCGTGTGTTGCTTAAGGTTCCTGATTCTGGGATCTACACCTGAGTAGGAGCTAAAAAGCACCGTTATGGAAGGGACGGGGGGGGGGGAGGGCTGAGCTCTCCACAAAGACTTTTACTCTATATTTGTATGCAGAAAGGAACTCTGCATCTGAATGTGTCCTGCACTTTATATTTTCTCTTTTCAAAAACAGAAACCGTTTTTTAAAAAAAAAGGGAAAAAAAGAGGTCGAGGTGTGTGTAGCACTTGACTCGATTATTCTTCCCCACACCGTATTTTGATTTTGTCACTTTTTTGTTGTTCCCACTCATCCAGGATTGATTTAGAAATTCTAAACATTTTTGTTTTACAAGCAGGCTTTAGACGAGCTTGTGTTTTGAATTGTGACATTTTGTTTTGTTTTTCCTTTTGTATTCTAATAGTTTGCTGACTTTTTTTTTTTTTTTTGTCACACTGTTCAAGGGAGACAGTCAAAATCAGTGTGAAAATCTGCTGAGCGACATGATCAGTAAGACTTTTACTGCAGACTGTGGAATTAAAGATACCATATGATGCATTAAAGTACAATACACGTGTTTATGACTTAAAGCTACTGTGTGATGCATTGTTGATTCTGCAGTGCACCTACCGTAATATAACTAACTATTCATTATTTCACAGATCTGCTCTGCACAGTGCTGCACCGGTGCACTTCATGAGAAGTATCATAAATACTGTAAACATAAACAGAGGTATTGTAAGCGATCTTAAATGTATTTCTTTGTCTTTTTTTTTTTTTTCTTGTCCAGTGACTAATCAACTATGCAAACTAATAGTATGGCTTAAGCTGTTGTAGCCTACTAAACCTGTGCCCAGTGTCCGTGGTGTCTCAACTACCTAAATAAGTTAAAGATTTATCTCAGAATTTGTGAGTGTAAAGACTGAGAGAGTTGGTATACGAGTTTCTGTCACTAAACTATGAGCTTTAGGAAAATTATCCGAGTTACACCTCATTCACAGTAGGCTGCTGTAAGATTTGGCTTCTCTTGCCGCTTTTACTCAAATATAGTCGAGTCAAAGAGCACAATGCTGAATCGGTGGAGTACTCTTAACTGTCTGTTTTAGGGGCAGGTGTGTTACGGTCAAAAGTGGTCAAATTAGAAGAATGACTGGGAAGCTACCCAGTTGTGGTGTTCTGGTGTACAATAATATACTACATACAGTAAGTATCAGATGTTTATTGTGATTCATAATAAATACTCATGACACAGTTGTAAGTTGTCTGTGAGGAGGGGATGTGCTTTTAAACATTGTATTCAAGTGTTTAGAAATGCACACAGTGCAATTCAGGAAACATTCACTGCATAAACCTACAGTACATTGCAAGGCAAGTTAGCTTTTCTGTGGCTTTTAAACACGATGAAACATTCTTAAGACTTAAGGGTAAAAACACAGAGCTGAAGATAAACCTTGAATGTTGTGATATCTTCTAACAAGAGGATAAACTGTGCTTTAAATGTTTTTGAGTTAATACATTTTTCAATAAAAGTGTTCAGTTGTCAAGTCACATTTAATGGCAAATATCAGTATACATTTATAGACTTGGTCACAACAAGGAGCGCCTGGTTGAAGTGGAAACAATGCAGCGTATTCCGGAGGCAACACTATTAAGACTTAAGGTGGTTGAAAGAAGCTGTTAGACATTGATGGTTTAATTAAAAAGTTAAAAATATTCACTATAATAAGTGGTTGGTTTATACATTATTCAGTCTGTGGTCCATTTTCATAAAAAATATTTACAGACTACATTCACTAAGCTACCTGTTGAACTTCCAAAAGCAGCAAAAGGCACTTGAGTGCAAAAGTGAATTTACAGTCATTTGTAGAACATGGCACAATTCCCTTTAAGGCAAGTACCCCCTGCATGAGAAACATTTGTTATGCTGGGGCAAAAAGCCCATGCAATATTGCTTTCTACGGATTTCTTACCAAAAAAAGCTGGAGATACCTTGTTGTGTGTGCCCATTCTTTTTCACTGCCATCAACTAAGAAAATAACTCATGATTGCAATTAGAAAACATTTACACAGAACTCCACTCCTTAAAGTTGGTTGCTTTCACCAGAGAGGACACGCCAAAACAACTATTCCAATCTTCGTCTATATCTTCACATTTCTTGTGAACGTAACCTTGATATTCTGCTGTTAAATATCTTGATATTTGATTCAGTGACGTCTCCTGGCTTTATAAAGGCACATTATGGAATGAAGAGACAATCTTTTTAAATTCTAACGACTAATGTTTGAAGGATTTTATGCACACATCCTTTCCCAACATTGTGGAAACGGTACAGCAGTAGTGTAATAGGTACTAAAACTAAAAGTTGGTTTTTCCCAATAACATGTAGTCTGACTATTGCTTCCTGACATAAACTGGATGAGCTTGCTCCTCGTTTTGAACATTCACAATGTATTATTACACAGATGGTTCTTCTCTTGTTTCACAGAAAGTGGTCGATGCGTACAAAGTGGTTTCTGCTGGTAAACTTGAACCGTTCTTGTGCCTTTCTGTTCTGGCTTTCTATGCAACTTTCTGGTTGACGGAGGAGAGTTTTCGGTGGAGGAAAGCCTCGACGTGCGGCCAGATCTTGTTGGTTTCTGTCCCAGAGAAGGTCGCTAGCACACCTTTACTCCTGGTAGCACAAAGAAACACAGAAATCAGTTTTTTACAGTCCCCAACTGTTCCAATTTCAATATAACAAAACAATTAGAAAAATATGTGCATGATCTATTATTCAGCCTTTAATGTGCATAGAACTATGAGTATTACCTCAAGATATTCTGTACATGTTAAACAGCGATCAAAGTCAAATAATATTTCATCCTTTAAAGTGAACACACTCTATCCTCTTCTATTCCCAGTCTGTAATTTCATGCACTTCCTTCAAAAGACAAACATCCTCTCAAGCAAATAAATAATAAAAATAAGTGGGACACTAGCTAAGCACATCACTGTGGTTTGAGGGAACACTGTGTAATATGTTTTCCTGCTTAATTAGTCCAGAAATAGAAATTATGATGCATGTACTTTGAAACTGGGTCCACAGCCTCACAAGTCTAGTATTTGTACTTTTATTTTGTGTTTCTTGCCTGTGTTTTATTGATTCTGGTAAAACCGTAAGATAAAAAATGTTATTTATTTATAAATTTTATTCATATAATTCCTGTAATGAGGAGAAAACGGGTGTTTGCACGTATGAGCTTGTCCTCTTGGAATGTGGTTCTTAAGCAATTTTTCAGTCATGCAAGCAACCATGAGGAATGTGCAGGGAGGACAGGGTCAAGGTTCAGTAGCATTTGGTTGTAGCCTTTTACCTATGTTAAGGCTTTTATGTGGAGTACACATCAGTGAGATATTCTGCTGTAATGTAGTCAGACATCTGCCCATTTGTCCTCTTTAAGGTCTCTGTGCAGGGATGCCAAATAGGTTACAATAATGAGCAAAGTCCAAATGTCATCGACATTTACGTAAGTAAGTGGAGGTATATTTTGATTTATCTGTACTATTCTACCTGTAGAACTCTAAGACGGGCTCCGTCTGGGTTTCATAGGCCTTTAGTCTCCGTGTCACTGTCTCTGGTGTGTCATCGCCCCTCTGGACCAGAGGCTCCCCTGTCACATCATCGAAACCCTGGAGAAAACACATAAACAAATGTTGTTGCTGACTTAATTACTGAAAAACGATACCTGTACGACATGCTGTAATAGTGGTTTTTAAATGCATGCTTTCTGCAAGCTGCAAATGAATAGTTTTGTTCATTGTTTTCGTACCTGATGAGTAATAAGAGGAAATATCACATAATACATGTTTACCAGAAAAAAATGTGAGAAATCCTGCTGAGACAGAGTTGTGGCTTGAGGCACTGTAACTTCCAGCCATTGTACTAGTCTACAACTGTAGGACACAGCAGCAGACACAGCACAGAGACTGGAATGTAAAAAACTCAGAGTGTTGTCTTTGCTTTCAAACCAGTTGACCAAGAGGGGAAACAAAGCTTAAAATAGCAATACTGAACAATGTCGAAAGTTGTTATAGTACGGAAGCTTGCAATTATTTTTTAATGCTGTTATCTCAAGATCACAAGTTAATTATTTTGTTATCTTGAGATAACAAAGCTCGTTTTCTCATGATATCGGGTTAATTTATCTCATAGTCTTCACCTAAATGACAAGGACTGATCTGAATGTTATCTCTAACAGAAAGACATAATGCAATGTCTGCCTGTGTTATATCCTGAATGAAGTAGAGTCTGATGCCATGATCAATAATGGGTACTCCTTGATCTGACATTTTCAGCATAAATCAGTTGCTCCAGTTGTCAAGACGCCATCTATTCATGCTGGCATTGCACTCCTCATCTCTGATAAGCATTATAAGTAAGCTAATAAGGGGAAACGACCTTTTGTTTTCTCGTGATAACGGGTTGAGTATCTCGTTATCTTGAGACAACAAAGCTTTGTTTCCTCAAAATAACGAAATTATTAACCTGTGATCTTGAGCTAACGGCATTAAAAATTAAAAAAAAAAAAAAATTGCAAGCACGGCCATTCTGGGTTTCCGTATTATAGTGTACTGACTGTATGATAACAGATTTTCACCCTGTGTGAGATGTCACGTCTGTGTTTAAACATAAGCCAGCACACCAGCTGATAACTACTGTCTCATGCAGAAACAGTAGAAGGAGGTATGGTGACATAGTGATATAGCCGTACAACAACATAAATCTTTTTTTCACATTTTGACTTGTCATACTGTAAAGCACAGGTCTAATAACATTAAAGATGGCCCCGTTCTATTCAGTGTCCCAGTAAGCTGTGGTAATATTTACTTTTCCTACTGTGACTTGTCAACATGTCTTTCATGAACATACAATGCTGATGTTTACAATGTTCATCATCTTAGTTCAGCATGTTAGTATGATAACATTTGGTAATTAACTTTAGCACTTAACACAAAGTACAGCTGAGGCTGATGGGAATGTCATTCGTTTTGCAGGTATTTGGTCAGAAACCAATGGACAGAGTCAAATGTTTAGCTGCTGGTGGCGCTGGAGGAAAGGTCGGGGGATCACCGAAGCCAGTAGGCTTCATCCTCTGTACAAAATCTCATGGAAATTTTAGTCTGGACCAAAGTGGTGGATCGACCGACATTGCCATCTCTAGAGCCACGCTCCTAGCATGGCTACAAATTCTCTGTGGTAAAAAAAAAAGGTGAAGGTCTATGTGTCTAAATATCTCAACACTATCTCAAGCCAATCTGAATAGAAACATGTGCATTCACATTATGACCCTTAGTTCTAAACATTACCATTGACCAGCTACATCCCTTCATAGTATCAGTCTACCTCTTGCATATTTCAGTAGGAGATGTTGTGCAACATGCATCGACAGATCCAGGAACATGACAGTATCTTCAGTTTACTCAGAGAGCATGCACAGTCCCTAAAGAACACTTCTGGGTTGAGGGGGAACAGCATGAACGAGCTGTCCCAAAATCTGCATGAAATGAAAATCACGTGGAGCCAGATTCTTGTGAAATGTTTGCAACACCTCATTGAATTCATGCCTCAAACATTTGAAGTTGCTCTCAAAGCTAAACTCAGATCTCTGGTACTAGTGAGATGTGCATAATGAAACAGCCTCTAAGTGTGTTCACCATTTGTAGGTGAACGCAGGTGACAGCTGCTTAAAGAACTTGAAGAGAGACGAAATGTTGGCATTTTTTAAACGCTTGACCTAATTAATTTTATTCCAGTCTGTTTCTGTTACAGTGTTCTCTCTCAAACAGGACTGTGAAGAACAGACTGACGCCAATGATTAACTATAAATGTGTTACCAGACTGCGCAGGAAATGTAGCAGGAATATCAGCAATTATCATGATTACTGATATAATCAATACACTCAGTATCCTTGCTATAGTATGTATAGTACTTACTGATATACCAATCAATTCAGCCAATCAAGGGAGATGCTGAATAATTTCCTATTCCTCTGTAATTTCCTCTTAATTAGCTATTTTCTAATAAATGTAAAAATGAATGTTGAAATGTTGAAAACAATATGTAAAAGGACAAAACGTCTGTAAAAGAGAACTTGATAATGTCGATGTCAGACACTGTTTTTGCCTACAATTATCAGAGAGCTCTGCCTGCAGTCATGGTAACAGATGCAACATGCACAAAAAATTATGCTGATCAAAAGAAACTGATAACACTCAGAAACCTGAGTTCCAACAGCATGCATAATTAAATAATGCATGCAATTGGATAATGTGAAAATGAAGACGGTACTGGGGCTCATTCTTGCTCATTTACGTCACTTTGCAATCCTCCCAGTCTTCCCAATGCGTCTTTAAAAAATACAAACAAGTGTGAGAGTTCACTATTGTTAAAACCAAAATCAAACTGACAGTCTTTAACTGCACTAGCTGCCAGACGCTCTGTTTACTGGTGTCTAATTGCACTCGATGAGAGCAAAGGCCCCCTGTTGTTTTATCTTCCCGTCTTTGCAGTTTGTTTTTGCACATCTCATTTTTGTCACTCTATCCTCCATTTACGCTGCATGCTACAGTTTTTCTCATTAGCATGTTGTGTCACTTGTCTCCATTTCTCAGTTTTCTGTCTTTCAGTCTGTCTTCCAGTAATCTCACATCATTTTGTTTGGGTTCAAATTCCAGTGGCTTTGAGCTTATATCCAAAATATTCATTTCTTTTTTATCTTCTGCCTCTTCTCTTTACCCCTGGGCCCTCTGTGTTAGCCACATATTGGCTTTTTTCACCTCATTTTTTCCAAGGTGTGGTTTAGAAAGACTCGAAACAATTCACTAATCTCAAAGAAACAATATTCTCTACTTCTTAGGAGAAAAGAAAAGCCACGTGTGAGCAGCAGGTTTTTCCTCAAGTCCAGAGTAAAGAATTAGGCCAACTTCAAGCTCAAGGACATTTATGTTTGAAAAGACATTTTCTGTACTGACAATATCTGGAAACCAGTAACTGAAACAAGGAAGGAGTAATAGGTAAGAGATTATGTACTTACAGGGACTTTAGGTGGGTTGAAATCTATGTTGTAGACTCTGCCGCTGGGAAGGTGAATCCAGCGTGAGGTGAGCCTCTGTTTGATTGTCTGGAAAGGTACATTGAGGTTGATGACTGTGTCCACCCTGTAGGCATCATCCAGAGCCTCCGCCTGGGATACAGTACGAGGGAAACCTGGTAGAGAGACAGACAGACAGAGGAAAGCAAGGCAGAAGGCACAGGGAAGAAAGAAGGATGTGATAAATAACGATACCAGGATTTGGAAATAGCATAAGAACAAATGAGGTCTGAGGAAACATTCCCCTGAGAGCAGACAACTAAAAACATCCCTACAAAGCACTTCTGTGGATACCTTTAGAAGAGCAATGAATTATCTCACAGTTATTTTAAGATCTGCAACAAACTATGCTGATAATTCGTTTTGTTATTTGCTAGCAGTCGTTTCTCAGCAGAAATGTGTGGTGATACAAACTTGTGCGCTCTCACCGTCGAGCAGCCAGCTGCTCTGGTCCAGCGCTCTCAGGTCACTCAGGATGAGACGAGACATGACGTCATCGGGTACCAACTGACCCTGATCAATACAGGACTTCATCAACAGACCGAGCTCTGACACACACACAGAAAAACAGAGACAGAGAGAAAGAATGGTGTTCATACTCATTACAAAATTGAGTCTTTTCCCCCTAACAGCATTTTTGAATCTTGACTTTAGAAAAGCTACTTTAGTCACATTATGAAAGATTAGCTGTGCCTGCTCACCAAAAGCATCAAATGACACAAATCTTCCTCAGAAAAATATTAACTTTTGTATGTTTTTAGCTGCTTCAACCTTGCCATTGTTTGTAATGGGTCCCTCATTTTAAACTGTGTTTTAGATTTACAAAGATATAATATATCATGCTAAATTACATTTGATATATCAGTGCAGTTTTGGCATTGTGGGTTTGAATATCTAACTCAGTATAATCTTCATATACTGTAGCTACAATCAAGCTGCACAAGCAAACAGAGGAATATGTGTGTACAGTGACACAGAGTGGGACGTGTTTTCACTGTAAAGCTACTTTATGTCAAATAATTTAAAGGGATAAACCGGTTTAAGAGGTTAAGGCATTTTGTTCCCCCTATCACTTCCACTTAAATTGGTCAGAGTCCAGCTGAAGAAAGGAACTTCCTGAGGAGCCTTGCAGAAATGACCTGACGCTGCTAATATACTGCTGTGATGTCACTATCAAACAGAGGAAAGGGTAAAACTGACTGTTGGCAAACCGTAGGCTACATACAGGGAATAACTCGGGTTTTTACACAGAAAGGAAAAGTTAATGTTATTCTGTGTTGCTCTGACCTACACAGACAAATAAGTTGCTGTTTCTTTTTTGTTTAGTATGTGATCAATATAAAGACTGCACACTAGTGTGCTTTGAGGCCTGCACACTGAACTCTGAACAAGGTGTTTAGAAAGCAAAGGCCCTGCTGCATGGCTACAATGCAAATTTGACAACTTAGCAGGATTTGCCTACTGGTAAATGCATTAGTCCATTAAATACATTGTGATAAGAGTTTACATGCAGAAGCTTTTGTTGTTCAGTGTGACTTGCGAGAAGGAAAGTGAGGCAGTCTCAGGTCACTGGTTCAGATCCAAGGACTGTTTGGGAAAATTTCAGCTGGGAAAGTCAATAAGGAGAACTGCTTGGACTGCCAGCTGCTCCAGTGGAGCTGCTCATCTGCCAACAATGAGGATTTAGTTAAAGGAGCTTTAAATTGTCTGCAACGTGCACAGTATGGCAGTATAACAGGGTGTGATGAGGAAAAAATGCAATGCGTGCATAACTAAAGGTTTAATTGTACAGCAACAGTCATTGCAGGAGACTCCCGACCCGACTTTAACCTCACATACTGCTGTGAAATTTTCCAACCTAGTAGTTAATCTGTCATACAGCTGTAGAAACACCCTTCTTCATCTGTAGTCCCTCCCCTCAAGGCCCAAAGGTGCACAGCCTTCCTTATCTTTACAACTCTCTTTATCTTTACCCAAGGTGATATTGAGGAGTAGTGGGCCTCCCTCCAAAGTTCAGGTAATGTTGAGTTCAAGTGTTTCCAGTACAAACATAAAACAACACGCTCTATAACCCTGCTAACTGGTTTGACCTTGGCTTAACACAGTCTTCCATCCAGTCCCTGTTCAACCTCTGTGGTAGGCTATGTCAAGGCAAGACAGGAAATCTAACTTTTACAGGCGTGGTGCTCTTATCACAGCAGTCCAGAAATCATTTTTGTATGTTGTGAGCATAATTATAAGTGGTGTGGATTGTTTCTAACTGTGCATATCCTCCAGAAAACAATGATGAGCAATAATATTTTTGAAGTCTCTGTCTTTTTGTTTAACATGTATCACATACCTGAAATAATCTTATGTTGCAGACTCTTGACTTCTAAAAAACACGCTGACCTGTGTAGATTTCATTTAGGATCTATGCTGCCTTAGCATATGCCTGAGATAGGGCACCGCTATCTTACCGGTTTTGGCGTTGATGTTGCTTCTCAAAATGTCCCCACTAGAAATGTGTTTCAGTCCAAAACTTTTGGTTATGCGCGCAGACACTGTTCCTTTCCCCGACCCCGGTGGTCCCATAATGACAGCACGAAAAATCTTTTGAAGAACCATTTCCGGGCGATTATTTGTTCAAAAAGAGTTGTTTTTTTTAGGAATAGAATAGCCGTATCCTTCCCATAAAACCCCTCTCTGGATGCGCAGCCAAGACCGTATCGGGGCAGGTATACTTTCTTTCCGAAGAAGTGCGCAACGTCGCCAAGAGTGGGCGCGTCTTCTGCAGCCAGTCTCGACCCTCGCTGGACCTTGTCTTTCTATTTCCCTCAGCGCTGCAGAAACAGAAGGAAGAGGAGGAGGAGGAGGAGAAGGAGAAGGAGGAGGAGGAAGATGAGAACTGCGACCTAGTGCCAGCGGGGGCAGATGAGGATGCACTCCATTGACGACGCACTCCGAGCGAAATGAGCTCCTTTCTCCTCGCCTATGTGACTGTTCGTGGTTTACTGGAGATGTGTTTATTGTATAACACGGTTATGTAATTGGTCATCAGGAGGACAAAGCTTGTTGGCAAGGTTGCGGTGATTAATCCCTCCCGAGCCTCGATCCCTTCAGCGGATAGACCTGCAGATTGGCAGGCAGGCTGGGCTGAACAACAACCAATCTGCTGTCTCATATCCAGCTTCTAAAATAAAGGAATTAAATAGCCTAGTGTTTGCAACGTTACTGGTCTAAATAACACTTGAATCGTTCAGGAAGCAATAACTTTCGGCTTAGATTTAATCATGTTAGCGTAGCTCTTAAAATATCTGTCAATCATTTTGAGAGCGACAGCAGGTTTCAATTAACTTACGTTTGCGTCATTTTATACCTACAGTCCATATTAAAGAGAGATAAAAGAGATAGTCCTTACAGATATTGGTAGTAACAGATTTGTTTACATTTTGATCACGTTTTGTGCCTTTAAGACGGAAAGATATTTTAGCCCCGCCCATGCTGCTTTATAAATGGTTACCTGGCGCCATCTAGTGGCCAGCTGCGGTGATGCAACCTTAAAAAAACCCTTTTTGACCATCCTGCTTTGCCGTATCTTCGCCTCCTACCCAACGTGCTCCTGGACAAACACACGTGGATTTCCACTGACGCCAGGCAGAAACAACAATAACATGGCAAGCCACGGACTCACATACGACGGCTGCAATTTCTTCAGACAGCGGCTGGTTTTATCCACACTCAGCGGGAAGCGTGTTAAAATAAAAAGCATAAGGTCTAAAGACGACGACCCGGGGCTCCGCGGTGAGTTGCAGCTTCACTCCGCATGTGGCGTCGCAGTTAGCTCGGCAGCTAACGAGCTAGCTGTTACGCAGTTGGGAGTGTGTTTTATCGCTGGGCGTAGGAGGTGGGGAAACGATGGGACAGCAGTTTAAATGTGGGATAAATGCAATTTACCTTAATGTACAGAGTTGTGTCGTTGTTTTCTTGTCAAGAGCATTGAGCCAGTGCTTTCAGAGCTTTGGCTTACATTATTGGAGCGACTTGGCATATGTGAGTGAGGGTTATCAGAAGTTCCCACAGCAGAAGCAAGAATACTTTAAATCCACTTGTTTGACTTCATATGTTTTTGGTACTGGATGCACAATACAAAAAGAAGGCATTCATTTGCCCCAACCTACTTGTTGACATAAAAATGTTTTGGTAGACTTGGTTTTAATTTAAGAAAACGCGTCTTTCATCCACAGATTCAGCTGTTGGGAGGCGTTTGGTTTAACTAACTGCGTGTTGTTGTTTTTTTTCCTGCCTGTCTTCTCCAGATTTTGAGGCCAGCTTCATCAGACTGCTAGACAAAGTGACCAATGGCTCCAGAATAGAGATCAACCAAACAGGTGAGTGTTATAATTACTGTTATGGCTGTAATATTACCTTTGTCACAGACTGTGTGGTTTATCTAATTACTGTTTACTGTCAGAGGATTACAGAGTGCTGAGGTTTCAGCATTGTTCAACACCAACAGACAGACACTTTGATGAATAATAGGATTTTAGCTGACGTTATTTACTGTTTTCCACAGTATTTTTGTTCCCTCATAATTATTTTTTTCGTGTCATTTTTGCTCCTTTTGCGTGTGGCATTGATGTAATGTTAAAATGTAGTGATGTCTGAGAATATAACTGTTTTTCTGATTGCCTCCCTCCCTGCAAATACGATCTTCCACTTCAGTCCAGTGTCTCTGTAATAACAAGACTACCGTCCACCACGTTATCGACTCAACTCAGTGTCCTTCTGTGTCTGTCTTTACAAGGTACTGTGTTATTCTACCAGCCCGGCTTGTTGTATGGTGGCTCTGTAGAACATGACTGTAGCCCGCAGCGCTCGATTGGCTACTATCTGGAGGCCCTGCTCATGCTGGCTCCATTCATGAAGACCCCTCTCAAGGCCACACTGAGGGGAGTCACCAACGACCCAACTGATCCGACGGTGAGGACACACATGCATGCTTCGGATCTCCTATTAGCTCTTTCTCCATTTAGCTCCTTTTGACTCATCTGGCTCATGAACACTGGGTGGAGCTGATGCATGCCTCTGCAGAGAAACATGTCAACTTCTTTGTAGGGTGGATTTTTGGGTAAAGCGCAAATCCAAATGGACACTGCCCTCTAGTGCAGACATCATTACATGCAATTATATGCCAGTTTAGGTGAACAATGTTGCAGAGAAAAGTTGGTGTATTTATAGACTGTACATTTGACGCCTGAGGTAGAGAGTTTTAGGACATAACTTAATAGGTCAGGGGCATAGTCAGGTTTTTGGATCAATTCAGAAGTTCGTAAATTGACCCGAGAAAGCGCTGAAATGTAAACAATTTGTGGTTCACATTATAAATTTGCAAATGCAGTCTGTTTTCCACGTTGCAACACCCATTTTTGTTTGCATGTTTTATATATGTTGTTATAGCAGCTACTGCATCATCCTGTTTTTGCTCTTTGATATGAGCTGCATAGTTTCAAAGTGTATAATATCAACAAACCACAGACAAGAAAGCAGTAAGAAGAAGCGGTTGGAGACACTGGAGAGAAGTGTTGTCATGGAAACAGTAAACGGCGTCTGTTTGTTGCTGTGATGAGTAACGGTCCATTGTAGACTGTTGTCCTGGTGTTCTTTTGCAAGGTGGTTTCCATTTTCAACCCTTTTGAAGACACAGAAGCATGTTTTAAGGGTTTAATCACTTTGTCTCCTGCAGGTCGACCTGCTCAAGTCCACAGCCCTCCCTCTTATGAAGAAGTTTGGCATTGATGGAGAGGGCTTCGATCTCAAGGTGAGGACACAGTGGTAGCCTGTTGATAAACACGGGATTGTGTTCATAAATTGTACATTTAAATATAGTGCTGCTTCTTGAAAACGAGTCAGTCCGTCCTTCACTATCTCACTCTCTGTGTGTTGCTGCTCCCTCAGGTGGTGAAGAGGGGTATGGCACCTGGTGGGGGAGGAGAGGTAGTTTTCTCATGTCCTGTCCGCAGGACCATCAGGCCGGTTCAGCTGACTGACCCAGGAAAGATCAAGAGGATCAGAGGAGTGGCGTATCCTTCTCAGCCTCACAGCCATGGCCTTTTTTCATCTGTAAACCAAACTGAAGTGATACAAATTGTTATTTAAAAGCCTTTTCACAGTTCAGTCATATTGTAGTTCCTTGTGTCTATTATTACTATTTTTTTAATTATTGTGTAACTACTGATTATTTTCTTTGTTAATCCTTTTGTTCATAAAGTGCAATGTGTTACAATGTTCTAAAGCCCAACGTGACAAATTTAAATGTCTTGTTATGTCTGACCAACAGTGAAAAAGCCAAAGAGATTCAGTTTACAATGAATAATAAACAGAGAAAAGCAGCAAATGCTCACTTTGGAGAAGCTTGAACGAGACAATGTTTTCGCATTTTTGCCCAAAAAGTGCAAACAATGAATCAATTGACAAAATAGTTGCTGAATAACGTTCTGTTGACTAATCGATGAATTGACAAATCTCTCTCTAGTGTCTGTCTCTTCATGAATGCCAGAAACTAAACTTGTCTGTTGTTTGCTGGAATTGGTTTGCTGGATGAATATTGGTGATCTGTTTTCTCGCACCACACGGTAAAAGATCACAAAGTCACACTGTCGTATGAGTCATCAAAGGTCCTTGACAGTGTGAACCCAGATATTCGGTGCGAGTTTCTCCTCAGATGGCCAACAGGATAGTGGAGTCCGCCAGGGGCGTCCTCAACCAGTTCATTCCAGACATCTACATCTACACCGACCACATGAAAGGAGCCAACTCTGGCAAGTGAGTATCTCAGCATTAATGTAATTTCAAGGTCCTGCTCACTCTCTATCACTTGTACTCACTTTATTCACAATGCTTCAGTTCTCAGATTGAGGTAAAATTTATATAACACCGGTACCATGTGGTACTGAATATATATATATATATATATATATATATATATATACTCTATATATATAACATAACCTGGGAAAAACCACCAATCAAAGGAGGCAGCAGCACGTCCCAGCATACATACAAAGTCAACAAGCTGTTTTAATTGTGAACAAGAATAGTATGTTTACAGATGTCAAAAGATAAGCTACATAGATACATATCGTCTGATATGTATATAGATACAAATACTATAGGAAAGTATTGTCAAAGGAGACACGTCAGTATTGTCTAAAAATGTGAATGTGGCAACAATGTCAGAGATAAGAAATAATCTTTTGTTTTTTTTTAATAGTTCATGAGTACAGGTGATCAGGATTTCTTGGTTATTTCACAGTTAGAGGAACCTTGAACAGCCAGTTTTTCTTTACTGCTTTGCTTGGTGACCGGCATTAAAGTTTAAAATGTAAAAACACCCCTTGTGCATTTATAAGCAATGTTTCAATTATCCCAGCTTATTTAAATACAGACACAAAATGATCCATGTTGGTTAACCACAGGTCTCCAGGTTTTGGTCTGACCCTGGTGGCAGAGACACTGAATGGCTCCTTCCTCAGTGCTGAGATGTCGTCCACGCCGCAGGGGCAGGGAGACCCCACACTACCAGAGGACCTCGGCAGGAACTGTGCCAAACTGCTTTTGGAGGAGGTACATCGGGTAGGTCATTTGGAAATACATTATAATCCCTTTATCAACAATGACTGTAGAGGTTTAGGCTGCTGTTAAGAGGGTTTACATGATTTTTTTTTCATTGTGAACAAAGTCATTCTCAGGAATCTGGAAGTTTTCAGCCTTTGCACAAACAGACCATGTGCTCATAAACATTCAAAAATAGCATTTTTAATCAAACAAGGGAGGGCTTGATATTGATTTGCTTGTGTCTTTTTATTATTAAAAAAAAAAGCCTACCGTGAAAATGTGCTTTGTGTTGTTAAATCAAACCAGTGAGGATTTGCAAATACAAGGCATTGCTACCTTGTTGTGCATCGGGTTTGTCTGCGTTTCAGTCGCTCTAGTACTACAGGCAACTGATGGCTCTTTCATCACCTAACTGATCTACAAAGCAAATGCCATTCAAAATAGCAAGGCTGTCCTGTTTTTATTTGCATAATTCAAGCAGGCGCAGTGGTTACCTGCCTGTGCTCATCCCCAAAAGTTGTCTGATAACAGTTTACAGAATACATGCAGCGCTAATTTATTATTGGATATTTTTTGGAGGGATGTATTTTTTTCTAAGCTTGTGTGCAAGGAAGTCATTTTTATGTTGAAAGCATACTTGCAGTAGGCATGACAGTGAAACTCCTACTACTGTTTGGATTTTCCACCGTGAAAAATGCAGTATTTTGACGCTATGCTAAAGTTCAACTTACTCAAAAATGATCTTTCTGTTGGTCAGTTACTGTGCTGGAAAATCTCCATTAATCACCCTGCACACAGCAGCTGGAGAATCAGTTTTCAGGCTGTCCCTGGACAAATCAAAATGTTTGGGGAATACCTGACATACGCAATCTGGACACGTTAGAATCTCAACATGCAACAATGACATTTGCCGTCCTTGTTTAGCGACATTCCCTGCTGGTAATGACCACAGCCTGCAATTCAACGGAGAAACAGTTTGTGGGAAGAACCACAATGTAGAAAGCAACTAAAGGGTATTTCCATTCAAATCAGGCATTTAATTTGAATAATTTCTTAAATTGTTTAACACTTTTTACACAATGTATTCACATGTTTTTATTTTATTTTATAATATGTTATTTATTTACTTATTTATTTAATATTGACACACACTTGACAAAACGACTTCCAAGTCACAGATAGGTCTGCGCAGAGGTCAAAGGTCAGCGGCTTCTCACACCAGTGTTTCAGCTGAATAGTGTTAAATGAGGAATTCTTGAGTGGAGATTTACATTTATGTTTGAGGCCTCACAAAGTCACACTTTATATATTCATATCTTTCTACCCGTGTAGTTTGTCCCCAAGTGTGACCTACAGTAGTAGCTGTAAGACAGACTTAACTTGGCTGTTACTAAAAACATATAGAGGCACAAATAATTTCACACGATGCCCACTTCATCAGAATATGTACAATTGGATCCAGTTTGCCCGCACATGGCTCTGCCTCTGAGCCCTCTCTCATAGGAGCCATGTGAGTCCAGTTAGCTGGTCAGGGTAGTGCTGATTAACTCTGAAGCAGGGATATTGTTGGAGGCATCCTCTTAACTCCAAGCAACAGAGTGGACAGCTAACGTTTCCCTTTAGCAGCCTCAGAGGGTGTTTTAAAAGTTTTGTTCCTTTTTTTTTCTCCCATCTGGCTGCTGGTAGAACATGTAGATTCAGCAGTTCAGAAATTGAACAGCATTTGAATAACTGCTGATTTTAATACATAATTGTAGCAGGAAGACAGGGTGATTGTTACAGCAGAGAAGAGCAGAAGAGAAAGGATAACAGCAGAGTAAAATGGACGTGTGACTCTTGTGCTGGAATAGTTAATTTTTGAAAACGGAGAAGGCAAAAGACATTAGCTGGATTCACATTAAAGGGCATGGGCGCTCTGTATGTGTGTGTCTGTTTGTTTTATGGTTAATCAGTACAGTGTTCTTGTAGTAAACCAAAGCTACACAATGGACTTTTTTTTTGGAAGCAACATCAACACTGGACAGGAGCTGGCGTAAGTGATTCACTCTTCAAATTTGTTTGAGTATTTGATGTTAAATGATCTTTATTTATTTATTTTTTTAATTTACAGAGATAACTAACTTGGCTGTGTGGAGAGTTAAGTCATGTGCAGAATGTTTCCTGCCAGTGACAGCTATTTTTGTGATCATAAAGTAAAGTAAAAAAGTAGACCCTAGTAATGGTTACACAATGAGTGTGACGACATTCAGGGATTGAGACATGGGTCCAGTAAAAATTAGTCTTTACCCAGGTATGGACCCAAGTGTTGCTGTTGAATGCTCTCACTAAAGAACATCTCGGGTTGTTGTTTTTCTACTGTAGTAAGAATGGTGTCGAATTAGGTTAAAATCAGTCCTCAGGAAAGAAGCTGTTGGCCTATTGTGTTGTTCTCTGTTAAGCTAACAAATGGAAAACACGGATTTCTCCTTAATTTTGGCATCCACTCAATTTTATGCTAGGTCTAGTAAGTCCGTAAATGCTTGTTTTATTGCATCATACTGCGCCCATGTGTCTTTTTTTTAATTTGATTGCTGGGAAAGGGGCTTGCCGTTCACTCGAAGGATTCAAGGGACTTTTCCATGAGGCCTTGTGGCCGGTTGGTGGCTGCTGGCCTCTTGGGAGATCTTAACTGTCTCGTGTTTTCTCTGGGCAGGGCCTGAAACTATCTGTCAGAAAGTGTTAGTTCATTATATTTCTTGTACTGAATTGAAGCTACTTGTTGAGAAGGACATGCCAAACAAAAAGTGGAAAACCAGAAACCGTTCAGGGAAAATTTAAGTCGTTTGAACCTCTGTAGCCCAGAACAGCAGCGCAAACAGGTAAGGTGAGCAACACTTTTTCAACAGTCGACTTTATGTGCTCTCCACTTTTGGAAAATGTAATAGAAATGTCATTATGGTTGGATAAAAACTCACTTTAATATTGATAAAGTTTCTCACTCTCAATGAGAACTGTTGAGTTTTTACTGGAGGCAAATGAAGCGTGATTAGTAAAATGTCGTAAAGAAAAATTAACTAATGTATCCAAACAGTCTGAAGTATACATAGAAAACATTTGTAATTTGTACATTAAGATGGAATTTGTGCATTATATGGTACAACCTAAATCCGAATATAGAACACCCATCAATTCATCACACTTCTACTCAAGGCTTGTTAATGGAGTAAAAAGGTGGAAGTGAGTTGTGATGGAGGTGTAGTTCTTCATAAGGGTGCACAGTTGAAATCATGAAGTATTTGTTTGAGTACATTTTTCGAGCATACGAAGTTTGTAGAAGGAATGCAGATAGCAAAATCTCTGCCTTATCAACAATAAAGACATTGTCACCATAGTCTGGCCATGGTTTCGGTGATACGATTATGTAATTGAATAATATTCCTGCTGACAAGCTGTCACGATGCAATAATACTGCATGACTGGGCCACATACATGCATACCTCAGGTTGATTAAATGGTAAAAGTCTTACTATAAACTTAATCTGAAGAAAATCACAGAATGGACAGACATTTTACAGTTGATATGGTTTATAAAATGCTCCTGGGTGTGTCTAGTCTTGCACAGGCCTCTTCATACAGGCTGGTGAATAGCACATAGCTGCTGTGGAGTAATCATGATGGCATGTGATCACTTGGATGCAGAGAGTGGATCCTCTGTCCTCTAACTATCTCATGTCGCATGTCGAAGAAAAAGGGGAGCAATGGGCGAAGGGCTAGAAGGTCAGAGGGGGCCGGAAAATGCAGCATTATTTGGGGAGGGGAAAGAAGCATGTTGTAGGGAGATAATGACTAACAGGATATGTGATATGTGAAGTGTCGTGAGTAGGAGAGAAATTTCACAGTTGTAGCCACAGCCTGCAGAAACAAGCTGTGCATCCTGTCCCAGACTCGTCAATCGCAAATGTCTGCTGTGACCCCTGCCATCAAGAAAAGGTAGTTAAATAAAAACTAACAGTGTACTTTAAATAAAAATCACAACAAAACTGGGAACAAATGTGCTTCAAAATGTTTCGTACTTGTAGCTTTGAGCGTATGTTTGTGTTTAATTTGGATCAGGACCAAAACTGATTCACTCTTTTTTTTTTTTTAAAGTTGGTCCAGGTTTCAGGTTAGGACATTATCACCCTAAATTTGTGTCCAGAGCTGAAAAACATCTGCCCTACAATGACACCTCTCTTGGATTCTCACTATGTTCTGCGTGTAGATGTAGTGTAGATGGCTATCAGTGTTGGACCGGAGATAATCAATCTCCTCTCACGGGGTTACTGAGTTCTTTTTAAAGATCTCCACCTCCATGGCGTATTTCGTTGTTGTTTTTGTTGCTGAAACTCACGGCACCTCCTCTTTCCCCGTTTTAGGGTGGCTGCATGGATTCATCCAATCAAAGCCTGGCGTTGCTCTTGATGACCCTTGGCCAACAGGACGTGTCGAAGGTTCTGCTCGGACCCCTCTCCCCATACACGTAAGCCCCTGTCATTCAGTAATAGACACACACAAAGCTGCCTGCCCCTCTGAACTTTACAAACAGGCTCTTGGCTTATTCATAAGTTGTTATACAGACACACTTTGTCCACATGTAGAACCCACTGGACCTTAATTTTGTTATTTTTCAACGTGTCCAAGTAACGCTAATCCAAAGTTCTCGTCCCACTAGGGCACAAAATGCAGGACAAATAAACAACAAAAAATAATACACACATTTGTTGTACATAAACCTCTTGTTTGTTTTGTATCGATTTTCACTGAAAAATACCAAGATCTTTTCAAGTTGCTCCTAAATGTAATGTCCCAATGCACCCAAAAGTTGTTGTTTCTTTCTGCATAAAAAAAAAGAAAGAAAGAAATGATTAACTGCAACAGGCAGAAAATAACAAGCCACAGTTAAATGCTATGACTTTGGATCACTTTCTTTTTTGGATTTTTCTTTTTCTTCACACATTTTTCTTGACTTGGTCAGTGTCCGTTCATACAAAGGTGTTTGGTGAATGTGTGATGAGTTAATGAATATATTTACAGTTTAAGGTACGTATTAACTATATTAATTTCTTGTAAACAAACCGTTTCAAATGTTGAAGGATAAAGGAGGTAAAATTAGAAAAGCAATTGAACACAGTTGATTTCAGTCATCATTTGTCATCACAAATGAGGAGCGAACTATGAACTGTCCATTTTCAGTTATCATGGTACCGGTGCTGTGTCCCTCTCAAGTACAGTACTATGATAACTGAAGATTGGCAGTGCCATCACAATACACTCCTCCCCTTACTCAGGTAATGCTGCTGAGAGATGACTCGGCCTGGTACCTCATTGATGTGCATTACTTTTTTAAATGCTTTTGAAATTCAGTGTAAACTTTAGCATTTTGTTTGTTTATGTAAATTGGCTTAAGAATTGAAGATAATGTGTATGAGCAATGAGAAAAGATAGGACTGATAGCCTTTGACCTTTACCAACATCACTTGAAGCAGACAGCATGGAGGACTCTGTTCTTGAAATTCCAGTGTGTATTATTCAGACAGTTGGAATATATTTCATCCAACATAGGGTGAACGCCTCTCCTTGCATAAAAATGGAACTTCATCTCCCATTTTTCTTACCAACTTTCTCCCCTCTCTCCCCCTCCTCCACACATCTCTCTCACCGTCTCTCCAGGATCGAGTTCCTTAGACACATTAGAGATTTCTTCCAGATCATGTTCAAGATTGAAGTTCAGAAGCCTTCAGAAGACGAAAGGAAAGGGGGAGACAAGGTCCTGATGACCTGTGTAGGAGTCGGTTACAGCAATATAAACAAAACCCTTAAATAAAATAAGTATTTTTATATAAATGGCATGGTGTCGTCTTTGCTCACACACAAATAGAATACAGTATTTTTATTTTCTTAAATGTGAATGCTATGACAGTTATTCATGTTGCCAACTTTTAGGCTATTTTTGTTACAGTATACAAAATGATAAAATACTTAAGAACAGCTATCAGTCACATGGAATACAAACACTTTTATATATTCAAAAATACATTCAACAGCATCTTCATATCCATGAATAACAGCTTCTACTTTGTGTGTTAATCATCCAGTCTGCAGGGCACTGTAGCTTAAAACAATGTCTGGTTGAACATTACTGGAATTCCACATTAAAAAGCATTTCCAGATGTTTAATTCCAACCATCAATCGAAGGGCTACGTTCAAGCTAATGTGTCAGCATGATGCTATTGGGAAAGGTCAGCGACTGGTCATCCTCATCATTAGATGCGGTTCCTTCTGCTATAAAGCTGCACTTCAAACCACATGTTTTTCATTACAGGGGTTGGGAGGAGTTAGTCTTGGCCACATAGACTCTTGAGGGCGTCACCATAACTGCCCGACACTTCAGACTACACAAACATGAAGAGAGAGAAAAGGGAGGAAAAAAAACAGGAAATCATGTTTGTTACTCGAGAACACATCATCTAAACCAAAAAAAGGTATCTTCTGATGTTAACAACCTAACAAAATTCTTGTCCAATGTCTCAACACGAAATACCATGACATTTAAACTTTGTTGAACATTTACTGTATGTTCATCTGTAGAGTGTAATGAGTATTAAATTTCATCTCTGTGGGCATGTGTGTACTGACCTCCAACTGGGAGTAGAGGGAACATCCAAACAGCTTCTTGTACTCGGCTCTGATGTCCAGCAAATCGATCTCTGAGCGGCTGGCTAGTATCCTGGTCAGAGTGGACTCTGTGGTCCCCGCACCCTGGACAAAGTAAAATTTGGAAAAGAAGCAAAGGGACAAATTGGACCTGGGTAAATCAAACTAAAAGTAGTCTCTTCTTCCTGTCACTTGTTCACATACATTATCCAGCAACAATGGCTGCTTCTTTGTCTGCAGTTTCACATGTTTTTTGGTTATCTGCTGTTGACACATTTTAACCGATGGTGCACATTTAGTCAAAGCAGCAGCAGTAAAACGGGCTTAACATTCCTTTCCACACCACTGGTGACCAATATAGTTGTATGGTGTGTCTAAAAAGGACGGGGTGCAACCAAACAATGTGGATTTTGTTTTGCGAGCCACTGGTAGAACTGTGGGCTTTGGGGTTTAAAAAGGCACTCCTGCATACAGTTGGACATATTGTACAGCTTACCTTCATGCTCTTGAAAAGGATCTCAGCGAGGTATGCAGGAACGCTCTTCACACACTTCACTAGATAAAAAAATAAGTGAAATTTTTTTTTTGGTAATAAATAAGTTTTATGTTAAATGTGTCTCAAATGTGCAGTGATCAACTTATTCCACATGAAAATGAAGATGCAACACAATAAATATGGATTCAATGTAAGGGCTCAGAAAGAGGCAGACAATATGACACATTTTTCTCACCAACAGCAACTAGTAGATCCTCCAGGTTTCCAGACATCTCGCTCTCAATGCTCTCCTGCAGAGTCTTCTTACTAATATTCTTGTACTCTACCAGAGCTGCCAAAACATAACAGAGATTTGAATGCAACTTTTCTTTTTCTCCTGTTGAAGGTGTAACATAGATTTCTTTTCAGAAATTGGGTTTTTTAGCCATACTAGCGGCTCTAGGGCCTGCAATGTTGGTCTGTTGGTCAGTCCAGCACTGTATTTTTCAATTGCCATGAACTTATATGCAGACATTCATGTTCCCCAGAGGATGAATCCTACTGACTTTGGCGATCCCATGGCTTTTACCTCTAGCACCATCACGAGGTTGACATTTTTGGCTTTTAGTGAAATATTGAGAACTATTGGATGGATTGCCATGAAATTTTGTGCAGGTATCCATGATGCCCAGAGGATGAATCCTACTAACTTTGCTGATCCCTTTACATTTCATCTAGCGCCATCATCAGGTCAAAGTTTTTATTTGTCCAATACTTTTGTTCATGACTAAATACCTGCAAAACAAATGACTTTCCCATCAGCCTCAGCTGTACTTTGTGTTTAGTACTAATTAGCAAATGTTAGCTTGCTGACATTAGCGTTTAGCTCAAAGCACCACTGTGCCTAAGTACAGCCTCACAAAGCCGCTAGCATGGATGTAGTCTCATAGTCTTGTATTTTTTTTGTATTACATTAGCATCTACAGAAAAAATACGTCAGGGGTGTACGCACTCTGTCGAAGCTGGGGAACACTCCGGTGGCATAGGATGTCAATAAACTTCCCCTCATCAGTTCCCCACTTCTTCTCCCCTGCTTCATACAGGGCCTGGGTGGAATGAGAGTGAGTGTGAAAATACATACAGCTTTAGATTATACATTTTTAAAAAATGATCTAAATGTGCTTGTAATGGTTTACACAAAGTGCATCATGTCATTTAAAGGGGAGCCAAGTCCAGTGGCTGAAATACAAGGGACGGTTTCCACATGTTAAGCATAGCAGTTCAGACTTGTATCAGCAAGAGAGCTGTGTTAATGGAGGTGAGTGGTGCCTTCAAGCCCCATGAATGTGTGAAGTCAGTCTAAGAATGTCAAAATAACAATTGAACAAGTGTGTGACACAGCAACTAAACTGCTCTGCAGTGTGTCTTTAATGCCACTGCCCTTATTTCTTTACATCCACAAAACATCATTCACAAACTACCATCCTGTAGCCACATTAGCCACATGAGCTTCGTGGCTGCAGTATGTAATTGAAAAACACTTAAGTATCGTGCTTGAGAAACAGGCGGAAAAACAAAGGTTAACTACACGATGAACAATTCAATTACAGTGAATATACCTTAGCATCTGCTTTAGCTTTGGCAGTATCCACATTGGTGCTCTCGTCTCTCTTCCCCTGTGAGGATGGACAGAAGAACAGTTTGTGGTGCGTAGAATAAATCCAATATGTTTGGCATAATGTGCTCATTTAAGTGATGCACCTTTCTGAATGGCATTTTTAAGACACTTTTCATAATAGAGATGACAAGCTTCGTGTAGAAAACGCATTTTTATGTTTCTCTACAATTCAGGCCTCTTAAGTGAAGACTGGTTGTATTATTGTGTTGATTTCCTTTTGTCTCACATGAGACAATATGATATTTAGCCGCAGTTCTGGATCAGAAACATGAAACATTTTTTCTTGAGGTGTACGTTGATTTTTTTGAGATAGGAAAGGAAAGTTCAGAGCTGTCTGGCTACAATAAATGTAATGCTTTAGGTCTGACTCTCATGTGTTGGGAATGTGTTCTGGTAGGACGTCACTGTCTCAATTTAATGTACATTACCTCAGCCAAGATGAGCAGTGCTTTTTCATAATCTCCAGACACCTCCGACTGCAGATCATGAATCATCGATCTTCCAGTTTCTTGAATGAAACAGCACAACACAGAGAATTTCACCATAATCAAGACACATTACACCATGAACGTTTGCCAACTGTTTCACAATAATCTGAATCACTATGTAACCGGTGAGATTACAAACCTGCAAGGTATGCTTCAGACATGGCGTTGATCTGTCTGTTGGATCTCGAGGCAAAGATTTCTGTCAGCGTACTCTCTGTGGTCCCTGCACCCTGTATGTGATGCACACAAATGAATGATAATAGAGTGAAATGAAATGGCCTTTCAGCCTAATGATCGGGCTATCATACATACAAAAAACACCAACAGTGAAGTGCTGTAGACCACAATGTTAGTATAATAAAATGTCATGAATCCAAACTAATCTGAAGCAAAGTAAGTCTGTTTAAACAAATGAAACTTGGCTCCCTTTGAAATGTCACTGTTTAATGTTGGTCTTTGAACACTGAGCCAGACACTGTTTAGTACACTTTATATAAAACAAAAACCCCACTGAAACACATAAGAATTTCTGCAGGTACGTAGTCTTGGTGCATCAGCGGGCCAATACAGATTCTGTTCACTCAACACAATCTCACCTTGATGGCTTTGATGACTTCATGACAGTCGTAGACAGCAGGAGGCGTCGCCAAGGCAACTAACAAGTCCTCAAAGTCTCCGTGAGTGTCGCCCTCCAGGTCAGCAATTAATGTCTGACGGAGGGAGGTTGATAACAAAACACACAAATCTTACTTCACCATCGTGAAACTCATTTTGGTCCATGTCATTGTCACAACACTCAGAATTTATATTTAAAAGTCAATTTATATACCCTTCCTGTGGCTTTCTCATAGGCCTTAGCAATAAGCTGACGCTGAGCGCTACTTCTTTGGGTCATCACCTCAATGAGTGTCTTTTCTGTCGTACCTATAGAGAAGAGGACAACACAAGACAGGCTTACCGCTTACACTGCACTTGGAGTTCATGGGTTTACAAGCTTATATAAACAGATATAAAACTTGTAATGCTAACTGAGCGATTTAGTAAAATATCATTAAAGTGCTTTACATGTTTGTCGGATGATGCTGATAATGGTAAGTCATTAACTTACCAAGGCCCTCTATGGCCTTCCTAAGTGCAGCCACATCTTCCTCCACTTTGAAGTTTGCCATGTCCTTCACTGTTCCTCTTGCACTGGACTGATAAACACAGAAACACACTCACAGGCTCATAACAATGAAAATGTATCAACCGGCAACACACCTCTATGTACAGGTGTACATGTTGTTTCCTGTTCAAAGTTATTTGTCACTATCCATTCAAGCAATAGCTATAATCATCATCATCATCATCATCTCCATCATCCTGCACACTAAAAGGCTAAGAGTATGTTCAACTTACTGTCACAGTCAGTGAGGAGGGGGAGTCTAAGAGCAGGTCCAAGTCATTCTACAATACAGGTCAACAAATATGGTTAAATTATCGCCTATATTTTCTCATATTTTCAGCCTAAAATGTAATTTAAACCATATTATCATTCACAGATAGCCCACAACTACTCACCCAAACAGACATTGTTGTGGTTGTAGAGAGAAGTCTTTAACTAGGGAGAAGAGAAAGCAGACAGTAACAGCATCTTCATATTTCTGTGAAATAATGTATTTCTGCTACTTCTGATTCTCTCTCTCAGCACATTTCTCTTTCATTTCATCCTCTAACTTTCACTACCAGCGCGTTTGGCATCCACTTCGGGTAATAAACAAATCCACTGGCTTATTCTTCTGAATATCTTCGTATAAGTCCACAATAACTACTTTCATTTGACAGTCAAAGGGTTGGGCAAGCCAAACCAGTCGAGCGGACACGTATATGTAAATAGAACTGCAGAAAATGAATCCCTACGCCGACCGACGCAGTCTAAAATACAATTTTCCCGATCCGCAAAGCATAAGAAAAAACACAAAACACGGAACACAGACAGAGAATAAAGACGTGTACGTGCATAAAGACTATGATCAAAAGTCAGACAATTCTATTTTTCGTCTTACCTAAGTGAGAGGACGGGATTGATGTCAGAGCAGGAGTTTCACAGCGTGCCAAAAAATCGCCACACCTTTCAGAGAAGTTGAGAAGGCAACGCCCATTATTAGCTGGGGGAAGCTGAATCATGGAGACGTTTTTCATGAACTCCTCCTCGTTTGTACACAGGAGCATTACTGCCCTGTCACATGTCTTATACAGACACATTAAAGCACTTGTGTTCTCTGTAACTTGACTCCCTTGTGCAACAAAGTAACGTATCCACCTCTCTAAAAGTAACATCATCTGCTGTACAACACAACCTTGTAGTGTCCTTAGAAGCCATAAGATGTCAGTGATAACCCAACAAGCTCTGTAATAACCTACAGTGGGTCCAAAGTCCTGTTTGCTCTCAGGGCTCGAGATATGAGTCAGAGGGAAAGAGGAAGGAAGTTGAGAAACAGGAAAAAATATTTGTTTTCAGTGGGCCTTATCTCTTAATGTCAACACTGAAGTAACTTTACGTTGAGATCACATTTTTTTATCTACATATAGGCCTGCCTCAGTCAGTCTACTTCCTTTAGCAGAGCTAAACCAGCCCTTTAATTCTAACTGTATTTCAGATGAAAATAATAATACATTATTGACTTTTGTGTAATTACGCAAAACAATTAACCAATTAAGGGTTTGCTTAGTCTGAGCAAAATTCAGAGATAGCTCAACTTAACAAAACTAGATGTGTATAACGCACACAGCATCCACGCAGCTCGCCACAGCATCCTACACTGGAGATAAATCAAAGGGAACCATGGCAACAAGGGTCCGTCCACAGGGAGACACCAACGTCCTCTTGAGGGCAGGCAGCAGTCGCTGATGCGCCAGAGTAAAAAAATATCACCACTGCTCAAGCGTATAAACAAATAAATGCATAAAATCCAGGTGAGTTGTGAAAGTGAAATAGTGAGAGGAGATGAACACTTGCGACATCTTGTGGCGAATTGTAGAGACTACAGAAGTGGCCTCTTCTGATAGAAAAACCTGTGAGATAAGAAATGAGGATTTGTGGATGATGACACTGCCTAGATACTTTTTAGTGAGTGTGGACATGTTTTCGGGTTCATCGTGTTCTTGTTGAAATTACAAAATAATATTAATTTAGTCAAATGCAACATGGTCATTTGCATGGGTGAATTATATAAGATAACAAACATAAAGGTTGGGGTTAAAGCTGGGGTAGGCAGGATCTGTGCAACCTCGGCAAAACCTTCCGTCTCTCTCTCTGCTGCCTCGTATCACTCCTCTAAGCCCCTCCCACCAAACCCACAACTTTGACCAGCACCAGAAGGAGTCGGTTCCCCAGTGAAACTGTATCCCTAGTAGGGCTCGCTCTCCACTGTGTGAGCCTCACCGAGACCGCGGTCCCTGCCACCGTGACTTGTTTTCTCAAAGACGCCCTTCCAGCGCTTCGCAGTTGCAGAGCAGAGCGCCCCAGGCTTCAGAGGCAGCTGCAACGCCGTCCAGCAGCGGGAAGAGAGGCTAGTACACCACACACACACACACCACTGTCCCCCGTCAAAAGTTATTCCCCACTGTTTGTCATTGTGCCTCTTTGCCACTGCATTGAATGTAATGAGCCTGAAGCTCCGTGTGGAGCCGGGACGTGTTGTTTTGTACTGTACACCGCTGCAGGCAAAGGAGGTGTTGGAAATTTATCACAAGTTTCGGGATTTTCGGCAGGATTTTCCTCCACTGAATCAGGTTTTCGCAGTCGTGTACACATGTGCTCTTGTAGCTTAGCCAATAGGAACACACCGTCTCTCTGAAATAACCTGTGATTGGCTGAAGTCTACCGTCACGGGATAGATTTTCTGAAGCCTGAAAACAGAGCCAAGAGGGGGGGCAGAAGTAGAGGTCTGCTCTCAGACCACTTGAATTACAATATGCTGCACGGTTAATATGGCATTTTTGCCCAGTGAAGCCAAAAGAAAACTGCCTACCCCAGCTTTAAGTTTCTCCTACCTTATGATTTACACGAAACACATCCACCTTGGCGCCACTTCACTTGTGACGCTCATCTCTGTCCCTTTAAACGATTGAATTTTTTTCCCTAAGTACAGTCTGCCAGGTAACCTTCCCCACTGCCCGGACAACAGTCTGACGTCCGTTACGTTGTCCGACTGCAACCCTACAGCTTGCCCTTATATTAAAACCTTTATAATCACAAATATAACCACTTGAAGGGTGGACCTTGCTGAAGAGAAGACTTCACGTTAGCCTACGCGGGAGTAAAGTTTGCCTGAGACGTAAAGCTCAGGGCTGTTCGCACCGGTTCGACCGTTCTTTGACAGCTCGGTACCCAACGTCAGGGTACTGTATATCCGTAATGATACGTGTCATCGACCTTTTAACTGTATGATTCTCAATTTACACGGCAAGTAAACTAGACCTAACTTACTTTATTTATTTAGCTAGTAAGATTGTTATCTAACTAACCGGCTTTTCTGACGGCGAACTAGCAACTTGTTAGCGGGCTAGCAGCTGGGATCCTCCCAGCACTGTGATGGCTAGCAAGCGTTAGCTACACTGACTCACTGTGCCATCAATTTGGCAGCTACCTAAATATTTTCTTCATATTTCTGTACATTTCTTGGTTTAACAAGAAGTGCGCTGTTAGCCCCGTGTAGGCTCCCTCTAATTAGCCAGTGCTTCGTGGTCGGTCTTGTTTTTCTGTTCAGGATAACGTCAACAGTCATTGTTCATCGAGGCTCGGCTGCTGCTAGCTGCCTCTTTTGTTTACATGGTCGGCTGAAGTGCCCCGTGGGCATGTGGTGCTCGTAACAACACCGGATCAGCTACAGAACAACCGCCGTGGAAATGGAAATGGAGCTGGGAGGCAGCAAAAACTCCACAGCAGACTCTCTACCAAAGCGAGGATGATCGGGCTGAAGGGGGACAGCTGTGCCCGCTGGACTGTTTGACTTTGTGTGGGCGTCGGACAAAGGACAGGAGTTTGTTTGTCCACGTTAAAGCTTAACCTGAGGCGAGACTACGTGAGGGCAACGGGAAATACAATGTGCTGGGGACTGGCCCGCACCCCTGGCACTGGGATGGTGCTAAAGACCCTACTGATCACCGGTCTTCTTGGCTGGGCGAAATGTCTGGAGAGCCAGATCATGACACAAGAGGAGAAGACTGTTATCAGGTGAGGAATGCCCACACACACACACACACACACACACACACACACACACACACACACACACACACACACACACACACACACACACACACACACACACACACACACAACACTGTTTATATGCGTTTGTGAATGTGCATCTGTGGAAGTCTAAGCAATATTGTGAAAAATATTTTTCTTTTGTCCTTTGATTCGTTTATATTTTCCTTTTTTTTATTTTTTTATTGCAGGGACGAGATTGTTGAAATGTTTGATCACGCTTACGGCAGTTACATGGTAAGGTGTTCCCTTTTGATGTAATGACTGTAATTACCACTACGTTTATATTTACATGTTTCAGGAGTCCAGGGGGAAGTTAAGAAAAGCTGAAGAGGTCAAAACTCCAGCAACACTTGTAGGATAAAATGGACGCCAGCAGAACATCCATGGTGGTCTTGATAGCATTGATTCGTCTCTTTGTCAGTGATGATAGAGATGTCTTCCAGGAGTAGGGGGAGGAGATTTTCCTCAGGTGAAGCAAGCAGTGAGATTGTACAGCCAGAGACGATCAGGTCACGGGTGGCTCAGAGTTTTAAATGTAAACAGACAAATGTTAGTAAGAAATTGATTATGGCAGTCAAGAGGGTGATTAGATAAGCTGTGGAGCTGTTGGGAAGAAGGGCAGATGGTAGCACTGGTGACAACAATCAGTTTGAGTTGAAGAGAGTGGTGGAAGGACAGCATACACACAGAGGAGAGATTCTCCCATTATGAATTTTGAATGAAGTGCTGTTGTTGGCTGTGAAAGAATCCCTTGGTATTGATTGCTATTATTATTAGCTAGATATCATCAGTTTCTGTTTTAGTTCCCTAAGGTCATTGAATCTCATTTCACGGTCCTCCGTATTGCCCGACCAATACAGGACTTTTTTTTTTTAGGCCAATGTCAATATTTGAGAATTTAAAAATCTGTAAAACAATATGTCAGCCGATATACTTTTTTTTGTTTATGTTGTGTGATTATGTAAAAAAAACAAAGACACATTTTTGATAAGGATCTCTTACATTTGTTTTTCAAATAATTAAGACAAAAATGTTTACTAAGTGGGTCAGTACCACTTTATCTAAACTACCTCACGCATACTTTTGGCATTTCTTTACTGTCATTTTTTGTTACTTATATTTGACTGGCTGATTTCTCAGTTCAGCGCTAGTCCTCAGACCTCAGAGCCATAATTCATTCAAGGCATCTGGTTGGAAACTGGTTTAAGTCTGGGATACCAAATTAAAATCGACCCTCAATCTCAGTCCCGGAATAGCTGGAATCGGTAGCCAGTAAGTTGTGTAAGGCATTTAGCTTTGGGCTGCTAGTTTTTTTTTTTTCCTCCTGGAGAATTTTCAACCCTCCAGCCATCTTTCCTTAATGACACATTTGCTGTAGACTGTTAAATGAAGCTTGAAGACAGTTGCCGTTGTTTGTGTTGCAGAAATATGCCTATCCAGCAGATGAGCTGATGCCTCTGAGCTGCAGGGGGAGAGTCCGTGGCCAGGAGCCTAATAGAGGGGACATAGATGACTCCTTGGGGAAGTAAGTTCATCATCAAAAAACAAGCCATGTATTTTTAATCCATCACTTTGGATCAGTTATAGACCAAAGCCATGTGTACCCTTTTTAAAGTCTAATATGTACAGTAACTGGTCTCTTTAGAGCATCCCTTCATGGAGCTGTGCTACAGTTGATTTTTAAACTCCTATGTTATCGAATCTATATATTTGCTTGATTGTGTCCAGTTTATTATATCTGACCCCACTCTATCCTTTGCCTGCTTTTAAGATTCACTCTCCACTGGGAATGTTAGAGATGGTTTTCTAATTTGTCATAAATAACAAAATTAAAGAATATTATGCCCAAAATATATTTTTTCATTCAAATACATTCTAGATTCCCTTACCCATATGTAAAGGAATCTAGATTTAACACAAAAGGTGATATTGTATGTAATGTCATCTTTTAAAAAAAAAAAAGTATTTTGCATCTTCAAAGATGACGAGGACGCATTTTCTTTTATAATAGTGTGCTGTTCCAAACAGATTTAATTCGACATGGAGTAGATGCCCTAGTTTTACAGGAATACATAAATTAGATGCTAATTTAAGTCAGTGAATATTACAAGAAGAAGGACTTGCAGTACAATACATCCATTTATGTACCACGCATCTTGCATAATGTAATTTCACTGCAAATTCAACAGATTTGACATTTAACAGTCTGTGGTTCATTACGAATGAAACTGGAACAGTGGCAAAGTGGGACACCAGCTCCACTGTGCTGTGCCAGAGGCTCTCATCATAACATCTCTTCCTCCTTTTCTGCAGGTTTTCTCTCACACTGATTGACACCCTTGATACCCTGGTGGTGAGTGCTTGCCTTTCCTCTGTTTACGAGCATAAAGGTAGCTTGATCTGCTTTTGTTTCTGAGTCTTTTTCTTCCCTTTTTGACAGTAGATTTATTTGTTCCTGTCTGTGTGTGTGTGTGTGTGTGTGTGTGTGTGTGTGTGTGTGAGCGAGCAGGTGTTAAACAAGCTTGATGAATTTGAGGACGCAGTGAGGAAGGCCATGAGGGATGTACGCCTGGACAACGATGTGGTGGTGTCTGTGTTTGAGACCAACATCAGAGTTTTAGGGTATGAAACATGTCTGTGATTTATTTACTTTTGTACTGTACATATACTTTTTTATGCTCGTTTTAATAATTGAATAGTTAGTCTGACTGAAGTGGAATGTTTTGGATAATTCTTCTGAATGTAGAATTATTCCACATCAGTACAGCGTATTACCTTTACTAGACAGAAATGTCCTGCTGTATAAAGCATTTCAACCCATCTCCTTCCTTCATTTAATTCTCTCCAGAGGGCTTTTGGGAGCCCACGTGATGGCTGACCTGCTACGGCAGCGTGGGGAGAGGATGCTGTGGTATCGCGATGAGCTCCTACACATGGCCAAAGAGCTGGGCCATCGATTACTGCCTGCCTTTAACACCACAAGTGGCCTTCCCTACCCTAAGGTATGTGGTGGAAATCTGAAATAAAGTCAGAGAAACACTTGTCTTAAAATGACTGAGCAAAGAGAGAACAGTACAGTAGAGCTTTATAGATTCAACTCATAACCTGTTTCAGCTGGTTTTATAAGGGATAGATACTGTCTGCGGTTATATTGCCCTACAAGGGTTATATGGAGGGCACACTCATCACTACCAAGGACAGGAGATGGCAGGTTTCTAATGAGCACAGAGGAAAGGGGGGGCTGTGAATCACCACAATAATAGACATTTCCATTACAGGTATTCCTTATTTTATTGTTAAATATTACAGTTTTTATTTTAGATGTATTATATGCAGATGGAGCAGACAGCCAAACAGTCAGACCTTATCATGGATGGCCCTGAAATGTGACGCACTGCATTAATAGAGAAAAGTTCCTCACAGTCAGTGCACCACAGAGGAGCGAGTGAACAACATATTACTTATTTTAGTCATTAACTAAAAATAATTTGAGCTGAGTGAAGATTCATTTTTCATTTTTTGGTTTTCCAGGTGAATCTGCGGTATGGAGTCCTGAACCCACTTTCACGCACAGGCACTGAATCGGACACCTGCACAGCATGTGCTGGAACAATGATCCTGGAGTTTGCTGCCCTCAGCAGACTGTCAGGAGAATCTGTGTTTGAGGTATTACCTCCCTCTGCTTTTTATAATGATTGTTTGTTTCTTTAATACACCCTTAATGTGAATTTACTGAGATATAAGAGTAGAGTACAGTTATTGTTCTTAGAAGTTACAGCTGGCTATGACTGATGCCAGCTGAAAGATGAAATCATATATGAATGAATGATGTAATTGTTTTTGCCAGAAACATTTTAAGGATATAATACTTATTACGGTTTAACAGGAAAATGCCAGGAAGGCTCTGGATGTCCTCTGGGAGAGGAGACAGAGAGGAAGCGACTTGGTGGGGACTGTCATCAATATCCATAATGAAGAATGGGTCCGGAGGGGTGAGGCAATTCAAACACACACATGCATAGTGTAAAACTGTTAAAACTTTGGTTTAGAAAACTGGAACCACTCGTGTTCTCACACAGACAGATACAGAACATTGATAATTCATAAAAACACATACAGTACATACATATTCCACAGCTCTGTACATGAGCCATATTATGGTAATCTGACTGTCTTCTCTCTTCTGTGTTCGCAGACAGTGGAGTCGGTGCTGGTATCGACTCATACTATGAATATTTAATGAAGGCTTACATTCTTCTAGGAGACAATGTATTTCTGGAGAGGTTCAACATTGTAAGTCCTCCATCACTGCACGCCCACATAGAAATCCATATCCAAGCATTTCTACTCCTTGTTGCAACATAATTGGCCCACTTCTGGCCATTTTGTTTGTATTGTGATTGTGGCATGAAGACATTTTTCTGTTTGCTAATATATTTTTCATGATGTTTGTCTGCAACAGCACTACAGTGCCATTATGAAGTACATCAGTCAGCCTCCCCTGCTGCTCAATGTACACATGCACAACCCCACTGTGAGCGTGCGCAGCTGGATGGACTCTCTCCTGGCATTCTTCCCCGGCTTACAGGTCAGGGGTCCTGCCTTGAGATTGCACTCGATTCGTCACATTTACTATCATTAAAACATAGTAGAAGGCGTAGAAATTGTTGCACATGTGTTTCTGGAGTGACATTTATTTCTCACACAGGTTTTGAGGGGAGATCTGAAACCAGCTATTGAGACTCATGAAATGCTTTACCAAGTCACCAAACAGCACAAGTTTCTTCCAGAGGTAAAGGATCTCTGCTCTTTTGTTGTATTTAATGACAGATAGTAGACATATAAAGGCAAGAATAAGTATTTACAACACTCAATAGTGGTGGGTAATATGGATAAAGAAATAAGAAATGGAAAATATCTTGTGGCTCATGTTCTTTGTCCCATTCTTAATGAAATCTGTTCATGAAGATAAGATAGTACTTTATTTATCCAGAGGGAAATTGTTGAATTAATGTAAATAAAATATTTTTTAGGGGTTAGGGTTAGAAGCCAGTGTCACTAATGTCTTTTGCTGTCTTTGCTTAATCACCCTGCAGGCTTTCACTACAGAGTTTAGAGTTCATTGGGGCCAACACCTACTGAGACCTGAGTTTGCAGAAAGCACCTACTACCTCTATAAGGTAAAAAACCTGACATACTATAATTACCTTTTCTCTAAAAATTTTAAACCTCAGTTATAAGTAAGCTAATTAATGAAACTACTCCACTCTTGTACTGTAGCATTTTTAGAGCAAACTGAATGTTCCATGTAAGATGTAAGGTCGATATGATATTTTGATCTCTACAGGCCACTGGCGACCCCTACTACCTCAGAGTGGGACAGTCCATTGTGGAAAAGCTCAATGCCTACGCCAGGGTGCCTTGCGGGTTTGCTGCTGTGCAAGATGTCCGCACTGGGACGCATGAAGACAGGTATACCAATGCCATTACACACGTTTACACTGACGTGTTAGTTACCTTTCCCATATGGAAGAGTAACACTAGAAGATGCGGTCTGTTAAAGCCTTTCTTTTGATGAAATAACTTGTAATGAAACCTCAAAATGTCTCTTATGAATGTGTGAAAACATCTACTGTGTGTGTGTGTGTGTGTGTGTGTGTAGGATGGACTCGTTCTTCCTGGCTGAGATGTTTAAATACCTGTACCTGCTGTTTTCGGAGAAGAGCGAGCTGCCCATCGATATTGACGACTACATCTTCACCACGGAGGCTCACCTTCTCCCTGTATCTCTCTCCACCACCAAGCCGCCCTGTCAAGGCAACATTACGGTGAGCGCTCTCACTTCATCGCAAACCCAGGTACACACATATTGCCATTTTTAATTTTGAATGTCTGACTGATACAAGCTGATATACGCTGCAAACACACATGACAAGGACATTTTAATGTAAATAGTAATTATTATTTATTGCCCTAATTTATAATGTATATTGTTGTGTATTGACATATTGATATTCTTTTTGTTCTTACATTATGAAGCCTTTAATGACTTTTACTTAAAATGCTAACTCACCCTTTAATATGTGAGTTGACTATACGAGTGTAGGAGCTAAAAAGTGTTGTGAGTTGAACTGCTGGTCCTGTGCTTCAGGAGACCGTTCCTGTTTCTCAAGAAGAAGATCTGTTCACACACTCCTGCCCCAGCATAGAGACGTTGTTCCCCAACAACCCCTCATTTGCCAAAACCATCCGGGACAGCTACAAGTACCTCACTGGGGTGGGACGAGCCTTCCACCCCTTACCTGTCAGGTGTGTCCAGTCTCAAGGGGCTTTTGATTTTGGAGTTCGATCGCTGGTGAAACCTGTTGGCTATGTTTACTTTGAGTTTTAACTTGGGTGTGTTTGTACTTTACAGGGAAATTGAACTACCGCTCCATGATAACGGCATGGAGCCAGTAGAGTTCTTGAAAAGCATGGGCATTTCTCTCACTCCACTGAATGAGGTCACGGCAGGAGACATCGGAAGTCAGAGGGTATTTTATTTACTTTGTACTCTCCTCATGACCTGAAGTTCTGCATGTCTTGCTGCTTTTTTATATTTTTATCTCTGTATATAGAGCTCCAAAACTTTAGGCAAGTAAGTGGTTTGCATTAGGCTCCAACAATGTGCTCCTAAACAGAAAACATCCCTGAAGAATTGAGTCAGTGCATCAAACTGATTCCCTTTAAAACAGCACTTTGTACAGCTAAAGGAGCTAAGTAATTCATTTTATTGTGACTTTTGTATTTTTGTGTTGCATTGTGCAACGCGGGATGTTTCTCTTAAAAACCGTATAGTAGCTAGTCTCTTAAATGAGCAATGATGGAGTCGTAGATGTTTAAAAAGACCAATATATTAAAAGTGTACGTATGTAAGTGTTTTAAATTGTCTTGAGGTTGCAGGCAGATGGCTAAGTAAGTCAGAAACAGTATTGTGCCCCAATATATGTACTTGTTTGAAGGTCCATTTTTTTAGACATTTTTGTGATATTTTTTTTTGTTCTTAGCAGTAGTGACGGTAAGCTTTTGCGCTTTCCAAAGTTACTGAAAAGTTAATCCTAGCTGGTAGAACAAGTGAAAAACAATCACCAGGATGTTCTTCAGCAGGTTTTAATGGCACCATTTTTACTTTCCTTTGAGTTAAAAGTATGCATAACAAGTTTTCAGTTCCCAATTTAAGACCTGACCAATGATGCAACTCACAACAACAGCCTATTGAACCATGCATTTTTATGCTGTAAGCTTGCTTCAGTGGAGCTGTCAAAACAGGTTAGTTATATAACCTGCTGTTGAACCACTTATATCTTTCAAATTGTACAAATAACCAGGCTTTGAGCAGCATGGATTTAGAAAACTGCAAGCCAAATGAGATTTCTTCGTCATCTTATCGGCTATGCTACACTCCGTTCAGTGATTACGTAAGCAGTAAGTATGCCCCTCCGGTATCATGAGGTTCCCAACAGTGAGGGGAGAAGGGAAACATGTCAATCATAGTAAATTACCAATTTCATATAGCGTGTTTAAATGGTTTATAAGCATTGGGTTAATAGCAACATTAATAGAGTGAAGATTGGGTCCAGGTAATGAATGTATGGCTTAAAATGTAAAAAATGCCTGGAATGTAGATTACTATAATATACAGTATCACAATGTACACACATTCCCTGATAAACAGTGATAAAACGGATGATGGCATAACATCATAATACAACTTCCCTTTCTTAACTTAAACGTGACACTTTGGGAAAACAATGAGTTCAAATGATCGATGACCGTTGTTTTCAATCAAGTTTTCTAAATATGAATCCCTTTAGGAGCGTAAAGGAATGTACCGGGTCAAACTTGTGGCAGAGGTAAGCCAGACCCCGGAGGAGGAGGAGGTGGTGCCTCATGTTGTTCAGCTCATATCCCCCCCATTTCTGGGTAGGACGGTCCTTACAGCGGGACCTGCCAAGTTTGGAATGGACCTCACCAAGCAGGAGCACGGGGTGAGCTTCCAATGTGACAATAATACGTTATTCAGTATCAACAGCAAAGCTCCCAACAAGTCGTGTAGCTTTCATAAGAAACAGGTGTTTAATGATAATAACATGGCCAAAAATTAAAAATGTTGGTTACATTGCAGATTATTCCCGATCTATGCAAATGTTACCTGTTTTGTTTTATCTGCACTTGTCTTTAGCGTCATCCATTTAAGAAACGCAATAACTTACAATAACACTCAAACTCTTGTGCCGCAGTTGAAGGGCAGCATAGTGAAAGCCTCCCCCTACACTGCATGTGGACCAGTAGATAATACAGTGGAGCTCAAAGGCAACATCGCTCTGGCACTGCGTGGTGACTGCATGTTCGCTGCAAAAGCTCGTCGGCTGCAAGAGGCAGGAGCCATAGGAGTCATTTTTATAGGTGAGGGTGATTACCAGAGGAGCTGAAACCACCTCAAAGCTCAGTACGCAGACGTTGGACTAACTGCCAAATACTGAAGGCTGGACCTCAAAGAAATTAAATGGTTCCAATTATTGTGTTCCTTATTCTCCTTCTCAGACCACCGTGAGGGAAGCAATAGCGAGGAAACTCCCCTCTTCCAGATGGTCGGAGATGGCGACTCCACTGAAGACATCACCCTGCCTTTGGTCTTCCTGTTCAGCCGCGAGGGTGCCGTGCTCACAGCTGCTCTGGAGGAACATCACAATGTGGATGTGCTGCTGCTGCCCAAGGAGAGGCAGCTGGGGCATGGTGAGGACCGGGGGGGATTAAAGGATAAAACTGGCGATATTCTATGTTTTTGTTAGTGGTAACAAATCCCATGAAAAGACCCAAACCAACAATGTGTTGGGCTGTTTTTCAATATTGTCCAACCACCCCAGCCTGTCTGAGCCCATTCATTCCTACTGAAGACATAAATCTTGGTTGTATTTTTTTCAAAAAAGCTAAATAAATCTCTAAAACAGCAGGGCACTGTAGTTTCTAAATAGGAATAAGTAAGTGTTTGATGTCACTCACTTGGGCAAATGATGCATGTCTCTACTGTCAGCATTCAAACTGATTATTCAGAAGGCGACCTGCAAAATGACATAAAACGTCAAATCTTAGTTTCTCTCTCTGATCAAATCTTGATTCTTCTCTCTGTTCTTGTTCTAATTTTGCATATCATTGGCTCTCCTCCTCATCGTCCAGATAAGACAGAAAAACCTGTCGGCATGAACATCAAACTCCGCCTGGCAGAGGAGGGGGAGCTGGAGGAAGGAGCAGCCAGAGGGCCCACCTTGGAGTTTGTCTTGGAGAAAGAAGAGGTGCTTCTTAAGGAAGAGGGGGAGGAAGAGCTCAGAGGAAGACGACAGTCACGGCAGCAGCGGTTCTGCACGAAGGCAGCAGAGAATGACCGAACTGAACCGTGTTCAGCCGATTTATCTCAAACCCCAAACTCCAACTGTGGACCAGACACAAACCCTTGACCACCGCTGATCCCGAAGCAGCCAGGTTCCCTAATGCTGATCCCTCGTCAGTTTCTGAATGGCATGTGCCTCAGAGCCCCTCACTGCCCTACGTGGAGGCCTAACGGACCCAGCCTGCATGTTTACAACTGATGGAGGAGACGCACTGCTTGGCATACAAGAAGAAGAGATGAAAGGAAACAAGGAGAGGAGAGGAGAGGAGGAACTGAAAAGACATACAAGAAGAAGAGGTGAAAGGAAACAAGGAGAGGAGAGGAGAGGAGGAACTGAAAAGACATACAAGAAGAAGAGGTGAAAGGAAACAAAGAGAGGAGAGGAGGAACTGAAAAGACATACAAGAAGAAGAGGTGAAAGGAAACGAGGAAGAGGAGAGAGTCAATGTGGTTCTTTTATTCTGTGCGTTGCAGGTCTCTCTGAAATGAAAACTAGGTAGTTAAAGGCCCAAAAGCTATAGGTTAAGATGGCTGTGCTGGTGCTGCCCACACCTAGCCTGCAGTGTTGCTATTCTAGGCACATACAAGGTGTTCGTGGTGATAATGACATAGATCATTGACTAGACTTTAAAATTACCTCACCTTAGAGGAAAACATAGATATGGTAAAAATGTACTCAGCTAGGATTTTATGCAATGCAGTTTGTTTTTAATGTAGATTGCACCTTTTCACTTCAACAACTACTTATGTATTCAGCAATGGTGAATGGAATATTACCTGGCCAGTAGGTGGAGTTAGCTACCATAACTTCACAGTAATATAACGTTAGCAGATGAAGGGGATGAACAGGGGCCAATTTGGAAAGTGTATTTTATTTTGTACTAGTAAGCAACTTCAGGGAATTTCAAGAGTGAATGCAGTTTGCGAGGTTGAGCCATTTGATGAAGTGTGTGTGTGTGCGTGTGTGTTCTGCATTTCCTTTTTGCTATATTGTGTGCATAAGTGTGTGTGCAAGGTGTTATAACTATAATACCCACAAAACTATCTCATCTGACTAGCAAACCCTTGTGTCTTCACAAAGTCATCAGGCAAGGAATTAAGTTCCAGATGCAGCATCACAGGTTGGTCTGCAGTCCCAGACTGCCATGCATTTCAGTTTGAATCGTCGATTCAAACTGAAATGACCATTCAGCCTGTCTTTGCATTTGTTCGTGTGTGTCGCAATAAGTCGCCCCATTTCCATTGTGCATAATTATGCAATGTTTATATCCATCTTAAAATTTAAGGAAAACTCTGCAAGTTTTAAAAACAGAATTCTAATATTTGGTGACATTCTTTAAGATAGCTGGAGCACAGTGAGGGTTTTGCCTCATCTAAAATGGTAACAGTCAAACTGGAAAGGCCTATTGAATCCTGTAAATACTCTCTGGGAGCATTTTGGGTCCAGTTTGTTTGTCTCTTTTCTCCAGACTTAAATGTACCTGCTGTTAGTGTCTCTCACTCTCTACACAAACTAAACCATATTCTGGGCATTCTTATGTCTCATAACTTTATGCAACAATTCAGAAAGATGCATAACTCTTTAAATCAGTTTGTTCATATTCACTTACTTCATTCGCACTAATAATTTGTTGCATGATTCTTGTCTTTTGTGGTACATGAAATGTGAGCTTATGTTTGTGTGGGGGAAAAACACTCTTTGTGCCAGATATGTTTTCTTTTACGTTTGTACAGTGGACCTTTTCCTGCTGCTGCTGAGTTCATTTAAAAAAAAAAAGGTTTATTTAGCCTGTATGAGGCTTTGCCAACCGGTATACCTCAGGATTGTCTTCAGTACTGTTAAGACCATGGACAAGAAGAAGGGGAGTTTTTTTCATTATTCTTAATGCTATTTAATTTTGTTTTCAGTTGATCAGTGGCTGAAAGTCAAGAAGTGCCAAAAGAGATGCACGACGTGGCTCCTGTTTCTGTTTCACATCTTCTCTGTCTTTAGTTTCTGACTGTGAGCTGAGACAGTCTCGTCAATAAATTTACAATCACAGTTTCAAACCTTTTTTCCTCTTTTTGCCCCGCTACATTACAGATTTACATTACTCTGCATTTTCAGCATCAGTGGCAGCTGTGGCTTCTTCTGAACTATTTTACGTCACTTGAGTCTATGAGGACATATTTTAAAAGAATGTTTAAAAAGAATGTGGTGGCCAGGTGTGCTTCATTGGTCTTTGCTATTCAACATCTGTAGTGATCTCGGTGATAGTTTTAGTGTCACAATGACATTTTTAACTTGTTTACACACACTAAGTAGTCATATCTGGAACATGAGCACTCAGACACAACTTGAGTACTCAAAATCCTGAAGGAATTTGACTGTAAAATGTTCCACTACTTCACTGTATGTCACTCCAGTAAGAAAGATTTTCCTTGTAGTTTGAGCTTTTCATCTAAAGTAGCAACAACAATATAATTACTTTACATATTTCTGCACATTAAACTAAGATCATTTATCAACACTATGTCTTTCCTGTGAAATATTCAGAGAGGAAACATGAGGATTAATTGTCCAAAAGGCAGAAAACAAAAAAATGCACCTGTCCTTGTTTTTGTCGATTTTGTTGAGACAGACCCTGAAACCTTTTGTGCCAGATGGAAACCGCTATCACAGAATGGCACAATCACAAGAATGGTGACGTTTATGATGACATTATTGATAATGACAGTGGTGATGCTGACAATAGCAATGGTTAAACATTACACCACAAATTTGCAAATGATTCACACACTCAGGTTTTTATAGTGAGATTATATTCAAACAGTTCTGAGTGCATGAAGTTCCTGGTAGTCATGTAGTAGATAATATTCATCTTAAGTGCCTTCACATTCAATGATAGATATTTCAAAATGTAAACTACTATTATTCAGTGCTGATATATTCCACTTGGCTATTTCCAGCTAAAGGTTTTTGTTTCTGCCCTGGTGACTGAATTTTGGCCCTGTTTGGAGATGGTCTTTCAGCTATAAGCAAACAAACAGGCCAGGTCTGTCGCCAGCTGCCAGTCACCCTTTGTTCTGTGTTTGGGAAAGAAGAGTTAACAGGCAGAATGGACCACAATAGAAATAAATCATACATTATATGTTTGTTTATTTGATGTGTATTCATACATCTTAAAACATGTCGTGTGGCATCATTTTACTGCACCTGCTACATCCTGCTAATTTGGGTAAACGTACACTATTTGCTCATCAACTTTCTCCTTCAACCACTATCTTCATTAGGCTTTTATTAGCCAATCTGTGTTGCTTAATGAAAAAATAATTGACAAAAATAAACGAATGATTGGTTGACAAAGTGTAAACTCATCAGCATTCAAATAAGATTAGCAATTGTTATCAGCACACGATGCTCTCTAGCAGTGTGTAAACCATTTAGGCCAACCAAGCACATCATATGTCTAATGTTATTTAAATCCGCTTTCCCCACGTCATCACGTCTCACGTACCTCCTGCGTTGTGCCCTGTAATCGCTCAGTTAACTGCTGCCTTCAGGTGCTGTGGGAAACATTGTCCTCTCGATCGTAAGAATTTGCAGAAGCACGTGGAGGTTATGGTAAAGGCATAAAAGATTAAATTTAATAGTGGAAATGTTCAATAATGTTTTAGCTGTTATAGTGCTGGAGTGGAGACTATCTATATATCAACAAGTGAAGTTCCAAATGATACTTTTTTTGTCTGGTATTCATTTTTACTCAACATAACGTTTAGTTGTGTTTTTCTTCAGTAGAAAAATAAATAGAGAGCCTCTTAGATTGAATCTGACATCCTCCCATAGGCCTCTTATCTCGGCTCATTTGCTTTCTGTGCATAAAAGTCCATTCTTGACTTGGGCCCAGTAGTTTGACCCCCTAAATAAACAGAAAAAAAACCACAATACTCACCATACTTACCTTCTTGATGCTATGTGATGACAGCTGAGCTATCACCATGACAACTGAGAAAACTCCATCCACTGAAGAGATGCGGTTGAACTGTAGTGGAATAGTTAATTGTTGCTGGATGTTTTACTGCCTCTCATAGCGTGGGCTACGTCTTATTTAACGAGAAGACCAACGCTACTTTTACGCGAAATGTTTCAATCACATTAAATCAAAGTGGCGACTTTGAACAAGTTAGATAGGGGACTACCAGTCCCTGAATGTCTGTATAATTATATATTTTAAAATAAAGATAACGTGGAAAACACAAGTCTGCTGTCCGCTTGATGACAGTGTTTTTATTTAGGAGTTAACGAGGAGACCGTGAAGGCGGCGTGTCGAACACACGCACACCCCCTCCTTCCCTGCCTGAAGATCCTCTATCTTTAGCTTTGCCACGGATTACAGTGCGCAGTGTGTGGACAGACTGCGCTCCGGTGCGACCTGTTCGGCTTATCGCTTTGTGTAGCTTACTTTGCGCCGAAGCTCTCTTGCACACACACACACACACACACACAAAAACACTAAACAAAAACTAAACAAACCACAAAACCAAAGTGATGGGGGAATGACAACAACCTCCGTTTCCGTCTGCGGTTCTCCGTCCCCGAGAAGACCCCGAGGATGCTGCTGCTCTCCAGCCCGCGGAACGGACGCCAGCGCCGGGCCTCGCTGCTGCTGCTACTCGCCGCGGTCCTGCTCTGTGTCGCCCCTGCCAGTGCTAGCCTACCAGGTAAATTCACAACAACACAGAGCTAGCACCGAGACAAACCAATTATCCTCGACAGTGTAAGCTCATTTTCAAATACCCCGGGATTGTCTGTCTCATCAGTAACCGCTACTGGGTCATCTTTAAGTGATGAGCTGGTGACAAAAAGAAAGTTAGGGTTATGTTTTTAATTTGAAGAGTACTTTTTAAACTCACCGAGTACAGCGTTTTCGTGAGACACGTGCGTTTTTATTTACTTTTTGTTGTTGTTTATGGTGTCAGTTTTGTTTGTGATAAAGCAGCTTGCTAGTATGGGATATCCCATGAGTCCAGATGGCCGTTTTGGACAGGTTAGACAAGTAGGTGTACCTCTGAGTGAGTGAGAGAGAAGAGAAGAGCTCAAGGGGGAAAAAAGTGGTGAAAAAATACAAATTCCCTTCCTTGTTGGGTTACTCAGGGCATTTCCTTGTATGCTCACAGATTTTTATTGTGTTAATATTACACTAATCTAGCCCAAATGTAAAGGAGAAGGTCAAATTTAATAGGAGATCTATGTAGAAATAGCCATAAGAACATTCTTATATTGTGATAAAGAGCTGCATTTCTGATTATTTATTGATAGATTTAATATTGCTTTGATTAGTTGATTAACCAGTATAATATAATATCTCAGAAATAATGACCTATCACAGTGAAGTCACTGAGAGTCCACAGAGTAATTTTAAAAACAATACAGTTTACTTAATCTGAGCAGCAGCCACAATGTTTGGAAAAGGAGCAAAGCAAGCAACTCCTTGTACTTTTTTGTATATATTTAAACTGTATTTATATAAACTTTAAGCAAACAAAACATGAGAACAGGAATTTATTAATTAATCTTTTCTCAGCTGAGGAACTGGTTAATCTGGAAACTGGTTTGAGCACTGTTTTAGATACTGAAAACATATTTGAGTGCAGTCTTAAACCAGATTATGCGTGCGTGTGTGTGTGTGTGTGTGTAATGGGTCTCCACACAGTGATGATTGCTGTTGATGTGTGCAGGGGAGATAATCTGCCTCTCAGCTTTTAACACAGAAACCCTGTGGGAGAACCACCAGCTGGACTGTCACATGTAATCTTTAACCTTTATCTGAGGGACACACACACACACACTGCATTCATACTGAACATTTACTACCTTGGCCTCGACTTTGTGAATTTATAGGTTTTAATATATATTTTTTCATCCAGTGGTTCTGTCCAGTCTGAAGTGAAGTATGTGCTTCAAATCAAAAGGGTGTGTTGCTTCATTTAGCTCTTGCACAGCAAAGAGGATGGAGAGGATGTGACGCAGTGTGAGCTTTTCTTTCTCCCCTGTAGGGAAAATTTGAAAAGTCCAGTAATTTTCCACTTTCCATCTCCTCACAAATCAAAATTCTACCAATGCAAATGTCATTATTTCTTCTCTCAAGTGCTGAAAAACAAAACTGTGTTTGGTGACGTAGAGAGGTTTTCCAGCATCAGAATAAAATCATCATTTTGTACAAGATGGAGACAGACAAAGCTGTCAGTGCGCTGTGGCTCCCAATGTGTCTCTTGTTTTACACGTCCAGAAAATAAAAAGTATGTTTGGTGTCATCAGCATTCGTAGGATTCTGCTAGTGTGGTGCGTGATGTGTTTTCGACACCTGTTACATTTGAACGCAGCTTGTTGATAACAATGTGTGACAGTGTGTCAGTATATGTGGGCTATTGTTTGCGTATGTTGTGTTGAAATACCAACACGAGAAATAAGTGATTACAGCACATTGCATAATGTAGCTGCTCAGGAACTTTATTGGAGTCACATCTACTCCACAGGCACTTTTTAAGTGAAGTGCACTTTATTAAAGATTGTTATATTATATATTGTGGGCATCTACAGAACCTCAGAAGTACATTCAGTATTTACAGCGAGTCAAGTTTCAGGATGATTTTGCTGGAGTGTGACAACAGCATGAAATGCATAGTAATCAGGTGGTTGATTCAGCAAACACTGACGCATCATCGCATGTAAATTTGCCAGAAAGCTTTCACAGAACATTTGGTTCTTGGGATGGAAGTAATACAATTTTTTTTTACCTTAACATACAGACTTAATTCAGGCTCAGTGGGGCACGTTGAATTAGCACCATCAGAAAAGTCACTTTTCTTTCACTGGAAAAAACAATTTATTTGCTCTAATTTTAGCATGTCACTGTAGAAACATCATCTTCACTTCTCAATATTCGGTCTGACCATTGTTGTGCTGCCACGTATAAATGCCAGGTTTGTCATTCACCAAACCCACACAGAATTGGTGTGATTATTATTCAGAGAGCCACTGCCTCCGGCCTTTTCTTCCGCCAGGATAAAGCTGTAACGATTCATATCTTCAGTGTCACACACACACACGATCACTGGCCTCAGTGTTTTCAATCACCTTTTTTGCCCTACAGCAGAATTAGTCATCTGCGTTGTAGTGGGAATGAGAGCCATTAAAAGTCACGGGGAAGGACACACGCATGCTGCCAGGGGACGTGAAGACCACTGAGTCAAAGACCAGGTTCATACATAATGATTAGTATCCTCATATTACTGGAGATTAAGTGTTGTTTTGATGGAAAATCACTAAATCTCTCTTTTTTTGTTTTTTTTGTTTTTTGTTTTACCTTAGTTTGATATATATTGTATATGCGAACTCAGTGCTTTAGGAAGTAATTTATAAAATGCAGTTTAAAGCTAACAAGTGCTCCCTCTGGTTTCAAATGGATCTGCTTTGTAGCTTGTGTGGTCCAGTCAGGAAGGACTTATCATTATTATTGATCTTCCCCATTGTGGTCATGGTTGTCTCAACTTGGAGGTCTGAAAAAGCTGTGGTGGTTTCTTCAAACCACTGCGCTCTCTCTCTCTCTCTCTCTCGCTCTCTCTCTCTCGCTCTCTCTCTCTCTCTCTCTCAATTCAATTCAGTTTTTTCAATTTAATTTGCTTTATTGGCATGAATGTAACAACGACAATATTGCCAAAGCGTCAGGTAATACTTATATTAAAACAACAATAATAATAATAATAATGATAATAATAATAAGGGTAATAAGAAAAATAATGAAATAAGAAAAAGGTACAATTCATAAAAATCAGGAAAATGGCAAAAAACTTAAATACACATATGTGAGACTGTGGAAGTGTGTTCTCTCTCTCTCTGTCTCTCTTTCATTCATTCTTTGGCTTCTTCATTTGAGAGTGTACTGTTGGCCGCCAGACCTCTCCAGGAAATGAGAGGACCACAATTAATCAACTTATAGAGCGCTTGCAGACATTTGGTGAAGCCGGCGTCAGCACAGTTTAGCTGGAATGAATCAAGCCTGGCTCCTCCAGCTTTAGTACTACCCTTAACCTAAATTGTCGTACCAAGAGTTGTGTCTTTTATCAACCCAATCTTGTGATGAAAATGTACAAATCAGGAAGCAGCCTATTTACTATGTCAACGGTTTTGCATGCACAGGTTTGCAGTTGTGTGCAGCCACATCCTTACCAAGAATGATGTGCAGTATCTGTGTTACCTGATTTAAATAGAAGCACCAATAAAATGCTGATGCTACTTCCGTAGTGCTCATACCCAGAAATATGTCTGTTTTAGATACCACAGCAGATGGTACACTGGGTTAAAAAAAAACCTAATGAAACCTAAGTTTAAGGTAACTGTGAACCAAAGCAGCCCAGTGGTTTACATCAGTGAATCCATTTAAAGAAATACTCAGTTGAATCAGCTCTCAAAAGATTTGAGTTGTTGCATCACAGACTATTCTAACAATTGAACCAGCCAGAGGCCAACACACACCATGTACTTGAAAAAGGAAATGAAAGAAGACAAAATCATGAAGCTTTTTTTCTTTGTGGCCACCTACTTGCTGCCGTTGTATAAATCCCTTAACCTTTGTTCTGTTTGCTGCAGGGTGTGCTGCTCTGCGCCGCTCTAATGATAATGACACAGTAATTACCATCTGTGTAATGGGTTAGACTCGTCATTGTCTGACATGACAGAAGTTACTGCTGCAGAAAAGACAAATGACAGACGCAGGGAGAGATAAGGCAGAAGAGACATGGCTGTGCCACGGGAGGAGAAAAATAAGGACTTGTTCTGCCTCGTCCTTCTACAAACTCGCATTCCATCGAGGATAAATTCTTTTACTTTTTTTTGATTCACTTCCTTTTCACTTTTATCTCTCTCTACTCAAGTAACCACCGGTGTATTTCCTGCCTCAGCACTGTGATGCGTCTGTCTGTCTGTGTGTATGTATGTGTGTGTGTGTGTGTGTGTGTTAAACAGGTACTAAGTCATGCTCCATTTTCCACCAAGCGTGGCAGAAAATTCTGCATCAGATTATGATGGGAAACCAACACCTACACTACACTAGTATACCAAAACTGATAAGGTAGACTGTTTACACACATTAAGTCATCTAATTTAGACTCAGGGCCTTCTGACACAGTTTTCTGAGAATTTAAGCTTTTTCCGGTACATTGTTAAAGACTCAGAGCTGACTGAGCATTTTTCTTTACGAAAATAAATTGGCAGTTGACTCTGAAACCTGCGTGTATGCTTTGCTTCCATTTGTCAGCGTTTAGCCTGGCTCAAAATCCGATCACAAGTGGCTTAAATGACTTGGCTACACAAAGCTGAGGACCTCATCCAAATTAGCCAAGTCTTGTTATAATATGCTGTTTGTTGTTGAAGTAGCAAAATATTAGTAGTCGATATTCCCAGTTCTTATTTCTTTTCCAAACAGTCCATCACACATGCTTATTTCATGATCACACTATTGTTTTTTGTTAAATCTGTTAACATCTGTCTGCCCCATTATTTGCACTCCTGAATACTGCTTTCTTTTAATGTTGCTGGTCTTAAATTTCTTTGTGTTATTAAATTCATAATAGGTTGTATTGGAGTGGATATTGTGTATATTGTCCACTACACTAGTAATAAATCCTCTATCAGGTTATATGTCACAATATCAATATATAATATGATATAGAATTTTTTCTGGAAAATCAATTGAGAAGCTGTTTTTAGATCATATAAACACACATGATTGTTTTGTTTTGGGCTAATCCATTATGAACATTATTAAAACAGATACTTGGAAAAATCAAGACACTTTCTGTAAAAGCAGCGTTTATAGCAATAAGCTTTTATCGTAAATATTCAAAACGGATTAACTGCATTTCTTCCCAGTCTATACAACAAATCCTATATTTGCGCACTTGGATGGAGTAGATGATGAATGGCCAGAGGGTAAAAAAGATAGCTACCAGTGTATAAACAGTATGGCAAAATCTCTGACAATAACAAATGTATTGTCTCTTGGCTTACATACAGTAGGATATCATCATATTGCCTAATCCTAAGTCACAGCATACAATAGCAGTGCTTGTCCCAGTTGATACCAATGAAAACAAAGCACCAGAAACAGGCCGCTTGGCATTTGAGAGTGAGGCATGGTGGATTACCAGGAGCATGGTTACACAAAAAGCCGCACACGCAGGAACACACATGAACACATAAGCACACATACAGGCAATTTATCCATGTGGAAATAAACAGTGTGGTTACTTATCAAGTGAAGAGCACCAAGCAGAGCTCTTAAATGTTTCCACTTTTGATTTGGAGTGTTTGCCTTACTTCCTGTCTGCTATCAGGGGGTCAGGAAACGCACACAATGGGAGTGTATGACCCTCCTGGCCTACCCATTTCCTGCTTCCTCTCTAAATCCCTCTCTCACACACACAGACACGCACAAGTACAGATTGGGTGACATTTGTTGCATTGTATCTGTAGAACAGCTTGAAGGAGCACAAGTTAGCAGTGACATGAAAGTGTGCGCTTGCTTGCGAGTGTGTATCCGTGTGTGTGTGTGAGTGAGTGTAGGTGTTTACCAGGCTGTGTGAGAATGCCTCTGTTTGCCTCCCAGTACTTCCTGGCAGAGCTGCTGCTGAGCACACAGCCTGGCAACAGCAGCAGCAGATGGTTAGGAAAGTCATTTTTCACTCGTTCCAAGGACTACTTTCTGAGTCCCTGAGTTACATAATGTTTTTTCACACCTCTACTGTCTTCGCTGATACCAAACGACCTGATGTACAGCAGGAACGCTTTTTCTCCATCTCCTCGTCCGTCTCTTGTTTTGTGTTTCTCTTCCTCTTTGTCCTTGATTGAGCTCTCTAATTAGCAACAGCACTGTGTGGGAGGCATGTTGATGCAAGACCACCTCCTATGGCGACTTGACATTCACTTCTGTGGCTCCTTTGTTATGCTGGCAAACAGATTTGAGCTGCTTTGTCATATGATTATCATGATGAGCATCTTTATTGGTTCAGCTGTGTTTAGAAAAAGTACCATTTTATGTAAGGGCGAGTTAGGTAAAATAATAATAATAATTAAATCTACTTATGCAGTGTAGTTATAACAAAAAGGTTTTCATGCAACTGAATGCTGTTTTTGACATATTTGACCACAGCTCTCCCCTGATTTTAACACACTCTTTGCGTTTTCTCACCCTCTTTTTCACACCGTTGGCTGAATGTGTGTTTGTGTATATATGTGTGCTTGTGTGTGAGGAGAATAATTATCTGCATTCACGTGACCGCAATAGGTTCCACCGTATTAACTTCCCACGTGATGAATAACAGATGAAGTGCCGGCCAGAGGTGCCGAGATTCTAGCTTCATTATAATAGAACATTGCTTTCTCACTTCCATAACAGGGATTGAGTGCCTGGTCCCTTTTTGTCTTAGACACCAGTGATTCATTTATGTGGCAGGATTTGCCGATTGTCTTTTTTGTGCATGATGACATGTAGGGTCGAGACAAATACAGTAAATGATTCAGCAATCCACCGAGATACAGTCTCTTGTAATGGATTATGCACCAATGTCTCAATACGTTCTCCTTTTGACACTGAGGCGCAGATGTACCTTACCTTTACTACAGACAGTTTCACTCTGGAGCTGTTCACATACTGGCTGTCTGACATGTAAATTATAGCACATGGGAACATGTTAAAAAAGTCTGAGACTGAAGCCTTTGTTCATCTCATTTGTCAAAAAAATGTCTGTTAAACTGAAAGCACTTGATAAAAATGGACAGCAACATTAGAATGAAGTCTGCATTTATAGTTATATTATAGTTTGTGTTTGGGAGTAAGAATGAAAGCTTGCAGGTAGATGAAAAAGGGCTAAAGGGAGGCTACAGTAGCTTACAGGAAAAAAGAAAAACACTGATGCCGTCAGATTTTGAATGAGGTTTTTTTTTTTTTTTTTTTTGCATGAAGTCTTGCATAGTCTTATGGCATGCACATGCACACAGATACGTGCCCAAGAATGAATTCCAATCCATTCACTTAGTGAATTGACACAAACTGTACACACACATAAATACCACAAGGGAAGAACAGTCTATTTCTAGTGGCAATTTTTTTTCCTCTAATGTCATGGGGGTTGAAGGAAATCAATAAGAACATATGAAAAGATCAGAAAAAAACGTTTGATACCTGGAGGGAAATTAAAAGGAAGGCACATGGCGTATAAAATTAGAAGCCACGACCATTGAGGGAGGCAATAATTAAGAGAGTGAACAATGTTGGATGGAATTGGGAATGAGGGGGCTCGGCACATGAGCATGTTACACTCACAGGGGTGTGGAATAACTTGGCAACGGGGCTGGAGCAGCTGATACAGCAATTAAATGTAGAGGTGACAGAGTTGTTGCTAGGCTGTGGGAACAGAAAAAGACAGAGCGTGACTTTAAACAACAACCAGCGATCAAAGGCGCTCAGGAAGTTGTCTACCTGCATGCTAGTTTTTGGGGCAATGGGATTCATGCCACAACGTAAAACATTTGCTCTTCTACCCTTACATACAACACTGAATAAACCATTCGCCCTCAGCCACAGATGTTTCACAAAAATTAGAAATGCTCGTTGTAGCCCATCACCGGCCTCCTGCTCTTTCTGTATCTTTGACACAAACAGAAAGGAACACAAAGCTTCTCAGATTACACCTGCGTCACTCCGCCGCTCACTCCCCGAGGCAGACCAGTCAATGACATTAGAAGATGTGACGTGTGTCCACCTCCCTATGGTGAAGTTGAGATGATGTGTAGACTTGTCAGAATGTGTGTGTGTTTGCATGGGTGTGTATGTGTAATGTATACATTTTAGTATTTGTCTTGCTGTCTGTGGCGTTTGCACACTTGTGAGGTTGAGAATTTGAGATTTTCATTAGTATTTGTTTCAAGTGTCCAGTAGTGTTGAGTAATATAGATGCTTTTGTCTTTATTGCAACAGGTATTGTGTAATATTTGTTGTATTTTTATAAGAGAGGGGACTGTGCATTCAGTCAAATGACTTAAGTTTATCATCCCATATATCAAGTCAGACAAAGCAGCAGTAGTAGTAGAGAATGTGGAAAAGGCGCAATGCACATCAACTGCATATAGTCACAAATACATAATCAATCCACACAAGTGCAAAGTTATGAGCAAATTTCAAAATGAAGAGATACACAGCACAACCAAATGTTAAATGGAGGATGGAGAATAGCACACTAAGCATGCATTTATGTGTGTGTGTACAAAAGGCGAGTGCCATTCCCCTGCCCCTCTTCTATCTGCTCTTCTTCTCTGCAACACTGCCTGGCTGCACATGTGCTCTTTCAATAACACAATAAAGTATTCAAAATATTAAATCTCTAAATAATTTGTTATAAAGTTCTTCTGTCTCACTGGCTACTCCAAATGCACAACCCACCAATCTCACACCGGTTGATTTCACATTTTTTTCACAAAGGGATTTTTTACAAAACTGATCTGTCACCTATAGACATGAACAACTCTGACCGCCTTTGAGACCCATTATCCCTCAGAAATACTGGGTTCATCCACTCTCTTCCCACCTTACATCACCTCGTGCCAGTATCAACACCCACTGTGCTGTTCACCTTTAGCTGGCCCGCTGTGCACTTCTGCTGGGCTCATTATCTGCTCTGATAGCGTCCCAGCGCCCCACCTGCCCTCTGCTACCATTCACACCTGCTGTGCTTCTGTGACCCACTTCTTTCTATGTGTGTGTGTCTGTGCTGTGTGTGTAAGTGTTTGTGTATGTATCTAAATACGGGTGTTTGTGCTCCGTTTTTCTGTCAAACCGGCAGTAATCAGGTCAGGTGGTTATCTAACCTGATTGCAGGCAGACCTGAGAGAGAGCAGCTGTAGATCACTCTTTACTTTGGTTTAACCTGACTCGAGTTGCCAAACAGGTGGAGCTCACCACATTGCGAAACGCAGAAACGATTCAAAATGTACTTTTCTCACTGTCCAAACATTCTTGTCCTATCTGGCAAACCTCGCCCATATGGAAGCAGTGATGAGGTTACAGCAAACGCTAAAAACGTGTGATGTAATTCTGACATCAGCAGACGCTCTGTTCGAGGGCAGATGTTTTATTTCTGAATGGAGCTGAAGAGCTGACACATCCACTAATGAGTGTCGGTTATGAAGCTGGATCATCTCTTATTGAGAGCATTTTTATAGTACTTCTTTCCACACTCAGACTGCTGTTAACTGCTTCATTAAAAGCATAATTTCTGCATCACAACAGTGTGGTTGGGATACTAATGAAGCTGTCGTTCTCTCTCTCTCTCTCTCTCTCACTCTCACTCAGCTGGCAGTAAGTGCCCTCTCCATATAGAATGTGCCAGACAGGGACGCAACTTCTGCAGGCCTGGCTCCTCCCTCTGTGGCCCCTGCCTCTCCCCATTGCAGGAGAACGAGGAAGGACGCTGCGCGAGGAAGAGGCCCCATCAGCACGGTATGAAATAATAAAAAAAACACATCACACAGAAACACAATGATTCAGCTCTGCATTCACTACACACACAAGCCCCCACTGTTTTCATTGGATCACACTGAAACTGAAACATATTAAATCATTTTTCAGTTTTTACTACTTTTACTACTATGAGATTGATGTCAGGAAGGATGTCTGGTGGCCTGCAGGCTAACATCTAATAACACTATAAAGGAATAAAAGGAGAATGAGAATGGATTGACTCCTTTCTTTTTCTTTTATCACATCAATGAATTTAGAGAGCATCTCTGGTTTGGTTTGGTTTGGTTTGGTTTATTGACAACATTCTCATACTTTTATAAAATACAATACGTCATAGTGATTTAAATCGTTGTCCCCTGGTGTTTTCACAGTCCAACACACCTTAACACAAACATTACATCTGAAACAATTAGTTGATTAATTGATTAGTTGTTTGACAAAAAAATATATATATATATCAGCAGCTATTATGATGATCGATTAATTGTTTAAGTTTTCAAGCAAAAATGTCAAATATTTTCTGGTTCCAGCTTGTGAGGATTTGCTGCTTTCCCTTGTCTTATATGATTGAAAATGGATTATCTTTGGATTTTGGACTGTTGGTCGGACAAAAAAAGGGATTAGGTATTCTTCACTATTTTCTGACATTTTTATAGACCATGCAATTAATCGAGAAAATAATTTTGCACACATTTGTGCACTTTGCTGAATGAAAACACAGAAAGGGTTAAGCTTGACAAGAGTAAACTGAAGATTGATCAATAACTAGGTTATGCTTGCGCTCTTTTCTCGTCCAGTTCTCTTCTCTCTACGTCCTTGCTGTGGACCTTGCTCTCCCGCCTTCTCCCATCCATATCTCTGACAACTATGGTGTAGTCTAATCCTCTGTGTTTTTTAATCCGCCCCTGCCCCTGCTGTGTCTGCAACACATGCACCGCCCCGCACTGGCGGCTTTAATCACTTAGATGACATGCATCTCTCTCTCTCTCTCTCTCCCTCCCTCTCCCTCTTGCCCTTCATCTCCATCACTGAATCTAATGTCATTCAATGAAAGAGCCAAGCTGCGAAAATAAATCTTATTTTTCTGATTTCCACGGCATGGCATCGCACTGCTGGCACGCACACTGTGTTTCAAGACGGCGCTGCAGAAATTAGAGAGAGAAATGTGTGAGTGCACTGGATTGCCTCTGCACAAATGTGCATGTGTGTGAGTGTGTGTATTTATGTCTGTTGGTGGGCACGTGTGTGTTCTCTGCAGGATTAATAATTTAGATGGGTCTGCGGCAGGAGAGGATACAGTACAAACTTGGCTCGAATTATTGGCGGCAGCATCAGAGAGAGAAGTGAACATGAGAAGGAGATGAGTGTGAGGATGTATTGGAGAGAAAAGGTCACATCATGCAGAAGAAGAGAGGCTGGTCAGTTATTAGTATATGGACTTTGGATTGTATTTGTTTGTCGTGTGTGTGTGTGTGTGTGGTGGTGTGAATCCAGCACATCACAGGCCTCAGCTAAGCTCTCTAAAGTGGTTACATAAACCCCAGAGAGACCACAGAACACAGAGATCCTCATGGGAGGCCGACTGTCTCTTTTTCACACTCACATGCACACACACACATAAAATGTTGAAATGAACCGGTTAAACATACTGTATGTGGTTTATTTGGTTTGTCAGGGGCAGCGCATATCTCTTAATGCATCAAAACACAATAAAGAGCTGCTGCGTTTGTAGTTTGGCAGCATTACTGCAAATTACACCTCTGAAGTCACTCTGTTGTCACTTCAGTGGAAATATGATGCCTGTGTTTTCAGGACAGAGCAACTGATTATCTAAAATGTTAGTGTGCTTGCTAAAGCATGAAAAATACACATTTTCAACACTGAAATACGCATGACGCATGATATCCCTGCACCCCCAATGTAAGTCGGTTCATTCTCTCCCTGTTTCCTTTTATCTGTCTCACACACACATATACACTCATTACTTGTTTTGTCAGCAAGCACAGTTTGCGTCAGAAAAATGTACCCATTTGTCCTTCCAATTCAATATTACAAAACCACATCTCATAATCATCATCAAGCTGACTCACTGGCTTTGCAGCGAGGTCACATTTTCAGCTTTTCTACTGTTCACTCACAATAATATCATAGAGCTCTTTTTTTAAGGTTACATGTTTTGAGAGAATTAGATGATGCCATTTGTGTGTCAGAAAAAAATGTCCACATGTACGAGAATGGCAGGATGCAACTATGTCCTTAGAATGGAATGGAAATCCATCTGTATGGAGTCTAAAATGTCTAATATTTCACATACTCAGTTCAGAGAGGTTGAAAGTGCACAGTAGTGAGGCAGGCAGCACTTTTTATTGTAAGTAGGACCTGCTTGTATTTGACATGGAGGCGTTCACTGGCATTGGTAAACATACAGTACGCCTCGAAGCCATGTCCTTTGTTCAGAAGACGCACAAACAGACTGAATGGTATATGTATTTATTCTTTATATGCAGTTAAATCATGTATGTGCTGTCCTCCTGTTGCTCTTTTCTAAATTGGACTCTGTTTGATCCCCCTTTTTGTTTATGCGCGTTTATATATTTTTACGCAATATATAATAGAGCAGCAGTCCATAGACTGTAAAGACACGCAACGTGAACAAATAACCTACAGCAGTTTACTTTGGTAACATGAAGTTAGATCAATAAACTGGAGGAGAGCTAAACTACAGTTTTAGTTTGCTAAGAATGAAATAAACATTGTTTTACACCCTTTCAGTGATAGAGTGAATTGCTAACAAGGCACACTCCGTTCAACCAGTTGAAATGAATAGCACCGTCTGCTATCACTACACTTTACATTGTGAGTAGACAGTGGCCACCAGTTCTTCACCTGCAGTTCTGGACCTACACTTTTAGTCCAACCTACACCTCCTATCAGCAAGGAAGTAACAGCAGCAACAGTTTAGACCTGCTGATGTAGTCATGTGAAGACAAGGAAAGTGATTGCTTCTGCGATTTTGATGCTATCAACAGCTGCGGTCAATGACTGCTAGAGTTGCACTTTCTTTCATAAAGTGAAAATGAGAAAAAGAAAGAAAGGAGAAAGATAAAAACGGCTATCTGTGAATGAATCAAAGCTGTTATTTCACTATTGCAGATTTTTTTGTGTCTTTTTAACTATATTTGGAAAAAAACATTGAATGAAATATGTATTAGTGATGCTTAGGTTGGCAAATATAGTTCAAATTAATTTGAAAAAGAAAATATTTATACGCAGATACTGGCAACTGACCTGAGGCCTGACAAAAAAATGTTTAAAAAAAAGGGGGTCACATTTTTTTTTCTGTAGTTTATTGCAGACTTGGATTGTTTTCCATTGCTAGTTGTATTCATTTTTATCAAGATGGGTGAAAGACAGGTGGGACTGTTTCATTGAAGGTTAGAATATTTCCTGTATTGACTCGAAGCTTAGCAGTCAGCTGTGGCTAACTATTTATAGCAGGTGGGAGAGTGATTCACTGTCACAAATACGTCACCTTACCAACTTTAGATTTCATGGGCAAAATTACAGTTTAACTGCGCACCACTCCCTCATTCTAAAAACTTATTAATAAAGTAGATACTGTGACCTTTTTGGTCTGTTCCCTTGTAGACCTTTCCTCCGGACACTTTGGAAAGAGCACATGAATTGGAAAGATCTGAAACTAGCAGGGCCCTTTTTGTATTTTGTTAGCCATCAAGTCAGTCAAGAGTCCTAGTTTCAGTCAGACTGACCCACAGTGTCTCTCTCGTCTCTCTTCCTTTTACATGCTCCATATTGAATTACCCACTAGAGGGCAGCAGGACACACTGAGTATAAATCAATGATCTATGGGCAGGACTGAGGACATGCTCACTGTGAGGGGGAGGCACTGTGCTCACTTAAAACCTCCCCTTCTACTTCAACATGGTGACATATCAAAGTAGGTTTAGTACTTAGTAGTACTAGTAGTTTTTGGCTGTCAGTTGAGGGCGCAATTTGTCATTAGTCTAGTCATCACTCTGGTAACTTGTGGTGGACATTTGACATTTCATAGATTAAAAATAGAAAAATAATAAATGCATCATACAAATAATAATCAACAGATTACACAATAATAAAAATAATTATAGTTGTAGCCCTATTTGCTGAATATAACGCCAGATGAAATACCAGATGTTGCTAATGATCTCCCGTTTTTAGCTTTCTTACTGTATAATTACATGACAGTACATTTAACCATTTCCAAACTAATGTAGGCCAGACAAGATCTGTGAATTTAGAGTTTCTAAAAGTGTGTGTGTGTGTGTGTGTGTGTGTGTGTGTGTGTGTGTGTGTGTGTGTGTGTGTGTGTGTGTGTGTGTGTGTGTGTGTGTGTGTGTGTGTGTGTGTGTGTGTGTGTAGGAAGAAATGTGAATGGTTTTTAAGTGGGAAAATAGAGCAGCAAGGATGTGTGTGACCGTCAGTCCCTGTTGAGCTGTTTAGTGTTTGTTTGTTGTACCCACCCGCCCCCTGGGTGCCTCTCAAGAGGTTATGGGTCATTATCAAGCCAGTGACAAGACTCTCTTACACAAGGAGAGGTGTGCGTGCTTAGCCAGTGTGTGACAAACCACACACATACACGCAATCACCACTTTTATTTTAGGAGAGTTATCAACTTCGGCCTCAGTGGGGTCCTGAGGATTTCCCTATAAATAAATAAATACTGCTCATCCATTTTTAATTATTTCCCTGCAGCTTTTAAATCAGTCCACACTTTAGAAATACCACCAATAAATCTCTTATTTTGAATCTCCTCTGAAATTTAAACCTGCATTACCACATGCTCCTGGCGAGCACACGGGCACGGTTGGAGCTCTCAACCACCTGCAAAGTACAGATGGTGCATCCCGCCTCCACAGACACCTGCTATGGAGTGCACTAAATGGCCATTAGTGGAGGGGGGTAAGAAAAAAAACAAAGCAGGCGGTGAAAGTGCTGGCATGTCATATCATACACATTAGCTCGGCCAGATGGCCGGCCTTCTGGAGTGAAAGTGACACTGTAATCATTAATGTAATGTAGGTGGTTGTGATAATATGTAATAACACATTTATTTAGATAGATTTACCGGGCGGCACTGATCTTTTATTTGTTCGCACTGGTTTTGACATGGGTGTTATACAAAACAACTGTACCTGTATTGACTCAGGGTGCTGAATGGATGATATCATGCTGAATTAGCTTTTTATCCAAGCACCTTTTAGTTTTTGTTTTTTTTGCGCTTTTTGTATTCTCAACTTCTTTTCTCATGACTTGCCGCCTCTCCAGCTTTGAGTGCAAATACCTGTAATTTGATATTTGATATATTGCAGGCTAACTTTATAGAGGGAAATAGCACTTTGATCACCTCCATTAGCAGTGAGCTTTGGGATCCATTGTGAATGTAGCAACTGAAGCCCAGTGAAGCCGAGGTTTGGCTGATTGCTCCTGCCCCCTGCGGTGCTTCCTCCCCCGGCCACACACACGCTATCGGCCCTGGTCGCCCCGGAGACCTCGGCAGCACTGCAGGAATGTGATTCACTGTCTGGCCGTGAGGGCTGTTAACAACACTTTAGTATTGTCTCCTTTTTTTTATCGGTCCGCAAACAAACAGCACACATGGACACACTCCCTGTCCATCACTTCAGAGTCAAGACCCTGAAAAACACATGTATAGGTTGGGGACAGGCATGTATACATGCCTAAACCATATGCTTGTGCTCTCTGTGTCTTCCTCACATACACACAATAGTTACACATTACCTACAGCCATGGAAGTGGACAAGCTTCATAATTCTGTTTTCTAGACGTAGAAAAGCCCAAACTCCAGCTTATGGCACATGAGTAGGGAGAGCACTTGGAAAATTATAGTTGATTAGTCAATTAGTGGACTGAATAGAGGGTGAATCTGCAACTATCGATAATGGTTTAATTGGTGAAGTCATTTTTTTCAGTTGTGAGGATTTGCTGCTTTTCTCTATCTAATGTGATAGTAAAATGAATAATACTGGACATGTTTCACTGTTTTCTGACATTTTGTAGACCAGATGATTAATGGAAAAGATTATTGACAGACTAATGAATAGAATAAGATAATGAGAAGAATCATTAAGCACACCCCTCTGTTTGAAGATTTAGATGCCATTATTGTAGCTAAATATTTGTTAAAATGGCAACCTCAGTCATGGGTGTTTTGCCCTGGAAGCTTGTGATGCATATGAAGTTACTGTCACTGGTTGCTAATTGATGACGTGCATGCTATGTGTTTGAATGAAGGTGCTTTTATATTAAGAAGCCTTTAGTGTCGCTGTGAGTGCTACAGTAATTTACGCAATCTGGATTTCCTGTTGCATTTTCAATTTATTTGTTGCTTATACTTAAAGACAATTAAAGCCAGTTTAATGTACGGAGAAGTTAATCAGTGAAACTTTGAATGTTGTTTGTTCTGTAGGTAAAGTGGTATTCTACCCCAACCTGGATGAAGAGATCGATTACCTTCATTCTGTCATTGAAAAACAGGAAGTCACAGAGATGAAATCACCAAAAAAGCAATCCAAACATCCTGGTAAGAACCCTGAGCGCGATCATGAGACCGAAAAATAACTGTATAAGTAAACACTTCCTGTTTTGATTTACTTCAAGTCTGAAGACTGTTCTTCTGTCCTCTAATTGACAATAATCTCCATCAGATATTGATTACGACTCTGTCGCTGTTTGTGTTTTTCTTACACTGTCCAGCTGCCGTCACCTCCCAGACAGATGTTAAAAAAAGCAAGACAGATGCCTCCAAACACAAATATGAAAGCAAGAGTCATGTCTCAGAAGGAACCCTGCATACCACAACTGCAGCCCCACGTTCTGTAGGTTCTGCCCTTCATAACACACCGACCCCCAAGCCCAGGACCACTGTGGTTGAGGGCCGAGCTGGTCCAATAGCTGTGCCATCATCCAGGAATGACCGCATTATTGTCAGTGAGTATGATTTTATGTCCTCTACACATTAACGCAGCGATGGTAAGAGACCATGGGAATTCAGGGTGCTGGTACAAGATAAGGGTGTAAACAGATGATGGATAATGTTAGATTTTGGGTAATTTTGTCAGTCTCATTTTTTTGTCAAGCAGTTTGGTGTGTCTGGATGTTTGCCAGCAAGATCTTATCACTTTTGTTCTCCATTTGTCCCGATAGAACAGTTCATTCTTCTTATCCCAGTGTGCTCATTGCTTTTATGTTGGATATAATTTCATCCAAGATGACCATAACAACTCATAATGAGCAAATGAGCTAACATATATTTATATTTAGCAGCCATAAGAAATGTCTCAGCAGGGTAGTCGTCTGACTCCCACTCAGTCACTCATTATTTACGCCTTAACATGCTCTCTTCCCCTTTCTTTTCTTTTCCTCTTTCTCTTGTATCAACCTGCAGTTATGATCTCGCTGTGTGTGGTAGTGGGCACTGTGGCAGTGATCCTGGCAACTATCTGTTACATCAAGTAAGTCTGAACACATAAATTCATAAGTAACGCAAGAGAAAGCTAAATGTGGTCTTTTTGTTGTCGAGTAAAGAACAGTATGTTATGGAATTGTCGAAACCAAATTAAATACAATACAAAGACCAATCTGAGTTTGAATTAGTGAGTTTTAATTGCATAGTAAACCACATTAAGTCAATTATTAATGCTCAGAATTAATAAAAACAACAAAAACTGCACTCTATTTTTGATTTTCAATGAAGTGGAGAAGATTAGTCAAATAGTTCACACAGTTATGTATCATTTACACAGTTTTTCTCATAACTGTACATTCAGAGTTTGTAATGTTCGATGTGATTGGAAAACAAATGTAAGTCGGCATCATTATATTTAAATTGAAATATGTATCACATTGTTTAATGCCGGCCAAATGCTCGTCATCAATTACACACCATTTTATGGAGAGGTCAGCTCAAGCCTTTAAGAGATTAATTCAACTGTCGGCGTGTGAGACATCAGAAAAGAGTGTCTCTTTGAGCACTGCTGGTTAATTCAGTAACACTTCACAGAAAGAGTAATTGTTTCATTCTTTGACCAGTGGTAATTTAGTGGACTACTGGGGGATCAATTTCTCTTTGTGTTGTTTGTTTAAAGTCATTTATACATATTAATTACACTGGTTTGACCCTTTTATGAAAGCCTGCTTCCATTTGCTATTCATGTATCAGTTGTGAGCTTAGGTTAAAGGATGTTATAATGCCAGAAGCAGGAAACAGCCCTCAGTATTGCAGGAGACTCATCATGCCTCTTGATGCACCTCACAGGTTGCATAGAGAATCGCATCTAGCTCAGAAGGTGGACTACCCTGCATTCAGAGGGGCAGACACGCCTGCTGCCGCAGCCAGCGGTACCTCGGTAAGCACACAGCTTCTCCTTCACCTAACTGCTATTGTTAGAGCTTGCTTTGTTTCCATTTCTCACTTCTCTTCTGCTATAACCACAAGACGTACTGCTGTGCACCATTTTCAAATGTATCACCCACACTTCCTTCTTCTGGTTTGTCCTCAGATGGGAGATAGGACTCTGGCCCAAAGCGCCCAAATGTATCACTACCAACATCAAAAACAGCAGATGCTGTCAGCGGGAAAGTACGTTTTGTATTTCTACACTCTCTCGGTTGCTCCCTCCCTTTCCCCCATTTTCCTATCTCTCATATCTCATAGACTTCAAATATTGAACCACATCCTCTGACCTTGTCACCTCCTTGCCTCAACTCGAGTGTTAATTTTTTTTCTTCTGAAGTCACAAACCTGAACAGAAAGTCCATGACACCGAGGTCACATCAGATGAGGAAGAAGTGGGAGGAGACTTCACAGTATACGAGTGCCCCGGACTTGCACCGGTGGGTAGACACACACACACACACACACACACACATGCATGCACGCACATGCATACACAAAACTAATCATTTCTGATGTTGTTTTATGACTGAGAATCCATTTTTTTCTCTCCTCGACAGACTGGAGAGATGGAAGTGAAGAACCCTCTGTTTGATGACTCAACTTTACATTATCAGGGGAAAAGCAAGTGAATGCTGAACACTTTACACACACACAGACACTCACATAGGCAGGTTTTCCACGACACACACACACACACACACACACACACACACACAGGCATACAAGCCATTTCTCTGGAACAAACCACTTGATTTCACACTGCATGTATAGAAATTGAGGATTCAGGCAGAGGATGAGATGATAAAAATGACTGTTTTCTTCTTGGCCCTTGCTTTTAATACCACAAATGTATGTTGGGTTCCTTGTTAATTTATTTCTGTCACTGTTTCGGAGCATTCCTGTCTTTTAACATAAGGTTTTCAGAGTCCTCCTGGTTATGTCCCTATAGGTGTTTTGTCCTATTTAACTGTTAAACTCTTTAAGTTAAGATTTTCTCCTCCACCTTTTTTTATTTTTCCTCATTTCTGCAGCTATTTCCAAAGAATGTGATACAATAGCAGACAAGTGTACAACACAGACACACACACACACACACACATACATACATACATACATACATAAGCGGAGAAACCGGAGCCCTCCCCTGTTTTGTCGTGCATAGCTAGTGGCTTAACCACATTCCTAACAGATACCCAGGAAATGCTTAAAATCAGATCTCTGTGATAACTGTAAAAACTCCCCAACGCAACACAAGGTTTAGCATTGAAAATGTTACCGTTGGTGTGTTCTAATTTTATTTCTTGTCATATAAGCTGCACATAAAGATTTTAAGATTATATAATATAAATATATACGGAAATGAAGTACTTGATGATGTCTGTTTGCATGGTTTGACTGTACTGTGTTTGAATCATGGCAATGCTTTGATGAATTATTCTGCCTCCTCGATGTATGTATCCTGTTGTTGGAGGAGGAATGTACAGTAAATGCGACTTCTGAGCACTTGAATGAAATCTTTGGAGACAGACTATACTGATGGATGTGTAGGTGGTAAATATCACTATCTTGTATTGGCCCTCTTTCCTCTCTGTCCTCGTGTCGGTCCCAAGTTAAACTCGTGCTGCAAAATGTACATACAAAGAGTGAAAGTGTTCACTTTTTATATATATTTGTACATGCAGACCAAGGATTGGAATTAAAACTTTTTACCACATGTGAAAATGACTTTGTTTAGCCTTGTCCTTTCATGCTTGTCATGGTGTACATTTCTGGGACATTTAATGCATGTATTGGTGAAATGACCGGAAATGAGGAAGAGAGATGCAACAACAGGTCCAAACGTTGGACATTATGCTTCATGGTCAGTGTCTTTACCGCTAAGACACGGGGGTGTTTTTCTGATTAAAAATCAAGTATAAAACAAGAATAAAACAAAGAAAGAGGAAGAAACCCAGTAAGAGGTTTTATGTGTGGTAAATGCAATGGAAGCATATCAGAAAACCAATGGAAAGAATGTTTGCAACTCTGCTCATATTATCTGGTGTTGAGTGAAATACATACAGTGGAAATGTACAGTCAATACAAACTAATTCTGTGCAGCCAAAAAATTTTCAAATTCTAGTTTCCAAAGATACCGAAACATTTCAGACTGAATTTTGGGTACAAAATGATGCGCATGCCATTTTAGAAATGTTTCGTTTTAACAAATAGTGCTGCCATAAAAATAAGAATATCTCACTCAGCGTAAACATCATATATTCAATGAAGAGCTGAAACAAGCTGATCCAGAATATATATGCCATACTGTCAGACAGTGTGGAATAAGACGATTTTTCCAACCTTAAAGCATAAAGGGGAAATGAAAGGAAACTTGATATTAAGGGGTTAAAGAGAGGTCTCATCATCTTTAAACAATGGAACAAACCTAGGTTACAATATTTTTTGGTGAAACCAGTTAAATTTTAAATACTTTGAACCCCCAGACCACTTTATTGAGCAATTCTGTGCACTGTTTTTTTTTTTAAATAAGGGAATCAGGATGCATTTAAATATAGATTTAGTCTTGCTGAATCAGCAAGTCAAACGGCAGCGCTATAAGCATTTCCTCTGATGAACTCTGCCATCACACATACGCCTTTCACCTCGCAGTGTGTCACTGACTTTCTGTCTGGTTTTTGGTGATCCTGTCTGACCTTGTTTTACCTTCAGCACACAAACGGCTACACCCAGAGAGGGGGAGAGTGTGTGTGTGTTGGGGGTAGGGGCAGAGAGAAACCTTGCATGTACCTCCATTTGGGTTTTGTGTATGTGGTTGTATGTCCGTGTGTGTGTTTGTTGGGGAGGGGATGGGTCAGGCTCCTGTCCCCATTGAGCCACATGCCAAGGGCCATTAAAAGCCCTTTGTGCTGGTGGACAGTGGAAGGAAGGCAGCCATTGGCCCTCGGATAAAAACCTGGGTGGGTGGAGGGTCTGTGAAGGTGGGTATCAAAGGCAGGGCCGTTAGCAAGAAAATCAAAAAGCCATCAGACTTGCTTGTGGGAGACGATTGTGCTGCTCAACAGGAGCGGCGGTATTTAGATTCCAGCGTTATTACTTTATCAAATTAGTAACTTTTAAAAGTAGTGACTGAGACTTATGTCTATCATGTTTGAACTTCACTTATCTTTTCTTTTTTTCATTTAAAAACATTACAATTAAGCATTAAAATAAAGCAATAATGTAGCTGTTTAGTTGTTTTGGGGGACGCCGGGATAGATTATAGTGTCATTATTCACAAAGTTCTTTATAATTGTAATCTCTAACAATCTCATGAAGAAGAAACCTGTTTTTAAGGGGTTGCTAATAAACAGAACTTCTCAGAAGAACATGAACTGCTAAATGAAACTGACACCATCTCCTCTTGAGGTGACAAGTGCAGCCATACATCAATGTGTCATTTTCACTCATTTCAGTGCCACATATAGACAGGAGCAAACCCATACATCCTCAAAATGAAAGGCGGTGGAAGTTTCTCACAGCACGACCATTGTCAATCACATGACAGAGAAAATGTACTCAATAATTAGGACGGCAACATCTCTCAGTCTGATATCACACATGCATACAGCCAGTGTTGCTTTCCTTTGAATGTGCACAGCCTGCACTGATGCTGAGAAGAAGAGCTATAATTTTAAAGAGCAACGGACAGGATGAAAAATTGCTAAAATACAGACTGATACTTTGGGGTTTGTTTTGGTTGTATTGCTCAAGATAGAGGTAGTTTTTTTTTTTCTTCACTGGTGTGACCTGTTGAAGTGTGCAACACATTCGCACTGCTGCCGTACCAACAGGCTTTCTTTTATCTGAAACTTTCTCTGTTTGACTGGACATGCCCTGCAAGCAGCGAGCAAATCTCTGAGGTGTCTTGAAGAGGCCACTTAAAAAGAACTAAAGAGAAGATCTGAGACATCTGGGGGGTTTTCAACTAAATCCCCAGATACTCCCCTCACACATCTCCTCACTGTACCAAGCTATTCAACACTGATTCCCCCACGCACCATCCCCTCCCCTCCCCTCCCTCCTTTGGACACCCTGAGAGCTCTGCACTCTGCTGTCCCTTTCTCTCTGAAGCCCTGCCTGAAGTCTACTATCTCTCTAGCTGTCTGTCTTTTGCATGACAATTATTCACCCAAGTCCATGGCCCAGGACAATGCTTGTATAGTTGGGGTTTGATGTCTTTTAAGCTATTGACCAGGCTCTTGTGGTCTCCCCAAGGTTCCCTGATCCTGGACCTACATGGCTTTGTATCTGGAAGAGCAGAGAGAGCACCCATTCCCTTGCTATAGTGCAGTGTGAGCTGATTTTCCAGGTTCAGAAGAAGAAATTCTATCTATATTCAGGTCTGTTTGCAGCCTGTGGCCACGGGCCCCAAAGTAGGCCATGTGATAAGCTTGAGGTGTAACAAAATTATATATCTCTGTCATTTTTCTGGTGTTTTTCCATTCCACATTTTCTCGTGGAATAAGTTTTTATGAATCTACGCCTCCTCTGATTAATATCTAAATAGCATAATCTGCTAAAGTAACTTCATTATTTAATCAAATTGTTCACCAGTCAGGTATCACTTCATTTTGAGGTGATACCAGCCACCAAAAAGGATGGATCTGATGCTCATTGATTTCAAGCTGGATAACAGATAGATATTCCAACACAACATGATAATTGCACCTGCAGACAACACCTTGGTCCTCAGACCAGTTTTGGACCTTAAGGCCATATCAGACTGGATGCCAAGGTATTGGCCCAGTCCTGCAGACCAGAGTGAAACTTCAGCCTAGTGTTTGTTTCAGGGGACAGGAGGGGAAGGGGGAGGAGGTGGGTGTGGGTGTGGGGCGGAATCAAAGGGTTGAGACTTATTGTTCCAATCTGAAAAGGAGCTAATGGTCGACCATCGCAACTCGGGATCTGAAATCCACGGGGTGCCCCGGGGCCAGGTCGTACAATGGCACCCCCTCTCCCTTCCCGCAGTGTGTCTTCCTGCCGCAATCTGCGGCCAACGACTCGCGCTGGGGGAGCGCATCTGTACCACTGCTCCGGCCATCCAGGCTTTTGAATGGACACCGATCAGGGGTGAATGGGAGAAGTTCACCTGAATGCTGTTGGTCATTTTATGATTTAGGTCTCCGTTTTCTTCCATTTCTAGTCTATATCACAGTATTGACATGTATCTTGTTTTAGCTTTAAACAAGTGCAAAAACCTGCTTTATCTGATGTAAAATGGTGCAATCCATGTTTCCAGTAGTACAAAGGGCACAAGATGCCAATAAATTAAGATGATTTGACAAACCAACACAAACATCCAGGAGGCAAAGAATAAAAATAAAACACTAAGATTAAGGCGTCGTGTCATGAAGCATCATGAACATGTTCTCCCCCACTTCACCACAAACAAGTGTTCACAACAAACTTAACAACACTATTTTTTTTTAATCTGCCACCATCTTATTTTCACCCTGCGTGTCTTTACACTTACAGCTTATTTCAAATAATAACTTTTTTCTCTCTGTCATTTACGTGCTGCTCAAGAGCTGTCAAAACATTCTTAAAAGCATAAATTAACCTGACCCTGGATTCAATTAAATGCGGCTCGATTAATTAAGTGAATTTGTTTTATTTAACATTACAATGTCAGTTTGTTTCATTTAGTTTAAATGTTAGTGATTAAAATTAATTCAGGTCTGGTTGAAGCCTCAATGACAGGAATTTTAATATCAAAGCCATCTCCTTGAAGGAGAATAATTTAAACAAACCGAGCATTATAATTCATGTATGAGGTGAGCAAGTTATAGTGTTACAACATGTATTTACAGTAGCAGTGACCCGTGCCTATTTAGCATTGTAAATGTGCTTTTTAAGGGGCCTTAAAAGTGTTGAATTATTAATATTTTCGTGAGTAATGATTTTGCATGGCGCGTAACGAGTTTTAATTCACTTAAAAAGCAAAAACATAGTTGGTCTGCAGCAAAACTGGCTCAATGTTTGTGTGAAAACAAGCCCACTACTTTGGGAAGAATCAAGGTCATTCACAAATTCACCATCAGCTGTGCGCAATTGTCTGCGCCAGCCAATGGGCGAAGAGATAATGCGATCTCCAACACCCGCGGCTGTGATTAGGAAAACCTGTGGAGCCGGGGCAGAAGAGGAGCATTTGAGCTTGAAGGTGAGGTGAGTGGCGGTGGTGTTAAAGACAGAAATTCATGGAGTAGGCCGTAGGCGTATTGGTGGTTATGTTGCACCAAAACGGCAACTACTCAGACTTACGTTTTTGCACAGTTTCCCCCAAAACAGACTTTTCTCGGGCAGGTGTTGGGTTATTTCTGGAGAGCTTCTTCCTTTCTCATCCCTCTTTGGTCCGTGCGTAAACTTGAAACGGATGAGCAGGTTGAGCAGTCACCGCTAACTTTTTAACTTTCAACTTTGGACGCGCGCTTGTTAATAGGCTCTCAGGCCGTTTGGAAGATGTCTGAAAGATCGCAGAGTCCGGAGTGCCAAAGCCGGCCGTATGACTTCAGCCGGACCAACCCTTGTACCCAGATTTTGGGTCAAGAGAGTTTGGGCAGCGCTGCGTCATTCCAGCTTCCTCACGGCGTCCTGCCAGACCCGTGCCTCTTCTACAACAAAACCGCTTATGGTGGCATCACGCCGGCTTCCGCGCAGACCTTTTTCCCTTTCCCACCCGTCGCCAGTGACTACAGGGGATCCGATCTGCAGGCTGGAGAGTTTGGGCAACCCAAGCACTGGTATGCCTTCGCTGCGCCCGAGTACACCGGCCAGGTACCCGGGGTAACAGCAGCTACCCAGCCTATAAACCTAAGTCCCCCCATAGCCGAGACCCGGGAGCAAATCAAACTGCCCGAAATAAAGACTGAGAAGGACACCGGTGATGACTACTCAACGGAAATAAAGATTCAGCAGTACCCAACACCGCCAGCCTCTGCAGCTATGCCCCATGGTGTCTTCTACTCTCCGGCCTGGAACCCTTCTTTTTGGCCCGGGATCACCCATATCACACCACCCGGCAGCAGTAATCAAAATCCCTCAACATCCTCTGCATCTTCGCCTTCTATGTCCCCTTCACCCCCAAGCAACGGGCTTCCAGGGAACGCGTTTTTCAGCGTCAACGCAACCCAGGCTACCACTGGGCCCCAGACGCAAAACCCGGCTTCCTCCACGCGGAGCAGCGGGTCCTCCAGCGGCGGGTGCAGTGACTCCGAGGAGGTAAGTCATTGAATCAGGACTCAAATTTTAACGAAATAAGCACTGTTTCCTTTTGTGAGAACCAATGCAATTTGTAGAGAGAATGTCCAAGGGATCATTTCAATGCCACCTAGAAATGTGCCCAAGTTTCCCATCTGTAGTGTTTTTTAATCTAAAAATGTCCTGTTCTACAGGAGAATCTTTCCACTGAAGAACTGGAGCAGTTCGCTAAGGAGCTGAAACACAAACGCATTACCTTAGGTTTCACTCAAGCTGATGTTGGCCTTGCCCTGGGTAACCTTTATGGTAAGTTTGGTTCCCATATGGAGATACTGGTTTTTGAGTTGTACTGTTTTTTGTTTTTGTTTTTTTTAGTTCAGAGTTCTTAGTCATGACAGTCAGACAATACATTGAAAAAACAACAATGTCTTGGCTCTTCTGTGACCCATGATACAACATGTAAATCTAAAACTGTCATGATATGGTAGGTCAGTCTGGGAGCTAGCCATCTCTATAAACACTGGACTTTGGTGTGCAGATCGGCACTTGGATAGATACAGGTAGCGACTGATCTGGTTCATTCTGTGTATCCAGGTTTGCCAGTTGTTTCACTTAAACTGTCGGGGAGCTTAGAAGAAACTCCTGAAATGCTGGTTATATCTGCAGTTATCTAACAGATCGGAACTCTGGCGTAGATGAATCTCATACCATTGTTTTGGCTTTTAAGTCAACAATCATTAGTTTATTGGCATGTGATATCTGATGTTTGTGTGTGCATGTAGGTAAGATGTTCAGCCAGACGACTATCTGCCGCTTTGAGGCTCTGCAGCTGAGCTTCAAGAACATGTGCAAGCTGAAGCCCCTTCTTCAGAGATGGCTGAATGAGGCAGAGACCTCGGAAAATCCCCAGGATGTAAGTCTCCTACTCTGACATCTGCCATCTAGTTTACAAGACAACAGATGATCACTGAGATTTATGGGAATTGTTGGTCTTTTCAGGCCTAGCTGACTTCCTGCTGGGCAAACCTGAATCAAGGCCATCTTATCTTGTGAAGTGCAATATGCCATCTAGTGGCCATAATTAAGCTGCATGAACCCTTACTACCATGTTTCTGATTCCTCAGATGTACAAGATTGAGCGAGTATTTGTTGACACCAGAAAGAGGAAGAGGAGGACCAGTCTGGAGGGAGCTGTGCGCTCTGCTCTTGAGTCTTACTTTATTAAGTGTCCCAAGCCCAACACCCAGGAGATCACGCACATCTCGGACGACCTGGGTCTGGAGAGAGATGTAAGTACGAACTCTGAAAGTGATGACGTTCTTTAAAGAATGTGTTTCTAGTTGGTCACATCTTTTAAAAAGACTAATGCTGTTCTTGGCAGGTAGTACGCGTTTGGTTCTGCAACCGAAGACAGAAAGGAAAGCGCCTAGCCCTGCCACTGGATGAGGAGTGCGACGGCCAGTACTACGAGCAGAGTCCTTCCCCACTAAACATGGCACCCTCCCCCATTCCCAGTCAGGGCTACCCTGCTTCCAGCTACCCTGGTGCCCCTCCTCCCACACTCTACATGCCCCCGCTTCATCGGCCCGAAGTCCTGAAACAAGCCCTGCACCATGGACTGGTTAGTCACCTGACTGGATAAACAAGCTCAGGTAGTCCCGGCCAGAACCACAGACTGCCTTTCCAAAGCCTCTCTGTCCAACCCCAAATCAAGCTGAAGACGAGCCTCTAAATCCAGTAACCAGATTGCCCGATCATATCGGTGGATAGTGGGAAAGAAACATTCAAAGTGTGGAGGCTCTTCTGCTGACCAGTGCGATGGATCAAGGTGGTGGTGAAACGTAATGAACTACCATGGGCCACATCCTGCAACTCAACAGTACTAACAACTGCTCTGACTTCAAACTAAAACTAAGAGGAACATTTAAACTGAATGTGCCTAATTTTTTGTGTTCTTGGATAATGCATGAAAGTTATTCCATAGGCTTTAATCATTGCAGCCTTAGATTGATGCCAAAGTGAGATTTAGTTTTTGGTCCAGTTGTAGTGAGGATGAGGTTGTAAATGCGAGCAGGGTTAAAGAGCCAGGACATTCCTTCCACTTGTGCTGAATCCTGGGAGGTTTTCTGTGGTGCCGATGAGGAAAGATCTGGGTTATCTAAGGAATCACTATGTGAGGGATGCCCCTTTAAACAGGATTCATCTTTGACAGTTTTTGTGCAATACGTTTGTGTCCCATCTGAATAGAGCAGCTACAGTATTTGTCCGAACGGTCTGTCAGTGAAATGGAAAATGCAAATTCTCAGTCAGGGTGCTTTTTTTTTTTTTTTTTTTTTTTTTCCTTGATTTTTGCACAAAGTTCCTTTTTGTAATGTTGAATATTATATCTTTCTTAAAAATATGTCCCGTTTGTATACCAAACCCATATTTAAGGTTGTTGATTGTCATCGACATCTTTAGCAAATATTTTTGGCGTGAATGGGGGGATGGTGAGATTCAAAGTAAAATTGAGGGAATGCAACTAATGATTTGTTACTCACAAGGCTACAACCCTCCCTGTGTTGTATTTCAGTACCTCCATTTTGTTTTTATTGTAAAGGGTTTTTATGTTTATGAAATGCTGAATAACACTCGATACTAAAAGTCAAGTTTGGGTGTTCATTGGAATATTTCTCTTGTCTGATCTTGGTTTTAAGAAGTTTTTTTTATTATTTTTTTTAACTCGCATGGCTAAGTTTTAGATATTACATTAAATGTCATTTAGTCACTACTCTTGACTATACCTCAAGTCCCCATAGGTGAACATGAATTTATTAGTAAGACCAAACTTTAAGAGCCGTCAGTAAAACATTAGAACAATCCTTTAGCCCAGCGTTACTTCAGTATTAACAGTAAGATGGTCTTGCCTAATCATTTTACTGACATATTAACTGAGTGCAATCATAACTATTAGACTCTAACCAGTAGTTTTTAATGTGACACATTTTCTCAATTGTAAATGGATACAATTCTAATTTATTGAAATGTTAACTACACTTGGATGTTTTCAATCAAAACACCCTAAACCTTAACTATCTCTGCATCTAGTAATTAAGTAAAACTGACTATGTTGAAATGTCCATATGTTTTTGTGCAAGCTGTCCACCAAAAAAAACAGTGAATTCCTTTTGTTGTGCAGTTTAACATGCTTACTCCTATGTAGTCCAATCGTTATTTACATTGCAAATCAGAAGCCATGACTGAGGAACTGAAATGTCTTTGCAGAGATACCTCTTTATTAAGAACAAACGGAATTGTTATCTACCGTAACTGAGAATACCTCTTGTTTTACATAGGAGGAAGTTGAGCTATGTTTAGATCACAAGTAGTTCATGGTGTTTCCTGCAATGTGACTGACAATTTCTTAAGTAAACTCATCGTTTTTCTTAGCAAGGTAGGGCAGACATGAAATTAACAGGAAGTCAGTTTAACAGATCAAACTCTATATGAAAGGATGGTCTTGGACATCTTCAAAAACACATGGAACTGATAAATGACATCAAATCGGTCTACTTTTTGGTAGAACATTATGAAAATATAAAAACACTTTCATAGGATATGCTGAATCTTCAGCTATTTTATTACGTTCTGCACTGACTGCAATTGCGGCAGTGCAGAGTTGGTAGAAGAGATGGTATTTAAACATTTTCACTTTGGTCAAATGTTTTGGTATGTCTTTTTTTAATTTTTATTTCAAGGACGACATCTACAAGAAAGCATTTAAGATGGGATCAAACGCAGCATTTATGTTCAGTTCAACTACATTTATAAGTTTTCTGTGTTTTAAAGGACTCAACAACAGTGCGTACACCAAAGATCACTCAGTATTCTTTAATGGATGTGCTTTAATAAAATTATATCCGATACAATAACCTTTGTGCTATTTTATGTTGTCAGATGCTGATACAGTACATGTGTTTAAGCCTGGGAGTCATTGCACAGTGTAGACCTGTGTTAATTGTGCCATCAACATTGGACTGCACTATATGCTGTGTTGAGTTCAATTTAAAGGAATAGTTCAGCATTTTGGGAAATACGCTTATTCGCTTTCTTACTAAGAGTTAAATGAGAAGATTGATACCATTAACATGTTTGTACGAGAAATGTGAAGCTACAGCCAGCAGCTGTTTAGCCTAGCTTAGCATAAAGACTGGAAACAGGGGGAAACAGCTAGCCTGGCTCTGGCCAAAGGTAACAAAATCTGCCTACCAGCACCTCTAAATCTTCTACAGCTGATTAAAACAATGTCGTAGCTTCAGACTGAGCCAGACTAGCTCCCTCTGTGTCAGTCTGTGTGCTAAGCTAAATTAGGTGCCTGCTGACTTCATATTAATTGTGCAGACTATCTCTCGGCAAGAAAGTGAATAAGCCTATTTCCCAAAATGCCAAACTATTCTTTTAACTCTAGAGAGGTCAGGTGTTTGGTATAAAGTGCTATGGATTTGATTCACTAATTATTCCTAATGTATTATAAACCAGCATGTGTTGGTTGTGCGCATATATGTGCATGTTTCCACAATGCCCTTGGACAAGTTTTCCTAAATCTCAAAGATGGAAATCTTCAGATTTTTCTGCAATATTCAAATTGCTTTTCTCTCATCTGTGTTTCTGTTAATCTGATTATCTGTTTGCCAATTTGTTTTATTGGCACAGCACTAACATGAAAACAGTACACTCTCTGAAAAGATGTATTTCAAATAACGGAAGAACAAGAAAAATAATTCATGAGGCAAAAAAAGGTCTATCTGCTAATTTGTCAAAAATGTGGTAAAATTCGCAAGTTATCAGCGAAAGATTAACCACAAATAAGCAAACTCAAGTGTTTATAACATTGACCCAGGAATCTAGGTCCGAGTAAACTTTCTGCTGAGGTAAACTGTTGTATTGTGAGCAGATCTTACACAGTCTCTCCCTCCAGTCTGTGTACAGCTTCACTTTCCACTGACGTTTCCAGGTAAAATATTCACTGTAGCGTTTTTTGTCCTCTGCAAGCTGATGTAGATATTTTCCTAAGTCTTTTACTGATGCAAACTCATCAACGTGGATGAAAGAATTCGGTGGAGCCACGTCTTTGTAATCACGTAAAGGCGGTCCCAGGACGACAGGCACTGCCCCGCCTTGGTAAGCATTCCTCCACAGCTTCTCTGTGATGTAATCTTTGCCCACTGAGTTCTCAAAAGCCAAATAGAAGTAGCAGCGAGAGATTGTAGGCAAGAGGGCTGAAGAGGGGAGGGGTGTCCTTGTCCAGCGACCGTAAACCTTCACAGGAACCGTGGCAATGAGCTCATGGTACACTTGGCTTCTCTTGTGGTGGCTCCTGTAGTTGCTGACCACCCAACAGACCAGAAAGCTCTTATTCAGAGGGACGTCTTCCACCAGATGTCCCTCAGCCTCCTTTGGTAACAGCTCGCCGTAGGGTACCGTGATATCAGCATCTCTCCTGTAGCTTATGGTCACGTTGAAGACGTTTGCATACTGCTGCAAGTTTCCATTGTAAACAGGGGCCTCCAGGGACATCCAGGCCCACCTCTGGCCCTGCGGCCGTGGAAGGTCAAAGGGCAGCTTTTGGCGGCCCTGTACCAGCTCTCTGCTGTGGAATACCACCACATCAGCTGAGGGGAACAAGGAGCGCTGGTCCACCAGTCTACAGCGAGGGATGCGGTAGAGATCCCAGCACACGTCACCCCCCAGGCTGAATGACCTTCCGAAGGGCCAGTACCACAGCAGGATGGTCACATTTCTACTGCTGCTCCAGTTACAGAAGGTGGAGGGATTTATGGCTGTCAGGTCCTGGAATCTTTTCAGCCATCCGATGAGAAGACACAGCGGTAAAACACAGAGACAGGAGAGGAGGAGGCCCTTTTTCATTGAGCTGAGTACAGTCTTTATAGCGTTCTTACACCCCTGTCACAAGATGGAATAATGAAGAAGGATTATGAAGGAGGTTTTTGTGGCTTTACCTTTTGTCTTAAGCAGATGTTAAATGACCATTTATTACAAATCACATATACTTAACATCACAAATAACCACTTTGCAAACTATGCTGCTCTGTTTTAGAAACTGAAATGTTATTAAGAACATGAATTTAGAAATGTACTTTTCTTACTGTTCCATGCATCCATTAGATTCCATTCATTTCCATGTGGTATAAAAATCATTGCTATGAGGTAATGCGTGCAGACTGTGGACTGCAACATCCCTGGTTTGAGTCTAAATTGCTAACTGATTTTCATTTTGCACAGGAATGAATGGAAACCAATGGCCAACAGTTACCAAACAACAACATACACGATTTACAGTTAAGCAGCTACAACTTGAACACGCTGGAATTTAACAATAAACACTGATAACCATCAACAGGTCATTTTACCTCTGACATTTCATTTGATTGACTTTATATAAAACATTTCCAGCAGCGTATTTGTCATCTGTCACGTATTAACAAAACAATAAAATGCAATAAATCTCTGTGTACTTCTGTAAAGATGAGTCTTCTACAAATCCATGGGGATTTGACCAATTTAGAATTTAGCACATCTTTACAATACTAAAAATTAAAGGATAATTTGTGTCCAAAATCCATACAAATATTTGTGGTTTTTATTACATTGTGAAATTATGAACACTATAAATTCTAGAAAGTAATTTACATGTGAAAACAAAATTGAACGGTAGGCTAAATGTTCTCACCTCTGCTCTGATTAATTTTTGAGCAACATTTATACACTTGACTCACAAAGACTTTCTATAAATAATGTACTTTTTTTTTTTTTCAAATAGCAAATCACAATGAGTAAAGCATAGGCTCTTATGTTACACTGAATAGACTTTGAACATGAAATATTGCGATTAAAATTAATTCTACCACATTACATGATCTAGCTGAATCCTGAGTAAATAACTACTAAATAACAAATATTATTCACTATTCTTCTAACCTTTGGGATGAAAACAGTGGAGAATTAGAGTCACCACTGGAAAAACAAATAAGCTAATGCATACATGAAAAGTAGCCCTACATATTCAGGGACAACATTTCATTTATTCAGAGATACAACAAGTTTTCATTTAAACTCAACTGGAGGCATACCGACAGTAACAAATCAGCTGCTGAGTATGACGTCCTGTTTGTACAGTATGTAAACAGGAAAAATAAGACACCATCTTAAAGGGGGATTCTTAGGGTGTGATTGTTTTGCTCTCGAATCTGTGTAGAGATCAGACCTGCAGAAAGAAGCACTAAATACAGAGCTAATTTATTTTTTAGATGCATTTCATAGACAGCAGGTGATGATATAAAGACACAAAAACACTCCTTCCCCTGATGTTATATCAAGAACTTTGTTATAATAAGTCTGTTGCATTAGTCATCATCCCAAGTTCCTGCATAGGGACAATGATGATTGTAAAGAGGACTCACCATCGAGTACTCCACCTCAGCCTGAGACTCCCAGTATGAAGAGGATTCACCACATTCCACTCATATCAGAGACCATGACAGGTTTCTGCTTAACCACAACTAAGGAAATACTTCTGTATGGACAGAAAGAAAGAAAGCATTTGCAGAAAGTCATAAGTGCCGCAGCCAAAGCCCGAAAACTCAGTCACCACTTATCTACAAACATTTCATGCTGTTACTTTGTACATATTTCCTGTGATGACTAAGGAGAGATAGAAAAGGATGAAATAATTGTTCAGAGGACACAAGCTGAATTATGGGTCAGCAGATGGTGGGATTACAGTCCAAAGAAATGTATTGCAATCATCAACATTTTGGTTAATGATTAATATTAAATAAAAATTAAACCAATTAGTCATTTAAAAGTTGCTTCCCTAACTGTTGCACAGTATGTGGTTCCTCTTAGGAGAAAATGTTATGAAATGTGAAATCATAATGATTAGCAGAAAACAGGATTGTGAAACAAGCAGTCATGAAACTACAGAGTTTCACTTTGCGTAAGACAAGGAAAAAGACCTAAAACTGAACGGTGTACAAATAAGGAACTAATAAAGGCTTGCACAGGATGTGAAAAACACAAAGGATGTGGAGCTGTTGAGAATACTACAAAACTAAGTATTACATAATGTGGAAAAATAAATGTTTGTGTTTTTGTATGTTTGCATGAAAGAGGAAAAGGTACATGGGCAAAAAAACAACAAAACACAGACACTGTATATAATTACACATACATATTTATTATTTTAACCTGTGGAAAATATGGAAATTCTGTTTCAGTTGCAGTTTTTTCCTTTAAATGTTTCCTTTAAACTGCAGGCTTATAGGCTAATATTGCTTTAGCCCACTTCATTTTTGCACTACGCTGCACATTATATTAAGGCAGCAAGCAACAAAGCTAAACAAATCTTCCATCAGATTGATCAATAAGTCATTTGTGTGCTCTAAGGCAGTTAATACATCCTGCTGCTGTCATGCTTCACAGTATCTAAATATAAAGATTAACACAAACAGCAGCCTGCAGCATAAAACAAGCACAACCAGGTTGCTAAACCACACTGGGCATAGCAGAAGCACCACAGCTCAAACCACATCAACAAATAGAAAATAAAAAGTGAAAGGTAAAATAAAAGTTAAAAGTAGACCAGTTTCACAGAACTGCTCAGTTAGAGTTAATTTCATTCCCTTTCTTTGGAGACTTAAATCCAAAACATAGTTTGATTATATAATGAGAAAGCAGTTTCTAGAACACAGTGATGTACAGAGACAGCCATATGCACACATTGTCTTTGTAAAATATCACGACCAGAATATTTGCCAGCAGACGTGTGAGATTAAGACACGAGGGCCTCCAAGATATGATTGATATTATTGCAATCATTCATTTTTAAGTGAACGTCTATAATTGAGACTTCAAGACAAACTCTGAACAGGATGTGGTGAAAGATTTATGTTGGCAGTTGTACGTTTTGCTCACTTGGCTGTTGTAGAGCGTTGAAAGGTGCAAAGGTCATACCAACTTACTTTCCACCCTGAATGTATTTATTCACTCACAGTAGACCGAGCTAAGTACAAACTCTCATGTCACCTTCAACATACAGCTGAAGATTTTGTACTTCTCGCCATAAAGAGAATACAAAAGAATATGTTTCAGAAGTAAGACCACATTGACCAGACATGTGAAAAAGAAAACCCCAAGCTTTCTCCACTTACCTGAACAAAAGATGAGCGCTCTGTTCTCCATCCTCGATCACCACTGATACCATTATTGGTTGCTGCTGGTAGGAACGTGATGATTCAGTGCTTAAAATCTAAAACTCAGCCCCTTTTAAGGAAGCTTAGGTGTGGCTCTCTGCTAGATAGATGAATATGATTTGAGCTCAGCATCGTGTTAAATGCTCCCACCCTCTCTGTCCTTCCACAGTCTCTTTAACGCTTGCTTTCTAGCAAATTTGGTGCTATTCTGCTTCTTTATCGTTTTGGCCACACTCTGCATAATCAGACGGTGTTTGCTGCATGTGTGCACTGATGGGAAAAGAGGAAGTGTTGAACATGATCTAGAGGTACAATGGGGGTTACACAAGAGTGATCACACACCGGTGAGTCATCAGTGTAGCTATGTCTAACTCTGGACCGAACAAATCTGGATGTGTGGTGGTTTGTTAAAAAAAAAAAAGTTTGGGAAGAGGAAGGAGTTAATTATTTGTCCTTGATACAAAGAAATGAGTGTTTACCATTGATGTGCAAAGTAATAATTCAATTGTAGCAAAGGCACTGAATGGGAAAATGTCCTTATGTTTCTTTTTGTAATGACTCTGCATGTGTGGTTCATGTTTTGTACTCCTCAGATTGGTTTCTGTTGTTGATTGTGCTCTTTTAATTCTTAAATTTGGACTTCAGTAGGCTGAAATATGATCTCAAATCAGAAATCTAAAATCTTCCACACAGCGGAAAGCTCTGATATATATGTAGAGGGGGAAATTAAAGGTTTGACTCATGAACACGTGCCTTCTTTGGCAGGTGCCAGTCAATACAGCTGTTGCCATAGGCATCAACCTTGTTAGTGTTAAGAAATGAATAGGCAGATGTATCATCAGCAGGAAGTGGCAAAATATTACTCAAAATATTACTCAAAATAAAGGGTCATGTTCCAGGTCTTCCTTCGCTCATCATGTCTGTATCTTCACAATGGAAACTTATAATGTTCTTTTTTAATTCCATAACAATCACCATTTCCGTTGATGATTTTTTAAAATTGCATTATCTGTTTTCCCAAGTTGTAATACTGTATATATAAGTGTATTCTATTAACTAATAATAATAATGATAAAATAAAAACTGCCATTTGAACCTGGTTGTCACCTGGTTGCTGCCAAATGTTCTTCGAGCAGGAATAGAGAGAGCAAACATGCCTGTGCAGATGTGACTGAAACATGGATAGTTTCTTGTTAGAAATATATAATAATATATAAATTATCTGTGCTACAGTTTATACTGCATTTTCTATGAAACTTGTGCCACACCTTAAATAGCAGCTTAAATGTATGTCAGGTTTACAGTTATGCTTACATTTATGTCAGTATACTAAAAGACCACAAGAGGGCAGTGTTCTACAGAATAAGACTGACAATGCATTCACGTTGGATTTGTTGGCAAGGCTGGATTACCAACCCAGTAAAGGGTTAGGCAACTGCCTGGGGGCCCAGGACCCCTCAGCCTTCTCTTTGTAGTGTGAAAATAAATCTTTTTATAATGCCTTTTCTGGTTTTGTTGCCTTCATATTGCATATTTAGTTTTTGTTGTCTTGTTATGCTTGTTGCTTTACATCTCACTGCAAATCCTGTGGTGTGCATGTCATGAATAAAAAACGGATGCTATTCGCAGCTACTCAAACAAAAGCAAAGTGCCATGTTTCTTGTATTATACAGTACAACAAAACACATTTTATCATTTTACCATGCACTCTCATTATTTTGTTTCTGGATTTTTGAGTTGGCTCTAACAGTAGTAAAGTGAGGTGGAGTTAACAACAAATGCCTTTCAGTTCATCATGCTTGCAAAGAAAGTTATTTAGGGCTGAGAATGGAAGATTTTCAGATTAGATTATCTGTTGGCTTTATTCACCACCACCACCACCACCACCAACAACAACAACAACAACAACAAAAAGACACTTTGTTTTGTTCCTTTCAGTGTTACCAGAGATGTTTCAGTTAGAACCTGAACAAAACAATGCAATTTACTAAATAGCAAATTACTTTAATTAACCTTGTTCCATCAATGACTCCAACTTGTGGATTCCGCAGCACAGTCATAGATGATTGACAATCACACCCTCATTATTTCCTCCCTCGCCTATGAAATGACACTGTCCTGTGTGGCCTCAGCCATATCTCTTCCAATCTGTTTCTTTCTGTTTTTAGATCTTTATCTCACCCCTCTCATCCTTGTTTCTCTTTATGTCAGCTTGCTTGGGGGTGTTTCTCCCTCCTCTCTCCACTCGCAGAAACCTCAGTGAATACCTGCTACATGAGAGCATTTTCTGCCAGTCATGAATGCTGATCAACAGCTGAAAGCAGCCTGCGGGACAAACACAAAACAAACACATCAAACTGAGAGATGAAGGCAGGTGAAATAAAGGTGAACCTCTTTTTTTTTTGTTAAACTGTAGAGATACACCCACAAAATGTGTCCTCATTGTGACCATTTCCCCAATTCTCAATATCTTTCTGACATGATAAGAGAATACACAATATAGCCAAAAGTATGTGGACACTTTTGCTCTGGGGCTGTTTTTCATTGTTTGGCCCCTTCCCATTCCCATTGAGGAAAATCCTAATTAATACAATGATATTTTAGATAACAGTGTGATTTCAACTTTGTGTCAACAGTTTAGGGAGGGTCCATTGCTGTTTCAACAACAGTGCCCGACCTCATGAATGCTCTTGAGACTGAATGGGAGCAAATCTCTGCAGCCAGTTTCCAAATATCTTGTGGAAAGCCTGAAATCAGAAGAGTGGAGGCTTTTTATAGCAGCTTATTAATGCCCATAGTTTTAGAATGAGATGCTCAACAATCAGATATACTTGTATCACTGGGGTGTCCACATACTTTTGGCCATATACGATACAAAGTGATCAAATTAAGCACATGAAGGAAATAAACTTAGTGTTGTATAATCATTGTAAATTAATAATTTACATTATTCTAGCTGCACAAAGCCTTAAATCTTGTGGCAACCTCTGTGGCATGCTAATAATGCACCTGTATAAGAAGGCCTACTGAACTGACTTATTATGGTAGGGAGAAAGAGACAGAGAGGGGAAGATAGAGACAGATCCAGATTTGCTGGTCTGACTGGTAAGGCCGGAGGGGGTGTAGGCCGCCTCTCAGAGCCTGACAGGTGTGGTGAGAGGCAAACAAAAAACAGAAACAGACGCAGAGAAGAGAAGAGAGGGAGGAGAAGGCGAAGCAAAGCAGTGTTCTTGCATCCAGCGCTGACTGTGACCACCAGTGTGAGTATAAGCTTCAGTAATCTTAGTTCCAAGTGTGTGTGTGTGTGTGTGAAAGAATGAGGTTGCAAAATAGTCATAATTACACAGGAATATAAACTTCACACTCACTCATTTAAAAAAAATCTCTGACTTGTCTTCGCATCGACAGAACCGAACCATTTTTGTGGATCCAATAGGGATAAGTGGACATTACCAGACAGAGAGAAAAAGATAGAGAGACACAAACAAAGATGGCAGAGGCCCCGAAGATTGAACTCTTCGTTAAGGTAAGACCTACAGTAATTGTGATGTGTTGTGTTTACAAATTCCTGCTTAAATGCTGTACCTCAGATGTGGACAAAACAGTATAAATGCAGTATCTATTTGTTACCGTAAAAAGCAATACTACATTATTATGTGTAATCATTCCCAAGCAATCTTAATATTCATCATTTTTTCTTAAAGTAACAGCAAACTTACTCAACATGCAGTAAGCTTGCAGTTACTTTAACTAATATATAACTAAGTCAGTAGTTTCCTAGTTTAATATTAACTGGCTGCTCCTCCAGTAGCCCTAAATCTCAGAAAAGCTGACAAAACGGATGAAAAAAAGACAATTTCCAGGTGTTTTCAGTATTTTTAGCTACTTGGTAATTGATTTTCTTTCATTCATTAGCTGATATTGTCTGGGACTTTCAAACGTGCTGCTTCAGCTTGTCAAAATGTGTTTGTTACAAAAGTGCCTAAACCCTTGCAAGACTCTCATATTATCATTCTGTATGTTGCAATGCATTTCATGGTACTAAATGTACAGTTGAAATTATACAGTTATAGAGTCTGTTTTGTGCTGCACTGTTGTAACTGTAATGGTTGATCTCACTATATCTATCTCTTGTTATTTAGGCACAGTATCAGTGTGAAACCTTGAAACTGAAAAGAGGCCTGTCCAGTTTGGAAACCTGTGTCCTGCCCTTTCAGAAATGCCTTTGCTCCCCACACATTCCTGTGACTCAATGATATCAGGCTGTAGTAGAAAATATAGCAGAAATACCAAAACAATATTTTAGTACGGGGTTGTTTAATCTGGGAGTAAAGCAGCCTCAACCCTCCATTTGAAATTCCTCAGCGGTTGGTTTAGACTGTCAGGGCAGAGCAGGCTCGACAAGAATACCTGTGCAGGTATTCATGGTTTGGTCGGATAAATTACAGCACTGATGCCAGAACCAACTTACAGTTTCACTTCAAAAACATATTATCATTGTTTTAACGCCACTGATTGCAAGCAGTGAAAAGTGTATGTGCTCATAATGTAATGTCTGTTTGTCTGCCAGGCCAGTGTTGATGCTGAGAGTGTGGGCAACTGTCCTTTCTGTCAGAGACTCTTCATGATTCTTTGGTTAAAAGGGGCCAACTTTACCCTCACCACTGTGGACATGAAGAGGTGAGAGTGCATTTTTCTTTCTGTTTCCATGAAGTTATTAGTCTTGTCTTTGAGACTGACTCATACAGCTTACAGTATAATGTAATGAAAACAGCATGCAGCAACTCCCTTTCTGATGTAGTTGCAACAAAACTAAACATTTCAGTATTTTCAAAAGTTAAAATGTATGGCAAATGCGCTGCATTATATGTTATAGGTGTTCATCTTATTGTTCCCACTCCCTGCATTTCACAGTGATTGTAAAGAAAAGGTTGATGTGAGGCATAAAACCCAAATGAAGTTGGAAGGAGAAACCTGTTTAGTTTTGCAGAATTTACCGCACTTCAATATTTCATCCAACCATCCATCCATCAGAGTTCAGAAAGGGTTGCAGAGGGCCTGCAGCCTATGCCAGCACACACTGGGTGAAAAGAGTACAATAGGTACATTTAGGGTACAATAATAACACATATAGACAGACAAACACATTCACACTTATACAGTATTAATTCTTTTGGCCGATTTAGAGTTTAAGAGGAAACAGACATACCTTGTGAACACCCACGCACACAGGGAACGTGAACACAACACAGAAAGGTCCCAGCAGGCCAACAAAATCAAACCCAGGACCTTCCTGCTTTCCACAATCACCTCGCTTTAATGTTAGACTAACAATAATGAGGACTGCTAATAATAATAGTCAAGAGGAATTAGGATTGAAAACATAACAGTGAGAATAGTAGCGAGAAAGTAAGAATAAAACAATCAAGATCTTCTCAGAGAGTAAAGGTTTGAGACCAAAGCTGTCCAGCGTCTGCTGGTGTCCTTAGATAATAAGTAATAATTTGAAACAGCAGGCTTTAGCTGAGCCGAGGATGGTGGAAAGGATGGGGTGAAGAGTTTTTTAGAGGTTGGAAGGTGCAGTGCCATGGATGCGTTTAAAGGCAAGGGGGGGAGATTCTGAATGCAATGCCAGTGCAGTGAAGTCAGTGAGGGAAATAACAGAAACAGTGGTGCGAATTTATATCCCTGAACCGTAAAACAGTAACAATAACCTCCAAAGATTATCAAAGCACTTTGTCTTGAAAACTTTGAAACAAACTGGGAAATGTATCCCAAGTAAATTAGAAGAAATTGTGAAGGAAATGAATCTGTAAAAGTGATCTCATTATCCCTTTCTTACTCATAAGCTAAACCCTGTTTGTTGTTTGCTGTCCTGTTGCAGGGCACCTGATGTGCTGAAGGCTTTGGCTCCAGGCTCTCAGCCTCCCTTCCTCCTCTACAACGACGAGGTCAAAACGGACACTAACAAGATTGAGGAGTTCCTGGAGGAGACCTTAGCTCCACCACAGTGAGTAGACTGTAGAGACATTTAAAGACACAGGCTGATTGTTAAATGTATTTTCTGTCAAGTATTTTTCAGTTCTTGAAACCACATTGAATATCTCATTCATTATTGTGCCGACACACAGTCACAGTTTTATTCTACCAATGGCAGGTATCCAAAATTGTGCTGTCGATACAAAGAGTCCAACGGTGCTGGAGAAGACATCTTCCGAAAATTCTCAGCATATATAAAGAATCCCAACCCTGCATTAAATGACAGTGAGGGCATTAGTTGGATATTTCAAAATGAATTCACAGTCATTTGTGTTTTATATATAGCCACATGATGGAGCCTGTTATCTGTCTTTCAGTGCTAGAGAAGACATTTCTTTCAACTATGGTGAAGCTGAACATGTACCTAGAGACGCCGCTGCCGTATGAGCTGGACCAGAACCCGAATGCCGCTAAGTCTTCACGCCGATACCTGGACGGTGACACCCTCACCTTGGCAGACTGCAACTTGCTTCCCAAACTCAACATTGTCAAGGTGAGCAGAGTTCAGCAGTACTAAGTGAATGAAAACCTTCTTTCCATCATTGAGACAGAGATATGTTCATTCTTATCTCAGTGGTAATGAGCTGTTCCTGGACTTTAAATTCTACTGATGTCTTTTTGTAAATAATACAATCTCAAAACCCCTCGTCCCCCAGGTGGTGTGTAAGGAGTACCGTGACTTTGCCATCCCTGCAGAGCTGAAAGGTCTGACACGTTACCTGAATAATGCCTACAAACAAGATGAGTTTCGTTTCACCTGCCCCAATGACTCAGAGATCCTCATTGCCTACCAATCTGTGGCAAAGTACCTGAACAAATAGATCAAGAGGGGGAGATGAAGCCGTAGAAGTGAGAACAAAGAAGAATAAAATGAGAAATGCAGAGAAAAGGTGACAAAATGCCTGAAAACCGTACGTGATTTATGTTTTATTTAAGATAAGATAAGATAAGATAAGCCTTTATTGTCCCACAGCGGGGAAATTTTGTGTCTGGATGAGGAAATTTGTTTGCAATGGCATGTTTGATAATTAGGTTTCTATAAAAAGTACAGTTGTTTTCACAAATTGGGCTCTAATATTTTTAAGATTGCCAACTGCTACATCAAAGTTGCTCAAAATGTTGTATTTGTATATGCTGTATGTACTATTGCATGCTGTGGTTGTACTCATGTGGATTTCTTATTCAACCCTGGTGAGAGCGAAAAAAGCACTGTAAATCCCAGAGAATATTGATGTTATGTGTCATTGTGCATGCATGTATTGTGTCAAGCATTTACATGGAATATGTTCAGAAAATTACTAGTGTAAACATAAAAACATTAATGGCATTGGCTGTAAGGCAGACTTTAAAGCTAAAGCTATCCTGCTGCTTTTAAAATGTCTTTTAATGGAAAGTTTTTTAACTAACAAACATTGTTTCTCTTAATGAAAATTAACATTAACACAGCTTTACATTATTTTTCACAGTCCGTCCTCTTAGTGATTTTTTTTTTTTTTTGTAAATTACTGCATGTATCTCAGTAGTGACTCAGTCATGTTTAACTTTGACATACATTTAATTTAACTGAATAAAGACAGGGTGAAGAAAAATAAAATAAAAATATTTTGACATGTTCAATATTAAAGGTTATGTGAAAAAGTTTCACTGGTGTTGACTGTATGAATATTGTGTGAGCTTGCAATGTTGACGTGTGTCAACATGTAAATGTTGGGAAAAGATGTTTTGTTATACAGCATGTGGCCTGGAAGTTAATTGTTTAACTTCTCAGCTGTTCAGTTCATACTTTTCAAAAAGTTGTCATCAGTGATGATCATTTCTTTTTGACGACGATAACAGATTTTTCACCATATATGACTTGCTGCCAGCATCTTAGATCAGATTTAACTGATTCAAATGGAATAATTATTGAAAGTAAGTTACAAATAAAAAAAACCAACATTATACGTTAATTGGATTATTATCACTGATGCATTAACATATAAGCAGCATTTAAATGCTGTAACTGGTCAAGGTGGTAACATTAAATTTCATATGCTTATGGGTTTTAAAAATCTTAATCTAAGTAACTAAAATGGTCAAGTAGTAGTGGGGTAAAAAGTGCAATATTTGCCTCTGAAATTTAGCGGAGTAGAAATATAAAGTAGCATAAAATGGAAATACTCAAGTAAAGCAGCGTCTTAGCGTCTGTGCAGCTTTCATAAGATCGGACTATAACAGCACTTACAGTACATATGCTGTGTGCTTGTGCTGCTGACCTAAAGTCTGACTCCTTCTGTTAACAGTGTGTGCTGTGTAAACACGCCGCCGAGTGTGGTCACAACATTTCAAGACCTTCAAACCTTTGTCATGAGACCCCTTTATGCTGTAAACAGGGAAGACGCGGACGTGCCTGGCTCCTTCCTGATTGGACAAGTGCTTTCAGCGCTGCCAAGGCAACAGCGGACATCAAGAACGCCATTGGTGGACGTTAGAAACATGGGAGGAGCCAAGCATGTGACGGCGAACAGAAAACTTTTGTTAGCTGTCGGCTAACTTCGCTCCATCGTCTGTTTGGCAATGTTACTATCTTGAAGCAGCACACCAGAAGTCCTCGAAAAGTAAGTCTAGTATTTTCTGCCCACTGAGGATTTCGCAATGCTTATATGTGAAGTTGACTTTGGTTATTTATAATTACTGGCAAGACGGGTCACCAGCCAGCAGCTAGCTGGTGTTATCTTAGCTAACGCCAGGCTATAGCTAACGTCGAGGTTGTATTAAATCAACCATTTGAAATCAACATCATTCATCTGCCGGATACTTTGCTGCAGGCTAGCGGTGCCAGCTCTTCCTGTCTCCGTGTTAACACCACGGGGTTAACACGGAGACACGAAGCGACGCGATGAGCTGGCGGAACATGTTGCTAATTCCCAAAATCTATGTTCCTTTTTTTTTTTTTTCTTTTCCTTCTTCGTCGTTTCCCTTTGAAATGTAACCTCCTCACATTACTGTCTCTGCGTGATTCTGCCCAAATGTCACCATCCGGTTTGCAGGCGTAGCGTTTCTAAGCGTTCTTGTCTGACAGGATGGCCTGCAAAGGAGAGGACGATGGAGAGGCGTGCAACTGGTCCAGCTTTGTAAGCATCACTGTTTCTTTTAAAACAGATGTGAAGCAACTTATTTGAACAGTGACAGTTTCATAGGAAGTTGGCAGCTGTTACAGTATTATACTTACTGTTGACTGAAACTGTGCTAACCTAACTTGTATTTCTAGGTGCTGGTAAACGGCAAAAATGACATCGGTGCACGAGTGCAACAGTTTGTGGAGGAGAGGATGCAGACCACCATGGTATTAAATTACAATTCATTCACAGCCTACGCTTTCAACAAGCAAGGGGAGCACTGCCCTGCATACAGTGTGGCCAGATTGGACGGATTTCAGCCTAATTTGGGCTACTTTTTATTTAATTGGTCAGGTAAAAATCGTTTTGGCCAGGTTGTCATAATTTGGACTAGTTTTTGTAACACACTGACAAAAACAATCCAATATATCGTCCCCTCCGCTCATCTGGCTCTGGTTTAGTATGACCGAGTTGTTAACTGATGACTGTCAAAACCAAATGTCACTTTAGTTTATTACCTTTTTAAACTTGTTTCTTTTTCAAATTATTATTCTGTCTTAGCATAGAGATTAAAGACTTGTAAAAGCTTACGTCAAGTGAAGAATCTTAACTGTGGGTTTGAGCTTCTGGCAACGCTGTCTGCATAAAGCATGTTTGCATTCGTCATTACATCAAGGAAGTAAAGAACTTGTGCTATGTCCCAAGGCCATACAACATACTATTTGTTTTCAGAATGTATTACAAACACATTTTCATAGTATATTGTTAATTCCAGTTAGTATACAAGAAATCAATACAATACTGTTTTGTGCTAACAAACTGTAACTTTTGAATGTCACTGACCAAAGATTTAATGCTTATTTGTTCCTGGAGTTGTTTCACCTTTATCCACAATTTGTTAAAATTCCAGCAGTGAGCAGCTCCTCTATTTCATAGCACACTCAAGTGTGTTTTAGTATGCATACTGTGACTTTGTTTAGTCTTTTTCCAGTGTGAACACACTACATGTTCAAAACCTGCTTAGAATTAGCATGTGGCATTTAACTGGAACACAACTTTGGACTTTGAAGGATGGAAACTGTTGACCTTCTGAACAATAATGATAATAAACCAGCAGCTAATATGCCCTATTGTGTGGGCAGCTACACTGAATTGCTTTCTCTTGTGACCATACCATTGTTGCAATGCTCTTGTCTGTCTTCTAGCTCACAGGTGTACTGATTGGAGCTGCAGTTGCAGTCTCACTGATTGGGATTGTGGTGCTCTTCCTTTACAGGAGATTCAAGCTTGCTCGTGAGTCATCCAAACTCTTCCTGAACTTCATACTTATTCTAATGCTATAATAAATATTTTTAAGTTTTGTGTGCCTCTAATGATGAGGCTCTTTTCTTGAGAATGTGGTCTTAACATGGCTTTATTTGCATTTTGTTTTTCGATTCTCTGACAAGGTGAAAAACAGCCTGGTGTACCTCAGTATCGCTTCAGAAAACGAGATAAAGTGCTCTTCTATGGAAGGAAGATAATGCGAAAGGTTTTCTCTATTTCCATTTCTGTCTCACACTCATACACAAAAATTTACAGTCGGGTACATTCATCTCATCAGGTAAACAGGCTTTCATAGGTATTTAGGACAAAGATTATGTTGTGTACGTTTCTAATTTCTACATTTTACCTGCATCACACTAAACATAATCCTTTTCCCCAAACCCTGAAGTGTTTATCTTGTTGCACAACTGCATGAAATGAACTCCACTGGCAATATAACCACTAAGGCTCCAGTAACTTATTGTAATGCCCTCTGATACAGTAAGACTGAAAATGACTTGCATGCATTTAGCTTAGTAATGACTACAGGTCCTTATGATAATATTAACTCCCTACATTTAATTAAGCGATTTTTAAAATGTTCTCCACCTGTCTTTATTAACAACGTCTACACCTGTGTCTACACACAACAAATCTTTCTGTGTCTGCAGTAAACGGCAGCAAACTTTTAAATCTTGAATGTTTGTTTTTCTAAGGTCCAGACGCTGTCCTCGATTCCTCCTCCCACTTCTACCTCAGTATCAAAGCAACCGCAACGCATACGCAAAAGAACCAAAGTTCTGAGCATAGCTCGCAAGTACGCTCTATTCATACCTTTTTAATTCTGTGTGTGCAAGTGAAACCTTGAAACGATTCTGATTTTGATTTTTTTTGTTGAGTGGATTGATTTTTTTGTTTGATTTGTGCCTGTCAACAGAATCCTGAGGATCCGTAAAGATCCTCCCACCCTGCAGCCCAAGGAACCTCCTCCCTCCCTGCTGGAGGCAGACCTAACAGAGTTTGATGTGCAGAGCTCAAACCTGCCCTCCGAGGTCCTCTACATGCTGAAGAATGTCAGGTAGACAAATATACAACTTTTCCATTTAGCCTCTCCTATTGTTTCTCCTGTTTGTTTTCATAATGTGTGTGTTCTGCAACTTTGTTGTAGGGTCTTGGGTCATTTTGAGAAGCCCTTGTTCTTAGAGCTGTGTCGCCACATGGTGTTTATCGAACTGCAGGAGGGTGAAGGTCTGTTCAGGCCAGGAGACGATGACGATAGCATCTACGTGGTCCAGGATGGACGACTCGAGCTCTGCATCCAGGAGAACGTACGTGGATAACATGTTGATTTTCAGTTGAAGAAAAACTTAATTTGGTTTTGTCATATAGTGGTTTTTGTGCACTTTCGCATTCTTTGAGTAAGTCACCTATCATATTACACACAGCTATTTGATCCATTGTTAATATACAAAACTATCAAATAGAGAAGATGATGCAAAAACTGGGACAGGTCATCGGTGATGGTGCCTCTGATCATTAACACTTGTGAAGTGTGAATCAAGGGCATAAGCACACTTTACTCTGTGTAATGACTGTTTCAATGTCCTCCTCTGCCTTCCAATGCCAATATGCAGAGCTCATGAAAATAGATAAACAGGAGAGGGCAGTAATGCAGCATTTATCTAGATGCAGTCTGCTGTTATGGAACACAAGAAGTAGAAGAAAAATGATGGCTCTCCACACCTTTTGTCTGTATTTAAATGTCTAAATGTTTTCTTGTCTGCTGCTGGCTTCTGTCAGTATGTGCAAATCATGAGTGCCATCCCATTCCAAAGTCCACCCAGATGTGTCTTAAAGGTGCGAGATATATGTGGCTTCACTCTAAGGTTTGAATAGAGACTCTGTTGTTGGTGTCATTTCTTGTATTTGTGTTTTCCTGTTTTTCAGGACGGCACAGAACCAGTGGTGAAGGACGTGCACCCGGGGGACAGCGTCCACAGCCTGCTCAGTATTCTGGACATCATCACCGTGAGCTCCTTATTTCTCCTCCATCTGCACATTAGACTAACTTCTCTGCTTCTGTCCTCTTTTGTCCTCTGATCTCTTTGTTTATCAGTTCTCTGTCTCCTCCCCACAGTTCATACTCCCACTCACGCTTCTCTCGTTTAGAAGCAATTCTTTTTGTACTTCCTGTTCAGCTCAATTTGTTGATCCTTTACCCCCATATCCCTGTGTGTCAAATTCATTTAGGTATTTTGTCCAGTGGCATGCTCTGTTTTGTTTCCATTTCCTGTGTTGTCATATATAGTTATAGTTACGGTATATAATTTCTTTACTTAAACCTGCATCTTTTAGGGTCCATACAATCGACAGGAATGAGTATTTGATCTGTCAATATCTTGAAGTTTCAGGAAAATTCAGAATAAATGATTTTCTTTTTCAGACACTCATATTAGTATTGTTCAGAACAGATTGTACTTAACACTAACTGATTAATTAAAACAATGAAAAATCCTAAAAATTAAGAAATCAAAGCTTGGAAAAACAAAAATATTAAGGCTGTATCATACTTAATTGTAAGTTATTTTTAATGTAATAATTGTACTCATGCTACAGATTTGAAATGCTGCAAGCACTAAGTACAAGTTCATATGATAAAATTAAGAGGTAAAAAATGCTCTTAGTCCAATTAATTATTCCATGGACAGCTCTAATTAGGTGGCCATCAACACTGAAGTCAAAGATGTATATGAGGTTTCTGTCTTTGCTTAATTCTATTCTTTTCTTTTCTCATTGTTTTGTTCTCCCTCTGCCAGGGTTATCCAGCTCCATATAAGACTGTATCGACACGGGCTGCAACTCGCTCCACCATCTTACGGTTACCTGCATCAGCCTTTGAGTCTGTGTTTAAGAAATACCCAGAGACACTTGTGCGCGTCATTCAGGTACCAGATTGTGTAACAGTAAATATACCATATGTAGTGTCTGTTTTTACTTAAGACAAATTTCCCTCCCTCTGGAGCACATCATTTTTAAATAAAACATAATCATTTTGATCTAATGTGGGTGTAACTACAGTCTGATATATAATATGTTCTGCTCTGTTTACCTCAGTGTTTGATTTTGTGTGTGTTGCAGATAATCATGGTGCGTCTCCAAAGAGTCACCTTCTTGGCATTACATAACTATCTGGGCCTAACAACTGAGCTCTTCAATCCGGTAGGAGGGAAATTAATTAGTGCACACATTTGTGTGTATACACAAACAGTCACGCAGAGAGGCTCTCATTGAATACCTAAGCATCACTGGTTATGAGTTTTAAACATAAACAAGCACAGAAAGGCACGTACACACTCGGTCCCACACATGCAAGCTAATTTCACACAACATTAAGCACAGTATCATAACTCGCTCCTTCATACAGCTCAGTAAAAATGAATAAAAATAATGAATAAAAATGGTTACAACCCCTCCACAGAAAACAGGGAGGGCAGTAACCTCTAACCCTGGCTTGCCTCTGGTTTCATGATAACCAAAAATACTTCTTAATTTTGTCCTTTTTGGGAGGAAATATGTGAAAGGCTGTTCACTTTGCCAAATCCTGAAGGCTTTTAAAACATATATTTTTATTGATTATTGTAGTCATAAGTCTCCAAACATCCTCAAATAACTATTAAATTAAATACTATTTCATATCAATAAGAAAGTGTCGATATCGTCCGTATTTCTGCAGTGCTCTACCCACTGACCCACACTGGATATTTTATTTTTTCTAGAAAAGTTTAATTTGCCCAGTGCTGATCTTAATGTGCTCATTTCCTGTGCTTCAAATCTATAATGAATAAAACATTTCAGGGTTACTCAAAATGTTACTGTAGTCTTGACTAATTGAAACGTGGACTGTTAACTGATTTGTTTTGTTGCCTTATTGACAGGACAGTCAGGCGGTGCCCTTGTCCAATATAAACAGTGTGATGGTAGAGGCGAATTCTGGGAAGACGACTCGTCGTTTGCACTTCCAGGACGAGTTACCTGCTGGGACCACGGAGAGCCCCACAGAGACAGGTCACACACTCACACACATACTGTAATTCTAAATATACACTACACACACATTTAATATTTTTGCAAGACTGATCCAGTGCTGGCACTTTACAATAAACAGATGGTGTAAAGGACAGCCCTTCAAACAGTAACAGGAAGCAGCGATCCATCTCGATGCCCACCGACTGTGCAGGTGGGTCACTATCTTGGGCATAAGCGATCACCAAATGGCATGTGTCTGTATTAATTTCCTTATCACAGTCACTGATCTGAAAGCAAGGACACACAGAGGGGCATACCTAAACTCGTAATCATCCTCCTGTGTCCTGAGTTGCAGGTATTGACCTGAGCATGGCTTGTGAACGAGCTCGAGTCACTATAGACGAGGCTCCATCCAGTCCGGTCACTCACAAAGTAAGACCCTCCTGCCATGTTAGCTCTTTACACTGAATCAGAGTTTGGCTGTGTAGATGTTTAACACCATATCTCAGCATCCAGTACTTCTTATGCAGCTGCTTGTCTTGTTCTTCCTCATTAGTCACTCTTATGTCTGTCTTTGTAGTCCAGTCTGAAGAAGTGTGTGACAATGCAGCACACACCCTCTGAAGTGTTTTACTACACAGACAGTGGGGGGCACTCTGATGCCGTCCACCTCAGTAAGAGCAGCACGATCCTCCAGGCTGCTAAGAAGGACCTGCTGGGAATCATCCAGCTGCAGGTGAGCGGTTGAGCACAGAAAATGAACATCAACTGGTATATTTATTTTAGGGGTTACTTTGTTGTTCAAAACAAAGGTAATACTCATTAAGCATGCATATTGTGTGACATTATGTCACACGTTTTACAGGGATATTCTGATACAGTAGGAGAGCTCAGTGTCTTTTGTGATGATATAAATAAGCAGTTATACTGAATACTTTATTTTTCTGTTGCAGGACCCCAGTCTCCTCGAGGGCAGAGTGACCCTCCATCAAGTCAAATCTGGTTCTGTGGTGGCTCGTCAGGGAGACCAGGTTAGAACAACAACTTGCAAAGCAGTTACAACTTCCTTTCTGGAGTTTTCCAGTTTCACTTTTTTTCTGACCTGAAGGGTGTAGAGGCATATCAGGGTTCACTGGTAGAGCCTTGTGTCTTTTATGTGTTAAACCTGCTCTGTGGTGGCTTCCATCCACGAGAAAACTTTAATTGCATTAATTTATTGTATTTCAGCACAGTATTGAAAAAATGCTTAATTTTCTAACAGTGTGCACAATTTGAACACAGTGACCCTCAGCCACTCACTCAACTGAGCCACACAAATAAATGAAATAAGATTTGAATCCTCTTTCTTCAGGCTTAAGGCAGTTTGGTCCGTTCAGCTGCACACTTTTTCTGACGACTTGTAATGTCATGCAATACTTTGTGACATTTGCAAACCATAAACATTTTAATGCAATTATTGTCTCAAAAAATAATCATTGTCCTAACTTACATGCTCAAATGATTTTTTTTATTGTCTCCATATAATTTTATTGTGATAAAATTCTCAATATCAAGATATTGTTGTCCACAATTCTCATATCTAAATGAGAGATGTAAAAAGTTAAATGTAACCAAATGATGTCACAGTGTGAAACATTGAATACCTTTTTAAAAAATGTTTCTTAAAAATTGGATTTTGTCCTAGTGCAATACACAGAACCCTATTTGAGTTATCAAAATAAACAGGAATTTAACTTTTATCAATGTGTCCCATTAGCACTCCTGAGTCTTGGCCTTCACCTTCAGACTGTGCTCTTCTCTCCTCTCTCTCCTCTCGGTGCTTCAGGAGGTGAGCATCCAGTTTGTGATTTCTGGCCTCCTCCATGTTTACCAGCGAATGATCGACCGCGAAGAAGACACGCGTCTGTTTGTGACACACCCCGGAGAGCTTGTCGGTCAACTTGCTGTCCTGACCGGAGAGCCCCTCATATTCACTGTCCGAGCCCAGCGAGACTGCAGCTTCCTCTCCATTTCCAAAACCCACTTCTATGAGTCAGTCACATGGACACACCTGCACACACACCCATCCATGCAGAAATGTGTACTTGAGAAATGAAGTCTTCTGTACTGCCTTACTAAAGCAGAGAACAGTAACTAAAGATACAGTGAAGTTTGAAGGCTCTTAGCCAAACTGTATAACAGATATATAAGCTGTAAAACCTTAATGTGTTGCCTTTTTACGCTGATTATTAATTATGTCACAGACCTTACATAAAATCCAAAAGAACATTAAGAGAAACTGCAGTCTGTGTGAACAATCTGAAGGGTTGCAGCTTTCTTGTCCATTGTAATAAGGAGCTAGTTTAATAAATAAATCATGAATTAAATACATTAAAAATATGTGATTTAAAGGTAGTTCAACCACATGAAATCACATGAATTCCACTAGAGTCAGAGGCTACACTGCTAAGCTAGGCTAGTTACCTTTTAAGCAAGTTAGCTTTTAGCAGTAAATTGTAAATTAACTAGCCGGAGTGCAGTCGCTGCTGTTTGTTTTGTTTTGCTAGTTCTTGTGCATTTTTAATTCTGTCAAAAATTCACACATTTCCTCACAAAAAGTCAGATTCTGGTCGTTATTCAGTTTTGACCAAATATGTAGTTACTGCATTTTGGCTTTGTAGGGCAGTGTAGACTGTAGACTTAAAAAAAAACCATACTAACATGCAACAAAAATGTTTAAAAGAGCAATGAGAATGGTCTGTTAGTTTCTTTTTTACACCCTTTTCCTGTTGACTTTTGTCTATCCCTCAGGATAATGCGTGTGGAGCCAAAGGTGGTGCTGAATGTTGCTCACACAGTGGTGAGGAGGATGTCATCTTTTGTCAGACAGATAGACTTTGCTCTCGACTGGATGGCTGTGGAAGCTGGCAGGGCCGTCTACAGGTATTCTACTGTAACCTTGTATACCTTGGAAAAATGGTCTTTTGTTGACATAATTGCATTCATGTCAACAATGGAAGCAACTAAATTCTTAAATTTGGCTTTGGTTCACGAGCTTGTTTGCATATTTGCAGTGAATTGAATTTATCTGTTTTTCCAGGCAGGGAGAGAAATCAGACAGTACTTTCATAGTGCTGAGTGGTCGACTGCGCTCTGTAATCATGAAGGAGGATGGCAAGAAGGAGCTGATAGGAGAGTACGGACGTGGCGACCTTATTGGAGTGGTAAGGACCATGATGGTGAGGGGGAAGACAGATGGTGGAATCGCTATGAATATCTACTATGTGTGCACTATGTTAAGATTTTTTTAAATTTCTAGTATCCTCAAAGAATTGATGACTGGATATCAGGATAAACAGTTCTGAGTTTCACATTCATAGCATGTTCACTGGAAGTATGTACGGTTGGCAAAACAGGGGCTGCCAGTATTCTCTTCAAAAGCATGACCATAAGACTATCACCACCAGTAAATAAAAACTCAACCAGGTACATCTCGTGAAAAGTAACTTAACACTAGCTGCAAGCCAGCTGAAATTGAATTTAAATAAAAATAATTAGATAACAAAAAATGGTGAACAACAGCTTGCACTCAGACAATTAAACCTTAAATGCTTACATATACTTCTGTTTAATTATTCAGAATACATCATGAAAAAACAGGCTCTTTTTGGGACAACTCCAAACACATTTAGACTGTTTGCACCAGCGTAACTAGCAGGTCTGCTGAGTAAAGTGTGGGTATACACACTGCACTAATTTCCCATCCTGTTTGGTTTGATTTAAGACTATAAAATGTGTTAACATATGTTTCCTGATGTTGTCCTTCATGGGTTAACATCTAAAAATGGATGCTAATGCCAGGACTGTTTGCAAAGTCACTTTGTTACACTTTCCAATTGGCTGGTGTGGCTGGTCTCTGCCACGATGCCTCTAATAATACCTGCGTTGATGGATGCTATGGTAACTGTTACCTGGAGGAGGGAATAAGATTGTTATGGATGACATTCTGAGACATATTTAGCACGGCTGTGTTGACATCATCTTGGGATGATGAGGTGGAGAGATCTTATTTTTAGCTCATTTGTAAGTTAACTCTGAAACAACAGTACAAGGCTCAACAGTCATTCACTTATATTAAAACTAATTTAAAGCTTAAATTACATACATACGTCAGTGGGGTATTCGCCAAAGTATCTGTATCTTGAAGCATTTGGTAGTACATTGTGTTGTTGTAATGTTTAGAAATGATTGTTTTGTTTTCTTTTTACTTGTGATCGACCTTTTAGTTTTCTGACCATGTAAACAACGTGACGTGTCCTTTGTTTCTCTGCAGGTGGAGGCGCTGACCCATCAGAACAGAGCCACCACAGTGCACGCTGTACGAGACTCTGAGCTGGCCAAGTTACCAGAAGGAGCTCTCAGCTCCATCAAGAGGAAGTTTCCACAGGTAGGGTGAGCCTTTATTGTTAAATTCAATTTCAACTGATGTGAAAACCCAGTTCATTTTTGGTGAATAAAACGTGTGTAGTGATTTCCAAAAGGTCAGCTTTGAAAATGTTGATTGCTTTAAAATGAATGGAGTTGATTGAACCTAGCCTTGACAATAAGCATTTGAATAATTGATCAAGTGGACAATAATGTCGGTAAAGGGTTCCCAAAATTATTTCCATTTTTCTTTAACTTTTCTTAGTACTGTGAATGTAAAATCAAGAGTAATTTACTGCACATAAATTACATTTTAAAGGAAGCATTGCTGTGCACATGGTGTCTGTCTGATGAGTGACACACAGTCACTTCTAAAATGTTTGTGCCGCTCAGGTTGTCACCAGGTTGATCCACCTACTAGGACAGAAGATCCTCCAGCAGGTCAATGGTCCTCTGACAGGTGAGTGCGTCTCCCTGGCGATTAGGGTTGTCCTGCCGGTGTTGGCGTTTATCTCAACTTACCGCCGAAGGGGAGGTTTACTAATATGTACGCATGTCCCCAGCTCGCAGTTTGGCCCTCCACACCCCCAGCAGTAAGTGGGATGCAGGGAACCAAGCCTCCAACCTCTCCACTGTGACAGTCCTGTCTGTATCAGAAGAGGTACCTCTCACTGCCTTCACCCTGGAGCTGCAGCATGCACTCATCGCAATAGGTAAGAAAAAAAGAAATACAGGAGCTCAAATGTACCTGTTGGGTATGTTTCACTGCCATCCTCCACAGAAATGGCAGCGCTCAGAGCTGAGGACACCTCAGGTCCTGGATGGTCTTTGTAAACATCTGGCCACCCTTAGCCACAGTCTGATCTATCTTTCTGCAGACTTCATGGCACAGGCATGGACACAGATGTAGGTGTGATGTGTGTCATCTTGTATTATAGACGCTCCCTGCTATGACGTAACTGCTCTGGCTCTTCCCCTGCAGATGAATTGTTTATCTGCTGTGTCTTTTGCTTTGGGTCAAGTAAGATAACCAGGGTCGATTCATATTGAATTAAGGAATTAGGTTTTCATTACAACAAGAGCATATAAGGTTTAGGGAGTGACAGTAAGGGGGGGTGACAGACCTGGCGTGTATTTGTGTGTTTTAAGTTGGTTTAATTGTAATATTTTCGTTAAAAGCTCTTGTGCATGTTTGACTTAAAAAGATCTGATGTGACTGAAAGGTCTCTCTGGAACAATCAATGAAGCTACATTGAGAGTACTTACTTAGTATTTATTTTTAAGAGTTTTTTTCTTGAAACTGCAGATAATAGTAGCAGCACTTTAAGACATGTCACCTGTCCTGTCTGGTCAGGTGCTTCGACCAGACATATTGACTGTAATGTTTCATGTACAGGTCCCACTCTTCTACTGACCAGTGATATTATCAAACAGCGACTTGGAGCTGCCGCATTAGACAGGTATGTTTTGTGGGAATGTTGCATTTATGTTCTCTTCAGCACCTCTCAAATAAATTATAGAAATAATCGTCTTAAAGAAACATCTCAACACCTAATCTTTTCCTGTCATACTACTGGTTGGTCTGTTTTTTTCTTTGGGCTTTCTGTCTTTCTGACTCACTCATTAAATTCAGTTTAAGTATGCTTTCTTGGCACAACAGGAAAAATGGATCTACTGTGTGCTGCCAGCTATGCAATGCCGCCTGTCATTAATGGACTCCTTTCCTCCTCAGTGTCCATGAGTACCGTCTGTCCAGCTGGCTGGGCCAACAGGAAGACATCCATCGCATAGTTCTTTACCAGACGGACTACACACTGACACCGTGGACACAGCGGTGCATCCGTCAGGCCGACTGCATCATTATCGTGGGACTAGGAGAGCAGGACCCTGTCGTTGGGGAGGTGAGGTGTTAGGGGGGTAGGTGACAGGTGGAGAAAGGGGAGAGGAGGATCAGTGGCAAAGGTAGCCATGGTTTAGGAATCCATCCAGTTTTTGTTTAATAGGCTGAGGGTTTGTTTGCCCTATAAAATAGTAAGAAATGGTCTTTCCAAGTTTAGTCCAAGGTGATGTCTTCAGATTGCTTGTGTCTAACCAACAGCGCAAAACTCAATGATATAAATATTTACTCAATTTACAATTATATAAAGCAGAGGAAAGCAGTACAGTCTTTCTCTCTCTATTTTTTTTTTTTGAACTGGAAACAAGTTGTAAACACAACATTGACCTATTATCACGTTTTATAAAGTTGGTGTGCCGACCTTGTTAGCAAACAGCTGCCTATTTACACATCCAGCGGTCACAGAGCAACATTAGCAGTCATTTGGAGTCATGTTTCTGGCCACCTGGTGAATGTAAGTCTAATGTATTTTAGTTTAGTTTTTTAGCTCAGTTTTTGGTCTCTACCAATTCCTGAGGGAAATATCTGGCTCCACTATGTTCACCAGCTGGTCGCTAACTGTGTCTGTCTGCTGTTTGGTGCTGAGCAGGTAGTGTACAGTGGGTTTTTAGACCTTTTTCTTTGGAAACAGCTGCCTGCTGTGGCTGAAAACAACACTATGAGAGCAGAAAGAGTGAACCAAAACGGTAAAGTTGTGGATGATTATTCTCTGCAGGTTCATCACTGAGCGTCCCCTTTTTACATTCACAATGTCATTTGATATTTGTATTATTATCGATTGTAGCCGCTTTAAAGGACACGGCTGACAATGTTTTATATTTTTATTAACAATTCCAGTTTGGCACTGTAGTTTTTAGCCAACGTTATTCAAACAGAAGTAATCATTGTAAATTGTTTGGGACTATTTTCAGTGGCAGATTTGATGAGTTGGTGAGTATTTACTGCAGCAGGATGGTGTATGTGGGGTTGACTCAAAATAAACTACAGGGCCCAATGTGTTCATCGTAATGAAGGAACATGTCACCCAGAGCAACAGTGTGGCTAGTTGATGCGTTTTTAATCCTTGTAGTACCACAGTGGCGGTCTATGGCACTCAAGAATAAACTAGATTAGGCTTTGCAGTAATTGTTATTAGTAGGATCAATTCATTGTTGGTTTTGGTCTTTTCGTGGGATTTGTTGACTCTAAGAAATATATAGAACACTAGAATTATCCTTTAACTACTCTTAAACAATGTTGTTGACAATTTTGTTATCTGGGACTGAAAATCTGAACGTCTTGTAAAGCTGAAGGTGAACAAAAACATTCATGGGTTATTGTTCTGTGAACTAATAGAATTTTTCTCTCCAGAGAAATCATCACACCAATTATTATTAACTAACTTGTTCAGTCTGTACTCAGCAAGTGTGTTATCAGACAAAGATCTTGGTAGAGTCTGATGTGATTTCAATGTCCATGCTGATCATTCCGCTCTTGAATCGTGGTGATACCCAGGGGTTTAACCAACCTAATGGTCACACAGGCTGTGAAAGGTTTGTATTTGACCCTTGGGCATACAGGAGAAATGAGCAAAGGGTGGATGGATGTTGTGAAAGAGAGGCGGGGTTGGAGAGAAAGGAAGTGCATGTCCTGCTGATGAAGGCAAAGTAATTGCCTTCAAAGGAAAATGGGCGCAGAGAAAAGTATGGAATGTATCCCTGTTTAAGAGGAGACGGTGGAAGAAATTGATCGATATTTACTCAGGCTCAGAATGAGTCATAGCTCTGGGTTTATTTTATCTTTCAGGGCACATACACAGACACCCTTTAACCTTGCACATACACTAAACCTTTAGCAGAGGGCCTGTTGACTGGGTGGCAGATCTGACCTTCCTCTCAGGCTGTTTAGCCTTTTTTTTTCTCTTCTAAAACTGCCAATTCAGGAGTGTCCTTTAATAAAACTGCCTCAGCTGGGAAATTGCACTAAAAAAAGAAATGTTAATGAAAATGTAATTAAAAATTAATCTCTCAAATAACCTTCCCATTTTGCTCTTTTTGCCTGCTACCCAAAATGTTATAATTACAGTGTTGCTTCCGTCTGAAATCACACCTGAAATTGTTCCCAAACACAAACATGAATTTCAGTAACATACCTGTACAAGTGCTGACATTGCGCTCACTTAAACCTAGCCACAAGTTTGCAGTATCTTTCTGTGCTAGCACCACACAGGAGCCGCTCTGAAGAAAGAGAGGAGTATGAAATGTTCTACAACATCTGTGTCGATGCCTTCCCTCTAGCTGGAGCGTATGTTGGAAGGAAGTGCAGTGCGTGCCCAGAAGCAGCTGGTGCTGTTGCACAGAGAAGACGGCCCCCCACCCAAAGGAACTGTCGACTGGCTCAACATGCGAAGCTGGATCTCCAGACACCTCCACCTCTCTTGTCCCCGAAGGGTGTTCTCTAAGAGGAGCCTGCCCAAACTGGTATGAATGGAAAATATGACCAGAGTGTTGTTGTTTTTTCTCTCGTTTCTCATCTGCAGATCAAAGCACTTTCTTTTTTCCCCTTCTAGCTGTTCCCCTCTCAGCCTCTCATTTAGTATTTTCTCATAATCTCTTATTAATAATATTAATACTTTTTTTCAGTTGGAGCTGTATCAACGTGTGTTCGAGAAGCCAGCAGACCGCCACTCAGACTTCTCCCGCCTGGCTCGAGTCCTCACGGGCAATGCTATTGCCCTTATCCTGGGAGGAGGAGGGGCCAGGTAACGCCACCCCACTGTCTGTCTTCCCAACCAGTTATTCTAAAAGTTCATGTAATAATTAAGTGTAATCTAGGACATAAACTTTTATACTTAAGATTTGAAATACGACGCATCTTCTGGCTTTAATAGATCTTATAATTGTCAGAGCCTCAGACCATAATTAAAGATTTTTGGTTTAATCTTTTTGCTGGCTGGGTACATCTGTCTCTTTTTGGTTAAATAGTCCACGTTTATTCCCTCACCCTCCTGTTCAGGGGCTGTTCCCAGGTGGGGATAATGAGAGCTGTCTGCGAGGCCGGCATCCCAGTGGATCTCATCGGTGGCACCTCTATCGGATCCCTGATGGGGGCGCTATATGCTGAGGACCGTAGCCACAGCCGCATGAGGATGAGGGCCAAAGAATGGGCAATGGTCAGAGTCAAAGAAACACTAACACTAGTCTTGTAATACACCCAAATATAAGAGGCAATGATATTTTGATCTGCTTTATATCCGCCTTATATCAAGTAGGCATTTCAAATTGTATTCCATTTATCATCAAAAGACCAATTCAAGTCCCTTACCATACTTTCTTTATTAGTCAGGGGACACTATAGAGGCCCTCCAGGACACCCCTTCCCACAGATTATTTAAAACCTGTACAGAATTAACTTGCAGTGAAATTTTGATGCATCATGACCTTGATCAAACATCTTCGGGATGTTACACAACATCTGCTGACTGCAGAGCTTGGAGAGACGACCTACAAGAGTTTTCTCCCTAAATGGGTTTTGGTTTAATTTGTAATTATGTCTAGAATCAGGCCAAATAATTGTGACAAACAAATGGTTTAAGTTGGATCAATTAGGAAATAAACATTCCTCTGTTTTGTGGAAGAGAGGCTGAGCTCGAGAGCTCCTCCTCCACTAGCTCCAGTGGCTCCTGGTGAGAGGAATATTTTCAAGCAGTCTTAATTTTCCGCTTGTGAGTCTGTCCTTGTGAAGGTGACTAACAGCTTTCTTTTGAAATCTGAATGCAGTTTAGACCTCTATTCTACTTTTGATATACATAACCACGCTGTGCTGATTAGCCATCAAAGGTAATGGGAGAGTAATTGGTGTTGCACATGCAGCCCTGGATGGTTTGTGCATTAAGCTCATGAACAGAACCTTTTTAGTTGTAATATGAAATTCATCCTTATGTCTTGAAAACTGTGACCATCCATGACGGCTAATTTGAGACACCTGCTCAGTGTCCAGGTCTGCAGGCTGAGCATGTGGTACAATTCTTCTTCCCACACTGTACCCAGCTCCTCCTCCTCTGGCTCCGTCCTTGGTTCTGGACCTTCCATCTAGAAGCAGCTGGCTGGGTTGCTGCTCTTTCGTATCGAATTAAAATAAGCACTGTTGCAATAAAAATGGTGTCCTTCGCAAAGTCAGGCGAACAAAGTCAGAACGGGACAGTTTGCTCTGTTGAAATGTTGATGCTTTTTATGAGAAGAGTGAAGATTTTTGCATGTGTACACACCAGGAGGAAGGAAAAACAAGATAAAAGAACCTTCATATTCAGCAACGACAAAAACAGTGAATCAAAATAGAGAAGGTTTTCTTTTACATCAAGTTAAACTTGAATTTTTAGGGATTTATTCTGGTTTGTACTTGAGGAAACAGATCTTGGAATTGTGTAGAGGAAAGAAACCATTTGACCTTTCTCTTCTCCGGCTTTCCCTGTAGGAAATGACTTCCGTGTTTAAGAAGGTTCTGGATTTGACGTACCCAGTCACCTCCATGTTCTCCGGCGCCGCCTTCAACTCCAGCATCAGCAACGTCTTCAAGAGCAAACAGATTGAGGTGAGTGAGATGAGGTCACAATTAGTTGTAGCAGATAAGCATCCAGAAATATCTGTTGGTGGTGCAGGATAAGTAAATGTATCATGGGAACGTATCATGTTTATTTGTTTCGATATAACCTTTTGTGAATGCAGGACCTTTGGATCCCGTATTTCAACATCACAACTGACATCACTGCCTCGGCCATGAGAGTACACACTGATGGTAGGTACAGGTTCTTTTTAGTTTCTTTTATTTTTTTTATTTTAGAGAATCCTTTTGTTCTTGTTCACCTTTGTGTCAGTTCACCTAAATGACAAAAAAAGAGTTTTCTTACCTAAAGTGGCATCTAGCCATGCGGATAGTGTCCGTTTTATGTGCCTCTGGGATTTCTGCCACCACCGACCCTTTAATTAGTCTCATTGAGTTTAATTTTCTCTTGGTTCAGGTTGGTTGCTCTCAATTAAATACATAGTGCTTAATAGGCATAAAACTTAAAAGAGTTGCCTGTTTAAGGTTCTCTGTGGCGGTACATTCGTGCCAGCATGTCTCTGTCTGGGTATCTGCCTCCTCTCTGTGATCCCAAAGATGGACACCTGCTGATGGATGGAGGCTACATCAACAACCTGCCAGGTTTGTTGCATTCAGTCTTTTCAGTTTTAATACTTCATACCTTCCTTGGCTTTGGAATCAGATTTGTGTCAATATAATCAAACATAACTTCATGAATATAAAACAAAACATTGAGAGATTAAAACTCACTGAATCAAAAAAATGTCATTTCAAAAGTAAAACTTAAAACTTGCAAACAAATTATTTGTATTGGTATAAACTATTGGTCCTTTTTTTTACAGTTTCCTCTGCTTCTCCCTCACTGATCAGACTTGTCCTCGCTGCCAGCTCTCTCGTTTGCACTGCAAATAGTCAGGTAGTGCAAACGAGAGAACTGGCAGTGTAACCACAAAGCCGACAGTGAGGACCAAAGTCTGGTCAGTGAGAGAGAAGCAGAAGGAACTGTAAACAAAAAGGACCAATAGTTTATACCAATACACAAATAATTTGTCTTACAATAAGTTATACTTTTAAGATGACGTATTTTTTGAATCGGTGAGTTTTATTCTCTCTCAATTTCTTATTTTTGTTCGATATTTAAGAGGTTTTGTTTGATTATATTGACACAAACCTGATTCCATACTTGGCATTCTTTGTCTCAGTGCCTTGATCGTGTCATTTTTACTATTTTACCATCTCTGGATGATTAATTATTTCACAAAGCTCTCTTCCTCTCCTGTCTCACCTTGTGTTTCCGTTTGCGGCTCTTCTCCCAGCTGATGTGGCTCGCTCCATGGGGGCCAAAGTGGTTATAGCTATTGACGTGGGCAGCCGGGATGAAACCAACCTCACTAATTATGGCGACTCGCTCTCAGGCTGGTGGCTGCTATGGAAACGCCTCAACCCCCTAGCTGAGAAAGTAAAGGTAATGGATTGATTAAAAAGAAAGACAACAGATTGTGTGAGGATGTGTAAAAGTTAATGAGTCCTATGAATAACAATGAGGATATTTTTGTAGGTGTTTTTTTCAGTGATACATATGTTCATTTCTACACTCGTGGTCTCAGGTGTTGAACATGGCAGAGATTCAGACTCGGCTGGCCTACGTGTGCTGTGTCAGGCAGCTGGAGTCTGTGAAGAACAGTGAATACTGCGAGTACATCCGACCTCCAATCGACAGATACCGTACACTGGAGTTTGGCAAGTTTGATGAGATTGCTGTAAGTTTGACAAAAGGTGGTGTTGTCATGTGACTCTGATTTTAGTTTTTTTTCTCAGCTGTTTCTTAACTCTTTGTTTTACAAATTCCCACAAGGCATTTTGAATGAATTCATGGATGTATCTTTTCATGATTTTGCCCATCAGTAGAGAAAATAATATTGATATATGAGCGTTTGTGTAATGCAGGAGGTGGGATACCAGCATGGAAAGACTGTGTTTGACGTGTGGGGTCGCAGTGGAGTGGTGGAGAAAATGATGAAAGACAGACACCAGGAGGAGTTCCACACCCAAAGCAAGAACAATGTAAGGATGGAGGGGAAAACTGTAGAATATAGGACAAGAAAGCCATTAAGCAGAGTTCAATGCAGCGCAACTAAAGAGTCTGGGTTAAATTTCCTTGAGGTTTCAATTCAATTCAATTCAGTTTTATTTATATAGCGCCATATCATAACAAAGTTATCTCAGGGCACTTTTTTGAGTAGAGCAAGTCTAGACCGACTCTTTATATTTACAGAGACCCAACAGTTCCCACCATGAGCAAGCACTATGCGACAGTGGCAAGGAAAAACTCCCTTTTAACAGGTAGAAACCTCGAGCAGAACCAGGCTCTAGGTGGGCGGTCATCTGCCTCGACCGGTTGGGTTGAAAGGGGGGGGGGGGAAGAGCAGGAGGAAAGGGAACATACAGCAGCATAATACAGTTCCACATAGGGATGTAAAGCAATAGCTGTGGTAATGGCATTGATGTTAACACCAACAGAAACAACACTAAGAGCAACATCATAATAGCAATACTAATAACAAGAGCAACAACAGCAATAGCAGCAGTGGGTGCAGAGCAGGAGCACGGGGGCAGCAGGTGGCTGCAACCATAGATCCAGACTCTACAGCTCCGGAGGCAGAAATACCTGCAGAAAGCAACAGAAGGGGAGAGAGAGAGAGAGGGGAGAGAAAGCACACAACTATGGGAAGAAGTTGAAATTAATAACGAGCATTGATGGGATAGTTTCAAGTATAACTATAGATTCTCATCACAACTCTGATGCATTTCAAACCTCTCTGGTAAAAATTGTGGTCTACAGTAAGGTAGCTGACATCGGACATTTATAACTCAAAATATCATGCAGTCATGTTTTAATCAAAGCTATTTAAAAACAAATACTACGGCGGCAACTAACGACTATTTTCATAATCATTTAGTCTATAAAAAAAAAAAAGAAATGCTCATTACAATTTCACAGAGCCCAAAGTGATGTCTTCAAATTGCTTCTTTTGTCCGACCAACAGTCCAAAACCCAAAGACTCTTCATTAACTGTCATAAATGACAAATAAAAGCAGCAAATCCTCACATTTAAAAAGCTGGAACCAGCAAATGTTTGACATGTTTGCTTGAAAAATAACTGAAACGATTAATCGAGTATTAGAATAGTTGGCAATTAATTTTCTTTCGATCGACTAATCATTGCAGCTCTAGTAAATACAGAGCTGCAATGGAATAGTGTGTTAATCACTTCTTCTTTTGATTGTCTGAGTTTTGCAATCAAACTGAGGTGAAAAATTAGCTCACAAACACATTATCTCAGTAACTTCTCGGCACCCATCTGTGCAAAAACAGGCAATTCAGGCTCTCCTGATCAATTTGTTCACATCTTTACACATCATTAAAACTCCTTTAGTATTAAAAATGAACATGAACATTGAAATCCTGATGAATTTAGTATTGAATTGTAACACTTTTCTATGTTCAAATGTTTCATCCTTACTAGAAATGACTTTCAATATACCATAAATAAGGACCTATATTAACTCTCACATATCATCAATAACCCATGCCTACATTATTGCATTTAATGTGGAAAACCATATATACATAAATCCACCACAAACAGAATCTATCATGAAAATGTGTCAGGTTGAAAATGATCATTAATAACCTTTTAAAATGAGAGACAGTCAAAGCTAAGCATATACAGCAGTCTCTAATCTTCCATTCTTAATTATATAATATCAGATTGATGAGCTTACTGGCCTAAAAAGTTATCCAAATTTCACTTCCTCTTGAGTTTGGTCAGTATCTGGCATCTCATTTGCAGTCCATGTGATGTTTAAATCGACCACATGGCTGTACTATATTGGTTACATTTTCTCTCTGTTATTGTGTCTACAATATATCCTATCAGCTGTATTTCGTTGTAAACAGCCCCTGTTTTAGGCCTCTGGCTACAGTGCTGTTAAAGTAATAACATAAAGTACAGAGAAACAGATTTACCGTACGCCTGATTTGTCCCCCAGCAATGTCAAAGAAAGACAAAGGACCGACGAAACAAGGGAGGAGAGAGAATGATGAAGACAGATGAGATATTTACCCCCAATCTGAGCAACAACATGAGGAGGATGAAGGGGGAAAATAGCAGGGCTGATACTGAAAGGAGTTGTAACTGTAATAGCCCCAGAGCAACAAACTAACAAATGAACCTGAACAATTGTGGAGAGAAGGATGGAGCCACAGTCATGGTTACAGGTTTGAAACTAATGCTCAACACTGTCTTATAAATGAATCCAATTTTCAATCTTTAAAACAATAGCCATCCCACATAGGCAGTTAATGAGTGCCTTTCTATTTTCAGGTGCTACTGTAGGGTGCAACTCTCAGGGGAAGTAATGCAACTTTTCCTGTGATGGATTCTACATAGTATGTTTAGTAGTGTCGCACAAAATGCAGAGCAAAGAAGAGATTTTATAACAAAAGTGGGAGTTTGTGGCTAAAGCTAAAATAAATTAAGAAAATGACAGTAGTTAAGATCCAGAATAAGCAGCTAAAGATGACAAGAGAGAAACGGACAATATCCACAGTTAAGGCTATAGACTTAATGCTTCAACTAAAATCTATGTCAACACACTAAAAGAACATTAGTTAATAGGTTTCTAAACCTGATTGGTTTTACTAAGATGTGTTTGACAGAGAGACGTGAAAATAGAAAAACAAAATGCATCATAGCTTTCCCTGGCTTCCTGTAGTGTTGAGTATCGTGTTTTACGCAGCGGAGAAGGGGCTGTCTCTTCCTTATTTTTCATGCAGGGGAAAAAAATAAATGCATGCATGAAAAATAAGGATGTTCTCACAATATAGCAGTTAAAAAGGAGTGGTACATCTGCACAATGTTGCCTAAATGGAGACAAAAAGACTAAATCCAAATCAGCTCTCTTCTCCTTAGTGAAACTGCTTGCTGCTATTTGTGTTTTCACTAGTATAATGTATGTAAGGAGGAACACATTAAAGCGTTCCAACAGACAAGATGTTGACAGTCAGCGTTGTTAGAGCACAATTGGTTAGTTAGTCCCTGTAACTGTTAGTTGGTTCAGTTTATTTTGAGAATTTCTTTAATGTGTGTGTGTGTTTCAGGTGGTGACATGTCCCAATGCTTCCTTCACTGACCTGGCAGAAATTGTGTCCCGCATCGAGCCTGTCAAACCTGCTCTGGTGGATGGTAAAACTACCGACACACACTCCAACACACTCACTTTCAGCCACACCCGTGATCATACTTATTTTTTAAAACGTGTACACACAGCGTCTGGGTAGAAGGCATGCTAATACTGTTTCTCCTCCATGCTTGTCCTCCCCGTGCTTGCTCTTATTTGTTTTTGGGTGGGTTTTCTTTTTCCTGTTGTACTCTATTAGCAAATCAATCTGTTCCACATAGAGAGACGAAAATTGAGAAAATTTACTGTTGAATCCCCATCGCAGGAGAAATGTTTTAGCAATTATGTGTAACACTGTATACACGCACGTTGTAACATACTGATGGAAAAGTAGGACCATAACACTTATAACACAATTTACATATTTAGAAACCATGTTTAAGTGCAATCTAATACAGCAACCAATGAGCTTTTTCTCAGATTATCTCCATCCTGCTCATCCTTCCTCTTATTTCTGTTTATAACCTATTTGCCATCCATCACTCATCAAACTGCCCAATTTGACTTTCCCCTGCTTTTCTGACTCATTCACCTGCACACCCACGTTCATTTGTCACCTCTTCTACACACCACGTATTCCAACTTATTCACCCACAATGTGCTTCTTTGCTTCCTTTCTTCGCTCCTTCCCTCCCTCAGAGGAGTCTGACTACCACACTGACTATGAAGAGGAGGCACTGGAGAGCGCTCTGTCTGACATGGAGCTATACAGCCGCTACGGAGAGCACACTGAAGGGGAGGAGACAGCCGACACGGTGCGAACCACTGGTTATAAGGGTCGACACTGTGGGGTTACTAACAGCGCGTATTTTAGTCATGTCTAAAACGAGCATCTCAAACTGTAAATGTTCACCTCTGCAGCATGTTTCCACACTGTAATGAATTTTATACTTTATTTTTATTCTACACAACACATTTTCACTATTGTTGGGCACAATCACTTTTTCTTAAATCTAGACTTTGGGAAAGTCAAAGTATCATGTTAGCTGTTGTACAAAAGGAGATTTAAGTTCATCATGGAGCCTGGCCAATTCATGTTTTAAAAGTGATCAATAATGCCATAAAATATATCCAGAAATTAATTGGAAGACAGTGCAGGGCCACCTAATTAAACTAAAATGGGCCTGAGAAAAGTTGTAGGGCTACAACTTTGAGTTAAAAATAAGGGGATTTTCTGTTGTTTGGCCAAAACTCGATGAAGCCTTGAATATTGTTTTACAAATCAGCCATAAAAAGAGAAATGATCGCATATCCCTGTTCTTAAAAGATTCAGGTATACTGGAATCACTGGGTCTTACTGGCAAGTACAGCTGTATTGTCTGTCTAATAAAGAAGTGTTACGTGTGAGAATATAAAACGATCAGAGAAGGGGAACTAAACGCAAAACATCCCAGAAAAATGTCAGTGGTTCCTACAAAGTCTCGTAGTCTGTCGATTAAGATATGATCAGTTTTCAAAAGCCCAAAGGTCAAGTCACACTAGTAAAGAGCATCTCTCAGCCTGACTCAAAGTAAAGCTGTGTTTAAACTGGAATGCCTGAAGTTTTTCCTACTAAAATCGATCAGCTGGTTATACACACCTCTGTTACTAGTACAGAGAGATAAATAGTGAGAATGGACTGGAGGTGTCCAGCCCAGGCCATTAAAGAAAGTTTTTTTTTTTTTTTTTTTTTTTAACTGGATTGTTTAGAGTCTGTGACTTCTATGATCAGGCTAGACTTTTTCTTTATAATTTGATTAGATGTGTAGAATAACATTCAGATGAAATGTAATTTGAAGACCTCGTCCCTTCACTGACACATGACCTTACTTCTGATTCTCAGGATGAAGAGCTGGAAGGGAGGCGCATGCACCGCATTACCTCACTCACCAGCAGCCACCCTCAGTCTCCCACCATCTCTGACAGTTCACTGGACATGCAGTCAAGCCAGGAAGTCCTTTCCAAACAGTCCATTAACTGAAGACAGGACTAATGAACTCTGCCCGAACAGGTCATCACAATTTAACCTGCCTGTCTTTTGCCACATTTTACCCTCCAGTCTGTCCCACATGACTCAAAACCTGTTCCCTGCCCCTGAGACTGTCAGCCTGACTGCAATTGCCATTCTGCCCTCTGTGACCTGGCCTCGTTAGCTGTGTGGCTGACATAACAAATGGACGGTCCCTTCAAAAAAACTGAATACAGGCAGCTGGTATCACATTTACTCAGTTGCAAGTCCTGTGCATTCCTATCATACAAGAGCAGCAGCAAGTCTAATCTTTTCTCATATTGAGATAATCAAAACTACTTTCTGTAGCTTTACACGAATCACACCAGTCCAGTGAAGAATAGATAGAAGGTAGGAGAGGTCAGGAGGTACTATTTCCATGATTTTTTTTATTTTTTAAATGAACCCAGGTGAAAACGAGTTTTAACTACATTTGAGATAGTCACCTAAATTACAAAATAAAGTTTTTCCGCTTCTGTTTTTTTTCTCCCAAGTTTTGACATATCCATCTTTGAGATTTCTGCCACACACAGCATTAAACATAAGAAAAAAAAAATCAACACGTCTAAAGATGATTTAAAGGGATAAGAAAGGGGAAAAAAAATTTGTTAAACAAAATTCTGTTTATTTTTCAGACTTTTTTTTGGCTAATTTAGCCCTTTTCAAATTCGGAGTCCAATAAGGCGAAAATCACTCTTTGGTTTACCTGCTCACAACTCCTCTCCACAGTAGAACCTGTGATGACGGGTCACAAGTAGACATTACTTTATTTTAAGAGGTCACAAGCCAAAAATGTTGGTTGACACTGCTCTGAAGAACCTACAGAACACACTGTCGACAGTTTTCATGGGGACTGATTCCTCAGTAGAAAGCAGATCCAGTGCAAACTGTTCACAGTGAGGTCTGTGGATTGTCCCGAGTATCTGCAACACTGTTTCTGATGAGACTGAATTTTTTTTAAATGTAGTTTTTCAATAGTTTGAGCACCACGAACGAAATTCCATTCACCTCACTTGTATTTGGAGTGGCAGAAATCTCAGAAACGGAGATTTTGAAACTTGGGCAAATAAAACCAAAACTATCTACGTGGCTAGATACCACTAGAGGCTAGTAAGACAAACACACTCAGTGGCCACTTTATCAGGTACACCACTACAATCTAATGCAGTCCAATACAACAGTCCTGTGTTAACAAATGTCTTTACGAAGCTCATAATGTTCATAATGTTGTTTTTGTTTACATTGTTGGAAATGTGTAAATTAAATTACATGTTTATTACCGAGGTCACAGTTAAAAGGTGGTGTTGTACTGGACTACATTATATTCAGAGGCATTTCTAACCCCCCTCCCCTCCTCATGTATCTAATAAAAATTAGAAACACCTCTGAATATAATGCGGTCCAGTGCGCCACCATCACTAACTATGAACTTGGTGCTAAAACATAATTTAGTTAACACCTCTGACAGTGTGAACAAAGACAACTGATTATGTGCATCATTTTATGGTAGGATTGCATTAGACTGTACAGGTGTACCTAATAAAGTGGATACTAAGTGTTTGAGCTAATAACAGCGAGCTTATCCTTTAATGTTTTGTACGCTCAGTCTACGTAATGATCGCTCGCCAAACAAGACTAATTTATGACCAGAGAGAGAATGAAACAAGCGGCACACTCCGTGGTCATGGCTCTCGGCACAGTTTTGTCGTAGCCAGTGTGCCAGAGACATGGAGGGAAGTAATGATTGCAATCCACTTCAAAGCACTAGTTTCCCTCTCAGGTGGCGGGACAGTCTTTAGAAACTGCACACAAAAAACATTTCTGCCCTTTTCATATTCAAGCCAAGAATGTATTCAACCTACACAACAGCTGGACAATCATTCCAGAAATGCAATGCAATGCACAATGAAACTAACAAATACATAGCCTTGTTTAACATGCCTCCCTATATGACACTATACCATTTTTATAGAATTAACTTAATCTCAATCACAACTAGGGCTGCAAATAACTATTTTCAATATTGATTAGTGTGGTGATTATTTCTTTCAATTAACAGATTCATTTTTTGGTCTATATAAAAAGGTCAGAAAATGGATATGAAAATTTCCTAGAGCCCAAGGTGAAATCTTTTAAATTTGCCAACAGTCCAAAACTCAAAGATATTCAGTTACCTACAGAGTAATTCCAGGAAAAGCAACAAATCCTCACATTTCACAAGCTGGAATTTATTTTTTCTTCGCACTTGGTATAGCTCCCCGTGCGCCTCCCTGTATGAAGCTGTGATGAAGCTAATACTGGTACTTCAGTGCCTGCAGCCTTACATATGCAGACCGTAGGAGAAACCGTGTGATAAACACTATGGGGATCCCATATGGTGTTGGGTAAATGGATTCTGGACACAGAATGTGTGAGCAAGGCGGATATGGGAAAACGTTGGCCGGTTGATGAGCTAATGATGTTTGCACTGGTGTCTTTTTGTTCTTTTGGGTGGTTTCCAAAAACCGAGCACAATGAATTGATGTCTGGCAGAATGAATGTTTCACTACTTTATTAAATGGGACATGGTAATGGATGATGTGCTTACGTAATGTGTGGAACTTTGCCAGGAAGTTATTGTTACAAAGCCTTAGATGACCCATGTGGAAAAAACTACCACTGCTGCCCTCATTTGGCATGCCTTTTGATGTCTAGAGCACAATAATGAATGACGTTTACCAATAAGCCTTTATTATATGACATCAGTTACTTGTCTATATTTATGTTCTTTGATAATTATTGTTTTTGATAATTTGTTGTTACTAATAAACCACTGTTAGGTGTTCTGTGTGTCTTCAATTTTTTAATTTGCCATCTGGCTCTTTAATTTGCTATAGAAAGGAAATGTGACCATTTAGGGCTGCAACTGATGATTATTTTCATCTTTGATTAATGTGCCGATTATTTTTTCCAATTAATCGTTTGCTCTGTAAGACTCTATAATCATCTTGTGACCCCTTAGATTTATTTGGGGTGTTCCGACATAAATAAGAAACATCAATCAATGAAGAGCATGTGGTTCAGCTGGGTGGCTTGTTAGTTAGATGCCCAGTGGATCACACATACCACCCTAGAGGACAGAAAACGACAATAAAATCCTCCCAGTAAGATGCAATACACTTTTAACAACACCACAAACTAAAGCCTCCAAAATTACAATAAAGGTCAATCAACAACAACAACAAATGAAGTTATGATTTCTCCCACAGTCAAACATGAAGCTTGGGTGATTTTGAAACTCTAAACTGCCCTTTGATGTGAATACATTTGACTGTAACTGTGTATAGATGTGTTACTAACCCTGCAACAGACGGGTAATCTGTCCAGGATGCGTCCCTGCCTTTGGCCTACTGCATGCTGCATGCTGGGATACGCTCAACTCCCTCCCAACCCCAGAGACCAGAAATCAGAATAAAGTATAGATGACAAATGTTCAAGAAAAACCACCGTAACACCATATTTGCACTGTACTGAGCTCAAGGGAGAGTGCTAAAGAAAACGGATTGTCATAAATGAAGAGCTATCACACCTGTGGGCCTGTTTACTACACATATGCACACACAGTAATGCATCATGCATACCAATGGATGATTAATCCCACTTTATTGATGTGTCCTATAATGAGCTGCTTTTTTTTTCCCTCCCCGGGAACGCAGACTTGCATCAGCTAATTAATGAGCACTCGGGGGGGAATTTAGGTCACAAGAAGGGCCGGGAGGAGAGAACGAGAGGGGAATAAGTGGCACTAGCCTCGATCGATACATCAGGAGGAAGAAAGCGGAGGGCCAAAAGAATAGGGTGAATGAGTATGGGCTTACCGGATATTAGAGTCTTTTGACAGAAAGACAAGGGTGACAGGGGACAAGAGTCACCAAAGCGCTGGTGTGTTGGCGGACAATGACCCCACTCTGGACTGAATTACTGTGACAGGCAGCAAGAGAGCCATTTATGGAAAAACGAGGCAGGTGAAGGGGGAGACGAGGGGAAGTTTCTGACCTCAAACAGACGGACAGTTTGATTTATAGAAGGTGATATGTAACAGTTTTTCCCTTCCTCCCTCTCGTTTCATCGCCTCTCATTCTTCTTCCCCTGCTTGCAGGCTTTTGGAAAATGGGGACAAAAAGGACTTAAACAGGTAAGTGGGTCACACTTTTTGTTGCTGTAGTGAAAGCACCTCTGTGACGTGTGAATACGAAAATAGAGTGTCAACACACAGAAAGGTCCCCGTGCGAAATTAGCACCACTTACTGAACCTAAAATGTAAATTTCCCAGATACCATTTACTTCAAAATGATTACATGAAAGTGATAATAGGAGTCAATTTATCGTCCTACAATTTGCCAAATTACAGAAAATGAATCAACAATTTTAAAAAATAGACACGGCTCTAGGGGTCGCAATGTCGGTCTGCAAGTCCACCACTTTGGTCCACACTGAAATATCTCAACATTTTATGGATTGCCATCAAATTGTGTACAGATGTTGATGGTTCCCAGAGTACGAATCCTACTGACTTTGGTGATCCCCGACTTTTCCTCTAGTGCCACCAGCAGGTCAAAGTTTCACTTACCCAGTGAGCTGTCTCAACATAGACTAGATGGCTCGGCAAGACATTCGCGGCCCCCAGAGGATGAATCCCACTGACTTTTCACATTTGTGGTTTTGAATGAAATGTCTCGAGGACTACTGGGTGGATTGACATGTCCTCAGAGGATGAAGTGTAATTGTAATGAACTGACTTTTATCTAGCGCCATCCTCTGGTCAAAATTTGATACAGTACATTGGTTTATGACCCAATACCTGCAAAACTCAGCCTCACTGTACATTTTGTTCTGCGCCAATTAGGAAATGTTAGCATGCTAACATGATAAACTAAGATGGTGATTATGGTAAATTTTATACCTGCTAAACAGAGCTGCAGCCTTACAGAGATGCCAGCATGGCTGTAGACTCAGACTTGTTCACGCTTTATAGACTAAATGATTACCCAAAAAATCAATAGATTAATTAATAATACAAATGATAATTACTTGCAGTCATCAAGGCATGCTCAATACATGTAAAGACAATACATTCACTATTGATCTCAATCAACTAATTGCAATTCATTTGATTTTCTGTATCCCACTTTCACTAGTCAGTTATCACCATGCTGAGACAGATGTAGGTAATCATCAGGAGGCACACACACATCCATGTTTTGCAGCTTCTGGGTAACAATTATATGCACACATAAGACAAAAACACCTATATACTGCTGTATCGTTCCCAATTCTTCTTTACATGAATATGCCAACATTTTGACCAAAAATGGAACCTGAGGAAGATTTTTGGGTTGAAATTTTACATTTCCATGTAAAATTAAGGAAAAATTGGGAGGGAGAAAGCTGTGCGAGTATGTTTTTGGTTTTTTTTGGGACAGATGCAGTCCTAACAACATGTATCTTGGATGTGGGTTCAGGTTGGACTACACTTTTCTCTGAAGAAGCATGGGAATCATTTCTGAGTCATTTGGAGTTGAGGCTTTGCAGCTGAAATCATTCTGCTGCAGTCACCTCTCTTCACTGCCCTCGAGGTCAGAGCTCTGTCAGCCTGCAGCTACCACTTGTGTAAACCATTCCCTCTCAATACGTCTCTGCCATAACATGACATGTTTTTTGTTCCAGGACAGAAGCACTGAATGCTGCCTTCTTAGGAGAATCAAATCTATTAAGAGCATTTCACTAACTGCAGCACGAGTCTCATGTAAAATTGTGTTCACGAGCAATTTATAAGACTCTCTGTCTAGATAGCAGAAACAGCATATTTGTCAGCAGCTACACATATTAGGGAGACCTGTTTTATAAATATATATATATAAACAGTTAATTTTTGGAATTTGCATTTAATGAAAAAAAAAAAGATATCTGTTCACTGGAATAAAGCTGCTTCAGTTGCAAATGAGAGCAACAGCCTCGTGTTGAGACAATGAACTTACCAAAAAGATTTTTATTTCAATGTTAAAAACTATTTTTGGAAATATTTCCTGCTGGGGGTGGATCAAAAGGTGCAGCAAGCCTTGTACAAAGTATTTTCATGTGGGATGCCTAAATCGCTTTAATTTACCTTCCTGCTTTATTTTTTTTTTTCAACCACCTCGCTGTCGAAACACTGCATGTAAAAATGCAAAGAGAACAGGCCAAAGGAGACATATATATATTATATATATATATATAGAGCTCATTTGGTTAAAGCATGTGCTATTAAACTATGCCTCTGTGACTATAGAAATTATAAATCGATCAGCCAATCAAAAGAGAACAAGTTTCATCAAGAACAAGTTTGATAAATGGTGTAACTGATTAATCGATCATCAGAAATACCAATGACCATTTGCTGACTCCAGCTTCTGAAATGTGAGAATCTTCTTATTTTCTCTCATTTATATCATTTTAAACTGAATATCTTTACATTTTATCTTTTGCAAGTGTTGGTTGGACAAAACGGACAAAAAGCAATTTGAAGATTTCATGCACCTTGGACTGTGGGAACAGGTGATCGGCATTTTTCACTATTTTTTCATATTTTACAGACTAAATGATTAAATCAATAATGAAAATAACCATCCGTTGCAGTTCAGGAATAATTTAAAATCATGTTCATTTTTCTCTCCTATTCTTCCCATCTTTCTTCACCACAAACTTTGTAAGCGGCAAAGCAACGGTACCCAGAGGGCTGAATTTAAAATTCCCCCAAATAATCACACATTGGTGACTTCAGGTTTTGCTGCGTCATGTACAGAAACTAAATGCCAAGTAGATTTGATTTGTGTCAGAGATGCAAGCTCCAAAAGAGGACAAAATCATTTTTCACAAAAACCTCGTATCCAACAGCTGCTTCGTCAGCTCTGGGCTCAGTAGGGTCCAGTAATTTAAGGTTGTCCGTTATCGCTAGCTTTTCCTTTTTTTTTTTGTCTAGGTTTCAATCAGTGTGAGTCAGCTGATCACTGCCGCAGGCCTGAACAGGATGGAGCGATAAGAAGAAAATGAGTTTGTCTGTCGTACCCATACAGACACCATCAACACGAGGCTGTTTTTTTTTTAGTATGTGGTGCCACAGAGGTGGTTATTCATATTTGACATTACATAACACACATCCTACCTCTCAGACATAAACGAGATGCTTTAACACTTACAGTAAATATGATAGACACTTGAATTTTAACACCCCTCTGCATACACTGCTGAAGCACTCATGTACATAACAGAATTCAATCTCTGCACGACTGAACTGCTCTCATATACAGTACACCACTTAGACACCTTCACATTACTGGAAAAAAGCAGTCAGAACACTCTTACACACACACCACTAAAACACTCATATAGTCTACTACCTCTGATTACCTGATTTCAAATGACAAAAAAATGCAGAAATATGTGTGACATTTGCAGCCCACCTGTGAGCATTTCATTGCAAATGAGGAAATGAGTTCATTTGCAACCAGGGAAACAGGACACGAGGATGTGGGAATAACATCCTGTAATAACTACAGTTTTCACTGAAACAAAAGAAAACTCACTCTTATGGCTATGGTTACATTTTCAAAATGTATATATTGTAGTAATGTAATGGAAAAATTTGGCTATATTTTAGAAATCCCATCTTTTCCTCCTATTAATGTTGGTTGATTTATGTGTCCAGATTCACACATATCAAATGTAATCAAATTTCAGGTTTGAAATTAAATTTGATCAGCTTTCATTAGACTGTTTGTCTAAATTTGTATTGGTTACACACACTAAGCAACACAAACTCCAAGCTCTTCAGCTAAGGCGCTGAAGCCTAAATTCTTGCCATCACTGGCTAAAGTTTATTACTAGAGCTTCAACTTAGAATTGCAAACAAACACTCAGAGGTCTCCTGTTAGTGTCAAAAATGGCTGTAAATGATTAAGTAATAAACAATATGCAGCCCACATTTTCTGCAGAAATTTCACTTTATATAATGTCTGTCAGCAACAACTTGTACCACCAGCAGCCAAGAACAATTAGGACAAAATAACCTCCCATTACTGGAATACTGGCACCTCTACTGTTAGGCACACAAGGGAACAAACTACTATTATTTATTTAAATTTAATTAGCCGGACGGTTGTTTTAAATTTCAAGCCTCATTGAAACAAATCCGAGACAATCAACTTTCCATGTAGATGTACAGTAGAAAAGAAAAAAGTAATAGACACTAATGCTACCAGCTGAAAATAATCATATCCTCAACTGGTAGCTTATGTGGGTCTGGATCCGAGCCTGCAGAACCCCGGTAAGATTAAGAATATGGCTACAGAGTTGTGTGGGAGTGCAGATCCTGTGTGCTGTGTACTGTGTAATACGTTAACAGACAACACAGCGGAGGTCAGGATGGAAACAAAGATGGTCACAGCTGCCGGTTGATCCAGCATAAGGTTTGCACAGAGCTGCTGCTTCTTTCAGCTCTCTGTCAGGCTAATAATACCCCGCTAACGCTGCTGACTGGCAACACGAGGTGAGAGCACCTCGCTCTGCAAGTACGTCACCGGGGTTTGCAGCTGCTAAAAGAAGAACAACTTTTCCCCAGATAGAAACGGTCATGGGTTTTGAATATGCACAACAGAAAGACTCCCACATACTTGCTAGAGCCTAAAAAAAAAAAGAGCAAATACGCCACACAATGACGTGAATAATGTATTTTTACACCAGACTTCTTCAGGTTTGGTCATACATATGTATTTTAGGGTTTGTTTTACATAAATGGAAGATAAATTTAAAACATGTCTGATGACTTTTAGTCAGAAGTTTTCTGAAACACACTAAAAGTGATGTAATCATGTTATTTTTGCATTCATTCAATACTTTTTTGAATACTTTTGACTGAAAAAGGAACAAAACTATACTTTCTGTGCTTGAGACTATGAGGTTGCACCACCAATTGCACACTGGACTTACAAAGATAGATTTCAACAAAAGGATTTATCTTAAATTCTGAAATTTTGTTGGGTTTAATACATTGGACGCCATGAGAACCACCTCTTATCTGAAGGCAAGTGCTACAGTTAGGAAGTCAGCCACAAGACCTTCATGTTTACTGCTTGGAGAAGTCGTCTTTGCTCTTCTTAACATCTGTGATGATGCTTTTTTACAATAAGTCTCTTCAACAGATCTCCAGTCCATCACTTGACAAACAAACATTTAGTGTCTCTAATCCACCTGATGTGCTACTCTTTGGTGTATCTTCCCATGTTTCTAAGGGTTTCCTCTTATACACGCCAACATGCCACCTGCGCATGGAAATATCAGTATATGAAACATCAGAATCCAGACCTCGTAAAACTAGACGAGAGCTGCAACTTCAAGAAAATCTGCTAAGATGCACAGCGGTGGAAAGGAAGAGAAAAGTTACTGAATGAGAAAGAGGACATTTGAACAGAAGCAGGAACTTGTAATGCGACAATACCTTGAGATGCAGCTCACTAGATGCATTCTGGCTTTATTAAAGTCAGTAAGAAAAGCAACCACTGTTTTTTCCCCATTAGATGCTATGGTCTCACGTCTTCCAATGTGTATTTTGGTGGCAATTTGAAAAGCCATTGTTCCATTACGAAGATATGAAGGCAGAAACGTCAACAAGTGTTTATGAATGACCTATTGTGCACATGTGTGTCCCGCTCTGTTAGCCAGAGCAATAATGTGAATACTGTTCCACTTCTCTAAGCACTGTCAACAACATGTACTGTAGCTTTGTCCTTCCCCTTGAAACTGGTATGTGTGTACGTGTGTTTATCAGTGCCAGGGTCTAAGGGAGCGCACAGTCTGTCAGCACCAGGGTCTCCCAAACCCCCCCACCCCCCCGCCCAGCTTTCCAATGACTGCTCGTTTATCACCTTCTTCTCTCGCGCTTCGCTCACCTGTCCGTTCGATTGTGCTGGATGGGCTGTCACCACCAGCCCCCCCTTCACTCCATGTTTCATTTCTGTATGTACATGGCTCAGTCCTCACTGGATTTCACTCCCCTCCCCCTTTTTTTGTCCCCTCTGTGCTGTCCATCAGTGAAAACATCTCCCCCATTCAGCCAACTTTTGATCTCATTCATAAAAAAATAAGTTGGTTGGTGCTGGTTGCAGGAAACCCCCCTCTTCCTACAGTAAATCGTCTCCGTCATTGTTTGCGAACCCACAGAGATGTGGGGCGTCTTGGCAGGCCTGCCCTCAGAGGCATTGGGCCACAGTGAGTGAGAGAGAAACTGAGTTAGGAAGAAATGACCTTTTCCCAGCCGAGCAGCGAGACAGAGCAGAGACCTGGGAAGCAAAGGGGTTTAATCTGATCAATGTGCCCTTTGTCATCTCGCTGTCTGCCCTGTCAGTCTGTGTATCTGTCTGCCCATTTGTTGTCTGTGTCATCCATCTATCTGTCCAACTATCTATCTGCCTGTTCAATCTGCTTGATCTGTTTTGCCTGTGAAACCACAAGCGTCTGAGCAAGCTCAAGCTCAAGTTCATTTATTTTCTCATGTAGTCATATTAGTGCCTGACTGATACTGGATATTTGAGGCTGATTCTGATATCAACATAACAATATATTGGCTGATAAAAATGAGGGCTCTCTTGTCGACAAACTATGTCTTGGCAGCACTATTTCTACAGTACCATAAAAATATTTTTGGTATCTCTGTACTGAATTTTTTGTTACTTATCAGCCGACATATAGCATTAGTTATTTAGCACTAAACGCATAGTAAATCCCCAAAGGTATTACAAGTAATCCTGAGGGGGGCATGAATGCATGGAGCCTACGTTTCACAATATTTCACTTTAAAATCACAAAAGTCAACCTCATGGTGGCGCTAGAAAAAAAAAGTCTTCATCATCTTGGTGTGCATTAGTCTCTAAATGCATTTTGAACATCCTACGTTTTGTCAGTCTCTTGAATTGCATTTGATTTGTTTGAATGGTTCAATATAAATAAATTTTGATTTTGATTGATGAATGTCTGTGTCAAATTTGGTACCAATCCATCTAGTAGATGTTGGGATATTTCTAATAAGTGAACATTGTAATCTGCTGGTGGCGCTTGAGGAAAAGTCAGGGGATCACCAAAGTCAGTAGGATTCATCCTCTGGGGACTGTGACTGAAATATCTCAACAACTATTTGATGGATTACCATGATATTTTGAACAATCTGGACCAAAGTGGTGGACCAACCGACTGACTGAAATTGCCATCCCTAGAGACATTCCACTATCATGGCTAAAACCTATCACAATCACTGAAGTTTTTGTTTTATGGTAGGTGAAACTCTGGTCTGTGCAAAATCTATTGAGACAAGCTCTTGGTCAGGGACCTTCTTTGTGCATCAAGCAGTTTTTCTTTCACACACATGAATAGTTTGGTCTCATTCATAACAGTGTAACACAGTTCACTGCTTTGAACATCAGCTTGATGTTTTCATTTGTGATTATGGATACATTTGCCATTTTATGATATATATTGAAATCAGAAGCTCACTTTATATTTTATGCACTCGTATCCAGTTATGTAGTTTAGGATGTTTTTCCATCCATATGTCACCTCATACATCACAGTCTGTAAGCGCCTGTTTCGGCCTACGTGTCTGCCTGTTAGTTCACCAATCTCCACTCTACATCTGGCTTTCTTTATGTGTCATGCAGATATACAGGACACAGACCAGCTGACAGTGTCTCCAGCTGTCTCTCCCTCTGTCTGTCGTAGTTGTGCAGGGAGGAGAGCTGCAGCACAGGACAGACAGACGCTTTCTGGCACTTTGGCTTCACATTCAGCTTCATCATGATGTCCCCGGAGCTGCAGTAAATCACTAGCCTCCCTGCAAAGGACACATTGTTCCTGGTGGTTTTTGGTATTCTCAGGATAAGGGGCAGTGTGTTTGTGAGTGTGAGAAGGAAATCTATTGCTAGCTGATGTCTGGTGACATCATTGAGCTTCAATTTTTACAACCTTAGCGTTTCTACCTCCTTCTCTCTTTCGCATACACACTAGAAGTGAATGAATCAAGCAAGGACACGTTTGTCTGGGTGAAAAGAGACAAACAGGCCTCTATAATTCATCATTCAGCCTCTGGGAGGACAGCCAGCGCTGGCTTCAGTGTCTCATTCATCTGCAGTGTAACACCGCTGCGGTGGAGCCCCATTCACTCTGGGCAAAGCTTAAATATACCCGGTGGACACTTCCCGAGGAAGAAATTTGTTTACATCTAAAACCTGCTAACCCTGCAGGAGTTACAGTGGAGGGAGCCCCACTGGGGCTAACACTGGATCTGAGAAGTGCAAATAACACATTCACGCTGTTGTACTCATAAATATTGACAAAATAATAAGCCTTTTTATGGTGATTGTAGTTTTGCAGTTTTATAAGATGCAAACACACGGCCGGAACATATTCACAGCTTGGAAAAAGGAGTGCCCATTTCCTTGTTTTACAGCTTAGTGAAGTTATAAAAATCCTCTTGAGGCATGCAGCTTGCTACCTCAAGAGGAGACTTCAAGTGCTCTGTTATTATCTTGAGGTAATGCCATTGAGCAGTGACCATTTTTTTAAAATGTTCCTGTCGGTGCATTCAAGGACAACATCAATGATTCTAGTTTGGCTGCCAAACCTTTTTACTGAAAGAAAACAGCCAAAGTTTCACAGCGTCCATGTTTGTTCACTTTGATTTTCCAAAAACATGGCTCATTAAGGCAGCGCTTTTCAGTAGCTTACTTTCAAATGTCAAGATGTCAAAATGGTTTCCTGCTTAATTTACAAAACTCAAAACTAACTTTGTTAAAAAATAAATGGGACTAAAATGGGCTGGCTTACATATCTTGAGCAAGTTTCAAACCTCTGTAAAGTGAGTTTCATACCAAACCGGCATGAACTGAAACCAGTAGCTGCCTGGAAGGTGGGAAAAATCTAAACTACAGCTGAAATGATTAGTTGTTTATAAGTCAATGGACAGAAAATGAATCTGCAACAACATTTATAATTGTTCAAGTCACTTTTAAAGCAAAACGTCAAACATTTGCTGGTTCCAGCTTCTTAAAATGTGAGGATTTGCTGCTGTTCTCTCTTTTATATCATTGTAAATTGAATATCTTTGTTGTTGAAACAAGAAAAAAACAAAAAAAACAAGCAAGCAATTTGAGGACAATTTGACCACATTAATCATGAAAATATTAATTAGTAGTAGCCCTATTCAAAACATATACTTTGAAAAATGGTTGGCAAAAATGCAAACATGATTTCTAGCCATGCTAGCAGCACGGCTCTAGGGATGGCGTTGTCAGTCAGTTGGTCCACCACTTTAGTCCAGACTGAAACATCTCAACAACTGTTGCATGGATTGGCACGAAAGTTTGTACAGATATTCATGGTTCCCAGAGGATGACTCTTAAAGACTTTGGTGATCCCCTGACTTTTCATCTAGTGCCATCATCAGATCAAAATTAACCTAAAATTACAAACAGTAACGCTGGATTACATGCTGCTTTATTTCCTGTGAATGCCTTGTGTGCGTCTGAAGGCAATTTCAGTCCAGTGCAGGAATGGCAGACTCCACCACTAACAATGAAAACTACTACTTCGACAAAAACAAAAACGGAACTGACAAACCAAGGGACAAAAGACAGGGCCATCTTAGGTTAAGGTGAAGTGCTTAACATTGTGTAAACAAAAAGTGAGAAGAAGATAGGTTACATCGCAGTATCAAGGTCCGAGGTTCCTTTATGTCCGTGATTGTCCTTCAAAACCATAGGAGGTTCAAGGTCCATTTTGATATTATTAGGAAATAAAACAAAGTTCCCCAAACAAAATAGATGCATACAGTATATAGACATATATACTTTTTGAATAAGGTTACATGTAAAATAAATACAAACTAAATATACAGCAAAGAAATAATTTCAGTCAAATAAGATTTCCAGTTTTTCCAGTATTTTTCACATTTCTTAGTGCAGTGTCTCAGAAAGAAAGTCAGCCATTCCATTGTATAAATACAATGAAAACTACTACATAGGGAAATAATTACAGAATGTAGCTGAAAAAATGCAGACCATCGTATCAAAAATGGGGTTTAATTTCATGTAAATCATAATCGTATTATAGTTTTAAAGAAACACTTTCATAACTAATGTGTATTAGTCTAACTGTAGGTACAGTGTGGACAGGAAACCAAACCAGATAGACTCAAGCTACAAAGTGGAAAGGTTCAGTCCTCCTTTCACCTACTACCTTCTGCACCCACCTGTGCCCCTTTTCTTCCATTACCTTTTTCCCCCTTTCTTCCAATCTCTTCCACTTTCCTCACCCCATCCCTCCTCATTTTACCCCCCAGCCCTCCCCCCACTTCCATCAGCTTTCATCCTCTCTCTAACCAGCCTCTCAGAGAATCAAACCACTGCTCCTCAGCCAACCAGAGAGCGCAGGAATCGATTAAGCACCATAGTGGAAATATGTCACCTGGGAGCCGATGTTACGAGCGATTTAGTAGGGAAGGGTGGAGAAGAGGAGCAACGGAAGAGGGGAGATGTGCTGCAGTACCAAGGTGAGACAAGGTGGGGATAGGTATGGGTGTCACGTACTGAAAAGGCCTTCCCTCTTTTCTCTCTTACACACACACACACACACACACACACACACACACACAGGTTGGACCTTAAGAGCTGACACGAATGTGATTAGTCTCAGAGGTGATTCTGGACCAGTAATGATATTGGAGGACTGCCCTGTTAGAGTTATATCACCCTTAACAACCCCGTAAATTCACCTGCTAACACTGCAGTGGGCAGACATACACAACAACTCCTCTCGCGCCACGTCTGAATAACAGCAATAACGCAATTTTTTAAATTTTCTTATAGACTTGATTTCTTTTGTTTGGTACTGGATGGTTCATATCATATAGAGCCAGTGAATCAAAGTATTGATCCATCACACTGCGTTTTAAAAGAGATGTTTACTAAAATACACTTTTGATTGAAATAGTTGTACTATATTTGAGCGTTTCTATTTTGTGAAACTTTGTACTTATTCTTCTCTAGATTACATTTACAGAGGGGAACTGCATGTTGTACTGCATTACTAAAGCTGTAGATACTTTGCATATTTTTTTTAAATATTTTTCCAACATACATTTGAGTTCATAAAATATGACTCGAGTTTAAACTAGAAATCCGATAGATGAGAGTGTGTTGGCTTCAAAGTTTTCTACCTAGAGCAGTAGGCCCTTTAAATTAAATTTGAAGTTAATTTAGTTTTGATCTGTAATGGATTTACAGAGATCATTTCATCATTGCCTGACTGTAGTACTGCGGGGTCCATGGGGAACATGTGTTAACTTCACTCACCTATACTGTATTGTGAGTGAAAGTTATTACATTTCAAATCATTTCCCCCTTTAAGGGGTTTTATAATGTAACACCGTAGGAGCCTTTTACATTACATTTGATATCAATTAACCAATTATATATTGTTAATATATATGTGTTTTATTTTTACCATGAAAATGTTTTCCACACAATTTAGGTATTCAGTATTGTTATTTCATATGAAGGATTTCAGTCCATGCTGCACTCCATTTGGCTGTGCCAGCATGTCGCTATAATGTTGCATCTCCATCAGCTGATAATTAAACAGCTGTAGGTAGTGGAGATACTGTGGTAAACTTTTCATCTTCTCACAGCTTTTAAAACATTGGCAGAAACAGGCTGCGAGAAATATGTGTTTATTAGTGTGAACTGTTTACGATGCTATTTGGTACATGTGGTATTTTGTCAAACTGTCACTGCACCGGTCGGGGTTTGGAGCACACCCACTGTTAAACCAGTGGGTTGGCAGGTCTAGGTTGGAAAAAGGTGATGTCACACATTTCTGTGCACCAATCAGGGTTTAGCAACATTTGAATCCAAATCTGGTGAGATTTTTCATTTTATGAATATGTTTTAATTACGTACGACTGTATTTGGTTATGTCGTCATCCATCTCATGCCTTTTGCATTTTGTGCATCCCACATCTCGGTGATACTGAATGTGTCTGCTTGAAACTGCTCTACAGAGTGCTTTAGGGATGTGTTGCGCTGCAGCTAAAGCCAGCAGGGAGCTCCAATGAGAGCAGAGATTATTCTGTCAAATTAAAGTTCTTAACCATTTATTTAGTACATTGTGTTACATCCTCTGCTGTAAGATGCTCCGTCTGAAATGTGTGAAGTGAGACGTTGAACATTTGCACTCCAGAGCTTCACATAAATGTTCAGCAGACCCAAATTAAGGCCGAAAGCAAGGTTAAATTTAACATAACAGTACGAGCCTCATAGATATAAAATAGTTTATGATATTATGATACGTGTAAAATATGCAATTTTATTTCTGTGATGTGCCTATTTTGTCCCATTTAGCCAATGAGAAATAAATGATTTGAACTTGCATTATTTCGGATGCTCACATAATCGCATATATTTACACATGAAACTACCAAGAGCTACTTGTGTGAATTAACAGCCTCTGCTGTCAGAGAGCACTGCAGAGGAAGATGTGACTGTTTGACCTTATAGCTGAAAGGGCTTTGCCCTGGCTCTTCTCTGCCTCGCTGTTAGAAAGAGAGCCTGCTTTTGTTCAGGAGCGTACAGATGACAGAGCTGACAGTGATAGCTGCCTTTGTAGAGCAAAGGGCCATCTCATCACTGCCAACACCATGCAGAGCTGCAATGTGAAGTACTTGAGGTGCCGCTGGAGCAATTCACTGGAGGAAATGTCTTTTTATGCAGCTGAGATCAAGCGTTGAGTCAGTGTCATCTAGAACTTTCCCCAAAATACATAACTGGTGCAAAACGCTTAATCCTACCGGTTTTAGGTGAACAGATTCAGTGAAAGCATTTGTTGGACAGTGATTAAATGATTCCAAGTGTCTGATGAAGAGGCCAGAGGAAAACAAACGAGAGAAAGAGAAAAAAACATAACGATGGATGGAATGAGCGAGCGTGCAGGGTGATATCCGTGGTTTGTCATTCCCTCATCATGCGAATGAATTAAGACCTTTAATCCTCCACATAATCTACGGGATTCCGCGGCTCATTTATCGCTGCTGCCTGAATGTCACAGGGGCGTGGATGGACGACGTGACACCGGGGATTCCCGTTAACCGGGGAGAATGACAATTACCATCCGGCCACCTTTGCCCGGCAGAGAAGAGAACGTACATGGAGCGATGGCGGATGAGTCACCAGGAGAGGGACCACGGTTTAGCCCTCTAATGAAGCTCATGTCCACTGGTGATAAATAACGAGGGCTGTCCTGAGTCTCTGGGGAAGGAGGAAGTGGAGGAGGGCACGATGTGTGACGCAGGTTCACTTTTTAGACACACATGTGCGCACCGGACATAGACACCCTCTTTGTCGTGAACAGTTATACGCTCTCTCTCTTTGTCTAACATCTTATTTCATTAGTCTGTTTCATTTCCCCCCGGCCCTCTCTACCTCTGTCTATTAAATTTGTGTTTCCCATCTGCCCACCTACTGTCCTCTATTTTGAAGTCTCTGTTCTCTCTTTTCTGTTTTCCTCCTTGGGCTCATTTAGGGTCAGTCATTTTTTTTTCCCCAAGACTCTGCCAAATGCTGCTCTGTCTAGGTCATTCTCAGCATTAGTATTCACAGCAGCCATTTGTCCCAGTGGTTCTCCTTCCAGTCCTGGAGAGTGTCTGGTTTCAGCATCATGGAGAGCTCCGCAGACTTTTACTTAGAGCCATGAACCTTATTTTTGTAGTTTTGGTGATCATTCCTTTGAGTCTGGAGAACATTTCAGTCACTGACTTAATTGCTGCGATCTGGTGACACGGCAGCTTTGTTAGAAAGGCTTCTAGCAAGTCTGGTGTTATCACGTGGGGATACCGGCACCACACCTGCACTCCATTTGGAGATTAAACCCAATCCTCAAACAGTAATTCTAACCCAAAGATTGCTATTTTCTTCCCTACGTGTGGCTCTCTTCGGCTTTTCCTATTTAGAGAAAAGATTAGGGCTGGCATAGGGGCATGCAGGTCAGGTGGGGATTTACAACGGATGGAGAAAATAATAGAAAATAATGTAAACTGCAGATTTTGTCAGCTATAAAAGAGGTCTGGCAATCACAGCTTCCACGTGAAGTTTTCAAAGAAACAACAAACAACGATGGTGAATGGAGCGCCGCAGAGGCCAAATGATTTGTGGCCCCAACTGCTGCTGCATCGATCCAAAACATTTCTAAATCATTAAATATATAAAAGGAGTCTGTCTCAAAAATAATGACAACATCTGCCAAACAAACACCGTCAACAAAGATGAACAGCAATCACAAGTTAAAGGATAAGTCCGGTGATAGATATATTTTTCTTATTGTGAGTCTTTTGTTAGCCTTTTTTTTTTTTTTAAAGTAATGTCATTTAAAAGTATATATTTGTGACCCGTTTTTAAAGATTTACGTCTTCAGTGGGCTTGGAGCTGAGTACCATAAACAGGGTAGGAAAGCCAGAAAGGTTTGAGAGGTGGCCTAACACACTTTTGGTTTTGGTCTTTTCATGGGATTTTGGAAAAACAAAACAAAACAAAAAATGGAATATGTATTATTGCCGGCCTTATCCTTTAAAACTAACAAATTGGGTTATGAGAGACAATTGCAATCCAAATGAACAGCACACCTTTCTCTGTCTGATGACTAATATGAAATAATGTTAATATGACATTGTCACTTTAAATTGAACAATTTGTCAAAAGCCACATTAACATAATTCCCAATTACTTATTTAGACAGACCAAACAGCTCATTTAAGCTGCTGCTGGCAGCTTGTCTGCTCTGTTTAGCAGACAAGTACGAGGCCCTGACATCAAGTACAAATCCGGGTGCACGCTACAGTCACAGCCCTTGATAGGGATCTGCTTGTATGGCAGCTTATTCCATGCGCAGCCTGCCTGCCTGTGGAAGTGCTCATGGTTCGTTTGTCAGCTACAGTGAGAGTGTGTGCCACTGGAATTGTATTCACACAGGCTTCTTAGGGCGAGATTGATGTGGTGGCTAGTCTATGTATGCAAATATGAATAAATGTCTCTTGGCTGACCTTGTTTGTTACTTTATTTGCCACTAGCTCTGGCTCTGGAGAAGCAGGGGAAAGGGCCGAAAACAGAATCACTCTACCTGAAAAAATATGTGGTTTGGATTTTTCCAGAAATGTGGGGACGCTTGCTGTGTTAAGGAGCAATATATCAGAGTTAGGTCAAGAATAGCCATCACTGCATTTTAGTATTCTAGGTCTTTACAAGGACAAATCCTGACAAGAACACTGTTTGGCTTTTGTCAAGCTGCAGGGTGACAATTCAACCGCTTCAACAGATTTGAAATCATTTTTCTCTTGACTTTGTTGGGAAGATCTACATGTTTTTTGAAGTTGCAGTAATGGGATGTAATATAATTTTGTGACATATTCTGGTTGTCAATCTAAACTGAGACTTGAGACTTTGCAACCTCCCAGTTAACCTGACACAAACACACATGCATGCACACAAACACACACACACACACTCAGCCCACTTTCTCTCTCCCCACCCACGGATTGCACTATCCATCATCTGCCCATGAATCTCTCCTCCTCCACCAGCACACTTCATTTCTGTGCCTCGCTTTTTGTCACTTTACTGCTGCCATCCATCTCCTCTCACCTGCTCCCTGATTTTTCGCTGCAATACCGCAAGTGGCCACTGGGCAAAATTGGAATCAAGACTGTGTGGCGGTGCCCTATCCAGGTCTTCTTATACACCCATGGTATACCCATGGCCTCACTTACAGAGATATTTTTGATTCTCCCTCTTTGAATAGACACAGTGATTCTTGGCAAATTAACCAACACACTGATGTCGACCTTTTCTTCTGTCCATTTTAATATTCGTTCCCACAAAGTTATGCTGGCATTGAAACATTATTTTCTCTCTTCTCTCCATCTTTAACCCGCATTTACCCTCCAAGCTGTATTCCTCTTTACTTTCTTCCCATCACTGTCTCTCCTCTCCCTCATCTTCAGACAGTCTGTCTGCCTCAAGAGAATGTGGTTTTCTGCAAAAGTGCTTGATGTTATTATGGTGTAAGGTAGGAGGTTTGTGTAACAAAAGTGCTACACAGCACCGTGGGACAGACTGATGCACAAATTAGTAGCCTATTTGCTTAAAGGGTTAGAAAGCTTCTGAGATTTCCCTTGATATATAAAAAGAGTCACACAACAGCTCAAGCAACAGTATAAACTGAGTGGTGGTAGTGGTAATGGAGGCACTAGCAGAGCCATCTTTCACATGTTTGTCCATTTCCTTGCCTCAGAAGCTTACTAGTTATTCTTTAAGACAAAGTCTACAGCCTACAGTTTACCATCTTAGATTAGCGTGTCAGCATGCTAAGGTTTGCTAATTAGCATTAAACACAGCTGAGGCTGATGGGAATGTCAGAAATTTTGACCTGTTGATGTCATGTTTCAGCACAATGGGCAGCAACGTAATTAAAATCTGAAAAAACAAACAAAAAAAAACTGGTTCTTCTTGCACAATGCACAATTTCCAAACAATAAATAGTTAAATGTCTTCATATTGGGTCTTGTAACAGACAATGTTAACACAAAGGTTGTGAAATTGACTATGAAGCTTTGTGCAACTGTCCTCTATAATGGTCATGAGACTTAATTAAGAGGTCAAATTTGGCAAATGAGATTATAATGCACTATCAAAATTCATTACCAATGGGAAGTATCGTTCTTTAATGCGGGTTAGACCCTCTAAATCATCCTTCTTAAATTAAACAGTATATTTAAAGAAACAAGGATTTTAAAAGAGTTCAGTGTTATTAACATTCCCTTGGGTAGGTTTCAAAGTTTAATATTGTCTCACTTAAAGCCTTTCCAAGCTTTAAGAGTCTTAACCCACTCTTAAGATTCACTACCCCCCCACTATACCATCTACACACACATTCATCATCCCCATCCCCCAACTTCATCCTAAAATTCCCTCAAAGTCTTCAAAAATAGGGCACGCTTCATGGTTTCTTTCACATTTGCCAGTATGTGTACAGATTAAATATCTGGACTGCCTGAGAGGTAAAGTCACAATTTATCTCACTTCTTTTTTTAGCCCCGTCACACAACTTCTTGCTTTAATGGTATTTTTTAAATCAGCTGGTTTGCGCACATATTCTCACTGTCAGATGGACTGATTAAGTCTCAGATAAAAGGCCTGATAGCATGTGACAGCTAAATGTGTTGGGACAGTGCAAGTTTGACAATGCTAAAATAAAGCAGAGCTGGATTTGATCATGTAGGAAACTTTCTATGATACAAGTGCTTTGTCCACAGTTGTGTTTTGAGCTAAATGCAAATGTTAGAATGCTAACATGTTCACAATGACAATGCTAACAGATGCTGATGTGTAGTAGGTATAATGTTTACCATATTCACCATTATAGTTTGGCATGTTAGCGGGCTAACTTTTGCTGATTAGCAGAAAACAGCTGAGGCTGATGGGAACGTCATTAGTTTAGCAGGTATTTATTTAGATTTTGACCTGAAGATGGCACTAGATGAAAAGTCAAGGGGTCACCAAAGTTATTACAATTCACCCCGAGCAGGGATTCAGACCATGGGTGTATAAGAAGACCTGGATAGGGCACCGCCACACAGTCTTGATTCCAATTTTGCCCAGTGGCCACTTGCGGTATTGCAGCGAAAAATCCACCTGCGGCCCAAAAAACATTTTCCCCATAGACCACCGTTATAAAAGAGACCTCTGTAAAACTGTTGACAGGACACCTCAAACTGCAAACAACGTCAATTATAACTCTATTATAAATCTTTGATCCATGGAGGTTTAAGATTTGTAAAATGTTCCTCAAGCTGAGGAAAGCGGTTTAAAAATCTGTGACGTCATCACAATGTAAAGTCTATAGTTATCAAGCAGCAACTATTTTACTTTTTGTCGTGACAATCATGAGGAAAACAGTAGAAATACGCCATTCACATTACAAAGTAATCAATCAGGAATGCATGTACAGTGTGTGACTGGCCAATGCGGTGCATTGACTAAAAATTGATGTACTGGTATGCGTTTTCATCAGTGGGACAATCATAAGTCGAGTTAAATTACCTACACTTTACATAGAAAATTACATATACTGTATGTCAACTTGGTTTTATTGTTCATTAATAAACACTGAATTTTCATTCCTAAACAAATCTATTCTTGACAAAAGTCAGATTGAGAGTGTAAACTCGGGCCACTTGGCTGGCTGCTGTTGTAACCGTTGCAGACTCAAATATCGATCTGCTTTGCAATCAATCAAACGGTGAGTGCTTGTCAGGGTCAGAGGAGACACTAATAACTTGGGCAGATGTGGATTTATGGCTGCATGTGTCTTTCTTGTCCTCCCATTTTCACTGCCTTTCATCTATTTTGTCGCTCCTTTCCTCCCCCTTTTTCAGCATATTTTAGCACAGCGCTGTCCCACCGTGTTTGCTGATAGCAGACACATAGCTGCACTCCTTTAATAGAATGAAAAACACGAATCGCTTCTTTCATTCATGCTTGTGTATCTCTCTTCTCGCAGTCATTCTTCTGCATGCTGTCCCCTCTCTTTTCTCTTTTAGATCCCTGCGGTCCATTCATGCCTCCTCTCTTCGTCATCTTTCTCCTCTTCTTTTGCCTGGCTCAGCTCCACCGTCCTGTCCTCTCCCCATTCATTCATCCCTCCTTCTCCCGTGCTCATCTACAGTCCATCCACACACGCTCCCTCAGTCTCGTCAGAGCTGCCTGGAATTATTTACTGCTTAATGGCCTACAGCAGCTCACACCAGCCCAGCGGTGCTTTGCTTTATTTATTGATTTTCATTCCTTTTGTCTTAGTGTGTGTGTTTATGCGTGTGAGAGTGACTGTGTCCGTGTGCAGGAGAAGCACATACTAAAACATATAAAGCCCAAGGACGTCCTGCACATTCGAGCTGCTGGTGAAATTACCTGTGGATTGAAAGATTGATTGATTTGATGTTTGAAGGCTAATCATTCGTTACTGGGCGATTCGTCTGCTGCCTGTGCTTCTTTCTGTTTGTATGATGTGTGCACGTGCCCATATGTGCGTGTGTGTGTGTGTGTGTGCGTGCATACACCACTGTAACACACACACACACACACACACACACACTATCTTCTATCATTGACTAGTGTCCATTGTCTCTGAGCGGTGTGTGAGTTAACACCTTTTCTATACTGCTGGGACTTTTGCCAACACTAATTTCTTTAAATAAAAGGTAAGAAGTATTGGTTTCGACTATTAATTAAAAGACTATGTTTTATATAATCTGGTTAAATATACAGTGGCTTATAGTGTTAAAATAATCAGTCTTTAGGTCCCAATTTACAAATGAATGGTTAATTTCACGCTTCTCTTTTATATTCTACACGACATGATACACTGTTAGTGAACCGTTAGTTCAGCAGTAGATAAATATATATGACAAATTCAAAGACCTGGTAGATTTTAGCATTTTGTTACTACAAATTAGATCTTAAATCACAAGTCCCCACCACACCCAACTCCCTGTGTTGACTTCCACTAGGGGTTGAAGACAATCCCAGGAACTTATAAAACCCCTCACTTTAGGCCTTTTTCCTCCAAACAATGCACTGCTAAACAGATACTTTTCACCATTATCATTTAATTTAATTTATTTAATATTTAATGGATTTGTTTATGTGTTCAAAGTGTTTTATACTGCATATGTTAGATATGTTTAGTGAGGTCTAAAAACGTACTAAAATGCTGTTTATGGATGCATTGATTGATATAAGTGAAAATAATTTTGATCAGATTTACATTAAACCATTTGTTCTCATTCGTAATATTTTATTTTTATGTATAGACATAAAAAAACATATATCTATGCTTGATTGAAGCCCTCTCTAATTTTGTATCCTTGTGTTTACATGTGCATCCCACTCTAGATGTTCTATTAGCCAACGCAGACATCACTGTTTTACCCTTTTGGTTTGTGAGCGGTTAAAACAAAGCAGGGTCTACTGTACTTGTGACCTCTCACCACAGGTTGCATGAGATGTGAGGAGACCAACGAAATATTGATTTTGCCCTTTCAGATTTTAAGAGGCCTGAAGAGGTATAATTATCATTATTAAAAGTCAGAAAAAATAAACATTTTTAATTTGTAGACACATTTTTTTCCTACTTTTATATCCCATTAATAATATCACAGCCTGTCATATTTAGCTGGTGACAGCTTGGAGAGGTCCTGACCAACAGGTTACAAACCACTAGTAGATAACATACTCTTCTAGATACTGTTCCTGAATAAAATTTGAGGGTTTTGCTATTGCTTGATTAAGCATTTTTCTATTTAATGCCATTTTGACTTCAGTGAGGGATTTTAGTACTTTTTCCACTACTGCCTAAGTCACAGATCATCAGCTGTTTAGCATATCAGGTCATTACAACTCTTGCAACCACAATTGCATACGAAAGAAAATACAAAATGGGAGCTTTGTGGATCCATGATTGGAGAAAGAAACCTCTCTCAGGAGTGCTAATCAGTAGCTACACTGTAATTTTGCCCTACAGATACTGTAGGAGCTGCCCCTTATGATCTGTCAGTCTCCAGCTCTCCTTTGAATACTGATTGAAAGTCCTGCCACAATGGCTTGAAAAAAAAACATTCAACAGCAGAAAAACATCAGTAGCATGTCATGATAACAATAGCTTTAGACTGTGAAGTGATGCTCACAGAGCACTGCAGCGCCTCAACCTCACTGCTCTCCGTCCTTGGCTGTGGATGAGAGCCTTTCCATTTCCATGTGTGTGTGAGAGAGAGAGAGGGGGACCCTTTTACCAAAATGACCGATTACATAACAAGAGACAATAAATAAATAAAGATACACAGATAATATTTCAAAAATGGATGAGATGAAAGGCAAAGGTTCCTACATGGATGGCACCGGTGTCCCTAACACAGCACCTCCACGCCCCCTCCCCTTTGTGATGACACGCATGATGGTGGTGGTGATATCACCACCCCTACCATCCTCCCATTGCATTTTCAGATCAATGAGAGAGAGAGAGAGAGAGAGAGAGGTCTGTGTATTTTCAGCCACACGCTGACAGCTGTGCAGCTTCCCCACGTACGTGCTCATATCCGGAGAGACCGTAAGAGAGAGAGGCAGGGAGAGAGAGAGACAGAGACAGAGAGGCTGGCGTCCCTGTTTTTTTTTGCATCTTTTGCTCTGCAGACGCGTGCGTGACATATCTGCTCCCGGATTTCCCTTCAACTTTTTCTGCGGTTTTTATACTGTTTTCATTGTCGCATTCCTCCGTCCTTTGGAATGAACTGTTTTCCTGCCTGCGTCGTTTCCATGTCAGCATGGGAACTGCAGCGTCCAAAAGGAAGAATTTAAGAAACGATGCGATATCTTCTGTGGCAGCAAAAGTTAGGTGAGTGACACCCGGAGCTCTCCGCCTTTGAACCCTTTTTTTTTATAGCAGCCTCGGGAGGACTTGACGGGTATTTTAGCCTTCAGGTGCGACCCAGGCGAAGTTACCATCTGTGACAGTTGAATCACCACTGCGCTATCCCGGCCACAGCTAGCCCGTCTTTGTAATGCGCAGAGAGGCTCTTTGCGCTTTTCGCACGTCTGCCGACTGTCCCGTCTAGCCCGGGGCGTGCGGCTGTGCTTTAATTACCCTTTATTCTCTCCAAACTGCACCAGCCATGAGCAAATGTAGTCTACCTATAGGGCAGGTTGCCCTAAAATCCCCAGAGACTGTGTTTTATTAGGACTAAATTAGCTGGGAAAGGATACTTGCCCCTGGCGCGTCGCAGCTTTTACTGATGTTGTGAATGGAGCTTCATTGTGTAATGAGAAAGTCATGCAGAGGCAAAGCGAGGGCTGCTGTGACTCACAGTAACCCTGATACATTTCCTTAGTTTGGCATCACCTAGAATAGACTATGACCTGCAGTAAAAATAGCCTGCCATCTGATTTTTTACGGTAATTTAAACAAAAACGGCTTTCTGTCTGGCCGCATCGACCTGAGCGGACAGCGCAGCGATGAAGCTGCTGCCTTCACGTCCCGGCGGGCAAATTATCCACCTGTCAATTAATCAATCACCGCAATCGATTCGGGCGTTAGCAGTGATCACCAATCACGGCCAGTTATTGGATCGGTCACAGAGGGCAGCGCTGGTAAGCTGCTGATAATTTATTCAGCCCGGAAAAGCAGTGGGACTGTTTGGCAGGAGTCCAACCCGTTAAAAGCTGTTAACGACTCACTCCAAAGAGACGTTCACTGTATGGGCTGTATGGATTTTTTTTTTTTTTTTTTTTTTTTTTTTTTTACAGTGACCAGGTCCGCATCCAGCTGTTATAGCACCATGCAGGTTTAGTAATAGCCATCTCCATCCTGTGCTGGCTGCATGTCTGAGGTTGAGCTGAGGGCTGCGGTTTGCAGAAAAGCACGTGCGACTGTGTTCATATGTGTCTCCACATGAAGCGCTGGACAGCGAGCTACGATCTGGAGTGAGATCAGAATACAAATTCAGCATTTCTGTGCTTCAGCAGTGGCCTCGCGGCAGGCCGCGGCGTGTGATTTTAATCCAATCAATGAATGACCTTGACTTGTGCAGACTCCAACATCCACAGATGTGGGCTGCTGTGCTGTTACGTCATTCTCTCAGTGTGTGTTTGTCTTCCTCACATTATGTGCGAGAGCCTTCTTCTGCGTGCATTGCAGTGCGTGTTTTTGTGTGCGTGAAAGGAAGATGACAATGTGATGCTCATACACAATGGCAAGTGACCACAGAAGGTGTCTTGAGCAGGTAACCTACTGTAAGAATGTGTGTGTGTGTGTGTGTGTGTGTGTGTGAGTGAGAGAGAGAGAGGGAGAGAGAGTCGATCTCAAGGCTGACGGTCTTTTTTTTCCCTTCATGCCTTCAATGAAACTACTGAAATACTATTAGACATCTGACACAACTGGTAACTTGAGGATGATCCCCTCCTACACACACACTCAAATGCATGCATATATTTAGTTATTTATACTCTTATAATAGTCTCTCTGCTCCCCTCCATCTTTTACACACACACAGAGAGAGAGAGAGAGAGAGAGAGAGAGAGAGAGAGAGAGAGAGAGAAGCACAAACACAAACAATTCAGAGTTTAACTGTTTGGAGTTAATGGCGGAATGAACCTTGCCTCCCGTAGATGGTAAATGCACTGGAATCACATCCAATATTGATCAGCCTTTTACTTGCACACGACCCCATGAATGTGGAAGGAAGCACTCAAGTGGTTTACGTCTCTCCACCAAACAAACATGCATAGATGCAGTCAGGCGTGTGTGCATATTTCCATTTCATCTACAACTGCTCACTTCTCTTCTCCATTCTGTCTGAAGGGCAGGCTGGACAGGTTTTTAATGTTAGGGCTCTGTCTGCAGTGTCAGATCTATGGACCTTTTCCCCAATACAGCCTTTTATGTAGCAATGCACGTTTATATTAAAAGATTTTACTTTTGAAACATTAAAAAAAATATATTTTCACCTATGTTTAGTACATTTTGTGCTGATCTTGTGTCACGTGTCCTGCCAGAATACACATTGGCAACAGAAAAACTGAGCAGCTGAATGCACAACAGTGTCCTTCAGTGAAACATCTGGAAATATCTGTTTAGTAATTCAGGATTTAAGATTTTTTCCCCCCTCTCTGTTTTCATTGCTACAAGGCCAGACAGCTAATTCTTTCTTATTGGTGAGGCTGTAAAAGGTCTGATTACTGCTATTTGGTTGCAACTCATGAGGAAAATAGACCTTAATGTTGATTGTTGAATGACTTTTGGATTATAGCAGGTGAGGTCAGACAGGTTAATATGTGCCCCTGTGTACCTGCAGTCTACCATATGGCATACCTCCATGTTCCTGCATGCTGGGAAGTGTGTGATGGGTGAGGCTAGGTCCACACACACACACACACACACACACACACACACACACACACACACACACACACACACACACACACACACCCGTGCATTCAGAATCTTACAGGCAAACGACAGCAACTCCACACACTTTTCGAACATGATGACCCCCCACTGACTTTATTCACTCCGTTTCCTGTCCATAACTATTAGCACTACATGCACAACCTTAGCCTACTGTAATCTTAATATCAGCAGTACCCAACATCATGCCCTTCTTAATTTTAACCAAATCCTAACTCTAATCCCCAATTCTAATCCTACAATAGCACCTTAAAAGAAGTGTCCTCACTCTGCACGTGTCAATGTCTGACTCACACAAAAACGCAAACACATTCCACATACTATACACACATACATCTACACAGTACTTTTATCATTTATCATTCCTCACAACTTTTGTAATGCGTTTCTCTTGCAGAAACATTAGTCTGTTTGTGGAGGTCATGGCATACACTGAGTTTGTTACGCTTCAGTTGTTCGAAATAGCAATGAATCTGCACTGTATTGTGCCCTGCACACTGTGAAGACAGTAGTGTTTATTCAAATGGCTACAAACAACTCATATTTACTGTACGTTTTCCTGAATGGCGACCTCTTGTGGTCGTGCAAATAAAGACGGCCCTCTCCCAAAACAAACAAAAAATAAGCAACATTCTTTTATTCAGATGATCATGTTTCTTCAATGTTCAGTAGCAAAGCAGGAAACAGCATGATGTTCTTATACTACTGTAAATATAGTCTAAATTTTTGTAGAACTGGGCATAAAAAGCATTTGACTTCTACATGGGAAACCAGGGTTTGCATCTTCTTTACTATTAACAGTCAGTGATGGTGTCTTTTAACCATGAAGACAATGTTTGTCCATCCTTAACCATAAAGATGATCTTTCCTCAACTTCAACCGAGAAGTTACCAAAATTTAACCACTCCATCATTTTTCTTACATCACTACAATCGTTCTCCTCTTGCTGATGGCACAATAGGAAAAGTCCGGGGATCACAAAAGTCATAAGGATTTATCCTCTGGGGATCATGGGTATCCATACCAAATTTCATGGCAATCTGTCCTATAGTTGTCAAGACATGACACTAAAAGCCAAAAATGTCAACCTGCTGGTGGCGCTAGAGGTTAAGTCAGGGGATTACCAAAGTCAGCAGGCTTCATCATCTGGGAACCACTAATGTATGTAACAAATTTTATGGTAATCCATCCAATAGTTGTTGAGATATTTCAGTCTGGAGCAAAGTGGTGGACCGATCCAACATTGCAATCCCTAGAGCCCCGCCACTAGCACCACTTAAAATGACTTCTGGTGTGTCTTTGTTCTACCAATCGATAGGTGTGCCAGATCAGTAAACGCTCATTTTGGAAAACACTGTCAGATGCCCCATTTTGTCATTGAGGTAAGATGACTTGTTAGCAGACACTACACAAGAGCAAATGACCACATTCATAGGAATACACACAAACAATACATAAGAAACACTAAAAGAGACTTCTTGTGCCGGGTGTTCGTCTCTGCCTGTGTCTTCTTATGCATGTTTATGGATTGCTGGTTATGAAACAGGTCACACTCTCCCCTCCAGCAGCTCATGAGAAGTAGCGAGCGACTCAGAGCGGGGGGCATTACCTCCAATTTACACACCAGAATTCTGCAACGTTGAGTGAAGAAGCAAATGCTTTGATCTTCTATCAGCCAGAGAGGAATGGGCTGTGCGCTGTGGTTCGGCTGAAGGGCATCGGACAACAGAAAGATGGCGTGACAGATGAAAGGATTGGTTTTTACAGATGGATGAAAATGCAAATGAAATATCGTGTCTTAGTTTATTCGGGACAGTCGACAGGTGCGACCGCCTTTGTTGTAGGCCTGCAGTCACTCAGTTCATAGGGTCGAGGGCTGTTACGTAACCGTTTTGTGAAACAAGTTATTCAGATTCACTCAAGCTCAACAGAGGAAGGGGGGGAGCATTTTTAAATTCTGAGAATCTGGTCATTCTTTGCTAAAATCTTGCCTCTTTGTGCTTTCTTATTTCTTTTTTTTTTAAATATATACACCATCACCCCTTCTCTTTCCCTTCCCCTTTGTTCAATCAGACAGTGTAACTCTTTGAAATAAATATGCTGAATGAGGCAGATTTTAATAATTACAGTCTGAAGAATGATTAGGGCTCCAGCAGAGTTATGTGATTGTCTGTCTGTCTGCTATCGTGCATAATTATTCTTATTTTTGTTATTTATTCTTTGACAAAACAATCTCAACCCAAGTTTTCTCAGCTGTCACCTGTAGATGTTCAAACTTTTTCTACAGTTCAGTGTCAACTGAGCAAGCTTCGTTTGCTGGTGAAGACCTTGTGATACAGTTGAAAGCTCCAGAACAAGCGAGCAAGCGGTCCTTGAGTGAAGATTGTTTTATCAATGTTCAAGAGGAGGAATGGATTGTCAAGTTGGATTGGTAGTTTCTTTTATGCCAAACTGTACTGTTCACAATATTTATGTATTTTGACATTTTAATTTTAAAATGGTTTTCACAAAATTAGTTTGACTTCTTATGTTTCTCCTTTTTAAAATAAAATAATAATAATAATAATAATCATTATTATTATTATTATTATTTTTACATTACACAATAGGCCTTCTCCACAGAAGTAATTTTGACATGTCACAGTAGGAAACAGGTGTAAATAAACTGAATTATGGCTGAATTCCATTTAGCTGCTTCAGTTTCAGGGTCCTGGTATTGTACATGCTGCCTCATTGTCATGTAAAGTGAAAATGTCTGCTGTGAAAAAGACCTGTTATTGATTTAAAAAAAAAGAATGCTAAATATGTGTAAGCTACTACAGAGAAACAGGAGAGTTCTGTGTGTTAGCATGTGTGTGTATCAGTTGCATCACTCAGCGCTGTATGTGGTTGGGATGACCCACTGGTATACTGACATTTTAATCAGCTCCTCGATCAGGTGCTTTCGTTCCCACATGTCCCATGATGCACCACACATTCACTGCAATTAACATTCCCCAACTCCCTTCGGCCTTCAGCACGCGCAACAAGCCTCTCAACAGGTCCTCATCACCACAGCTGCGCATTCATGTGTGCGTGTGTGTTTGTAGGACACCCAATTCAATTAGACCATCTGAGAGGTGGATTCGATTAAGGAGCATTAAGAGTGAGGAATCTCTTTGCTTGGCAGCCCATTGTTTACAGTGGAGGGACGCCCAGGGAGACATCAGCTCTGATGATATTCAGAACACTGCCAGTGGAGCGGTGGCCATTTTTTTTTCCAGCCATGAGCCGCTTGTCCTCTAAAGATATATGGTCACAGTGTTAAACGGCATCAGAATCCACAGGGAAAAGGCATGAGATAATTAGATAGAGGTCAATAATATACATATGTAGCAGCATCACATGTGCCTCTCTGTAAGTACCTGTCAGTTCTTTTATCTCATGTGAGTCTTAAGGGTCTATTTCGTAGCCAAAGAGATAATTTGTTGGTCAAAATAACACCTTAAATTGAAAGAGAACCATATTTAGTTAATTGTCACTGATTTTTTTTTACTTGATGCCTATTAATAATAATAATAATAATAATAATAATGATAATATTATTATTATTATTAGACAGCATAGATCTGGTGATTGAGAAGGTGGGTGAGATGTGACAAGGGTCACGTTTGAACATGGTAACATCAGGAGGCTTCATAATCAGCTCTTTTTGAGACTCTTTGAGAGGGATTTGTATAGATTGCTATCTGTGCCATTTCCATGTTCTACTTACGTGTTTTACTCATACAGTATATTTTACTTTCTTCCAGCTGCAAGGGTAGAACAGTGTTGTATTAATATTACATTAGTATTTTAAGAGAAATGGACAAAATAATTTGAAAAAACAAGTAGATAAAATAATCAAAATGCTTGGTATGTGAATATTAAGTAAACACGGTCTCAATTACAATTAACAAGAAGACAGATTAAATAATAAGTGCTATCAACAAGTCAACATGATGGTCCTCCATCATGAATCGGACTGTGACAACAACAGTGCAAAAAAGCCTTCCTACCCATTTGTCATATAAAAGGGTTAAGATATTTTTCTCTGTTCCAAATGAAATGATCTACCTATCTTAATTATCTCATTGAAACTGGACTATATTTTACTTTTATTTATCCAATTGCATTGCCTTTCCCTACAATCTACACATTACATTTAACTTAATTTGTGTCCAAGTGCCCCTGCTTTCTGGCAAACAATGGTGTGCTTCCAAGGCGCATATCCAAATGTGGGTGGACATTTCACACCTGTCAGAGCAAACCCAACCAGGAAAAAAACTTTGATTGATGAGCACTGAAAATGTAGGTGTAAAAGCACCATGAAAAAACAGGAGAATTGGAGAAAAAACAGTCAAATAAGAAAGGGATAAAGTAACACTGGAATAAGTAATGAATAATGTTTCACCATCAGCTTCCATTAGTAAGCACACACTTGAAGAGACTGAAGAAAAAGGGCATGTTTACAGTTTTGTAATGTTCCCATGTGTCAAGTATCTAGTTACACATTGTTCTGTCTGAATCTATTAAAAGAGTTGAAGTGCTGAGGTGCATATTCCTGTTGTTGAGGATCCTTTTATGCATCTGCAAAGTGGTTAGTGGAGTTTGTGGCAGAATATGTTCAAGAAGGAGTGGAGTGTGTGTAATTGTGTCTGACTCATGCGGCTTGTGAAATGTTAAGTACAGTATCTGCTGAACTGTAGACCCAGACAAGAGGCAAAAATATTCACTCTCACTCGCTCACTCAGAAGAAACAGAACAGATGACCAGACAATAAGCTGGAGCTTCAGGGTTCACGTTGTACCCATAGTAGTTGACATAAAAGAATAACAGCTACTCTTGGAGTTGAGTTCTGTCTAAGACATTGGACCTTATAGCATCCTTGTTGCATGACATTGTAGATGAAGACTATCCTCTAAAGAAGTTTCAGAAAATGACCAAAGATGGCATATGTTTAACGTTAAAGTGAAAAAGCCTTCTATCGGCCGCAGTAATTATGACTGTTGTTCGTCGGGAGAAAAAGAAGGAAGTCCGGTGACGTTATCAACAAAGTCTGCATACGGACGGGAGTCGGGGTGGATAGTTGGGTCAGCACTTTAACACGGGAGACCGCTGTTCGTTTCTTGTTTCCCCACTGACAGTCAATTTTGGTGTCTTTTAACCACAACCACGCTGGCTGACTGACCTTAACCATGTAGTTATTATTGTAACCATGACTACGAAGATTCCCTAACCTTAACAAAGTAGTCATTTGAACCCAAACCAAGATGTTTGTCCAACCTGAACTAAGTACTTACTTTAACCCAAACCATAACCTTTCCTTAACCCTAACCAAGTCATGTTTGTGCCTAAACCTAACCAAGCCTTGACACATCATAGAACTGATCTGTCTTTCCAACAGTGATTTATAATGGTTTTGGAAGGCACAGACACATTTTGTCATCCGGCAGATAGGGGTGTCGGATGAGAAAATGCTTATGAGTCATTGTGGAGGGCAGTTACAAGCAAGGTGCTTTGTCATTTAATTTGGAGACTTGTTAGGTAGTTTAGAGCGGGAACTTTTCCAAAACTCCTGGATGTTGTGTTCAAGGACAATGTGACATCCCAGTTGGCAGCTGAAAGGTATTGCATTCACCACCAATGTTGTCAGGAAATCTAACCTTCATGTAAGACAAACAACAAAGCAAACATGGACATGAAATGGATAATGTGACTTTGGTCATTTCTTGCATTAAAAGCTAGCACTATGTAGAAATTTCACAGACTATGAAAAGTTACAGGAAATTGTGATCGCCACCCTGTTGTAAAAATAACACAGGTACAAGGCACAGCAGAGTATGGGTATCAAAATTCACTCTTTGGTTGCCAACTCCCATTTCCCATAAGCTCATGAATGTCACACATTACAGCAATAACAGTCTGATGTTCATAATGAAGTGAAATACATGGAAACCAATGGCTTCCTTAAAGAATGGCACTTCTTGTCCACACTTGCTCAAAGCTGAGGTCAAAAGTTCATTCTTGACCATTATTCACTTAAAGGATTTTGAATCTAGAAAAAATGAAAATTTGAACATCTACATAAAACTCCATCTGCTGATGAAGATCATGTGATATGATCAGAAGCTACAGAACAGTTACTTAATGGACCTCAGAAACTGCTGTTTCCAATATAAAGAATGAAGTGTGGATTTTAGCTTTTAAGCTAATGTGGGTGAAAAGTCTTTAAAGTGCTGACAAAAATCAAAATTTGAACATCTACAATTTCATGACAGCTTAGCAAACTCCACCTGCTGAGGAGGATCATGTGATATGATAGAAAGCTCTAAATGGTCCTCCAAACTAAATGGACCTTTCTTTTGAGATTGTCTTCTCCAAGGTCAAGAATGAAGTGTGAGCCTCATTCAAAAACTTTATTCTTTGCAGGGTTTTAAAATCCTGCCTATACAGTATATTTACTAGATGAAAACATCTCAGAAACAGAATTCTACTTTACCTTTAAGGTGAAAGATTTCACTTGTCATGCAGCCAGTCTCCTCAAGCTCTCCATCACTGTCAGAATATCTAATCAGACCTGATCTGAATCCAGGACACTGAACTTGAACCTGTGCCATCCTTGTCACTCCTGTTTGACACGCGTCTCACAGCATACAGCACATATTGTACTTAATGGGCCTGTAGAAGCCTCTGAAGAGGTTAAATGACTGAAAGAATTTTAGGGTTGACTTGATTTTCAAAGATGCAGTTGTCCCTGTTGTCAATTTTATCTCTTTCTTCCTCATTGTCCTGACTGTGCTCCTCAAGTTTACTCCACCTTTCATTTTTAATATGCCCCCATTTTTCTCTGTACACTCCTCTTCCTCTCTGCTGTAATCCTGTCTCTCCTCCTCAGAAACTCCCCTCCCTAACTCGTTTCTTTTCCCCCAAACCCCTGTCACATGTCTGAGAGCATGCAGGACGAATTTCATATCTGCCTGTCAGGCTCTTCCTCTTCATTCTCCTCCTCCTTCATTTTTCACCTGCACTTAGAGTATCTCTCCCCTGCCACCTCATGCACCCTATTCCCTGATGTGTTGTGTTCACATATCATATATGGAGCGGGTGCAAAACAGTGATATGAGAGAACACAGAGAGAAGGTTTGTTTAATGGATGGATTGAGAAGCGTTTTTCTCTCTCCGTCTCCAACTCAGTTTCCTCTCATGTATAATGGATGGTGCGAGTCTCTTGCACCATTGTTTGCTGATTCCAATCAGACTGCCCGGCCTGTTGAATAATAAAACAGAAGGGCAAAATGAAAATGTCTAAGAGCTTCAGAGGGACACCTGCTGATTAGAGCGTAGACATTTATCACAACTTTCCTTAACTGGGCTGGCTGCTTGTTATATCACCATATGCAGACATGCAGACAAATTTCGTCTCTTTTTCTCTGTCCTTTTCTTCTCTTTTGCCCTTGAATATATCATACAGAGACTGACTCACACACACATGCATGCACATACCTGAGTGCATGTACACACACAAATCTCAAGGATTATAACTCCAAGGGGACGCCTGCATTATTTCCTAATCTTGAGGGCCTGTCTTGCAGAGTCAAATACAGTTTTAAAACCTTTGTTTCAGTTTATATTCTGCTTCGATGGTGCATATTCTTAAATAAATTTGTGTTTAAACCAAAATTACCACAAACTAACTGGCCCACAGCAAAGCAAATTATTCCAGCATAAGAGTACTGGTTGTACTACTGGACAAAATACAGTATGAAGCTGCTATGTGTAGTCTGCTGTGTCCACTGTACTCGATCCTACACGTGAGCCTGAGTGCAAAAATGTCACATACAGTATCTTACGCAATACCGTAATACAGTGTAATTTTGATATGGCAGATTTTGATGGGTTTAAAGTACCTTGAATGATAGTCAAAATTTCATTTATAGGAACACCTCTGGTCATGTACCATTATGGTTTCTTCCATTTTTCCCTGTTAAGTGTTTTTTTTGAGGGTGTAAGGATAGAGGGTGTCTTTTGTTGTACAGATTGTAAAGCCCAGAGGCAAATATATGATTTTTGATATAGGGTAAATAAAATTGATTGACATTATAACTGTGCAGTGGTTAAAAAATACTTGTTTCTAAGATATGTATTTAATGTTGATTGACTTGTTAAATGAGGCCATTTTTGACTTCTCTCTCAAGGTGTTTCCTTTAAACATGTAAAGCAGCTTTGTGCACATAAGTTGTCTCTAGAGGAATCCTGCTTTGAAGTAGAGGAGAGAGACAGGAGAGGGGGAGGAGGGTGTGTGTGTGAGGAAACAAGAATACAGGGCCGAGTTTAAATCAGAAACTCAGTGTAAGAGAGAAGGAAAGATTGTGCACCAGAGCAATGTTTGAAAAAAGTGTTTTCACTGCACTCCTGCTCTTTCCTTGTGTGTGAACATGTTTGTGTGTGTGCCTGCTGTGTTGGACAGGCTTTAATAATTGACAGAGCTGCCAGGGAGGAGTCGTACACCCACAGATTCCCCTGTATACGGGGAATCCTCTGCACAGATGTGTGCGTGTGTCCGGCATCAGCTGCATTAGGAGAACAGGCCGTTTTCCTGAATGTACTGAAGGATGTAAACAGTTCATTAGCTCTTGATAGTGTGATTGCAGCTGTGAACACATCAGGTTATTTTTCAGGATCACACCGAGATAAACTTAATAAATGATGCATAATGCTTTTTACACTAGCTTTGTGAGTCGGCATACTTGTTTGTTCCCCCCCAATCGATCCACTATGAGTAGATCATTATTGACTAATTGTAATATACACTAATTGAAACCTCAGTGTTAAAAGTCAGTTTGCATACAGTGAAATTTTGTAAAATTAACAATACAACAATGTTAAAAAAAGTTTTAATAAGTATAGAAGATGCACATACTGAAAGTATAATTCATTCATTCTGAATAACAGTGGTCTTGGAGGCACTAGGTCTTACTTCTTCATATGCTGTTGGGTAGTTTAAACTATAGCAGGAGTCTGCTGTTAGATAACAGATAAAAGCTGCAACATTTCCTCTGAAAAGTGGTGCAGTTAAAGTCTCACAAAATGGAAATAATCACTAGTACCACTGCCCCAAAAGTATACTCAAGTAAATACAGTTGGTAAGTGGTTAGACAGTAGTTAGACAGTAAGGTGCAATCTCTTTGAGTCAATTGGAGAATCTCATCATGACCCTTGCTATAGGAATAAATGAATATTAATAGCTTATAATATTAGAGTTATGATTATTTTCTCCTCTCATTCTAATTACTATCATGAATCGTTATTTCTAATAGTTATTGCTGCGGTACATTTCCTCTCAGTTATCATCCAGATTGACATTGAAAGCACATCTTTAGAGTTATTCGTCTTTCTTCTACCCTGCCTCTCTTTGCTCATTTTCCACTCCTGTCACACACGGACTAGAGAGGAACAATAGGAGGTCAGTGTCATTCAACTGCGAGACCTGGGGCTATTCTATTAAAAGCTGAAAGCCTTTATGATATCGAGTTTTAGCTACAGTATATGTGGCTGAATGGATGTCTGTAGCGTATTTCTGTGTGTGAGTAAAAGAAAGACACATGAAGAAAAAAGGAGCTACGCACCATTTGCGGTACGTTGGTTATGGAGCTCACCGTATTTTCAGCACATCTTCAAGCAATCTTCTGCAGTTGCTGTGGAGGTTAAGTATTTTTCTTGACACAAACATACAGTATCCACACATATATTCTGTGTCGTGTATGAAACAAAACAAACGCACTTATAGTCTGCCAGCTGCATTTACACCCACCAACGCAAACTGAGGTCATACTGAGAAATTAAGTCAAATAATCCTTCACTATCTCCTCCGGCTGTCTCATACTCTGTCTCTTTTTCAGTCTGAGGCTGCCTGAAGTGTGGAGATAAAACAGCTGCATCTTAATCTGTGGGTGGCACAAGCCTACAAAGAAGGCAATTAGGTTTATAATTTACAATTCCCTCGCCCTTCTCTCTTCTCTACCCTTCCATTTCCTCTCCTTTTTCACTCACCCCTCCTTTTCACCCATGAAGTAATGTCTTTATGTGTGTCATTCTGTGTGTGTCCCCACAGAGCAGCGCGAGCATTTGGAGAGTACCTGTCCCACACACACCCTGAAAACCGAAACGGATCAGGTCAGCGTCTCTGCCATCCTGCCATTTCTCCATCCCTCCGTCGGTCCTGCTCTGCGTATTCCTTTGTGGTCTTTAATCCTTCCTCCACCTGCTTCACCTCATCCTCTGTTGAAATGCCACGCTGCGATCATTAGTGTATCACTACAACAGCTGATAACTGAAGAAGATAATATTATCCTCTGTGTCATCCTCTTCTTTTTCCCCTCTTTTCCTTGCTCTTTAGCACCTTGGTGTATTTCTCGTTCTTTAACACTCATATTTGTCTTTTTCGCCATCATGTTAGCTCATCTTCTGTGTGAAACCTTGGTGGGTCCTGACCTGGAGTCGCCAAGTGACACGATTGGCCCCAACAACAACAACCATCCCTGCTCCAACACCACCAAGGGCTGCAAAGACAACCAGGATCCCAGCTTGGTGAAATCCCCGCTGGGCGTAGTCCAGCCACCTCCCCCTTCCATCACCATCTCTACCAAGCAATCGCGGCTATCCCTCGAGCGCAGCTTCTCAGTGGAGGAGGACCAGCAGAAGTGTGTCGAGTGCACCCTGCAGCCTGCCCGCGTGTACACCATCACCACCCAGCGCAGTATGCTGATGAGCAGCGGCCGGGGCAGCAAGGAGAGCCTTGAACTGGACGTCCTCAAGGAGAAGTCGGGGAGTGGCGGGGTGGGATCCAGAGGTGGCTTGATCCAGCCCTCCACTTCCCCTTCCTCCACCTCGTCGTCTCCAACCCAGTACCACCATGCCAGCAGTGGCCGTGGTGGTAACCACCATCATCGTGGTAACCATCACCACGGGAACCACCACCACCACACCATCTCGAGCACCAATGCACCCTCCAGCAGTGGAGGAAGTAGCGGGGCAAGTGGAAGCAGCAGTAGCAACCAGCAGCAGTCTTTAACTGTCGCTGGATCCCATTCCCATGTATCACACCACCACAGCCACCACCATCATCTGTCTCAACCCCCTCTGCAGACCTCCGTCAGCGCCCACAACATCCGCAGCTGGGGCGAGGGTGGAAAAGGGGAGGCAGAGTGCAGCGGGCTGGCCTGTGACTCATGCAGCGGCGCCCCCTCGCGGAGCCAGGGCTCCCTGGACCTGGAGAGCGCGTCCCGAGAGGCAGGCAAGCAGCACCGACGCCTAGAGCGGATGTGGAGTGTGGACCGGGTGACTGGGCTGGAGAGAGGTGAGAGGGCGGAGGACACAGAGGAAAGGGAGAGGCGCTGAATTCCAACTGAGGGCAGGAGGGGGGGCAGAGTTTGTTCATAAGACCCTGTGGCTGTGATTGGCGGGTTTGGTATTGGACCAGAGATGAAATAGCATTTGACTAATTTCAATCACGTGCAATGTAAATACACACAGTGAACATGAGGGCAGTGAGCTTGAGCTGATATTGCGATATATATCTAAAAAAAAAAAATAGTAGTTGCCTCTCTGATTTTGCCCGAGATTCTTTTAATTTGCAATGTATACAGTGTATGATCAAAATAACAGGAACACCTAAAAATATCTTCCCCTATGAAGCTAATAATGTTGTTTTGTTGAGACTATATTGTTCATTTTTGAGTCTGTAGTACAAATGTATGTAATCTGGCAACAACAGCTATCGTGAAAATCATGATAACAAATGCCAGAACATAAAACAACTCCCAAAAAGAAACAGTGGTCAAAAGTAGGCTCTTACCAACACCGACTAAAGACTGTTAACTGTATTGAAAACGCCACAGACTTCACTTCAAAAATTACCTTAGACTTGAAACAACACCCCAACTACACAGTTTCAACAGAAATGTAATATTATAAGCGTCACAAAAGTATTTATTTCTAATTTCTTGAGGGGTAATTGTATTGGATTGCATCACATTAGGAGGTGTTCTTATTATTTTTTACCTTTGCCTGAATGCATTTTTGGTAAAAAAAAATTAAGGATCCATTTAAACTTGCTTCACCATTAGTCTAGTGTTTGTGACAGTTTATTTATATTTTGTTTACAAGTAATAATTCTAGGCTTCGTGGAAGTTTTAGGATCACTTCAGTGAAAAACAAGTAACAAATCACATTTCCTTTAGTGAGCATTTAGTAAGAAATAACCCAAGAAACTTTACAGTTAATTTTACTGTGAAAAATCAGTCTAATTAAAATCAGTCACACACAGAGCTTAGACCTTGGTTTGGATGAATTAAAGTAAAACATAGGTTAAAAGTGAGCTAGTATTGCATTTAATTGTTTCAACACACTTTTTCAAATCTATTTCTTCTCAGGTCTGGTGGGGATTTGAGGGTTTGATGTTGGATGTGACGTGGTGGTCTGTATTTCTGACTCTTCGTCTCCCCGTCTCTCCTCTGCTGTCTCCTTCTGTGTGTCTCCCTCTCTCCGTTTGTGGAGTGGTGGACTGTGAAGTGCTGGTGCTGGTTTTGTGCTTCCATATTTCTAATATATTTATTACAACATTTGCCAATATGGCACATAGATTTTTCTGTTTTTTTTCAGTTAATCCTGGAATCATCATCTTTTTCCTCTAATTGCAGAGGACACTAACTGGTTCCCCAAGGAAAATATGTTCAGCTTTCAGACTGCCACAACAACCATGCAGGCGTGAGTGTCCAACCTTCAAACACACACATAAATCTTACATGTACACAAACACACATACATGCACACATAGTCACATTTATGGTGTATCTTCTGTCTGAAAGGTCACGCTGGTGCATTAACAACCAGAGTTAATGGACAATACTGGTGTTTTTGCATGTTTTAGGCCATTAACTGCAAACCAAGATAAACCTTTATAAGCTAAACCTTTACTGATCCCCAATGGGGAAATTGCACGCTTTACATTATTGCAAACCATTTTCCAAAGCATTCTATAGGTTTTTAGACTGATTTCTTACCTTCCAGGCTGCCATTGATTTTCATTTCAGTAAGCTATAAAAATCAGCTTGCAGACCCTTAAAGCCTGCTCAAGGAGGACAATCCATCACAGTGAATATTTTGTCAATTCTTTTTTCTTTTGGGTTAAAGTTAAATAATTGATGCATGGTAAAGCAGTGGAAGGCAGGGCTTGTTTTGAAAGTTCTCCTTGTTGGTGCCTTTCAAGGACCATTTGACATCTGAGATTTGTTGTTGGGTGCTGAACAGCAAAACATGACCAAATTCTCATGATCACAATGTCTAAGTTTGGCGAGAAGTTGTTGACTTAAGCAAGTTTCAAGTATTTGCAAGCGGATATTTTATAGCGTGCTGAAAAAAACCAATGATTCCCTCAAATCTAATAAATTAACCTAAAGAGACTAAGAGTCTACAGCCATACTTGCAGCTGCATAAAACTGTACTTATGCTAGCATCAACATGCTAACATGGTCACAATGACAATGCTAACATGTGACTGTTTAGCAGGCATAATGTTTACCATGTTCACCATCTTAGTTTAGCACATTCACACGCTAACATTTGCTTATTACAGTAGCACTAAACCTAAAGTAAAGCTGAGGCTGGTGGGAATGTCATTAGTTTTGCAGGTGTTTGGTCATAAATTCAAGTATTGAATGAACAGACATTTTGACCTGATGGTGGCGCTGGATGAAAAGTCAGGGGATCACCAAAGTCAGTAAGATTCATCCTCTGGGGAACATGACTGTCTGTACTACATTTCAAGGCAATCCATTCAATAGTTGTTGAGATATTTCAGTCTGGACCGACCAACCAACAGACCGGCAGCCAGCCACAGAGGCATGCTGCTAGCATGGCTAAAAATGTGTACAGTAATGTAAAGGTATATGCAGTTTGTAGTTCACGGGCTAAAACATGCAAAGCCAACAGTGTGTTCTTCTAAAGTAAGTAAAAAAAACAAAGTGTGTGTCTGCATTAAAGTGCTTGTGAGTATCTGTGCGAGTATGATAGCGACCTGAGATTCTGTCTTCAGATCACCTGCAGCTCTAAAAGATATCTGAACCGTCACAACCACTTCACATCAAAACACAGAATCTCCAGCAGCTTCCAGCAATCTGTTTCTGCCTGCCTATAACTGTCTTTTTTTAAAACCTCGTTTTAAATGTGTCTCTTGCACTTTCATCTTGTATTAGATGCTGGTTAGACCATTTTCAGAGCATTAAGGCAGACTCAATATATAAAAGTGGTTGTTCATTTGGCCCATTAAATAAGCACATACCAGTAGCAATTATGTGGCGTTGCAAGTTGACTTTTTAGTCATGAAGGTCAACTATGACACACTCTTTTTGTCTCTGTCACATTATGCCTCTCCCAGTTCTTCCCCTCTGTTTTTTAGACTCACTTGTGCCTAAACTGTTCTCTCTCTCTCTCTCTCTCCTCTGTTCTTGCATGCTAATTAATCATTGGACACTCAAATAGGATATCGTGAGTATACTTCCCTGCCTGCTTTATTAACTGCTGTTCCTTAACTTTGATGTCTACCATTTAACCTTCATCTTTGGGCTGTGTGAGGTCTGTGTGTGTGTGTGTGTGTGTGTGTGTGTGTGTGTGTGTGTGTGTGTGTGGAAAGGTGGGTCTGAGTAATTCTCTGTATCAAGTTGAAACCTTTTGTTGTTTGGGTTATTCTGGCCTTACTAACCAAGACAGCACACATCAAAAGAAATTACGTTTTTCAAGAATCATCAATCATGATGTGATTGACAGTTACGGATTGTCAGGTAGAAGCCTAGTCAGCAGAAATAATGTATTTTAATTCAAGTAAAAAAGCCAAAGGGGGAGGGGAATTGAGTTACAGGATTTTCATGCAACAGCAGGGATAAAGTCCAGTTTAATCCACTGCAGTTGAGTAAGTCTGCCAAGCTCAAGTCAGGAAAAAGTCCGTCTGTGTGTTGGCTGACCTAAACCCTGTCAGCTCACATCCGCCCAGCAGTTCTGTCAGTTTGGTACACACACACACACACACACACACACACCCCCGCCCTCACTCAGGACACAGCAATAGATAAGAGTTTGGCCGTTTAAGATTTTTGTGGCAGTCTTGTTAGTGCCCTAATCCTGCTCCACGGTCACTGCCAATTATCACTGAATCTGTGCTGGCTGACTTCAGATGTGTTTGGAACTGACTGTGGCAATTGGCTCTGGAGAGATTTGTTGAGAACAAGTATTTATAGTGTTAACATGTGATCACTAGTGCCTTCTGGTTAAACTATTTTATCAGTTATAGTTTATAAAGGAGTCCGTTTTCAGCTATCTATTCAGTAAGTCACACGAAACCTTGGTAGATAAATATCCAGTATGAAATTTGTTGCACATAATTTGCTAACGTCTGTCAAAGGATTCCTGGGTGTAAAGGCTAGCTGAGAAGTAGGTTAAGCAATCAGATAATTCTTAACATGCCTAAACCAAGCCAAGCCTTGACATTTCATACTGCACAACCCCTTCTCCAACCACACCTTGCCTAACTAAACCCAACTAACCCAAGCTGCTCTTAAACATTGCTTGTATGTTGACCAAGTTAACCTCTGGCTGCTAGCTTAAAGTATATGTTGAGGGTTTATTCAAAATTATTACAATAATTAAGGATAAAGCTGGTGATATTATATATGTTTTTCTTAGTGTCAACACATCGCATGAAAAGACCAAAACCAACGATGAGTTGATTGTACCGACAAGTCCTGTCTGTGTAGCCAAAACCTGATAAAGCTTATTCCTCGGTGCTATAGACCTTCATTATTGTCCAACCAGACTAACTGCTAGCGGTTTTATGAGGCTATACCATGGATGTATTATAAGAACTGGATTCTGCACTCCTAAATGGCTCCAATTCACTTGAATGAAAATTGCTCGCCAAGCACATTCCAGGTTTACTTCCATGTTGTGCGGCCCACTGTACATGAGTACTGGTGTTTCTCTTACAAATGGATGGATGGATTAAAAATTAATTTAAGAGTAATAATCGACCCTGTTTGCAATTGGAGGTGTCCTGTCAACAGTCATCTCTTTTATAATGGTGGTCTTAATACATCCATTGAGTATACTTAGACACAGCGGTACTTTGAGTAAAATGAATTTCAGCATGGCAACACAATGACATTCCTCCATTATGATGAGCATGGGTAGTGTAGCTTATTTTGAGTAAAGTCCACAGGCGCCGTCCTGGTGCTTTAAATACTCACAGTGTGCCAAATGTGTCTTAAAATTGTCCCTAACAAATGCGCTATTTATTTACTCCTGTTTGAGTAATGTTTGATAAAAACTACAAAATCCTGCTTTTTTTTTTAAAAACTGAATCTATATATTTGTGAGAAGTGTTTTCGAGATTAAAGGCCTCAGCTTTTGTGACTGGTCAGAAAGTGATGAGAGACGGACTGATGCATTGTTGGTTTTGGTAATTTTATGGGGATTTGTTAACAGTAAGACAAATAAATAATAATGCCAGCCTTAGCCTTTAAAAAGGACATTTTGTTTTTGGGGGAATTTTACAAGCTACTTTCCACTACTTACCCAGAGTGCTCACAAACACACAAACAATTATGTGTAGCATGGTTGGAGATGCTCTCTCTCTAGCTCTGTCTCTGCTGTGGACAAATGTTAATCAGCTTCACAGGACTGTCGCGCCTTTCCTGGTTAAGAACAATTAAGTCGGTTGAAGACAATCACACATTGACAGTGATGCATTTCACACCATGTTTGTACTTTGACACATAAAAGTCCATCATGAGCCAAGTGGTATCACTTTCTGCTAGCCAGAACATTTTGAAAGTTTCACAATGGCCGATTAAAATGAATGGCAGGCTTCCTCAACAACTTTGCTGTCGACCTCTTGCTAGTGGATTACAGCTTTAACATACAAAATGTATCCATGAAAGGCTGTGAATAGGAAGTATTAAACCCACAGCATTGGAGAACTTTTTTTGTGGAGCTGCTACTTGAGCCGACAGACCTCCAGGAGCTGAATTCAGATAGTGTAAGCTCACACTTCAACATACCTTTAAACTGCACATGAAGATACAATACAAGTATCTATGACTGATTCTGGGAAAGTATCAAGAATTATAAAATTCGCCAAAAACAAACTATTCCTTTAAGAATTACATCTCAAGTGGAACGACTGAAAAGACACATAAGGTCACAAGACCGGTGTCTCTATTGGAAGATGGATTATATCACATGCAGACTGGCACATTTGTTGCTGTGGTGAATAGAAAATACGATTTGAGCTGGTGGTGTGGTTTGACTTTCTGGTCTTTATAGTTAAGCTAGCTGCTGCCTACCTACAACAGCCTCCCCTTCACAGCCAAATAAGCCCTGCAGCTAAAAGCCCTGGCATCAGCCTCCCTGCACTGTGCTACCCCTCGCTACGCCAGCATTCTCCCCCTGTCATCCCTTTAATACTGTGCCACGTCCTGGCAGGGCTTTCCGGGGATTTGTGCAGAGAAAAAGGGAGCAGAATTCGGCAGAAGTCATCCAGAGGTACGGAGCGTCCCCCCCCCCCCCCTCACCAGGGTGTGCTTTGCTTGAGCGCCGTTTGCGCAAGCTTGTTTCTGGCTATAGCTCCGCTGTCGCATATTTACAGCCGTGTCCAATCTGACTAAGCCAAAGAGTCACAACGTGGCATATGAAGGTGCGAGGACGTCAGCAGCTTTTAAAAAGGATCTGCTTACTGGATGCCCTGCTACAGTGCCCCAATTCCAAGGCCAGATTATGACTGCCAACCGCAGTGAATCGGATTTTTAGTCTTGGACAATAAGATCAAACATACATACTGTATATAAAAAACCTCTGATAAATCTACTGGTATTGTGGATTCTACTCAGCCACACCTAGATCAACTGTATTGGTTGCAAACTCGCACCTAATCTGTAAGAAGAGTTTTGTAAAAAGTTGGGTTGCAAAATGTGACAGTCATTCATTAGAGACAGCATTCAAACCTACACAAAATAGCATTAGTTTGGAAAAACAACATTTGGAAAACCATTGGAAACACGGAGTAAGATTCTTTAACACTTGCAGGAGTAATGACATCAGTAACAAGTTCAGAAACCGTCCCACTCAGGTCCAGATGCTCCGTCACACAGGGGCAGATGGTGAATGTGACACCATGCTGTACATCTCAATTCCTTTGACATCTCGGTGTCATCCATCTGCAGTGTCAGCGCATTAACGCTGTGTTATTTCATCAAAATGAGTGATTTGAACAAATAACAGAACAAACTTATAGGAACACTTTGCCTCCTTGCACTAAAATCCATTGCAATCTCCTGCTTCCACCTGAAACCTTCACTTAAAAAAAAAAAAGATTATATCTTATCACACTAAAGCCATGTCCACCCTAAGGTAGTCAAATTTTAAAATGCATGTTTATGTCTTTCCATTTTTGTCTTTAATCCTCACTAAGCTGGCTGTTAGACCCGAAAACAGATTAAACATGAAAAACAGCTCAAAGCCAATAAATTAGAAAACGCTGCTCGTGTTCCAGTGTGAACCCGAGACCTGAGACCTCTTGATGATACAGTACGTGATGTACTCCTCACTTGGTGGAACACTTTGTTCTTCAGCCTTATTTCTCTGTAACTAACAAACACCACCTTGAAAACAGCAGGGAGCTTCTTTTCAGATGCGATGTACAGCTGCTGACTCAAGATTGAAGCTTTTTTTTTTTTTTTTCAATCTGGATGACAAACTTTAAGTAATAAAAAACACCTGTCTGGATGAAAAACCTTAACACATAAACTGTGTTTTTCCTTTTTACCGTGCATTACTGTCTCTAAACGATGAATCTGGTTCTTTTATTTGGATATTCTGAAGTCTGACTTTATACATTGGTACAATTTTGAGGTACTTTTATTTTGCTTGAGTATTTCCATTTTATGCTACTTTATACGTCTACCCCACTACATATCAGAGGCAAATATTGTCCTTTTCACTCCACTACATTTATTTGACAGCTTTAGTTGCAAGTTATTTTGTAGATTCAACAAATAAATTACAATGCATCATTATAGATTAAAGCTACCCGGCAGTGTATGAGTAGTTGAAATGAGCCCCACAGTTATGCATCAGTAATTATAACCCAATAACATAATACATATAATTCTGAAATTGGTCAGTCTGCATACAGAGTACTTTTATTTTTGGTGCTAATATGCATGTACTTTTATTTAAGTAAGTTCTTTGCAGGACTTTTACTTGTAATGGAGTATTTTATAGAATTTTTATAGTATTACTACTTTTAAGTAAAAAGATCCGAGTACTTCTTCCATCGCTGCTGATCAGACATTGCTTTCCAAAATTAAAACACATCACTCAGTGTCCTGTTTACAAGGAAAGAGATACTCTATGATATCTGTACTGTTTCACAAACTGACCATTGACTCCATCACTATAATAACTTGCTGGCCAGAAATAGAGCAGCTAAACAAACATTATATAAACAAACATTAAACAAAAATTACAAAAGGTTGTGAGTAGTACCTCCATGTAGACAAAACGCCAGGCAAGAAGTAGCTTAATTGTAAAATACAGAAACATAAAAGACTGAGAGAAAGTTCCCAGTTCATTAAAAGAAAGAAGAAGAAAGAGACAGGAAGGATGCTCATAAAGTGAGAGAGTGAGAGGAGAGAAAAGAGGTATGAAATCATGTGAAATAATGCAGGTGTGATCACAATGTATTTTCTTATTCAAATAAAGATATTGAGAATATTATAGATGCAGACTATAAATATAAACTTTAAAATATGAATCCTTATTTTGTGATATTAATCATTTAGGGGATAGTTCACTTATTTCAAGTTTCAAGTATTATATTAGTACGCCCATAGAAGTAATTAGCAGATGGAACAGGAGTAGGTAGAGAATCAAAATAACAGAAAGAGCTGAAGACGGGGGGAATGAGGACAGATTGTCTTTAGTTGGAGGTGGAGGTGGCCATGGTTCCTCTCACATTTCCTCTCTGTCTGTCTAAATCTCATTAACCGAGTCCACACCTCTCCTTTGTGGGCAGCTGAGGTTTAAGCACAGGACATTCAGACTTTCACTGTCTGTGTATTAATGTGTTTAAGATCGCTTTATCAAAGTAGAAGTAATTAGTACTAAGATTTATATGCTCCTTATTAGACCATGCTTTGGCATGATGGTAGCTGTGCGGCTCAGAAAATTAGCAGGGAAATTCATTGTTTGATGTTGCAATTTAACTGTTGCTCTGCTGACATTTTTATGGAGGTAAACCAAGGACAAAGACAATTTTTCCCCCCATTTATGTTGCTTCTATTTTTAATTTATGTTCTTCTCCGTAGCCAGATAAACATAGACCCACTCACTCTCACACACACACAAACCACATGCTGAGATCATTAATCATGAGTGTAGCTTGGTGTACTGAAACTGTGTGTAGATGCGACATGGGAGGGAGGCAGAGAGATAAAAGGATGTTTATCTGGGGCTCTTGCATAGAACATCATGTCAGGATCAGGCGGAAAGTCACAGAGAAAAACTCTACAAACCCTATTGCTTTGTTTTTTATTAAGACACTAAATGGATTTCAAGTGGAACACGGTAATGCAAAGCCTTTATATTTAATTACTTATAGACTACAGAGATGTAGTTTTCGTCAGAGGGGTTTATTGTTGCTAGGAGACATGAAAACCCTTGTCTACTTTCAGGAGGCTAATACAAATAGCAAAACCTTGCAAAGGAAAAACCAAGGAAAAACTACCTCAACATGTTTGTAGCCCAGCTAGTCAGCTATAACATAATTTTCTGTGATATGTTTCCGAAACATAGGGTTCAATAGTTTAATAATATAAATAAATACCTTTTCACTTTTTGACTAAATAGTGTATTTTCCAAAATTACAATTTAAGTTCATACGCATTTGCCACTGTACATTTCGGGGGAATAAATGTGTATGATTATACAATGTGAGTAGAACACTGCTCATATTAACATAAAGCAGATCTATAACAATTACAATCTTGCTCCATCACGCTGACGCCACAGTTCTGCACCTGTGAGTCTTCTGATGAATAAGGATGTCAACAGGCAAATATTTTCCATTGTAGAGCATCATTAGCCCATGATTAGCCTCAATGAGATACAGTAGTCTAGATTATTTATAACTGCATTTGAATAATGAAGTTGAGAAACGCTTGCTTAGTTTATCCAGGTCCTTTTAAACCAAGGATGGAAAATTTGGCTCAAATGGAGAATGACCGATATTATCACAGATATACAGTATATGCATCTTGTATGGACGAATCCACCAGCTAATTTATGTGTCGTGCTCTCAATCAACGCCACCATTATTGCAGTGGCACAGTTGAACTGAATGTATTTACACTGACGGTGAAAGTGCGGATGTTTGGGGTTGTTCACAGTCAGCAGTCGCACCCTCCGACAGATTGAGGTTGCCTATGTGAATGTGGAAGTTATTCAGTCTCAAAGCACTAGTGTGAAATTGGTTATGACACAGGCTTTGGGAAAAACAAAAAAACAAAAACAAAAGCCTACCGCCTCTGTCTGACCTCCACAGTGTGGATATGAAAGTGCTGTGGAGTAATTAACTCAGCTGGCATTACTTGCTAGTTTATGATTATAAATCATCAGACTTGCAATCCACGATTTCTTGCACTGTAATCTAATACAAATCTGAAACACATGGCCAGTGTTGGCCAGGAAGCATATGGAGTACCAAACTAGAAAGAGAGATGCGGGGAGGTGGCTCACCATCAGCCCCGTGTAGGCAGGATTAAATGGAGAATTATCCATCCATCCATCCATTTTCTATACCGCTTATCCTCTTAGAGGGTCGCGGGGGGGGGGGGGGAAGTTTATTGTTGGAGCAGCTGATAATGACAGAACAGAAAAGGCGCCGAAGTTGGCAACATTTCGTTGATACGTTTTTTAGATTATAACCTTAAATTTAATAGCAATCAGTGACTATATTTTTAACATGTAGCAGGTTCTAGCAGGATCTCCTGGACAAATTTATTGCATAATGTCTCACTCAGTACATGTCTTAATAACTAGTCTTTGATAACTAAATCTGAGCGATCTTCATCAGAAGTTAGGCATTCATGTAAAAAAAATAAAAATAAATTTTGGCTGATATATTGTCAGAAGTTTCAAATACTGTTATCCTGTCGGCCTCAGAAATCCAGTATTGGTCAGGCTCTAGCCTCAAATATAAAATAAAATCGATCAGGTATGAACTTCTTTGCCAAATTCCACTGTGTTGAACAGACGCAACAAAGCAACATCTCATCTGCCTGGAGCAAAGTAAAGAAACACACACCATTATACACCAGTTTGGCAGAATAACCTCCCTCTGATGAACTGTCATTGCCTCTGATGTGGCACTGGCAGAGCATATACATCAAACCTACAAAATACTAAAGTAGGGTTTCCTTTTTGGCTGTTGTTACATGAATGAATCTCCTGCGTCTCATAAATCTACACTATAAAAAAAGGATGAAAAGAAGTACTTTGGCAATGTGGTACATTACTGTACACCCACACTGCTCCTATGTGAAAGTATTTTCCACTCACATTGACAAGGAAATGTGTATATTTACCTATAATTATCTCTTTTCCAACCTCTTTCAGTAGAAATAGAAGCTTGACACTAAACTCCTCTTTTTGTCTTGCCTTGTTTTGTTATTTCCCGCCCACCCCTCCCTCTGTCCTCTTTACGTTTTGTTTCTTCCTCTGTCCTCTGTTGTCCCTCCTCTGCCTTGATTTCTCTACCCACAGGAACTTCCGGAAGCATCTTCGGATGGTGGGCAGCAGAAGGATTAAAGCACAGAGTGAGTCAGAAATGTGTGTGTGGTTGATATGTTTGCTCAAGTCGACTGTGATGTTGTTCACCCCGCCACCATCATCCGTGGTGTTTTCTCCGTTTCCTGGTGTGTTTTTGCACGTGTGTGACACAAAACGCTGCTGCTTTGCTGGGACTTTGTAACGCTCTGTTGCATTTCCTTGAGGATTATATGTTCATCAGTGTGTGTTTGATAAGCCAGCTATAGGAGTCTGTGCATGTGTGTGTGCATGTGTGTATGTATGTATGAGTGTGTAAGCTGTAGGCGGTCTTTTCCTGTTGCATTGCTTTGAATGTTTGGGTTGTTCTGTTTTTTGTTTTTGTTTGAAGACAAAGACATTAAATTATATATATTTTAAGGCAAAAAGCAAAGTGATGATTGGTAATGATGGAAGGGTGTGTGTCTGTGAGTGGCACTGATAGAAAACCAAAATCTATAGCTTCCTTGTTCTGGATTGGTTGTGGCTTCACTGGCAATGTGAGTGTACTTTTGTTATGTGACTGGTCTGTAATCGATTAGCTTGTCCTGTGTCTTGACCCTGAAAATTGAATGGAAAGAAAAACTAGTTAATCTATGCCCCAATGATTAAAAATATTGGTTACATTTTTATTTGTGTCACATTTAGATGCAGCGTTCATGTGTCAGTAGTAGCTTGGAAAGGTCAAAAGTTTTATAATTATCTATACAGTATGGGCAAAACTTGGTAGCAAATGTGGAAGCTCAAATAAAACACATTTCTCTTGTACCAAAACACAGTTTATGAACTTATTGCAAACAAGATGTTAAGTATTTTTTTCTTTTCATGTTTCAACACTAATGACTCACCCTGGAATAGGTCTTTCCAACAGGAATATGGGCAATTTGTTTGCAAAAGTGCTTGGCCTTTTGCTGTGTCAAAATCATGTAATTCGTGCCATTGCTTTCGGTGCTATCAGGTCAGAATGTAAATGTGTAAAATTGGATTATAATTATGTCAGATGTGTAAAAGTTAAACAACTATTTTGTGATTTGAAAAAAAGCCTGAACCCAATTAAACTCCAAATGTGTCACATAAAATTTGCAGAGACCAACTCCCCAGATTTTGTACCTTAGCAGTTTTTTTTTTTGCACTGTAGGCATGTGCTAAAACCCAAAATCTTGTTGCCGCTGGCAGTCATGTCAAAGTTGTTCCACGCCTCAGACTTTCCCTGCTGTGAGGAGGAGCTAGTTCTCCTGGAGCTCATTTCTTCGGGTGAACTGACAATCTCCTCACGGCCACAGAATCTGGTGGCAAGGCTGCCTATTTAAAATAAAATAAATGATTTATAAAATGAAACTGGGCCCAATCAAAGCCTGAGGGAATGCAAAGACATTAGACCCCCATCAATCCAGTTCTATAAACATCAAAACTAGTAAAGATCACACAATAGGACATCATGTTTTGATATGACTACAAACGTTACTTCTAAAAGGAAACCTTGTGATGTCTATGTCACAAAAAAAGTGTCCTTTTGATCATGATTATGTAAAAAAAAAATAAATAAATAAAAAAATTACAAACTTGATCTTATGAATGCTTTGGCTAATGAAAAGACATTTGTACTTGAAAAGAACAAGTTGGTATCAGCAGCGAAATGAGCAGAGAAGCATTAGTGAGGATCCATCAGCCGAGAAACTACAGAGGCCAAAAAAAATATGGCGCCTTGAGGGACACTGCTGATTAACCGTGTCAAACACTTTCAAGTAGTCTAAAAATAGCTGATAAGTATAAATATTCTAAGAGCGCAGTGATTACTGTTCAAAGCAGAGGAGATTTTATCGACGAGTCGTCGCTCAGTATATCTGTGAAACAAGAAGAGTCCTTTTAAATCCATACGGATGATCATATGGACAGAAATGAGCAGCAGGATGCTTTATAATGTTACAGATATGATTGTTGGCATACTGTGTGTTTGTTTGATGGTGTGTATATGCAGGCATTTGTTTGTGCGTTTGTGCAGAGGAGGGATGGCATTGTATGTACACTATATTTGTGAACTTGTAGCTGCATCCGCCTTTGCACTTATGTGTTCTAGGTGGTGAGTGTATAGAGGAAACAGCCAGTTTGCGGGCTTGTTAGTGCGTGTGTGTGTGGCGCGTGTGTGTGTGACTATCTCTCCCCGCCTGCACTAGCGTTCGCTGAGCGTAGATCGAAGAGTTTCAGCCGTTCCTGGAGTGACCCCACCCCTGTCAAGACTGACTCTCCTCATGAAACCAGAGACAGTGAGTTAACACAGACTCGCTCACGTGCATGTACACACACACACACACACACACACACACACACACACACACAGGCGCTGACACACACCTTTTCTTACAACTGCAGTGGGTAGACAAAAATGGTGCAATTAAAAACTGATGAAAAAAAGGCTTTAACTCTGAAGGAACCAAACCACATTTACAAACTTTGCTACACAAACATGGATGCTCACTAATGTCAAATAAAATAAATTATACATAAATTCATGAATGCAAGGACATTCTTATGAGAGTACTAGAGGTTTTAAGCCGCCAAGAGGAATTTTATTAGTAAATGTGAGCGAGCAGGAGGGTTTTTTGCTTGGTAAGTTTGTAATCCTAGCATGCATGCAGCTCTTTAAAGCTGGGGTAGGCAAAACCTGTGCAACCTAGGCAAAACCTTCAACTGGCACCAGAAGGAGTCGGTTCCCCTGCGAAACCGTATCCCTCATAGGGCTTGCTCTCCACAGCGTGAGCCTCAGCGAGACCGCGGTCCCTCCCGCTGCGACTTGTTTTCTCAAAGACGCCCCTCCAGCGCTTCATGGCCGCAGAGCAGAGCTCCCCAGGCTTCAGAGGCAGCTGCAATGCTGTCCAGCAGCGGGAAGAGAGGCTAGTACACCACACACACACCACTGTCCCCCGTCAAAAGTTATTCCCCACTGTTTGTCATCATGCCTCTTTGCCACTCGTCCTTATGAGCGACATGTCATCGAACATAATGAACCTGAAGCTCCGTGTGGAGCCGGGACGTGTTGTTTTGTACTATACGCCGCTGTAGGCAAAGGAGGTGTTGGAAATGTATCACAAGTTTCAGGATTTTCCTCCACTGAAGCAGGTTTTCACCATCTGCAGTGACGTGTACACACATCTGCTCTTGTAGCTTAGCCAATACGAACGCACCGTCTCTCTGAAATAACCTGTGATTGGCTAAAGTCTCCCGTCACGGGATAGATTTTCTGAAGCCTGAAAACAGAGCCGGGGGGGGGGGGCTGAAGTAGAGGTTTTCTCTCAGGCCACTTGAATTACAATATGCTGCACGGTTAATATGACATTTTTGCCCAATGACGCCAAAAGAAAACTGCCTACCCGACCTGTACCCAATGTCAGACTACTTCCCATTGAAGTCAACTGACATATTCGTTTGTCTACAGGCAAAACTATAAATTAAATATCTCAATAACTGCCAGATACAAAAATGTCCTTTTAAAGAGCTTAATCAAAAGTGCTTGTCTCCTCTTGTTCTCAAGTGTTTATAATCTGCCAAAACAGCTGCAGTGAGAATTGTGAGAACATATTTTGAACAATGCACTCTGCGTGCAGTCATAAATTAACCATCTGACCCTTTGTGCCCTCGCATCTTGAATGGCAGATTGATTACAGCTTGAATTTGCTTTCTGCTCACTCAGTGCTTTTGTCATTAATTAATTTCCTTACACAGGAGGCTCATGAGGAGTTGAAAGCCACTTAAGAAGCATTTGTCAGCCATAAAAAAAAGGTCTGGTAGCACTTTGATATATGAGCAGCTGACTTCCAGTACAGCTGGAATGAGGCCAAATCATCTGTAGCCTTAAATGAAGATCAACCAGTCAAAAAAAAGAAAAAGGTATTTCATAAAGGGGAACAAACACAAACTGCATCAACAAAGAACAGGGTCCTGACAAACATACACAATGTAGAGGGTGACAAATACTGCCAACTGCAAAAGTCTAAAGTACAGTAACTACGTAAAAATTTGAGGTAGTTGTACTTTATTTGAGTATTTCCATTTTGGGAGATTTCCTACTTTTATTCGACAACATAATGTCAAGTATTGTACTTTTCCTCCACTACATTTATCTGATGGCTGTTGTTATTAGTTACTAATTCAGTTTTTTAATTTCATTTTTTATACCTTCTTTATTTTTCTTCCTTTCCTTCTTCAACTGATTTGAAATCACAAAACTCCCAAAACAGATGTCTTTCACCTGAGCACAAAGCTGAACTCCATTCTTTATTATGAGTAGTACTTTTAAGATATGTTTACATAGAGATATATTGACAGGCAGAGGGAGAGATGGGACATTTTTGCAGTTCAAATAGACAAACCCTCCAAACCCGCCAAATAGGACTCGTGATACGACAGTATACTGTACTCTATGTACTGCAAACCTCTCTGTTGAAGTAAGACGACATTTTGTCGTCACGGTTTTACAGCTCAGTTCCTGATTTTGGCAGATCAAGAACCGCTACCACACAGAAAACCCATGGACACTTGCACATCAAACACACGATCACACGTACAAACTGACTGTCTCTGCTGTTGACTCTGACCCTGTCCATCTGTCTCCCTATGACCGTGGGTCTTTCTTCAACTTTTTGATGCTCTCTCTTTCTGTGAGTATGTCTTCCAAAATGGAGTGTGTGTGTGTCTCAGTCCGAGTGTGTCAAGCTGGTACAAATGTTAACGCGAGGACGCGTGTAAAGAGTGTCTAAATGTTTCTAAAAGGCTTTGAATACGTGAATCAACACACACTGTTTGCATGTGCTGTTTGTCTATGTTGATGTCGGAGTTTCTGTGGTTTTATGTTTTTTCTCCACCTCCATCTTCAGCGTTTCTGTGTTTCAGAGTGTGATGAAAGATAAATGAACTGTTGATGACAGTCTAATGGTGTGGTTGATGCCTCATTCTTCCTCTTTCCTGAGGGAAAGGTATTGTTCTCCGGAGGAGTGACACCAATTGTCAATCTTGCTCGTCCTCGTCATCCCCCCCCCCTATACTCTTCTGCTTCAGTTCCCCTTTTCAAACTGCTATTTCACCCTGGGTACCTACAGTTTTTCTTATTATTAGACGGTTTAAACAACCTATCAACAAACTTGACCGATTGTGGATTTTTGAGACCGATACCGACATAGATATTTGAGAGTTTAAAAAAATCCTCCAATAATGTATCAGTTAATAATTATTTTTATTTTATCATTTTTTTTTAAAAAGGATCCCTTAAATTTGAAAAGAATTTTTGCCATTATACATTCAAAAAATAAACTTGTCACTGCTCTCTGGTGGACAAACTATGTAATGGTGACACTGTTTCACCAACTTTTCCACCTCATCCAAGCGTAACAATTTCAAGAGATTATTTTGAATTTTCTGCATTTTTTTTATGCGCAAATTGAAAAAGCGTATAGAAAGAGGTGGATGGGAACCCACCTTTTCAATACCAATGAAATAACAAACTAATAACGTTAACGATCACTCCATTCCATTTAAGTGTCTCAGTAAGCCATGTCAGTGAGCAGCGTTATTAGTTACACCTGTGTTTTCCTGCCATAACAAAATCAAAAACTCCACTGTTAATAAGCTGTATTCTCTCCCCATGCTAAAGTAATACAATCATTGTTGGCTCTATAGGAATTAGTTTGACACATTAATAAATCCCCCTCTAGGTGTGAAATAATTCAACGGCTGTCTCGTACCATAATCCAAGGTTATACAGTTTAATTAAACAAGCTAAATATGCTAATGGATGCCCCTGCCTCATCATCATTTTTTGGGCATCTATGAAAAGTATTTAAAACACATTGTGAAATAGTGTTGGTCACCCGAAGATACGCACTGACCCTTTCTTCCCAAACATTCAGATTCCTCCTATTATGCATTATTACACTGTAAGTCTAATGACTTCTTTGATATTTCTTAATTCTGATCGTGATGCCATAATATTTGAGTATTTTGAGTGACTCAAAATACTGAACACAATCTTGCCCTCATCAAAGGACTATGCTGTTAAGATATAAATATAGTGTGTAATACAAATTATGATTACATGTCAGAGAAGCACGACTTGATGGTAACTAACACCTTCCCTTTTCAGAATATCCGCCCTCTGATCTAAGTTAGGTTTTCATAGCTCTCCTTGTTAGCTGGTGCCAGAAATCCTGCTGCCACTCTCACTATCACTCATTCTTTTTTTTTCTGCCTCTGCCAGCTGTCTCTGCTTTTTCCTGTTCCATCTGTCATCTTCTTATGCCACCACCATTATCAACAACTTCATCCCGTTTCCTCTCCTCCACACTCACCTCTCTCCACTTCATGGACACGTCCTTCCCCCACTCCCTGATTTTCTCTTTCTGTGTCACCTTTTTAGCCTCCCACCCCACACTTCTGCCTACACCCTATTTTCTCAAGCCTTTTTCCTCATCGGTGCGTTATATTCTCTTCTAGGCGGAGACCTGCAGGCCTCCTGTGGTACCCTGGATGAAGGAGGCCTCGAGGACAATTTAGACTGGGAGGAGGAGAGAGAGATGGAGAGGCTGGCCTGTGAAGGAGACGACTTTGTACCCCCCAAAATCATGGTAAGACATTAGCATTCATCAATTTCTATTAACTAATTTCCTGATTTATGTTTTGTGTGTTCTCTCTGAATTATTCGGGTGTTGGACGAGGAGTCTGCTAAACATTTGTAGTCTCCAAACCCAAGCTGAGATAACCCTGATGAGGTCACCAGGGTTATTCTTTCAGACTTTAGAAAGGTCTCTCAATAGAAACAGACATCATACAACTGTTTCCATAGGCTGAACACTCTCTGTGATGAGTGAACTGAACCTGTGAAATCAGTGAAGTGTGCCTTTAAAAATATGGGCTCTGGAGTTGTTGGAGCTAGAACTAGATTTTTTTTCTAATCCCTATTAAATGAGGCACAATAAAAATTGTTGTTTTAGGAAATGGTTACTTTAGCTTTACATACTGACGGCAGATCTAGGTTAAAATGAGCTTAATCTCAGGAGGGTAAATTAATATGCAAGTGCAGTATCTTGAATGCAACCAAGTTATTCTCTACCATACCACTGTGCATATTATATAGAGCTGCAAATTCCCTGCAGGCATGAGAGTGTGATAGTTTGCTTTTCCCCCCTTTTCCTCTCATTTCTCTGAAACTCCGACATTCTCTGCCTTTTTCGCCTACTTTGTTCCATTTTCTTTTTTGTTTTTCCTCACATCCTACTCCATCTTTCCTCTTCCCTCTTCCGTTTCCTCCGTCACCTTTAGCTGATCTCCTCTAAGGTCCCCAAGGCGGAGTACGTTCCCACTATAATCCGCAGGGATGACCCTTCCATCATCCCCATACTCTATGTGAGTTGAACACTTGATGTATGCAGACAGGCGCATTGCACTACATGGACAAACCAAGCATACAAGATTGCAATGTAAATGAAAGCATTTCACAATGCTACATGATTATGTTTTATGGGAATGTCTTTTTCCTTAGGACCATGAACATGCAACTTTTGATGATATTTTGGGTGAGTAAAAATTTCTCGTTACAATGTTAGTATCTGCCTTTTTCACCTGTTTTATAAGAATTCTATGACTTCTTAGTCTTTATCAATAAGTGATTTTTATACAAAGTACAGTGAATAAAATAAATAGAAAAATCTAAAAGTAAAATTATGACTGTAAGAACAAAAGATAAAAAATATAAAATATGAAATATGAAAGTGACAGTTGCAAATGTTTGAGGCAAGAAGTAAATGTAACACTAGTGCCCAACTAATGAAAGTTGTCTCCTAAAGAACAAGTAAAGATAGATACATACTATTTAAAAAATTAGAGCCACAGATACATTTATATGCAGATTTACAGTATATGACATCCTACTATAAAAAGAGATTCAAAAAAGATAACATCAGTTCCCTCCTCTGAAAGAAAAATCACTCACCTTTAGTCTTGAGCCTGGGGAGTGAACTCTGACTCACACTGTGGGAGTTAAAGGTCAGAAAAAATTGCCACAGGCTAAAAGAAATATCTCAGATTTGGCTTATTTGTTCTGTTTATTTGGAACCAGTTAAAATCCTTCAAAATTACTTAAATGCTGATTTTAAAAATGGTTTCTGCATTCTGAAAATGATCCTCTGTTGGTCATCACAGAAGCACTTAGAGTAAATGGTCCCTAGGGTTTCCGCAGATTATAATGAACCTACCCTGCAGTGAATAAAGCTCACACAGAGTTATTGAAAGGATGTGAATGAATAATTTACACTTACAGATTCCAGATTTCCATTTTACTGTTTTTAATTTACCTGTTTTTTCAACGTACACACCGTTTGATTCAAATTAAAACTACCCCTTCCATTAGTGTCTCTGCTGTCTATTATCACACCTGTACTTGAACTCGCCCTCCGGAGACTTCCTTTTGTGTTGTTTTGGGTTCACGTGTCTCCCTCTCTCAGTACATTGTTACTTGCCTCTTGTCATATACCTTTCCCTTTCTGTTCTCGGTCCCCGTCGTTCACATCAATCTATCCCTTTTTTTCTCTCTCTCTCAGAGGAAATAGAGAAGAAGCTCACAGCTTACAGGCGAGGCAGCAAGTTCTGGAGGATGCTCATCTTTTGTCAGGTGAGAAACAAGGAGACAATGAGTAAAAGTAAAACTCTATTTTCTGTAAAATTGTAGGTTTTACTTGGAATATATGGGGTTATGTGTTCATTCATACACTGCATATTGAATTCCCTGTGTAACCAGCTAGACTGCGCCAAGTTCCTTCCTTTGGGATCTAAGCTCTGAAGATCTTAATTAAGAATGACCAAATTGGCAGTTGCGATACTAATGTGTTTTAATCTTGTGTGCGTTTCTTAGGGAGGCCCCGGGCACCTGTATTTATTGAAGAATAAAGTGGCAACCTTCGCTAAGGTGGAAAAGGAGGAGGACATGAGCCAGTAAGTAACCGCCGGACCACTGGGTCCATCTCTGTTTAGTGTAAATAATCGTTTATGTCTCCTAGAGCCACCTATTGTCAAATGTCCTGAGAAATCACGTTCCATGTCTTATAAAGTGTGACTGAGAACAATCAGAAACTTGGCCATGAGCTAGCTATGAAAAGAGTCGTATTAGAGATGTATTTTATCATTAAGATACCTTAGTTACATTTTCATTGAGCCTTCTGTTCCTTCTGTTCTGATCAAATAAATAGTCCTCCCTCCCTGTAAAAACCTCCACCAAAATAAACCGCCTCATTCCAAAACAAATCTTCATTTCATTTTCATTTCGGTCGTTCAAAGGATCAAAGATTCTGACACAAATTTAAATGCCCTTTACTCCATTTTCAGAATATTAATACTATTCCTGCGAATGCTCTCGATTTGATTTAAATCAAAGATGTTCCACTGAGACGATTCAATACTCTCTCCACATTTGTCATTTATGAGCACAATCTACTACTCTTCTGAGTGACACGTCTCTCCCAGGGGGCCATCTTTGAATAGGTGATGTTTACTTTTTTCAGAGATATAAACACAAGGCTCGCCTTCTGTTCCATAACTCTGCTTGAAGAATATTCTGTTAAAGCAGTCGCTTCAGTGCCAAAGCGCAGCAGTTAACCAATAAGTTACATTTGGTGTTGCGTGTTAGAGCTGGGTTTTTTTTCTGATTGCTTGCTGTGGTGAATGTAAACAGGACAGGATCTTTTTATTTTGCTCGTGTGTTTAATTTCATGGAAACTGTCAGACTGATTGCACTCAGAAGGAAAATTGTGTAAGTGTAGACTTTGTCCTTGTTCAGATTCTGGAGGAGGCTGAGTCGCTTCATGAGTAAAGTCAACCCAGAGCCCAACCTCATCCACATAATGGGATGCTACGTCCTGGGTAACCCCAACGGAGAGAAGGTATACAGACACAAATGCACACACAAACAACATTAGCTCACTGTTTCCTTTATTCTGCCAAAACATGAAAGCTCACATTTAACACCACTAAAGCTTCAAGCCATACTACATGTTAAAAATTTATATATTAAATCAGCACATTTGGTGTCACTCAGTAGCAGTCACAAGCTGATGTAAAGTATTTTGTGACATCTGATGCGGAACTATGGTCGGACCATCGTACACCGTGACACAGAATAATTCCAATTCATTCGTCTGTTGATTTACATGTTAAAGAATTATGTGCCACACAAACGGATTTAATATCATGCCCAAGGTATATAGACTTTTTGCTCCCTGTCTCTTATCAGCTCACTCCTGCTCCTGCCCAGTTTCGTCTCTGCCTCTCTTTGTCCTCCCTCATTTCCCTGTTTGCTGCCTTCTGCTTTCATATTTCTGCTCGATCTCTGTTTGTCTGATAATCACCATATTATCCTCCTGGCTGTCTCAGTTTCTCCCTCTCTCTTCGTATACCTGGTGACTGTTATCTCACTCTTTGTAATGTTACTGGGTATAGCTGAGGAGCACACATGCTGAGTGATGCTGCCCCTCTCTCTCTACCTGACAGGAACAAATAATACGACACATAACCACATACAAAAAGAAAAACAAGCTAGCAGACACACATGCACGCACCATAGCCAGCGGTGTTTGTCTGACCTAACTGTCTGTTCCAGTCATGTCTGCCAAAATGCTTTGTTATATAAAGTGGATCTCTCTGGGGTTGATGGACAGTCTGGCAGTCTGCAGAACAGACTGCACATCAGTGATCTCTCCACCCTTACAGACAAACAAACACATGCAGTTGTTTCAAGAGAGCTTAAATCCAAAACAACTAAATTGGGGTGTTTCTCTTTTTTTCAAGGGTTTGGCTTAGTCCCAAGATCCCAAAAGTGATATTTTCAGAGGAGGGGCTTATCTGCTGCCGTCTAGGGCCGCAACTAACGATTATTTTCATTATCAGTTAATCTGACGATTATTTTCACGATTAATCGATTAATTGTTAGGCTATAAAAAAGGTCCAAAAATTGTGAAAAATGCTCATCACAATTTCCCTGAGCCCAAAGTGATGTCTTCAAATTCCTTCTTTTGTCCAAAACCCAAGAACTCTTTATTTACTGTCATAAATGAAAAAGAAAAGCAGCAAATCCTCACATTTAAGAAGCAAATGTTTGACATTTTTGCTTGAAAACGATTAATTATCAAAATAGTTGGCAATTAAATTTCTTATTGTTGCAGCTCTACTGTAGTCTTTATAAAACTTCAGTCAGAAAACAGAATTACTGAGATTTTGCTTGTACCTCTTGTCTCCAGGTAGAAGGTGTACACAACAACAACACCTTTTAGGATGTAGACATTTTACCAGCTTTACCGCCTTGTTGTTAGTGCTTTTCATTCTGGGCAATTATAAACCTGTCCTCTAGGGGCAACTACATTACATGGCCAATTTAATGTATGTGGACACTTGAACATTATATGCTGTATATTATATAGTGCTACAGCAGCCTCCACTCTTCCAGAAAGCCTTTTCACAAGATTTTGGGACTTGGCTGCAAAGATTTACTGACATTCAGCCACAGGAGCATAAGTGAGGTCGGCCACTGATGTTGGGCGATAAGGAATGGCTCGCAGTCCGCATTGCAGTTCATCCCAAAGGTGTTTGATGGAGCTGAGGTCAGGGCTTTCTGCAGGCCCATAAGTTCTTACTGAGAAAACTATTTCTTTATGGACCTCGTGTTGAGACAGGAAAGGGCCTCCCCCAAACTGCTGCCACAAAGTTAGAAGCACATTGACATTTTAGAAAATGTCACTGTATTTTAGCATAATCTAAGGCCTGAAGTTACTATAATTATCAAAACTGTGCGCCAGACATACAATTAAGTCTGCCAGTAATAACTCAGGGGTGCAGTTTAGGCCTAACTTCTCTGTGTAACCCATGCTAAAAAAATAAATTAAAGATGCAAAGATAACTGTAAGAGATAACCTCATAAGAAAGATAATAACCATGTCAAATACAGATCTTATTTCATTCACTTCAAAACACTTTTCAACCAAAATTCAGGACAAAGGAAATCAATCTAATCTTCTAGTTCTAACTCAGAACCACTTCCGTACACACTTTAGTTCATTCACAGCAGCAATAAGCTGTAAACAGTAGTGTAGCAATAAGATTTTCCTTCATTGGAGCTATAAGGCCGTGTTCAGACAGACAACAGCCCTGTGTGAAAAAACGCAGCCCCCTCATTCACTTGAATGGGACCGATGCAGAGGGACCTAACCCAAACCATGAAAAACAACCCCAGAACACATACTTTTGGCCATATAGTGTATTTTACTAATTGTTTATTCATTTAATTTTTGTTTTATGTGGCTTTCTTAACAATCATATAACCTCCACCCAGAGATAAACATGCATCATCGACAGAACACATCACTCCCAGCCTGCCTCAGTTTGCCAGAGTTTAAATGGAGTCGGCTTGGATCCCCGTTCAACCCATTTTTAAACAGCAAGTTTAAATGTTGCCAAATACTGCACTCCAGGCAGCATAAAACAAACACTTGCAAACACAGTAGCCAAGACTTAAATTAATAAACAGCCAGGAAGTTATTTCAAATACCAAAAACAACATGTTGAGCTAAAGCTGACTGCAGATTTGAAAGCAAATGTAACTTCATATACACACACTCACTGATGTATGTTCATATACTGCATACGAATATGTGCAGTTGTGCTCGGGGGAACTTCAATCCTGATATAGTGTGATAAAGTGTATATTTAAGCTTATAAATATTGACATGAGCCTGCAGCCACAGTAAAGGGGGTTGACTTGAACAGAGAGGTAAATTAAACCACCCCCTCTCCGTTTGAAAAGGTAAAACATGATGGTTAATTCATGATTAATAAAAACACTTAGCAAATATCAAAGGGCTCTAGCTTGTTAAGCACATCAAAAGCTGACTTTGTAATGTTAATGTCCCTCTCTAATATTGTCTTGTTCTGGGGTTGTTTCATTGAAATGATTGTCATTTCAGCAGCTGAAAGTGTCCTGCATTTCTCTCAGTTTTGAATTTTAGAGGAGCTCCATATGAAAGTGAATGTGATGGAAAAGATAGGTGACGAGGCCAATAAATCAGTTGATACAACTCCGCCATGTGAAATGTGGACCAGGCAGCACTTCAGCAACAAAGACCACTGCACTTAAAAAATTTAATAGTTGTTGTATTGAAACACAGTTTGGAGGATGCAGAAACAAAGGCTCAGGATGGAGAAGAGCAGGTCACAGAGGCAGTCTGACCCAGTTTTCATCCAGAGATTTTTAAGCGTGTTTTGGTTTTGTCAGCACAAAATCTGCACCAGTCTTGGCAACCACAGCCACTGAGAGCTTGTAAAGGAGCCACCCAGGACAGAGAGGAAACAGCCCAACTTGCAGCACACGATCTGAGATTTGTTATTTGCCTCCAGCTCTCTCCACACTACAGACAAGCCACGCTGCCTGCGAACCATTCTGCCCTCCGCGTCTGGCCTCTAGCAATCTTCTTTTATCTTTTTCAAAAGGACTGCAAACACAAGGAATTGAAGGCCACTTTTTCTTCACCACCTCCATTTTAACATCATAAAGTAAAAAACAAAGGCGCATTTGGCCTTTGATTTCTCCGACAGGGGGGTATCAAGATCCCTCATGACTAAATTCAAGTGTGGAATCAATGAGCTTCAATTTTTAATGTGTCTTTCGATTGATAGAATAATGGTGTGGTCTAAGAATCAGCCATCACAAGTTCCCAGAGCCCAAAATGATGTAGAGCTACAACGATTAGTTGATGAATTGATTAGTCCATTGAAAGAAAATTAATTGCCAACTATTTTGATAATCGATTAATCATTTTCAAGCAAAAATGTCAAACATTTTCTGGTTCCAGCTTCTTAAATGTGAGGATTTGCTGCTTTTATTTGTCATTTATGACAGTAATGAAGAGTCTTTGGGTTTTGGACTGGTGGTTGGACAAAAGAAGCAATTTGAAGACATCACTTTGGGCTCAGGGAAACTGTGATGAACATTTTTCACAATTTTTTGACATTTTATAGACTAAACGATGAATCACGAAAATATTCGGCAGATTTATCGATAATGAAAATAATCATTCAACCAACAGACCAAGACCCCAAAGTCTTGGACTGTTGTCAATGTCATAAATGTCATATTGTGGTAGCTGTGTTGACACTTGACACATTCAGGACTACTAATACAAGCTATCAGCTAGCATCTCAAATCCTTCTAATCTAGAGACAAGTTCACTGTTTGATTTTAATCTCTCTTTTAATTTCCTGAACGTGGGACTCTTGGCTGGGGATATGACAGGGACTGGGGTCCTACTCTGAACCTTTTACAAGCTCAGACGCAGAGAGGTTTTATGAAGACAAGCAAGACAAAATGAACACCTTCGCAACTTCTACTCTCATTTCCTGTCCTCCTTGTTACCTGCACAGGAAGAAATGTCTCTTTGGCAGTAATGAGCAGGATTCATTGTCATTCTTGTGCGTGTGTTTCTATGTTTGTGCGTGTGTTTCTATGTTTGTGTGTGTGTGTTGTGTCTGAAGATGCAGGCTCCCCTGCTGCGAGTGTATCCAAGTGCAGTAGGATTAATTGGTGTCTGCTTTCTTATCTCGGCCCAACAGCTGTTCCAGAAACTGAAGAATCTGATGAGGCCTTATTCTGTCGAGTTTGAGTCGCCGCTGGAGCTGTCTGCGCAGGGTGGGTCTGAACAAACATACAAACACACCCTAACATGCAGATCACAGACACGCGTCATATGCAGTAGGCTATATAAGAAATGATGCGGACATATGTCTGTGTCTGTTCTTTTACACTCACTTGCTCTCTCTCCTCCTCATCCTCCCTATTTGGGTGGTGTTTTGATTCAGTGCTCCATATTTCGATGGGAATTTGTTTTTTTAATGCAACTGATCCAAGTTATATAGACTTCACACTCCAGTTTGTACAAAAACACCCACCACACAGGAGAACATAGTCATGTTACCTTGCACTTTCAGACCCACTCTTCTCCTCCCTAGCCCCAGGTGGGAGTAGGGACGCACAGTACTCTCTGTTCAACACAACAGTCAGTGTTACAGATCCAGCCTGCTCTCAGTTCCGGGAACAACGGGAAACTCTTGTCTGTTACACCCAGATCCAGACGTCCTCTTCTTTAGCCCTTCGCTCTCATTAAAAGTTTTCCACAGAGACACTCTCCTCTCCCGTACTCTTGGTGCACCAATAAGTACACCCCAACCCCAATAAGAGGCCCCAACCACTGCACCCCTGATCATTTATACATAACAACATAGGCAATAACAGTAAAACAAGGCCAATCAATTTTCACAGGTAAACAGTGGTAAAACCAAGAATTTTTCAAAAGAGATTAAGAAATGTATAAACTTAAACATCAAATCACACTAAAAACATTTGTACCACGCAAATCAACCCTTCTAGAAATGATGTTTATATACTGCTAATTTGCAAATATGCTTTTAAGCTAACATAATGCCGCCTGAATTAAGATTTTTTATCAACATAATCAAGAAATGCTGGAAATTTGCATAGAATTAGCAACTTAAGCATGATGATTATTTTTTATGGTTATGTTTAGGCAGTCATAGCAGGGAAAGATTGTGGACTTTTATACTGAAAAACTCAGTGACGAGGGGTTTAATGACATTTAACCAAAACCACGATTTTTCCCTAACCTTAACCAAAGTGCTTTCGTTATACACATACACCTGCAGATATCTAGCATCTAATGTTTAGTGGAAAACCTCATACTATAGTATCCTTCTGTTTTCATATTATGTGTTGCGGTGTGTTGTTGTTTGCTGATATAGTAATGGAAATGGAAAATTTCTGTCCATACATTGTTCTTGGATATAAAACGTGATTTTGCTTCCTTTATGCGTGATTCAAACTTTTCCTGTCTCATTTACCAATCAAGGCAAAGAGATGATTGAGATGTACTTCGACTTCCGCCTCTACCGACTTTGGAAGACACGCCAGCACTCCAAACTCTTGGACTATGAGGACCTTTTGTGACGAAGAAACCTGGATAATGGGGGCAGCGGAGCCCTCCAGCGCCACGAGGAACCTGTTGAAACTGATCCAATGACTGAACGTTGCTCAACTGCAGTGCTCGACCCGTCAACTCAATATAAACAGTCATACCTGCCTTCATCCAGGAGAGGAGGAAGAGGGATGACAGGGCAAGGAGGCTGAGGACAAACTCAGATATGCTGTGCCTCTGCTCCTCCTCATTATCAGAGTAAGGATCAAAGAGTAACAAAAAGGGCCGGAAAAAAAAAAATGCATAAAAGAAAAAAAATGAGGAAAAAGCAGAGACTTACTGGACTGCCACGTCTTAAGTCACCAACTCTCTTTGCCTCGAGTTTGAAAGCAAAAAGGAGAATCAAAAATTCAAATGTGTAAAAAAGATATATCATTTTAGTCACCCCTCTGTTGTAGGGACATTTTTGAGGCTGAAAAATCGCTGGAACTCATTCTGTCATGGTGTGGTTCTGTGTTTTGACTGGACCTCTCAGATAATCTCAGACCCCGGAGACATGAGCTGTGTCTCAATTCAGGGGCCACATCCTCCGAAGGCTGCATTTGAAGACCGAATACGTCACAGCGGCGCAACAAGGCCGTCCCATTTCGAAGGCTCCTTCAAATGCGGCCTTTTTTCCCCCCGAATTTGGAGGATCCAACGGCTGGATCCTTCACGGCCCAACCTATCCCAAGATTCATTGCGCGCAAGAGAATATGGCGTCCCCAAACGTACCGTCAACAGCGGCCAAGCAGGAGTACACTTTTAAATGTAAGTATTGGGTTTCAATTCACTCGCATAGCTAACAATAAAAAGTTTTTAAAAAAAACCTAAAACTTCAACTGCAGCTGTCAAGGTTGCTAGGCGACAGGAGCGACGCCTCATGACGTTGGTGACGCAAATATGAAATCCTCCGTAGACCAGGCCGTCTCATTTAACAACGCTCGGTTCGGCCTTCGCGGTCTATGAAGGTCGCGCCTTCGTAGATCCTTAGAAGGTTGCGGCCCCTGAATTGAGACACAGCTATACATATACATAAATAATCCATATGTCGATGTGTGTATATATATATATATATATATATCACATGAATATATTAGCATAGCTTTAGTCATGCAAATAATACTCCATATGGGAATAATGATGCATCATTTATTTTTGATGTGCATTGTTGTGCAGTTTCATATGGAAATACTTTGGAATAACTCAGGTTTTAGCCATGAAGTAATTAATCTGTCTATTCTATCAAGATATTGTAATCTCCATCGCTTGGAATGAATGTATTCTCTCTCTAGAAATGTATCTTCGGTTGAGGAATTGAGCTTCACATTTTGTTTAAAAAAAAAAAAAAGAAGAGAAAAAAAAGGACAATGTGCTGATTTTGCACGAGTGTGTGCGCGTGTGGGTGTGTTTTCCATGTTAAAAAAGAAAAAAAGAAAAACATGCAGATGTGTTGTGTGTATTTTCTTTCTGCTTCTCTGTTAAAGCAAAAGTAATTGTTTATCACCTTCATCCCCAAATTTTTCTCTCTTTCTGTCACATACTCACACAAACACAAAGACATTCTAGTATGATTCATGATGTCAAGAGGGATGTAACAGCCATCCATGTGCTCCTACCCCTGTGCTGTAGGAGTTGCCCTATTGATCCCTCCTGCTCTTTTGCAGAAGGTTCAGGCCACTTAAGTGGGCCCCTGTAAACAGTGCCAGCTGCTCTCACTATCTGCCAAACACTCTTGGCTTCTCTTAATGGCAGCCAAACGAGCTTCCGCCACCTCTCAGTTCACTGGGCTGTGATCCAGTCTGAGGACCGGAGTTGTCCGACTTAAACAGATCTGCCAGGGGTTTAAGCTGTTAACAGCCATCTGCTGCCCCTTCCAGGTGTCAGCTAGTTAAAAAGACCAGTAATATGCACTGAGTGTGTGTCTGTGTCCGAGACCGTCGCACTACCCGAGTGACCTGAGCTGTCGCAAATAGATTAGGGCTGGTTAAATATGGAGAGCAGCAGCAACAGCAACAATGTGCAAGTGCTCGCTCGCACACACACACACACAAAACACTAGGGCTGGGACGAAAAGAAATCAATTAAGAAACCAATAAATCAGGGCAAAATTAAACACATACTCCGCAGATTTTACAAATGAAGGTCAGTTTACTCGTCATGAGGAGTACTTGAGGCTTGAGACTTCCAATTTATAATAGGGCGCCTGTGTTACAAATACCCCTTTTCCACCAACATGGAACGGGTTCCGTTCTGGTTTGCGCACCTAATTTTGAACCGTTCTGAGCATTTGGACCAAAAATAAATTGGTTTGAAACCCGAAAAGTTGGTTCCCAGCTGGAACCAAAAAATAGGAGGTTTTCCCTGACATGAAGTGCAAACTGTGACGACATCAGTTGGCTTGTCATCTTGTACACTCACTCTCACAAAGAGGATGGAGAAGGCAACAATGGTCTATGGTCTGCAATGGTAATAGTCTATGTCTCCTTATCATTAATAGTTGGTCCATGATCCGTAATCTTGCTACTACCGTTTACTTCCGTTGTGCATTGTGCAACGCCCTCCCTTGATGACGCATCCTTGATTACAATGGTTACGCTCAAAACTGGTGGAAACGCGAGCTGGTTCGCTAGATAGCACTGAGGTTCCAAGAATCCTGAACAGAACTGATTCAAAAACCAGAGCTAATTTGGTGGAAAAGGGGCAAACTGGCAGTGTGGAGTTTGATGATGTGGGAGTTTATCAGGCAGGGAAGGTCTAATGGAAGATGCATGGATTCAGGGTTTTGGGGGCTCAACTCATACTAGGGACTAAAAGTCAGGATATCTTGGCATCTGCTGCTTCGATTTTGACAGTTTTCTGTCTCTTACAAGCCCCCACACTTTATGGAAATGAAATTCTAAATCACTTAGTACCCCTTTAACAATGAATCAAATTTTTTTTTGTATTCAACAGAGTAGTTGTAGTAGAATAGTAGTATGTAACAACTTCTAAAATGAGACACTCCAAAAGCACAAAAAATCTCAATACTCTAGCCTCAGTTTACCATTTGATTTCTCAGGTTGTCATGTTTCTGCAAAAGGCTCTGATGAAGGCGGATTTGCTTAAATGCGTCAACCTAAGAAATAAGCCGAGGCCTGAATTTAAAGCGTTTGTGCTTCTGGAGTGCTGCCATCCCAGTTTTTATGTGTCCCCACTTTTCAACTTTTCAAAATGCTGCCACACATTTCAGGCGTAATTATTCCGAATGTGGCAGCAATCCAAGGAGACATTGCTAAGTCACGCCACGGCTCACTGCTCAGCCAATCGCAGCAGTGTCCCACAATGACATCAGCCCCTGAATGTCAGCAAAACGCCGCTGTAGAGCAACACTGCTAAGTGTGATTTTGAGCCACTCTAAGTGTTCGTGTGGGTGATTGGCGTGCAGAAAGTTTACAGAGTGCACGAGGAGAAAGATTTGAGTTGTTTAATAGATTTCAGTGGTCCCAGCCCTGCAAACACACACACACACACACACACACACACACACACACACACACACAAAGATATTCTACATCTGTGTATCGTAAATACTTTTACTTTTACATGTGTCATTATCTCTGTGTGGATGTATTAATATTTGGAGCATTGTGTGCAGACTTTTTTGTGTTCTCACTGGAGTGCTCTCTGTCTCTCTACTAGCAGAACTCTGGATTTTATTTGCTTTCGCCCTCTCTCTGACATTGCAGTGCTGGCCTACAGTTTGTCTGGCACAGACAAGTGCTCTCTCAGCCTGAGTCATGCAGTACATGTTTTCACTACAGATTTAAAAAATTCAACACTTACCCAACCTGTCATACCATTGAGCCATTTTAATTCCCGCAGAAGCATTAAGCTGCCAAATTCTCAAAGATGTTGCCCTCAACAGCTGCTGGGTTTAACAGAATTTTTTTTCCGGACACTGGTTCATTTAAAGCAAAGCAGCGACGTGGTGGATTCAGTTCATTCAGACAGTGTTTCTCTTGGGCCATAGAAAACATCCAGTCTGTAAAGAAATTGCTGGTAATTGTCTGTTTGAATTTATTGGGCTGAACTGACCTTGATGTGAAGAGCACTCTGACTCAGGAGTTTGAGAGAGCTTTCTTGTTTTCTTCTTCAGCAAAAAAAAACAACAAAAAACAAAAACATTTCACCGGAAATCTAATTAAAGATGCTAACGTGTCTATCTGTCTCTCTCGGTCTGTGTTGTATTATTTCCCTTTTCATTTCACATATTGGGTAAATCAAACAAACAAAAAAAAGGAGCAACGTGTAGTCTTCCATTAGAAATTATTTTTCTCTATAAATGCATTAAAAGAGCAGAGCAAGTATGAATAGCAAGCTCTCTGAAATCTGACCTTTTGTTCCATTAAAATGTGTGTAAAACAAACTCAAGCTTACAGACATGGGAGACAGAGATACTGCAGTTTGATAGGACTGCCGAGAAGAAAATGTTGCAGCTCATTTGTCATGTCAACGTTTTTCACTCCCACAATTACCCAAAAGAACAGATGAAACTCCACTGCCACTCCTTCGTCACTTCTCTTCATCACATGACTGCACTCCATCAGGGACCCTCCCTCATTTCAAACATTACAGCTGTGAAGTTATTTTGGCTGTAACAACCTAATAAAACCAGCCAACTGCCCACATACAGTTTCCATTGAGGATGTGTCATGCACACACAAGGTTCTGCATTACAACCCCCCCATTTTAAGTTTTAGGGAGCTTCTTATTGAAAGACCAGGATCAAACTGCTCCAGTCCAATTTAGAATTTCATGAATATGGTTCATTACATGTTAACTTCCAGTAGATGTCATGGCCACAGCAGGGCTATACAAGAAAACCTCCATCATGTTTTTTTTTTTTTTTTTGGTCTTTTGGTTTTTAGTCTGTAGCAATCTATAACAACATTTTATGCTTATTTTAATTCCAATACAATAGCCTAAGTAACTCATTTGCGTGTACAACCCAACACACTGTTGGTAAAATATATATACACACACAGGCTGGTTGTGTGCTTCATAACTAGCAACTAGCGTGCACTAGAGCCCATCATAATAGCATGCACCAGGGCCCATCGTAACTATCACTGATGTGTGTGTTAAGAATTTCACTTGAATTGAACTCAGCCTGTGGTCAGTAACACGTTAATACACAGGTCAAATCAATCTTTTTATATTAAAACAATAGGAAAACACTCATCATGCATTTAAAAAGGTGGTTCAACACACACATTTCTCTGTGTGTGGAATAAAACTCTCGGTTCAGCCTCAGTGCCAGAAATGAATTGGAAGCACAGGCAGACTAAAACAGACTCAATGTATGTACACAAAAACAGGTAGCCTATTTAAATTATTGTCTTAGGTGCAACTTAGTATGCAAAAATGCAGATAAGGTAGTCCTGATACACAAAAAGTAGTTTTAAAAAGGTGGCTTATCTCCCTGTCCCAGAAATGCCTTGATCCCTAATCTCCATGCACTTGGCTTTCATGCTCTCTGCCTTGTGTGCACTGCTTTTTCCACCTCCATCTCTCTATTTTTCTTCTCTCGAGCATAGAGTTTGATATGCAAAACAGAGTTTGCAAACATCACAGACAGTTTATTCATATTCAGCTGCTATCCATTTAGCCCAGTGAGTCTACAATATGTCCTGATTGTCTAGAGGTCTTTAAGTCTATGTCTTTGCCTATGCCAACATAATTTTTTTTTTTTTACACACACTTCCCTTTCACCTCTCTCTGGTATGTGGCAGACACAAACATGACGGACTACTTGACAGAGAAAAAAGTTGAGCGAAAATGCATAAACATGTGTGTAAAAACTAAAGAGACAAGAGTAAAACATTATTTTAACACAGACAGCTTATGGAAGCGTGCATCACACAGTAGGAGTACTCAAAGACGCCGTTATCTTAAGCTGTTCTCTTGAGTCTTTCAAGGTCAAAAAGCATCTCTGCATTACACCTCCTGAGGCTACAAACTGCATGAGTGCATGAAGAGGCAGTGTCTGGTTTAACATTGATAAATATGGCACTAGAACACATCTGGTAGTAGGACGTATGTTTCTACAGAGAGGCATAAAAATGGTATTTGTATCTGCACTAACCTGCCTGAATTAGATAGTTTGTTCTTTGAAAACATCCAGAATTAAACAGTTCAATTGTATTGTGTAACGCTGTTAGCAATGGAGCCCCAAAGTGTTAAATATTAAATAAATAAATTATGAAATAAATATCATCAATACATTACTATGTAAAATCTTGTATAAAAACAAAAACAACCAAGAAATTGCGAAATAATTTAAGAAATTAAAACTCAATGTGTTACTATAAAATGTTATTTAATCACTTATTTTAATATTACATTTTCAAAACGTCTGTATTTCATAATGTCATTTCCCCAGTGACACTGAAATAATTTATTCTCATTCAAAAAAAAAAAAGGACCATAACCAGCACTTCATTATTCCTCATCCTCTCCACTTGGGGCAATCAGGACTCCTGGTGGAGGGGGGGTCTGACAAGTAGAAGGAACTAAAAAAGGGAAATTTCATGGAACTGAGTAGTCACATAATACAACTGAGACACAGAGTCCGACCATAGACTGCAGTCTATGAGTCCGACACCAGATATTATGTGGACTACCAAAGCATGTTAAACCACACTGTGGGGACTATACAAGAAGCATAAACACAGCAATCTGTCTGACATGCAGCAGCAGCAGGCTAAGACACATCAACTTAAACTTATTAAAATCACAAAATTGGAGCAGAGGATCTCTTCTTATGAAATGGCATGCAGTGTGATAAGCAGCAGATGACCATCAGCACATGGATAGAAGCTGAGGTTGGCAATGAGAAAAACAAAAACACAGGAGATCAGCAGTTTAGATATTATGGTGAGCTGACAAAAAAATGACATTGTTTTTGAATGATACATTTCTCTAATGAATAAGGCAGGCTGAATGGGATGTGTATTCAATCCTCGAAATCATAGGCAACAACCAAGGTTGCCATGAAACCAATTCTGCATGTAACAATAATGAAACTCTTAACATAAATATTCATATTTCTTCACAATGGAAATCAGCAACATGAAAGCCTCATATGCCAAACGGCAAGCGCAACAAAAATGAGCTCAGCCACTCCAAGAAATTAATCAATTATTGTGACTGCAAATCAGAGAGCTAAAATGACAGCAGCATGAAAGCAGAAATTATAAACCAGCACAGCAGACACAAGAAAACGTTAAATAAGCAGATCTGGTAGAGCAGTATCAGCCAGCACTGATGCATCAAAACACACAAACAACTGAACAGAGCCAAGACATCAGCAACAGGAGCAAGTTACATAGCTTGGTGAAGTTAGTTGTCTTTTACCTGGCATCTCAGCAGCGGTGGTGGTCTTGCTCTTGCAGGTGTTGCCCTGGTCTCAAGCTGTCCACAGCAGGTCTGGAAACTCCACGTGAGGCTCGAGGTGGCTTCGGAGGCCGACAGTTGATCCAGAATGAGGCAACGAAGACCCCCTAAAGGCTGGCTTGTTTATGTTATGCGACATAATGTGTTAGCTCCAATGTTTTTTTTCCCCAGCAGTTTTAACGTCAGCTGACGGGGAGTACAGCAACAGCAGACGAGCGGAAGTGGCGGTTTAAATTAGTCCACCTAATTAGGAAAGGTGCGGTTGATTATAGGCTATGGTACAGCAAGTGGAGTTATGTGTGAATCGCCAGCAGTGAGGAAGAAGTATTCAGATCATTTATAAGTAGCAATAGCAAACTATAAAAAATACCCTACTCCATGTTTACTTAATTAAAAGTACAGAAGTATTAGAAACAAAATGTACATATAGTACCAAGTAAAAGTAGGCTCCTGCAGATTAGTCTTATATTATTATATAGGGTATCATAGGCTATGCATTAACATGTACTTGAATGGTGTAGTCGGTCACGGTGGAGTTCATTTTAACCACTTCATATACTGTTATGTAGTTTAATCTAATATAACAGTGCCTCATATTTTTTTGAAGAAACTAAGTAGGAAATAGCTGTTAAATAAATGTAGTGCAGTAAAAACTACAATATTTCCCTCAGAAATGTAGTGGAGTAAAAGTAACGTAGCATGAAGTGTAAATACAAGTACAAGTAGGCCTAGGCTCATGTGTTATTAATAATCTTTTCAGAATACCAAAGGCAGCAAGCTTAATATGCACCAGAAAACTCCACATGTTCTGAATTCAAACATGGATTATTTAACATTTAAGGGCACTGTACACAAATCAAGCACTGGGGCTTTTTCACTCATGCTGGAGTTCAAAATAATCGAAACTGTGTACTATATCACATCCTCATATTCCAATGGATTAGATTTGGATTAGCACTTTAAATATGGCTAAGATTTAGGCAAACTGGCTAAATAATTTCCCATCTGCTAACAATATGTTCAGTAAGGATATTGAGTGTATATCTTCTGTGTGTAATTTTGCAACTGAGCTTTGTGTGAGTCATTCTGCCACTTCTGTTTAAAAAAGTGTAATCATTTTTGTCCAGAATCCATTTTCCATGTTTTAATACTGTCAATAAGGTGACATTTGACGTGCACATTGATCTAAATTGTAGGCATGCTGCACATTACCTTTTTGGCACACAAACGATAAAATACTGTATGTCAGGTCCGTCATCATTACTCAAACAACTACTTATTCAGTATCTCCCAGAACCTTTGACATTTCCCCCACAAATTGGTTGTCCTAGACTTTATATAATACTTTTTAAATTAATAGTTATTTTGTGAAATGACTTTATACTTACAAAAACAGTACATGTGTTGATCTCCAAGAAAGATCATGCTTTCCTATGGAAATACTACATTAAGAATTACTTTATTATTCAAATGTGAGCTGAACAAAATTTGACTAAGAGATGGTGCTTCACATTGTTCATTTCTATTCAGTAGCTGAAAATCTTTCTGCAGAAATGTATCTTTAATTTTCATGACTGATGTCAAGTACCTCATTTGATTTCTTTCTCACTTGAAAGATTTTTTGGAGCATATTTCACATAGTGCCTTAATCTTTCCAAGTTCAGCATTGGCAGCAAGTTAATTTAGTTTCGCTCTGCTACTAATTGAAAGGCTCTTCTACTCTTTATTCTTCTTTTTTAACGTCTTAAACTTTTGATGCTGTGATCTTTTTCTTTTGGAAGCCAGAGTTTGGAGCCAGCTTTAATTGAGCAGACTACAGATACAGTGCACTGAAGAAGGGAAAAGAGGGGGTAATGGACCACTGAACTACGACAGCTCACCTGCAGAAGTAGGTCTAAGTGTGCAGTTTTACAGAACGCTGAGCAAGCCCTTTGTTGCATTGTTTGAGTGCATTTTTCTTCTTTTCTTACAGCCTTCAGCAGGTAAACAATTAACCGAGCATGAAGACTGAAGGCTCAGATTCTATCACAATCAGCACATCTCATTTGCTGGGGGGGGTGCATAACACCACAGTTCAAGACCTGAAAAAGCCTGTGAACTGCATTTACACTGTATCTTATATGACGAACATTACATTGTTCTGCAGTGAGCCTAATTTGTGATGGGCTTCAGCCCCAGAGACCCATCCATTGAATTTTTTTTTTATGCTGATGTTTTGATGTTCATGGCTGTATGTGGAGCGGCTGATGCTTTTTCAAGCTTAATCTTTGTTGTATAGTTCTTCACACTCATAATGAGATTTCTAACTCACTGATTTACTGTATACATCAAACAGCAGTTTCTTTTGGAATTGTATTTCCATGTGGATGCCATGCACAGAAATTATTTTGTCCTGTATCTTTCTGGTATAATATTTAATTTATACCAGAACCTGAAAGTCATCAGTCACATCAGAGTCTTTTCACATGGACAGATGAACTGCAATGCTATGAAATTAGCACAAGGGGTCAGTCTCACACTTTGGCCCCCCCCCCCCCCCCAAGATCAGGGCAAATCAGGCAACACAGAGGTCATGAGGGACACATAAACCAATATCCTGTTTATGAACTTTAATGAAAATGTCATCACCAAAAAATCTCATGGAAAACTATTCTACAGGAGATTTAGGCATCACCTTGATAGGAGTTGATAAACCAGACCTTTTCATTATAGGGGTGTATGAATAATGGATTTATCAACTATTTCTACCATTTAACAGATTATGAATCTTTTAAGGATACAAAATCCTTTACTTAGATCCCCTTTTCATATTGAAACATTTTCTAAATGGGCATTAGTAACACTGAGATGTAATGTAAATATGTTCCATTATTACTATTAAAGAAAATGTAACTGCCTTTAACAATTTCAAGCGCTCAAACTGAGGAAACATCTTAACATAATTTCAATAGCATTTCTCTTTTATTAGAAATTGAAGAGAGAGAAATCGTCACTTGTGGTGATATGGTCAAACTCTTCTTTTTTCTTGCACACAATTTTGACATGTTTCAGTCAGTTAGCTTGAAGTCAGCACCTAGTGCCAATAATAGGAACTACAGCTTAAGTCACTAAGGCGTTAACTTTCTCGTGTAAACACACATTTAAAAACAAGTAACCTCAAAAAATGGACTGAGCACTTAAAATACTGTGTCTAATTAATGAGTCATAAACATAATTGTTTCAAACTAACTAGAAAATCTTATAAAAATGCCCCATTTAATCTGCACAGTTTGAATGTACAAGATGTTTTAAGTGCATTCAATTTAAAGCAGTTGGAAGAAAATGGCAGATGTAGAAAATTTGCTGTTGACATATATAAGAAAAGAACAAAATGTGATTTTCAGGCTCTCAAGAGCTTCAGAAATGTTATGGTACACAGTGCACACTAGTGGTCCATTTCTGGAACTGTTCACACAAAGCTTAACATTCAAACCAAAAACATTAGAGAAAGGCAATAATATTTTATTCAAATGATGAACAAGATACAGTGTGTATAGAATAATTAATTTAAAGGTCCCATTCTGTTGTCAAGGACCTCTCATGCTATGACAATACAGTGGTATGTGTTCAGTATGTAGGCATGCATTAAGGGGAAAAGAGCCCCCAAAGCTCTTAATGAAATAAATTTGCACTACAGAATGCAAAATCGTGTGAACAATAAAGGTCAATCACTTAGCCTGGCCCTTCTGACAAGAATGGCCAAAGACTGTATTGAAACAAACTACAGGTTTAAATATTGTATGTATAAAATATTTATCTTACAGCTTTTCTGTGGCTTTTCTGTATTCATACCCAAACTGCCCTTCAGTTCATTGTTGTTGAAGTAACTATAGTAAACTAAGTAATATAGTAAGTCTTGTTTTTCAAGGTAAAAACTTGATCTTAGATAACAAGAGTCTATAGCAACTTACAGTATGTCAGAATGTAAAATCATGTTTAAATGACGTGACATTTCACAGTATAACACAAACTGAGGCATTTCTGCAATTAATTTTCTGACTAAATCTTGGCATTAAAAGATCATTGGCTATCATCATTGAGCCCCAAAGGTACAGTACAATAATGTTATGGAAATCTAAAGCCAGAGTGCCTGTCTCTATTATTTTGCAGCACTCCACAGTGGAGAGCACAACTTAATTATATCTTTCTGGAAGAAAAAAAAAAAAACATTAGGTAAGCAAAAATAAATAACAATCAGCCAACCACATACAGCCCTCCTCATCCGGCCACTGAGCGTGCACGCTGTACCTGACAATCTGCCAGGGCATACCATTGCACCATACAGAGAAAGACACATCATATGCATAGTACTAGTCTTAAAAAACAGACATACGAGTGCGTACAGTTCAGTGTGACATGCAAGTATTAAGTAAAAAAAACAAAATAAACAAATCCAAAGTCCCTTTTTCATATATTCAACACTTAAGTGCTGAAGTAATTAGTGTGTGGAAGCATTAAATGTTATAATTAATACTGTCAATGTTCTATGTTAGAGACACATCGAGTGACTTTATCTATACTTATCTATACTCTAACATGTTTGAGGAAAATGAAGAAAACAAATGAAAGGCAAACAAAAGGAACAAAATGAACCACATCAATATATAAAAGAAGTACTTAATTAATTAGAAATATTTGCAGTGGCCTACTCCTCCGAGCAAAGATGTTTTTAAGTCCAACGCCTCTACAGATATGTCATGCATAGATTTGTACAAAAAGTCTGCAGCTGCACTATGCTTCCATCTCAAAACTTACTTCGTTAGCCAGCTCTAATAGCTCAATAAAGAACAAATAGTTTAAAGGTTTGTTTTCTTTAAGATACCATACTATACTTTACAAAATTAGACATAATTGAAGTTTTTGGTGTCCTGTAAATGTGCGTTTTTAAAATAACATCAGTAATTCTTACAGTACAAAACAAATTAAACAAGAACATTCACAATTTTAACTTGAGGTTCAATATCATTATTTTCTGTTTTCACTCTACATATAAACATCCACTTTGAGAAGTGAAACAAACATGATGACACGGTTGAAACATGTGAACCTCTGCTCCTCAGCATCACAACACACAGCCTTGTTCATCCAAACAACTGGCGACAACTGATTTGCAGTTGAAACAATAAAAACAATGGCTACAAAATAATTCAAACACATTTTGTTTTTCTCATATGCATTTGTTAGAGCCGTGCCTTCATTACTCAACATTTGTTGCAGCTGTATGAATTTAAAAAATATGTAGCAAACATCTAAAAATCCTATCACTGTTCACTTAAAAAAAGATTCACTAAAAGCACTAACATTGCAAAAGAAAGACAATCCCATTTTTTCCCTATGCTGTCTTGTATGGTGTAATAATGAATCTGATTGTTCACAAAGCACGATATCAACTGTTTTTAAAGCTTTCTATTGATTGTAGTAAATGGGAGCCTTAATAAAGAGCTAGTGATAAGACAAAAAAAAAAGTGTGTCTATGAGCGTGCAAAAATAATTATAAATAGCTTATATAGTATTTGCATTGGGAAAATAAACACATGCATTCAATGAAGTAAACATTTTTTCACTCCCCTTTTTTTATTTCGGGAAAACTGTACAGATTCTTCACTCTAAAATATGTTACAAAACTGGGCACTGCTACTCTGAAGCAGAGTGAACCAGACAATCATTGTCAAGAAACCTGCTCTACTAAAGAGAATGTCGAAGTGATGGTGAAGACAACCATCCCTCCACATAAACCATCTACATCGCCTGTTCCCATGCCCTGTGTACCTGAAAGAATTGTCAAGTAAAGACATGGAGAAACACAAGTGACTAAACTACAATAAAACACGAAAACTGTACAGTTGAAGCCTGAGACAAAGCATGCTAGGACTATAATGCATGCAGGATGAGAGGAGGGGCGTGGGTTGGGCAGTAAGGGCTGAAGACAGGTTCAAGGTTCAGGAGGATCCTCTCCTGGAAGGTTCCTATGTGACAGTCTCAAGTCCCACAAACCCAAACTGAGCCTTTTAAGAGGGGAGAATGAAATAAAAGCTTCAAAAATGTTGTCAAAGTGCCTTAGATCCTTAATTTCTCCCTTTTTTTCTGCGTCCGCCACACTTGTCCACCTCCCAGGAAATGTTCATCGGTGTAGGCTGCCAGTTTAAAACTGTGAGTAAAGGGGTGTCGTGCCGTGTGGTTGCAGGCAGGCAGATACCAGCGTGCATAATAAACCCTCTGCATCAGGAAAGAGCCTCATCCTCTCCCACGTAGGGCAGGTCCATACTCCTCATGCCATCACCACTCTCCTGTTTCCTAAGTAACACACCAGAGACACAGCGTTAGTTACAGCACTGCTATGGGCCTGCTGTCAATCCTGTATCGCTGAACAGAGAAAGGAATAAGCTACTGTTAAGCTATGTTTAGGAACTGAAACCAACCATTTAATTGTTACATAATGCAAGGCAGAGAGCGCTAAGGAAATCTCGGGAAGCTGTCGGGCAAGTTTACATATCATACACAAGGGGAAACTCAAGAAAATAAAGAAAGGGGGGAAATGGGGTTATAAGTTATATTAAAGAAGTGAATCGTTTTTGTCAAGGAGAGACACAAGACATGTCAATTTACAGGCATGTCCTTTGGATAAGTGTGGAGAGTGCATCATGCAAAGGAATGCAACATATCAAGATAAATGGATGCTCTGGGCTTGTGATGAACTGAGTGGGGACAAAGAATGCTACTTCAGAGAGGCATTGACTCAAATGTATTTTGGTATTTTTTTTAAGTCAAAGTTTTATAAGAGCGGCGTTACTGTAATTGGCTGCAATACACATAAACACTTTATAATATTAATGCCAATCAACACAACACCACAACCTACAGCCTCAAGTATTGCTGCAAAGTTGTATCAACACCTCTGTGAAACTGGATTGCAATAGATTGTGCAGGTCTTCATGATACTTTGTCCATCCCTATAATATTGTGCATTATCCCTCAGAATATAATGCAGCAAGTATTTAACCACAGCTCTGGTCGCTTGTCATGGCCTTGCTCATACAAAGTAGCTTATGTGAGTCAAATTTAGCTTTAACTATATAAATAACTTCAATTGCTATAATTTCTTATATAGTCAAAAGAGACTTTCTGCACTACACACCACATGCTTCACCAAAAGCGCCCTTAGACAGGAAATATACAGTAATTAATCTTGCAGGGACTCTAGACTCTAAAGCACAACACAACATTCCTGAAGATGGCTTGTCCAAACACCCCTAAACTAGCACAGGCTAGTTTACAAACTCGATGCACAAGAGTATTTGACCTTCAAAGCCATATTCAGTAATACAGCATGCCAGGGGTCTTAAAGTATACTCTCTACCACTTAAACAGTACTAAAGCAGGTACGAGTTGTCCTAAAGGTATTTACCTTCTTTGGTTACAATGAATGTAGCAGTATCTCACATTGCCTGCTCTGCCTTTCCTGCAGGGCAGGAGAGGGAGGAGAGAAATAATAACAGTCTTCTTGACAAACATTAGCTGGCTATACTGACGTCAACAGAGTATAAGAGGACCCAACAGCTCTAAGTGAGAATACAGTAGTGACAGCATACTGTTACGAGTGCTTTGACTCCTAATATTACTGCAACACTTTTGCTGGAGACAAAGTCTAGAGTCTGTGGTGTGTCTGTACACAATCCTTACGTGAGTGTTTGCCCTGGAGCACACAAACTGCTGCGGTCCTCTTTGCGGCCCCAATCAAAGGGGTTCCCAAAGGAGCGCTTCCTCAGCATAGTTCTCACCATGATCTGAAAAAGAATAGTGAACAATAACACACAAGTCCAAAGATTATGCTCAGAAATGTAAAGAAGAAAAGCCTCACTTTCATTATAAACAACTTTCACTCGAAACAATGTTATGTTGTAAAACAACGGTGGGGTTATCAACACTTTATTTCATAACCTTCAGAATGAGCATATATTAACAACAGGTCTGCTATATAATTTGTTTTACTAGACGCCATAGTCCATCATCCTACAGAACAACAAACAGCACAATAAGATAAACCATCTAGAAATCACAGTACATTTTATTCATATTCATATTTTAGTCATATTTGCGTGTAACGTACCTGCACGACACAGATCATTGTCCCGTGACACCGGACAGCAACACGACAGCAGATGTGATGAATTTTTACATTTCTACATTTTGACTTTGTTCAGCGGGCAGGTGTCTGTCCTTTCAGCTTAAGTACTTAAGTGCTAGTTAAAGAAGTTCACACAAACAACAAAGTGCTGAAAGGCTTCAAATTCATCCCAAACTTTCATATTTTTCGCAACATTTGGCATTAATTAATGTAACTTATGAAAATGAACTAAAAAGACTAAATGAGTCGTGCATCTGCTCTAGCTCAAAGTGCAGAGAGGGCAATCGAGTAGGCGGTAGTGGTGTAGTGACTGTGTTGTGGGGCGATGTGACTGAAATGTAGTAAAAAAAAAAATTAAACATAAGAACTTGAAAAATATCTTTTATACTAATACAAACATAGAGAGAATTAGCAATTAATTTCCTCCTGACAAAGCACTAATTCTCAGTTATGTCTCAATAGGTGACGTGACAGATTTCATGCCTCTCTCAGGGCGGCTTATGTGAAAATAAATTGTACCCATCGGTGATGTTTGACTTAATGACACCAGAGGCAAAAATAAATTAGACTTGGGCATGGTGCACTGTGATGTTCAGTAATGTGAGGTTTCTTTTTGAGACAAAAACAAGTTCATAAACTCACCACTGTAGCCAGGCTGGGGATGTGCTTAACAGAATTCTCCACCTCCTCCTCGGTCACCTCAATCAGCATACAACAGTTGTCATCCTCCGGAGGAAGTGGCTCAGCACCGTGCCTGGTCACCCACGGGTGCACCTGGACACAAACACGAGGAGAACAAAGGAGTTTATTCATGTATTTCCTTCTAACTAATTTTATAGAACTGATGCAAGTTTTCCAAGTAGATCAAGTTAAGCTTTGCAGGATACAGGTTACAATTTTTTAACAAGACAAACACATTATTGATGGACTTTCATCATGTTGTATTTAGAATTAAATGAACACATAAAGAACAGTGCAAAACAAATTGGCCATAAGTCTGTACTGCCAAAGATCTGACAGACAACAGCATTAGACATTAGGAGACATTTTTTCCTCCTACCAATAAAGCTTTATGTTGCACCACAGTACATGTCATTGAGGCATCACTATCAGGAAAGCTTCGTGTGCAGATCAAAGAAGGAGTTCCTGTAAGATGCACTGGTCTCTCTTCATTCTCTCTTTGAAGTTCTGCTTCAGGTGGTTTACTGCACTCTGTGTAATATCTAATGTGCTTAAATGCAAAACAAAGGAAACCGGCAGCTTAATTGAAAGAGAGTGTTTACCTTAATCTGTGGGATCGATATTCTGGTCTCTGGATTCTTGTCCAGCATTTTCAGCAACAGATCTTTGAGATCATCTGAGATGTCAGCACTGTTGAGACAGAAAGATTAAATTACATTTAAATTACATTTAAATTACATTTTTTAAATTAAATTGGCCACTGAAATGTGTATCTCATATAAAACTTTAACAAACAGTCATTTAATGATATAAACCAACAGCCACTGGGCAGTGATAGTGGCAGTGACACAGGATGATTGGAGAAGCAGAACTGACTGTTCAGGTAACTCCACAGGTTGTGTCTTGATTTTCTGATGAAGACTGAGGATGCGCTCATCCATAAATGGACACTGTGAATAAAAGAAAGGTCTTGGTTTCAATGGAAGACCAGCAGGTTGTCATTCAGGAGAAACAACAAACAAACAAAATCACAGTATTTACTGTATCCTGTATCTGTTTTTGCCAAAGCACTTACTCACCACTCCAAAGACGAAGCAATAAAGTGTCACTCCCATGGCCCAAACATCTAAAGCCTACAGGATAAAAAAACAACAAAACATGATAAAGATTTTATAATATGAAATTGTTCCTTCAATGTACATAAAAAATGTATTTGGTCCCAAGAAAAATATGAAAACTAGGACAGTAGATTGCATATGAATAGCAAAAAAATTATTTTTAAAACCAAAAAGTAAAAGTTCTTGCATTTCTGAAAATCATCCCCAGAGGGCACTAGTTAGCTAACTGGACCTTCACCTTTCCAGAGAAGTTCTTTCTGGTCTCAGAGAGCGCTTCAGGGGCGAGGAAGGCAGGTGTTCCCACTGTGCTGGTCAGGAGGGCATCAGCCCCCTCAAACTGGTTACTGACTCCAAAGTCCGCTATCTTGATGTGTCCGTCTTCTCCCACCAACAGGTTAGAGGGTTTGATGTCTCTGTGGATGATCCTCTGGTAATGTACTGTTGAAATAGAAAAAAATGAACAGAAAATTATTTCATCAACAAGATCCCATTTGAGTAATTTTGCATATAGCAAGAGATGATGAATATTCTCTTACAGTGCAACCAAGTCTGGATTGAGATAGGGGGGTCTTAAAATAACATTTCTACCTTCTGAGTATTTGAATTTTTAATTGTGAACAAATCAGTTGTTGGCTTGAGGGGATAAAATAAAGATGGCTTGGACCCATGTGGAGGAATCTCTGACACTCTGTGGATAAACATTTCAAACTACAACAGAAAGGATACCACAGAGTTCCTGCTTAAGATGTGAAAACAAGAAAAAACAAAGTGTTGTACTTATCTGTTTGAAATTTATTTTTTAACTAAACTGTCTGCACTGTGGCTATGAATATGCTGATTTATAATGAGAAAAAATTAAGGTTGTAACTGTTTCAGTGTCCCTGGTGCAGAGCCCTCCCTCTCCTTCTGTCCTCGATGACACTTGCATGCACATGCACACATGCATTAAGAGCCACTGAGATGATGTGTAATGAGCCTTGTGGGTGGCTAGAGTCAAGAACAGCACAGATGTAGGACTTGTGTAAATGGCATTGAAAAATTGTAGGAGGAGGGTAGATCTAGATACAAAAGAGCTTCATCTTGATACCTTGGTTATTTAATTCTAATTTATACATTCACAACTCTGTATACAATAGACCTTTATCTCTATAGGGGACACAGAAGATTTTAGAAAACCACAGGCAAGTACAGCTAATTATGGGATATTATTGTGTATTAAGCTCATTTTGCAACAAAATTGTTTCATTTAAAGGAGGTTATTATCTGTATTGTTAAAATTTTTTGTCTATCTGATCTTTTTTTTCTCTCCAAGGTATGGTTGAATTGAAAAGTACCAGGCACAACACAATGCATTTTAGGAATCTAGTTTCCTTTTTTAAAACGATTCAAGTTGCAAGTCAAAATGAATCTGAGCAGAATCTATACTAAACTGCAGCTGAATCAATATTGAATCAGCTTTAAATCACAGTGTATCTAGATGCGTGACAAATGATCTGAGAGAGATATATACACAACCCTCATCACCCCGTTCTTAATGCTCTACCATGCAGTCACAGGCTGAGTGGAAGAGTAACAGGAGGTTTGGAGGACTCACGATACTCGATGCCCCTGAGAAGATCTTGGAAGTAAAAGCGTGACTGGTCCTCACTGAAAGGTTTATCTGTCGGCACCTCCATCACAGCCCTGAATACATAAACACATAAACAGGTACACGCACACATACACACAAACACACACTCATTTAGCAATCATAACTAATGAGATTGAGCTCATTCCAGTGTCACAATCATTACCATAAAAGAGGCTTAGCTTACCCTTGCTTGACCAGCTCAAACACTGTGACAGAGACACAGATCAGGTTAGTGATGAAAGCTTTTCAGTTACCAAGGCTCAAACAAACTACAAAAAAACAACATCTTCTTAGATGATATTCAAATAACTTTCTTTTATGCTTGCTTTATGCATGACTGTGTGACGTGTGTGTGTGTGTGTGGGTGTTGTGTGTGTGTGGTCTGAAGGCTGACTGTCTGGCCACAACGTACCCATGTACAGATGGTCCTCACTGGGGTCATCCAAAACCTGGCACCAAATCACAGAGAAGTGGAAATTAGTCTAAACACACGCACGCACGCACGCACGAACACAATAGATCATCTTTTGTGTGCAGTAAAAATAAATACACTCTCTAATAATTGCACAGATTGTTTTCTGTGATGTTAACATGAATACATGAGTGCAAAGCCATGACAATGTTACACACACAGCCGTGTAAGAATGCAGTTTTGTTGCATTTGAGGCTCTTTAAAGGGCTAGGTTTAAGTCATTGCTGCTCCGAAACTTTGTTATGCTTCCCCCTTTGTACAGACGTGTTCGAATGAGCAAAATTCAACAATGCAATTTGAATTAATTGAGATTGTTGTTTTTATCCTTATTTTTCCTTCTTTCTGCAATGCTCTGCTCAGGCTTCATTCCAAATTGTTACATTAACGAGTTGGCAACATGCCTTTGTTGCTCTTTAGAGAGAAGAGGCGCAATCAGAAGACTTAACCCAAACTATTAGTGTACTGTTTTACTGTATGCTGTTTTAGCTTGAGTAAGCCTAATTGTTTTTGCCACTCAAATGTCATGTTCTGATTGTATTTTTTACCTTAATCTAATACCTGCACTTGTTCTCACTGAAATGAAAGCCACTATGGATTGGATTTTAATTGTGGAAGATATTACAGATATCATATCATTCTGTTTGAAATGTGTTTATAAAAATCTCAGATTAGAAATAAATTTAAATAGCCAAAATGTTTTAACAGCACCCACCTCTACTAGTTTCACCACATTTGGATGGTCCAGCTTTTTCAGGATGGCAATCTCTTGATAGACCCGCTCCAGGGGTCCTTTGGGTTGAGGGGGACCCTCAGGGGCTGCTTTGGCTCCACGAGGGGGAGGTCTCCCTGAAAGAGGGACAATGTGGGTGGGCATGGGTTACAGGTGAGGGAAGGATAGGATGGATAGAAGAACAGGATAGGACATCAATATTGGTATGCAGTGTTCATGTACCACTGGATCATCATAAGAGACTGTGCTCTCTGCTGTGTTAACCATCTTCCCCTGGCTCCAGACTTACGTGGGAAACCTGCCTGCCTCATCAGCCTCTTCTTGGACAACACCTTCATCGCCTACAGGAGAGAACAGGAGATGGATTTGGATCGGGGGGAGGATAAGAGAAAGAGGGAGAGGGGGTGGGAGAGCCAAGTGGGCGAGAGATCCAGAGAAAAGATGAACAGAAAGATAGACAAAAAAGAAGAGCAAGACCCAGCAGAGTGAGGTGACGCATATCTGACAGTGCACCCACTCACACATCTACATGAATATCCCAGCGCCTATGAGTTTCTCCCCTCACCTTGAACATCCTTTGTGTATTTGTGACAACTGACATTGACCAGCGTCATCGGAACAAACGATTATAAAAGCTAGCCTTACAAAAGAAGACACTGGCTGTTCTTGCTGCCAACCCTGGTGCAAAATGATAGAAATTGAAAGTGTGCAAGTAACGTACATTGCCTCATCATTCCTTATCTTAAAAGAATGGCTCCAGAAAATGTCAACTAAACCCATTAAAAATAGTTTAGCCGTAACTCATAAAATATACTTGAGACAAACTTGTGATTTTGGACTATATAAATAAAAGTGATGGACTGATGGGTCTTGTTAGGTAACTTCCCCAGTTTTATTTTGAAATGAAGAGAGCAAACACACAAGTAAAATTTTGCCTCATTTTCTGATTGGACATATACAGGAAACAATATTAAGGACACACACAACAAATGTATGGCAAACACATTTCAGGGCTAAAGAAACACTGCCTGGTCTGGTCTTTTTTTCTATAAATGATTAAACTTTTAAAAACATGGTGTCAAACATCTAAACCAATAACTTATTTTTGATGTGCCAGATCACAAAACGTAAGAATTAATTTAATTTGTCTGTCATAAGTTTGGCTTTCTCTGCACGTGGGTGTAACAATATCTCAAATTTACTTAAATACCATGTGAAGGTTAATGGTACCCAGCAAGTACCAGGATAGCCCATACTCATGACATGCAGATGTCTAGGTAACCAGTCAGCGATCTTCCCTGACCATTTCTTGATCAATTACCTAGCTGACAATCATCTAGGCAAAGTTGAACTAAGAGCGCAATGTGTGACGGCTACATTGTTCCCTGTTCGGGGGAACAGACTTTTTTAATAGCCTCAATGCCCCCAGTTATTATGGCAATGATATAATCACTGAATGCGACATGTGGGCTTTGTCACTTGGGAGGAATATTAAAATAATCCCCATGTCATTGTCTGTCAGTGTCATGCAGTTTAATGAGAATTGCTGCAATAATCATGAACAGCAAACAGAAAAGCTCGAGTTGACGTGTTATTGCAGTACTCAGTGTGGCACAATTAACTGGAGACATTTTCATATGTGGAGGTTTCACATAAAATCACACCAGTAAATGTGACAAGGGGGTTTGCTTATTATGAGGCTTGTCTGTGTGTGTGTGTGTGTGTGTGTGTGTGAGACAAGTGATAAGGAATGAGAGAAAAGTGAGAGATACACAGACAGTGTTAATAGTTGGGAAGAAATCACATCTGTATTTGTGTGTGCATGAAAAACTCACATAGTATGTGTTGTCATCCTCATTGTAAGCCAGCTTGACAACACCATAGGAGCCCTGGCCCGGGAGTACATAAAGGAAATAAAGCCAATAATAAGTGAGAATGAGCAGCTGTCAATTCTTCATGTGAAAAAAATATCACACTCTGTGCAAAGCAAACTAAATAAATACAAATACACACAGGAACAAATACACATACACACAGGAGAGAAGTGTGTGGGCTGACAACATACACTGAAAGAGTACCAGCTGCTTCAAAGTGAGAACAGAGAAATTCAAATCATCTCTCCCTCTCTCTCTTTCATTTTTGATTTCAGGCTAATTAAGGAAACTGGATCTGGTTTATGTTATCAAGCGCCCCTGCCCACACACAGGAAATTCTGGATAAAAACTAGGCCCAATTAGTAGCCTGTGTGTGCACAAATCCATGCCCAAAAAAACAAACAGAGGGGGGTGGACAGATCAGTTACTGCTGGGGGAGCAGATTGGAGAGGCAGCACAGGGCTCATCCTAGAGAGATGATCTGATAACACGAGCCTCTCCAACAATCCTGAAAGGGTCTAACTGTCTCTGCCGAACACAAAAACACACACATTAACACATGTCTACCTACATGCAGAAATCCACAGACATGCACATTCTGTCTTATTAAACCCACAATCTAAAACATGCATACAAGCACACACACCTACTCACACAGACACACTTGTATCCACTAAGCTTTGCACAACCCTTAGAGAGCGCTATTTATACCAGCCTCTCATCCATCTTCCAACTCTCCCATGGCCTGGTAGTTTACACAGAGTTTGGGAAATGAGGACAGCCGGGAGAGAGGATATCAGAGACTGTTACTGCGTGTCCTTGATGATGTGCGCTACTCGACAGACATGCAGTAGGCGGAAGGGAGAAGAAAATGGAAGAGTGAAAAGAGTGAAAGGGAGCAATCAGTGAGTTGTCTCTGATGGTACCTTTCCAATCTCATCTTTCAGCTTGTACTGGTTGAGCTGAACACAGTCCTTGAAGAGAGGGTGGTAAGAGAAAAGAGAGGAGGAGAAAATGGGTTTCTTTTCAAGTGAAATCACCTCAGATATTTTAGCAGTTAGATACCCTAGATACATGTTTGAGCATTCTTAGAAAATATGCTTTTCCTAAGAACGCCATGTGAAATCCTGTCCATTAAATTTCCCTTCAATTCATTTTCCTTTTTTTATATTTCCATTTTCAACAGAAACCCATAAGTGCAGTGTTTTGCACATCAGTGTGTTCCCAAGGGTGCCGGATGTGTTCCAACTTGAGACACGTTTTTTGAGCTTGTCAGCATGTCAGTATGACTCTGCAATCACTGTCCCAGTTTGTTTCTAAGATTCATTCGAAGCAAAACCTCTACAAATCCAGACAAATCCAGGTTTGCAGTTAATCAGAAAACAACTCATCAGAGTTGATAAATCCAAAATAAAGACTGGCACTTTACCTAAATTTTGGCACTAAACCTAACTGCTAATCTTCCAGGGTGCCTGAGATTTGAAAGGTAGGATGTGTCGCCCAGCTATAACACTTTTGTAGCATATTTTGTAGTCTTTAAAGGGAACTAGGCAGTCTAATACAGGTGTATTCTACCCTCATTTGCATGGTGGAAAGCAGTGTGGATTTAAAACAATGAGTGATAGGAACACGGACACTGCTGAGAACAAACTGAACCCAGCCTACAGAGAATGATTCATACTAACAACTCAGCATGCACTGACTCTTCATTGAAAAATACATTAGTAAATGTAATTTATTTGATTGTTGGTCTCTAAATTAGATTATTAAAAGACCTCATGAAAGAGAGTAATACGAATAATAAATTCAGAGGAATTACAATGACCGACGGCATTACATGACACTTAACTTAAAGTAATGTCAATTGCTTGACAAGGAAGTCTCCACCATAAGACGATATTTCAAAATATTTCACCTAATTAACCATCATGTGTATTTTTTTCACATGTACAATATGTGATTATGTGAAAGCAGAAATGTATATCAGGCTCTAAATATAATATAGGAGAACCTCTGCTGCCTGTTGCCCTAAGAGAGATTCTACCTACAGTAGACATTTACAGGTTTCTGCATCTATGAGTAACAGGGAACACAGCTATTATCTACATCTACTGAGACTGTAAAACCTTACCTTTGCGTCCACAAAGCTCAGTCTTTACCAGTGTGCTGCTGCTTTTAAGACAAATGCACATGTAGTTCTGCTTACTTTCAGACGTAAAGTATGATACTGATATTTTGATAACTAACAGATGTTCAAGAGGAGCACCTCTGTACAAGCCTGGCTCTGTGTGAACATCAGTTAGTTTGTTCATCCACGTGTAACGCTTTATGTAATGCAGTCCTTAAGGGAATACACTGGTCAGATGGTGCAGAGACCATAAATTATACAATCACAATTATTATTACACCTGGCTGTAACCTCATATTGGCTAATTTGCTGGGATTTCTTGCTCATTTGATCAATCACGGACACACAACAAAACTGACTTAGTTCTACAGATGGTAAATATGACAAACAGTAATTACAGCATTATTTTGTGCTACCAGTATTGATTTTGTTCCAGATAGACAGGGACATATTTTAAGCAGCAATATCAACATCACAGAACAGAAGGCTTTAAAAAATGTTAAATCCTTAACACTGGAACGGTGTTAGCCTCAAGGCTTGACCATACCTGGAGGTCTGTGATGGAAACACTGTGGGACTCCACAGTGGGCCGGCGGGGCAAGCGTGGCGAGGAGTGGGGTGATGTGATGGGCGAGTAGGGTAATGACGGGTAAATATAGCGCCCGTTGAGTCCCGGAGAGCTGCAGGGTGATGCTGCCGTCTGGGAGCGCTCCTGCAGAGAGAGTTTCCTGTCTGACAGGCTTAACCTTCCCCTTTGCTCTTGGCTTTCGGGTAGCAAAGCCTCTGTCCGGCCAACTGTGTGGGACAGCAGGTCGCAGGAAGGATTCCGGAAAGGTGCTGCCACAGAGGAAGCTGGCTCAGGCGTCTCAGAACTGTCCATTTCTTCTACCTGAGATGTGATAGACTTAAAATCATATTTTTTTTCCTCATTGCATTGGTTTTATATGATGGTCAATATGTAGTATTTGTCTGTTTGTATCAATTTTATATGAGACAATGTGCCTCTTTTCCAGCTGATATTCTACATTTCAATTCAAGGCATTAGTACCAATTATTTGTTATTGTATTAACAATACCAGCAACACCTTCACAATATAACACACTCCATTATAACATATGGGCTATATTAAAAACTACCTTTGTGAAATTAATAAACTTAATTTTTGTTGAAACTGTATCAGATGTGTCAAATGTTGATTCCACACATGCTCATGATCCCTAAATTTAGATTTATTTATGGATCTACAAAAGACAAATTAATGCATGGGATATCATGTTAAAGTGAGGACACTTACTGCCTACATGGTCTCAAAATCATAAGTCTGAAATGGGAAAAAATAAAACTAAGACCCTGTATCACCATGTGTCAAGCAATCATTTCATTCAGTAGAAACCCACATGTCCAATTAGGTTCCATCTCTGTGACATAGTGTTACCTGGGTGTGTTTCATCTTACCTCCTCCTCTTCCCCAGCCTCTCCAGGTGGTCTGCTGGGTTCGTACTCCGTGACCACGATGAGGGACTCCATGGGGTCTGGGGAGGGCGTCTCAGAGTGGGTGTTCAAAGGTGGAGCGGGACAGCTGCACAGCAGATCAGGCAGGGGTTGTGAGGGCTGTGCTGGGGGTGCATGACTGCCGCAGGAGGCCGGCTGCTCAGCAGAGGGCCAGGGGGTTACGTGACAAGGAAACATGGTGCCTCTTCACAAAGACCGACAACCACTGCTCCATCAGACGGGAACCTCGAGGGGAATTGATGCCTAAGACACAACAGCAAACTGCAGAATAAGAAAATACATGTGGAGAACAATTGCTGGCCTTTCAAACATCTACTGCTCTATTAAGAGGTGGTGCCCTTAAAGGGTACAAAGTACTGGGAAAGAGCAAACTGAAAAAGAGAAAGTAAACAGAAAAGAGTACATTCTGACTTATCTGGACCGTGTCCTCCCTAAATGGCTACCCTAAAAAAAGAGAACTACTCTCTTGAAATTCTAGTAATAACAGTAATATTACAACCCCCTGCCTCCTCCACCAACCACCTCTCTCTCGGCTGCATCCTTCTTTACTGACAAGGTGGCAGCCATCAGTGGCCAATTCACAGAACCACCCAATCACAGTGCATCTCTTCTGGTTTAGGGTGGATCACAATTTTTAGCATGTCCCCCTCTCCCTGACACCTATTCCCTCCAAGTTCTTTCAAGCTATCTCACCTACAATCATGCCTGTGATGAAGCACATGATTCATGCTTTATTGGCTTTGTCTACATTGCCCACAATGTTTAAGCAGGCTCAGGTTACCCCTTTGATGAAAAGCCTGACTTGAAACCCATCTCAAGTTGAGAACTACAGGCTGGTCTCCCTACTATCTTTCCAATCCAAAGTTATAGAGCATGCAGCTTTTCCCCAAGTCTTTGATTTCTTCTTGCAAATGAATCTACTTGATTTAAACAAGTCTGTTTCAAGAGCGGTCATTCCACTAAAAACCCTGAGGTCAGCAAGAACTGATGCCCAATTGAGTCCTACCTCACAGGGCGATCATTCAAAGTGGCATGGCAAGAAGGAGTCCAAGCAACACTTCCTTTCTACTGGGGTGTCGCAAGGATCAATGCTTGGCCCCCTTCTCTTCTCAGTTCCCTTGATTTGATTATCTGCTCACATGGTTTCTCTTACAATCCCAGCCCTATCTGTCCTCCTTACTAGATGGCCCCCCTGTCTCGGCACGGATCTCACCCTGCCTGAAATGGATGATGAAATCCCACCTTCAACTCAGTCTCTCTAAGACTGAACTCCTGGTGATCCCAGCCAGTCCTTCTGTTCAGCACAACATTAGTATCCAGCTCTGCCTCGCTATCTCCAACAAAGTCTGCTAGAAATCCGGGCATCATGATTGATGACTAACTAACTTTCACTTACCGTGTTGCATCTGTCACTCACTGTCATATCGCTTCTCACTATGTAACATCCGAAAGATCAGCTCTTATCTGACTGAGTATGCCACTCATCTTTCTACAGGCAGTGGTCATCTCATGCCTTGACTACTGTAACGCTCTTCTGGCAGGGCTGCCAGCATGCACAGTAAAACCTCCACAAATGGTCCAAAATGGGACAGCATGTCTGGTCTTCAATCAGCTTAAAACAGCTCATGTCACTTCACTTTTCATTAGGCTCTCCATTGGCTCCCTGTCACTACTCTCATTAAGCTCAGGTCAATGCTCGACTATAGAGTGGCCACCAGCACGGCCCCCATCTACCTGAATGGCCTGCTTCAGGTTAATGAGCCTTCTTGTTAACTACAATCTGCCAACGAATGACGACTCGTCCTGCAATCGCTGTGAGGCAGGAAAACTCGATCGAAACTCTTCACCTGTGTGGTCTTCTGAGAGTACCTACTCACAAATCTTATTTCGTATGTTTATCCTAATAACATGCTGTCTGTCCCTCTCTCCTTCTCTATCTCTCTGTCAAAACAAAACTACACTATTTGCTATGCACTCACTTCATGCACCTGCAATCTTGTCATGTATCAGATGTAATTTGAATCGGAGCGTTGTGGAACTTAATCTCGAAAGCTTGGATTGTGCCTCATTTGTACATGGCTTTGGACAAAACCGTCTACCAAAAGAATAAATATATTAATAAATGCATAGGAACTACTAACACAAAGCATACAATTATATTCATTATCTTGATGGAGTTGCAAGGTAACAAATCTACACATGCTGACTATAGGGTTTGCAAACATCAACAAATATCAATTATTAACATACAAGCTACCAATAGCTTCAACACTGTGGTTTAAGAGCTGCAGTTTCCTGTTCACACATGTTCTGCTGACAGAGCATATGATTCTTCTGTGGCATGTTCAACCGTTGCATAGTGCACAACTAGAGATGAGGTAACTCACTTCGCTTTGGGTCTTTGCCATAATTTACTCATGCTGCATGACCAGGGTAATAGGGAGGGAGCCCAAGACCATATTTAACCAAGACCAATATCATGCTTTAGTATTAATGTTTCAGTTCAACATATAAAGCAACAACTTTGCAACCAAAAGTGGACTTTACTGAGGGTACAGTACATATTATGCATGTAGGAAGAACAAACATTGATACTCCTTTCACTAAACTTACTTAAAGCAACTGTGAAGTGGGAGTCAAGATAAACAAAAAACAGACGGTAACTGTATCTTTTTAGCCAAGAATACTTTAGGGCAGGAATAAGTCCCGCGACAAAGTATGACAAATTGTATATGTACAGCTAATGTTTAATTACCTTTGCACGCAGCTGGCCAGCATGAACCAAGTTGTGGGTGTAATGAAAGGGTGCGGGAAAAACAATCAGAGATGCTGTTCACTAGCTCTCAAACATAAGTAGATACAGCTCTTTCCATCTGAAACATCCGTGGAGTCTGGACATTTTCCACACATTCTGTTAAGTGCTAATTAATGCATGCAAATATGTCTAGTATCACAAACTTCAGCTCTAAGTGGACAGATTTGACGCGTCTATAAAAGCAATGGTTCAGTCTGCTTTTGATGTCAGTTGTACAACATGGTTAATTATTATCTGTTCAGCACATAACCAAAATCCTTTTTGCATAATTTCAAGAAGGCCATTTCCATCTCCAAGACCACTCAGCTTATTATCTACTCATTATCTGTGAGAGGAATGGAGAAGGAAGGAAAGGAGAGAGGAAAAGAGATAGAAAGAGACAGAGAGAGATCCTTGATTTTCGTCATGGTTTTGACAGGAATGTGGCACTGTCATTGTGTGGGAGCTGAGTAAATCTCACAGATACAGGAAAACAAGGGGAAGCCACAAGAAAAACAAGACAGTCGGAGCTCCAGCCAGGTTCAGAATGAAGACCATGTGTGGGAAGAGACACCCACTCCAGGTGGCCTCTCTACCTCCATTGCCAGCCTATATATAGTGATGCAAACTCACAAACAGAAAGAAAAGAATCCCCACACATTTACACAGAGACACATACTGAGCATAACTGCTTCATGGGCAGGGACTCTCTTCCTGGTCTTCTTGACTGCCCGGTCTCTTTAGCCCCCTTCACACATTCTGTAAAATTGCCATTTCAAAAAGTACTCCCTCGCCATTATCATGGGATGTTATGTCAATCTTAAATGTTAATTTGTTTTTCAAAAACACACAATGTTTGCCAGCTGTTGTATCTTTTCAGTTCGTCCTACAATACCCAGTATCAAATTTGAAGGCTGTGCGTTAAGAGTGTCGCTTATCTCTGACAGAGACCAGATATTCTTCTCCTCAAAATCTGTCAAATCTGGCCTGTATGACCTCTAAGTTAACTAGTATTCTTATAAGCAGACACTCTTGTGGCCTTTACTGTCCAAGTAAAATGACCCTAGTTTCATTCAGCTGAAAGAAGAAGCTCTTGAAATCCAGTTTGACTTTTAACACGCAGTATCGCTGCCACCAAAGTAACACAATGTGCCCTGGTAAGTGGACCCTGCCTCAATGGAGTACAGAAGAATATAGAGACGTGACCCTGGATGAAACTCGCAATGCACCAGCTACAGTAGACTTTTTATATCCAGAGAAGAGAGGCAACTTACCAAGCTTGACCTACTTTGATCTCAGATAAATGGTAAGGCACACATCAAGGTCGCATTTCCATTCACATGAAGAGGTTTTTGTGCAGTTTCTAAATTAGTGACGATAAAAAAAAGTCTTTACATGACTATCACTTATAGCAAGACACACAGCGTTACTGCAAATCTCACTCTCCGCCCAGCAGGGTTTGGAAATTAGCCCTGAACATCAGTCAAACAATGGATCATTTTGTCTTTGGTGGCAGGATTTGCAGCAGCATGAGAAATCAACAAAAGGGCAGCTGAATGCCAGCTTAGTTGGTTTCTGTTGATGTTTTGGGGTCAGCAGCCGCTAGTTGGGACTGTGAGTTTCTGATACTACAAACTACTGTTAGCCTAGCACGCATTAGAATCATTCACCTTGGAGCTGAGAAAGCTACTTTGACATAACTTTGACACAACTAACTCACAAGTCACGTTTACCGTATCTGTTTTAGTCATGTCACCCACCTCTCACCCCAAATTAAGGCAGAAGGACTGGACACAAGCTAATACTAGATGCAAGCTTTCAGCAAAACATGTGATATGTCAAATCCCTCCTTGCTAGACATCCTTGCTAACTAGGCAAAGCCGCACACTAGCACTAAAGATAAAAAAGCCTTTGACCTTGATGGGCTGAAACAGCGTAGCCCCTAATGTCTCGATACTTCCTAGACAAAGATAATGTATATCATTGATAACTGAACTGCTGGCTAAAGCCCTAAACTTCCCTGATCCCTGGTGATCACAGCAGCAGTTTGATCTGAGCCTTGTGAAACACCAACAGATGCTGCCCAGCCCCAGATGCAGTATTGCACCTCTTATCATAACAAAAGTCATGTGACCTGACCTTCACTATCTGGGCAGGAGGGGAGGGGGAGAGAGGACTTATCAGAGCTTGCGGGGGGTCCAAGCCATGTACAGCATTAATAACAACAGAGACACGGACCCATCGACATACAAGTACAACACATGGCCATCTGGAGCAGAGAAGAATCCCCCGCTTCATTAAAAGATCAACAGGGCACAACTGTCAGTGACCTGCGGAGCCGTGCAAGAGATAAGCTCCTGTAAATGGAGGGATGAGCACCCTCGGCCAACTTAACTGTAGTGTTATGACACAATCACAGCTCAATACTACTGAGAATCTGAAATATTTAATTGGAAGGCACCATATTTTAACTCCAAAATACACCATAATTGTTATTGGCATTGTTATGAAATATTCTTCAGAGTTGTTTACCCATTATTAACTCTCAACCAACCACAAAAACACAGTTGATATTAGGGCTACAGCTAAATATTATTTTCTCAACTAATTGTCAGAAATTAGTGACAAATGTGCATCACAATATCCAAGAACCCAAGGTGGTGTCTTTAGATTGATTATTTTGTCTAACTAAAACCTAAAGTTATCAAAATTCACAATGATATTAAACAGAGTAACTGAATAATGTTCACATTTCAGAAGCTGCACCTGTCAAATGTTTGGCATTTTTTGCTTGACTTGAACAATTAATCTATTAATCAAAGTCATTTTGTTGATATCTTAATATCTAAACGGCAACACCGTGTTGTGATTTTAGTTTATCCGAGTTACATTCCAGTAAGTTTTAACAAAATAATAAACATCCATACAGTAGGGAAATGTAGCCAAATTTGTCAACAGAGACCATTTGGGACAATATACACTGCTTTCAGTTCTACCAACTCAAAAAATAGGATTTGATAACCAGCAAAAATAGTGCATGTCAGGTATGTCATCAATTGTCATCATATGATAAACCACACAACGGTATCATTATAATGTGGGCATTCATTTTAATCACTTACGAATTTAACAATGGTGTGAAAACATTTCAAAAGCCTCAAAATACTGATACTGGAAAATAAATACATCAGGGGAAGTTGCAGGCCGATACTGGGTGCTATCATTTAATAAAGGTTATGTTAATGGAACTTGATTCTTAAAAAAAGGTACGCCTAATGACAACGAAAACAAAACCGGTCCCATTACAATCCACAGCAGCATTAACCAGGTATTAAACGTTAACGCAATGAAACTATTAGACCAAGACTCGTTATTAACGCCGCATCGTTTTCTTGCGTTAACTCAGAAGCACAAGTTACCGTCGACGTGTTATAACGTTACTGTTAGGTGCAACTGCCACGGTGGTTCCGCTTTCCTAGTGCGGCGGCAGCTAAACTTGCACTCACAACTGAGAAATGTCATACCGACCGTAGACATTCAAACGAGTAAGCGCCTTTTATCGTCAACTCTACCTCCAATTCACACGTGAAACGAGTGTCCACCGTCTCCAAGCGTCGAAGCCGAACAGCTCGGCTAACGTTAGCAGCTGCTTCGTCTGTCAGATACAGATGTTGGGCAGGAGTAAAGGATGCTAGTGCGACTGAGTGACGTCTATAGCACGCCCGACGGCAACGCTACAGAAGACAACAAAAACCAAATACATGTTAAAAAATTAAACATTACCTTAACGTGTTTCTTAGGCCCACAAGTGAGAATTTTGAGGTTCCTTCTCCCTCTTAAGCTGCGCTGTAAGTGGCGTCGGTGCGACACCAAGCTAGCCGTTTGAGAAACGGGGAGCGCAGCAGACCGATAACCGATGTTGTGACGGACCAATCCAGCCGAGCACGCAGGTCCCGTGCCTCACCAGGGGGGGAAGCGCTGGCGAAACGGGCAGCGTGGTAGTTCACCGTTAATAGTTTCAAGCGACGTGCTTCACAAAACCTACATCCGCGGAGGTGGTGTCGGTTAACCGTTCTCCTTTTCGTTTAACCCACGACTTCAAAATAGAAATACTTACGTGTTCTTGGGGGTTTCTGCTAAAAGCACTTTGCAGCCGTCTGACTCCCCCCTGTGGTGCATTGGAGAGTTGCACCCTGGAATTAAAAGACCTACGTGGAGAAGTTCTGACACCATTGTTTTTTGTGTGTATAGTTAGTTGATAATTTGGTGAAAAAAAATAAAAAATAAATAAACTTAGCTACATTTAAAATGATCATGTCCACAGTGGATAAATATCCTACCATGGTTAGTGACCAAGTTAGTACCCAAAAACCTCCATACTGTGATTTTTGAAGTTCAGGATGCAAATTAGCTCATTTGTTTAACATGTGGTGACTTAATATTACCGTCATGATCAGTGTCACACTGACAAATTTGAGTCGGTTTACAATCTCCAGAAAACTTTTGTCGACACTCAGAACATGCAAATTGGCACATCTTGCCAATTACACCAAATACTTTTCAACATTTCATTTGTTACCCTCAATTTGTTGTTTATGCATGCAAGAAATCTATTGATGCAAAATCCGATTAGGGCTGGAAGGATGCTGAGAACTAAGGTGATCAAGTGAAGAGTAGCCATTTGGAAACAAAGCAAATCTCGCCTTCAGTGTCGGAAGGAAAGAAAAAAAGAAAATCACCTAGAAATGGACACCAATATCGAAGTTTAGTTAACCAGGGCACAAGACACATAAAATGGAAATATGTTTATTCTCATACAAAATGAAATTAAAGCAATAAGTTGCAAAACAGAGGATGGCAAACAATATCCAAGATATCTGATCCAAAGAAGACCAAAACAAAAGACTATACAATGAAACGATCTTAACACAGCTGGAGCAGTTATCGTCTCTTCTGGAAGATGTTGCCTCTGCCCATTCCACCACGGCCCCGACCCCTTGCAGCCACTGCAGAGAAAACAAGGAAAGAGATGACACGTTTTAGAAAATTCAGTGACTCAAATAGTAGGCAGTGTGTCCCATTGATCGGGGGGAAAAAATCACACCAAAATGAGACGTCATAAAAATCCCCATTGGTTCACCAATTTTGAGAAACTCAGGATATGATCTACAAAGTAAGTGAAAATATGCAAGAGGTGTATAATACAAGAATAAACATGTACAATACAATGCAGTAAAAATATCCCTGTATTAAATTCTACCTTTGTGAAACTAACATGTAACATGTCAGATGTTGATTTTAATTTGTACCCTTGTTACCTATGGGACAAAATATTGGGTAAATCTTATTAGAATTCAATACACAAACTGCAGCCTGAAAGAACTGAATCACTGCCTCTGACACAGCCCCGATATCGATATCAGGGCTATTTCAGTTCATTGAATTACTCTTTACAAGTTAGGCTATGTCACCTTAATACAATTTTGTAGGTAATACCATGTTGTGGCTCTTTAGTGGAAACCTGTATCAATCACCATGTTAAAACAAATACAATTCGCATGTATCAAGTTCCCCAGAAATGTAAACTCATCTATTATTAAATGCTTAGAGTAAGTAGATGCATTCACTCGTAACATGAGGGATTCAGCAGCATTTGCGGAAAGCATTTCTCCACTGATAAGTTGTAGCTCTACTGCACAAAAAGTGATTAAAAATGTTGATAAACTCCCCACCCACCTTGTGCTTTGAGAATAGCCGCCTTGCCCCTTCCCGCGCCAGATCCCTGGTTCTTATTCTTCATACTCTTTAACATAGGAGCATTTTTTAACATGTCAGGTAAGATCAGGAAGCGGATCTTGCTGCCACGGATGTAGACTTGCTCCAACTGCGCCACCCGGCCATCACGATAAGTCACTGTAATATTGGACATCTGTAGGGACAAAGTGTAATTTTAGCTACATGCCAAATTAAATCACTTGGCAAATCTTGTGTTATGGTAAATGTAACATGAAATTCTTAGGCTAGAAGCAGAAATACACTAGAAACTGAACCCAAACTAATCTCCTCTACAGCTAAACAAGGCAACGCAAGCCCACCTGTATACACACTGCAACACTACACCTAAGCTGCTCTCATTTCTTACCATGTAATAAGGGACAGATTTACAACTTAGATCCCAGATTATTCAAGTAACTAACTAGCAGGATTTGGAGCCACAGCTGTAGTACTTGAGGACCAAAGAAACACTGTCCGTCTCTACTTGCATGGTCAATCATGGTGACAGATCCTCACATTACTTAGTAGCTTCAAACTGATTCATCTTGTAAATGAGCAAATGAAGACGCAGAAATAACACTTAAATCCATAAAAACAATTAGACATTTCAATATAAAAACGTACATGCAGGGTACACATTTTATTTGGATCCCCATTAGCCATTACCAGTGCAACAGCCACTATTCCTGAGGTCCATATCAGAGTAAAAACAGTGAAAATCAAATGTAGATTTGGAGGAAATACTTTTAAACACCAAGAGCATTGAAGTCAGGGCAGTTACACAAGAAGAGGGTAATCTGTAATTCTCCTGAAATCTCACTCATCACATTTATGGGCATTTACTTAACCACATATGATACGATTGTTAAAAAGCCCGCTGCACAAACCGAGTTAAGTGTATTCAAGTATTCGAGCACACTGACAGTCTATTTAAGACAGTCTGAACTACTTAGTACCCAAAACGAAAGGGGCTGTAAAAGTTAAAAAACATAAAATAATAAAAATGGGTTACAACTGTTTAGAAGTCAGGCTGTAAGGAGGAGCTTCATTTATCATCATTATTCATCCTTTATTGTTCAGGACCAACCTGGCAGTTCATGTTGTCCTCGGCCTCGATCAGCTTGCCCCTGTACACCTCTCCAGTGTTGGTCTCGCAGGTCACAATGTGTCCCTCTGCTTCATGCAGGACCTTGATCGGTACGCCAATGGACATGTTTTTTTACCTGAAAAAAACAACAGGTAATGTAGGAAATGTTACAATGCGCTCTCCCATTAAAAAAAAATAAATAAAAATGGCCGTCACTCACCAACCTACTTTCTGCAATCTACCTTTATTTTAAAAATACTCTGAACAACGGAGTCCTTCGGTTGCTGGGCTGAAAGCACGTCTCCTGTATTTTGTCATTTAAACTGTCGATAATCCACCAACTGGTCGGTGAAAACTTCCGTGTTACGTGAACCCATGACTTGTGTTAGCCGTGTGCGTAACCCAACTTAAAAACAGTCTAAAACGTACCGTTACCCCGAGCTAATACACGGTAACCACGGACTTTTAGTAGGATGCGGTGTGAGGACGATAAAAGCTTGATAAATATGTCCAGTTTCTTTGTAGAAAGCAGAGAGAGTCAGTTAACCGCTAGCTAATTTAGCCACATTAGCCGACGTTAGTCCTCCGTGAGTTTACGATGAGGAGCAAAGGCCTCTGCACATTATTTCGAAGTCACTACAGACCAAAGCCCGGCGTGATTTAAATACTACACTTAGCATTTGATTCTTTATTGAAGTAGGGACTTTGAGAACCGCGTTGACCGCCTGGACGAATGGGCTCTCGCGAGCTGACGCGGACACACACCGTTGTTGGGTAAACCAAGCGATGGTAAATCCATCCAATTCGTTAAGACGGTTACCTTGATTCTGTCCTGAAAACTGGTTTCTTTGTTGTTGTTTCTTCTCGGACGATTCCGCAACGTGCGCTTGTCGGTTTCGCGTACCTTTTTGAGCCTTTTTCCGCCTACCCACAATGCAACAAGGGTTCAACGAAGTGCTTCCTGTGGCACCCTGCGGTGCATTGCGGGACTTGTATTCTTTAGTTGATTTACCCTCTATGAAAAACAAAATCCTGATTTGTTTATGGAGTTATTGTCCTACTGGTTTGTTTGATCTGCGTAAGGTGCTGATGGAAAGTCTGCCCAGTGTTTTTCCTAGAGTATTAAAACTCTGGTTGCCTTATCATTGGTCGTTTCTGAATATCATCTGAATGACAAAGTCGACTGCTGGCTGATTACCAGAGCTAGACATGTTTTCATGTAGATTTATTCACAAGAGGACCAGCGTTAAAATTGCAAGAGTTTATGCAGTCTTTTATTAGAACACGCACATAAGCCATTAACCTTTTTATTTTTCCCCAGTGTGGTCTCTCACTGAAGCAAGGTCTATCCACCAGATACTAGACACCAAAAGGTTTATGTATGTTGTGGGTCCATGTCTTCACTGTATCAAGCTCAGAGAGAACATAAAGAGAATCAAACAATTCTGTTGTTTTTAAGAAACTGTGTTAGTGAGTCTCTGCTAATATGCAATTCAATTCAATTCAGTTTTATTTATATAGCGCCATATCATAACAAAGTTATCTCAGGGCACTTGCATGCATGTTCTTTCTAAACAAAAATAAAATTTGCATGCTAATGTCATGCTTCCCATATAGTAATATAGTAATATAGTAATAAAGAGGCCCACTGGATTGTTTTCCTTTAGAACATCGTGCCATCATGGATCCTGCTGGAGCCTTGTGCGTGACATATGATGACGTCTCAGCGGCTGCTATGGCACGTGCCTTCAACAGTCCCTTGTTAATTTGTGTTTTTGTTTTAATAACATAACCACATCATTTTCATAATCCTTATTTCATGCTTATCAAAACTGCACAAAAAAACCAAAGTATTAAAATGAAATGGCTTCATTCAAACCACAAGGATAATATACAACTGATATGCATAGTTTTTGAATAAACACACATGAGCTAGATACATACCCATGTATGTTTATTCCTGGAGACATGTCTCTGGGATTGGTTTAAGGCACATAAATGTTGCTTAATGCAGGTCTATCTCGCAATGGAAGAGCTTTTTAATGAGGAAAGGAAGCATAATGGCATAATAAAAGACATCACCAAATGAACCTCATTTGATTTCCATTGCATTAGGCTCATTGACTGGCGTCAGCAGCCAGGCTACTCTGTAAACACCTCTTGCTGAGTAGTCTGTGGTCATGTGTATGTACTTTACGTGTGTGTGTGTGTGTACGTGTGTTTGTGCAAGCCTGTCTCTGAAAGTAGCCACACTACAGGCATATGGAGTGATATTTGAATAGGTCAAACAAGCTCTTTGTTTTCGATGGTTGGTAATTGGCCTGTATACATCGGGTGTCTTTGACGCATATGTCACATAGTTGTTGAACCAGCAACGGACACGTGTTGCCTGTCAGTTATCAAATCAACATCAAATGTCCTATAGCTATCCATCACTTTGAGAGATGACTTTTTAACAGATCTTTACATAAGAGATGGTGCACGTCTTATGCTTGCCTTCAAAAAACGTTGCTTTCCCCAAGTTATCATAGATAACTGTTTATGGTTCATTTAAACCATTAGTTAAAGCTCTTAGTAGGACATACTTCAGTCTGTACGTGTTTCATATATAGCAGGATGGAGTCGTATGTAGATACGTATACCTAGGTTCATGGTAAGACTGTTAGACTGACTGACCATTAATAAGACTAACCATAAGACTAACCATAATACCTGACCATTAGCTGGTTGTGACTGAAAGTCATTCAGTTTTGTATCAGAAAGTGACCTCAGCTGATGACAAACCATGAACTAATAAGTATTTAAGACTTTTAATTCTCCAGTGGGTAAAAACAACACAGATGACTATTACAAAAGTTGACCTGATGCAATATTATCAAAAAATGCAGTTCAAGAATTTAAACGTTTAAAGACTTAAGAAAGCATTGAAAGATACAGTACAGTTGAGAAAGCATTGTTTTGTGCACATTAAGATGCACATTGTATAAAGGACAAAAGAACATGCTACCATAGATGTTATTGTACTGCATGTCAAGAAAATGTAAATATCAGCCCATTTTAAACATCCACCTGCTTTTGACAAATTCTGTTGTGTGCTTGTAGATTTGATCCAGTTCAGAGATGGTTGATGAGAACAAAGTAATAAAGCACACCAAAATATTGCCTGGCAACCAGTTTATGTGACTTTAGAAAGAGAAACAGATTTGCTGTTGCTGTTGAGTTGCTGAGGCTTCAATAATCCTTCTTCATATCATGTTGCACACAGTTATATGTTTTATGTAATAAAAATATATTTTAAATAACTAAATATCTTTGTCATGAGACTTCTGTAAGCTCTCTTGCGTGGACACACTCAGTCTGTTGAAGGGAGAAAGCCTGAACATTTACAAAAGCAATGCAACTTCCACTGTCTTTCACCTCCAAAACATCTTTTGTTTCCCTCAGATATGTGGCGGACTCTACTCCATCCTGAGCAGCAAATCCCATGATGCATGGCTGCTGTTGCATTGCTGAAAGGTTGCCACCCGTTATTTGGTGTCCGTTGGGTATGTAGCTGCTTGGTGCAGCGTCTAACTTTGATGCCCAATGGGAAGAGGCTTCGTGAGTAGCTTTTGGTGGAATTCGGTCAGGACTGGTGTCCAGGACATAGCTATTCACTACTGTGCAACATGATGAACCCTCTTTACTGATGCGGGAGGAAGTCCGCATGATACTGCTGATCCCAACACCTCTGCCATCACCACTCGCAACCCCAAACCCATGTCCATCCCTCTGCCCTAGGATGTGCTGATACAGGATCCTCCGAAAGGTCTGTCTGAACTCCTGAATGCGATAAGCGTAGATGAAAGGATTCACAACAGAGTTAGCATGGGAGAGGATGATGGCAATGTTCATCACCCAGATATGTACGCGCTCACAGTCCTTACACAGGTAGTTGAAACAGTTGATGATGTGCAGCGGAAGCCAACACAGAGCAAACAAACCTACAATGATGGCCAGCGATTTGGCAGCATGCACTTCCTTCTGCAGGGTTGAACAAGATGCGCTCGACGATGACCTTATTTCTCCAGGAGCAGGCATGTGCGCAACTTTGAGCCCCATCAGCCGGAGCTGGTGCCGTGCAGCCATGAAGATATGGACATAGATGACCAGCATGACCAACAGGGGCACCAGCACACAGCTGAAGAAATTGAAATAGACCATGTAGTCCATGGTAACCACTCCTTCAAACAGGCACTCTGTCAGGCCTTCAGGGCAGCTGCTGCTGCTAGTGGGGGCGGTGGTGTTCAAACCTGTTAAACAGGTACAACAATGTCAACCAAATACATTTGCAGATATGGTAAAACATTTTTCATAGAATTATGGCAAGTTAATGTACATGGTCTGGGTTTGAAAATACTAGATGCATTTCCTCTAACTGTCAATACGGAAGTGAATTTGAGTGCTTTCTAGAAATATGTTCTAGTAAGGGGATGTTGAGGCTTAAAGCAGGATATGTGTGAAGATGTGTTTACTTTGATTAACTCTTGACTGCTGCTTACTCACACCCTTTTCGAGAATTCTGATTTTCTGGCTTTAAACAACTGAAACAAATGGAAACCAAAACTCAGGTATCAAACAATCTCCTCACAAACTTAAGGACGATGTAACAGATGCCACATTTATGTTTTTTCTGCAGGGTTGGGTGGTAACACTTGAGGCATTGATAGCGTACATTTAAATTTGCCAAAATAAATCTCCCACCTCTGTTCCAGCCCAGCATCGGTGTCAGGCCGATGCCCACAGAGAGAAGCCAGCACAATGCGATGATGCCCTTTGCCCTCTCCCCTGTCACCAGGCTGTTGTACCTGAAAGGTTGAGCAGAGCACAGTAACACATTAGGGCTAGTTGTTTTATCTAATCTCCGTGTGATAATATCCCTCTGAGGCAAAGTCAGTATTTGGTTATTTAAATGAGGAGACAATAGTTGTGTATTCAAGCCTAAATGTGCTATTATTTTAATAAGCCAAAACAAGATTTCAATTGTCCCACTGAAGACTTTTATTGTTGCATTACTGGCTTTGCTATACACTGTAACCACTTACAGTAATCTGACCAGTAGCTCTCCAGTACTTTTGTCTGGGGATTGAAGACACACCACACATATCAAATAACTAAATCCAATCTGATTTTGCAAAGGTCTGTTAAAAACTCAAATGTTTTGATGCCAGTGGAACAGACAAAAGTACAGTTTTGTAAGTTCTTCCTTCCTTCAATTTTAGAAGGCGGAGGAGTAGACAAGGTGTGAAATCTTGCTGCGTGTCGTTGCATGACTCTGTAAACTGTTGAGTGAGTGTACATAATGTATTTCCTTCCTATAATGAAATCTACTGGCAGACTTCTTTCTCATCTAAGTTCTGATGTCGACGAAAATGAAGATGTAAGCTTTACTATACACTGTTTTGATTGCTTGTAATTTAACTCAGGCTCTGGCTTGGATTCAGAGAAATACTGGCTAAATACCATACCTAGTGACATTGGTTTGGACATTTATTTTACAATGCAACCACTGATAAGATTATGTTCATTTAAATATACAATAGCTTTATGTTATAATACTATTTAATTTTTTTTTCTTTGGTCTATTTCAACAAAACTGACTTTCAACATTTCAGTTTCCTCTTTTCATAATTACTGCAAAATCCTCAAGTTATTAGGTATATAGACTGTGTATTAATATGGACATTGCCTCGTGCAGACATAAGGAAAATTGCGCATATTTGGCATGAATATGAATAACTGTAGTATTCTTGGTAACATCACCTCACCTACAGCCATTGTCCCATGTGACAGATCTTTCATGGCCATGGTGGCAGCCAGTAGGCTATATTAAGCTTCCTAAAACTCTGATGAATTATTAGCTCTCTGGTCTTTGGTGCCAGGGTTGTAGCACCAATGTGAGAACACAGACACAACCAAAGGCTGTTGTGCAACCGCTAATGCAAATGCATCACCTGCTGTGGCTTACTAGATGAAATATCCTCCCATGACAGGAGTAAAGAATGCAGCTGTAACTAAACAACAGTGGCTTTGGATACACATGAACAATATGAGTCAATGTGTGTGTCAAAATACCTGTTGCAAAAGAATGAACAACGTACTTCCTGCAAAATAAGTGAGCCTTTTTAAAGAAATAGTGATAGAATGGTGTCGATTTACATGTATGAAAATGAGCAAAGCCTTCAGCAGGTTTAATCCCTCCAACAGCACACAAACTGTAACCCAATAAAGCCTGTGGTGACATATCTATGTCCGTCCTCAGACAGCCAGATTAGCCTTAATTGAATAAGATCTCTCTATAATTCAATGTGTTTGTTACACAACTGCATATGTGCACTGGACGTCTCTCATGTTTAATGGTTTACCCATACTCCTCTGACTTGAGTGCCACGTGTGAAAAGAGCATCATGTTCAAAATGTAGGCATACTGTGCAAGAGGCAACACTTAACATCCAGCAGCAAAAAAACCCCCATAATTTTCATTTTTTTTAAATGTAGCTCCTTCATGTCCCAGAAAGATTAAGACAGTCTGAAAAATGAACTGAAAGTGGTTGAAGTGAGAGTGTAGAAAGCTGTTTCTGTTTCAGTTTTCAGTAGAGCTGATGTGACCTTTTTGTTTCCCCTCACCTGAGTGGGTTCTTGATAGCGATGTAGCGGTCCACAGCGATAGCCAGCAGGCTGAAGATGGAGCTCTGGGTGAGTATGAGGACGAAGCAAGCGATGAACAGGCAGCCGAAGAATTTGGCACAGAAGCCGGTACTGATGTTGATTTGCAAGAAAACACAACAGGTGACAAAAAACATTAAAAAAAAACCCTCAATGTTACATTCTTACAAATCTAGTGAAGCAATGTTATTACCCCAAAATCAGTCCCAGTGCCAGAGTTTAATGTGATTTATTACACTTTAATTCAGGATTACACAGAATTTAAGTCCCACAAAAAAGATGATTAAGACATTTTAAAATGAAATAATAAACATAATGATACCTAATAGTGATAGCAAAGGGAATTGCCAGCAGCCCCACAGCAATATCAGCCACTGCCAGTGACACCACAAAGAAGTTGGTGATGCTCTGCAGGTTGGAGTTGAGGCAGACGGCCCAGCAGACCAGGATGTTCCCAGCCATGGCCAGGCAAGCAATCACCAGCTCCAGGCCAATGTAGACCAGCTGGTCATTCTTCAGCATGGTCATTTTTTCCTCTTATTTGCTTTCTTTTCGCTTTCATCCCACAGACTCAGCTGCTTGACGTGTTTTTAGACAAAATACCTGCTTGCCAAACCGCATGGTACGACTTAAGGTAAGAGTGATTGTGTCACAGGAGGACAGCCGAGGCAGGAGGTTCCCACCACAAACATCACTCGTACCTTTAACTGTCACGCGCACTATACCAGTCTGTCTTCTTTGTCTCTGCGACAGTCTTTTATCTCCTTCGTGTTCAGCTCGGTAAACTTTGTCACAGGCGGCGGCAGAATGTAGAGGAGGAAGTGTCTGGGAGTTTTGGCCAACGGCTGCCAAATTAAGCAGTGGTCTGGAGAGAGAGAAAAAGAGAGAGAGCCCAATCTCAGTGGTATTGCCTGTACAAACAGATTGTAGGTTACCACACAGACACACACATATACACACACACACACACACGGGTCAGAAAAGCCATCTATCTCTGCAAGACAGGGGGACAATTTGTTTTCCATACAGGGCCAAAGCAGACAGTCCAACAATGCACCTTTTATTTCAGGAGAAAGTTTCCCGAAACCCTTCCGCACACTAATCATTCCCGCTACTGACATGCTTTCCTCCAAAATGACTGATAATTACACAAAATAAACCACCTATACAATTCAAAGCCATTGTACGAATACTGGAACACTTTGTCAAGCTATCTTTGCTGCGTTTTTTCAGGGTATTTAAATTCCTTTATATTGTAAGCAGATTAGGGTGGGCTACATTATTACAAACAGTGGTACAAACTCAGATAACCTTCACAAACGAGTCACTTTCTTGCCTACAGTTAGATGAGAAGGCTGGTACCACTCTCATGTCTGCGGATTAATATGGAGCGATTAGCCGGGAGGCGTTTAGCTTAGCTTAGCATAAAGAGCGGCAGCAGGGAGAAACAGATAGCCTGGATGTATCCAAAGCTTACAGATATGCCTCCCGATTTTTTAAACTCTTAAACATTGATATTTAAAAATACTGTATCAGTCAGGCTATAATATCAGCATTAACATTAGGTGCTGCTGTATGTCAATTCACCCAGACTACACAGCACACGTTTTATATTGATTGAAACACATAAACATACATATAAAACCTGCTTTTATCTCTTATGAATTAAAGGAGCAGAGCAGAAATATGTTGAAGGTGAAAGTTAGTGACTGTGAAGGAAACGATTTGTAAATATGACCTAGTTCCTGCCAAGGTCTATACAGTGAGTAAGATCTGACGAGATAAGATTTAACAAGATTGAATGTACGACAAACAAATGATTCTGTGACAGCGAAAAGGAAATTCGGTCACTAGGAGCAAATTCTGGGACCTATTTTGGGTGCCTTAAACGTCAGCATATCTCAGAGAAGAGGAATTCCTGATCCAATCTTCATTCAATCGCATTGTTTCTCATCCCAATTTTCTCCCACTGTGTCAGAAATGTATCCATAGATTTCGTTGATGCTGATGAGGCCTCAGTGTAATCTTACCACAAAATGACCAAGTAAATTGACTAGTTTCAGTCTTCATATGTCCGTACACTCATGAGAACGCTCACTGACCTTCTCCCGACTACTCAAACTGACGCTCATGCCCTAACATCTTGTGGATGTCAAATAATTTTATTCAAATCTTAACGCCTGTCAGATTCTCAACTTCCAGTCAGCTTTGAAGTGGATGCAGCTTTATGTCACGAAAGCTGTGATAATTATATTCATTATTTGATGAGATTTCAGTTCAGTTAAATTCAGTTATTGGGGAATTCCCCATTGAGTAATATCAAACCACAAACATTCTGGGTTTGCAAACTCACATTTTCCATCACAGTTATGCTAAAATGAATTGTACTTTGATTTAAATATAAAAGGACTATTGCTTCAGATCCAGCTTTCCTGTCTGTGGCGGTTCAGGCTTGTACATGATTAGAAAAAGATATTTATCTGCTATTTACTTCTCAGTTAAGCACTTTAGTGTCCTTACATGGAACTATAAAGACACACTGCCTGTGCCAGTGTTGAAAATATAAAGAGAACAGAAAAAAACAACAATTTACTTCCTTTCCACACACTCATGGAAGTTGTCACACATAGTTCTTTCATTAATCTACCTCTGTTGGCCACATATAACCCTATAGCTCTACCAGCAGTGATCCTGATTGGCAGTGCATCGGACCAAAGTCCTACTTTTCCTCTATTGTTCTGCTACTGAAACCTTCTCACAGGCCAAAAGAATTTAAAAACCAGGGTTTATCCAGCGTGTTTGGAAAGCTACAGCAACAGGAGATTGTCCAACCCTTTAGTTTTTTTAAGACCTCAATAGGCTGCAAGTGTTTCTGAACCTGAAGAAAAGTACTTATTCAAAGTTATAGTGGAAAAACACACAACAAACAAAATTGGACTTTCCCCAACGCTGGAGTTTATAGGCTATGACATAAGCTATCACACGGTGAACCTTCTTGTTTAGCCTTCTTCCTGTTGGATGCTTTGGTAAAAAACTACCCCCCATTTTTATGAACATGGCTATATGTGTCCAGAGGCCTTGGGGGACGTGATAAGGAAATGCACATCCTGCTGGAGGGGGGTCTGTCTCTGCCCTGTCAATCAATGTACCGGCTCAGCTCCACCAAAGTCAAAGGAAAATACAAATAAAAGCAGCTGTATATTGTGAACCCTTGATAACAGGGGCAGATCAAACATGAGAGAGACATTAACATGATCTGAGCCATAACTGCACAATCACTGCAGGACAAGTTATGGGTGGAAAAAAGGCTTCAGCACTGCATGCAGGTGTTCATTTCTATTTATCTGCCTTACAAACTGAGATAAATACACACACTATGATAGTTATAGCTACTTACTAATTGAATTCCTAATGCATTATTATGTACGTTTATGAATCTAATTCATCAATTCATTGCTATTAAAACTCCACAATCCGGCCACAGAGAGCGCTTCGATAGTTAAAGAACAGTCAATAACTAATATACTTTGTGTGTGCTTTTGGTTCATTTATAAAACACAGTCGTTATGCCATAGATTGTTGGGGAAACACCTGTTAAACTGTTAATACTACTAACATCAGCTGACAGACATATTTAGAACATAGCAAGAAAAAGCAGAAAACTTACCTTATTGTGAGAGTGAAAAGTCTTTCCACCCAATCAGCGTGTTCAGATGGTCACTCTGCTGGCTGGCAGCACGCGTCAAAGAGTAAAAGAACACCTAGAAACTTCAACGTTGTGAGAAAAAAAAATATCAATAAAACAAAAAACAACAAAAAAAACAAAAAACAAATAGGGCTTCTGCGGTAGCGCTGCTCTTGTTCGGTTTGTCAGGAGAAGTTTCAAGATGCGCACTGTGAAGCTGCAACAGGAAAACGTGCTCTCTCTCTCTCTCTCTCGTGTGTGGGTGTGAGACTGTGTTGAGGGGGTCTTCTGGTAAACAGTGACGTATAGACGAATGGAAATAACCGATGACAGTAGGGTGCGAGTCTGTGTGTGAGTGTGTGTGTGTGTTTGGGGGGGGGGGGGGGTATAAATAAAGGTATAAAATAAAGAAAAATTATCAAAAATGGATGAAATACAGGTGGATACATCTTTTAATACACTCTGAGTTTCACATCATAGAAATGTCTATGGCAAGGCAAAGGGATCGAATGTCGTCAGGTCGGCACACATCATACATAAAACAGCGTATATACAGTGTCCTGACGGTTTTCACGCCGCTTTTTGCACCGTTTTTATTTACGTCGCTTTTTACACTGTTAAATTTTAAAACGCTGCTTTTTACGCCTGTAAAAACCATACAAAACGCAGCTTTTGGCGCATTAAAACCTGTCCAAGATGCACGTTATTTACGCAATTAACCAATCGGTGAAGAGTAAAGCCAGACCAAAGCAATGCATCGATGAAAGATGCTTGCCATTGCTAGGCAAGATTGCTATCTGTGTTGTCTTTATAAATTGTACAGTAAAAAGCGGCTTTTTAAAATGCAACATAAATGTCAGCCATAAGGACGCGAGTCCATGTGCACATCTATCGTCAGGCTGGCACAAGTCCCTGGTATATAACTCCCCCCCGCCCACACACACACACACTCACACACAGACTCACACCCTACTGTCATCGGTTATTTCAATTCATCTATATGTCACTGTTTACCAGAAGATCCCCTCAACACAGTCTCACACCCACACAAGAGAGAGAGAGAGAGAGAGAGAGCACGTTTTCCTGTTGCAGCTTCACAGTGCGCACACAAACCGAACAAGAGCAGCGCTACCGCAGAAGCCCTATTTTTTTTTTTTTGTTTTTTTTGTTTTTTTGTTTTGTTTTTTTTGATTCAGTGTGTTTTTTTTTTCACGACATTGAAGTTTCTAGGTGTTCTTTTACTCTTTAATGCGTGCTGCCAGCCAGCAGAGTGACCATCTGAACACGCTGATTGGGTGGAAAAGACTTTTCACTCTCACAATAAGGTAAGGAAAGAGGAAACTGTTTTCTGCTTGTTCGGGCTATATTCTAAATATGTTTGTCCAGGGACGTGTGCTGACCTGACGACATTTGATCCCTTTGGCTTGCCATACACACCCACCACTTACCTTTTGTTTGGTTTGTTGTAAATGAGGATGTGCGCAAACATGCACGCACAGTCAAAAAGGAGAACTGTTTGTGTGCTTAAAGATTAAATGCTGAGACGCTCTCTACACTACTTCTGGGTTTTGGTTGTATGTTCATACTGTGTATCCACGGAGCTGATGTTGTTAATGTGTTATGTAAAATACCACAGTGTGGTGCCATCTTTTGTGCCACTTTCAACATTTGATAATATATGTGGCTATAGCACATCATATTTGTTGTTTTGGATCCCCTCTCTAACAAAAGATGCACATTTTAGATTTCAAAATCCTGTTTCAGATTTTAACAGGATAATAAAGTTAAGCTTCCTTTTCATCTCTCTAATTGTTGTTGTCTTTATCTCTCTTGCTCTCAGAAAAAGGCTAACATAACACTGCAATTAAAACTATTAGTCTAATTCAACTCACATTTCCAATGGCACAGGCATATTTGGAACCACTCTCAGATCTCAAATCTGTCTAATTGATTAAGACCCATTTACACAACTTTGAGCAGTGCATTAACAAGTATTATGTAGACTCATGTTTCTTATGAAGAACTGTCAGGTTTACGCAGTGACAAGAGTGACGCTGCAGTTCATGTCAGCATGAGTCTTACTGTTTATCAGTCAGACCCATGATTCATCACTTCTAAATAAGATTCTTCAATTACAAGCAAAGATGTTCTGGACGTTTTGTTTTGGATGGAGGATTTCAAAAGCCAAAGTAGAAGTCTCGATTATTCTTTCATATCAACAGGATTAGAACTGACAAAGGAAATAAAATTGTCTCAAGAGGTACAAGACTCGTCCCTATAAGGTACAAATCACAAGGGTACAAATAAGTACCCAATGTCAAGTGTACAACAGCTGTACCTTAGAGGGTACTGCCCCAGTGACAAGCCGTTGTACCCCTAAAGGTATTTTCTGAGAGTGCACATACGGTGGAGGTGACATGCAAGTATGAAGTTCAGAAACACAAATGTCTGAAGCCACGGTCATGCAACAAAGAGTTAAAGTGCGACTGCTCCAAATGGTTCTTTGCTGAGGATCTTGCTCTAAATGAATGGCAGCTGTTGTGTCTTCATGGCTTAGACGTGTCCAAAGAATTACGCAAAACCCTCAAAGTCATATTGATATTTTAGGCATCTGCCATACAGCATCATAAGAGAAACTGCAAACACTGTGCAGAATTGACCAGATGAGACTGAGGATGTGTCAGTCTTGTTCCCTATGAAGATTTCCTGTTCACAAACACAGCATACCATTTATCCAGCCTGTCAAATACAAATTCATCCTCAAGGATATATGCAAAGTTTGACCACATACCCATGTCCTACAAGATGGCTTCCAGGATAAAAGCAGCGAGACTACTGTCTAGAGATAGCATCAACTGATCTTTTTAAATATTCAACAGCTAGTGTTCTTATCGCTTCTCGTGGAAGAGCTACAACCCCCTGATTTGCTTTCTGCAGGATAAAACTGGCACTGTTAGAGACCAGAAGTATGGTGGGTTAAAGCAAGCATATGTAACTTTCACTGAACAGCAGCTGCTGTGGCCACAAGTGAAAATTATTAGACGTAGAAATGCTGTAATTTAGTTTAACAGTAGGACAAATAGTGAAGAGTCATAAAGTCAGCAAAATTACTTTGTAATGTCAGTTTTCAGCAACATTTATGCCTCTAAATGTTGCTAACTATGGCTAACATTAGCCACCATAAGCTATTGGTCATACCAGACCAAGTAAGGCTATAATAGCAAAACCCCTGAGTGTGTTGGATTGAGCAACAGTGTGTTTTACTGCTTGTGAGTTCATCATTGTATTTATAAGAGAATTAATCTGCTGTGAAGTACAAAAGCACTTCACAGGAGGAACTGAACAAGTGTTGTTATTCCAGCAACCATCAAAAACAGTACAAAATGCACAAACAATATGAATATTATTGGAAATAGCAACTCAATAAGTTAAAGAACCTTAGTATTGACACCATCGCCACCTGCATCTTCAAAATCCAGCTTCGAACACCTAAGATCAACCAATAGGAGTCACTGTTAGTGTTTTCTCTTTTTTTTTGTCCCAGCTGTTGTCCTCCACCTGACAGACTTTACAATATGCAGTAAAATGATGCACTCTATAAAACTCTCATCTAGCATCTTTTTCAAGTTGTCTCCACTTTCAATGAAACACACAAAGACTCCTAAGTGTCTACCCACAATGCCCTCCCTGCTGCGTCATGTCATTCATCACAGCTTCATTCACACCTCATGATAAAGACTATCCACCATTCATTGTGTCCAATGTTTGCATGCTTCAATATATTGAAACATGCTTGAGGAAAGCTTAAATATAAGATATTTCCCAGTAATGTTCGGCAATATCAGTATATTTGGGATGTTATTCATATGATTCAAAACAAGTTAAACAAAATATAGCTTCATTTTAAGTGATATAAAGCATGAAAAAGTTACTGGCAAGTTTGTATATTTAGAATAATTTTAATTATAGTAATTTCTGTTGTTATTTATTGTCTTTCAAACGCACCAGGAGTCTTGTGTGTCACTGCTAATATCGTTTTTGCATTTTTTTATAATGGATAGAGATGAAGAATCACACTAACACATAAACAACTGATAGTATTCATGCTGAATCCATCATGTCATAATCATTGTCATGTTGTAAATGATTGTGGGTGTTCGGTATTTGCTCTCTGTGGGACTCCTTTTCCAGGTTTCCTCAGCAAAAGACATGACAGATGACAAAGTGGTTCAGCTTAAGTATGTCAGAGTTGAAAAGCTACCAGGTACAGGCGTCTTCACTGATTAAAAAAAGAAAATCAAACATGTCATTCTATGTAGATACAAGGAGATTTTATTTAACATTTTTGTGTACAAACATAGGCTGCAAATGCCTTCCAAACATGTTTGCCCTCAGAATACAGTATTTATTTTTACAGTTCTACAAGCAGAACATTAAATATTCAACAGGAACAAGAGTCAAAAAATTGAGGGAGGTAAAAAGAGAAAGTGTTCATGGTCGGTCAGCAAGTCTCATCCTCAGCTTTACGTTATAAGTCGAATAAAACAAAGCTAGCATTTTCCCGAAGGTTAGAGTCTATTTAATGTCAGCTTGGTGTCATAAAAGTGGCAGCAGAGGGTCATTTCAAAGTAGTGACTATAGGATGGACATGTAGTGATAATTACCAGGGTCGCGTACAATAAATGGAAGAGATTTGTAACTTTCATATAGAGCAATATGTTCTATATCTTCAGGCTATTCCACAGAAAAATTAAACCTTTTTTGTGGTATTTACTTTTTCATGTACAGAACTAAGAGACGGAGGTTATGGAGGGTACATGCAGTTACACTGACAATCAACAGACCAAAACAATGCAGATTTTAGAGCAATATAAGACTCTTTTTCTCCTCTACCACATACTGACTGACAGCTTGGCTTTTTTCAAAGAGACTAGAGGTGCGCCAGCTCAATCCTAAGCGATCATACGTCAGTGGACGCCACAATAAATTAAACGGAAACCAAATAATGTACTCTCTAGTATAATACATATTATACACAAGTAAGAGAAGTTTGAGTTGCGTAAACTCACAGAATCTACCTTTTAAATTGACAAGAACCCGCACCTGCTATTCAGTTATCTTAATCAGATAGCTAAACTATCACAGTGGCCAGTCTGTTGTACAACACAAGTAACTACAGAGATGAGCCGACGATGCAGGAGTAGGGGGTTAAAAGATGTTTGCAGTTGTACGTAGTGGTTGTGATTCTGGGACAAAACTTTAACAGGATGTTCGATAACACAAGCCTTACATTTTCCAAAAGAAAGCACACCATATAAAGACCATTTTCCTAACATTAATTTAGCTTTAGAGGATATTATATCATAAAATAGTAGCTCCAATAGACCTTCTTATACCAAACAGGGGCAAAGCATAAATAAATAAGAATAAAAGGCAGTAAAGGAGCTGAAACTTTAAGAGCTAAAACAACGACACAGGCAAGAAATTCTGTCCTTTGCCCCATTAAGACTGACTTTAACACGGTTTGAATTACAGCATCACAGTCAGATGAAGGTGGCAAGTAGAACGGGCATGTACAGTTTAAGCTAAGACCATGCTTAAGTTTAAGGTCCTGTCTTAGTCTTTAAGAGATGAAAGGTGTGTGGCTGTCCTAAGCAAAGGCAACAGGAGACTGAACAACGTTTCCACTGGCGTTTAGAGTACCACAGGCGCTAAACAAAAAAAGTGTCGAGGCACGATAGGGTAAGAGTAGTGTAGGCAATCGGGACTTGTTATAAAGGTGATGAATGAACGAATGAATTGTGGATTCATTCTCTGTCTCACATCCTACAATATTGATGATGAAACAATGTGTGCATGCTACAGTAGGCCAAAATTAGTCGAAGTACATAATGGCAGTATAAAAAAAAATGAAGGCATGAACACTTTCAAAATAATAATTTCATTCCATAACATTGTTATTTATGGGGTTGAAACAGTAATGGGGTTTTATCTATATTATCATGTGCAAAGTGAGTGTAAATGTCTTACCATTTTAGAGAGTGGATATGTATCCAAAGATATATATGGGGAACCAACCTTGATATTTACCCTTAAAGGTTAGGTTCACATTTTTTAAAGTCTCTCTTTAAACAATAGCCAGGTGCCCATATGAACAGTGAAACGGGGTTTGCTTGTTATAATCATTCTTCCTGTTCATTCTGACCATTAAGAGATCCCTTCCTAAAGCAACTCTAATGTAATGTGCAAAGTTTATCTGAATTCCCTGCTTGTGTTTCCCCTCCTAAAAGGATTGTAACTTTGGAGGATAACCACTTCATATGAAGAACTCAGACTGCTGAAGCCTCGTATTAACTTCACATAAACTTTGGACTGTATTTATGCACAGAACTAGGACTGTGGATTTTGTTCCCCATCACTTCCACTGGAAACATGTTAGGAAGGGATCTTTTGGTCAGTATGAACAGGAGGGAGGATTACAGCAACCTAAACCTGTTTCAATGTTCATATGAGAACCTGACTATTGTTTTGAGACAGACTTGAAAAACTGTGAACCTGTGCTTTCAAGGACATGCTGTAATGATGTAAACCAGATACTCATGAGTTATCCCAAAGTCTATGATGACACAGTTGTGAACGAGACAGCATTAACAAGACCAAAAAGAAATAAAATCAATAAAACATGCCTGCATGTTAAATCAAAGACAGAAATTAAAATGAGAAATATGTCATTTTAGTATCAACAAAATATCTTAAGAGCCTTCCTTTAAATTGGCCATTGAGTTGGACACCTTTAGGCTTAATGGGATGAAGAACTGTTAAAGGGACAAAGACTTATTAGGACATTTTGCCATATGCATGAGATAAATAAAAAAAAGATGTCAGGAGAAGATGAAACAAAATAATATTCCTTCATTAAAACCAACAGATATGCTCTTCAATGGACATAGATGCTGAGTGCTCAGGTCACTTGAATTGAAATACAGTAGTTCTAACATTGCATGAGTGCACGTCTGCAGCCACAGATTAAATGGTACAAAAAGAGACAATGTCATATATGTGTGTGTGTGTGTGTGTGTGTGTTGTATTATGACATTGCATAATGTCTACACTAGACAGACGGTGGTCTCTGGATGTGAGACGTTCTGCTGAGGAACACCCAGCAGTTAAAGAGCTTGTGCCTTTTCCACAGCAGCATACAGTATGTAACTACAATGTGTGTGTTACCTTCATAATAATATCTAGATGAATAACTGATAGGCTGGACAGAACAGCTGAGAAGTTTCTAGAAGAACAAAGCTAAATCCTGCTTATTTACTGCAAGACTCGAAGTCAAGGCTAAGACCTATCACTTTCTTAATCAAACAGAAAAAAGTTCACATAGAAAAACAAACTTCTCCCTCCAGACCCCCAAAATAAATTACAATAATAGCAACAATGATTATACTGTTAAACAAAAAGAACAAAAAAAATACAACTGTAAGATTATGTACATACTGTATCTGTAAATACAACTGCTTCCTTTTCTCCTAGAAAAAAACAAACGACGTATTAATTTGGCAAGATGTCCTATGTTACAATAAGAAGGACATGTCGTCAGCAAAGATATGAACACAGACAATTCCTATGTTAGAAAATATATTGCTTCCTGGATATTTAAGCTGAAGACTATCTTGAGACACAAACAACACAAATAGAGGAAATTTGCTTTATGATCGGAAAAACTGCAGGCAGTCAGATTGCAGTGTATTACTAATTGTCGGGTTCCTTTTTTTTTTTTTCTTACAGTCCCTCTTCAAGCTTGTCTGCGACTCCAACCGGGGTTTGTTTACGTTGTAAACACTTTAACATACAGGTGTTGGCTTCCTGACACAAAGCCAGTATCGCGGCAGCTCTGGATGTTCATTTTTAACTCCCACAAACAGCACAAATGTCTCCCCTTGCCTTCTCAGAAACAACATGCTGAGATTATGTAAGACGCGGTTAGGATTTTCCTCAGCAGGACATGAAGCAATGTTTTGAGATGGATAAATGTATTTTGAAGGAGTCTTGAGTGGATGATTGTCCAAAATAAACACAGATAGAGAGACAATGTCCAAACATAAAAGGGATTTGTTGGCAAACTAATTCAAGAATGATGAAAGACATATTTTGTTCTCTTATGGACTGATATGGACTGTCTACAAGCTGTAAGCGTTCAATGTTAAGACCAACAAAGGGCAAGCTGGAGATATGAAGATGGCAGACGTACCCACATCATCAGTGAAGGTACAAGGAATCACACTAAATATCAGGTAATGAGAGATATGAGCAGCAAGGACCTCACATCCTCTGAGCTTCAGAGGCCCAATGGCGCCCTCTTGTGTTTGAGGGGGGGTCGGCATCGCCAGAGACAATCCTTTCCAGCTGCAAGAACCCAACGGAGTTTGGTCAGTCAATTCAAAAACATACTACTATAGGCTCACTTTGAGCCACGGTGCGTCTCTTTTTCACTCCTTCATAGTCCAAGTCTCAGGTCGGCAGAGTCAATGTTAGCTCTATACTTCAGTGGAGAAGAGGATGCTCTGTCGTTTACTGTCTGGGGTGGGGATCGTCTCCAGCTGGAGGAAATACAACAACACCTGGACCTGCAAGGAAAAAGAAAACGGGAGAGAGACAAATTAGAAAAATAAAAATGAGGATTTGGTTCCTCAAGCTTGCAATTAGCAGACAATGTTTGTTTGTTTCTTTTTCAAGAAAAAGTTTCACAAAATCCAAAGATAAAATGCCAAAAGAAGATCTGTGTGGCTCACCTGTGCCATAACTTCCAGGGACCAGCTGTCCCCCATGCTGATGGGTTGGGTGGGGTTAGCGGGGATCTTGCTGTCCTTCTCGGAAGGCCTCAGCAAGGTCGGCCCAAACACCGTTGCCAGGTTGTGGAGAGACATCTTGTTGATACTTTCCTTCTCTGCCACCCTGAGGAGAGGAAGACAGACAGGTCCATTAGTGGCGAAGACAGAGGACAAGACCACATGCAGGTGATGTTAATGTGCAGTGATGGATGTGTGTGTGTTGTGTGTGGGCCTCTGGCATTTATTAGATTCTACTAGTGGTGAAATGATTAATTGATTAGACAGAACAATGCTGATATTCGATTTATCATTTAAATAACTCATTAAGCAAAAGTGGCAGACATTTGCTGCTTCAAGCTTCTCTGGTTCATATTTATTTATTCATATTTAAGCTGCTAGTATGCTCCTCCAGAGGTGCTTGTCGGTTCCTTCTTATGACTCTACATTTTCCAATCTCCTGCTTGCTTAACTATATATTTTCTTGACAATCAAGGCAAGCTATAACCTTGCAACATCTACTACACACTTGTGCAATGCTTTTAAACAGATGTATCTGCATTGCTGGTGCTCACGTAACGTTTGAGCCTCTTGTTATTCAAAATCACCATGGTAACAGAGGACATTTTGCTGTTGCAGTTGAGTGACTGCTTTTGCTTGCATTTTGAAAACAGTATGTCAGGTCAAAGTGATATTAGCTTTTTTAAGTTTTAAATATTATATCAACATTTAGATGACATTATAAGACAAAAAAAATTAAAATTAAAATCTATCTGGAATATGAACATACGTGCTTGTGTGTGATCGCAGTTGATTGCACCTCCTGTATATTTATTGTTGTTGTTTGGTGTATCTGTATGAGCTGTATTTGTTCTTTTTGTGAACATCCATGTTGGCATATTATGCAAGCGCGTGTGTATGTGTGTGTGTGTGTGTACTTGTTCCTACCTCTTCAGGTGATCCAAAAGGAAAAGGAATGTGACCAGGTTGGGTTCTGGCAGCGACAGCAGTAAGTTCAACATGCAGCTCTCTTTGGCAACACTGTCCGACAGGGCTGCACAGAAGCAAAGGAATTGAGTTTTTACAAATGGAGGACTTTTTCTTGAGCTAATTAATGGAATAAATGGAATTAACTGATAATTAGCTGTGTTCAATAGTGACTTACTGATGCCGCCTGCAAAATTGGGGTAGAGCTCATCCGTGAAGAGCGGTTCTGGCAGCTCTCTGAAGTACAGCTTCAAGGTCCCAGCGATGGCATTGACGTCCATCTCACTCATCATCACCGACACATCTTTATGATCTGCAGGAGAGAGACAGGAACAACATGAAGACAGGAGGTTGTGTAATTATTGAGGAGGACGATAAGACAGGGAAACACCTCGGCACAAGCAGCAGTCGCCATGCGTCTTATTTTTCAGTATCGCATCAGAAACACACACACACTCCACACAAGATACGCTCACAATTAGCGCACACACGCACACACACAAAATGCAAATGCAAGTTCATAAGGAATTAGTTCATAAATCTGGTAAATCAGTTCACATCAGAGAAAACGCCTCACGTTAACAAACTCACAGCCAGACACAGAGCTACAGTAATGATCACCTGATCAACAGAAACAGAAAGATTAGAAAAAGGGTTTCCTTCAGGTGATGGTCAATAAAACCTCTCAGCTTTCTTTCCTAGAAATGCATGGCCGTAATAGCCACGTATTATAACCACGATGGGGGATGTAGAGACAACCTATATTTTTGGCAAACACATAGTAAATACTGTACATATTCAAATACAAAATAATCTTTTAGTGGTATCAGTATTTGTCAGTTTATCTAGCATCAATGAAGGTTTGGGGATCTTAAAACAAGTCTACTAAACATAATGCTTAGTTTTAAGAGTTCCTTCATGAAAACACACACACTGTGGATTTGAACAGAAATATGGCCATACTGACATGTTTACAAGTGACAACAGTACAGTATTTAAAAGCTTTATTACATAAAACCTGTGCAAAGCATACTATACTGTATATCTGAAGGCTATACTCACTGGTGTCAAAGGCGGTCTTCAAAGCCTGAATGTCAGTGGCGACTCCTGATACCCTGTAGATGCCCACCTCCTCCATACCCCTCCTTTCAATCTCCTCGAGGCATTGCCGGACAATGTAGGGCACCTTGGAGCGCTCTCGCCTGGACGAAGACAAACATCAGTGATCACCAAAGAGCAGTTTATATTGAGTAAAACTCTTACCAGCATCAATAGTGAATAAATGATGAGGCCCTAAGCGTTTTGTTTATTTAGACAAACGGACGAAATGAACAAGGCTAACAGTTTTGTTTTGAATTGTTTTGATTACTGGAAGTGCTGGTATAAAATGCCTCTGGTTGTGTTTCTGTTGAAATGTTGCTGGTAAATGTAGTTAACCCACTTGTTATCTTAAATCCTCATTAATGTCACTCATAAGCAACAACGGTGGCCAAACACACTGACGCATGCTGTCTCTCCCTTTCCCTCCCAACTGTCTCCTTGCTTCCTTCCTCTACCCCCTTTAACCAAAGAAATTTAAGGCGATAAAGTGTTCACAATGAAGGAATATTTAAGTGTGAAGTCTCCTTTCATTGCAAAGGAAATAAATGGAAACCAAAGGCTTCCTGGAAGGTGGGAAATCAAACTAAATGTTATGTTTTGCTTTGGAAAATGGTGAACAGTAACGTAAAACATGCATGTTTTACTGTTTGTTTGCTTGTTTAGTGCAAACTGGCAAATGTTACTTAGATGGTGAACATTGGAAACATTATACCTGCTAAACATCAGCATGTTAGCATTGTCACTGTGAGCTTGTTAGCCTGCTGATGTTAGCATTAAGCTCAAAGCACTGCTGTGCCTAAGCAAAGCTTCACAGAGCTGCTCGTGTGACTGTAGACTCCTAGTCTTCTTAATTAATGGTCTAAAACATGCTAAGTTCAGGATGAGGTGCTACTGTCTGGGATAAGAATAAGACAATTGGCAGTCTGTACAGGAGATAATGTGGATTTGTTAATGCTGATGAGAAAGTAATAATTTCTGGGATGTGAGGAAAAAATGAGATTAGCACATGCAAAAAAGAAGAGGAGGCCTAGAATCGATCCCTGGGGAACGCCATTGGAGAATACAAATGTGCCCTTGAGGCCTGATGAAAGGATGACTGTCAAACAGATGATTACTCTATAAGTACGTAGCTTCTGTGTGTTTAAATGTCAACTCACTTGGTCACTGTGGAGATCTTGACTCCAAACACGCCCATGGGTTTCCGTGAGGGCATCCTCTTCAGGCTGAACTCTCGGCTGGTGAACTTCATGGAAAGTTTAACCTCGATCTGACACGGGAAAAAAGGGCTTAACGTTAGAACAGGTTTACAGGGTGAGAAGCCAATCTACGAGCCTGAAATACATCTGCAATAGCTTTCCATGATCTTGAGGAAATCCTGCCATGTTAAAACCAGATGTGGACTTCACAGAGAGATCAACCGCTGAACAACATCCTGGAGAAATTATTTAGAATATCCCTCACTGCTGTGCCACTATAATATACATGTAAGGCTGTATTGGAGCTACGCAACAGTGACACCTAATATGAGTATTTTGAGACAGCAGATTACTATCAAATTTTTCAACTTTTTAAACATGGGTGGGGGAGGAAATACAGGAATGTACTATGAAGAAAGTATAATTAATGTAATCTACTCACCCCGTTCATGGGAATAACTGTTCTCTGCCAGTCTTTGCCTTGGAGAGTCTGAGGGTCAAGCTGGGTGGAGGACAAGGACAATATACGTTAAAATAATATTTTACTGACATTTCAAAGGGATATTTCATTTGAGCTTAAGAGATATTTCACTACATCCACACAGTTGACCTTTCAATATCATCATAAGAAAGCTGTTTTTAAAGTGATACTTGTTGTTTTGGACATTTCAAGTACATTTACTCAAGTACTGTACTTAAGTACAAGTTTGAGGCACTTCCATTTTCTGCTACTTTCTACTTCTACTCCACTACATTTCAGAGGCAAGTATTGCTCTTTTTAGCCCACTGCATTTATTGGACAGTTATAGTTAATAGTTATTTTACAGATTTCAATTTGTACATAAAAACACATGATAAGAGTATAAAATACAACACATTGTTAAAGATTAAACCAGTGGTTCCCAACCTTTTTGGCTTGTGACTTCTTACAAAAAACAGTGTCTGGTTGGGGCCCATTTTCACATTTCAGATCTCTATGAGTTGTTAGCAGTTCCACCAAAGAGACATTCCCCCTCTACACTTCTCACATGGTTTAATTTCAATAACTGTTCAAGTGATTCATTATTTTACACAAAAAAACCAACAAAGATTAGAGAAAAGTCCAGAAAATGAATACAGATTTGTGTAGCAGAACTTAGTTTTTTCTTATTTCCTGCTCCAGTAATCATCTCACAACCCCACAGATTTATCCAGTGGCCATTAGGGGGGCCTGACCTCTAGGTTGGGAACCACTAAACAACTAGCTAATGGTATATAAAGTAGTTAAAACTAGCTCCACCTCGACCAGCTACAACAGTAAAACTCTGCTTATGCACTGATGCATCAGTATTAACAAACTAATAATGTGATATATAATCTCGTATCAGTTACAAGTGACATTTTACTGCACATCCACTACTACTCAAAGCTGTACTTTTTAATGTTTATTTTCTTTGTGAAGATTAAGTTATCTTTACATACTGTTATCCTACACATGTACTGCTCAGTTATGTCAACATAGCAGTGCATAATAAAGTTATAATTGCATCAACAGTACAAATCTTCCCTCTATCGTAGTGGAATGTTTTCAAAGGTGGTTTTGTTGTTATGTTACATCCCTTTATCATATTCATAAAAACACAGTTAAAGAAAAAAACAAAAGAAATTTGTTTAAAGAGACTAAATTCACACCCAAACATGCACAAACACTCAGATGTGAACAGACACGCCATCTGGGGTAATAAAAGCTGGATACACACACACATCTAACACAACGAAACACACACACACACACACACACACACACACACACACACACACACACACACACACACACAGTATACTGTATGTTGTATGTTTACCTAGGCTAAGGCCCATCTGGTTGCGTGCGAAGCTGCATCATGTTTCTCATAACTGAATCTTTCACTGCTCAGAGTGCTCTTTGGTTTGAGCCGTTTATCTACAAAGAATTACATTCCACTAAAAACAGCAAAGCTCCTTTTGCCTCCTGATAAAAATGTTTTAAAAGCTCAAGTTTTTGGCCAACAAACACGATCTTATCTTCCACTGCCTTTACCGGCCGGAAGTTTAGCAAGCCCTGTGCTGTTTAACAACATATACTTTTCCAATAAATGACAGATCTGTAAAAACATGAAGCCAACAGTATGAGCTGGGGCAGTTTAGAAATACTGTGTAAAAAGATGAAAGAGGACATTCAGCACATTCAGATGGAGAAAGGCCTATATATACAGTACATGTATGCATGTTATTGAGAAGGACTATAATGTACACAATTAAAAATAATTGACTTCCTGGAAGTATCAAAAGGTTATTTAAATTAAGAAAACGACAATGTGACATGAGAAACAAAGGGACAGGACTAGCACTGTATTTCTGTTAATGGAGCACATGTGACAAACTGAAAAAGTGTAGCACACTTCAGGATAATGTTTTTGATGTTGAACAAATATAAGACTGTTTGATCAAAATAAGCATTTTGGCAATTGTATGGTATGATAAGGATATTGTAACTTTTGCTCACAGTGACGTTTGACACTAAATAAATAACGTATTGTAAGATGGGTAGGTGAATCTCCAGCCTGGTTGTGTTATATTATTTTTTACTATACTGTTATGACGAGAGTAATTCACCTTGTTTTGTTTGTGTAACTACTTACATTTTGGACCGAAACGGATTTAAATTTCAAATTCCCACATACACTTACAGACAAATGGTACTGAGCATTTCTATCTATATGAAGCAAGGGTTAGAATAAAGTGATGTAATAAGCTTGGGCTGATACCGAAAAAGATACCACAAGCAAACAAAACAGACGATGACAGAGAATAAAGAGAAATAAGCATTTCAAATGATAAAACTATATTTACATGTGTTAGAAACACGTTTAGGCAGGTCAATGGTAAATTACCTGGATGGTTTGTTTGGCTACCAGCCACTCTGGCAAGTTAACGGTTATTTTATGCAGTTCTAAACATTCATTTGGTATGTAAATCAGTAAAACAGTCATCTGTGGGGTTTATCAGCCACTGTGGCTTCTACTGACGACAGGAGCGGCAGTTTCTTTGCCATGGATTTATGAAAATCCTGCAGAGCAACTTTCTCACCACTCTCTGTGGTTTGTTTTGAATGACATCATCTGTCAAAAAATGATCATGTCACAGGATTACCAAAGGAGCCGCTAGGTGGAGCATGGGACTGTGATTCACAGTTTTCACAGCAGACAAGGAGACTTGTCTTAGTGTAGATAGCTACTGCAATTTGAACAAACTGTTCAGGATACAGGCAGCTCAGAATGAATACTGCTCATATATTCAGAGTGCGTATGATACAACAGGAAGCTGAAGTTTTCAGCCATTGTTTTCACACATATAAAAGGGGACAGTCATTAATGGTTTTGTTTGTTTGAGAAAATCATAATATAAGACTTGAGACATCTTTCAGACACCAAGAGAAGATCAGTATGCATGTTTTTGTGGGTGTGAGGTGAAACAATGTTCAGCGGTGTACAATCTCACACACGTGAACACACAAACACACACACACACTCACACACACACACCTGCCCTGCTGTGTGCGGAGGAGTAAGAGAAGCAGGTTTTTGGTGGCAGTGATTCAAAGAAGAGAGTAAATCATTCTGTCTGAATGTATATTTCTTTCTCTCTCCTGTGTCTTTGCTATCTTTCTTGTTGATCTCCTGAGTGACACTTGGCATTATCCTGCAGGCTGGCGTCACCTTGGTAACCTAATCACCTGCTATCAATCTGCGATCAGCCACGGCTCATGGCCAGACTGCTCAGGACAGTGCCTGTGTTGGTTTTTTTCAGGAGTATTATCAGGATTTTGGCACGGACAGAGCACCTGATAGTATTGATGTAATTTGCATATGTGCAGGACGGCACAGCTGTTACTCAATAACCATTATAGACTCAGGACTGTGACTAATGTTTTAAACAGCTAAACCTGGCAACACAATGCTAGATCAATAGTATGCAAAATCAAAGCTTTGTCATTCTATCTAAAATACTGCACATTCCCTCGCTTCAGTCACCACTTTTTGATATAAAAACTCCCTGACATGTACTACACAGCAGTTTCCCGCCATTTAACCAACCCCTACCCATCCATTACATAATAGGCTAATTAATCTAATCAGCCATTTTTTACATCATGCTCAGTTTAAGTCATTCATTGAGAAATAATATGGATTTCATGCCTTGCGGCAGCGGCGGTGACATAACTGCCTATCAGTAATGAGTCATGGTGTGTCTGCTGAAAGAGGGGTGATGTCATGTCATACCGGGATCTGTCCTTTCCCCATGATGCGGTCTGTGCTCTCTCCATCCTCTTTGTTCTGCTTGGTCTTGTTGTAACACTTCTCATAGCAGAGCAGCCGCAGGGTCTGAGAGCCTTCCAGATCAATCTCAAACTCCTTAGGGGACGAAAAAAAACATGAATATACGTGTAGGGAGATTACATTTTGCAAACAATTGGTGCAAAAATGTCCAGGATATGAGTAGAGACAGGAAGAGAAAAATCAGCATCCACCCTACACTTTAATCCATACATCCCACCACTGCTGACCAACATTCCCTGTAATTACGTACGGGAGCACTGTGCATATGGTTTGCACATCGTTCTGAGGCCCACACTGTGTTGGTTCACTTAACATTTGGACAGATGTGAGTCATCACCAGCAGCCCCTCATTAACTGATATTATTTCCACTTTGCTGAGCAAAATCCTCAAAGAGTCTTTGGGTCAACGATGGAAAAAAATGTGCTGCAGATGAGCTGAAGCACTGATTGTGTCTCAAAGCTCCTCTTCCTCTAAAAACCTCCAACATCCAGCTCTGTCATTAATGCATTCATGTTTGTGTATGTATGCCTACCTGCACAGTATGCATATGTGTGTGTGTTTGCTACATGTTTGCAGGGGCTGCAGATGCTCTGTGTGGATTCTGTTGGATGTCTTTTCATTACAGCTAACTGATTGCAGGACCAGATGTCAGATACATGACAGGCAGCATAAACTGTACCAAGAAGGAAACATGTTCATGTATGTCTTTGCTAGTTGGAAAGTTTTCCAATGAGCATAACTGATAAAATAATACTATAGTGATTTTCTAACTTTAACAGGCCTTCAGGACGCAACACAGACATTACAAAGTCATGTTTGATCAATTAAAATGTAAACAAGTATTTCAGCATTGGCTAATAATTGACGCCTCTATTAATACAGACTCTGCAGAGACATTTTATTTCCAACTGGAAAATGTAGAGTTGCATGCTATATATTGCACCAGTCTCTCACCTCATTCCATTTGGGTTCAGTAGTGTATCGATACACTCTCGTCTTGGCTTTACTTGAAAAGAAGCCAAAGGAATCCACCTCCAATGTGCAGTAGAGATCTGATAGAGAGGAGAGGGTTGAAAAGATATGACATTTATAAGACTACTGAAGAGTTCTTTGTGAACGCATTACGTTAGCAATTGAACTGGCTAAATGTTATATGTTATCCCCAGAAAGCAAATTAGGAATGAGTCACGTTTAATTTGTCAAAATGTTTCAAACGTAGATCTCCATGCAGGTGTTATGCAACTCAGTAAATATACCGAACCAGCAGCTGAAGACATACATTCTAAAAATGTAAAATCCTACAAATTAACCAGAAATTTAAGTGAAAGTTTAACCTAAATCGAAAGTAAAGTCTGAGGGAAACACATAATTCCAAAAGTCTCTGGTCACATCAAACTCATTTTGTCTGATTATCTGTATTTTCTGTTGTTTTCATGGAGGCTAAAGGTGAGTGACTCACTCAAGCTCTGTTTGAGGCCGGAGGCAGAGTGGACGATTACATTCAGGAACCCGTTGAGACCGGGGGATTCATCCTCTGGAAAAACAGTCAGCGAGCAGAGAGAGAGAGAGAAAAAAAAAGACAGCAAGGAGGGGTTAGAAAAACATGCAGATCTTTGTTTGTTTTGGAGCAGATTCAGACATGGAACGGAGGGATGAAACAGCCCTGTATAGCATAAAACATGTGGTTTAAACCTCTGTGTACTTTTTATCCTCATCTTAATCATAATTATTAATCATAAAAATTTCTTTCCAGGGCAATTATTATTATTATCTTTGCCATTTTATGGCTTACAACAGAGCTGCCATAGAGAATGAAATCATGCCAGAGTGAAATCGTAACCACACATCTATACATAGAGCCCCAAATGCAATTTTACTGTGGGATTTACACTTATACAGTGTCAGAAGAACACTACCGCTGAATTAAAAAGACCGCATATGGATGAGAAGGTATGATAAGGACAACTTTATTTTGGTAAAGAGCATTTGAGTGTTAAAAACAAGCTTTAAATACAAAAACAAGTGCCTTACCTTCTTTATTGATGCTAAGTGGAATGTGGTGGACAGTCTGCAGTTTGACGCAGGAGCTGGTCAACATTTGCAGCTCCATGGAACTCAAGGAGGAAGTTTTAAGACCTTGAGGGAAGACAATAAATGTAGACTGTAAATGACGCTGTGTATTGGTTTCTCTGGCTCTTGGATTGGTGGCTGCTAATGTACATGTATCCACATTTTGCTCAAAATGTAGGATGTTTTGCAAATGGGAGAATCCAACTGTTGTTGGTTTGGATGAGACATTGTCTGACAGGACATTTCTGGGACACTTACATTTCTTCTGCTGTTCCTTGATGATCTCCCTCCACTCTGCACGTTCATAGTCAGACGAAATCAGGAAACTGTAATTCTGAATATAAACGCACAAAAAATGGCTGTTATTTCATTGCCAATAAATCTGGGGGAGAGGCAGACTAAAAAATTAAAAAGGACACGTCATCTGTGCAAATATACAATCTCAAAATTTAAACTCCGCAGTCATGTATTCTCCTCCAGCCAGCTTTAACAGATGTAAGATATCATACAGCAATCACTCCACACTGATATAAGAAAGCCTGAGTTTGAGACAGATCAAAGAGAATGAATCTTAAAGAAGTGAGTAAAAAAAGCAGTAAAATGAGAAGAACAGATGAAATATGGAGAGGAAGAGTGTATGGGGAGCAGGAGGAGGAGGAGGAGGATGGGGCAGAAAAGATGATGAAAAAAGAGAAGGAAGAAACATAGGCAGGTAAAGCTGGAGAGTGTCATCACCTTGCCGTTCTTGTTGTAGACTCTGAGGGGCATGCTCGGAGACGTCAACAGGAGCAGAGACTCCTGTTCAGACAGCTTCTTCCTGAGGCGGTCGATGACTTTTGAACCCTTGTTGGCTCTCTGAAATCACAGAGGTGAAAACCTTGATCACCACACATTGCTGTGGAAAATATATCTATATATAAATCTATATCTATATCCAAAAGTCGTGTAAAACAGTGTGCATCCACGCTACCTTCTCTCTCTGGATCTCACTGCGAAGGTGCGAGATCTTGACCTTCATGGCGTCAAGCTCTTCATCGGGGACCTGGGGGATGGTAAGTGGCTCGGCCTCCTCGGGGCCCTGGAAGGTCAGCTCAGTCAGGGGGATGTACCACTTACTGTCGTACTGTTGGTTTTTACTGCAGTGGGAGGGGGAGAGGAAAAGGAGAGGGGATGGATGGCGAAGGGTGAGTACAAAAGAAGGATGTGACGGAGGTATGAAAGGAGGAGTGGATTGATAAAGATGGATAAAAGTAGAAAGTAGAATAAGAAAATTGGACAACAATTAAGAAGTAAAAAACATCAACAGAACCTTAAGGAAAATCTTATTTATTTTAAAGTATTTTTAAGTGGATAGTAAGATTAGTTAGATGTTTTTATTGTCCATTTATGATGATGTCTTTATTATACATTACTTTTACGAATATTTTTAGAAAACTTATGTATCTCAGATCTCAGAGATCTCATTAATAGTTGCATTTTAACAGAAAACAAATATGTTCATTCCAGCCAAATTAATTTCAAACTGTAATGACATAAGATTTGAGATCTTCTGCATGACCTAACCACTACTACTGGTTGCTTGCAGTGCTGTTGACCTGTGTATTTTGGCGTATTTCACTGATGCAGTCACTCAGACTCGGTGAGGCTAAGACGCTCTTACCCTCCGATCTGTTTCTTCAGCTTGGCGCAGAGCAGCAGATCAGTGAAGAGGAAGACATGGCGCAGCTTCCGGGCTCCCTCCACCAGCTCCACCATGAAGCTGTCCCTCAGAAGCTGGCGGCTCTGTGTTGAAAAAAGACAACAGCGGTGGGTCAGTGACACAAAGCTTTTGGTGTCGATAGCTCAGCAATTAACTAATTAAAGAGGCACATGTACGACCTGCCACACAAAAACTGTTGGTGTCAGTTATTCCACTTGGTTTGCTGGTGGAATAAGCATTGAAACTGTACATATCAAAACAGCTTCTTAGCATACAGTTTAATATCAGTGACAAGGCCATTCCTGTAAGTCTTAGTAACAAATGGACAGGAAACAGTTAGTTTGCAGAGCCTTTGTATTGGGGCTGCATCCAAAAGCTTTATCTCTTCTCCTCTCTTCCCTCCTTACCAGTCCTTTGTTACCAGCAAGAAACTCAGAGGAGACAAGGCAAAGAACAGAGTGGAGGAGAGGAGGGAGCAAGGGAGACTGGATTTTTGTTTTACTTGCTGCGCCATCATCAAAAATGTCCGCTTTACTAGATCATCAGTGACAAAGCTCATGTGCTCAATATTAACCAAATTATTACCCAACAGGATGGAGGGTTTTTGCATTAAATTGGACTGATTAAACTAATTACCTGGTGAATTCTTTTGTCATATTCTGTCATATTTATCAATTTCCAGGACACAGAGGAATGAATGAGGTAGCGGCGGAGAGGGAAGAGTGTTATTTGGAGCTGATGTCAGACTATGTAATGAGATGTGTAATGCTGCCGTTTGCCAAAAGGGGGCAGTGACGTCATTTTCCAAATGAGAAACTACATTTACAAGAATGGACTCGGAACAAAAACAGGGAGCAGACAAATGTCAAACCACAACTCAGTAGTAAATGGCCCACTTGCACATGCTCATATCCTTGGTTTTACTTGTGGTGTGGGGTATAAAACGGTTAGGCAGGAGAGGTTAACTGTAAAAAAATGAGAGAATAAAATAAGATTTTTTTTTTTAACTCAGCAAGCAGAGCAGGTAGGATCTAGTAGGGAAGGGACTTTGGAAATACATTTTCTTTGCCCTTGGTTTCATTCTTGTGATTGCACAAATCATAATTTGTGTGAATAAGTGTTTGCTTAATTTGGTTTATTCCAAGCTGATTTCACCCACTTTGCCTTTGATAATTAGCTCGATTGCACCTATTTATTTGAGGTAATTACCTGATATTTTGCTTTTAATTACAAATACATTTAGTGGGGTCAAAGATATAATGGATAACAATGAATTTAACCAAGTTTAACTGAGGGGTTAAAACATTAAAGAGTGAACGCTGCTAGCTGACAAAACTACCAAGTTTCTTTTTAGTAAGAAACACTGACAAGATAAATGGCAGCTAATGGGTTATACCTTTTAATTATAAAATTTAAATAAATATTGCCAATATGCAGACATAAAGGATTTAATAAAAAATATATATTTTTCTTCACAGACACCTTAGCTTCACATGCAAGCAGTGACCCCCCCCACCCCCCCCCCACACACACTCTCTTCCATGTTGTTCAAGGGGCCACACCAGCACCCCCCACCTCTCCATACCTAGCAACCTTACCCTGGCAGCAAGTCCATGAAGCGTGACAGCACACTTGTTCAGAACCAATCACATCCCCATCTTCATCTTTGTGCCCTCCCCCTCCTGTCCCCTTCCACCTCCCCCCTCCATCATCACCACACAGCTACTGTCACCGCCAGAACACACTGAAGTGGAGCTGATTCTTATGTAGGAGAGGTTTTATGCGCTTGCAAAACCTGACTGGACATCTGCTGGCAAAGAGGAGGATCATGCTGTGTCACTCGGCGTTAACGCTTGATGCATGATGGAGAGGGTGAAGGGAGGGTGACAAAGACAGAGAGAGACACGAGAGCAGGAAAGAGAGAATGTGTCGGAGAAAGCGAAAGACAAGAGAGCCTGAGAGTACATCAAAAGGAAAGTAAATGGCTGAAAGAAAACAGAGAGAAGGAGATAGCAAAAAGAAGAAACGAGAGAGTCAGGGTAGCTCCCGGTGGAATACATGTCATGCCGCAGTTTCTTACTGTAGATACCAAACCATGTGACACGTCACCACAGCAGCACCACTGCAGTGATCCGTTGCATTTCTTCATGCACATGGACTTTCAAGCACACCCACGCATAAAGATCCTACAGCGGATTACAATCATATTCTGATCCATGGAAATAAGGGTCTAATAAAAGTCTAATTCCCACTGGTGGATGTAATTATTCATTACCAGCTAAGTAATGAAGCCTGCAATGGTGACGGCCTGTGATAGATAACTTCCAGATGAGTTGCCCTCTGTCTATCTGGCATTTTTCCTCTAGTGGCAACTGGGATGCTACATCTGTCAGAACACACACGACAACTCACTCCTTCCTCTTCCTGATCCAGTTTGTGTAGTAACGCAGACTGAGATATGCTGACATAGCTCAGTGTAATGAGTCTCTGGTAAGTATTTACTGTACACGTTCATCATTCAGTCTCCATCTTTGGGTTTTGGGACTTTGATGCCACAAGAATGGCACATCTATGAAGTCATTCCACATGTAATGTAATCCCCCGAGGATGTTTTCTAACTAGAATATAAAACAAGGCTCTGTCTTGCCTTACTTCTGTCAGTCTACATGCTGTCATGTCAGTCTATATTTAGGATGTGTACTGTACAGGAGTTAGAATGAGACATTGGTCACACTGCTCCACTTAGTTTTGGCATATTACTCAAATACAACATTAAACTGAAGGAATGAGGAATACTGGAGCTAAAGCTATACTGTGAAGCTATACATGCATATTAAAAGCACCAATGCACCATCAGTGTACAGCACACCATCAGTCTGATCTTTGGTTCCAGTTGGGCCAATTGGGCGCTGTAATATGAACACAGATTTGAGGTTGAAAGGACATTTAATTCATTGCCAATTACATACAGTGCGTATAGGGATTAATACTAAAATATGGAAAATATATATATAGAAACAATATAAAGTCTGAGCAGTATAATTACTTCTTTCTTCTGTTCAGATTCTACTCTCCTTTCTTTTTAACTTTTCAAAGAGTAACTGCGCCCAGTCTAATAATCTGGCTTGCCATGCCAACTAGTGGTGTGGTTTCCACACCCTGTGCAGCAGTGATGTAGCGTGGCACTATGGTACCACGCTACATCACAGTTGGCTGTGGTCACAGTTATGACAGACCACACCTGACCACACCTAGCTATGCTGTTGGATGTGGTCAGAGGTTCAAGAGACTTACAGTATACCTTTCAACCCACAGAGGCCAGTGCAGCTATGTTTTTCCTCCTTCCAAAACCTAGCGTGGGGTTACTCTTTAATTACTTTTTTATATCACAATGCAGCTTTGAATCTCGAACCTTAGATTTGGAAGCAACATTGTTATCCAACAAGCTAAAATCTCCAGTGATAATCATGACGAGTCAGCAGTAAATACTTAGGGTAGATAATTGATTGGATTATTGAACAGAATGTACAACAGCAGATTAAATTGGATTACTGTACAGAAAGTACCCTAACTGATGAACTACTAACACTGACTCATGCAGATTTAAATGAAGGGTCAGCAGAATTGTTTTACACAGGAGCTACTAGATTTGTCTTAACATTCAGGTAAGTGAACTGGACTTGAAATGACCCACTCAGAAACTACGCTACCCATCAAGCCTCAGTGATAATCCTCTCCTCCACTAATCTCATGATAAGAGGTAAAATAAAGGGAGGAATAACAGAGATTAGAGATTTACATGCTTCTAACTGTGTGGGAGTGAACGGCAATCGTGTGGAGGGATAAAACAAGACTTAAAATACTGCAACACAAAAGCATCTGCTTAATCTGCACATTCAAATCTGTCATCAAAAACCTCTTAACAAAGTTTTTGACTCCATCAAATCAGAATTAAGAGATTATGAATATTCATTTTTGAACAACAAAAAAACATTGATCTATAAAATAATACTCTAAATGATGCTGTTCTCAAGAGTTTTATTATTTTAATAGTGAATGAAGGGTTTCATACACTCGCTGAATGCCTGTAGATACTTTTCTTCTCATTTAATTAAGGCTCATTGTTTTATCTTTAGATGCAGACACATATTCCAGTTGAGGCTCATTCCTACATCAGTAATCTGATTAATTTAAAAAACGTGCTTATGCTGCTACTTTGCTCTGCTACTGGGGAAAAGACATCCTTAACAAACCAGCTGTCTCAGCGCATCAGATGACATTTTCATAATATTGAACAGCCAGTAGGAGAAATGTGACTTTCTCCATTTCTCATAATAGCTGACCGGAACGTCAGCAACACCGACGTGAAAGGAGAGCGACATGAGGCAGAGCTGGCTGAGTGCACAGAACGCAGATTAAATATTGACCATCTCCTGGAGGAGCCTCGCTGAGAGCGTGTTCGCGAGTAATGGCATGAATTTACAAAAGATCCATGTTTATATTTAGAATACACGCTGGAAGGGGCATCTCTGCGCTTGTGTGTTTTGTTGCTGTGTGTGTGTGTGTGAGAAACAGTGTGTGTACACTGGGACGTGTTTGTGTAATGATAGAGGGGAAGAAAGACGTACGGACAGATGAAAGTGGTGTAGATGAGTGTGCGCTCGAAATACACACACACATACACACACACACACACACACACACACACACACACACACACACACACACAGGAGCATATCTTTCCCACAGGCAAACAAGGCAGAACGAGGAGGTGAATTGAGATTTAGGCAGCGCCATCATTTGCATTTTAATTAAGTAGCTTCTGTTTGTCCCCTCCCCTCATCTGGTCTGGCCAGGGTCTCTGGGGGCCACTTGTGCTGCTCTGCTCCTGCATGCCTCCACTGAACAAACCACAGGTTACTCACTAGTGTGTACACATGGAGGGTAAGAGTGATACTTCAGCGCTCTCTCAATCCTCTACATTTCAGGTCGGATCATACATGAGCACTGTGGCCTCTTTCCTATTCTATCACTTGTGCTATCTGATTGTTTTTGCCTCTTCGCAACAGTTCAGTGATAGAAAAAGACTACTGATTGCTGCAGGGAACGTAATATTGAAACCTTTCCGTCAAGTCAAGTTGCAAAAGCGTTCCCCACACCCCTAAATAATCAGTTTTAATCTAACTCTGAGAATGAAAAATCAACACCATGTTAATGTTTATAGACTCAGTGTTCCTTTGAAATTTCTGATTGTTTGAACAGCTGCTACAGAGCTTGTAAATTAGAAGGAGAAGTGCAAAACGAACACTTAATAATTTTGTAAAATGTGTGAGCCACTAAGGCTAGTAACCTACTGTGTAAATTAAATAAATGCAATTTTGCCTGCACAAATCCTGCAGTCATCCAATTTGTGTTGACATCACATGAACAAAGGATAATGAGGGTAACTCCTTTACTAAGTTAAACCATCAGCGCTATCAAAGGCCCGAGTCCCTCTTTGGACATCTGAAGGCACAGAACAACAATAGTTGTGTGTTCAAAGACATCACGGAGGGGTTGGAGTGCAGATTGAGCTTCAGCAGAGCGACAATTTAGGAGGGTGAGAGTGTGCTGACCTTGGTAGTTAATACCTGGTAACTCAAATTACTTGATCGATTTATGTAATTATGGACATTAAAACAGCATTACTTATTAGCTTTTTAAGCACGAACCTCCTCATTGAATGCAAAACATCAGCTCCTCAGCTTTCCAGGTAATGACAGTCTTTTGATGACTGAAGCGAGTTGTATGTCGCAGCTCAGTTGGTGAAATGCAGACAAAAACCTCAGGCATATCATACACCTTACTCTGTAAGGAACGATATAATGAGCCCCATCGATTTCCATGTGCTGCTTTCATGTATCCAGAATAAATATTTGATGACTGGTGTGGAGGTCTGGACAGACTGGGATGGAACTGGGGGCCTGCGGGGATAGGAGGGGACGTGTGTGTGTGTGTGTGTGTGTGTGTTCAAAGCCAAACAAGAGGAAGGATAAAGAGAGCGAGTGAATGGAACAGAGAGTAGGAATGTGTGTGTGTGTATGTGTGTGTGTGTGTGTGTGTGTGCATGGAAAGGAGTGCAGTAATGACCCCCCTGTGAGCAGAGGGAGGAGCCGGCACAACCTTTTCGCTCGTTCGCTCCCACCCTCCGTTTATGAATAATTAACTTGGAATCTGCCAGTCAGAGCGGACCGGTGGCTCATTACAAGGCATTATGTACGGCAGTGTCACGCAAGCTATCAATCAAGAGGCACCCATTCATGTGCGTCAAGTCATCTCCGGGGATGACAGCGACAGTGGGGGGTAGAGTTTGTGAGTCTGTGTGTGTGTGTGTTTGCATTAGGAGAGCAAACAGAGAATCACCCTCAACTAGGCAACCCTGGTATGACCATATAAGGGCATGGGCTCTGCTTTAGGCTGCAGATTGGCGGCCCCCTGTACACTCATTTGGCAGTGACTTCAAGGTTATTTTAGAGGGTGGGGTCATTACATCATCATGCTCAACATCAGAGCTGGAAAGAGTTAAACTGATGAAAAAATGAGTATTATCTGCATCTTTAGTATCACCTGTATGTGGAGAAGTGGAGGAAATAGACATAAAAAAGACACCTAAACCTAACCATAATGTTTGATTTTTGAATACACAATAAAACCTGCTGTTCCTGCTCTTTCCTTAATAGTGCAGCAGTACCAGTGTTGGGTTCAACGTTGCAAATCCAGAAAGAAGCTAGTTAGGTCAAATTTATTAAAGGGATAGTAACGATTTTGTGACATAAGTCTGTATCAATCAGACATTGATGCACAGTTGTACACACAACATGTAATAAAGACGTTGTCACACACAACAACACAGTGCAAAAACTGTAATTTCTGTCTGCTGCTTAAATTTCCTGTCAGGTCTTTTAGTAACCCCAGACTACTTTGTTTTAGTCCAGTACTTTAGCACAACAGGGTATAAAACTGGGCTACAGAATGTGGCTCACTTCAGTCATCGGCTGTTTTGTGAACCTCTGAACGCTCACCTCTCCCTTCTTGACTGTCATAGACTGGCGTCGGGGCGTCGTCTCCTCGTTGATGCTGGACAGGAAGTTCTGGGAGATCCGCAAGGCGTCCTGCAGAAGCGGGTGGTCCGGGTGGCTGGTGGGCGTGTGTTTGAGCAAGTCCTGGAGTTCAGCAGTAGATGGAGAAATATTAACTTTCTAAGGCAAAAATGTCAAGGTAAAAGAAACCATATTTAGGTATATGAATATATGTATGCACACAAACATACAACAACAAAGTTACAGCACGGTACATATTACTATTGGTCGTTCAAGTACACTCCTCTTTTCTTTTCCTGTTTAGCTCTTTGATGCATAAACAGTTCAGTCATCCTCTTACTCATAACTCCTGTCTAAAATGCACCCCTGCTGAAAACAGTATGTGTAGGTTATTACTTCTTCACACATGCAATAAACTAAGACTTGAAGCAAACAGTGGTGGTAAATGGTAAATGTTTACATAAAAAAGTCACATATCTAATCTGTAATCTGTCACATATCTAATATTTATTCAGAATTACAACTGTATTAATTTCTTTACAGACTTGGGTTGGGTACTGATTGAGAAAATGTTTTTTTAGAGATGGTGACAAAGCAGATCTGTAAAAAAAATACCTGAAATAAAAATACAATTACTTTTTATATTTGGACAATGTTGGCTGCAGATTGGGTTTTGATCCCCTGTGTCATGCCTTCTAGGGTTAATTTGTGAGCAACTGAGGCAATTACTTAAACAAACCAGAACACGATTGTGATGTGACATTATTAAGATGTGTCGCCACTTCAGTGCCCACCCAGTCTTACTTACATGAAGTACCAATGTGCTGCGAGTCACTCTGTCCACTGGTTTATATAGCAAAGCTGTACATGAACAAGGAGAGAAACCAGACTGAATTGTTCATATGACTGAATTACTATAATATGATGTATGTCAATATTTTAATTCATGTTACATTTTTTATATTTTAACAGAACTAAGTAAAAACTAGCATGATGTGACTGACCCTCTAGAGAGTTCTTGGCCGTCTGGTCCTTAGAGTCCTTGGGGCTCCTCACCTTCAGGTTCTGTTTGGAGACAAAAGGCAGGTTTCAAAGTGGAGACCTTTAAAAACCAGTTCAGTACAGTTAAGTGATATGAAAACATGGTGAGGTTATTATCCATGCTCTAGCACTGAGGTCATCCACTTCCAAATTAATTATGCCATCCTCAGCAGCCCCCCCCCCCCCCCCATCTTGCTGAGATGGCTCAGAGTCATGCATCATTAATTAGGCCATTAACAACCCTCGATGATGAATTCCCCATCCTGCATGTAGACACCAGCCTCGACGCTAACTGGCAGGCCTCATAAAACATAGACAGAGACTGATAGGAAGAAAATGTACAAAAAAAAGAGCTGTTCAACCCACTCAACACTGGACTTTATTTTTATCCCACTAACCTCAAGCTAATCAAGTAAGAGTACATTTGCTCGGTTTTAATGTACATACTGTAGCTCAAATAAGCCCCACACAATGAGTATGAAAAGAGTTGTAATACTGTTTGAACACAACTGGGAATGTAGATTACTAGTTTAAACCAGAGTTAGTTTTGTTATATCAGCCTCCAAAACTAGATTCAAGGAATGAGAATAAGTGTTTTCAAATCCAGTCTGTCTATAATAAAAGAAATTGTTCTGAGCCCTCGAAGCTGTTGGAAACTTGCTTTTTGGGAAATGATAAATGTGAAAGTTTATAATGCTGTCAAGGCTCATCTACAGTCTGCGTAGGTGATAGTGAGCTCATATTTTCCCGGTCAGCGATGAGAATGAGACCAAGCTAAAAGTACAGAAAATACCAACAATTATCCTCTGCATTGTCCCATTTAACTGATGTACACACATGTTTAACTGGCAAACAAAAATCTACACATGGACACACACACACACACACACACACACACACACACACACACACACACACACACACACACACACACACACACACACACACACACAAAATTGCCTCTGGCTGCATTTGTGCAGAAATATTCAGCAGGACATTCATATTTAAATGCAGGGAAATGATGAAAGCTGCGTGGGTGAATAATGGGAGAGCATTTTGCAAGTACAGTACATCAGGGACAAAACTGTTAAGCAGCTGCAAAATAGACTCTTTCTATACAACACCTCTCAGGAGCAGCTCCTTTCCCTAATAGCGCATAATTTAACACTCTGTTGTAAGTCAGTTATCTTCTTTGTCATTTCTGTGTGACTGGGTAACACTGCCTTGCTCTCACAAACTGTCCAGCCGCTGTGGCAGCAGGATGGACACGTTTTCTTTTTTTATGAATAAGTACACAAGAGCAACTGTTTTATGTTAACATCATCCTGAAATAATAGTAGCACCATAGCAACGACACTAGAGATCTACTGCGCTACACTGCTTGGTGTAGCACTAAATGTGCTGTAGCAGTAACACATTGCACTGTTAGTGCACAAAGTTTACACTGTATTCTGTAAACTGTATCATTTCAATCAATGATTGAATTAGTGAACAGCAAATCAGCCAACGTCTGTCATCAGCAGTTGAAATGAGGAGAAAGAAAAGTTGCACGTAAACAAAAGAGTGTGTAGGAGGAGGCTGACACATCTTTTAGAGTATAAGCAGGAGTTATGGGAGTTCAACAAACTATTTAGTGTAATGTTGGTGAAAATCACTCCTGTGATGAATGTTCAACTGAACCTACACTTACTTTTATCTTAATTAGACACAGCATTGTTCCCTACATCAAAAAAAAAGAACATGTGAAACTCAATTGGATAATTTGCTGGTATGCAGGGGGTTAAGTGTCTGACTCACTGATTTTACACGGTGGTAAAATGATCCCATATCTGAGAGTTCACAGCTTCAACCCCTGCAACAGCTTTGAGACAGAACCTAAACCAGTAACTGTTCGCTTTTTGTTCAATTCCTTTCCCCTCATTTACGGCATAGCTTTCAATAAAAAACATGTATTTTTATCCCTGCGTGGTGTTGTTATTCATTCCTCCCTCTCTCCTTCTTACCTCAGAGATTTCAGCAAACTGTGTGTTAGCTTGGCAGCACTTCTCTGCCGTCTCCACAGCCAGTTCATAGTTGTCCACAAAGGCTCTGTAAACTCCAAGCTGGCTGGCCTGAAGGGCAGAAAGAAAAAGAAACAGATGAGGGATGTAAAGTTCTCATTTTAATCAACAGATTAGACATACTGAAATGTCTGTCAGAGATTGCGATTTGTGAAGAAATTGCTCTGCCTGCAATCCATCCTTTAAATCCAAATAAACATTTTAATACAGTGACTTTGAACTGTAAGTAAGCTTCTATAAAGGAGAAATAAATAGCTGGCGAACAGCATTCCCTCTGCTCTCAGACAGAACACTTCATTGTAAAGACAGTAAATGCAGTGAAACCCACAAAACGGTCTTTCAGTCTGAGGCTCAGACACATTCAAAAACACTCAACAGTCCTCTTCAATACTTCCTTTTCTTAACTTCCACCACTTCATTCCTAAACTTCATACAAACTGCAACCTTGCTGCTGCTCTAAACAAAAGACTAAACTATATTTCTAAAAATAAGATAAGATAAGCCTTAAAAAAAGCCTTTTAATTGAGGTGAAAGGACAGAAAAAGTACAGATAAATAATAACTATTAAAAATAAGAATAGACATAAAAACAACTACTATACAAGAGCAATTAAACTCAAGGCATGCAGTATACACAACCAGTGTTGTACTGTAATATTGTAATAAGTACTGTCTCAAGTGAAGTGACATGGTAGCAGCAAAATACAAGTCTTAACAAGTTTGTGTGTTGTCAAGTCTTTTTGTTTATGTGTACACGCAACAAACTAATGGAGACAACACAGCCAGACAAATGGAGGCACAGAAGCATTATGCGGCACGTAACCACGCTGCTCCTCGCAGCCGGGCCCGTTGCCGTGGCAACCTGCGAACCCTGCGCTGTGCTGGGGTGAGTAATTAATGATTGGTGTAACGGAGGCTATGAAAGCACATTTAGGAAGCTGGATGGCTGAATAAAACTCCACCAAACGCTGCCTGCCAGCGCTGCGATCCATCTCGACGGCGAAAAATTAATTCTCCTGAACAAAAGCCAAAGGAGGAGAGAGTACAGTGGAGACGGGCTTTGTGTGTAATGTCAACACACACACACACACACACACACACACACACACACACACACACACACACACACACACACACACACACACACACACACACACACACTCACACACACTTCTAAAAAGATACCCCAGAAACCTAACCTAGTGTATTGAAGTGCAACCTTTTAGCCCCATATGAGCTGGTGTGGAGCTTCAGTAATTTGGGCTTTGTTTGGAGGTCAAAACAAAAGTGAGTGCACTCAAAAGTTGATAACTCTTGGAAAACTCTGCAAGCACAACTACGGTAAATAGAGTAGGTCAAAACTGAAATAGGAAGTTGGTCTTTAAAATACGATAGATAGTATACAATGAACAGTTTAGGGGAAAATGTGAACATTTGCCTTTGTTTTGTAGCCCGGAGGTTTGTTTAACAACCTGTGTGATTGTCTGCCTCATGTTTTAATCACTGATAGGTATGACGGCCAAAACTACAAAAGCAAGGTTCAAGTTGCAACCAACCAGAATTATCCTTTAAAAGTAGGGAGCACAGCGCCTTTACAGTCAGGGTCCAGAGGCACTGGTAACAACCTGCATAAGGAACTAAGACTGGCTGAGTCAGTGTTTTTATTGTTTTTAATTTGTTGCATTGTGTGAAGCACTATATAATTCGATTTTTGAAAAGTGCTCTACAAATAGAAGACTACTACACATCTGTAAGCCGTCTCAAAATGACCTCATTCATCTTCCTTACATCCTATTTTCAGGCATGACCCTGAGCTTCCTGACATGGTCTTTGCTGTCATAAGGGTGTGAGAATCAATTCTGGCAGGAATGTAAAGTCATGAGTTTTCCAAACTTTGTTTGCACTTATTATGTTATCGCTGGCAGTTACAATGTGTGGCAGATTTTAAAAAAGTCCAAAAATAGTCTCAGCTATAAGGCTGCATGCCAAGAGCCTCCATGAAAAAACACACGACTGAAATTATTGTCCTTATTTGTGTTTTTCAATTACTCACTGACGAATTTCAGGCAGCAAAATTGTTCCAAAATGGATCGATAGTGTTTTGCACACACATCCGCACACTAGGAAGAAGTAAAATGGAGGTAGGAGAGGAGTAAAGCAATTTTCACAATCCTGCAATCCTGTGTCCTGCCCTGGGCCACACAATCTGCACCACAGCGGAGGCCATTCAGAGTGTGACAGTTTGACTGTGGAGAGAACAGAGAGCCCGAATGTCTGCCAGCCACATCCAAAGAGCCGCACACAACGCCGTGAAGGCTTAGCGAGGGTACGGCTGCAGATGCAGCATCATAGCAGAAAATGGCTTTGGGTGTTGAAAGAAACTGCTTGGGTGTTTGGATTTCTCAGTTCAGGATTTGTCCTGTGTGAGAGTATGTGTGTAATCCACAGCGGAAAACAACATTAAGAAAACAGCCTCATGACAGACCACGGCCATTATATGCGAAGGCTGGATTTAGCCACTTGGTTTGTAAAGGATATTTTCTTACAGAGGGAAGAAGAACTGTTTAGTCTACAATGACATATCTACAGTATATGAATAGACAGAAATAGAAAGGATAAGACCCTTCATTTGCCAGTAAATGAAAGAGTCTACAGCCATGCTAGCAGCTGTACAGCTGTGCTTTGAGCTCAGTGCTCTGCATGGTCTATTTCTCACCTCAGGTTTATCCAAAACCTGATTTTGGCAGACGGTTGTGATCAAATTTGACAAACCTTAGGCAAATCCGAAGACAGCCCAGCCCCTATGCGCACTCACAAAACTTCTTCGCTTAAAATTCTTCAACAGGGTGAAGAACGACTTGTAAGTTAGCTGTGTGAGGCCAAATGAAAGATCAAGAGGTATTCTTCTTCTACAAATTCACAGAATCTGACTTTTTTGGTCCTCCGCCTCTGAAGAGAAACACTCAAAGCTACTTTATCAGTCGGCCTTTATGGTGTAAAACCTTCCCTTTGCCGCTGTCTATGTAAGTGTGTGTTTAGGAAGAACAGAAGCACGAGTGTGATTTAGCCCTATTTTCAGCCTTCAAACACTTCTCTCTGCCACTCATGCTCATAACCTGTCAGTGACGCTTTGCCTCTTCCTCTTTTCTCTCCGTCTCTCGCCTTCCTTGTTCGGATGTTGTATGAGTCCTAAGCCCGTCTGCTCCCCTCGCAGATTTCAGAGTAATGGTGAGACAGCTCTATCAGAGCAGCCTAAATCTACTTGCCTACCCGACTCTCAACCCTCCCTCCCCCATTCCTCGCCTGTATCACCTCCTCTACTCCCATCTAATCTCGTCCTCCCTCCCTCTCCACCTCCTAACGGAACGGCTGTCATGTAGCATTTTTTTTTCATTTTTTTTTTTCTATTTGTAGGCTCAGCATCTTCTCCTCCTGACTTTTATTAACTACTGTCTGGAGAGAGGGAGGGGAATGGGGCAGAAACTGTGTGAGCCTGTGCACGTCTGTGTGTGTGTGCACGAGAGCACCAGTGTGTATGTACAGTACAAACATGTGTGTGTACATGTTAGGGAGGAAGACAGACAGACTAAAGATTGTAGAGGTTGATAGAAAAAGTGTAAATACAGAGTCTTTGTCAGGTTGACGTAATGGTTGAGGCCTGACAAAGAAAATAGGTAAATGTGCGGTCACGCTAGAACCAGACTTTGCAAATATTCACTCCATCTCCCAATTGAAGGCCAATTCAAGAGTGTGTGTGTTTCCTGTTTTGGTGTGATCTCCTGGTGGACTTGCAGGTCAGAGTTCACATTTGTTCAACCTTAACCTGTGAACTCTAACAGTCGGCCAATGGAGCCACTGATGCACTAATGAGAAGTAATTATTCCCGCCGTACGTAATCAAAATGTTTTTAACAATATTACACATCAGAATACTAACTGCAGCATTGCTCTCAAACACACTCTGCTCAATATTTCTTTTTTACCCACATCAGAACCATGACATCATCTTTTTTCGAGGCTGACTGTGAGGCAGTTTTTAGGAAGGAAAAAATATATACTCGAGCTTTTAAAGAAACTTTTTGATAAAAAGTGGATTTTGACAGTAAAAGATGCAAATTAAATCCTAATTTCTCAGCTTAGCCCCAATGGGAGCCTCCTGAGATAAGTTAATAAGAGTGTGAGTGTGCGTGCGTGCGTGTGTGTGAGTGAGAGAGAGAGAGAGAGAGAGAGAGAGAGAGCAAGAGGCTTTTATTTATAGCAGCTTCTTCGAGACACAAAGCACACTGCAGTGATGGCCTCAGCTGCCTGAGGCAGAAAGGCGGCATTGTGGAACATGGCTGCACCTCCCTCTGTGTGTATGTAAGTGTGTGTATGCATATGTGTGTGTGCGTGTGTGTTCAAGCATAAGTGAGTCGGAGGGGGAGAGAGAGAGACAGGGAGACACTAGTGGGAGAGGAGCAGTATTTGGGAGAGAATTAACAAATGATTCATTGTAGGTTAATTGACCCATTGTGGAAATGATTAAATAGACCCAGTGTACATTTGGCCCTGACATCTTTGGCAGAAACTACTGGAGGGGAGAGAGAGAGCGGCTATTGAGGAGGAAATAGGAAGAAAAGGATGATTCAGATTCAATTTACCCGAATTTAAAATGATAAAGAAGAGCATCACTACAAAAATCAAATCTACATTTTTTTTATTGGTTCATTGAATTACGCTGACAGATTCTGCCTCCGAAAGCCTCCCAATTCAAGAAACAACATTTCTGTGAGTAATGTCACTCTAGCACAGTGGTTTTGCTTTGGGTCTGCATCCATCGGTCAGAAAACGTAGCTGTAGCATCCTGAATGTCTTTTCTAATACTGTCAACGTTTTGGGTACCCAGTGTTGTCACTTTGAGTAAGGGTAACGTCAGGCAGTAACACCCAGGGATGCTTCTGCTGTCATGGGCACAGACACACAAACTACAACCCCAAACGCCCCTTCCCCCTTGACCAATCTCTTTCTTTTTCCTCACCAGTTTCTGGAAGAGGTCCCCGACTCTCTGGTGGTGGCTCCACTGCTGGACGCGGGGCAAAAGTCCGTCGTAGAACTCCCTGTGGATCTCATAGAGCTCAGGCACTTTGAAGAAAATAGTTTCTATCTGGGCCACGGTGAGCACAGGCTGCGACGTCGTAGCTGCAGCCTTCAGAGGCTTCATAGGCTAAGAGGAACAAACAGTGGAGACAACAGGTGTAAAAGTTGCTTTTGTAGGGCGTCTTTGTGGGAACTGTAAGCACTTGTACGTACATTTAAAAAAAAGGTTAGGACAGTTTTCCAAATACAAAAATCTGATTTGTATCTGTAAAGCAAGCCCAAGTACCCTCAATCGTATTATCTGACTAGGACCAAAACACTGGCTGCATAAATAGGAGGTACCATTGTTGGTACCAGTGCTGGCTGAAGCTACCCGCATAGCACATAGCCTATAAGTGAATTTTTTGACACATGTGAATACTCTTAGCTATAGTTCATAACTACAATGTTTTGACTAATTCAGGTTTTAAGTATACAATGGCTGTCTTTTGCCAGGTTACATCTGCCTCTTATTCATCTGGTCTCAGTCATGCTCTACCACGTTGGATTTTTTTGAAGCCAGACTATACAAGCCAGACTATACATACCTTACAAAAGAAAAGTTGGACTACAGCCTTACTTGGTCTGGGATAACCAGTAGTTTATAACATAAGCTAAGGTTAGCAAACTTCAGGTTAGACATTCCTGCATTAGTTTGCGGCCTTTCTACGTTCTAGTTTTTCATGGGCTGGCATGTTTTGCCTCATGGTATATACTTTCACATCACCCAACCCTAGAATGTTTCATGTCTCTTTCTTAGTTCCAATTTGGCTTTATTTTATTTTTTTAAATTTCTAAATCTACAGAAAAAGTCAGCCAGTAAATAAAGATCCATCTGGTTACCATGTTCCATTCACATTTTGCTGATGCATCTACTGTAGTGGCACCAAAATAAATCAAGTTTGAAGAGTCTATCATTGAATATTTGCAGACTTATGTCAAAAAAGTCAATACTGAATACTCAATTTGCCTTATCAATTGCCCTTAAGGCCTTTAATAAGATTCTACTGTAAAGTATTGGTTTGTGTAGTGTGTGTGTGTGTGTGTGTGTGTGTGTGTTCTCACCAGCAGTAGTGCCTCCAGGTGACTGAGGTATGTTTCCTCGGTGGCCAAGATCCCGGACAAGACCCACTTCCTCATCTCTAAACCTTTTTCCAGGTCACATTCAGTCTGTAACACATAGACATATAATAATAAAGTTAAAACAATATCCAGCAATACAAAAGTTTGCACACCAATTAATCCACTTTTTTTTAAAACTTACTTTACCTACTGTTTTCACACTGGAAGGCACACAGTTTGATTATTTTGAGTCTGACGCATGAAGAACATTCAAAGCATCATATTATTCCTGATATCAGCAGGTAAAAGGACCTCTAATATGACTCGTTTGTAAATGTCAAATTGAAGGGTTCCTAGTTCTTAGTTGAGCTTGAAACTCCTGCAGGTTTGCATTGCAGTCTAGAAAATCAAACAGCAACAATAGCACCTTCTAGAAATCCCCCCCCTGGTCGCCTCCCCATCGCCCTCAGCCCAGTCAAAGCTCACTGAGGATTACGGACATGAAAGAAAACAGAGAGACAGAGAGATTCCTCGGGCTGTCTTGTTTAACCACGAACTCTGAAATAACTCAAACAGGCAGGGTCTCCCATGGGAGCAAGGTTGGCGTATAAATATGTGCCTGTGAGAGAATGCGCAAGTGCCAGGTGCACACACACACACACACACACACACACACACACACACACATGCAGTGAGCCCAGGTTGGGACGTGGAAGCTTCCGGTCCCTCAGGCTATGAGGAGGAGGAAAGAGAAAAAACAGGGAGGAAAGGTGAGACAGAATGACAAAGCAAGAAGAGGAGAAGAAGAGATGGAGAGGGAGAGCAAGACAACACAGACTCAGTGTAATTAAGAGGGGAGAGAGAGAAGAAAGAGGGCAAAATATCATGATGACATGATGAAGGGGAGACACAGATAAAGGGTAGGACTACATTTTTTTAATCAAAAAATGTTTGGGTAGGAGCGCTTCCTGGACTCAAAATTTCGACGCGCAGCAAGCCTTGGTAAGGGAGTTCCTGATGCCGAAACACTTATTTTTTTTAAATATTTGACAGTAAGAATTGGATAAAAAGGGAGAAATAATCGAAGCTCCAACCCAAAACTTGGAGTTACACACTGTACCGTGTACCTTAGCATAATGGCAGGATTTCTGTTTCTGTGCCTCTGTAGCTGGGAGTGATGCAAAGAAAGAGAGACAGACAAGACAGAGAGGATAGCTAGATCACGTGTGAATGGGTTGATATGCCAGAAAAGTTGACCTGGAAATGTCTCTTCTGAGTGAAATTCCTGGGATACATTGCCAGTGTAAACAAAAGCCATAAGAATCCTGGATCAAGGACAGCTAGCACATTTCCATAACGAATCTTTACTGCAGTACTGCCCCCCTTCTACCTATCAGGAGCTGCCATGTCAAGTATGTATCTTCTTTTATCTTATAGACAGTACACCCTAATGCTGCCATGTACAGTATGTTTACACATCAATCATGTGGGTTCTACATGAGAAAGGGGCTAAAGGAAGGTCAAGACTGAGTGCAGGAGTTTGGCAAAGTGATCGGGATTCGGGCTGTGATTTCAGCCGATTCATCGGTTTGTGTCTGTGTATGTTAAGCCACTTGTAATTCTACACCTACATGTCCACACATCAGAATCTAAGCCCCGTATGAATATGCATGCTAAAATGATGTACAGTATTCTTGTGAGCTGCATTTGAGCATGTACTGTGAGTACTTGGATGTCTGTGGGTGTACGTGCATTTATTTAAATGTCGGGGTAAACTGTTTCCATGGACACTGCATAAGCAGATGATAACACGGGTCTAACGGGACTGTTATAGCACAGAAGATTATGAAGGATTATTATAGAGTCCATTACATAGGAATCCATTATCAGCTTGGTTACTGCAGGGCTAGACTATTGATTAGCCTGTTAGCCAAAAAAACATGATTTAAAAGCAACACACTCATCCTGCACACCATAAATTGACAGAAATTACTGCAAGCTATTTAAAATAGCAGTTAGCATTTACACGTCACTGTATGCGGTTACAGTTCTAGTTACAATCAATAACCATTAATCCTCCTGAACTGAACTCAGCTTTAAACAAGACAGGTGTGTACAGGATTTAAAGGGGCTATGTTCCACTTTGCTCTAGCTTCTTAGCAACTTAGCTACACAGAGGGTGTCATTGTGCAACTAGTTTTTGCAAATTATTTGCATTATCAGTTAATCGCATGATTATTTTCTCAATTAATTGGATCAATTAATTGACTAATCATTGCAGCCCTACTTTATTGAATAATATAGTTTGGAAAAATCAGGCACAGACTACAAGTAGAATGGCACAGTATTTAAAGTATATGCATATTCTCCTCCTCTTCATCTGACTGTTTATCCTGCCTTCAATATTTAATACTTCCACTCTATCTTTTCTCTCCTTTGCTGTTTCTGTGTCTCTCTTTCTTAGGAGAAGGATGAAGGAAATGATTCTGACAGACATGTATTATGCATCACAGAGAGCTGTCTGGGGATCTGCGTTGAATATAACAATATCTGTACTTGCTCATTATGTATAGACTCTAACCAACAACCAAAAGCAGAAAGGTTTCCCTTTTTCATATAAAGAGTGCAAATAAAAGGGTATTGAAAGTAAATAAGTAATGTGATTATGATTTATGATTGCTCTTAAATAGATTACACTGCATCGCAGTGGCTTTGAATCTGTCTGTCCCCACTGACTCAAAAGGGAAAGCCTGGGGCAGCAACGGAGCCCCCCTGAATGTTCGTGAAATTAATGAAAAATGAATGAATGATTGCTGAGCTACAAGTATCTGCATGAGCTATGTGACTTTAACCTCACAGGATGTGCTCGCTGGTAAAAGAACATGAGAAACACGAGGGCCCATTTGAAGCATCAAGAACATTCGAAGCAAATCACGAAGAAGGAAACATTCAGCCACATGTTACTGAACTAGCAGGGGGGAGACGAGAGCCACAAAGTGTTTATTCATCGTTTCAGACCCCAGACGAGTCCCCTAGGAAGTACCCACATCTCCAGACATATCATCTTTTATTCATCGCAGTGGCAACTAATGAGCCCATCTCTGGGTTCAGACTAAAGGGGTGTCTGGCTGCATTTTTTGGTGATCAAAAAAAGCAAAAATAAGACACATTCTCCCTGCTTGGGTTAAATCTGGGTTTCCGTGTCCATATGTTTTCACGTCCAGTATGTGCAACGGAGTCAGCTACTATTTCACATTTGAACCCGCGCTTAAACCCTCTCAGCTCACACAACAGCCGTTAGCGGTGGATCTACCTAACATGATTTAGGAATTCAGATTAGCTTCTGATTTGTTTATGCACGGATAATGTTCGTGGGAGATACACGAGAATCAATGCAAACAGTGTTTATTTGACAAGCGCCCCGATGTAGCTCGGGAGGCACAGATAGGAACCGAGCAGCAGCGACTGTAATAACATTATTCTCCATCTCTCTCCCTCTCTCTTTCCCAGGAAGTGTAGGAGCCTTATATAAACATTCAGAGTCAGGTTGGACAGGAGAGAAGTGAGCGGCAATGCATGCCCTGTTCCACACTTTATTTTTCATTTTTCATATTCTAATCTGTTTAGCATCCTGTTCTGCCATCCCTCGCTTTCTGAAATGCCTAATGTGATTGCTTCCTATCTCCACATGTCTGCTACGTAATAGAGCTGTCTTAGAATTATCCTGTGCAATGTAGAATTACTTCTGGTTATTTAAACTAAACTTCAGATGTGATAGATGTTGACAGAGTTGGTGTCTGCAGGGGTTTTCTGAATAGGATGTACGCAATGCCGCATCACGCCATGACTTTAATTGCAAGTAAACAAGCTGTGCAATCAGTGAATGTTCATTACATATGTGATAGATCATAACAAGGGAGATTTAAATGTTTCCAAGACTCCTAATCCACTGATGCTGGTAATCTAGAGGTTTAGAGGCCCTTCAGGTTGTGGCCTCGAGGTGTGATGTCAGATGATGGAGCAAAGAAAATGAAGAGGATTTAATTGTTTTAATATAAATAAGGGATCCACAAGAACAGGGAAAACGGCTCATGGCTTTAGAGGAGTTCTGGGGGTGGGGGATGGACGATGGCCTAGGGGTTTAAGGCACTGACCACAGACTGCAATGTCCCAGGATCGAATTCAGGCCAAGATCTTTTGTTGCATGTCGTTCCCCATTTCTCTGTCCCTCATTTCTTGTCATCTCTCTACTGTGGGGCTACAGTGGGCTCTGGCTGTCCTTGATTGACCTACAAGTATGTGTCACACTGTGCGCTAGGATGATAAGATATAAGACATAATACATGGTCAGTGTGGTCAGCAAAATTGGTTAAAAAAAAAACAGTGACCCCCCTCTTTTCCCTCTTGCAGGGAAGAGTCAGATTATGAGAGAACAAAATTAAATCAGCAGTATTGCTGATGGTGATGACTCATCATACTGACATCATAAAACCATCAGCATCCGCTGAGCCAATCAGAGCGTGTGTGGGCTCTGACTCATCAATTAAAGAAGCAGACTGGGAGGATGAAGAGTGGCTGTCCAAGGGCAAATCAAGGACGATGGTAACTCCATTTCCATGGCAGTTATTGAAAGCATGTCTGGCTGCGTGGAGAATGTGTTGATAGATGATTAATATTTGGCTGTGTAATATATTTAACTGACCATCAGATGCTGCCTCTGCCAACCCTAAACACACACACCCACAGCGTCAGGTTTGCTCAGGGATGGTGCCTCTAAACATAAGAGTTTACTCAGCAAATCGTCTTCAGTCTCTTCTACAATAAATTTCGCATTCTGATTTGAGAGAAGAGGATGTGTGTGTTTGTGTGCTTAAAAGAAGGCACTGGCTTGTGCAGCCTAAAGCAGAGATGACATGATGTGCGTGTGCATGTGTATAAATTAAAATCAGCGAGAGTTCCAAGCTCACAGGTCAGAGGTCGGATGCAGTCAAGGGACTCATCATTTATTGGCAGATTCAGGCCATCAATCAGATTGACAGGCTCTCGCTCACCAGCTCAGACAGTGAGCAAAGACAGAGGGGGCGGAGTCACTGATACTGCTTCGTGACCACTGATGCGATTACTTCCTCCAAGGGCACAGTGGAGGGAGGCAGTGTTAGCATGTTCATCTGCTACCTACAAACTAAATGGTGATGGCAATTAGGAAAAATATAAATAAAATTGAAAAGATTCTGGCTGTAGCATCCATGTTCATTTTCATCTTTGCTGACACAGAGGTTGTGTGTGTGTGCGTGTGTGTGTGTGTGTGTATCCTCTCCATGGTAACCTTTCTAGAGCACCAGACGTCATAGATCACTGGTTTTCTCTCCGCAGACAAGAAGAAGCAAAGGAGGGAGGGTAAGAGGATGAAGGCAGTGATGGGGTGATGGAGGTGATAGGTAATTCTGCCTAATACCCTGGATGAGAAAAGGCCAGGCTCTTAAGGGGGATGAGTTTCTTTACTGGATGACTGCTTCTGGGGTTATGAGGCAGGAGATATTGCCCTTTATCAATCCTCTCAACTGACAGATTTTTGATGGAGCGGGATTGCTCTAAGAATAGATTAGCCCACTTCCTGCACTTTATTGAGGTCAAGTATTGGCCATGTTTGTAGAATTGTATATCCATATGGTATTATGCTTTGTATCAGTAGTTAAAGAAAAATGCTTAATATTAAGAAGTTCACAGCTTTGGCTTAATTTTAATCAATTTCTGCAGCTGAGTTGATGCATTACCTAAAGGAAGAAAACTGTTTCAGATTTGGCTGATGCAATGGCCAGCAGTAAGAGATAGCAAGATGGCATACTGACCGACTTGGAGGACTCTAACGATCCAGAGGAGAGCGTGTCCCGACTGCTGCGGCTCTTGGAGCTGAGGTGCGGTGAAGACGACGGCGAGTCATCGATGTACGGCAGGATGTCGTGGTGCCTCCGCTGCTCCTCCGCGCGGTCTGCATCGTAACCGTATGAGGGAGGGGTCCCGGTGAAGTGACCATCTGTGACGGGAGAGAACAAAACCTTAAGTTAGTGCCTTTGACATTTTTCCAACTTTCTTGATGTTTCTGCTTTATGAGATAGTTTGCAGTGGAGAGTCGGGGTGCCCACACATGCCAACTGAGTTAGCATGGATTTGGTGATTTGCAGCGTGGCCCGACTGATACAGGACTTCTGAGGCCAATACTGATATCAATATTTGGGAGTTTAAAAAATCTGATAACGATATATTGGCTGATGGGAATTATTTTTAACATAAACAAACAGTCTTGATATAGATCCTTTAGATTAGTCTTTTTTTTTTTTCAAGAATTGTGACCAAGATATGTACTTAACTGAAAGTCTAGGTTTCTTACAGCCACTGATTCAACATCTCAGTGACTATATTTCATACACATAGTTAGCGTGTGCTACACAATCCTTCAAAGGACATAGATGTTTAACTGTTTAACCAAATTTAAACCCACTTTTAACGCAGACATGCAGACGTTGTATGACCTGCAAATCACCAAATTCATGTTTACTGTGAAGCATAGCAGGTATTTGGTGATGCCAAACAGTCTCCTAACTCCATCATTTTATATCTTTTACAAAACACAACTTTAGTAAGCTTCAATCTTACCACAATCCATTAATGTTACCTGTGCCTTTACAATGCACACTTGGTAGATTTGCTGGTTGACCTTATGCTTACAGGAGGTTGTCTTGTGTATTGCAGAATTAATTTTCAACACTAATTAATGCAGGTCTAGAAACTGGGGCACACAAAATGAGCTTTCCCCCCCTGCATCTTTGTTTCATGCGTTCATACAAAAACATAAAGCTCCGAGAGGAAGCACTTGAAGAGGCTAACTACAAACTGGGTCAAGGTTCAAATAATTTGAACCACCGAGTGCAGCATCTCTAGGGAAATTTTCAGCAACCTCCCTCTGACCTGCTTCTGTGGTGGGCGCTATCACTTTCTCTGACGGAAAATAACAGCTCAGCCAGCACAAAGAGGTTTTGCCTATGATTGTGTGTGCTGCCCTTTACAAGGAGAGGTGGGAGAGACAGACAGAACAAGAAACAAAGGTCAGAAACTACAATTTGACTACAAATTACTTGTTTTACAATGTCACACTCAGCGAGGTGATGCATTTCAATGACGTTCGAGTTGTGGCTTCCACTAAATATGTTTTGGTGAGTTAAAATTGTTCGGCTTCCAGGAGGAGAGAGTACAGTCAGCGGTTCGGGGAAACTGGTGTGTCCCAGCTGAGGGGGAAGACATCATGCATCTCTGAATGTCACAGAAGACCTTTTGCTCATCTCCTCCCACTCCTTCATTCAACAGAGCCGCACTTCTCAGAAAGCTGGCCCAGGCCTCCTCTGTGCTGACTCACACTAATAACATGCCACGGCACTTCGCTCCAGAGTCACTGTCAAACACAAACACACAGAATACACTCCAGTTCACACCAATCATAAGCATTCTTTAGCTTCAGAACGCACTCAGCTAACATCTACTTAAGTGTTTTTTTTGTGCCTCTATTGCATCTACAATCTCTTTCATTGTGTTTTATGAATCTTTGGCTTGCACCGGCACATACACAGACATATGCTCTTGAAGTCACAGGTCACAGAGTAAGGGGGGGGGGGGGGGAAAGATAGAAAGAACAATGCCAGTGTGTCCAGGGCCCGTCTGACCTTCAGCCCACCCACCGCTCGCTCCGCGTACTCGCTGCTGCCTGTGGGCGGGTGCTGCCCACCGCGCCTGCTTCGACCAACAGCATCCTGCCAGGCAAAGACCAACACAGAGGCTCTGTGTGTGAGTGTGTGTGTGCAAACAGTCTCTTCCCACAATGCCAAACCTCACAGCAAACCAAACTGAGTAGTGTACTACACTTTCTTCATTCATTTTTAGCCTTAGTGTGTGCCACTGCTGTTATTTTGCAACCCCTGCACATATGCTGTTTTTTATATCTTTCATAATTTCCACAGACTCCTGCTTAATATGTTTTTATGTTCATTAACACCTTCCTTCATCTTCTCCTTCAGTATTTTGTATCCTTTTCTAACTTGCAGTGCAATGACTGAATTGCGCTGTAGTGTCATTTTAGGTTAGATTGTATGTGTTTACAAAGCACATACATACACATTCAGCCTGTAGCAGGGTGCAGCTGTCTGTATTTATGAAAGTTAGCATAACCGAGTTACCAGATCTAACCTTTCTAGAGCTTATTAACAACAAAAACTTGTCAGGAGACAGCATGCTAACAAGAAGACAATGCACATTTTTAGGACTGATTCACTGCTTGTCTAAAAATACAGGGTGTGGATGTGAAAAACACCAAGTGGGAGATGAGTGAGTGCCATCCTGGCATGTTTTTCTTTCCACCTCTGTGTATTCATATTAGGGATATTATGGCATCTTGAGCTGGCTTGTTTTAGTCTTCCTACCACCTTGCTTTGGAAAAATGCTGTCCCTAGAAACACACTGCGGGTGTGTGTATGCATACGTTTGTGTGGAATGCCTTTAGTGCCAAACAACCAAACAACCATTTTTAGGCCGAAACCACCTCTTGGCTAAAAGAGAGCACACTCACCGACCTAAAACCACAATCATGAATAATAATGATAAACTGTAGAAAAATGAGGATGAAATGCCAAATGAACCACCACAGCTCTGACTAAACAGCGTGTCTTCTGGGGAATGTGTGTCTCTAAGGTACAAAAGCACGAAGCTACAAGGTAAAAAGCTCCAGTTTATCTGCTTTTTACAAATAAAACAAGACATCAAGAAGTTTTCTTTTATAAATAAATTAATTCATAAAATAATTACCTATCAAACTTGTTGAGACCATTACTGGTCTGCTAATAGGCTTGCCTAATATAGTGTTCATGTATATCTTCAAGCCATTCTTAGCATATAATTTACCTGTAATGGATTTGTGCACATGTAGAATGTGTGTGTGTGTGTGCATGACCAGCAGTTTCCAAAGGGGGAAGGACTGAGCTTTACAATTCGGTTAATGGGTCACTATAGCCTGTGGTCGTCAAACACTAGACTTCAGTCTGTGCACGTCTGACCTCACCTCGGCTCAGACGCTGCTCTTAACGTCGCCTTGAGCCAGGTTCTCTCTGTCTGTCTCTCACGCTCTTTGTTTGTATGCCCCTGCATCTCCGCATATATCTAACTGCCTCTTCCTTTATGTTTCGCTGGCTCTTCTTTCTCTCCTTCTTGTGAGCAGATCGCTTGTGTTTCCGCTGATTTGTGGAATCCACAGCTGGCCTCTTCATCCTCATGCTGCTCACAGATCATCTTCCTCTTCCTGCTCTGAGCTGCCCCCCCCTGTTTTCCAATCCATCCCCCTCAGGAAAAGAATAAACTGCAAATATGACAGAAAAGCTAACACACATATGCCTATAGAGCACACACAGAGGAGCGCCTTATATCATTCTCCAAAAAACTGTCCACCTATTGATTTCTTCCTGGAGCTATTGGCAAAATAAAACAACCAAACTCTGCTTCGAACCACAGAAACACACGCACACAAATGCACATACGCACACACATTCCTGTAAAATGTTTACATGGAAACAGGTCCTGCTTCACTGCTGCAGGTGGAAAACTACAATCACACTGGGAATAGCTGTTGCTCCGCTTCCATGGCAACACATGGATCTTTCCAAAACAATACCACAGGCAGGGCAGGGGTATCAGGGTATCAGGGTGTCATGTGACACTGATCTGTTGATGGGATGTCCTATATAACAGAAGACTTCAAATACTGTACATGAGAGCTGATTGCAACTGTTAAATCATTACAACCTCTGTGTGCTGCATATGATGCACAATCAAGGCATTTTTTTGGAGCCTGATACGCTTTGAAATAAAATGGATTGTACATCTTGTTGTGTGTTTTGTGTGCAACTCTCAAAGAGCCTGAAGAGACTGGGGCTTGGTATCGAACCTCACAGTTAGCCTGGCTCTGCCCAAAATCTGCCTACTAGCACTTCTAAACTCACCATTTAATACTTTAAACCCCAACCTGAAGTTCTTACACTTCTGTTTTTGTACAGATTAAACAAACAAAATGTCGAACTAGTTCTTTCCCAGATTTTGTAAAAAAACTTTTCTATATTCCTCAAAGCAAGGTATCAAAGAAGTATTATTCTTGAGTCTGCACTGAAACTCGGGTGTGAAATTTAAAAATGACACCCAGCACGAGGAGACCTGTATAAAGAGTCTTTCGTGTAAGTCTGTCAGCGCCTCATTAGCTACTTTAAGTGTACAATATGTTTTTAGCACTACTACAGTAGGTGCCTTATTGTAATGAGACGTCGTTTTGACCACTCAAGGCACACTCTGTCACTATTCATTCTTTGTCTCATGCTATCCCTCGTTTATGCTCTCTTTATTGCCATGCCTCTTCTCTCTGCCCTTTTCTTTGACTGTGTCTTTCCTTTTCTTGCTCTCAGCCATCGTGAATACAACATCTTCACATACATGTTAGTGTTAAAATGCAGCAGCTTAAAAAGATGAATGAGCTAACCCTCTATTTTCCTCACTCGTTCTCACAAATACAACGAATTAAAAGGCTTGTCTGAGTTTAATTGTGATAATGAGAGCAAACAAAGGACAGACAAAGGAAACAATTGTTGCCTAAAGCCCTGCAGTCCTCTGTGTGGTGTTGCAGGAAAGGAGAGGTGAAAGTAAAAAAAACAAGGAAACAAGCCACAGCTAAGACTTAATTATGAAAACTACAATAATAAGAAAGAAAATGATAAATAACAATAGAGAAGACAGAGACAATGCGACAGACTGAGAGCCATGAAATTAGAGAGAGAGAGAGAGAGAGAGAGAGAGAGAGAGGGAGCGACTCTCAAAGGAGGCATAAGATATCCTCGATAGTGAGAGCTGCCTCTCCATCCCCCATCATGCTTTCCACTCAGCATGGCCGTCATAAATCTGCCCCGGCTGCTGACGCCTTTATTGGAGGAGGCCTGTCGTCCTAACACACACTTACCTTAAAGCCCCACCCAGTCCCATAGGATCCTAATGTTACGCTACAACACTCAGAACCCTCTCTCTTAATCTAGCTATTTGATGAGAGCGGAGAATGTAATCAGAGATCGAATGGTGTGTTTTAATGGCTTCCTCCAGCTCCCCCACTTTAAATCTGATTCATACACAGTGTGCTAATAGGGCACAGTGGATTTGGGAGGGCTAAGCTTATTGAAGAGGCCAGGTCTGGATACTGGAGATAAATGTTATGTCTCCCAAATAACATTGTAATTGTCATTACTGCCTCCCAAAAAATGGCATCAAATATACATATATGCAGCACTGTACTGTAAACTGTGATGGAAAGGGAACTGGGGTGAGAGTTGCCGCAAGGAGAGGTAAAGAAAAAGAGAGGGCACCCCATCCCCTGAGTTCCTCCATCCCCTAAATATCCAATTTAGAGACAATTTAACAGAGAAGAGAGGGGGCTGGCAGACGAGTCAAAGTGGAAGGCTGTGGAAATTAAAGTGAAGCCTCAGCTACAGTGTCGCTGGGGGGGACAGACAGACATGCCGTCGAATGAACTTGAACACAGCGTTTCTCCCGTAATCCTCCTGCGACTGCACAGGCACTTTACAGCAGTTAATTTGATAAATGTCACTATCTCGTCATTAGAGGGCGGACGCGGTGCTATAAATTGCACGGGTGGCTGTATTCTTAAAGTCCTCAATATCTGCATTTCAGGCATGAAAATCTGGAGGTGTGGCTCCTTTCAGAAGACAGTTTAGAGAGGAATTCTTCACTTTCACTTGAGGTCACTGTGGGCACTTGGCATCCCTCATAGAACCCATTCGGTGTAACTAGATTGGGAAGCGAAATGACTCTCACAAGATAAAAATGAATCCTAAAGGCATTCTTCACAGAATTGCTGTAAAAGATACGACTGCCTTGGATTCCATGAAGGCTAACAAGCAAAGCGTGTATTTGGCTACACAAATCATCATCTCTGCAGAGGCAATGTGTCCCTGGAAGCTTGTTTTATTTGAGGAATTCATTTCTGTATTCCTATGGCTCCTTTGAGAGGACCAAGAGGACCACACATTCCCAATATAAAGGCAACGACTTTCCTCATCTTGTTTTTCAATTGTCGTCAATTTATCATGAACACTGTTCACCAATCACAGCCGCCTGACGTCTATCTGCTGGTGAACTCCTTGTTACCGCTTCCCGGCATTATTAACATTACTTGAGTTGAGAAATCATAATAAACCAATTTGTTTCCTGGAGGTAATCTCTTTGCCTCAGAGCTGATAATCTGTCGAAACGACCCTGCAGCTGCAGCAGCAGCAGCAGCGGCAGCCAGTTTCAGTTATAAAGCTGGGACATTCGCCAAGTCAGAGAGGCTGCTGTTTTAAAAAAACAAACAGCGCCCCCTGCAGTGATGTAATCATCCCTTTGTCTCAGGATGGAGGGATGCGAGGCAGAGCAGGGATGAAAGAAAAAATCAACATATGAAAAAGGGCATGGCCTGAAATCACACACTGGAGGAAGAAAGAACAGAGATAGGAGCAGAGGAATGAGGATATTTTTTATATATGTGTGCGCATGCAGTGGTGCTGCGTTTACTGTGTGGCTTCACAATGCTACAGTATGTGCTATGAGCTTTTTTTTCGTATATATATTAAATGTTGTAAGCATTGATGAGTTCGTTTCACCTGCAGCGTTGCCTGTGGCTGCTTAATATGCTGCTTACTGTGATCCAAAAAAACAACTTTTTAAGTATTAAAACCTACTGCAGTTGGACTGCACGTTTGTTTACAGGTCTATGGGAGGACTATGTAAAAGAAAGTTGTATAAAGCCTTTTGTGGCTCCAGAGGGAGCTGCAAGAAGTCTATTACTTTGTCTCAAGTGATGTCACTTGAGTCAGCGTCGGTTGGGTCTGAAAGACTACAGGTTTGAAAATTAAAAAATATCTGTTGGTGTGGAGTTAGAGAGAAGTGAGCTTAACAGACCTTAACAGACAATGAAGAAGAATGTTTGGATATAATAAAAAAAGACAATATCTTTTATTCTGCTGCATCAATTTTGATCTCTTTTTTCAAAATACTGTCAATAGTGAGTCTGACAAAGTAATAGGAGTGCAATGCTGAATTGGAGGAAAACTATTTAAAATTCTGCAGGATACTGACACCACATTACCACAACTACAGTGCCAATCATGCTTCATTATCTTCAGTCTTTTACGGTAGTTCATCTTCAAGCAAAGTTACAGTCAAACTTCACTAAACCTTAACGAAAGCATCTATGCTGCCACAATGATTCTTAATCAACTAAAAAGAACTTAGTGCAACAAGTAACGATTACTTTCCCTTAGCGACTAATCTGCTGATTATTCTCTTGATTAATCAATGAATTGTCCACTCTACAAAATGTAAGAAAATAGTGAAAAAAATGCCCATCAAAATTTTCCAGAGCAGAAGGAGACATCTTCAAATGTCTTAGTTTTGTCCAACCAGCAGTCCAAAACCCAAAGATATTCAATTTACAATGATATAATACAGAGAAAAGCAACAAATCCTCACATTAAAGAGTTTGACTAATCCATTAATTGACTAATTGTTGAAGCACTTAAGATATTTGAATTCTGTGTTTCATGAGCCTGATCCTTATGGAGTTTACAGAAAATTGCTGCCAGCGGATACTGCATCACTGTCATAAGTCATGTATAAAATATGGGAAAGTTTGACAAACAGGGAGACGAGGAATAGAACAGAAAAACGATTTGATAAAAAGGAAGACAGATGAAAAGAGACAGTGAGAGGAAGACAGGCTGGACAGTTGACAGGCAGGTAGCAGATATACAGAGAAGAGAATGACCCAACACAAAAATAAACATAATTACGGTAGAAATAAAGACATGGACACAAAGATAATAACACTACGAATCAAACAGGCAGCCGCAAAGCCGGTGAATGCCAATCAGCCATATGTCGTATCTTGTGTGTTGTGTCAGCTTCCCTCGGCGCTGTGTGTTTATCCTCCTCTGTACCCTCTGCTTCTCTCCCTCTCTCTGTTTCAGTCTACATCTTTTGTATTCTCTCTCTCCATCCTGACGCCGCTGCCTTTGATCACACAAAACTTTCAAGGAGAGCACTCTCCCGTCTCAGTGGACACATGCTCAACACACACACACACACACACACCGCTCTACCCTCATCCTGCCAGACAAACCTTTGATTCCACAAGCGCCTGTCATGTCGTCTCTGTCAACTGCTAAAGTCATTAGGAAAGAGACTCATTACCCCGACCCCCGAAGCATTATGGGGGAAATAAGCGTTCAAATTGCTGCAAAATCACACAGAGACTCTGATTAATAATACAGCATGCTAAATTACTCTGCTCTGGAACACGGACGGCGCTCATTAGACTGTGGTTTCTACGGGCAAAGATGGTAAAGTGGGATGAAAAATAGAAGATGCTTGGCTTTTAGGTTGTTAAGTCAGCAAATGGTAGACTATGGGAATGTTAGCGTAGAGGGGTGATGATGGGTCTTTAGTGCTATTTATTGTATGTGCATTGTCTTGCACGCTGCATCTGATGAAGGTAATGACCACATTCTCATCTTCCACTTTGCTCTTCACTTTCCATTCACATTACACATTTCTTTCTTTCTTTCTCTAACTTTCTCCTTCTAAATACTACCTTTCCTCAGCGTCTCTTGCCCTTTGTTGTGTCTCTCTGCTTTCCTCTCATTTCCTCTCTATGTTGGCCTGTGCAGGAGCCAGTCTGCGATCTCACCGCGGCGGTAAATCTTGAGGGCAGACCTCAGCCCTCTTTCACTCTCCATAATGCATCATGAGCACCGCAGAGATTGCGTGTGTTTCTGTGTGGGCGGAGAGCGGCCTCATTCATTTATCTACGCTGAAGCTGGCACTTAAATCTCCATGGCTATCTGCAAAACACTCTCCCATGATCATAGGTAATGTGTGGGTTGTAAATGCTCTAATGTGCTCGATAAAAATAGAATGAACAGGACTGAAACAGGAATGCATTTTATTTATCTTTGCAACGGTTGTCAAACTTGGTTTCAAGATGCTAACAAACACCTCAACAGGCCAACATGTCATCAGTGGTTTGGAGAATAAAAACCCTTTTGTGTAAACCCCAATAAAAGATCACAATGACAACTCCTTTCACATATGGTAAAGTCTTTTTAGAAGTAAACTTTGTAGAAGAAGCTAAAAATGTGTGACTAAGCAAGTTGGCTGAAACTGAGCAGAAAACAGTGGTTGGGCCCATCATGACCTATAAAACTCAGTGGTAAAAAAGTTTATTAAGTCAAAGGTTTTAAAATACTCAAATCTGTTGCTTTGCATTAAACAAACGTATCTCGTGACTTGGCTTTCAATAGATTATGCTTCTGAAAGTTAATGATACTGAAAGACTATACTAAGAAAAATAACTATAGAAAAATAATAGAAAAATATTTTTTTTTATAGAAAAATAAATAAGTAACAGTAATGAATGACAGTTAACATCCAGCACGGTGATGCTAACCGGTTAAATGTTTGACGTTTAGTCACCTGCTAAAGCTAGAACTGGAGCCCAGTTTTTGAGGCTGATAGCAATATTGATATTTGAGAATTAAAAACATTTGATAATGATCTATACAATTGTGTCACTGTTGCTAAACTCCCTCAAACATTTCTTTTCTGTAACACAATTTCTTGTTACTTATCTTCCAAGAGATGCTAATATTGACAGATACATTGGCTCGGCTGATTTATTTATTTATAGTTGGAACTATTAAGTTATAACAAGACTTACAGTCAACAGCCACACTAGCAGCTCTCATTTGCTAATTAGCACTAAACACAGGTACAAGGCACAAACAACTACAGCTGAGGCTGATGGGAATGTCTTTAGTTTTGCAGGTATTTGGTCAAAAACCAAGGTATTGGACAAATTTTGCATTGCCATCAATAGGAATACATGGTAAAAACAAAATACTAATCACGCAATCACAGGTGTTAAGTGTTTTCATGTGTCTGTTGCTGGAGGGTGGAGACACTCAAAGCCCCGAAGGAGAGCAAAGGTCGGAGGTTAGAGGTTAACGCATTGGAGGAACGGGGACAAAGGTCACATGGGTTTTGTGTTACTATGGGTCTTCATATGTGTGTCTTTGTGTATCCATGTATGCCTGGAGCAGGGGAGCTGAAATCCAATTACCAAACAGTATTACTACTTTGATCAATAAAATCACTGGCTAGGAAATGCACCCTGGCCCTTATCAGCTATTGACAACACATACCTCCCCTTAAAAAAACTGTCATGTCTTGAAACTCAACTGGACCAAAGTGACTTGAAACAACTGACTGATCAGTTACAAAATGATATAGGTGAGTCTTTAAATGGAAATATACTAAGTCTGTCTGTATCAGTTCTGAAATCTGGAAGGAGTGATATAATGTGGGTGTAATGCTGCTGTGGAAATATTATGATACACAACATGATGTGAAGAGGGTGGGTCTGTGGGCTGGGTGTTAATTGTTAGTGTTTCCAGACAGTCACACTGAAAGTCAGTTACTCCTTTCCAGTTGGCAACTTTTTATATATTTTTAATAGTAAGTCTTTAATTTTGAACGCACTACATTGAACGCATTACATTTTCTTAATCTCATCTCTGTATTGATCTCACCCTGAAGCTTGTAGCCTTACATCATTTCATTTGGCTTTGTTTTAGCCCTGTACAAAGAGTAATGACATGACACTTTAAATCACTGATGAGTGATGAGTGCGCTGCCACAGCTGGCCATTCTGGTTTGAGACACTATGCTGACAGCCGGCGAGGACGTATGACAATAATATATGACAGGCCACAATATTCTGCAAATAAAGGTAGATTATCTGTCCGACAGGCCGATGTTCAGCAGGGGTCTAATTACTATTAACACGTCTTTTCAGTCAAAAATGGATTATTGTTATGTTTTATTTGTACCCCATTATTTTCAGATCAACATACACATGTTATACTACTATTACTCCTATTACTACAAGTACTACTGAGCCTGCTATTGTACCTCTATTTGGTTTCTTAGGTTACTTAGAAAATAGGCCTGATGTGATACTACACAAGCACTCAACAATAACTAATACAGTGTAATAATATAACAATGTAGGTGTGAGTGTGAGCATGAATGGTTGTCTGTCTCTATGTGTCAGCCCTGTGATTGACTGGTGACCGGTCCAGGATGTACCCCGTCGCCCAGTGTCAGCTGGGATCGGCTCCAGCCCCCCGCGACCCTGGATGGGGTGATGGATGGATGGATAGATTAAGCTACCCAGCAGTATATAATGTAGTTAACACTAGCACCACATTAACCAGCTGCAACGTTAAAGTGATGCTTACATCACTGTTGCATTGCTTCATAAATAAATAATTATAACCCAGTAATATAATATACAGTATATATTTTCTGAAATGGACCATTCTATAAAATTTGTACTTTTACTTTTGGTACCTTAAGTACATTTTGATGCTAATACATATATACTTTTACTTGAGTAAAAGTACATACGTAACTTTTACTTGTAACAGAGTATTTCTACACTGTGGTATTGCTACTTCTACTTAAGTAAAAGATCTGAGTACTTCTTCACTGTGAAACAACAGACCAGGACCGAGTAGTTCAAATGCTTTGTTAGTTCCCCAGGAGATGTGGTTCTTCAAGAGCTGTGTAGGTTTTGTGTGCTCATGTGTAACACCTACTATAAAATGCAGTGGTTGTGAGTTTTATGGTTATGGGATTATGGTATATGTACTGTTTAGGTGGTGCAGAGATCCAAGAGTCCTGCATAATGGAAATACAGCTGCAGGGTGTGGCTACATCCACATACTGTGAGAAGCTTGATGATGGTCTAAACGTAAAGCCATGAATCACTTATTTGTTAAATGTTGCTACCACAGCATGCTGCAGTGGTGGAGTTTCCCAATTGTGTGCAGCCCACCCGTGTGCCCCCCTGAGCACAAATGAAGTGACACAGCTTTCCCTCCAGTGTAGGACTAAGCTATAAAATCCATGGCAAAGACGTAATGAGGTAAAGTGCAAATGGTTCATATGTTCTTCCAACCATACTGAGAAGGGAGAAACGGCATCCAATCATTTTATGTACTTCATACAGTAGGCCTGACATTCAATGAGTGTGTGTTCCCGGCATTATTTCATCTCTAAGGCCCATCACATCATCCCCATTACAATCCCCGGAGTCCTGTAACGCAGGTAATGTTGCACTCCTGCTGCTGTTGCTGCTGCTGAGATCGTCCCTAAGAAACCAAATCAAACCCCAAACCCTGTAAAACTTTGAGGTATCATCATTATATGCCCGATCCAACCTCAAAACACACTGAAAAGGCTCAATTCAGTTTACCTTAACCCCGTCCCCTCTCCCACGGCTCCCAGCTCAGACATTTCGGCCTGCAGCGGTGCTTATCATCGGCAAACAGCAGAACGAGCACAAAAGGTCCCAATCTGCCTAATCTCTGGTCAAACACAAGCCGCAGCATCATCGCTGCTCAGGGCAATAAACTGCTGCTTTATGCCAGAGCTGTTCAGGGGACACGCGTTAGGACTTTGCTAAATGGACCATAGAGATTTGCCAAAGCCCGTATCCAGGGGAACTGTTGCCTGGGTTACCACAGCCAACAGGAAGAGCATTTCATTTCTGATTAGGTAACCTGTCAGGATACAGAAGAGGCTTTTATTCATGCTACTTATGACATATAACCAGAAGGAATTAAGTATCCCATGTGAATAACAAATGAAACAGTGAATCCCCCCCCAAAAAATATTTGGCTCATGGACACTTCAAAAGCACTAACCTGCATCTACCTGCCTTATCATTTGCTCATTGACATCTACCTAAGCAGCTCTTTGAAGGACCAAAATCTGATTACAACTGACCCAAGAATATTATGGTAAGCAAGCTACCTTCGAAACAGAGAACAGGAGGGAAAGAAAATATGTAAAATTGCATTCCATCATAAGGTAAGCTGTCATTTTAACATCCTTTCAGTGCATTTCTCACCCGATCCAATGGTTGCCATGGAATTTCTGTGGCCTCTATCTCTTCTTCTCTAATCTTCTCCTCCGCCCCCTTTCTCTCCTGCCCCCTCTTTACACTGGCACTGGGCCAGTCTGACTGTCTGCCAGTTTAAGCGTCCCAGCATCAATTACCTGAACCCAGCACTCACATATTCCCATAATGGCTCTAAAACCCACACACACACACACTTACAACATACATGCCTCACCCCCACACAATGCCTGATCATATACACACTCATGAGATACTAGAACATATCCACACTTTCAAAAACAGAGACTCTCAGCCTTTCTCTATTCATCTGTACACACACACACACACGCGCATTTTCACAAAATGAGGACACTGAATAATTAGGGAGATGAAAAAAAAAAGAGTCAGTGCCTACACAGACAGTCATTTCAATTATCTCTATTCCTCTGGCTGTCTGGCTGCTGTCTCTTGAAGGTTATGGGCTCAGCTCACCACAGTCTCATCTGGGACTTAGTCATGAGGAGTCAGTTTGCTATTTGATTCCCCTCCAAGCAGGATCCCATGCTAGATCTCAACACTGTGCTGAAGAACCGCTGTGTCTCCATCCCACCTTATAAGTGACAGCTGTCTGGATCAGGCAAAACAAATACATATATACATATACATTTATCCTCAGGTTTTATGAAGGATGAAGGATTGTTGACAGATTCCATGGCATATCTGTGATGTTAAGACCAACAATGGCTAGCAGCCAAGCCAACTGTATGACATTTCTTCTCTCTTTACGGCTGCATTGTGGTATGATAAACAGGGATGTTTGAATGAAGCAACCTCCACTCCAACCCTCACTCCTACTCCTGAGTCCTCCCAGGTATTTATTGGATGCATTCAGCCCAGGCCCAGTCTCCTTGGCAACAGGACCTAGCAGGGAGACGCAGGAAGCTCTGGGTAGACCTGTGTGTGTGTGTGTGTGTGTGTGTGTGTGTGTGTATGTGTGTGTATGTGTGTGTGTGTGTGCTTTTTATCTGCTTTCCTCTGGAAACGCATGCAGGCACACTGTCCTCCGTGGCTCTGCCGCAAGGACACGACTCATAATAACCCAATGTCACACTGACAGTTAACACCTACACATTAGCACAAGCTAACATGTTCAAAATAGAAAAACAAAAGCAAACACAAGTGCTTTCCATCAACCATCCATCCATCCATGTCATTCAATCAAGAGATTAGTATGACCATGAACGAATAACTAAATATGTTAAAAATAGATATAAATTTCTCTGTCTGCACTTACTTGAAACACAGTTTCACATCTAGGTGAAAAATAGGTACTATGGGAATAACTGCTAGATCACATATTATCACTGTTTTCCATAAAAATGCTCCAGATAACCTTGGGCAATGTGAGTGTCAAGTATACATGAGCGTAATTTCCGTTGGGGATGGGGTGGACATGCCCCCCTTACTTTTCAAAATCCAACTTTTGTCCACCTCACTTTTATAGTTTCAGGTTGATTTTCTTACAGAAACCTCACTGAAAACTGTCCTCAGACTGTCCAGCCACCATGGTCCAGATGACTGTCCTTCAATTATTATCTTGCGCTCAAGTAGTAAGCTTAAGGAAGCAGCAAGTTTTTTCTGGCCTTTTTTGCCCTGGTGTTTGACTCTCAGGCAACATACATGCTGCCCTATTGCCAGAGGTTGTTGCCTGAGAGGAGGACCTGCAGACACTACTCAGGACTGAATAAAGTACTTTCACCTCCTCTGCAAGATTTAATCTGTGCTTTTATTTACAGGTAATATTCTCCTGAAAAGATGTTAGATTTAAACATCAGGCAGAACAGCGCCTTTGTGGTAAAGTATCAGGTCTCTATCAAGGAAAGTAAACATGATTTTAAGCAGGGTTACATAGCATTTCAATTATTTTTCGTTATACTACTATTATTAAAACCACTTTCATTGTAATTTGTTGTTTGTTAGATAGATTTATATGCATTTATATATATGCTGGATATGTATGTAAATGCAAGGTTCTGTATAAAAAGTAGTAAAGAATCTGCTTCTGTTAAGTGTGTATATAGCCTTAGCAGTAAGTGAGTAAGAGAAGACATGAGAGGGCTGACATGTAATGCATAGAGTGGGTTTGAGCTTTTCCTGCACTTTGAAAACCGTGACTGAGGGAGAGATATTGTCAGTGTGTTAAAAGGTTAGAAACTGTAGGAGGGGGTTCAAAGTTGAATTCATTTGAACTTTTTCACCACGGGCTGTTGTGTGTTGCTTATGCGGGAGGGAAAAGAACAAGTCGAGCCCGGCAAATAAACTCTCCCCATGGAAATCAACGGAAAATGTTCTCATAAAATCGGTCTCGTGCTAAATTGTGAACACAACTTGAGACAGAAAGAGTGACAGACAAAAAAGGGAACAGGGGTTGACAGAAAGTTAGTGAGAGAAAAACCGAGAGAAGAGAGATGAGATGAGATAGGAGCCTCTCAGAACTACTTAGAGAGAGACGGTGAGGGAGGCAGTGTGAATTAGAGTCTTTCTTCTCTGGCGCCTCGAGGGAGGAATGATATATTCAATTTGGTTTAAAAGAATGTGTTTAGAAAGGAAACACTGCGACGGAGCCCGGAGTGCATGCAAGACACGGATTGGAGGATTAATGCCTTTTCTGTGTTTCTCTGCTGGATGGTAATTGAGAGATTCAGGAGTGGAGCTTTTACAGAGCCAGATCAAGGCTACAAGCTGTCACTGGAAACTACAAACATGGCCATGGGGGCAGCTGACTGTCACTCAAAACTGAGTCTGCTAAAAAAAACCATCACGCTCAGGAGGAAGGAGACCACGTTCCCTCCCTGGCTTCATCTCGCTCTCTTCCTCTTCACTTCTGATTCTTTACAAACTCCACCCGCTTCTCTCTCCCGTTCACCTTTTCAATCACATCTCTCTATTTCTCAGACCTCCGTCTCTCCCATCTCAAACTTTCTGCCTCTACTCCCCTTTCATCTCTCCCCTCTTTATCTCTGGGGTGGTGACTGATATTGAGGTGCCAGTTACATGGCCTGCTAGGGTAACATTAGCCTGCTTATGTAACAAGACGCTACAAGCAGGGGAGAGCGTGGCACCACGGGTTGTAGAGCTGCTCATATGTATGCATGGGTGTACACCCACGGGTGTCATTAACTATAGTACATTATGAGAGAGCAGTAGAGCAAATAAGCACTTTTAAAGCTTCAATTCCTACAGGCAATCAGGAAGCTAATATCAGTATGCTCGACTATGCCAAACAATTTCAAAAACAAGCACTTACTTTGTGATAAGCTGCGACCCATTTGATTCTGTGTGACTAAAATAGACAGCTGAAGTGACACCAAAACTTCCAGGTTCTGTTTCAGAAGTAAGAAAACCTTGATATTTGTAATAAGGCAATTTTATGAAAATATTACAACAGTATGTCATGTGGGGTAAGCCAGGATTGGTAAATTAACAAAGATGTAACACTGTTACGTACTTAATATTTCTATTTTTAGCAGCGGTCAAGCTCGAGACTGTCAGAGGTAAGATGTAGGCGAACAATGGGAATGTTAAAGGTAGATGTTTACTAGGCAGCAGAGATTACAGTGAAAAGGTCGGAAAGATGAAAATAAAAGAGAGTGTGGTTGGATGTCATGGGTAAGGAAGAAACAGTTACGATAACGTGTTACAGGCACTGATGCACTGGATTCATTTCATGGGAACGGTAGTTTTTCAATGCTAACAAATGAACTGTGTGAGAATTCTAATATCAAGTAATGTAGTAGATACTTTATACTTTTATTCTATTCTATTCTTCTATTACAATTTATGTAAGAACATGGATTGTAAACGGCAGGAACATGTTTCTTAAGAAATACTGATGAAAGAAATGATCATTGAGTTACAGAGGTAAGTGGAACAAAGGCACGGCCATGTGGTATCAGGACTTCGGTTTTGTCTACAAAGCACCTGTTTTGCTGCCTCTAAAGGAACCTGTCCTTTGTATCCCACTGCTCTTTTTGCACAGTGAGGGTTTCTGAATCTTCGGGGACCGACAGACAGACCCTTCTGATGGACTAACAAGAAAAAACTGAAAGCTGAACTGAGCTAAACTAATGATACATACATCAGGAGTGTATGACACAGTAAGGGGAAACATGATGAAAGCGCAGCAGGTCCTTGTACTCATTCAGACAAAGGCAGATTTCCCCATGGTGTGTGGGCGTCCTCAAACTCTGTGGAAACGACCTCCTTTGGTGTTAGTGTATGTGTGTGCGTGTGTGTGTGTGTGTGTGTGTGTGTGTGTGTGTGTGTACAAAGTAACTGGGAGGGCAGAGCAGGTGGGGGGTGGGGCAGCTGCTGGTGGAAATGGTGCACAGCAGCAGCACTGCACAGTCTCTCGACCACCAGACAGATGTGCAAAGAGCCGCAGTCCCACATGCTTATTACATACGAAGGACACGGCAGGGGAGCCACACACACACACACACGCCTGCGCAAACATGACCTCATATAGAGCCGAATGCACCACAAGGACACATGAATGCCATCTATCAACACTGAGGCGTATTTACGTGCAACTGTGCTCCTCACACACACACACACACACACACACACACACACTCACTCAGGCCAGATGTGCATGTTATGTAGCAGCCCAAAAACAATTTCAAATGGTAACTTCCTCATCAACACGCAGACATTAAACAGAAACATTAAACTCTACATGACCCAAAAAAGAAGGCAGACAGAGACGTACAGGCTGTGTGGAACTACAGTGGAAGAACAAAGGAGTCATTTTTGTCGTCATCCTTGGGAGACGTGTGTGATAATGAATCACCACTCCATGAGCGTGTGATGTGTATGTTCTCTCATGTTGCACAATACAGCAATGCAGTGGAGCAAACTGAAAACGTTGCTTCTGCCCTTGAATCCAAACACCTTCGTCCTGAAAACCTTTGATTTAGCTTTAACACCCAAAACTGCAGGACAGCTACAAAATACAGGCCGTGATTCCGATTCAAACTAAAATGTAAAACATAACACTCCTTTTATTGCAGGGCTGTTGTATTAGACTGCATTCGTTTTAGCAAGGTGTGTCTAATAAACTAGCAAAAAGTGTATTTGGTACTTCTCAGCATCTCAGCATGCAGAGGTGTGACGCAGAAACAAACCTCTGTGCAGATCATTTCCCACTCATATAAAAACACACGCGCACACACACACACACACACATACACACATACACACACGGTTTGCATTTATTTCTGGCTGGATCAGGCTGAGATCCTGTGCATAATGTGACCCAGACTAACTCTGGAGGTGGTCTGGCAGATCTGATCACATTCCATCGCTGTGTGGAATGACACCTTGCACTCCTTTTCCAGATACACATCACATTTTAATACTTGCTTCTGTCACATCATATTATTACTATATTATGATTATAATTCATCCCTGGGAGTGTTTAAATCTCACCTGAACAAACTGTTACTTTTCTGTCATATCCTGAGAGCAAATAAACACTTAATCTTCAACGCAAAATGACAGAATTAGGGTAACACGGAGAGAAAGATAGGAAAACAAAGAGTAAGATAGACAGAGTGGTAGAGTGAGCAAGTTAGAGTAAGGGGGAGAGAGAGAAAACTTAACTAGATGTGAAGTATTTCTGCAGACATCCTCCATGCAAGTACAGGATTTTCTGACAGTGCTTACATGTCTGCTGTGTGTGTCAGTGTGCGCTTGAATACACAGATGAGTGTGAACGATGAGGAGGATGATGATGATGATGATGATGATCACAATGATTAGACTAGCCAGCTGTTAATTAAAGAGGAGCTCAGTCTCATGTTGTTTTCAGCAGCACGAGAGGGGAAAATTACTGGTTTACATACGAGGAACGGATGGATGGACAGATGGTCAAGCGGCTGGATGGATGGATGGTGATGGTAGTATGCCTTGTATTCAGTTTAAAAATAAAAATAAGGTTAATTGGTGGGGCCCAAGTCACACCTGAAAGTGGAGTGAACATATCTTTGCAGATAGAGGTTTGGTGACGTAGGGAACACTCTAAGGGCTGGTTGGTAGGTAAACTACTGTAGCTGGCGAGCTAACCACTAACATGTTAGCCAGCCGGCAAGAATGCTAGCGCCATCACAGTAACAATAGCTATTTTTTTAATGGGGCTTTTTTTGGCTCCTGTCATTGTTTAAATTTAACACAGAAGTAAATAAACAAGTTTCATACAGGTTACCGCAATTCAAAGGGCTTTACAGATGACTGACAAGCTGATGATAATTATACTCAGGGCATCCAAACTCACAGGCTTTAAGTATACATGCACACAGAGGCAAACACGTAACAGTCACACATCAACACGGGCTGATGCACAAAAACAAACAAGATACACAAGCACACAGGGGGACAAAACCCCATTAGCGTATTTTTAGCTTCTCCTCTGCATGAGGCTGGAAGTAAAAAAAATATATATTTCTGGGTCTCTGATTTTTCACAGTTTTATTATGCCTGGTGCAGAATTGATTCTTCAAATCCAACTATCATTTTACCGCACAGTTCATTTACTGTTTACTGCATTCAGTCATTTGTTTGTGCCTTTGCTCAACTTTGACATTTTGGCCTTTCTGACCAAACCTGCTCCCGCAGCTCACTCAGGGATGGATGGAGGCCGTCAAACAGGCACAGCAAGTCTCAAAATGCTAACAGACTAGGTGCATTTTAAACTTCAAAACACAGAGAAACAAGCTTGCAGTCAACCACGTTGTTATATTTTTTCAATGGGAGTCTGTTTGATTGTTTTGCAGCAGTCTGCTTCAGAAAATAAGTTAAAACGCCTCTCTAGAAAGCACAGAGCAGAGTGTAGAGAGTTTAGTCAGTCAAAATAAAAAGAAATAGGTGGCTTGAAATAGAGCTGTGACCTCGAGAACAAAAATCAAATTAAAGTGCGAGTCTCCCAAAAGGTTCTCAGCTCTACTCCGCAGAGCCACAAATGCAACTATTCCCCTGTGGGCGTTGTGCGCTCCACTAATCTGCCCGCCAGAGCGTCTGAATGATGGAGAGAGGAAGGAGACGAAGTGGGGAGAAGAGTATCTGCATGAATGTATATTTCCTGTTACTTGTTGCTACATATATGTGTATACATACTGTATATATGTGCAGCCACCCCTCTGTGTGTATGACTGTATGTTTGCTGAGATTATTTGTGTGTATGTATTTGTTAATATGGATCTGTCCTCTGGATTAAACAGCCATATTATCAGCCTTGTTGTTCTGTTCAAATGAGCGTTCACATCAGCATGCTGCTGGAAAAAACACTGTCAGCACACACACACACACAGATGAGGCTCACTGGGTGGTAAAGCAGGGCAGCAGTGTGTCTCTAGACAATCACATTACATACTCTGTCAAGGAACATGCAAACACACAAGAACAAAACAATCGTGAGTGAAAAAGCCATTGAAACGAAACAACCTACTTTATATTTCTCCATTGTCGTCTGGATCAGAAGTTAACTGAACAGCTGGTTGCTTACCATGTGTGCACTGTTGTGGTGTATGTATTAATACCAGGGTCTTGTACTGCCAAAAATGTAACTTGTAAGTATAAATCAGTTTCCGTAAAACTCAGGTAAAAATGCTAAAAATTTTTGACTTCAGACAAATCCAAAAACATATTTCCTGTATGTAGCTCCTGATGATTTTCATTTTCTATGAGATATACTGAGAGTATATCTCTCGGTAAACCACCCATATCAAATCATGACCTTTAAAAATATCCGAGTCATAAACAACAGCTTCCATCTGTAGCTGGGTATACCATGTTGTTAACTTCTGCTGAAGCGGATGAGATAAACCCTCACCAGACAGATACAATGAGTCATGAGATGTAATATTACACACACACAAATACAGACAAACAAGAACCACAACTACAGCCACAGACATTGTCTGCTTTCTGGGTGTTGAAATGTTTAAGTGGGGATGATTATTTTCACGTTTCATGAAGCTCTTGTCAACTTTCCGTCTTTGTCTGGGTTTGGTGTGTGCTCCTATTACCCCCTATCTGCCAACAAAAGCAACCCTCATATAACACTACAGGAGACCTGTCTTACTGACAATAAGCAGAAACAGATAGCAGCGAGCTACTGTTGGGATATCAGTGGGATACAAAGGCCAGGGCCCCTAAACCTGCATGCACATACACACACACACACACACACACACACACACACACACACACACACACACACACACAAACATGTCAGTGTGTGAGAGGAGGTGTCTGACCCAAATCCTGCTCATACAATGTCTGAGTGGGAGGGTAGAAGATTAGGTGTGTGTGTGTGTGTGCGTGTGTGTGTGTCATTAGACCTGTCAGACAAGCTGTGTAAAGATACACGCAGGGAAGCACCAGTTCAACTGTGCGCATGGAAACAATTAACCCAAATTAGTGACAGAAGTGTAGGGACATGCAATATTTATACTTGTGGTTTTGTGAGTAACACTTCTGTCTCTTCTGAGCACTACAAAGAGCAGCTAAGCACAACAGTCTCCAGTACACCACTACTACACACAGCAGGAAAAATAAGTCACCATCAACCATGATATCTTCCATTAGACCAGTTCCCTAGACGGCATCAATTTTGTTTTGTTTCTATTAACTGAACAGTTAATCTAGAAACAATGTTAATGTTATTGTTACCATTATAACTTGCTATTAAAGTCATGCTAATCTGAATGAGAATGAACTAAATTTGCAGAGTTATATCAACAACTTGTTTCCCAGCGTATTCTGACACACTTGGCAAGATGACAACACATACAGTACAGTTACTGTAGTACACGTGCTGCTGATATTTGACAGAAAGTAAAGAAGAAAACTTTTACATAAGTTACATTTAGGCATTAAACATAACATTTCATTAGCACTCTTTTGTGTTATCTGAACCTCTCTCTGGTCAACCATGCATATACATTATACAGTGGTTGAAGAAATACTCAGATCCTTCAGAAAGTAACAAAACCAAAATGTAAAAAAGTAAAAGTCCTGCATTCCAAATCTTACGTAGGAGTAAAAGTACATTAGTATTAGCTAAAATACTCAAGTGTTGAATAGTTGAATGAGTGTTACATTATTATATATAATAAACTATTGTATTATTATTACTGATGCATTCAGTTGTAAGCAGCATTGTAATGTTGTAGCAAGTTGAGGTGGAGCTAATTTAAACTACTTTATATACTGTTAAATACGGGTAATTAATAGTAGTAGCTATAAGATTAATTTAGTGGAGTAGAAGTAGTTGCATAAAATAGAAATACTCAAGTACAAGTACCTCAAAACTGTACTTAAGTACAATTATTGAGTAAATGAAGTACATGAAGGTTTTCAGCTTGATTAGGAAAACATCCACCTTTCTCACAACCACTACTTGGCAGCTAAAGTGGAAAATAAACACATGTAAGTCGATGGGCGCATACAAATTGACACAACGTTGTCAGTGCACTCAGCAAAACATTTGAACGATCTCACACCCTCTTCAGCTGCACCAGCCATAGTAAGTAACCTTTTAGCACAGTCGTGAGCCATTGGCAATGAGTCCGAGGCAATACAGAGTCAACCAGTGGTCAAGGACGGACAGAAAGAGAGAGAGGCAGAGAGGTGGAGAGAGTGAAACCATTATCCATTGAGAAGTGAGACAAAGGACGGCGGGGGCTCGCCACACTCGAGTGAGAACAAATAATAGCTCCCCAAAAAATGGGACAAGACCCTCGAGTGACCCACTTTTTCCCACTTAGTAGACCAGCGATACTCACACCAAAATGATCAGCAAGTCACCCATAACTGTGTGAGGCTGTAGGTGTGTGTGTGTGTGCATGTGAGAAAGAGGAGAGAAAGATGGTTGTGTGTGTCGGCAGTGTAAGGGAGGGGCGTGGGAAAGCAGCATGTGCTTCAGTTCATCTTCACCTCTCTCTGGATCTCTGTCAGCTGTGCCCTCTCCCCTCTTGCATCTCCCTCTCCCCTTTTATATCTCTCTGGTCATTGCAACATCAGTCGTAAATCTATCATTATCGGGTAATCTGCTATATATTGTTTGATCTATAAAAAAGTTCCTAGAGCACGAGGTGAGATATTCAAATGGCTTGGTCAGTTCAAAAACCTAAAGATAATTTTTTTTTCACACTTATTTCAGCCAAATCCAGTCTGGTTGGTTTTTTTGCCTCCTCAGCAACACGTTGCATTCATCTGTGCAACCTGAGAGCAACCTGAGAGCTATATTACCCATGAGAAAAAGATGCTGTGCTGAAATAATAAACAGGTATGGCAGGGTGTGATTCAGTCTGTAATTGAAGTCATCAATAACACAGCACACAGGTCTCAAAGCGATATCGGGGGGGAGCTGACAGGCTGTGTGTGGTCCACAAATTCTCTTTTACCGCGCTCGCACACACACACACACACACACACACACACACACACACACACACACACACACACACACACACTCCGAGGCCTGTTAAATGTACAACTTTGTCAACTCTTTGATAACCTTGTTGTCGTCTGCTGCTAGTTATTATCAGCTGCATTTGGCCCTTTATGAGTCCATTTCAGAAAGCCATGATAAATTTAGCATGGAGGGGTTTTATCTTTGTTTAACACCTTCTGCTGAATATTCACTCTAGCCTTATTGTTTGGACACAAGAATCTCAGATAAAAGCGTTAAAACACTGTTTGTATCTTTTACAACTTCCAGGTACTTCTTTTACTTATATACTGACTTTCTTGTTAATTTTGCTGTAGTAATACTTCTATATTTGACTTTTTTGGCATTATTTTGCTGTCTGAGATGATGACAATGACACTCTCTTGATCCTGAACTCCTAAAAACAAGTCAGGATTGAACTTTCAAGACAAATATGAAAAGGTCCACCATTGCACTCCAACAGATGTGACCGAGATCCAAATTAGTACCTGCATTACCCAGATTGTTTCTTCAACAACCATATGGGACCCAGGCTTGTTTCGTTTGAGTCACCAAACGGCACATGTCTTAAATATGCTTTAACAGGCTTTGCCTCCAGAGCAAAATTAACTCTCAGTCTGAAAATACTTCACAGCACTTGTTCTTGTGGCGGGCGCTCTTATGACTGCAAGCCTTTTATGGCCCTTTCTTCATTACTCATCCGATGAGTTTATTTAAAAATCTGTTTTGCCCTCTTTCCCTCTGTCAGTTGATGTTCCACGCCTTAAAATTACGCTACCAGAATGAAAATAGACTCATTCTCATTCAGGCGAACACAGATGAAGACAGACTCATATGAGATGTCCCACCCTGGCTGTCCCCTCAGTCAGATGTTCCGCCTGAGATCCATGAATCAGCCTCGCGCCGACAAGACGAGTGACTGTGACATCGGTGTCAGAATATAGCAGTGCTGCCTGCATCTGACTTAAGACGCAGTTCTGCTGTGGTCCAGCATCAACCACAAATAAACACCCATATAAAAAGTATCCACATTAATGCACAAAGTGAACACTGGCCAGACAGAAGCTATTACCTCCATGAAAGTCATTAAATCCTCCCGAATTATGTCATACTCCTGCTTTTAGTTTGCTGCACCAATCTTGCTTTAAAACATTAACGTTGACCAAATTAAGTCTCCACAAGATTCTGAAAAAATGGAATACACATTTCAAAATACATTGGCAAATTAGCCATGTTGTAAAGGGGAAATTCTGGTATTTTTCAAACTGGGTTTTACTCTCATATTCTCATAAATATGGCTCACGCTAACTTTGCACTTGCCACCTCCGTAGTAGAGATACGCTGTTTGCTAACAAGTTTACCATATCAACTTAAAAGGTCAATGTTGTGTTCACAGCTTGTTTCCGCTGCTCCAAAAAGGCAAAAAAAAAAAAAAAAAAAGTGTCAAATATAGTGTACTTTCCTTTCTAAGTTAGAGTTTGTTTTCTCTTATATTGTACTAAAAATCTTTCCTCACCCGGGATGCATTCAACAATTTCTGCTTATCATCTCCCCTCAAATCCTGCCCTGCTTCCACTTTAAAGTGAGTTAAAAATAAGTCGACGGAGTGAGATGGCACTTTTTGTTTTGCGGTGGGAAAATGAGATAATGGCTTTTTACTGGCAGATAGCTCTTTTTCTCAAGAGGTCTGGCCTTGAGACTAAAACAGCAACAGAAAATGGCCCACAGTCAATACCAATCTGTCCACCTGAATAGGATAACACCCTTTAAACCTGGATGTAGCCACTATTACATTCAGTTCAACCTCTGATGCTCTAACACTGGCTGCTAAGTCTGATGGATTGATATGTTTAAATAGTGACAGTCTGAGAAGTGCTACTTTAAGAGTTTTGTCCTTCAGACCTTCAGCAATACCTTTAAAGTGTCTTTTCATGTCTTTTGAGTGCACAAGCACAAGTATCTACGCATTAAGGTTAGGATTATTTGATACATTAAATGTATTGTCTACTCAGAAATAAAGCTTAACAATGTATGTATTAACTGGATAGTTCATTAATCTTAGAGTCTTAATCAAATATTTTCAGTTTTAGGACTTCATGCCCAGATAGAGAGTGGAAACGTTTTCAAAGATTTAGACAGAGAGAGCAGAAGAGAAAAACGGAAGCAATGAAAGTAAGAAAGGTTTACGGATTCATCGCTGCATTTAACTTCATGTTTAAATCTTTCTCCTCAGATGGAGAGGGATGACATAAGCCAGCGAGTCTCTGATCGCCAACACAGCACATGAAAAATGAAACGCTACATTGCCAGCTAATTCACTTACATAAGAGCCTCAACTGAGACATGAATTTAAAAGTACAGTGACAGAGAGAAATACGAAGAATAAACACAGAGAAGCATCCAGGCAGGAGGCAGAGAAAGCAAGACAGAAATGCCCATATTTCATTGTCTATTACAAGCCTGTGCATTTTAAATTGTCCTTTGTATTTCAGCCAACAAAAGTACAGAACATTAACATGACATAAAACCTAAACTACATTGCAATTATTCTAATATATACCCTAAGCTTCAGGCCATTTTTTACATCACAGTGGATTTCTCAGATGCCCTGCAAAGATTTCTTCTCCCACAAATCATCTTGCAGTCTTTAACACACACAGACACACTCGCAGGCGGTGGAGATTTAGTAACTACGATCAACACTCCGCTGACAGGGGAAGGGATGTAATTCTCCTGCAGTATTTCTGGAAACATGCCACTTTAGTTTTAATCTTGAGTCCAGACAGAGCCAGGCTGTTTGGCACTTCCTCTTCACATGCATCGCAATTGTTTCCAGCTTGTGCGTATCTGTGCAGTACATGTGTCTCAGTCAGTGTGTGTGCGTGTGTGTGTGTGTACGTGTGTGTTCTGTCCTGAATGACATTGGAGAGCTGCAGACACACAAATGCATTTTGTCTTTCTCAGTCTCTTTAACTCTCGCCGGCTCTTGCCTTCACATGTGATGGACAGGTAATGCACAGGCGTTGCTTTTCTGTGACTGACCTATCACCGCATTGACTGACAGGCCAATCGACAGCAGGCCGAACTCCATCGACTCGTGGGCGAAACATGCTAATCAAAGCTAACAAGAGCTTTTCCTTTCCCCTGACATGCACATACCACAGAGCGGTTGATCCAGCGGCTAACTTCACCCTCTGCCAACAATCTTAAGGTTCTAAGCTCTCTACTTCAGCCATGATGTTATCCCACCATGCTGCTAATAGGAGAAACTCACTATGTTTGCATTCAGTGCATTGTAATGTGAAAAAGCATAAACATACAAAGGGATCTGGGATGCAAGTAAAACAGAAAATGGAGTTTCTGGTAAGTTTTGAGGTCAGTCATAGTCTCGGCCGTCACACAAACACAGGCACATGTCGCTAGCTAGATACAGCTAGCGTCTGTGCAGTTGGTGAAGTTTGTTGCAAATAAACCTGGACTGCACAAACAGTGCAGCCGTCAAATTTGCATCGGCAAAAAATGTGTCTGAAGGCACCTTAAAGACAAATTGATATAAATAAAAAAAAACCAAGTTCTAATCCTGTGTCCGTGCGTTAATCATTCAGTTGTAACATGCAAAATATATGTCAGACAATAATTTTTGAGTGTTTTTATAATAAAATTCCTCTGTTTTCTCTTCTTGTAAAACATTTAAATATTTTTAATGACTCCTCTTGAAGTCGGGTGTGTATATGCTGTAAATGTGTCCAATCAGGAGGTGTGTGTTTGGATGTCATTTGTCTACTTTGTTCCCATTTCCAAAGAATGTGTTTGAGGTCTAATTTATTTATTAATCTGTTGTTCTCCTCCTGATCTAACAACAGGGGAATCTGTAACTGCCATTTCACTGTGACTTTAAGCTAATTTGGGCTTCTTGGAAAGACAATTGTGGATAGTTTGAGACCACAATGTGTTCTGGACTTTATGTACAGTATGTAATCATGGTAACATTGAACCTCTAAGTGACAAATTACACAATTATCAGTCACAAAGCTCCTGTTTTCACAGAGTGAGTGAAACAGGGAGACACCTCTGTGGATTGAGCAGTACATCCAGCACAGCTGCATGCAGCTTTTGGACGGCCGCACACACACTCATACAGACGAACACACACCGACACTCGCACATAAATGTTCTGATCCAAAATCTCACTTGAGCTCTCATCCAAACATACACACACACTTCCATAAAACTAACACATCTGTTTCTCTCCGTGAAAGAACAGAGGCCTTGAAGCGAGATGCCACGATGTGTCTGCCAGAGGAGAATATGATTCTCTCTGTGTTGTGTTTTTCACTGAAGCCATCTCTACCTTGGCAGGGTAATTCAATTCATTACTGCTAATTGTGTCAGTGTAAAGCACTGGAAGTTTCCACTGCGTGGAGCACTACGTCTCCTCACACAGTCAAGCCATCTGTTTGGTTTTCTGGAAGCCTTCTCTCTTCAGGAGACAGAGCAGAGATGGCAGGTAGCTGGATGCTTTTTTTTTATGTGCAACTAGACACAACCTTTTGTAAAGATCATACTCCTAACTGAATGCATGTGCAAGTTATTATTGCACTATTGCTCCCAGCCGAAGGAGGAAATGTGTGGATCCTTTTCTTCCATTTTCAACTACCAAAACTAAAACAAAAAAGGTCTTTAGAAACAAAACTTTTTGTAATAACATAACTTAACAGCTGTGGCATTTTCTGGTGCTGATGAAACTGCTTCCTGCCTTGCTTTGTTCAGCTGCAGAAAATTGTAGCTTGAAGGTAGACTTCATCAAGGTGACAGCTTGTCTGAGTGAAGGGTAGTTTCAGTCACTACCAGGGCACAATGGCTGCCTAAACTGCCACTGATTCAGAGTACAGCCATCTTCTGCTGAAAGATTTATAGAGGCCTCCTGATGGGCGCCCTCACCATGGATTCACTTAAGTAATCAATAGAGTTATGAATATCTCTTGGCGTGGTGCAACAGTAATAAAATTAATCCACTTTCCTCTGGCCCGGAGAGCAAACTGTGGGCACCACAGGTCCTCGTATAGATCACTGTTCTGTTCTGTCAATACAAGTTCACTCTCAAGGCAAAGTGGCAGAAGCACACACACACACACACACACACACACACACACACACACACAATAAATACAAGAACACATTTGTGCCCACACATCAACAGCAGGGAGTGTCATCCCTCTGTGGATACAGTCCACATGAGAGAAGAAGCTTTCAAAGAAACAAGAACAGCATTTCCACTGAGAGACTAGTGTGTTGTTTACATTAAGTGTGTCTGCACTATCAGGGAACGCAACCAAAGAGCAGTGTCTTCTTTGCTTTTACGTCAAGCTCTCATGACAAGGCCTAAAGCAGGAGGAAGTGTGTGTCTACAGTAAATAGTGCTGGGTGTGAGGTAGTGTGTGTGTCCACTATGCCAAAGCTTCTCTGGTGACACAGGGATTCCTTGAGACACCTTGTCCTCTGGCCACCGTCCAATCCACTGCAGAGTGGGGGGCGGGGACAATCATTTGTCACAACGCTGTGGCTGCTCTTTATCCCTCTGAGGACATTCAGACAGCGACTGTGGTGCTTCTGTAGACGTCCAATCGGACATCTTTTCCCTAGATGTTGAATTAGAATTAATTATGAGGCTGTCCAATCAGAAATGAGACGCTCGCTGTTGGTGTCCAATAATAAACTGAATCAGAAACTTCTCTATGACTCAAATAAAACATAAAACCCGAAACACAATCAAGATTTCAAGACACAATAAAAAAAGGTCAAACTGACAAAAGCAACACAGTATAGTAGTGAAGTGATTTGGATTCAGTTTTATCCCAATTTGTGGAGTGGCAAAATGTACCAAACCTACATGTTCTTGCTTATAGTCAATTAGATATTTGCGTCTGTTTCACATGATAGGTGACTAACCTAAATTGGTTCTGGCAGATGGAACCACATGACTGAGCATAAAGGCAAGCCTACTGTAGTGTTGTTTACACTGCTGTGTGTACTGTCATCTGCTGCTACTACTCACTGCTTGTAAGTGACTGTGCGCTGAGTTGTACAGATTAAAGTCAAAAACTGGAAAAACGACTGTCTTTATCTGGAGTTTGCTTGGGAATTTAAGTCTGTTTCAAAGCTTCTTACCCAAACTCAGAGGTGGACAGCCACAACATATACTAAACCAGTGGGAAACACTGCTTTCTAATGTATAAATTATAATCCTTGTTGGATTAAGATGGACATCATCATGAACATCATAAATTCATCATTTCTAACAATGTATAGTCAGTGGATCTGAGAGTGGATGTTTCCTTGCTCACGAGATGACGACGATTAACGATTCAACACTATTTGTTGATGACAGGTTTAGAGCTGCAACGATTAGTTGACAGAAAACGAATCTTTCAAATTAAATATTTTGATAATCGACCATTTGTTTCAGCCATATTTCAAGCAACAATGCCAAATATTCTCTGGTTTCAGCTTCTGTGAGGATTTTGCTGCTTTTCTTTGTCATATGTGACAGAAAATTTTAAATCTCTAGCTTTTGGACAGTCAAATTGAAGACATCACCGTGGGTTCAAAGATATTGTGAATGCCATTTTTTCACAATTCTTTGCCATTTTATAGACTAAAAACAATTAATCAATAATGAAAATAATATATTACAGCCTAGACATGTCACTGCCATAGGATCAGACCATCTCGCCCTGCTGAGTAGCTCTGGGGGAGTCAGCATTTCTCAGCTTACTACCTACATTTCCATTACACTGTAGATATTGGTTTACCCATCAGATTAACTGTGTGCAGTTAGTGTGCAGACATGAGCGTGTGCATGTCCATTTGTGTGGATGAGGCCGTGTGGACATAGTGGGCTGGTCTACTGGGTGGGGAGTGGGGAATATGACACCCCGTGTCACGACAGTCAGTTTCTAGTTCTGCAACAAGTGGGCTACAGCATCAATAATGGATGACAGGGAATGGGATAAGGCAGGGAGGCAAAGTGGGGCGTGCATGCGAGAAAACATGCCCTTTTATCAAAATTCAGCAGTCAATTAGTGGATATGTATTCAGCCCTACATGTGTGTGAGATGGTAAGTGTGTTTCTAAATATCTGTATTTACATTTTTGTGTATTCATGTGAGGAGGGGGGGCAGAGGAGGAGAAGTGATGTACAACAGCGACTAACAGTACACAGAGGTAATTAGAAATGTTAACTTAGGAGAAATGTCTATTATTCAAATGTGTGTGTCCTCTGGCTTTATACTGTTGGACACACACAGCACAACATTCAACAAGGCAAGCTACTGTACGTTCTGCTTACAGATGTGACAAGAGAAAATACTTCTTGAGTTGTCACTCCAAGCCAATCACAGCCACTTTGCCCTGAGCACACTCTGCCATTTATAGGTCTATAAAGCGGGCCAGATGACAAAGAGCTGCAGTGACAATGACACAGGAAGATATGTAAAATGCTCGGAGAGAAAAAAACAAAACAAAGGAAAACAGAGAGAAAGAAAGAGCCGACAAAGAATGAGAGAAAGAAGAAGAAACCGCTTAGCTAAATGAGACTGTTTGGACCATGTGGACTCCATGTGGACACTACAGAGGAAGCTCCAAATCCCACAACAAAGCAGCACATGCGGAATCACTTCATATTCTCTTCCTCCTACATTCACAAACAGCAGCTCTGTCGCTCAATTCTGTGCTTTTAATGCAGAGAAATATATTCAGTGAAGTCAATGTCAGGTGAAGCAAGTTCCCAGTCAGCTGCTGAGTTTTGTTTTTGGTTTTTTTTGTGACATTTTACACAGTGTGTCAAAGGGTTTTCCCCCAGAGCTCCTGGTCTCATTTTTGATGTGTTAATAACATTAGCATGTGCTTATGTTTGAGTCAAATTGCCCATTTGGCTTGTAGCCATCTCAGACGAAGTATCAGCCCAGAGCAAACATCACACGCCTTCAGTATGGCCTTGTTATCTTGCAGTCAGGGGTATTTGCACAAGGTTTCTGTTGAAGACTTACAGATTTCTGGCCTAACCAGAACATTGCATAACTCTGAGAGAAACAATCCAGAGTGATTGTTAAGCCGTGGTGATGTGTCCTATATTCTTGCAGACAAGTGCAGTCTCTCCAAGAACGTGGAAATCCGTTGTCATGGCCAAATTGGGCTTAAAATCAGCCTTTATATTGTATAGTGTGCTCCAGGCTGAATAGCACTGAGTGAAAGAGGCAGAGAGAGAGAGAGAGAAATGGTCAGGGGGATAGAGAAAGGGATATTAAGTGACATAAAAGAGATATCACAGAAGGAGAGATGTTACCGAAGGGCATTCAGAGAAGAGATGGAGGAAGGAGAGGGAGGCAGATCGCAACATGAAATCTGATCTTCCCCAGGAGCCTACAGTTATTATCCAGTCCTTCCGCAACTAGCAGCTCAACAAATAACAGACAATAAAAAGGGAGCCAGAGTCGGAGAAAGCCTACTGGAAATCAGACTTCTCTCCGCATCTGGTCATTCTTTTCTTTTCATGTTTTCTGACATATAACAAATGTCTGTTCAGACAGGACAGACTCTGCACTTCCTCAAAATCGATCGGACCACAGCACAGTCGATTTCTTTCCCTCCCACTCCTGTCTCCCTCCCTTCCTCCCTCCCTCCATCTGTGCACCCATCCTCCAAACAGCATCTACAGTATCTATCCTGAATCCATATGCATCTATTGGTGCCCACTTGAATGACCCACTGATGTAATTTTCACCACTTTGTAAGAGAAAATCTTTGTGACATTAAGTTGTATTGTGACATGGCTGATGTTCTTTAAAAATGGAAGCCACTTTTTTTTAATTCTATTTATTATTTATTAAATTATTTTATTATTCATCTACCCTTTTCTTGTTCCTATGATGACACTGAAATGCAAAAAACACAAAATTACTGACCATCTTTTTAAAAACTGAACATGGCAACATCAGTTTTTATCTGTCACCTTGCAGATGTGTTTTCATAACTTAAACCACATGAATGCCAAACATACTGTATACTTGACCTTTTTCTATCCCTGGCCCTGGTCTCGTCCATACATATTCCATGAAACACACAAAGCTCCATCACAATCACTTTCACGGACCCACGCCTTCATTCACACTTACAAAAATGTCATTTTTTACCATGTCTGTGCAGGACAACGCTTCTTGTGTGCACCCTTCACACTTTCAACCCAACAAAAAGTGTAGAAATGTGCTGAGGAGCAAAAAAGGTGTGTTGTCCCCTCCTAAACAGAAGGATGAACTGAAAAATGTGGTTAAATCATTCTTACAGCGTTGCTCTTCTTCTCAACTCCAGCAGTTTCCACTGGGTCTGGTCCACATACAGCACTCACACAGACAGAAGTAGCCAGCTGCAGTGTTAATCAACAGCCGGCCGCTCATTTGCTTGATAATGTGTTATTTTTATAGAATAGCTACCTCATTCTGTAGTCTTTTATAGCATAGCTACCTCATTCTGTAGTCTCTCTCTAACTCACTCACACAGCAGGTTTGCCCCCCCAAAACCTGAAACACACACATACACGCACACACACCTCCACCTCTAATAGCCCGGGCAGCTCAAAACAAGTGCCGTTTATTGAGCAAACCCACCCAGCTGCCCAGTGCAAACACAGTCCAATAACAAAGAGCCTGAGGGAAGAGAGAGAGACACACACACACACACTCACAGAAAGAGAGGGAGAGAGGGTTGATGGGCCCAAAGGAGGCAGAAGGCCCAGAGTGTAACAGTAAAGGTAGTAGAAGGGCTGGCTGGTTGTAATGAGTTCTTTGTTTTGTTGTGTGTGTGTGTGTGTGTGTGTGTGTGTGTGTGTGTGTGTGTGTGTGTGTGTGTGTCCAAGCTAGGGTTGGGGGTTGGGTTCGGATAGCTGGTTCCATTTTGGATCCGGTTCCAGGTCAGTAAAAACACCTGGATGTTGTCCACCTGGAAGTTTGAAGTCTAATGAATCTTTTATCGAATCTTTTGTCTCTCCTCACTCTTATTTTATTAGCTAGAAAAGAACAATGTACAAAACCCTGAGGTAGCAGGCTTCTCAATTTTAGTCTGACCGCCACTCTTGCCAGTTAAAATGACAAACAGTGACATCAGCTGTAGCTAATGCTGCACATAAACTTGCCAAAAGGCCAACATGAAACTATTGGCTGTTGTCTAGTTAAGCTGTCGTCTGCCTTATTTGGAAGAAGTAGCTGGTGGAATAAGTTAGAAAGCTACACCTGTTATTTCAGTGTGTCAGATATTCTGCTCATCTCATTTTCAGGTTGTAGCTACAAGTTGTGAGTTTTAATAAGGCTGCAAATTTGTGTTATTTCTGCCTATTCAGCAACAACAAGTCTTAAATCTTTTATCGTTTTAGTTAGATTTTAACTTCAGTTGCTTACAATTGTTGAAAGAAATACAGATGTGATAGATTTAAAAGTATTCAGGTTTGAAAAGCAGATTCCATACTGGATTCAGACATGAGAAAATGCCACTGAACTCAAATCGTGGCCCAAAGCAGTGTGTCTGCAGATAGATGAATACAGTATGTCTGCACCTATGCTTGTGTGATTGAGAGAGTACGTGCATGTATATGTCCTGTCTGGCAGTGGGGAAAAGATCAAGGTGTCTCATCCTGTAGCTCTTCATCATCTGCAGCTACAAAAAGCTAATAAACTCTGAAGCGCTTCCTCCCTCTCCTCCAGCCTTTCAGCTTCGCTGTGGAAACGACTTCAGGCGTTTTTCTGTCCCCGCAGGAGTGCACTGATGACTCCTGTACTTCTCTTCTAGCAAAGGAAAAAGAGAGGGAGTCCCCGCACTGGATATTACAAGCGCCCAAGTATTTAATGAGGCCATGTTTTGACCATCAAGGGCTTCGTCAGGATTTTGTCCTGCATCTACGCCCAGCTGGGGAAGGATGTGAACACTACCCACCTTCTCTGCTTCTCTTCTAAAAGCCACGATACATTCAAAGGCGATACGAATGTGAAATTTCACTAATAGCTAGCACCTACAAAATCTGAAACAAGCAATTAACAATATTATTTATGAATAATAATCAGATTGTCAATTTGACATTTCTCTACTCTGTACCAAGTAACCATGCATCTCTACAGACAGGCACATGATGTTCTCGACAGACAACTAAACCCATTTTCCGAAAGAATCATAAGCTTTTAACTGTCTGTCCCAACACACACACACACACACACTTCAGATACACACATTGAACATACGTGTGCAAGGCGTGCATGATGGACAGACAGACAGAAGAAAGAAACACAGACGTGTAGATGTAAAGAAATAGCTGGAGGAAAAGAAGAGAGAAAACAAAAAGACTGAGACTCTAAGAGGCGCAGGGGGATAGACTCGACCATACTGCTCTGTAACAAGGAGGCCATCTGCTGACATTTGGCATTGATTGTGTTGCTTTATAGGCATTCGTCAGTTAAACCCCTATTGGACAATTACAGAGAGAGCCTGCTTGCTCCTGCAGGGGAGGGGGGTCGCGACTTTGATCTCTCCCTGCTTTTCCCCTTTGCTTGGTGGAAAACCTCGCGGAAACAAAGACGGAAAGGTGATGCACCTCTAATTGGCTCCGAGCAAAAGGAAACCAGAAGCAGCTGTTTGAGTGGAGCATAAATGGAGAGAAATATAGAGAAAGAAAGAAAAGGAAAGGAGAAAAAGGTAGAATGAGATGGAGAGAAGAGGATGAATAAAGTGAAAGAGAAGAGAGAAGAACTTTAGGGAAGAAATGAGCTGGGAAATAAGAGGGAGAATGCCTCATTGCATTAAAGAAAAGCTCCATTTGATACATAATATTCTCGTAAGTCGAAATGTCTAAACACAAACCACCAATTACACATTATCACAATTCAGTGAGGAAACATCACCATTTAGTCAGTGTATACTGTACTTTATCCTGATTATTGTACACAACTTTTGTGTTAGACAACTATCATTTCTGTATAACCTGCAGATAGACTATACATACATGCCAGCGGTGGTTTGTGAGTGATGATAATCCCAACTGTAATATATAGGACATCATGCATTAGTGCTGTAATGAGAGCAGCGTGGCGTGAGCTGTGTTATATGAGGGGAAATGGTAATCTGATTGTTAGCTAGTTTCTAATTCCCAGACTAAAGAGAGGAGATTAAGGCTTACATGTTTGTATGACTAGACAGGTTTCTGTTGCTCTTTAATCCAGAAAAGAGTATCACTTGGCTTTCAATTGTATGTGTGTGCGACATGTGTGCCACAAGACCAGCGGTTTACCTGAATTTGATGCAAAGAGCATGTCAGCCTCCTATTTTGTACACCTAAAGTTTGCACTGTGTATTCCTTGCATATTTTGAATACACTTACCTCTTTTGGTGCATTTCTACAGTGTTGTTATTTTTCACCCAGTCTAAGGGCTCAGATCAGACAGCTGTATTTTCAAACATCAAGCAAAGTTTTCAGTCAGACTGCAGCAATATGTGCTGTAGTTTATTTCGGTGTTAAAAGGGCACTCCAGCGATTTAGTATTGCACTTCCACAAAGGGAAGTGGGGGACTCACAAGAGACAGATTAAGATAAGAGAGACAGAGATATCCTGACCTTTAGTCACTTGCATATATCGGTCAAGAGCCAAAAACATAAGATCCTACACTTCCCATGATGCAGTGACTGACTGCAGAATGCTAACAGTTTGTAACGCATGCTTTCTTTTAGTAGTCTGTAGTCCACAAGCCCAAGCTGAGATACTCAAGTGACGTGACTTGGTTTTCACAGGCTGCTACTCCCTGTGACTAGCAAATTGACTTTGACATGTAAAATAGGTGGAATGCTCCTTTAATGTCTAGACTAGAGCACCAGTAAATCTGGACAAATTCTCTCTAAGGGCCTTTTGGGTCATTCTGATATTAATCTTCATAGACGCCACGTTGCCTTGTGGTCTCAACCAGAGACCATTCACCGGGTCTTTCTTTCCGACCCACCCCCCCAACTTTAACCCGGTCCCTTAGAGAGCTGGCTGTGATTAACGACCCACACAGCTAAGCTAGGATACGTAGACGAGAAAACACACACCAGCAAGCACTTACAAGGCCAAAGGCCTGCGGTGAGAGGTTAGCAGTGGATGCTAACTTGTACAGTTTCCCTGCACTGTGGCCAATCCAGATGACAAGCCCAGTGACTGCCACAACGCAGGCCATGTTTCAGAGAGCCAAGACGGCCGCTGTTCAAAAGGGCAGGCAGTTACACATGGGGAGAAACAAGTCACCAGAATTTATGTAAGGGATTTTCCAAGTTTTTTTGTTTTTTTTTTTGTTACAAGAGCTGTAGGTCACCAGAGGAAGGATTGTGGCTGGATGCTTGGCATAGGAAGTACACAAGCACACATACAAAGGAGAAGAAATAAACAGAAGCAGGGAAGAGTAATTACCCTTTGGAGGGCTGTGAGTTTGTGTTTATGCGTGTTTGTATTTGCATGTCTGTCTGCTGTGTCCAATTATGATCATCCAATCTGTTTCCCTTCACCCAAAGGTTAGCTTGAATGTCCAAAAACTCAAACTAATGGACAGTGGACACACACACACACCCCATCCTTAAAACCATTTTTTCCACACACACACACACACACATAAACATATATAGAGGTCCGCGTTTGAGTGTAGGGCGGAAACTGCCGGCTCCAGCCCCACAAACCAAGCCAGGCAGTTTGACTCTCACTGGGTAGCTGCTGGAGCGAGCGGCTCCACCCTCCCACCCGCCGCCAACCGAGCAACGCCACGCCAGCCTCGGTGCCAGGCTGGACTTCTACTGCAGAAACACGGGTTTCAACGCCACCAGGCAAGACTGAGTGCCATGCTCTGAAACAGACACTAACAAGCAAACACCTCATCCAGCCACATTACATTTACGAGTGTTTACATTTGAATCATTCAGCTGTGATTTTTTTTTGTCAGAACATTTTGAAACATGACCATGTAGTTTAGTAATTTTATACATATGTTTTCACTTGATCACTTACAGTTGTATTTTATATTGTTATACTGAAGGGTCTTGTTGCCGGGAGCATGATGCTATGTCATATCAAGCATGCTGCAAAAAAAAGACACTCAACAGTAGCCTAGTATGTGCCTCCATATTGTCCATTGGGGCAAACATACAAATAAAGAAGTGGTTATAGAAAGGCTGTTCTAGCCACACAAGTCTACAAGCACTCATCTAGTTCTGTTACATTAAAAGTGAAACTAACTCAGATCTTGAATGAGTTAACAGGCACTTTTCCCCAGAAAGGAAGTTTTCTTCCTCCATAACTGATCCCAGCAAAGGGAACAAAGGGACCGTTTTGAGCCTGCATAATTGGTCCGAGCAGGTTGCGCCATCCCAATGAAAGGCTGAGCTGAGCACCCAGCTGGCAAGAAAGGCAGATACCCCCCCCCCCCCTTCCACCTCCGGCTCATTCTTCTTATCCTCCCATGCTTCTCTCCTCTCCTTTCCACGACTCGGGGCCTGACTGTGAACCTGCAGCTCCTGTGTGCCGGCTGGGGTAACTAAGGCTTCCACTGCCAAGCTCACTCAACAGCACAGACTGAAGAAGCCTTTTTAAGAGCTACAGTCAACCCCCGCCCCCCCTCCCTCAGTGTGAAAAGGGGGTCATTGTGCCACGGCAGACTACTGTAAAGCATGTGGGGTTGGCCGGAGGTACCACTGACAAAATCTCTCTCAGTGTCTCGTGAGCCATCTCTACCCATCATTCCTTATCATCTTCTATCCACCCCCCCAACCCCCTGACACTGCATGGAAATCCATGTTGAATCACATGGTGCAACAACTGCACACACACACACACACACACACACACACACACACACACACACACACAAACGCTCAGTGAGGAAGAAACGTACACAGCCTCAGATCCTCTCTGGCAGCCTGCTTACACTCTGGCAGTGGTGCTACAGACCGTCATCTCCACTGATCGCCCGCTTGTTACCGGATTTACGTTTGCTCAGAAAATCCCCTGAGACTGACAAACACACACACACACACACACACATACATACACACACACACACACAAGCGACACGCTCAACTCTGATTTCCTAGGAAGTAAGCGGGAGTGTGTTTTTCACATCATGACGTTTAGCAACAAATATATTTAGCAAAATACCCAGAAACGGCACTGATGACATCCAATTTAATCTGCAAAGGTCCCTCAGGGACACCAAGCCCTTTCCTCAGTCACACGCACTCACGTGCAATAATACAATAACACACGCACACACGCGCACTCCCCAGTAAAGTTTGATTTGATGATTTGCAGGTCAAAAGACTGGGCTGAATAAATATATTTCATACTTTTAAGTCACACGTAACCGTTGTGTCAACAGCATATTTTAATGTGAGGCAGGATTGGGTCGCACCAGTTATTTGTAAATCCAGGTTGTGCAAGATAAAGTTCCAAAGTTCTTAGTAACTACTAGCTAGTTTCAAACTAGTGATTTACTTATTCGGGTTGCACTTTTAAAACTTCAGAAATGTCTTAGCTAGACTTTAGTATTGTGTAACTCTGCTAGGAAACATTTGCAACTGCCAATCCTTTGTAAATGTAATACGTGTTTCAGAGTTAGTAGTATTCATCTAGTTTAGAATGAGTGGGAAATATCACATAATGCTAACCTAGCTGACGTTGGCTTACTAGGTAATTTAGCAAAACGTTATTACAGTAGCAACATTTTATAATTGCTCCACAATTTCACATCTATTGCAAACTGAAATGTCTATAAAAATGCTTCACGGACAACTCCATCGACGTTCACTTTTCAACCAAATTTAGCTCAGTTTTAACCTTGACCCCTAGATGCTTACTTGGACTCTAAATCGAAGCACAAAACCCCTCTGGAGCAACTCCGGTGCATTAATATGACATTTGAATTCAGAAATGAAGCGATAAATAACCCTGTGACCGGAGAGGTTGAAGAAAGAGAGCAAGAGGTTGTACCAGCCTAAAAATATAGCCGCTGACAGGACCCAGCTGAGGGAGGTGGAGGTTGTGGACAATACAACCATTGAAGCTTTCTCGGGTCTGTCCTGCTTTGGCATCCCCGCCCTCAAGAGACACAAACCCACAGGTATTCCCTGGTTTAGAGGCATATTTCCCTTCAAATGGATCAATGGAAACAGCGTATGGAGAAACATGCCACCATTTCACTAGTGAAAGCTCCCTTTCTTCAACGAACTGACCTCACTAAAACTTTCAGCAGGTAATATGTGTGGGGTTTGGTTTTGATCTTAATTCACCCATTTCTCCCACCTTCCCTTACAGTCCTGTGTGTGAGAGACATTCTCATTGCTCTGTTGGTTTCCTTTTATTGTCCCTTTTCTGTTTCCTCCGCCAGAGACCCGACTATGATCTTCTGCCCATTTTGAAATCATCTGTCGTGTTCTACATTTAATGAGAATTTTCTTCACTTCTGCAGAGGTTTGCTCGCAGGAAGAGATGAAAAATTGAGTCGTGGTGATGTGAAAGAGACTCGTCAGTCGTCTTAACTCGGCTTGAAGGATCAAATGCTTGACGTAACACTGCTCGGGTTTGTTCGGTTCAGTTCAAAAATGAAAAGTTGGCAGCTGACGCTTGTGCCTCCAAAACATGTTTTGCTATTTTTTCACGAGCCTAGCCTTCACTTGCCAGGCGTCTCTGCTTTCCCACTGAATGACACTCGAGGGAGATATCTTCATTTGGATCTTTCACTCATTTTGTCATTCTGTTTTCTGTCATAGACCTGCTCATCTCTGCTCATCTCTGCTCAGCGTGTAGACTTCTCATCCTGAAAACCCCCCAACATTAAATAAACAAAACACACCATGAAGCAATTACTACTGTTGTTGGCATGCAGAGAAAAGAAGAGAAGACTACAGATCAGAAGAGCTCTGGCAGATGGTGTGACTCCTGCACAGAGAGACATTGGCGTCTCCAGACTCGGGTCAACCACTGGCAGGAAGCATCTATCCAACATGACCCAGTCTGACCATTATCTCAAGCTACAACACGGGAACACATGCATGCACAACCCTATTGCTGATGGCAAAGCAGCCTCAAGGTATAAGAGTAAACATCAAGCGTGTGTCTTTGTGTGTGAGACTGAGTCTGTGTGTTTCTGTTACGCAACGGGAGAGTTCTTCCCATCTGTGCCTCTCTGCAGCCCCCGCATCCCTGACCAATGAAGCGAGAAACGACAGCTCTGCCTTGCACTCTGCCTGCCTCAGTCTTCCTCACAACACCGTCCCACTCTTCATTATTATCATCAGCCGCCCACCAATAACACACTCTCGACTCTTCTTCCCCTTACTATCCTCTCTCTGTTCTGGTTGGCTACAGAACTCTACACCACTGGGGGCCCAAAATGATGCAACATTCATCGTTATCATCACCTTCACGCCTGTCTGCCCTCAGCTTAAACCCCCAACTAGAAAACAAGACCACTCTGCAGGGTGTCTAACCAACATTTTACTTCTTATGCTCAAATTCCAGATTATCCCACTAAATGCACCCCCCCCCCCCTCCCTTTCCCCCCCATCCTCCATCTCTGTCCCTGCTCTTCTGGCTCGCCTAACTCCCCACAGGGCTCACTGTTGTGGAAAAGATGTTAAAACAAAGAGAGCAGACAGTGCAGCGATAATCCTAAACATAGCAGCTGGGGAATTAGCTAGCCATTTGCCGGGGACTCGCTATCTGCATTTTGCTGCTAACTATGCACAATCTTAATTGCTACCAGAGCTAAGAATGTTAGCATTGTACCTCATTCTTGACGGTGTTTGCCTTATTACTAGGCTTCAGGGAGGGAATGGTAATTAAAAGGGAAGATGTCTTTCACTTTCACTGCAAATATGTCTGAGACGGTTTTCCGGACAGGATGCGATCCTGTACTTTGATGATCGTGTCCTGTCTGGAAAAACATTTTAGTTGACTCCACCAGGGCCCCCGTGTCAGTGGTTCTATTCAAATAAATGAATAATAGATGCAGAGAGACCTGTTCTCTGGTCGGGGTATTTAGCCAATGAGCAGTATCAGGTTTCAGACAGTAATGCTAACCAGAATGATGACAGTAATGTCTTCAGTACTGAATCACATATTACAACAGCAAAGCATTAATGATATTAAGCCTTCACATTACTTCAGTTAGCTATAACTGTATTGTACGGGTACAGTAGGCCTGCTTACACACTCTTTATCTTTCAGGGTTCTCATCTCCCCATCTAATACTCTCTCTCTGTTTCTCTCTTTCACTATCTATCTATCTATCTATCTATCTATCTATCTATCTATCTATCTATCTATCTATCTATCTATCTATCTCTTCCCAGTTCATCTTGGCACTGGAGCAGCCGTGTGTTGCCTGCACCCTGCTGCCTGTCTGGTCCAAATCTGTTACAATATAGTGGGCGCGAAAACACTACTCACTTCCACAGCAGAAAAACAGAGAGAAACAACACTCAAAATGTGCACAACTGCAGCTAACCGCACCTTGGTAAACAACGCTCAGCGTCTAAAGAAATTATGTCAAATATTTGAATTACCCGAGCATTGTTTGGTTTTACTTCTTGTGAGCTGGCACAGGCTCTACAATGGAAACTTTGCTGAGGATTTACAGCTAACTAAGCCCTCCTAATGTGCTTCTTGGAGCAACACACTCCTCTATTGTTGAGCTTGAGCCTGGCAGCCAAGTTAGCCAGTGCCCATGCCTTTAGCTGCAGGCAGCACATCTATCTGCTGGCTGCTGCTCTATTACAGGTGCCGTGGCTCAAAGGCTGCAATTTAGCAGTTAGGGATACTGCGGATAATTGCTTGGAGAGATTAGAGTGGATTTCTTTTGTCCTGGTTTGTGCTTAATGCTGGTGAAGAGTTTCAGCTTGAGGTTTCGGGGAATTGTCTTCTTCTCTGTCATGTTTCATGCAGAAAGCGAGACAGACAGACACCTGTGATTAGAATTCCATACTCAGAGCCGCAGGAGTCGTCTGAGAAAGGCTAGACGTGCACTTTCAACCCAGACTGACCACATTTATTGTTCACCCACCCGACTTGACATTCCAGGAATAAGCAGAGGTGGATCTTTCATCTGTCTCCCACACAAGGCCATCCAAAGGACACACAGCTCTGCGTGTTTGCGTGCACACACACACACACACACAATCATGCACATACTATCAGTCACGTCAACATTTGGCTGCTTTGTGGTTTTAAGAGGAAACACGTATTACGTGGAGAAGAGGCTGAAAATGCAAAGGAATAGATGCCAACATAATTCCAGCATGACTAAATGACACTCATTCACTCAGGCTTTCATTCATCTTTCCTTCCTCCACACACAGCCAGGCATACTCAGTTTCTGTGTGGGCTCTGAAATGTCCTTTGCAATCCAGCCCACCTACTCTCCACCACAACAAAGATCAGAGACAGCAACCACCACTCACCTAGGTGGTCTCCATGGAAACTGTTGTCGTGTGATGTTCTACCATGGGGCACAAGGTCATGATGGGCAGCCGGTGGCCAGATTTGACCGGTCTTGCGAACGCTCACAATAGTGGCTTCAGACATGACCACGTGGCCTCCCTGCTGCCGGTGGTGACGCTTCTGGGACTGCGGCGTCGGAGGGCTGCTGCTGTCAAAGGAGTGCTGGGAGTTCTGGGAGTTTTGGGACGGCGAGCGGCTCTTCTCTCTAAAGGGCCGGCGGAAGGCCGTGGTGGGACTGGGTGAGACGTGGCTGGACTGGCCTGAGGAGAAATCCTCCTCACTGGACGTCAGGTTCTCGTTGGAGCTGCAGTCCGGCGTGTAACCGCCGCCTCCACCGACATCCTCAAAGCTCCCTGGGGAGTAGGAACGGCGTGGCCAGGTCAGGAGGTGGTCATCACCACCCCCAAGGTCTCTCATTGTGACTCCACTACCACCTCCACCACCACTTCTCCCATCTCCACCGCCACCTTCACCCATCATCACCCCACCAACATAGACACTCGAGTAGGCCTGGAACTCAGAGGGCTGCCAAGGAGGGGGTGGAGGTTTGCCACCATTGGCCCTCCCTGAATGTCGTTGGTTGGGTTCCCCGTCTTCATATTCTGCATCATAGCCGCAGGTGCTCTCAGTGGACCGGCCTCTATACACTGGCCTGGCGCGGAGCTCCCCTGCCACCGTTGCCAGGTTACCTGGGAGGGAATGAAGGGATCTCTTTCGCTCCATCTGCATGGCCTGGCTGCCCAGGGTGCTGATCTTGTCAGAGACGTCACGGTCGTTGACCCTGACCAGACCCCGCTCGTGGTGGAATTCCATGTTGGAGTAGAAGGGCGGTGGTGGCAGCGGCAGCTGCTTCTCCTGGCCCTTCGCTACATCACCCGCAGAGTGAGAGTTGGCCCGTTTGATCCTCTCAAAGTTGGACCTAAGAGCTGCCACGCCAAGTCCCATCCCCAGCTTGTCCTTGGGGTCAGAGGGCAGGTCCTTGTCTGGGGGTGGAAGGTTGGGCCTGCGGGGGGAGACGGAGATGCCGCCTCTCTGCTTGGACGGCGAGAGGCCATCTAGGTTGTCGCAGGACGTCGACTCAGCCTGCTGGGGAACCTCAAAGGCTGACTCCAGGCCGTCTCCGTGGGAGGCTGACTTCCTGGCTGGTGGAGGCCTGGGTTTGGACCTGCCAGCTCCATCTCCAAGTGGCTGATAACGACTTCTATCACCAACGCCACCACTACAACCACCATACCCTCCACCACCTCCTCCTACTATTACTCCAACTCCACCAGTCTCCTGCATGTGCGGCTGCTGGGACTGGGTCTCCACGCCCTGTGTGGCCGAGTCCACCCCCTCATTCAGAGGCGTCTTCCTGAAGCCCCACCGCTGCTTGTCATAGCTCTTCCTCTCCTTGGCCAGGAGGGTCTGCAGGTAGATCATGCGGAAGCGCTCCTTGTTCACCTCCTGCTCCAGGCGCCTGATGGACGCTTTGCACTTCTCCAGCTCCTGCTCGATACCACCGACAGACCGCAACTCCATCTTGGGGGGCTCAGACTCCGGGAATTGCGCCTTCCACGCTTCGATAAAACCCACCGGCTCCACCATAATATGCGTAATTTATTTCTGCGACTGACCCTGGTTCACACACACACACACACTAGGTGAATGATGCCAAGGGCGCACCGTTTGTCCTTTTTTAGTCCAGTTCGCCACAGAATCCTTATCGACAACAATGGCCACCTACAGTTAGAAAGCGCTGACAGTGTTTATAACAGGCCTTTAGGTAACCCGTTCAGAAACACACAGTCTAATTGCTGACACTTGTCGTGGGTTGCGCAGATGCAACAATACATCCCATTCTGAACAAGAGAAACCGGCTGTTCAGTCAGAGGAATAGCTGGGAATGTATGTGACATAAAAAGGAATAAAAAGCTGTAATAGAGCTCGTCTTTCTCATGCATTATTCCAGAAAAGGCCACTTTCAGAAGAAGATCTGTATTTTTTTTTTTTTTTTAAATCTCAGCCTCGACACAATGACAGCATCTGTCTTCGCGGGGTGACACAGGTGATCTGGCTCCCAGGGAGACAAAAAAAAAAGCAGAGTGTTTTAATCCCGCTAGGCTTACTCACTGTCTGTGTCTATCATGATAACAGGTCCGTTCACTCTTGCCCATTCATATGGCAGTAATCCCAGGTGGTGGTGCTGCTGCTGCTCCGGACCAGGCGCCTTTGTACCAGCAGCGCTCAAGGAGAAAGGATAAAAAGCGCAAAACATAAGCGACGACAACATCTGAGTTTCTCAGAGGACGCGATCAAGCTGGTGGGATCCGGTAAAAGTAAATGAATTGTTCCGTTATCCCATTATTTTCCATTGCTGTTTTTTTTATGTTCTTTCCCAGGTTTATCTCGTTTCTTCGGCCGTGATGGTGCTGCTGTGTGCGCTCCCATCTCAGGCCAGCAACACTGGAGGGCTGCAAGAATGGGAGGGACCAGAGAGACAGGGAGCCCGCTGGTTAAAGAGACAGAGCAGAGATGCAGTCACCCCCTCACCTGACTATTAGTCCTGCTTTATTTTCTGGCTTTAAAATTGAACTGTTTAAACCTATTTTCATACCATAAGAATTAAAAGAGGCTTTTGCATAAACAGCCTAGTTTACATATTCTCCCAGCTGTCATAGTTCTACAAACATCCTGGCACATTTGGCTCTTTTCTTTATTTTACTGTAGTTGCATGATTACTGGTTTGTCTTAATGCACATTCAGGCAGCTACTTATAGCCTACAAATCATATATTAGCCTACAATTTTAACTTATCCTTCCAAATGTCTTCCAAACAGTAAGCTATCACTACTCCCGATATTTCCACTACTACACCCTTTATTAATAATTATTAAAAAGATATTTTCAGCATATTACTCCTTCTGTAGTTCTTTAAAAGCTAGTGGCTGTACCTGTCTAGCAGATGTTATAGAGCATCTAGGAGTCCTGTTGGCATCTTTAGCCCAACGCTGCCACCTGGTGGATTAATATCATATATGTGTGGGATTTTTTTCTACTTGACAAACAGCTGCTGCTCTTTGTTAACACCAGCCTCACCACTTTCAAACAAATATCTTTAAAGATCTCAGTGCAGAGCTCTCCTAAACTTTTATAGTTTTGGTTTTAATCCTATAGATGACTAACAGTTCATCACTCACTTCACTGGAATGAAAACAAAACAGACACAATTCAAATACTATATTGTTTTATTTACCTGAAACCAAAACCTCAGTAATGCATGTACAATCATTATTAGTCATCAATAACGATCGTCGTTTTTACATATGGTTAATATTTTTCTTCGACCAGGTGTCGCTGAGGGGACTGCATGGGCCCCCTCACATTAGATCACAGTTTTACAGCAGTTGAGAAGGATACATGATAATAATAATAATAATGCAGAGGCTATAAGAAAACAGGAGAACACTGTTGTATTGCAGGATGACCAATGAATCAAAGTGTAAGTCTTGTTATCCTCATTGCAAAGGACCAAATCATCCAAAAGTAAATGGATCAGTTATCGGCCTACAGTAGTTACCAGAGGGGAAAAATTAAAGTAAAAACTCAAAGTAGAGCACAATCACGTTCAGCATGAGTTATTTCTCTGTCTAATATTGTGCAAATAACCCAAACCGTTACAATAAAAGGTGATTTCCTTATATCTGCGATATATCCATCTTAATATGTCATTTGAGTATTATACATTAGAATCTATAAATATAAATTGCAATGCCTACATACAGCTGAAACGCATGCATGAATGTTTTGTACACTGATGTACAGCTAAGACCATTCAACCCAGTGTTTTAAAGGTTTCTACGTGACAAGCTACCATGGAAGTTGGAAAACAAGTTCTTCATGCAAGGAGGAACGTTGAGGGTGTTGAGAACTTCCCTGCACACAAAACTGGAAGTGTCATATTGATATAGCATCTGCACACAGAGGTATAAGTGTGTTAAGAAGTGTGTGTGTGTGTGTGTGTGGGGTCATGTGTTGTGGTGCACGGGGTAAAGGAAGCTGTTCCCAGCCCAACCACTTTTAAGTATACCCTTATGTATTTTGGTCGTATTACTGTGAAAACATGTCCTTTTTGTATGTGCAAGGGTACACACACACTGCTGGTCATCATGGTGTCTGAGGTGTGTGTGAAGTTAGAGTGAGCACACATGCTGGACGGCAGGACGACTCCAGCCTCTGAGACCACTCTTAAATTTTGCAAAGCATTTATGAGAGCCAACCTAGAAAGGGAGGGGAAAAAACTACGTTAGTACAAAACACTTAAGAATTCCATGACAAATTGACATTTTAAAATTGTACGTTTTTTTCTACCACACTTTCAAGAGTAGGTATTGGTTTTGTGAATTTAAGCACGTGTCATAGGGGTGGAAAGAACAGCACACAGTGACATTCACAATAGTGGCATGTGGTCAACATCAACGCTTCATCTGTTTCGGGGAGTGTTTCTCTGGAAAGTCTCTGCCGTCTCTCGTTTTATTAGATTCTACTGTAGTGAATTGGTATTTAGTTGAGTGTGAAAAAAGCAAATGGATACTCACTCTAGTGACAGGGGAGCCAATGGAAGGCATTGAGGAAGAATAGCACACAGTTGTTAAGTGGAACACAAACACACAGTGCAAACAAACCCAGGCTTCTACCCAAAAAACATGCTTTAAACGGGGTTCTCTCACATGTGGAGATTTCCATACAAAATTATGCTTAAGTGGTCTAAGAGAGTGCAGTTGACTGTATGGGCTCTGATCCCACATTTATACACTGCCACAAATTGGTATGGTAAGCCCAGCACAAACTAAGACCTCTAAATATTAAAGCCTGCAAGAGTCAAATATACATAAGATCTGTTTCTGTGTCATGACTAGCTCCTGCCCGTCATGTTGTGCCAAGGAAACTAAAGCATTCATGTTTGAAATGATTTGTATTATATGCACATACAAAAAACACTGGATATGACAAATGTTGATAACCATTGGCCTAGTATTAAATAAAGACAGAAAACACTTTGATTCAAAGGGTTTATGAGTGTATTTTTCCTTGAAGTAAAAAAAACAACATTTTGGGTGCTTTTTTGCAATCCAAGTTCATTTGGAGTACTTTCTGTATTAGTATTTTTATTTCTTGAGACTTTAATATTACCATCCTTTGAATCAAACGCCATGGAGATGGTATTTAACATACATCATCCCCACTCAGTTCTGTCTCCAAAGCAAAACACAAAGTTATGAATGAATGTCAAAAATCAATACAAACAAAATATATCCTTAAAAATGTTAGAGGGAAGGAACATTTTGTTCTGTTTTCTGCACAAGCAAATAGGGGCACACCTCAGATGTTACGCTTTAGCAAGACCATTTAGGAAAAGCATCTAGAGATGAGCAAAAAAAAAAAAATCTTTATCATGTTGAGGTAGCTGTGCTCTGCCCAGTGCAGAAAAACTGGCTTACTTTCAAATCATTATAGTAAAAAAAGGAAACATCCATGAAGTTAATTTATACTCTAACATTGGGGGGGACACACAATTAAATTAGAAATGAGAAACCACATACAGTTCATGCTTGGTCACAGGACATGCGGCTTTTGTTTTTCTGGATTTTTTCCCCCCTCTTTTGTTTAAGCGGACCAAACCTTTCCCCGTCCTCGTCTGCCACATGGAGCTTGTCCTCTCTGAAAGAGTTCTGAGTTTATACTGAAGACACAATGGTAAACATTACAAAATAAATCAAGGCGGTATGTCTAAGCCACGCTGGTCAAAAAATTTACAAAGCCATAAAAAAAAAAGTTGCATAAAATTCAATCTCTGTACAGATCAATGGATGTCTGATATCTTAATTTTCTTTTTATGAAGAGGGAAGCTAAACAATTTGCAGCTGTTGCTGTAGTGACATGAGACAAATATTACTCCCAAAATCATTAAAAATATAAACCTTAAAGGCAATATTGACATTAAGAAAAAAAAATGGCAACAGTATATTTTCTTTCAAACCAGCAACAAAGTCCACAGCTACGGGAGTGATGGTCTAACACTCTAAACATTTAAAGCCTCATCCGTTCTCGAATCCTATCCCAACTCAAACCAGGTGACTTGTCAATGTTAACATTTTATATTATTTGTTACGTTTCATGTGTTAAAGTTGGTCCTTCTCATACACACACGGTAGGCACGCACAAGTACACGCACTAACTCTACAAACACGCACACCCGCTAGCTATGCACATGTAGGAAGGCAGAGAGGGAAGAGGGAGAGAAAAGAGGGAAGTGATGGTGGTGGTGGTGGGGGGAGGGAAAATGGAAAAGTCGAGGTTGTGCTCAAGTCAGTCAGGACCAGAACATGTCGGCCATGTTAGTGTCGGAGCTGTAGATCCAGAGGACCAAGGGGAGGGAAACGGCCACAAAGGGCCAGGAGATGCCCTCCATACATGCAGACAGGCAGCAGCCTTTGGAGCCGGCAGGCTTCTCCAGCTCTTTACCGGGCTCCAGGTAGTTCCTGGCAGCAAACTTGAGAAACTCGTCCAGTAGAATGACAGGCAGTGAGATCTTGAGCACCATCAGCCATTGTGTCAGGTTCAGAGGGGTGATCTGGAAGATGATCTGAAGAGAAGCACACAAGACAAAAGTCAAACTGCGGTTCAGTCTGCTTGGTAACACATTCCAGTTTTGGATCACCAATTTACCTTCATATTTGACAGCAGAACAAATAACTGTTGTATCATGGCAACACTACTTCGTGTGCCACTCATTTCACAGTATTACATTCTATGAGTCTAACTAAAAGAAATATTTCTCACTGGAAGAGGCTCCACATAGAGGATGAGGAAGTGAAGGGACATGGAGAGGCAGATGGCTCCCAGCAGCCACACGTTCTCCCAGGGAGGCATCCTCAGCAGGGACTGGTTCTCTGACACACTGAGCAACAAAAACAAAGACAAATGGACATGTTTGTTAAAAACTCACTCACTGACTCAAGAGCCGGTACTTAGAAGTACTGCAATGTATGTTTATCATCACACAGAGCATTATCCGTGGGAAAAATGACTTAAAAACATGTTGGAGATACTAATTTATTGTTAATAACAATTGGGAAGATGCCTTGCTCAAACTAACCTGTTCAGGGCATTGCACATCTCAATGGTGACCAGCACAGACAGGGCCATGGTCATAGGGTAAGGGGACTCAAACACCTTACAGTCCAGTCCATGGAAGTCTGGATTTTCTGGACCACACTGCAGGAAGTGGCTCTATAAGAAGTAGTAGGAAAGAAATAAAGATTAAAGCTAACAGCAGGTTAAATTAAGTTTATGTGTTGAAGTGTGCTTAATTAGCATGATTGGTTTTAATTCATACCAGCTGGTAAAAGGTGATCCTTGGACCATCCTCAGCAGCAACAAACCACCAGGCAGCAGCACCAACAGTGGCAGCACCCACATAACCTGGTGATGCAAACCAAAAAGACGTCATTCCTACACGCACACAATGACACAGATGCCTGGTTGCTTAAATCCAAGATGAAGGCAAACTGCAATTAGATGCGAGTGTTTTCTAGTGACTACCTACATTACCTCTACTTTCACATTGCTCATTAAATACCAGCTCAAGTCACATGCAGCAACCACTTACATCCAATGGCTAGGTATCTGAAGAAGAGCCATCCGGAGATGAGGGGCTCGCGGGCGTTGCGTGGCGGCTTGCTCATGATGTCCAAGTCTGGTGGGTTGAAGCCTAAAGCAGTGGCAGGGAGGCCATCAGTCACCAGGTTGACCCAGAGCAGCTGGACAGGGATAAGGGCTTCAGGGAACCCCAGAGCTGCAGTCAGGAAGATGCTACACACAAAAGAAGCATGATTATTATTATAAGGAAGAGTAAAAGTAAGTGTGTGACATTAAGGTATGATGTGTGTGTGTATTTCAGAGGGATTGAGCTGCACAGGGAATGGAGTGCGTCATCCTTACCAGACAACTTCGCCCACATTTGAAGAGATGAGGTATCTGATGAACTGTTTCATGTTGTTGTAAATGGCTCTGCCTTCCTCGACTGCAGCTACAATGGTGGAAAAGTTGTCATCAGCCAGCACCATCTCAGAGGCAGTCTTGGCCACAGCTGTGCCTGAGCCCATGGCAATACCAATTTCAGCCTTCTTTAGAGCAGGGGCGTCATTTACTCCATCACCAGTCTGAAGGGAGAGTGAGAACCAGGGCAGAAGTTATAAAGGACACCAAATTTTATAATAATTTCAGTATTTTACAGTGTATTATGAACTTTCCACTTGGAGATCATTGAATCTTATCTGGTGTTATTTCAAGATCATTTTTATTTTGGAGGAACTGTGCATAGCTGAAGAGCATGTTTAAAACAGAATAAACTAACAGATGGTAGATAGGAACATTTTAGCCGGCCTTTTTTCTTACCATAGCTGTAATCTCATCATAGGACTGCAGAAACTCAACAATCTTGGATTTATGTGAAGGCTCAACACGGGCAAAGCAGCGGGCCTTGACCACGGCTTCTCTTTGTGCCACAGGTGACAGATCGTCAAACTCCCGGCCAGTGTATGCCATGCTGGAAACATCATCGTCCTCTCCAAAAATACCAATACGTCTGCAGATAGCCACTGCCGTCCCTAAGACACAAAAGAGCACATTTACTTCTTAAGACTCCCTGAAATTCTGACCATTGATTGTCCTTGTGTTTATGTAGATTAGGTAGAATATTTTCTTTTGCACATCAGAATGAACATTGTAAAAAAAAAAAAGTTAGAATGATTTGAGCAAATCAAATTTTCTCTCCAAGCAGATGTGACTTTCTCTACATACCCTTGTTGTCTCCAGTGATCATAATTACTCGGATGCCTGCAAGACGGCAGAGTCTAATAGAGGCTGCCACCTCTGCCCTGGGAGGGTCCAGCATGCCCACACAGCCAACAAATGTCAAATCAGTCTGGATGATAAAAGAAAAATAGACAACATTCAGATTATTTTGCTTAATCTCACTTATAACTGCAACAATGTCACACCTAAAAAAAGGAACCTGGAAATCAAAAGTGAGACAAAAGCTTCAGGAGACTCCAGCGACCATAATATCCATCTGTCTCGGCTCTCACCTCGTATTCAATAAAGCGGGTGGAGTCCTCTAACACCAGGTCGGTTTTGCTCATGTGGCTGTCTCGGGTGGCCAGAGCCAGACAGCGCAGGGTGTCCCTGCCAGTTCCATATTCCCTGATCACAGACAGTAGTTTTTCCTTGATGCCAGGGGTCAAGGGCACCTTGTTACTGCCTACACGGATGTGTGTGCACCTGTCAATCACTCCCTCAGGGGCACCCTATGAGCAGACACAGACAAGAGAATGAGGATGCAAATGAAAGGACAAAGTAACATTTGTAGGAAACCAATTTAAAAAGTCCATTATCCTTTAATGATAAAGACTCACTCTGACATGACCACTATGGTACTATCAAGTTAATGAAAAGCATTTATTTTAATAGCATGGACAGATTTCCAGAAAAAAGCTGGTCAGCAATATCTAGCGACACCAGTAATGTCATGTTTTGTTCATGTCACAGCCTTCAGACCTGACAATAATTCTCAATTTGTCCATTTCTTACCTTTACAAACATCTTGCCAACAGAGGAACGGGCCTTATTCGGAGTGCAGTACACAGACATGGACTTCCTGTCTCTGGAAAATTCCAAGGTAAACTCTTTCTTCATCAGCTGCTTGATCACCTAAAGATATGATAAAACACAAATGCAATTGCCTTTTAACAGTTTGTTGGTCTTTGTGCATTTAGTTTGTTCATCTTAAAACATGCCAGGAAATGATTTTGAACAACTGAACGTTACATACAGAATTACAGGCGTTGGCTCTCTCAATCTTGGGCAGTCTTTTAACATCTGTATCAAACACGTTCATCTTCTCCACCAGGCATGTGAGAGCCGTCTCCGTGGCCTCACCCACCTTCTCATACACACCTTTGGTCTGGACACACACAGAAAAATAAAAATCCTTAGTCAACCTTTATCAGCAAATGTCACAAAAAACAGATCTGCGCTAAAGGATTATGTGCCAATTAACATGCAAAAAAGATTCACTACCAACCTCATTATAGTCCAATGAGGAATCATTACAAAGAGCACAGATAGAGGCCAGCTCCACCAAGCCATCATACTGGGAACATTTGACTGGTTTGCCATCACTGAACCTAAAAAACACACAGATGTAGACAGGAAGCAACAAGTGAGCCAATTGTGCAGATTTCATGAAAAACAAGGTAGGAAAGGGGTTTGTATTTGTAACATGTTGAGACCCACGTGGTATAAAGTAATGTACACCAAAAATATATTTTTACATTAGCTTAGAAGGATCCTTTCCAAGTAGTGTGAAATGGATTTATTTTGTTATAGATACATTATCATCATCTTATAGCACACAAGCATATGAGACCGAATACTCACACTTCTCCATCCGGGGCATATGTGGAGCCAGTAACAGTGAATTCCTTTAGTGAACAGTGATCCCCCTCTGCCCGATCAATGATAAACATCTAGAAATACAAACATCGTAGAGAAACTATTAGTACTTAAAACTCACACAAAACATCTGATGACTATGTGGTGAATTGTCTTCCCACACAATTAAGGTTTTCAACAATATTGGCATGCCACATTTTAAGTGCTGTATCCATTCCATCCAATATTTAGGTCTAAATTCCAAAAAGAAAAGATGGACCGAAAAAAAGCTGAGATTGTGATGGACAATGAATCCAAAAGGGGGCAGCAGACTAACATTCACAGGAAAGAACCCTTTATATCATGAGAATACTGAAACATAGAACAGAGAATAATAATGAAATGCTGAGCTAAAGCAGACGCTGAGAGCTCTGGTGGGGAGGGTCCATAAATGTCATCTTACAGCAAGGCAGACACAGAATTCCTGTGTGCAGTCACACTACATGAATACACACTGTGTGAAAGTCAATCACTCCACGGCGGATATAGTTTGACCTTGAGTATCCAAATCTTTGGGTAAGGAGACTGGTTACAGTGTCTGGTTTATTGAGCATCTTCATAAAATTAATTCAAAGTGCTTTAATTGAAAGTACAATGGAGGAATTTTCTTAACCAGAAAAAAATAGCCATATCATATTAATATTGTATTCCCCATCCAAATATAAGAGGCTGTTCATTTTTCCAAGACTGGGATACCATAGGTTTTTACCATAGGTGTCAGGGGTATGCAGCATTTACTCATACATAATAACACATTCTTACATACAAGGATTGTATGGACACCACATTTGCCCAAATTTGAGAGGGGCAGGACAGAGATACACGAGGGGATGAAAATAGAAATATCTGAATAAAATGATGAGCTGGCTTTACGGGTGCACTCCCCCCAGGCACCTGCAAGACTACAAAAAGCAGTGATGTCAGTGGCGGCCCAACCCAAAACACAAGTGCAAGTCAGGAATTCAATTTTAGTACTGCCCTATTCCGACAGGGATGGTTTAGATGTTGCTGATGCGTCAAGCACAAGCTTCTCTGTCAGTGACTATCAAATACCCAGGATTAGCATCCTATGGTTTCCAAAATGAGGCCTTCCAAAATTGCTAAACATAATTTTGACTTTGAAATTGTGCAGGATGAGCAAGGCAAGAAGAGACAGACAGGGGAGAGAGAAAAGAGAGGATCTTTCAACACAAGGTCAGTTATGCAACTCTGCTGCTGGTTCTGCTGCAAGTGACTAACTACTGCATACTGATCAGCATACTGCCTGAACAAGAAGGGGGAGGAGAGTGGGATGAGGAGGGAAGAAAGGAGGAGGGAAACAGACAACCCACAAGATAAAGGGCTGAGGAATAGCACTGAAAAAGATGGATGGACGGTGCAGGAGGGAATAAATGAGCTGGGAATAAATGAGCTGGGAAGCAACACTTAAGGGGAAATCATGCACACTTTGTAAGACTGAAATAGACAATAAATAGATAAAAGATAATATAGCCAGAAGTTATAAAGAAGAAAATAAGAAATGAGAAAATATATAAACATGTACTTTTGAATGTTATATCATCTCTGCTTGTGTCCGACTAAATCCTTCATTATCCGTTATTAGCTATTAAACGTCAGAGGTGCTTAGTGCTCAATAAATCCCTACAGTCAGCAGAAGACTGTCAAGGTTGCTTTATTGCGCAGTGAAAAGTTTACACTTGAAAAGTTCTCAGATGTCAGGAAAGCAGCCAGCCCTGACTCTTTCCATGTATGGCAGCCGTTTAAAATTCTACTTATTTTTGGACTTTTCTCCCATTTTTCTTCCAGTTTGAAATGACCAGTTCCCTATGCTCTGCAGACCGCATCAACGCCAACTGTACTGTTGCCCTCAGTGACACATGGTGCCGACACCATATGTATGCCATCCTACGCCAGTGCTTTTTGGTGCCTAAAAATTAGGTCAGGGTCCAGAAAATGTTTGGAGACAAAGCTTTTAAGAGATGGATCACTCTGTTTAATCACTGGCAGCTTCAGCTCCAAAGGGCCCACTGTGTCTTCTGTTTAAATATTATGGTGTGCCACTTAAATACTTTCCCTAATGCAATCCTATTCTAAGGTACAAAAAGAACATTAATTTCACTCGCTCGCCCCATCTGCAATGAACTTTCAATCAACTCATCCAGTGAGAGACATTGAGCAGGTCCTGTCACTGAGTGCTCATACTTTCAGGGATTTTAGCTAGTATTCCTCACTATGGACTAATTATGAGAGCATTGTCACAGAGTGATCTGAAGTATTCTATACACCATTTACACATGTAAGGAACCCCGGGTCTTAAGGCAGCATACATGGTTATGATGTGCAGCTGACAACTTCTGTCTCATACAAAAGTGTGGTCGCGATCATTGAAGGTCAATTATTCTTGTCTGATAATTGATCATTTCTTTGGTTATACAATGTGAACTAGTTAGTAGCCTAGTCAGGCACTCTCACCTGTTGACATTCTGTAGTACACAACTATTTATATAGTTACGCTGGTTACTATGAAACCAGCGGAAATGTAGTTAGATAAGCTAACAATGTCACCGTCATTTTAGGTGAACCGAGCTCAATGTTGAAGGTTAATGAGCCGACTTTAAATGACTGCTTTCACTAGCAACAGATAGCCTGTGAGGTAAATATGGGAAATCATGGAGTAACTATAGGATTTCTGATTCACACAGACCTGGCTGACGTTTGTTGAAAATGTCGAACATACGTTCTTTAACATTATATATTATTTTCTCTTTTTAATGGAAATGTGTATCTTAACTTAATTTGCATCGTACCTTAAGTTGTGAATTATTGTTTAACATCTTATTCTATCTGCAGATTTCTGACCGGTAACGCCACAGATTGTGATTGCCAAAGCTAGCAGGCTAGGTTGGCCCCTTTAAAAACCATTTAAAATCAATTTACAAAACAATCCACTATCAATCTTTTGCTGATAATAGAGGTTTCAGTTTCTCCTCTCTGTCTCTGCCACTGTTCACCGTTCTCTTACCCTGCACACAGACATCTGATTGGTGGTCAGCGTGCCAGTCTTGTCAGAGCAGATGACAGATGTACAGCCAAGGGTCTCCACTGAGGGCAAACTGCGGACAATGGCATTCTTCTTGGCCATGCGGCGTGTTCCTAAAGCCAAGCAAGTAGTGATGACAGCAGGCAGACCTGGAGAGAAATGGCAACAAAACCACAGAGGAAAAGAGGAGGATTAAAACATATGGCAGAGGAGGTACAGAAAGAAATGGAGACAGTCTTTTATATTAATTTATTTACTCAAGTGATGAAATGCTATGGTTTGTTCCTGTATCATGTAGTCAAGGACATGGCTGCATGTGTGAAACTCTCCAGCTTACCCTCAGGGATAGCAGCAACTGCCAGAGCCACAGCAATCTTGAAGTAGTAGACAGCGCCCCGGATCCAGGAGCCTCCATGGACAGGATCATTGAAATGTCCAATATTGATGATCCACACAGCAATGCAGATCAGTGTAATAACCTTGAATTATACAACATTAGTTTAAATGTAAAGATCGTATTAATAGCAATCAATTAATGATAACTGAAATCAACATCATACATTTTGATGAAACCAGAATAGCTGAGGTTGTAAAGTACAAAAAGGCAAAAAACAACAGTGTGAGAGGATTAGGTAGCTTAACAACTTACCTTGGATAGCTGTTGTCCAAACTCATCCAGCTTCTGCTGCAGTGGTGTGCGCTCCTGCTCTGTCGATGCCATCTCATCTCGGATTTTGCCAATCTCTGTGTTGCCACCGGTGGCCACCACCACACCGATAGCCTTACCAGCTGCAATGTTGGTCCCCTGTGGAGGAGCAGTGAAAAGCAGACAGTAGAAAACAAAACACATTACACACAGCTTCTGGGCATAGAGGTAAAACTAGTTTAACAACAATTCTGAGACATCTGATTCAACATGCAACAAGTGTCAGCATGCAGCAAGAGTCAATGCATCACTTTCTTAAACAAATTTTAGAAACAGTGGGAGCTACCATGAAAGCAAATCTGACAACTTCTTTTGTAGCTGAGCGGAATGTAACTGTAGATGAATGGACTCTGTTCAGACATGTACTGTCTGCATGTGTGAGACAGAACAAGCGAAGATATAAATAGATAATTCAATATTTTCCAAAAGTGCCGTCAATCTCAAATAGAAAAGTGGATGTGAAGAGGGATGGTGGGATAAAAAACAATAAAGAGGATGAGGAGGAGGATGACAGCAGAACTTGTTGTCTTCATACGTGTAATCAGAAGCAAAAAAGAAAAAGAAAATAATACTGAACAGATTAAAGTAGTGTTGTGAGTCACTCACAGAAAAGAGCATGTTCTTCTTGTCCTGGTTGACAGCACGGGGGTCAGGCACCGGGTCAGTGTGTTTGATCACAGACACAGACTCTCCTGCAAGAAGAGGAGACAAAAGATATGAAAGTTTTAGTTGTGATGCTTGGTTGACACTTTGGGCAGATATATGCTGAAGAGGCTTTGCAGCTGACTGAGCAAGCCTGACTTATCAAATAGTGCACTGCTACTGCCTTTCAAACCCCATATCTGATGTGTGTGCACTGTGTGTGTCTGTGCGTGTAATAAACTGTGCAAGGTCTGCGCTTGTTCTGATAGAGTAAGGCAGGGAGTATTTGACAAGCGGTATGGCCATGAATGGGGAAGGGAAGCGAGGAGAAAAATAGCTGAAACACTAAAATATCCCACGGAATTTGATACCAATTAAGGCAGCAAAGCAAGACAAGAGACTTGAGGACTTAATTCACATAAACCTCTTCTCTCATGCATTATACATCCTTATATATCCAATATTCTCCCCTTCTGAACTTTTCCATCTACTTTGCTGTCCAATTATCATACACAGATTCATCCATTTACTTTTCCTTTCCTCCACATCACTCACTTCTTTTTGTTTTGGTATTGACTGAGCAGCCATGACAACAGGGTGTAATGAGTGCATGTGCGTCAAAAGGAGGAGGAAATAGCTTATTCTTGTTATGTGTCTGGGTTGATCAAAAGAGGTGAGTCGGTTGCAGAGGCAGGCCAAGAAATGATGTACAAGTAATGCACGTCTACATATATATTAGCTATACGGGAAACATATGAAATGTACAATCAACTGTAATGGGTGAGGACACAGAGACACAAACATGAACCGACAGAAGCTCACACATACAAAAAGGGGCAGAACAATTTAGAAATGGGTTTTACCTGTAAGAATTGATTGGTCTACCCTCAGTGTGGTTGACTTGATAGAAGACAGCCTGATGTCTGCAGGCACTTTATCACCAACTGTGGACAGAAACAACAAAGCACAGGAGACACTTTAGTACCTCTTCACAATTTAAAAGCATCTGTAAATGGCACTGACTGACTACATGTGGATGGACACTTTGTACAATACAAGCGATAAAAGCAGATGAGTGGTGTTCAGATTTGATAAAATACTGTATACAAACATGTAAATTTCCTACATGTAGAAAGACACCTCTAAAGTTACAGCATTTTATTACGAAAAGAGAAAATACTTAAAGATAAATGCAATAAACAAACAAAAATGACCACACAGACACTAAAGTCTTAATAAAATCAACTGCCATGTTATCCCAACTCATGCTGCCTGGGAGTAATAAAATAATCAAACTCAAGTTATTTATTGGAGAAAGGCTGAGGGAAAGTCATGCATTCAAAATTTATTAATGTTCCACTCATCTCCTACACAGGACGCAAATAGATTGCTGCTCATTCTTTCCACTAACACATGGCTTTAGCAATTCCCAGTAAAACAAATGTAAAACGTAAATATACACCAAATTCCAAACAAGTGTTTCCTCTCCAGAAAGCGGATAAATACCATTAAAGTTTCTGACATTTATTAGCTTTGCTTAGAAAACAGCTTGACTGCAGTTTGGGTCTGATCTGAGCACATAAAAAGTGCAGCTGATAATGAACCTTTCAGCTTTGCGGTTTGATTGAGGAAAAAAAAGTATGTAAATGTTAGACCATATTCTGCATTCAGATGCACATCTGCTTTGATTTTTTCTTTGAGTTTACCATTACAAAGCACATCTATGGGATGGGACTGGAATTACAAACATGCAATATATTATCTCTTGAAAGGTCAGATCCATGATGAAGAATCAAAAAATCTAACCTGAGAAAATCTTTTTAAAAAGGAGTCTGTCAAGTACATTAAACTGTTATGTTCCCTGTATAATACTGAGAGACTATGGGCCAACTAAGGGTCCCCATGGCACCCAAAATTGATGGCTGACATTTTAATGAAATTCTAAAGCACAATGGAAAATGCCACTGTTGCAAAAATGTGAAATATTACTTTCAGCTTACAGTAAGACATCACACAGCTTGAAAGCCTGAAGGCAAAAACTAAATATAAAGCAATGACCCAGAGGCTCTTAAGAGACCCCTCTGCGGACAGTGGTGACAGACTTGTAAACCAGCCCTTGGGCCTCTGCAGTGCCCTTCTGAGCAGAGAGGAAGAGAGGGGGAAGGAGGAAAGGAGAGAATGGGAAGAGGGATTAGATGAGTCCTGCAAAACACGCGTCCAAAAATGGGAAAACTATTTTGATCAGTTGCAAACGTGCTGCTGGATGTGGGGGAGGGGAGATGATAAAAACTTGTGTTTTAAACAAGGAGAACCCACTCTTCGTCATATGAGTTGAAATAGAAACAGTGTGACGTTTCCGGCTTGCATATAGACTGTTCATTCATTCCCACCATTCTTATGAGTTTGAGACAGATTTAAGCCACTAATACAGAGACTGAGGTGAGGAAATTCTCCTCAAGAACTAAGTTACCAATAAAACAAACACATTGCTGCATTGTGTCACATCTTGCTTACACTATACGAATAACCCAAAAATCTGTTATTACTTTAAATGCACATACACAACATGTGGTAATGCTGAGTGCATGGTGAGTGATAATGCTCCTGGACTGTACCAGTTGCACTACCAAATTTGGTCATTCACTTGACTAGAGGCTGTCAAAACCACTTCATCACCTGCCTGCCTTCAAACTAGATCCCTCTTAACTGACAGGAGATGGTGAAGGAGATGAACAGGTATATAGGTATGAGGGAGGACACAAAGGACATCTAGGTCGCTAGAAATATTTAAGACTCAAAGCCATGTGGGAAGGCTCCTACAAAAAGTCACAAATTAGAAAACCCCCTACCTTGAAGTAATAGTGAAACACCCCCCTATTTACCACCCATTGGTGTATACCAATATACAGCAATGCTATACTGCTGTATTATACTTTATAATCTATACTGTTTATTTATACTTTTATATTATAACTATACTACCATATGTTACATTGATGTACTTTATACTTATACTATGTTATATTTGCTGCACTATACTATATGTTATACTACCGGTATATCACTTAATTTCACCTTATACTAGGCCTAGATCTCATTTCATACTATATTATTAAATGATGTGTTTACATTGCATTGACCTGCTTCATATTCTATATTATACTTATATTACATCTCTGTATTAATACAGACAAACTAGGTTCCATAACTTAATCATATCACATATTAGTCTGGTGTTTGCCGTTTACATAAACATGTTGCTTCTGCTGCTATTAACCACAACCACAACTTTACCTTGTAATCTTTGACTCCAAATGCTTGTGTATAGTTTCTATTTTGTATTCTTTTTTATTCTAGATTTTATATACCTCTGTAATTTATTCTTTTACCTTTACTTATCTGTACTTATTGCTGACTTTGTGCTGTGGCAACAACCGAATTTCCCCGCTGGGGATCAATGAAGGTTAATCTTATACTGGGAATAAGGTCACAGCAAGCAGAATAGCCCACTTTCACAGGCAATGAATGTAGTTTGGCAGGAAGAAGACCTATTCTTTATTAAGACCTTATACATTAAACCCTTATCAATAACAAACATAGATATGTTGGTAATCTTAATTTCCACATGTATGTTGTGTTCACTGTCATGACAGACCCATTTCTACTGGGAATAATTAACCTATTATGATCATGCATTGGTCAATAATAATTAGATAAGAATAATCTGCAATTATCAATGCCAATGAAGTTACTGTTTATTAATGTTGCTACAAGTCATTTGGCACACAATGAATGGTTATTTTGCAATTATCTACAGAAATTTGCTGCAGTGACCCAAAATATGCAGCTGTTTCAACTTAAGAGGGAAATGCCTCTCCTTTCATCTTACATCACATGCTCTTTTTTAGCTCTTATTTTTCTGGGAAAGATCCTTCAGGGTAGGGACCTTTCTTTCTCCCATGTGAACAAAGGATTTTATCTGTGTTATCTGTTCCCTAGAGTGAGGGACAAATGTCAGTCTGCATACACTTGAGTGATAACACCCCATCAGCTTGTAAAGACCCAAGTCGTTTTCATACCCTATCCAGGGTCTGTATCCCCACATTTCCTCCCTTGTACTAACCATGGTCGACACCCCTACCCCATGTGACTAGTAGAAGTCTTGAAACTTGTCTTTTGAATTTCAGTTATAGTGCATATTACACAGCACCCAATTATTCATCATGGGGGATCCAGTGAAACTTTAAAGGCCTTAAGGGGGTTGTATATTTTCTCTCCCAGTGACTGGGGCTCCCTCCTGACGTGCTAGCACGTAGGCTTGCAGCCTTCTGGGACCTTTCATGAGGTCCTTCAGACCTCAAGGGACCCTTCCACTTCTCTTATGAATGGAAAAATCACAAGACCAAACTTCATTGTACACAAACACACATGACACTGTGCATTCCATATAATTTGTATGTGTTCCAATAATGGAGCAACACCTTGAACATGTGAAAAAAGCCAAGAGCATGGACGAGCGGAATAGACAGTCAGCAGAGGACGGGCAGAAACAAATAGCTTGGGTGAGGACAATATACAGACTATCTACACTCTTAAACACAAGAGAGGTAGTCTGGCCATGTGGCCATCTGGAGCACAAATTATTTATCAAATTGAATTTATAATCTTTCTAAACGTGACATCCTGTCTGACTGTCTCCTCCCACCCAGGGCAGGACAGCATTAATGGTGAACACTGCCATCAGACTGTGGTTAAGATAAAACCACAAGCCAGGAAGAACAGAGGTAATCAGTCTCACATTCAACACACATCCGAGTTATATACAACCAGCAAAAAAGACTTGAGGGACAGAAAGAAAGTGGGAAAGAAAGGACATTTTATTCCTTATGCACAGGATGTTGCTGCTACAAGGGTCAAGGTCATCACTTAGGCAACAGACTTGTCCAATAAGGAATTGCAAGGTAAAACAAAAGAGAGCAAAGAAGCAAAGAATTGTCACCGTTGCCTCAGTAGAGTGCTGGCAGTAAATAAAACCCGTAGATTCACTTAGGGATTGTAATGAAACCTTGCAATACTACAGAGAATAAACAGGCTCAACTGAGGGACAGTGAGTCATTATGATGTGGGCAACTGAAGGCATAACTGAAGACACCCAGGAAATAACTAAGAACCCTCCCTTTAAAATGAGGGAAAAAATGGTAAAATCTAAAACTAGAAGACAAATGTTCGGCTTTTGCAAGCAACTGTGGAGCAGACCTTACTGTCATACTACTTATCATGGTCCTGCATAGCCAGTTATGTAAAGCAACCCTTTCTGACATTCAACGCTCAGAAATGTTTGTATCAGGACATTTCATGTTGATGTAAGGCCTACATTAAGTGACAAAAAGACAACCTACCCTGATACTGGTGAATTCCATAGATTCCAAGATTAGGCAGAATTTCTTCCCCACTCACACACACAAGAGTGCTGCTGCCCAGTGATGCGCTTAATGCTGCCAATAAAAGTGTATTTCTTTTGGCGCTCACAATGCAGTCCTTGAGTCAGCAGAAGTAACCCACTTTCACTATAAGCAGCTACAGGAAACCCCTGACAATCTTTTTTGACTGTTAGTATCTTATAGTAACAGCCCTCTGTGTCCTGTGCTCACTTACCACACATTTTTTTTAAATCAGTGGCAATGTTAGCTATTGCTGTAATGTACACCTAATATGTGAATTAGGCTAAATTAAAAGTCAACAGGACTTAATGCACCAAAGGCCTCCATATTGACATCTTGTCCAAAAGTATTTTCTCTGAGAGGTGACTGGTGCTAGCTAGACCCTTTCCCATCAAGCTGGCAGCTCAGAACTACGCCACTGATGCAAAAGAGGATACCCAATTCATACTGCAGCAAAACAAACTGTTCGCACAACACAGCAAAAACAATGAACTGTGACAAGTAGGCAAACACTGTAGGAAAAACACGAGACAAGAAGGTTTACGTCTGAATTACTCTTGGGGGGGGGGGGCAGAGTATAGGTGTGAGTGGGAGAGGGGGAGTGGGCATAACCCTCACTGTGAATCCAAAGAAAGGACTGAAAAAAGCACATTATTAACACAGAACAATACACATAACCATAGTAATTCACACGCTGTGCACACAGAGTTCCACTAACCACTTAACAACAATGGCTCTGACGGAGCATCCGAGCTTGTGATGGCAAAATTATCACAGCTCTAGATCTAAAAGTACTCAAAGGATATAAACCATATGCCTGGTCTGACAAGACACTTTGCAGCCTGGCATTACACTCATAAATCATCAGCCCTTGAGCTACAACTCGTTGGTCGAGTAGTTGGTGTCCCTGCCGCTGCTAACACAAACACATGCACACATAGCTCTTTGGCTAAGTAGACGCAACTGTGATAGCTTTTGTAGATGCTGCTGATTTCACTTTGTGACAGATCCATACTGTACGACTTGAAGCTGTTAATCAACTCCATCCTCATTACTTATGTGACCTCAGAGGCCCATCTATCAGCTTTAGGACCATATTTATGCAAAAAGCTTGCTGCTGTAGACACTAAATCACATGGCTTTAACTGTGTATATAAAGCATGCAGAGCAGCTTGTTTGATTCAGCTACTGTCCCACTAAAACATTAAAGTTAGTTGGCAAGTTGAATGATCTATATGACTCTGAATGTGGCACAACCCTTGCAGCAACATAAACAGTGGTTCTACTAGGATTATAACATAAGACAATGTGTTATCAAGAATGTCAAGCACAGCGGTCCGTGCTGAGATCTACTCCTGTTAGATAGGAACAAGACAAGGAGGCTAATAGTGGCCACATGATCACTGAGCATGTACAGCTTAGGCATTAAAAACTGAGCATCTCCTGAAGCTGCTATCAAGAACGTGGCAATCGGGTGGGATACTATTCTTGATAATCAAATTTAGTTGATTCTTATTCCAATTCTGCCCAATTCCAAACAGTGGTTATATTATTGGAGTAAGAAAAGAAACCCAAAAATGCGGAATGCAAAATAACCTTATTTTGAGCAGATTAAGGCTGCCAAAAATCTAACTGTCATATATGATTAGGTACTTTGTGAGTCTTTTTGATAGAAACTAAAAATATTCCATATTTTGCCATGCATAAGTTAATTGTTTAGTGCTTTACATTTGTTTTTACTTAATCTGAAAGTGCTCAAATTAGTCTAAGGCATAATGAAGTATGACTCGGTACATCAAAGATGCTGGAATATTATACCTGCTGCAGTAAATACTTTGTCATGTTACGCAGGCCTCCTCCATTATTTTTATAGTCATTACATTTTGCTATATCATTACTGTACATTATTTTGTGATGCTTAATTAAACTTGAGTGCTAGCTCCAATATTGTAAAAACTATATACAGAGACACTATTGTTTTGTAACTTGTGGTGCAGACTGAAGAATAGTAGGTCCAACCTTCACTTTCAGTAATCAATAAGCAGAAATTGGAAATTGGTCATACAATTTTACCTCCTGTTTAAGAGAGGCTTTATTCTGTCATTCATTGTCATTTGTTGGTGGTGGGAAAGATTTAATTTCACATATTTTTCAGAAAACAAACATTCCCCTAGCTGTGCAGCAGCTGCAGTACAAAGCTACAGTCACTATAAGCCATGATGCCATGCCAGGCAATTATATAAGTGCCGATTATGGTTTTGACCCAACTGATGCCTCAATACTTAATTAAAAAAAAAAAAAAAAGTATACCATTATCCCATGATAACTTTATCTAAGATTAACAAATAAATTCTGCACTTGTGTTCCAAAAAACAAGTCAGTATGAGAATTACAATCACTTTTGCTTGCTCAAGTTAGACTGAAATAGTTAATTATTTAAGTACACATTTATGGCACAGAGTGTAATACAGCATTGACTTTTAAAGGCATTGGAAGCACACTGAGTAAACCACCAACCCCTTCTTTTAGCTTCTGACAAGGTTATAAACAGACAGTAAAGAAATCTTTACTACTCCACTACCCTTTGGTTTGGGACAGAGAAAATAAGTCGTTTATGGGAATCTACATAATTAACAGAAAGAATGAAAGAAAGACAAGAAGAGAGAAAAAAGACAAAGAGGCCCACTGAGAAAGACGGATCAGTAAGAAAACACAGAAAACAAGAGAAATGAGGAGCAGTGACGCAGAAGGCATAAACATATGCAGCCCTATTCAAGTTGAGGTTAGCCAAGAGAAGAAGATGTTGAAGAACAGATTGGACCTCGGCTCTTGTGTTGCATAAGTGCTTTACTTACTCGGTACTACCATTATTCTGAAATTGTCCGGGGGGGATGAACAGGATGAGGGATCAGCTGTGTGTGTCTGTGTGTTTAAAACTGTAAAGAGTACGTCATAACACTGTTGATGTTCAGAATTGATGACATATTTGCTTAATCATTTGAAAACCCAGCCAAGCTTGACCAAAGAGAAGTCTTCGAAAGTTTTAACATAACAAGAAATGTAAAAACCGGTCAGGTGACTCATTCACAATCAACTTTACAAGACATACCAATACAGACCAACCAACAGAAAATTATGCCTTCTTCTGTTAGAAAAGCATAGTGGAGACTCACAAGAGGCCAACATGAATAAATGAAATACATTTCTTATTGCTATAAACTACATAAAACCATGCTAATTATGTGTAGTTTGCAACCTATGAATGCCTTAACTCCTCGAAAGGTCAAGAATAAATGGCAGAAAGACAGAGATTCTAGGCAGTAATCCATAATAAATCTAAATTTTCTTTTGAATGTGACTTCTCCAATTAATTTTGTTGATCTTCCTTTCTGCTGTTGTGGTAACTTACAAGCAAGCAAAAACATTCAGAGTGTTAGAATGCATCCTGTCTGAGTGCATGCCTAGAACTTTTATGCTCAACACGTTCTACATTGCAGTATTCTCTGCCAGGGGGTGGGGTGTACAAACAAACAAAACGTTTCCACCTGGGTCACCACTCTCCTTTTTTTGGCTTTGACAAAGCAATCGCTCGTGTTCTTCCACACCCTCTGACATAATGCCTCTTCCTTTACCAGTGTGGTGACTATCTCTTTCCATGAATTTAAGGCCATTTGAGTGTCCCTTCGGTCTCTCAATGAAGATAGAGATGTTTGTGTCAGTCTACCTCTGAACTTGTCCATCTTGAAATGAAAAGCCCTGGGCACGCAGTGGGCGCCTAGTCTTAAGAATTAGGAGGTGCACGACCATACGCCACGCCAACTTGTGGAGCCTACACGCGCTAAGCAAGAGGCACAATTACATCACTTTTGGCGCCTGCGTCCTCCTGCCAGGACACTGCATCGAGCATAAACAAAGCTTAATACTTTTAGTCTTACCTGCCACCTCCACGACGTCCCCAGGTACAATGTCCCTGGCCTTGATTCTCTGGACACTCTTCCTATCCTGGCGGTACACCTTCCCCATCTCTGGCTCATACTCCTTTAGTGCTTCAATGGCGTTTTCTGCATTTCGCTCCTGAACAGTGGAAATGGGGGGGGGGGGGGTTAAAAGGTAATTTTCACACAAACACCAAGCATTTCACGGGAACTGGATGAAAAGGAAGATGGAAACAAAGCAACTTCTCAGATATGCTGTTTCAGTTAGCGCACCGTTAATTCAAAATTCACTGATGAGTAATCTTTACATAAGCAAACGACAAATAAAAAATAAAACTAAGTGCACATGACCAGTCGTCTAGGACAGACAGTGGAGCAGAATTATGTAAACACTGGGACATGCTGTAAAAGGCTGAAAAAAATAGAAAGAAAATGTTTGCCTTGGTCAAATGGTTTTCTTTTGAGATATGAACCACACCTGAGAGTTACCCTAACAATGGAACTTTTCTATAATAAAAATTTGTGAACGTGCCACTATGACTACAATGGCATTCTTACTTCAGTTTCCCTAAATGTTCCCTTCTTGCCTGCTCAGTTCCTTCCTAATCATTCTTCACTTGCACTTTTCTGTTAGCGCTGACTTTACCTTGTCTGACTGATTGCTCTCAGTTTAGACACTTTAGTGGCAGCGCCCAGCCTGGCTGTCAGACAGGCAGCTCTCAATGAGGCATGGCAAGGCAGGGCACACAACCCCAGGACACTGTCTTTTGTAAGGGATAGCAACAGGGACACAAAGCCATTAAAATGGCTGCCAGTAAAAGGTTTACAAAGTTAAAGGAAGCTATGAAAGGCATACAAAACGTCAGTTGCTTTGAATTCAGGGGAAAACTATCAAGTAGGGACATACTAACAACAGAAAAAGCAGCAGATACAGCCTCCTCCACTTCTACATCATTCATTGTTTGAATAAACAAAGGGAAACAACCAGCCACTTAACAACTCTGAATTTACACGAGCCTCAGCAGGACCTTCATCGAGAATTTAATTTACAATACAATCCAGCAGAGACCCACCCAACCTGCCAGGTGACTTCTTTGATCAAGTATACTGTGGTGTGATTTACAATCATTGGGACTGTTCTTCAAATTGGTTTATTAGACATGTATCCCAGGAGACACTTGCAGAAGCAGAAATACACTTTTGATCTACAGACCTACAGCCACTGATCTTCACCACTGACCTCAGGCGAGAAGTTATCTCATCTGTAGATATTAACCACAGATTATGATTCAGGGGTTCCTCTACTCGTTCCACAGATATTTATAAATCTGTATGGGACATGCAAGGTCTTTCTTAAAGTTAGTTAGTTAGTGTGTGTGTGTGTGTATCTAGTGAAAAATCTAAGGGATATAGATTTAGAACTTTAAACCCAACATCAGAGACAAACAGGAACACATCAACCAACAGAAAACATATAACAGTAGGTATTAGCTAATATTACAGAATAAAAGTAGGTAGGTAGTTGATAGGTAATTGTTAAGAGATGTCATTCAATAATTGATTTATTAGCTTGACAGATGTCAATTAAATCTGCCCTGAACCGTTTTGGGAGCATTAATCCAACACTATTAGGAATGTCAGTGTACCCGTCTATCATTACTGACTACAAGGGAACATGCTGTTTTCTAGGCCATTTTGAATTTGATTGGAAAGGGTGCCAGTGGAAAAAAAAAAAAGATAATTAGTTTATCTGTGTGTCCAGATGAGTGCCTCCATCCACGACTGTTGCTGCATTTGCTTCCTGCCTATAATTAAGGTGTATGTTGACAAATCAATACTGCTTCTCAAAGGAACTGACACTGTAAATCCTGCGGGAGAGTCAAGACTCGGCAAGCACATATAAACACAGAGGCATAAAAATACCTCCTCACAACTGCATTTGTTTTCTTGTTTTACTCTGCATGAGTAAATGTTGCCCTGCTTGGTCAAAGGAGAGCTAGGGTTTCCCTGAAAGGTTGAGTTAATGAATATATCAATGGAGGAGGAAGTGGAGCAGGCGAGGTTTCTGGTGGGACTTAAGACAAGAAGAAGTGTATGAGATTGGCGTGCGTTTACCCTAGGGTCCAATAGGATGTGTGCTGTATCCTTGGCCTGAATGGGATGTGTTCCATTTCATATTTCTGTCTTTCATGATAAAAACTGAACTGTAAGCTTTTCCATGGCATTAGTTTCCTCCTTCAGCAAGACTCGTACTACATTGTCCCAAAACACATTTGGTGAAAACTATCAAAGTGGAGGAAAAACTCGGCAGAGATGCACATGTTCTGTTATATCATGCTTTTAAGTAAAATCAGTTACATTTTTGAGCTGTATCTTCAGCTTTTTTGCTCCAGCTATTGAGCTATTATCATAACATAGTAAGTTTGCGATGAGGAACAACTGGCAGGGCAGAGTCAAAATTCCACCGCTCTTCATCTTTCCAGCATTAAAGTGACACCATCTGCCATCACTCCTATTTAGTACATTTGGACAAAACCTTCTGAACAGAGTTACTTCCTAAGCAAAGCTCACCTAACTGTCCACTATTAGGTGATCGTTTTAAACTGGCAAAAAGAAGCCATTGTCTCAACTTTCAAGGCAACTATTTATGAGTATTCATAACAGTACATAAACATTTGGCTCAAGAAGAAATAAATAACCCATTCTAAGGTAGATTTGTAAATGTAATGTGTTTACCTGCCAGACTCCTACAATGGCATTTGCTATGAGAATAAGTAGGATAACAAAAGGCTCCACGAAGGCCGTGACGGTTTCTTCTTCCTCTTCAAACCAGGCCAGTACCTGCACACAAAACAGAGAAAAAGAAATTAACAATAATTAAATACACCACAAAAAGCAATTAATACTGAAGTGTGAGATACAGAGACTATTGACAGGATAACATTAACTGCAGCACCCCCACAGAAACACAAGAAATTAATACTCCTGCTTGCTGGATTCTAGTGTGCGACTAATTTTCAAGGTAATTATCAGATTACCAATTAACAGATATATTTAACATATTTTTCACATTTTTTATTTGTAAACTTCTCATATTTATGATTCCTGACTTTTAGAGTACATCTTTTTTCTTTTCTCTTACTATGTTTATTATTATGCACCAAAATACCAAGGCAAATTCCTTGTATGTGAAAACCTACTTGGCAATAAACCTGATCAGGTTCGTTCTGGGATTTCCTCCCAGTGTCTTTTTCACGCACTTTGCTAGTAGGCCAAGTTGTGCCAGATCCCCATTTTGACTTTTACATATTTGGCACAATGATTTTAAGTATCTAACAATAATTTAATAATTCATAATGAATATCAAGCCATCTTCTGCCAGTATTGCAGGAAGTGGGCCAAGTGTGTTAGAAAGTCAGAGAGAGAGTGTAGTAACCACTTTCTCCTCTTTTAGAATCTGTGCCAGGAGTGAAGTGTGTCAAAGGAAATGCCAACACCCCCACCTTCTACTCCAACCTATTTAAGCATGGCCAATCAGACGTCAAATTTAATTCTAAGTGTCTATCAAACAACGTTGCTCCTGAGCAACAAGACATAAAGTCTAACATACATGTATGTTGTATTTGTATACAACTTTGTAGTCTAAATGTTGTCATGCTGAAATAAAAGTAAATGTGTCTGCATTAGCTTGTGTGATTAAGAGCAAGCTGCGTACTACAGATGGTGATTTATAAGCTTTGTAACCATAGCTGGCTGTCATCGCCATGCCTTGGTGATGGATGATATTCCCCTCCAGTAGGCCAACAGCCAATCCTAGTAGAAACAGGGCTACAGGATAGTTAACCTAATACGTTGTCACACATAAACTGCACTGGGCATTGCCACTAACTGGTGACAAGAACACAAGCATCACAAGTAATGTCTGTTCATTTATGGAACTGTCATGTATTCACGATAACATCAATACTGGACGTCAACGTAATGTTGAGAGTTTTAGGCATTGCTAGAGTGTAGTGGTATGTTATCGCCAGGAAACTCAATCATCAGGCACATAAGGTCTTCTCAGGTGTCTGTCGCTTTCAGTCTTTAACAGCCAAACACATAGCACGCCACTCATTCCAACATGCCACATAATCATCAAGTTCCATATCAATCAAGTGACATTACTATCTGTTCCCAGATTAACAACATGTCAGAGTTTCTTTTTAACTATGGACTTCTTGGCTATTGATGTGTTAATCTCCATGAAACAACAGGCTCAAAAAGGCTGCAATGACTTATGATTTGCTTCAAGAGCAAAAGCATGTATGCACTGATATATAATACCTTAAGACAGAATCATGAAAAAAATGGTCATCTGGGTTGTGTCACCAGACAGATTCTGGGCACCCTTCTTCTTCACTTTGAACAGCGTTCTTGCTAAGCTGTGATCTGCACTGAATCCATCAGAAAGGGACTATACACTTTGTAGGATGACAGAGCTGTGCTGCGAAAATAAAAAACCCACTGAACTCATCACTGAAAGAGTGTAAAGAAAGATGGTGGTGGAGATGAACACAATGTTCAACTAACAGAATGCCATGTTTTACCATTTTATTTCCCCCTAAACCCTGAATATTCTTTCTTGGAGAAAACAAAGCAGGCTCTTGTATTTAAGATCTCAGCGTGAATTACCCTCTCACTACTCAAGCACTAAAATACCCAATCTTTACTCAACTTTATCTTGAGTTGCCCTTACGAGTGTCACAACCTGCTCAGACTTTTACTACCACTAATCTTGATAACACAGTAAAGAAGTATAATAGCACTTGGCTGTATACAAGTGCGCAGGTCAAATATGAGCAATTGAATTAATTTTACTAAGACAGCTCTATCTGGCCCATATTGGTTAAATGAACACTTAACAAACCACCTGTACAGTTAGCAAAAACATGTGTTATACTTACAAAGGATATGCAGGCAGCAAGTAAAAGGATCCTCACAAGCAAATCTTCAAATTGTTCGACCACTAGTTCCCAAAGGGATTTACCTAGAAAACAAATTAAAAAAAAAAAAAAATTAATAATAATCCCAATGTTTCCCTTGCATTGAAAAATTCCAAACATATTCAGGTGACTCCTTGAATTTAGACACTCACCCTCCTCAGCTGGCAACTCTGCAGATCATCCCATTCAGACCGCAGAGAAAGGAGACGGACAAGCAGTTAGTTAAATGTCAGTACTTGATATACAATAATAGCACACTGCTGTAGCAGTAGTGAAGCAAACTGGCACAGATACATAATATAATAGAGGTGACCTGTGTGTACTTAGCGAGTCACTGAAGCGATGCAAGCCACTATTTCAACATACAGGTCGTGACGTCAACAACCTTCCTTTTTGTTCCGCACGTCGTTCGTTACAAACCGGCAGCCGCGGGCCACACATGACACGGTCATTTCTGAACAAGCTCCTTACCGTTTGGCCCATATCGTTCCCGTTGTTTCTTCACTTGCTCGGAGCTCAGGCCCGTGCTTTCATTCACGTTGAAAAAGCTGTAAACTTCTTCAACCGTCTTCGTGTGCGCGTTGTCCATGGCGAACGGCCACTTGAGGACACCGCTCGTTTCGCCCCGTTGGTCCCAACCTCAACCTCAACCTGTCACGGTTCTCCCCTCCTTTGACGTCACCCCGGCCCTTAAAACAAAATTACTTGAAAATACTAGAGCGCTACCCCTACACAGTTACCGGTTAACTGGCTATAACAAAGGACAGCGCGGAGTGCAGGTGCCTGGCGAGAGTGGACGAGTTATCGGCTCACCAGCTAACGGGTAGCTAACAGGCTACAGCTAACTAACCGTTGGGCTCCGCTTGAACTCGCCGGCTGTGCTCCGCTAGGGTTCCTGTGAGACCCTGAACGAATTGTTCATGCCGACGTCGCAGTCTCAGTTGGATGTTTCGACGCCTTCCTCTTCTTTTAAAACAGCGAATTCCGGAACAATTCTGTTTAAACGGGTTATTTAAACATGTGCTTAAGTTGCAGCTCGGCTCTCGCTTGTGTGTTGCGGAGTCACCAGCGTACAGTCCTCGTCGGCACCAATCGCGTTTGTCCGCTGCAGCTCTCGCGTTCGTCGAATGCGGCGTTCAGTGTCCGCATGTGGAATCAGCTCATTGGTTGGAGACACCGGAAATCCTACTCTCTCTCTTTCTCTCTCCCCTACTCTGCCTCTCTCTCTCTGTGTGTGTGTGTGTGTGTGTGTGTGTGTGTGTGTGTGTGTGTGTGTGTGTGTTTTGCCCAAAAGACATTTCATTCCATGTTACATTTATGTTTTTACATTTTCTACACAATTTACGAATACAAGCCAAGCCACGGTATGCTATTGTGTTTAATGCTTTCTCCAAAGGCCCCATTCATTTTAGGAATGATCGAGATATAGGTATTTGTACTGATATGAATTTCAATTTTCAATTCCAAATCTCTTCAATGCTGCATATACTGTTGAAGAATTGAGATTCATTTTTGTAGATTCTGTAAAAACAAAATATATAGTTTTTTTTTTTTTACACACTTCTGTTCTATTTTGAGTGAGAGTTGCAGGTAAATGAGGACACACGTTTAGATTTAGTTAATAAATCCCTACTTTCCCCCGAAGGAATACTGCCAGCACAAGGCATGGAAATAGGTAATAGATGGCTTCAGTTTTATTATCTTTTATTTGTCAGTGTTATTGGAGTTGTGTGAGCAGAATCCCATTCTCTGTCGAACTGACAGAGCATCAGTGATATAACACAGCCCTTGTCATTTGCTCTGTGTCCTTTTATCATAGTGTCAGAAAGAATTTATCTGTTAAAGTCCTAAAAGTTGTCTTTGAAATGATACCATACAGTCAAATTGGGCAGTGACATGTCTAACACTATACACATAGAAAGCAGTCAGAAACATTTAATCCTCATAGGTAACAAAACTAATCCTTTAAGCAGTTAAAATCTAAATCCCTAAAGACGATGAGATAGCCCCTGTGTGAGATGGTTTCTGTCTTTCGCAGCTGCACAGTATCTGCTGTCTATCTGAAAGACAGGTTATATTCAGACACTGTGATTAATGTGTGCTGCCACAATCAGACTCCTGCTCAATGACAAGGAAAGGCTAAATATGTGCAGCTATAGTGGCAGCTGGGGACAGTTGGAAAAGCCCAATAAAAAATAAAATAAAATCTTCATCTCCAAGTATTCAGACACAGAACAGCTTGAGATCAAAATGAAAAATGCAGCGAATAAGAGCCAGGCTGTCATAGATTGTTTAGCCAACATTACTTTAATACAGTTTAACCATATGTATATTTCATTGTGATTTGTGAATGGTAATGCCAATAAACAACCACTTGCTATAAAACAAATTCCTACTTGGTTTTATGTGACTACAGTAATGTCAGTTGTTATGCTGCATTAACAAGAAATGCCACATATACCACAATTACGATTTTTTTCCCAAACATAATCAAAAGTGTTAGTCACAAAAATGCACATTTCACCTCTTAACACATGGATATATTTTTTGGAAGCACACAATAAAAATGTATCTTGTAAATCTAAAACAACATCATAGTTTATACACTGTCACATAAATACAAAATGAACTGCTGCATGGTGCAAAATGTTACAATTACAGCAGGTACTGTGGACTTATCATTGCAGTGTGATGAACTCTCAAAATTAAACTATTGTGTATAATGATAAAATGGATCCATTTGGAGAGAAAAGTTGTATTTCACTATTTCAAGCTGAATAAACACTTAACCGTCCATTCTCATTTCAGTGCTGAAAATGGATCATGTCTCAAATAGCAGAAGGATGAAAGTTATATAGACAGACTCACAATGCATCTCCAATACCTAGTTGGTTGTAGCATCAAAATATGCTTAACGTAAAAAAATTAAACAAATCATGTGGTGCTGTCAAGCCTGAATTTGGTTATTGTTAAGTGGAATTGTAGCATTGTCACTTGAGTAAATACAAATAATGATGTTTAACAGCGACTGGCACCACTCTCAGAAACAGGGGTATAGTAGGAGTCCATTTGTGTTCCCCAAGGTATAAGCTACACTAATGTACCCCCTAGGGCTAATTATTGGACCTCAAGGTAACTATGTGTATCTTTTTGAGGGCCAAAAAGGTACATATATGTTCCCAAGCAGTAAAAGGTACATATATGTACCGTTTCTTCTAAATGTTAAGGTGCAGTATCAGGAGACAGGGTGTGTTAGGCCAAACAAAAAAAGTTGGGTAAAACATTAATTTTACTCTGTGAGAGAGAAAGACACTACACGCAAGGCAAAATTTCGCTTTGCGTTTGGCGTGAAGACAGCATTAGATTTGAAGGTTTTACTGTTTCCATATGTATAAGTGACAAGGTGCTGAGTACAGACGTATGTATATTCACACTGAAATAAATATTGGACCTGTTTTTCATGAGCAACATTCTGGCAATATTATTTTGCTGAAAAGGTGGGACTGTAACTCCGAGACTGTCCCTCAAAGAGAGTGGTAGGAGACAAGAGAGGTAACGTTTCATTCTGCTGCAATGGAAGAACTGCAACCTGCTAAGTGTTTGAGACTGCATCTCAAATTGTGATTCTGTAAAAATTAGTAAATTGGTTAAACAACAGTAGTGGGACTTTTTTGAAACATGGAATCAGGACTCAGAATTGAAGTTTCATCTATGTGTGACTAGTAACAGTCAACAATGTCAAGTCTGCCATCAGAGATGTATTTATCACAGATGTACTGCATTCAGAGATAATTCCACGATTTTGGCAAATCAAGTACATTTTTAACATAGACACCATGTGGATCCTTTGTGGTAAAATGTTGGTTCCTCTGTCATATGACTGTCACTTTCATGCATACAGTGTGAAGGTTGATGGAGAACGGACTTTACTGAAACCAGGAGATGAAATGGACTTCCAGGCAAATGACACTTACTCTGTGGATAATAGTTTATTTGTCGCAGTTCGACATTGTGTTTAAAAATGAAAATGATTTAATACATTGTGATACTGCAAGTTTCATTCTGTATTTACTGAAATGTGAAAATGAAAAGAATTTTATAAATTCTGATAAGTTTCATTCTGTATTTGTCTTGAGTATAAAAAAAAAATATATAATATACAATAGTATCCCGTGAAAGTCAATTCTGTGCCCTTTTTAAAGGTCCATTTTTGTACTGTTGAATTAAGGTACAAAATTGTCTTAAGAGATACAAGACTGGACTCTATAAGGTGCAAACCACAAGGGTGCAAATAAGTACCCAATGTCACAGGTACAACAGTTGTAATTTAGAGGGTACTGCCCCAGTGACAAGCCATTGTACCCCTAAAGGTACAATTATGTGCTTTATTTTCTGAGTGTATGTAAATTGAATTAAAAAACAACATGTTAACAGTGATTTCTCCCTTTCAATTTAATCCAGCATATTTTATTGTTTGCAAGTTTGCAAATAAAGTCATTCCATTCCCTTTTCAATTCAATTCAATTCAGTTTTATTTATATAGCGCCATATCATAACAAAGTTATCTCAGGGCACTTTTTCGAATAGAGCAGGTCTAGACCGACTCTTTATATTTACAGAGACCCAACAGTTCCCACCATGAGCAAGCACTATGCGACAGTGGCAAGGAAAAACTCCCTTTTAACAGGTAGAAACCTCGAGCAGAACCAGGCTCAAGGTGGGCGGTCATCTGCCTCGACCGGTTGGGTTGAAGGGGAAGGGGGGAGCGGGAGAGAGAGAGCAGGAGGAAAGAGAACATACAGCAGCTCAATACAGCATAGATATGGTAATGGCATTGATGTTAACACCAACAGAAACAACACTAAGAGCAACATTATAATAGCAATACTAATAACAGCAACAACAGCAATAGCATCAGCGGGTGCAGAGCAGGAGCACGGGGCAGCAGGCGGCAGCAACCACAGACCCAGACTCCACAGCTCCAGAGGCAGAAACACCTGCAGAAAGCAACAGAAGGGGAGGGAGAGAGAGAGAGGAGAGAAAGCACACAACTACGGGAAGAAGTTTAATTAATAACAAGCATTGATGGGATATGAGGGCGTACAGATGGAGAGGAAGAGGAGGAGAAAGGAGCTCAGTGCATCATAGGAAGTCCCCCGGCAGTCTAGGCCTATAGCAGCATAACTAAGGGGTGGCTCAGGGGTCACCTGAGTCAGCCCTACTATAAGCTTTATCAAAGAGGAAAGCCTTAAGCCTACTCTTAAATGTGAGGAGGTTGTCCGCCTCCCGTACACAAACTGGGATCTGGTTCCACAGGAGAGGAGCTTGATAGCTGAAGGCTCTGGCTCCCATTCTACTTTAGAGACTCTAGGAACCACAAGGAACCCTGCATTCTGGGAGCGCAGTGCTCTAGTGGGGTAATAGGGTACTATGAGCTCTTTAAGATATGATGGTGCCTGACCATTTAGACATTTGACAAATACTGTATGTGATGTTTGTTTTGTTCAACCGCTTATATAACTCAGCCAGCAGGGCAACAGCTTTAACAGCTGTTGATTTCTTTGCTGACAATGAGGATGGTTTTTAATTGATTCTTTTTTTGTTATATGTGGGGGCAGTACAGAGGCAGCGAGTTCCAGTCCAATCTGATCAAGGTTCTGCTGTGGCTGTTTTCTTGTAAGAAAAGACTGTGGCCAGCTCTCACACTATGTAGGAGTACAGGTGAGTGTGAGCTTTGCGGAAAAGGTTTAGGTCTGTTTTGATAGATTGTTTAGTGGCTCACAGTGAGGCCAGACATGTCACATAGGAAAAATAATATATTTTTTATCCACCAAGTTAAGACTCTTTTGTCATTTGAACCTGGGGGTTATTTTAAGACATCTGAGGGGGACAACATAAATGCAAAATTACCACTTGTGTAGATTCTCTCTACACTCGGTGATTTCATAGCTTTTTAATTTTGTGATTTAACACTCAATCATGCCCCTGTTTGCTACTGTCATAGAGAAGCAATGGCATGATAATTTAACTAAAGATTCTCCTACGCCGAGCTGTTTCATCCAGCAAAACCTTATCAGCTGCATTACCAGTCTTGAAGAATCACTGTTTCACATGTACAATCGCCAGTGTCTAAGATCAGCATTTGAGAGATGGGCACATGCCTGGTGTGATATGGGATTGCAACAACTGGGACCCTTTTCCCATAACATGCCTATGTTTGGCATTGGGTTTTCAGCAGAAAACTAGTTGACCACCTTATAAGGTGCTATGAAAAAATGCAAGTGTGCATTCTGAGGCCATCCCAGGATGAGAAGTTTAAAAGTTTGGCCTCCTGGCAACCAGTATCTCTCGTTGTTGTGGTGTCCTTGAGAAAGACATAAACACCTCTCTGCAGTAGAAGTGCTGAACCTCTTTGCCACTGTAATTTGACTTAAGCGTTCATCCACATGCATTACACTCACATGAGTCACAGCACATTATGATGAGTGGCTACTGTAAATTAATATAGTAAGGACTTCTTTATATGGACTAAAAATGATGAAGAAAGGCTTATGCTGTGAATCGTGTCTTGGTTTATACAAAAAAAAAAAAAAATCATCATGTCTGCTTGCTTAAATTGTATGAAGAGTTCAGGTGACCTCTAGACACAAGCAGCCAGTCTATACAACAAGGTATTGAGTATTAGCCTATAACATGATAAACTGTAGTCTACCCTCTATGAAAATTATAAAGAGCAATAAAATCTCAGTGGATGTTTGGCCCTGACTATTCACTGACAGTCCTTGAAGCCCACCTGAGGAAAAATCTCATTCTGTCTACAGTTTTTCCTGAGAATAACAACATGATATTTTCTATGAGAGTCAGATAATATTGCAAACCAGAACCTAAAATTCAACTTAGTGCAATTTAAATTTTAAATAATATAACAACTGGATGACTCCTCTATTTGTGTGATTGTGCTGCACTCAAGTGGCCAAAAATAATACTACATGTGAAAGTTTCTCTAAATTCTCTGTAAACTGCGTTTAGCTGGATGTGGTGTACTTTGTCTTTTGTGTTATTCCTCTGCTAACTGTAACCACATGAAAACATTATTATTACATGCTAAACTGACCTCAACAACAACAGCTCTCTAAGAGTTGGCTGTACACTGAGATCCTGCAAATTTATTTGAAGACGAAAGATTGTAATAGTGTGTCCTGGAGTTCGGTACTTAAACACGTGCAAAGTACTTTTAGATTTGTCACTAGCTTTAACTGAGGGACTTCATAAACGATCAAATTAAAACGTTGAAAGGTTTAAAGTGTTCATATATGTGGGTGTAAAAATTCCCGTAAAATCACAAGGTTTAAAATAAAATTGACAGGGACAACGCTGCAATGTATGGAAGCCCATTTCCGCCAGTAAAAAAAAAAAAAAAAAAACGATGAAAAAACAGTCGAAATTGTGAGATAAAAAGTCGAAATTATGAGATAAAAAAGTCATAATTATGAGATAAAAAGTCACAATTATGAGATAAAAAAAAGTAAATTATGAGATAGAAAGTGCGCATGCGCCACCTTTAACCCCATGCAAACGATGTGCAATCCTAAATAAGGCAACTATAACAGTTGACTTTTGTAAATGTTTGATGTTGGATTAAGTTAAGTTGCTGTTCAGTGAAGGTTGCCACCTCTGTCACATTGGTTTTATTCTTTCTGCTTCTTCAGTCCCATGTGAATCAGCGAGCACGTGAAGTGTTTCATTTGTTGTAAAGTTACGTTTAAAGTCCTCAATGTCCTCACAATCCGTTTGCTCAAAGAGCTGCTACTCTCATTGTTGTTTGAAAGTATCTCATAATTATGGCTTTTTATCTCATAATTTCGACTTTTTTTATCTCATAATTTTTCATCTTTTTTTTTTTTTTTACTGGCAGAAATGGGCTTCCATAGATTCAAAGAGGGTCATCACATTTTTGCATATTGGCCCAGAGAGGCTCGAGCATAGACATATATTACGAGTACTCACTGCTCTGACGTACGCAGAGGAGTGAACAAGACGAGTCTCGCGATATTTACATCAGGGGTCAAAGTTGACGTTGGCCATGTGTGTATGTTGCCGCATCTACTACAGGACCGTTAGACACCGCTACAGTTTGTACTTTATTTATAAATATTCATGAATACAGTCATTAGAATTTGGGGTTAAAAGGCTGACTTGCGTCTTTAGGAGCGTTTTTTATTTCCTCAACGGATTCCTTAAAGTTAGTTTCACCAGACTGTTCTGTTCTGCTCCGCGTTAGCTTCCGTAGCTCAGCTGATATGCCAGTTTGCATCTTTCAGCTGCGTGATTTTCTGATGATGGCTTAGCGTGACATGTTTAAAACCCGACCGCTGTTGAGTGCCTTAGCTAACCACGGACTGACGTCGAAGAGAAACGGTGAGCCGTCCTGATACAGATGTGACAGTCTGCGAGCTGTGAGTCTGTTTCTGTGCCTCCTTATGTTGTTAAAATGTGTGCGAACTGTATTTGAGTCGTCTGTCACTTTCGCATGCAGGCTTGCGGGACACGTTATGAATTCCCGATGAGTGTGGCATTATCTTCACAGGTGGCCTCTTTAAGTTCTGCTGCGCGATGAGTGAAGGATCCAGAGATGAGCAGACGGCCAAGCTGCTGAAAAGAGCCAATGAGGAAAATGAAGACTCTGCTGAGAGGGTGCAGGCTACAAAAAGGATAAAAGCGGAGGGGGAACCCACTGAAGATGAAAAGAAATATCCCAAAAAGAAAGTGGTCCTCCTCTTGGCATACTCTGGGAAGGGATACTATGGCATGCAGGTACATACTGTAGCTGGTTTTCCCTCTCTCGCTTATAAGCACTTTCTTCTTATGTCTTGCTAAATTTTAAATGTTTTTTCCGTGTTTCAGAGAAATCCTGGAACCTCTCAGTTTAGGACCATTGAAGATGATCTGGTCACTGCGCTTATTAAATCTGGTTGCATTCCCGAAAACCATGGCGACGACATGAAGAAGATGTCTTTCCAAAGATGTGCCAGAACAGATAAGGTATGGGTTTGTACACTTGGCACAAGAGGAATTCATTTCACAGCACAAAGCCAACAAGGCAGTTCTGAAGAAGAATCAAATATTCACTGTATTGTGCTGCCTAACTGTTGCATGTTGTCGGTTTTGTAATGTAATGGGTGTTATCATATTTCAACAAGCCATGATATGAGTTTGCATACGTAATTTTTACTGGTATGGCATTACGACAAGCTGTTTGTGTTTGTCTGTTTGAATTTGTTTAGGGTGTGTCTGCAGCTGGCCAAGTGGTGTCTCTAAAGCTGCGGTTGATTGAAGACATTATTGAAAAAATCAATGAGCATCTGCCGCCACAGATCAGAGTGCTCGGTGAGTCGTTAGTTCTTGATATCTTACAGTATTCGCTGAATTACATTTTGAATAACAAGTCCAAGATGTTGGTATGATGAATGCTGAAGGATAGAATCCACCTAAACCTCAAGTTATGTTCATGTTGACACTGACTGACTGTTTTAACGTTCAGCAATTCATTTTTACTTCTGTTCCCACAGGTCTTAAACGGGTCACCCAGGGTTTCAATTCCAAAAACAACTGTGATGCTCGCACATACTCCTATATGCTTCCAACAGTAGCCTTATCACCAAAAGACTATGATACTGGGAATATAGCAGCCTTTCGCCTTTCGCCAGAGACACTTCAGAGAGTGAACCGTTTGTTTGCTCTCTACAAAGGCACCCATAACTTCCACAACTTCACCTCTCAGAAGGCTGCAAATGACCCCAGTGCCCGCCGCTACATTACAGAGATGTCTTGTGGAGAGCCTTTTACCTGCACTGATACTGAATTTGCAGTGATCACTGTGCGAGGCCAGAGCTTTATGCTGCACCAAATCCGCAAGATGATCGGCCTGGTGATTGCGGTGGTGAAGGGCTACGCGAAGGAGGAAGTGATGGAGCGCAGCTGGGGACAGGAGAAGGTGGACGTGCCCAAAGCTCCAGGACTGGGGCTGGTCCTGGAAAGGGTTCACTTTGACCGGTACAACAAACGATTCGGAGGGGACGGTCTGCATGAGCGTCTGGAATGGGACCGCGAGGAGTTGGCGATCAAGGCCTTCAAGGAGGCTCACATCTACCCCACCATTGTCGAGACAGAGTGTCAGGAGGGCTCCATGGTCAGCTGGATGTCCACACTTCCTATCCATGACTTTGAAGCCACAGCTACTGACACACGAGACAATAAGGACCAGAAACAGGTATCTAGTCATAATGGAGTAACAGCATTTATTTAAAACACCTGATGTTTGACATTGAATATATAAACTATAAATATGTTACATATTCTTATTCATTGTTGCTCTCCTTTTCCCACAGGACAATGCAGATGTAGGAAATGACTCTGATTAGGTCACCCTGCCTGCTGAAAGAAGAGACATTTTCTCACCGAAATATTCTCTCTTTTGTTGGGAATTAGCTTTCTTTTTAGTATATCTTCCAAGATTTGTTTTTTTTTTTTTGTGGGATTTAATTCTGCTTCTCTTATACAAATGTTATTAAACAAACAAGAAAAAAAAGCCTCTGTGTTCTTTATTTTACCCTGATTGTGTCCTAATGTTAATTTCACCCTGTAACAAATGCAGATGCCCTCTGCCAACCAGTGTCTCAGACAGATTAGTGCTGGCAGTTAAACTGTTTGACTCTTTAGGTTTGGATTTCTCTATCTTAATACAATACTCGCCTACCCATATGTACATTGAAAGAGTTGCTGGTTGCTGTAATCGTTCCAATCATCATTGACAAATCCCCTGACACAAACTTAGATCGTGCTGATTAAAAATAAATAAATATAAAACAGTGAAAATGGAATGAAAAACTTCAAGTCAACCTTTTATTCTCAGTCAATGTTTATTGGCATGTATTGAACTAGGAAAGTCAACATCAGTATTAAAAAAGGGCACTAGCTTTTATACCAGAGCTACAGTAGTTAAGATCCGATAATCTTTTTTTATTGTATCTTAGTTGATTACTTTAAATTCATGTTTTGATCTTAAAGTTATGTGTGTGCCGAGAGGAAAAATGTTGATAAAATGCGTTACATCTTTATCCTAGCAGTGATTAGATAGTACTCTCAAGTGGTAAAACCAGAGGTAATACTTCACCCTCCAGTCACTAGGAGGCGAAACAACAGTTGACTAATGTTGCTTTCAAGACCTTTGGATTTACAGTAAAGTATATATCCTACCTCTCAACTATGATATCCGTGCTTCCACGGCAGTGAAAGACAATACAAATGAAATGTATATATGGCATGTACACCCATACACGGCAATATTCATATAATCTACTCTAATTATTACTTTAAATTCATAAACAAAATTTCTAGGATGTGTGCCTTCCATGATGTTTGTAATATCTGGTTTTTTTTCCCGTATTCCTCGCTTGTCACGTGAACGGAGCATCACTCAATAATCATGGCGCCGGCCAAAAGACGCAACGTGAGTTCGGCAAAAACAGCAGAGCAAAGTAAAAAAATAGCTAAAATTGACCTAAATAGCAAAGTCGACGGTATACTTGAGAGTAGAAAACATGCCAACGACGTTTTTGACATTCTCGAGTTCCTTCAGGTAAAATATACGCAACTGAGTCACACTTCACGTTTGTTTGAGCACCCCCAGCTGAGCACACGCTGGTTAGCCAGCTTTGTTGTCAGCTTCTCTGCGGTACTAAAGCAGAACACCGTGCATGTGTCTGTGTTCTCCGTGTCCGTTCGCAGTCGGAAAAGGAGAAGGATGTTATCAGCGCCGTCAGTGCGTGCAGCAAGTTGTTCTGCACCTTGTTGGAGAGGAAAGAGCTGTTTATGGGGAAACTGCCCGGGGAGGAAGAGGCTTTGAGTGGTGAGCATGGGCTGATAACCCTTTATAATTAACCCTAGTTATGAGGTGGATGTTTCACACCTGCACTACTGTACCTACATCTCACGAGACTGGTGGAATATCAACGTAAACTTGTTTATAGCATGACATTGAAAGACTTGGCCGCGGTTCCGAACTCCCACTAGGGTTGCAAGTCACGCCATCGTTGTCTGCATGTGTTCTGGTTCAGGAGGGTCCAGTGCTGAGGAGAAGTACCGCGTGTTCATGCGACACCGTTACAACGGCTGTGTGGAGATGCTGCTCGAGCACCTCGGCCATGAACTTCACGCAGTCAAGGTGAGTTGAATGGAAATGATACACACACACACACACTCTCTTGACGAAGAGCCATGCTGCTTTTAATGTAAAAATGCGTTTGAGCAGGTACTATGGAGTCATGATTTTTGTCCATTTCTTTAGTCACACAGATGAACACATTTTTTTCAGACATGAAGTCATATCAGAGTGGGTATACGCGATGAGACGTGTGCAGGAAGTTTTGTTTTTTCAGTCCACAAGGTTCTTTTTTCTATTATTCTCACTAAGACGGTACAGGTGTGTATGGGGTTTTCACTTTTTGTGCACAAATGTGTGGCAAGTGTGATAAGGTACACTGTTATTACTGCCAATATCCTGGAGTCAGCACCCTCTTTGATAATAACACTTTGTTCTCTTTGGCCCTGTTAAATGAACTATTGTCTGCAAGCTGGTTTATTAATATTGCTGAAAGCCATGGAAATAATTGTTGATAACAAAGGGAATCAAGTATTATGTGGTAGTTTATTGGCTTTTATCTTGTGTACTGTCACGGCACACCAGCTCAGGTCCACCAATCAGTATTTAGCTGTTAACCTTCTGATGTTGCATTTAAAAACCCCTGCAATTTACCATTATGCTGCTTTTTGGGGACCTGAGAAAGGAAATCAAGTTGTCATTTTTTTTTTAATAAATGATAATGTCCAAATACAGGAGAGTGCCCTGTGCTGCCTGATGAAGTTTGCTGCAGGGGAAGGACAGCATCCCCTCGAGGACTTGGACTGGAGTGAACACTACAGCTTCCCAAGAGAACTCATTCAGGTAGGAGTTTGTGTCACGCAGCCCGGCCATCAGTGGAGGGAATAATAATATCCTTGATCTGTTCTTTTGTGTGACTTCAATAACTTCCCCGTGTTATTAGCCAAGACAAGAAATACGGCTGTTTTTTTAAAAATATTTTCAGAAACATCAACCTTTTTGTCATTAGAGGCACAGGCGCCTTCTGATATTTCTGTTATTATTTCATGGTCAGGCAGTGGTGGACAAACTGCTGTCCAAAACTACAGACAACTCCCTGCTGATCTCCAGATTCCAGGAGTTCCTTGAGATGGAGGATGTACGCTATTATGTCATGAGCTCCGTCCGTGAGAATGTGGGCAAAGTCATGGACAAAAACAAGGGGGTAGGAGAACTCTGTTTAGCGCTTACCTTTTCTGCTGTAGGTGTTTACCCACTTTTATTGTCACAATTTAAATGCAGTTTTTTTTATTTTATTTAGTAAATATTACTTGGTTTTGCTGAACACTGTTGGCTTGTCTTGTTCCTCTCAGGCGGTGGTGCCCGTATATCAGAGCAATGTGTTCACCCTCATGTCTAACATCAGTGTGCCAAGCCAGGAGTCAGAGCTCACCAACTTCATGGTCAAACAAGAAGGTGAGACCTGCTTTTTGACAATGCTGTAACACCATAGTGTGAGTTTCTTCTTTGCGATGATGCTGAACTGTCTCTGTGTCGGGACAAAAGGCTGTTTTCTGTCATTAAAGTGATGTATTTTTCTCCAGCCAAGCACGAGGAGTGGAAAGCAGCTAAACTGAATGTAAGTAAAATATTTTTAATCCGACATTCACATTTCTGCTTGCAGCTTAAATGTTTCCTCCTGAACGAGCTTGTATATGTTCTACCTCATCACAGGAACACAAGCGTGCCTTTGAGAGGATGTGGCTGGGCTTTCTCAAGTATAAGGTACTATACAAATCTTTATGGCATAATCACAATTTTTAAATGTTAAACATTTTTTTTATACAATCAAAATGTATTTATTCTCTGTACACATCTATCTATGACACTGTGCCATCAAGGCTATGCTTTGTCTCATTAATTTCTCATCTCTCTGTTGTAGGTGCCAAGCAATATGTATAAACAGGTCCTGGTGATCCTCCATGACTCCATTTTGCCTCACATGAGTAAACCCACACTGATGATTGACTTCTTGACTGCTGCCTATGAAGTTGGTAAGTTCTGCATGTGGATTAATAGTGACAGTACTCTAACAACTTAATTTGAGCTGACGGTGACTACTTTAATATAACCATGTGGCATTTTTACATCTGGTCTATGGGGATGTATTATTTGTTATGGGGTGATGCTGGTAATCATGGTGTGGCATTTTGTCATGTGTTTGTTGAACAGGTGGGGCTATCAGCCTGCTGGCACTCAATGGCCTTTTTGTTCTCATACATCAACACAACCTGTGAGTATTATGTGAAAAGAAATTAATTTGACCACTTTCAATAGTGACGTTAATTAATTGATCCATCCTGAATCAGGATGAAGGACAACAGTAGACTGAAAGATATGTTTTACTGTATTTTGTGTGTATGTTTTTGCAGAGATTACCCTGATTTCTACAAGAAGTTGTATAATCTGCTTGAGCCTTCTGTTTTCCACGTGAAGTACAGAGCACGCTTTTTCCACTTAGCTAATCTCTTCCTCAGTTCCAGGTAAGGTCATTCATGCTTCATGCTTCACTAAAAGTTTTACTTTAACTCAGTTTATCAAGTTATAGTTGTCTGCATCTGTCCTCTTGAAGTACTTGACAGGTATACAGTTGTAGTTGACCGGCAGTACCTGAGTTACAGATTGACAGCTAAATTTCCCAGTATAACCATACCTTTTGATTGCTGGTCACTGATTAGCCCCACTGAACTAAATGGAGGCCAAGTGATACTGCAGCAGTTGGGGAGAAGGTGTTTTCGTGATTTTAAACTGTTAAATAACCTAATGATTTGCTTCCCAGGATAATGTCCGTAAAAACTCAAAAGGTATATATACATTAGTAACCTATATGCTGTATATGTGTTTGTGCTTGCCTCCAGTCACTTGCCAGTGTACCTGGTGGCTGCATTTGCCAAACGCCTGGCTCGTTTGGCTCTCACGGCACCGTCTACTGCCCTCCTCATAGTGCTGCCCTTCATCTACAACCTGATCCGTCGCCACCCATCCTGCAGAGTCCTTATTCACAAGCCCAGCAAAGAAGATGGTGAGTGTCAGGAATTTTGTAACATTTGTAATTTCATCAGTTTATAGACAGAGACAGTTTGTAAAGATGTTACTGTGATGTACAATCTTCTTCAAAAGCATTTTAGGATATATGTAGATGTCTGTTTCTATTCATAATGACAGAGCCTTTGGAGGACCCATATCTAATGGATGAAGAGGATCCTGCTCAGTGCCGTGCCTTGGAGAGCAGCTTGTGGGAGATTAAGGTGTGTACAGTATGTGATGGTTTTGGATTCACATATTAGTCATCCATGACACTGACTACAGCTGAGCTATGACTTGTGTCAGCCAAGGTTTTTGTCATGTTGATTAGAAAAGAGATGAAGGAATATCATATGTTTAGGCGTCTAACTTAATGAAAGTATACTTCATTTTCAATTAAAGTTTACATTCTTTTCTTCTCCTTCCCTGCAGACACTGCAGCAGCATTACCATCCAGATGTGGCCAAAGCTGCTCTGCTGATCAACACACCCCTGTCAGAACAAGAGGATGACATCAGCAAGGTGCTGGAGATAACAACATATGAGGTGACACTTCCAAACTTAACTGGTCTCTGTAGTGTTTAATAGTTTAGATAACAATTACACAATGTTGTCTATTAGTGTGTAGAGACTAAATGGAAGTTCACTCTAATAATGCTAATACTCAGTGTGGCCCATGTTCTTATCCCCAGCTGATGGAGAGAGACCTGAAGCAGAGCAAGAGCATCCCACTGGAGTTTGAATCTGCAACACAGTTACTAAAAGGAGGGGGAGATGTGTTAGGTCAGCATTTCTGTCTGGATTGAAACAAGTAAAAATAACGAACTGCATTCACAGTGTGGTATACATTTCTGGGACCAGAACACCTCTCTTCTGAAAAAAGTATATAAAGGCCTCTTTGATATGGAGTTGTGTTATTATGTTTTTCTCTATGACCATTGATGTCGTTGATGTGTGACTATTGTACATCAATAAAACCTTTTCCTAATATCATGATGAATAAGTCTCTGTGTCTATTAGGCACGTTTTTTGTGACTGTTAAATAAAACCAGTTACAAATGAATGGGATTTAATTATGTTAAATTTAGAAGCTGAAGGTTTTACTCCATTTAAATGTCTGTACAAGTTTGAATGTTGTATGGCCAAAATGATCAGTGATCACAGATTTTGCACCTCCACGGTGCTTAGTTGGTAGCCTGTTTTAGATCATTTTATGGCACTTTCACAGTTGATTTCAGTCACTGCTTCAGCGGCAGTTAGCCATTTTCAGCTAAACGCTACCTAAAGACCTCTATTTTCAAAACAGTTGAGGGCACCAGTGATAAAAGGAGGATTAATTTTGGATTTCCGTGTTTCAGGTGGCCATAAACACAACCCAAACTTAAAGTTAATCTTTCTCTGCTGAAAGTGTAAATAGGCAAACGTGTTATATAACAACTTTATGTCAGGGCTGTGTCTGTGTGTCGTGGAGTTCTGCTCTGAAGTAGCCACACAAATAATGTAGCATAAAGGCCATGCACACCCACAGGTGTTTTAAAATTTGGGGAGAGGTCAAGTACAATGTAAATCAGAATCGAATTTATTGCCAAGGAATTTGCTTTGGTGTATAGGTGCATAAATAAGCATACTGTAAAAAAGCAAGTCAAGAATACAAATATAAAATAGAGAAATTAGCAATAAAAAATGTGAAGAAATATAAAATAAAATAGAATAAGATAAAATTAGACAAAAATGTACAATAATATGAAAACGAAGAGCTGTACATTTTGTGTGTGTGTGTGTATAGGGGCTTTAAGTTTTCGCTTGTTACAACTCAAACTATACCTGTTAGCTTACCAGGGTTGTGCTAACGTTACAAGCCATGAAGAATGTCGACAGTTGACACCATCCTGAGGCCATTTCCCCACCTCATACTGTGATAACAGGTGAGAGGTTAGCCTTAAATGCTCTTTTCCGTCTCCTGTTTATATTTCATCCTCTTGTTAAGTGTGCCATATGGTCACACAGCAGGCAGCCTTTGGGTACAAGAACGCCGTGAGAGAAAATTCTGAATCATAACCGACTTCTGCTTAAGGAGAGCAAGTCATATCAGGGAGAAGCTGCCCAAAACATGTACTTAGAGAAGGACACGGTCAGGAGCAAAACACATTTGAAGCCATGGTTATGTAACGCAGTGATATACAGCATCCCTGCAGTTTAAGTTTTAGAGTGCCTGTATTTTTATATATTTTATTTTTTAAGGCTTATTGTTATTGAGGATTACAAGACACATGGCACCAGACTCTTCCAAAACCGGGAAGGTGAGAAGCCAGCAAACCATTAGACCACTGTGAAGGGGATGAGAGAAACAGAAGAGTGTCACTTGGATGTGTAAGTTATTCATGACAATATTCTGTATTTAACCAAAAAATATTGCACTGTATACATGGTGAGGATTTTTTAATGGACATGTAAGTTTTGCAGTTTTTCATGTGCAACATCATATCCTTAGATATACTTTGTTTTGGTGTTTTTTAAGGATATGCAGACTGCAGTTTTACAAAGTTATTCTCCAGTTACTGAAACTCTTCCACTGCAGAAGAATTCATTAAAAGCTTTAGATACATAGGGAACTTATCAAGGCACCAAAACCATTCTCAGCTAGGTACTTGTGTAAGAAATATTTTGTAAAAGGAACTTTTTCTTTTGTTTAAAATAATGCAGTGACTCCATTACTGGACTCACTTGTTCCTGTGACATCTAAAATTATATTTTTAACTGGGTATGACTGCGTGTAAAGTAAAACTGAAGTGTTAATTGCTCAGAAACTGACTACATGGTGTCACAATAGTAATGTACTAATGTCTTCTTCAGAGGGAGGAGACATACTTTAAAATAAAGCAGCGGTATCATGAAATTAATCATAGTAATGGGGTGATAGATCAGTAATAGGTAGATAGCAAATGAAAAACTCCATTCGGGCCTGGATAATGACATAGGCACAGCTCTCTCCTCTCACTTTGATCTGTGAGAGAGATGCTTGGCACTGCAGGTTCATAGATGGCTTGGCAGGATGGGACATTTCTGCATAAATCTATGTGACTCCTGAGCTTTGTGTGTTGTTGTTGTTGTTGTTGTGTCTGTCCTCTTCCTCCAGTCCCCTGCGAGGAAATAGAAGCTGTCCAAGGTGAGTCAGCACGGAGAAGCTGTTTGAGCATTTGGCTGAGGCTCTAAGAGAGACAGGGGAAGAGGGAGCTGATTAATCCTATGTTGTTTTGTTTTTTTCTATTACCTCTGAGAAAAAGCAAGTATGAAAACAAATCACTTGTATTCCTTCTTTACTCCATTAAAATGTGGCTCTTTTATTGTTGATAGTATCCAAAAAAGCAGGTAACTTTTTGAGTATCTGTTATCAAAAATGGTTCATTTAAATTTTTTTTAAAAATGTGATCTTGTACTGCAGTTTTTGTTCATTGCAAAAGAAATACATTAGTCCAAGAGACAGAAAACACATGACTGAAATCAGCTGTTTGAGTGTTTGTTATGATGCATCAGTAGAGTCAGATAAGTCAAATCTCCTGAAGTACAAGCAGCATTAACCTTCTTAACCCTCCATGTGTCACTGTATAGTAGTTACTCTGAATAGTGTGTGTGTGTGTGTGTGTGTGTGTGTGTGTGTGTGTGTGTGTTTGCATAAAGGTAAAAAAAAAAACAGGACAGCATAGATGGAGCTTTAGCACAGACTGATAAAAGCTGATGTTTTTTTCCACGCTCGCCCCTGTCACTGTGTTTCCGTGATACAGTAATCCTCTCTTATGTAACTGAGTGGAGATCTCTCTCTCTCTCTCTCACTGAACACAGTCATACACATGCACATCGGGCACACACATGTATACATCGATCATACCAGTCAGCCCCTACAAACACATGTAGACGAACTGATGCAGAGGGCAACAGTGTTAAATGGAAATGTTTGCTGTCAGGGATTGATTGTGCACTACTATGTACTTTCGTAGTAACAAGCAAGTTATGTGGTTTTAATGAAAGAAGATGAAGGAATTGTACAGTAAGTGCCAAGAAACTCTTTGCTAGATCCGTTAGCGCTATGTACATGCAATATGCCATGTGTTCTTCTCTATGTGTTTATGTTTTTTCTAAGTGCAGTTTGCTACATTACATTGGATTTGTTTCAGGTCAGTTTAGTATGGGGGAAATATGTGGTGATAATACATATTTTACTGTAGTATTATACTGCTTTACCTTTGTGATGCATGTAAACTTTCTGTTATTTCTTGCTTGAAATTATGGTGATTTTGTAAATAAAAGCTTTTTTGCTGATGGATTTATTATATATTGTTATGGGTGGCAGCCTACCAAAATAAAAGTGCACAAGATGGGATTTAAATACATGGGAAAATGCAGAAATGTGCACTCGTAGATGTACTCAGTGTAAAGTAAGAAATACTTCAATGGAATAAAACTTGCATAAGCTCCTACATTCAGGTGAATTGTCCAGCCATTAGCCACTAAAGTGAAATTTAGTGGAACTAAAGTATAAATCTTAACTAGACTACTACTGGTTACCTGTGCTAAGGTACTTGGTATGTACTGAGTGCAGTGTATGCATGTTTTTCTGTGTATACATCTACTTACAGTACATTTATTATGTACACATTCAGTATGTTTTGCTTTTGATTGTGTGTGTGTGTGTGTATGTGTGTGTGTGTGGTTCAGTAAGCGTATGCTTGTATGGAGGTGTGAGGTTTGCAGTGTGGCTTCAGTGTGTGTGTGTGTAATCTCTGGTTGTGTGGATTTTGCAGGTGATAATGCGGGATCACACGTCCAGCGCTCATGTGGAGGAGCTGCTGAGGCAGTCTCAGATGGAGTTACAGTGGATCCAGAGACAGCTGGCCATGATCGCTGCCAGAAACATACACCATCACCACCTGCACACCAAGGGCAAGGTACTGTGGTGCCACATACTGTAGGCCTGTTACTACTACTGCTGCAAGAAAACTAGCCATAATAGAATTACCGTTACTCACACAAAACAGACCCCCTCTGTTATTAGTCCACTTGAGAGGCGGAAATCTGGGGATCAAGCACCAAATTTATGGACTGTCCTTAGAAAAAGGGAACATCCGCACCATCTAATCTGACAGATCTTCATTACACATCATTATGACGTAACATTAGATAACTGTTTTTAGAGTTATGATGATGGAGTTGCTGTTGCAGTTTATTAACCACCTTCTCCAATACATTCTTTGTAACACAAACAGGTCTATACAATGCCATTAATTGTGATGTGTACCTTTTCTTTTAATTTAACAGCTCAAACTTTGACCAAATATTTAGCCCTGCATATACAGTAAAATGTTCAAATTCCCACTTAATGGCCACATAATTGCTAGCATTTAAAATGTCATGCAAGCAAAAATTACACAACATTTGAATATCTTATCACTAGGAAGGTTTCTGATCTGTGGAGCACACAAGCAGAACAAGAAGTTGATTGAAGATTTTTCCAAACCATGCTATGGCAAAGTGCAACAAAATTATGATGTGATCAACACGGTCACCGTTGTGATTGCTGAATGTTATTTAATCTCATTCCAGCTCGTCCAGTCTTAACATTTGTAAGGTAGAGTTTTGTGTTTTTGACCACAAATCCGTTGTTTTCAATAATCTCTTACCTCATCCGACCCTGACAAAAGCACACCTGTCTGCTGCTGTGCTTTTGGGAGCTTTGATAGCAACTGGCATCCCATTGCCTGATTGAGATTGTCTACCTAACACTTTGAATTTTATTCCTCTTTTTATAAAAAGGGAATGATAGATTGTAATAAGCTTTCTATCCTTGACTGTTACTCTTTTTATGGGGATAAAAACACAAAATCAGAAGCACTGCTATCCTTGATCAATGAGAACACTCAGGCCTTTAAGTGAAGTATCAAATAACTTTTTTTTAATGTTATGTTGTTTATTTTCTTGTTTGCAATATACATATTTAAGAGTAGATCCCCATTTTGTATTTCTATTACAAAATCGAGTTTGTTAGCTTCTTGGAAAACAGTGTCGTCATGTGTCACCAGGTGTAAAGAAAGTGTTTAACACAATAACAGCATCCCAGATGTTTGGTTTTGTTTCTGCCATTACTTTCATTCTATTCCAAGCGTTTTACAAATATGTCCAGAAGAGGACAGCACACTTCTGAAAACACATTTCAGTATTAGAAATCCACCAAGTTGAGAAAGAGACCAGGCCATGACGTGGACCAGAGGTAGCAGCTTGTTTAAGTAGTTAAATGACACAGTGCCTTCAGCTATTTGCCTATTTAAAGGGGTCATTGCATATTTCTGCCTAACCCAGTTTCCATCTGTTCCTGAACCCTGGTCTCACAGGGCTTCATGTCATGCCTGAAAACCAATTCACTACGAGAGTAATGCATCTACAGTGAGTATGGGAACAGACAGAGAGCGAAGTGTTGCTAGGCAACAGAGTGGAACAGAGCGTACGTTCTGCTTTCTCTTCTCACTCACGCACACTTAGTGTCTCTTTCCTTCCGTCCTCTCCTCTGTCCTGTGCCTCCGTCCCCAGTGTTAAACAGAGAACGGCTATCGACAGAATACATTGAGCGTCCGCTGCTGATGTAAGCTCACTGAAAACCACCACACTGATTTAATTTGAGTCCTCTGATCAGGGATCTAGAAGAGGTGAAGAGAGCAAAGGGATGGTTGTAGCTGAGGTGTGCCCAAGAACATGACAGTGTAAATTTGATTTGATGTTAAAGGAAAGTTACAAGTAGTAATACCAAGGAAACACTACTGACTGATATATAGTGAGATATATACGAGTTATATACTGTATAAATGTGGAAAGGAGTGATGTATGGATCATTGCTTCTGTCAGCAAAAGAGAGTCATTATCTTGTGTCTGTTTAGAAAGTAAGATACAGAGGAGATGAGGATGCTGGACTGTGATCTGCTCTTCTTGGGAAATGTATTCAGAGGACAAAATGCTCATCTGTGATGTAATGATTTACACATCACTGCTCAACAGATTTACACAGTCCATTTAAATGAAAGCTGCCACGCATGTCTGTTTTTTTTCTTTTTTTTTTTGCATGTGTGACGTTTTTGGTCAGTTGAACAGGGCGTGCACATGTCTGCGTATGAGCGAGACAGAGAGTGAAAAAGAAGGGAGGGGGGATTTTTAAAGCGTGACTGGAGGAAGGAGCAGAGAGCGCGAGGGGAAGCGTTAACAGATTCAGGGGTGGGACTGAGGGACCGTGTGTGTGTGAGAGTGCCAAGCCACTGTAGCTGCTTTTGCTCTCACTGATAGGGTGAGACATCCAGCCTGTTACAGTGGCGTACAGACTAGGCAAGCTATTAAAGCTGCAGATTGGAAACGTTCATTTCAACAGCACACACAGGCACTCATACACCGGCATACACGTGCGCACACACACGGACGCCGCCTTCACTGCCAGCTTGTGATGTGACGGAGTCATTTTGGGACAAAGGGGTTACTGCCTTTAAGGTAGGGATATTATCATTATCTGCATCAGCAAAAACATACATGTCCGTACACACTGCTGTCCCAGTCCCCCCCCACCCCCTTTTTTTTTTTTTTTTTTTTTTTAGATTGTTTGATACTGTTGATTTTCTTAATCTCAAAACACACAAATGATACACTGGATGTTGCTGTAGCTGCTGTGATTCTCAGAGATTTAATACATTCTGGGGAACACAAGATAACATGTATTCCCTTTATGAGGATCAGTGACTAAGTGTTCGTGAATGATAGTGAATTATTTCTCTCCTGAGTAGTTGATTTATAGCACTCTCTCTAAATCCCACTCCAAGTGAAATACATTCATAACATTTGTGCTGGACAAGAGTAACTCAATAGGCTTGAAAAGACTGATTTTCTTTTTTGGAAAATCTGTTTGATGGTAGGTCAATAGCTGTACCACCACGTCTGACTGCATCAGGCAGCGCTGATGCAAGTATTTCACTCACACACCAGATGGCGATATGACAATCTATTTAAATCTCCCCCAGATTACCTTGGGGTATCCTGGTGGCTCAGTTGGCTGAGCACACACCACTTAACCACAATGCCCTTGGTTGAAATCCAACCACCACATGCTGCTTTCCTAATCCATTCTACGGTGTACCTCCACCATAAATCAGCCAACAAAGCAGAAATGCCATAAAAATCCAAGAAAATTATGGTTTTATTAAGTGAACCACTGAATGAATAACACACATAGTATTTCTTGGTGTCATGATGAATTAAAATCGGCAGCTATTAATTACTGCAAAAGTGGAGGAGAGCCTAACTGTGCACGGCATAAAGTCACAAAAAAGCCCTATTACATAATTATATGCTTTAACATCTTAATAGCTACCCACATTATCTGCTTAATAAACAGTTACCCCAGCCTCTAATTGTTCATCAGTTTTAAATGGATAGTCCATTCACAGTGTACCCACCATTTGTGCTGTCAACAGTGTTGTGCAGGTCACAGAAATGAAGTTCCCTGTGTGTTTTTTTCTCTCCTGTTAGTGGGAAATATGTTTCTACAGATGATGTTGCTTCCATGGGACTAAATCATGGAGTGAAAAACCGTCTTTGTAGTATTTTTACCAATCCTTTTTGCAGGAAGGTGCCCATGAACTTCTCATCCTGGCTGTGGTGCTGCCCCTGTGTTCTTTTCCTTCTTTTGAAATAAATGTGAGTCTCAGATGGCTTTGGGAAAGGCATCATAGTAGTTAAGGACTACAACCTGTTAACCCATGTATCTTTTTTTTATGTGTGTGTTTATTAATAGTGTAAGACTAGTAAATTAACAGAAGGATGCACATGACGACACAAGAGACATAAACAACAACAAAAAAAATTCTGATAAATGTAAGTAATTAACAGGAGGTACCTGAGTTAAATTGAATAGCTACATTTAGATTTCCTTATTTTACTACGCATTTGAGTAGGTGTATGTGTACGGGAGTCGTGAGTATGTAAGGATATAGGGGGAGGTGAGAGTTTATCCATTTCTTATTTATTCTTCTTTTTATTTTATCCTTCTATTTATCTGTTTTAGTTTTATTTTCTTTTGATTTGTTTGGTTTTCCTTCCTGTTAACCCAGGTTAAAGCCTGTTTGACCTTTCTGCTCTGCGAAAATATAAAACATCTTACATTGTGTGTCACTGAAATCAACAATGACGCACACAATTAAAATGCAAACTGACCCAAGGTGAAGGGCACTGGATAGATCATTAAATGATACTGGCAAAACAGACATCACCTTCACCAGTAGTTGCCTGGCTTTTCCTCTGAATAGGTTTGTTGAGCAACAAGTGGTTAAATTTCCATTAGCGCTGTATGCATGAAGTGCTAGGTAGGACGGAGGGGGCATATGCTGTTGAGTAGAGGTAACCTCAAGCATTTTTCACATGGCTATATTTGCGTGCACTAGTAGGGAAGTCAGATTCCATAAGAGCTTGATTTTGATATTTCCTAAATGCTGTCTCAGCCCTGTCTTACCTCCAGTCAAAACTTCATTTATAGCTCAAGTAATACTTTACCTGTTACTGCCCCCTTGGGTTGGACTTTACTAACTGACGCTAGTTTTATTAAATAAGAGTGAAAGAAATAAGAGGAAACAAGCTATTTTTTATAAAGTACTCAGTAAAGATGAGAGATTGTAACAGATGTAGACAAGCACTTAGAAATTATTATTATTGTTTGTGTGTGCTTGTCCCACTGTGATGAATATGAAAAAGAAGAGGAAAAACCTAATATTAAATGCATACACAAAGGAAAACCCTTTGTTTGATGTTGAGAATCTCATGGTGACTGCCGCCGGGTCTACTCTCTCTCATTCTTTCTGAGACTAGCCTAGTGTGCAGTTTTTCTCACTAATGAATGCTTTGTTCCTATCTCATCCTTCCACATATTCTCAAACTACTTATTCAAACAGTATTTATATTTTTTTGGTATCATAATATTATAGTCATCCACAGTGGTGTAATGTTGTGGACCTTCTCACCAAACATCATGAAGCCTATGGAAAACAAATTACAGATGACCACTATTACATCGCATGATGACTGTATTATGTGGAAGAACTGATATCCAAATACTTGTGATGTGAAGCAGTGTGACATTTGCTCATCCACACTGAATTAAAAGGCTGGCACTCGGACTGTGTGTGAGATGGCACACCTTTGGAAGTGGATGCATGGCCCAGAATGTTTCCTCCCCTCCTGGCTCACATTTAGCGGGAGGAGATGTCAGTGTTTCCTGTGGCCCCAGAGTGAACGAGTGCGTCATGATTCCCAACTCTGACGCAGCTCCTGTCAGAGCAGCTTTGGCAGCTCCCTCGGTACAAAGATGATGTCTCTAAAGTGGACGGCACAATTGGGCCCTGCCCAACACGGGACTGGTTGCAGTCACAGCCTCTGCTGTCTACACGATTGACTGATTTGGGGACTGAACTTATCACGTCTCAATTAGATGTCTGGCATTGATAAGAGTTGATGTCTACCATTTGCTCAGCCAAACCAGATGCAGTAATTCATTTTATCATTTTCTTACCACAGGTTGTCAGGTTACCAAAGTGATGACCTGTTTTTGATTTCTTTTGAGTGCACATTCAGTTTTTTTCCAGTTGGTTTCTGGTCTAAATGACTCATAAATCAGTTCTCACATGGATGTTCATATGGCCTAACATCTCACTCTAAATAGGCTGACTGAATGTGTTAGTCTGTCTGTCTGTTTGGAAAACCCACAGTACTGGTTGGCAGGTCTATCTATCTCTCTGTCTGTTCTTGGAAAGTCCACCATATTACACTGGTGGGTCTATCTGTAGGCTTGTCTGCTTGGCAGGTCTGCTGTATTAGCAGGTGGATCTGGCTGTCTTTCTGTCTGCTTGGCAGGTCCATCATACTGGCTTTGGTGGCTTTGGCTGTCTGTGTAAACTGACATATTGCCTGCAACTTTGTTTTTGTGGAGGATGATAGTCTGGCTTGCAGTCAGGGGTTCTGGTTGTTGTGTATGTGTGCGTGAGTTCTTTTGTGCACCTGACAAGATAACAAATGCTCTGGTAACATGCTAATTGATATATTAGAATAATATAAACTGATATTAGAACCATCTGTTGGTTGGTCTGTCAGGGGTTACTACAAGGAAAAAGTGCTAGAAGAGAATAATAGGCTGACACTTCTTCCTTTATTTTCCTCCAAATGGAAAAGGGTAACTTAAAGTTTTGGGTGGTAATGTTTTCCTTTTATAGCCGTAGTAATATTGGAGTGGCTGGGCTGGCTAAGTGTGCTTTTTCAGGAGGCAAATGGGAAGACTACACCCCATTTGGGATTTCAGATTGATGCTCTCCAAAATGTTCCAATTTCATACATTTATATTACTAAAAGCAGAAAGACTGGAGCAGAGCATCAAATCCATTTTTAGATTAACTTATAGGGAAGAGTTCTTTCCTCTGAACAGAGCAAAGGACATCCTAACGTCCTTGGAGGGTGTTTAATTTCAGGAGGCACAGGCAGAGTTTACATTCACATTTCCTAAATCAGCTTCCCCCTTACCTCAGCCAAACAGCTGCTCAGTTCCTCTATCATCTGTAACCACTCTGGTGGCCACAAAGTGACTGGAAATTCTGAAAAGTACAAGACTGACAGCAGAGCAGTTCTATTCCAAAACAAGACAACTGTGAACTCAAAGTGCCATCAAATTGTGCAAATTGATGTCTGGCATGAAGGAAAACTAACCGAGCAATGCAAGAAACTATTCACAGACCTCAAGAGAAGCTTCCAGCCTGCCTATTACAGATATGCAGTGTATTTCCATGTATTTCTGAGGAGAAAAACACTGACTGGCAAATCCTGCTGAGGCTCAAAACCTGTTGCAAGTAGCAGCTTCATTTTCAGGCTTGGTAATCCTTTTCCTGTGACTGACCCCATGGGATGAAACTAAAGTACATCACTGTAAGCAAGACTGACAGTAGCCCTATGTCATTTTTTCATGACATATTAATCAAGTGCCTTTTTCCTCCGTATGTATTTTTATTTTTTATTTAGTCTGGTTAGATTCTACATGGTATAGTATGACAACTACTACTACTATTAAAAATGACAGTAAAAATACCATAAATGTCTAATATTGGTATTTTTTCCTCATCTTCATTTATTTATTTATTTTTTGCAGTCAAGATATGACGTTTCATCTCAGCAAGCTACCGGACTCTCAGTCTACAATGTGAGCCGCTTACTTCGATTGCTGGAGGAGAGAAACCGAGCCCTGAAGCTTGAAGTAGCCACGCTTCGGCAAGAGAAACAGCAGTACAGGAAACTGGTAAACTTCCCGCTCCCATCACCCGAGTTTTGTCTTTTTTCTCACACAGTCACGCACATAATCTCTGTCTTTCTCAGCCACTTTGCACTGTTCACACACTCGTTATTTGAGATAACAGCTTTGTTTTTGCCTGCAAATGAGCGCAATATACATATTTACTGATAACTTTCATCTGGAACTGGAACTACTAAGATGTTGTTGTGTTACTTACTGTATGTATGTAGATAGTGTCAGTGAGTGGACTGTATTCTAGTCCCTGTTGCAGCTTTTACTCTTCAAGGACACAGTTGTGTATAATGGCATGACTCACATGTGCACATATACTCCCTCTGTTTGGACTTGGTTATGCAGACATGTAGGCATGTGTAATGTACTGTAAAACAGATGGAAGGGGGGGCGTATGGTTTGGTGTGTATTGTGCATGGGAGTGTGTATGTGTGCAGGGCCATGTATAGTTTTGTTTGCACTGTATGTTCGTGCATGCATTTGTGTATTTAGTGAATTTGTCCTTTGGAGGCGTCCCCCAGGTGGTCTCGGATGGCAAGGTGTGTGAGCCGTTGTCTTGGCAACACGCCCATTTGCAGGAGTGTGGACAGACTGTCAGAGGGGAACTGACAGAGCATAATGGCTGCTTGTGTTATAAGCCTCAATGGCTTGAAATTAGTTTCAGTAAAATGGAGCGAAACCCGCATGCTACAGTCTGCATTTACAAACGTTTTATTGACAGTGATTCAGTTCAGTGTAGCTAAAACAGTTTGTCACGCCACTCATTTGGTTTGTGATTGAGAGCATTGTTGTCTTCTCCTCATTGATGTGGTATAGAAGCATACATGAGTTCATATTTGAATAACTAATGTAGACCGAAACCAAAATAATTTGCAGTCTCCCATTTGTTGCCTCCATATTAGAAAACTATACAGTGCAAATGAAGAATTAACCACACTCTCAGCGATCACTCTATCTCCTACTGAGAAGTACCATCATGTGTAAAACTTTCCCAGGAACCACTGGGCTCTCTCCTTTCACTATGTGAGCTGAGAAATCACTTATAATACAGCACAATGTTAATTTCTTTTAGCATTTTCCCCTATTTTATATGAACGTAATTAACACCGTTCTTTTTGAACAGTGAAATTTATGGCAATCTGCCCAGTGGGACTTTGTCCATCTTCACAGCCAAAACCTTGGCACAAACCCTGCCCTGTTGTCTCTCATCATAGCTAACATGCAACAGTCAGCAACTTAACTCAATAATATTATGTAATTATGTGTGTATGTGTGTTCTCATGGTTTTTTTTGTATATACAGTTAGATACTGTTGGAGGTAGTCCAGCTGGGTGCCTGGCAGTCTTTTTGCTGTCACTGCTGACAGTCACACTATCACAGACTGCATCACGGTCATTCATGCAAAAACAGACTCAGCTATGGATCAGTTAGACTCAGAGAAGCTCAGTCATGAGAGCGGGTTCACTCTCTTGCATATTTGCTCATGCAGATACACTGTGGGCTTACACATAGTGAAAGAGTAGAAATGATGGCAGCATATCACATTGATCAATTATGACTTTAATGCTAAATTAATTTTCTTTCTATTCTTTATTAGGTGAGGGGTGATGGTCAAAATATGCCTTGGAGTAGATCTATACCAAACACTCATTAGATTGAAGATATAAGATTAAGAGATATGCTGGTACAAAACACACTTGCACACACCAGATGGCTGATTAGCCAGTTCGTTAGTTATGGTTTAAGTGAATGGCTTCACCAACAAAGCCCCTTTTCCTGGCTTTAATGTCAACTCTATTCTGTGCTATTACTGCATAATGTGTCAGTTGTAAAACAAATTACATATTTGACCACATATTAGCAGCATGACATAGATTGCTTCTGTCTCTGTTGCACAGGGTGATAATGGGTGCATAAAGCAGCCACAGCTATGCTCAAAGTTACTGTGAGATTATAACACCTTTTTAAAATAGTTCTGATTAAGTTTTTGTCTGTAGAAAAAAATAAACAAGAAAACCAGAAAGTAAGAACTTTACAAATCACAAAGTATTTTTAAAGACTATAATCAATATTCTTATATTAACAACTGATCACATATCACACAGAAATACGGCTCTATGTGCAATAAAGCTGGAGCTATTTGACTCACGTTTGCCAGGTGGCCAGGAGACAACGGCTAATGTTGCTCCATATCTGCTGGATGTGTTAATAGGTGACTGTTTGCTAACATGTTCACCACATCAACATAAATGGTGATAAAATGCTAGTGTTGTGTCCACAGCGTGTTTCTGCTGCCCCCAATGGCCAAAAAAAAAATCGGACATTGTAGATAATCTTATGTTTTATAACCAATCCAAATCAACCAAATAAACAAGTTTGTGTACAGTGCCCAACAGCTCTCATCCTAGTACAGACAGTGTAGTAGGATGTGGTATCAACAACCTGGGCAGTTTGCGTGCCCATTTCGTCACAGGACAATAGTGTTGAGTTGAGGGTCTAGACAAAGGGTGACTCTATGGATCGGCATCTTTGGGGAAAGAGTGACCACACCCAGATCAGGGAAACTGGGGCCCCCTTTTCAGTTTATTCCCCTGTTGTATAGTTAGGTAAGGTTGCTAGATTGGGTAGTCAGCTAAATGCCTAAAATCCACTACCTTGTGCTGTTGCATTTAATTCTTGTCATATCGTTGAGAATGAATTTCATGGGGGACTTCTGGTAGATTCTCGTGTCTGTTCTTCCATTTCATTTGTTATTTTGCTACCTAAATGGCAAGAAAAAAATACTGAGAAGGTGGACTGCTTCCTAGGAAGAAAACAAACAAAACAAAAAGCTTTAGACCGGTTGCCTGGAAACAATCTGTGATGGACAGTCGGAGAAAGGTACCTTAGGTGAGGAATGACCTTCTGTATGCTGTGTGGCTGCTGCTAAAAGGCCACAGCTGTCTCCCTGGACACCATCCCTATGGCAACGATTGTGTACCGCTAGCAGCTGGCCCACTCTATAGACTGTAGACCTCATGATGATATGGGCTGTCCCAGTGCGAAGAGGAACAACGTCTAATCAATAATCTCTAATAGCCGCGTTGTCTCAGCTGACCCAGTAATTTCCATTTTAACTCCCTCTAATAAAAGATGCACAGACAGACCAGAGTTAATAGTAGTCCAGTGTAATGTAACACAAATCAGCTGGAATAATACTACCACCCACAGCATATTCAGAAGATTCACTTTGTTTTGACTCACAAGGCTGTTTTAACCACTGATATTAGACAGGGTGTGTTCAGGCTGAAGTTTCTTAATTGAGTTTATCTCAGACAGTGTTCTTTCAGATGGCTCAAGTTGTCTCTATATAACTACATTATCCTCTTTCCTCCAGTCCATTTCTCATTCCTTTCCTTCTCTTGTTGCTTAAGTAAAACTACTGAGAGCTAAAGCAAAGCACAATAAGCTTTACCCTTAAGAAGAAATGGTCAGAAAAGAGAGAGGTTTTTTTTCTTCTTATTGTATCACTTAAATGCATAATGTGAACAAAGCTATGAAACGAATGGGTCATGCTTTGTAGATTTTGCATTCCCCCTGAGGGAAGACATGACGTCTACAACCTGCAGGGCGAGGGTCATGTGACTGTGAGAGAAAGCCAAAGATGTCAGTAGACTAGTTTTTGGTAGCCTAGTTAGCTTCTCTCAGCTCTTTTTCTTCCCTCACATCTCCTCTGTTCTCTCACCCCTCACTTTTTCTCCCGTAGATTCCAAATCTTTTCTCTCTCTCCACTCTGCCTATACATTTGTCCTCTCTTCTTCATCTCCATCATTCCCCCTGACTTCCTGTCCTAACCTCTTTAGTGCCCACACCCAGGCAGAGGGGTTCACCGAGGCCACTGGTCTGGCCTGTGCTGCTTTATGCCTGCAGTAATTTCAGCAGATTTGATGTATATCAGGGAGGGCCATGGCAGCCCATAATCAAATTTTCTGAGAGTTCATTCCAGACACACATTTTGAAATGAGTTATACTTTTTTCCTGGTAGTGAGTGGATCAAATTTAAATGATAACACCAATGTCATTTAAGTTTCCCCTGTGATGATTATTATTACTTAAGAAACATCCAAACCCACAGCCACAATCAGAAGCTACTACAGTCTGATCTACTGTGGTTTCCTTACTGGTCCTGAAAGGCCTAGACCTGCTGTTTTCAAAAATCCCAATACACACTGTGTTTCATGGAGAGTATTTTCACTTCTACCATAACTGTACACCTACGTTTCAATTCCAACCAAATGAAAACTACTCATTATGGCCTTATTAAGTCATTTACAGTGTATATATATAGATTTATTATCGCTCATAATCGACATAACCACAATAAATGATGTACCTCGCAGTGCTGCTTCCTTGGCAACTGCTGCTTTCATCCGTCTTTGAATTGGAGCTGGCTATAGAAATAGCAGGAAAAAAAAAATCTGTGAATAATGGCAGGATTGACAAACAGTTACATAAAAGTCCAGCATTGGCTTCATTTCAGAGCTGACACAAGTGTCCGAAACAAATTTGCGGTCTATCTGGTGGGAGCACTGAATCATATTAGCCTTAAAAGTGGAGGAGAAAATAAATTCTGTTGCATTAGAAGGAAAATGTGCTAAAAATATAGCGCTGTCAAAATGTAGGGCCCTCCTGGATTAATTGAAAATCTCTTTAACGGGATTAAATCATTTTAGGGGCTAACTGTGGTATACTCACACTCACACATGGACACGCATGAGCCCCCACACATAAGCTGATATCAATATGATATAATTACTCATTGTGACAAGGCAGTGTAGGCAGTGTGATAGCAAGTGTGTTCTGTGTTGTAGTTAAAAGCTAAAAGCTGTGAAACTGTGAGGATTAGAGTTGGAAAAGACCGAAAATGGAATAATTGGTCGCATGGGGATACAATTTAGCCCCACATTTCATGCATGTAGAATGGAACACACACAAAAAACGGTTTTTGGATTGTGTTTTCAGTAAACCTAACATAAAAGCACCTCCATAAAAGCAGGGGTTCTATAAACCTACAAATGTGGAGTAAAGAATTGCAGAAATGATGCTAGTATGAAACTCTCAGCCCCTGTAGTCTTGAAAGGTGGCTGTAAAATGTTTGCAGTGTACTCCATAAAGAAGGCTGCATTCATTTTGGATTCACAGCAGTTACAATAGGTTTTATATTAGCTATGCTAGCATCTAGCGCCATCACAAGGTCAAAATTTCAATTTGGTTCATGACTAAATACCTGCAAAACTAATGCCATTCCCATCAGCGTCACCCTGTACTTTGTGTTTAGTGCTAATTAGCAAATGTAGCATGCTAAAATGCTAAACTAAGATGGTGAACATGGTAAACATTGCCTGCTAAATATCAGCATGTTAGGATTGTCATTGTAAGCAAAAAAAAAGAAAAAGACAAAAAAGAAAATGCAATGTAGATTTTGACTGTTTCTAAATAACTACATCCTACAATCAATTATAGTCTTCTAAACAGCTCAAACTATTGTCTGTTGTTCTGTGCTGAAATTGCTTGTTTACAGAGCACTTTAATTATATCCAGTCAGGGTAAAATAGAAGCACCTATCTTAATTTGTCACATCTGCTGAAGTTACACGACAGAAGAAATATAATGTTTACTCATCAAATTTTATATTGTGACTACTGCAATGCCACAAGTATACAACAGTTTAAATCGAATAGACTTAGTTTACGTGTCACTCCCCAGCTCATGTGCAAGCAAACAACATCATACTCCAACTGCAGACATATACCTTGTTCTATTGTAAAAGTAAATGAAAGTGCTGAGGACCGCTTTAAAGGAGTTGTGAGACGCAAAATATACTGTAAAAGTAAACAGTAACACACAAACATTATTCACTAAATAACATTATATACATTATACAAATTTGCCTTCCTTCAATAATCCATTGGCAGGCCTTTTCACAGTGATTAATACAAAAATGACCAGCTAAAGCTATAGCCTATTTATTAATACCAACAACACTATTATTAGATGTGTGTGTGTGTGTGTGTGTGTGTGTGTGTGTTAGTAAGAAAAGCGAAAGTGGCATCAGTCAAGACCCTGTTCAATTAGTGTCTTGGCTTAAGACATGAATTGCGGAGCAGAGGAGAGGAGGGAGGGTCTATCCGGCAGCAGCCAGCATCATGCAGGCTGCTGTCATTTCAGTCAATTTGGCAGACAGGCAGGAAGGTCCAGACTGTGGTTGTACAGGGCAGCTTTCCAATAAACCATGCTTATTTGTATCACAGACTCCAAGATGTCTTCTTCCCATTGCCAATGATACCTCTTCTCCTAACAGTAGCTTCTGATGTAGCTGACGGCTGTGGCAGTGGAGCTGGCTGATTAATTCAACAGAGTGGATTTCCGCAGCTCGGTGCACACGCGTACAGTGCGAGAGAGAAAGGGGGGAATTGAGCAGAGGAAGAGAGAGAGAGAGAGAGAGAGCGCGCGGAAGAGAAAAGGAGAAAACGATGGAGGAAGGGTGTTAAGGAGGAGGGTTTTCGGGGGTGGGGTGAGAGTGAGAGGAAAGGGAGAATAGGAAAGAGAGAGTGTGTGGAGAGGGGGCGGAGGAAAGACGGGAAGAGAGAGAGAGAGAGGGGGAGAGAGAGAGAGAGAGAGACACCCAGGCCCCGGAGCTGCTACTGATGCTGCTGCTGCTGCTGCAGCCGTTTGACAATTCCCCACCCAGAGAGAGCAGGGAAGAAGGGAGGAGAGCAGAGCAAGGAGGAAGAAGGAGTAAACGACACCTCAGTCAAGATGCTCCTGTGCTAGCCAACACACACGGTAAATACTAATCCTTTATCACCACTCTGCTTCCTCTTTACTGCTGCTGTATATCTCTGTCTCTGCATCACTGGCCCGAGTGTGTTTGTGTTTGATTTAGCTCTGTTGAGTCCTATATATAGTGCACAGGGTTAGCATAGCCAAGCAGCTGGGGAAAACCTGTCTGTGCAGCTGCTGCAGGAGGAGACAGACGTCCACAGAGAGGTGGAAAGGAGAGGAGGATTTGTACATTTTGTCTCTTCTGGGACTTAATGGGGAAAAAGCAACATCCAGCTTCTCTGTTTCTTGACTGTAGCAGAGCCACTTGTTTGGAGATGTGTGGGTGTGAGCGGTGCGTGTTGAGGGGTGGGGAGTGGGGTTACGGTGTATGGGTCTAGTGGCGTGTTTGTGGCTTGGAAAGGTTAGTATGTGCATGTGAGACTGTGTGTGTGCATGGATTTTTCAGAGAGGATAGCGCTACCCTTTGACTGCTGTCAAATTATGAATATAATCTTTCCATAGTACATGCAAGCGTTATGATTTGTAAAACAACTTATGTTCACATGATCCCTTAGACACACTTGTGTGTGTGTGTGTGTGTGTGTGTGTGCTTTGACGTTTTCGGCTTCGGTAACCTGAGCTTTTCCTGGTTCCTGCCTGCTGAGGGGTTGCCAGGTGTGGGGATGAATATTAACCCACTTGTGGCTGATTGACACTTGCTCTACACCACTTATTTATCCCCATGAGGCAAAGTCTCTCGCCAAATGTGTTTGTGTGTGTGCATGGCAAGATGGTATACTCTGTACACTCAGTTGCCAGTTTACTAGGTACACCTACAGTAGCTAAAACTAATAGAACCGCCTTTCAATTCCTACCTACATGTTTAGTTTTTGTTGAAACTGTATTTGATTCAACTTTAAGGTCCATTTGGAGGTTGTAGTTTGTGGTGCTGTTGAATTGTATCACCTTATACTAAGAGGTGTTTCAAATATTATAGACTAAATATTAGGAATTATTCCACCCAAAGTACATACAACACCGTTATCCTTATATAAATAAGAAATATGCCAACGTCACATTTTCAATGATAAGCATCAGGTTCCCTCCTGATTGTCTTGTCTTTATATTTGTTCCAAAAACATATTGTTGCTGCTCCTCTAAATGTAAAACATTGTGGGAACACTTGTGTGTTAGCCAGGTGTTTATAGCTGCAAAGCTTTAAAGCCTTTAAAGAGCTGAGTACTGGTATCAGTGAATATTTATTTTGGTGAAAAAGTTTGAAAAGATTTGGATAGGGTGTTAGCAAGTAAAACCTCTGCCTATAAGGTTAAACAACTAAAACAACTGGGCAAGGCTTGCTAAAGTTTTAGTCTGTGTTAAGTTAAAAAAAAACTTGTGCAACAAAAGAAAACTTCACTGACAGAGCGTTTCTTGTCGTGTCTCACTGTAATCCTTTCATTGTAAGAAAACTTAGTCCTATTACATTTTGTGCACGGAGCATGTGTGATCTCTTGATGAGTCTCCCTGATGAGTAGAATGGAAGTTGGTTTTATCAGGTCAGCTGTTGAAAGAGGAGAGAAATCAAAGCTATCCCTACACTGCTAGCCACTCAGCAATTGCTTTACTTTCTCTGTTGGATGGGGGTGTGTCGCTATACATGTTTAAAACAAGTGTGTATGTAGGTTAGAATATACATGGTTCATATGCCTGCACCATGCATATGTTTGAATATATGGCTGTGTGGGTGGGTGACAGACCAAGGAGAAATAGAGAGAACAGAAACGGAGAAAGAATTGGTGCTTAGACAGCCCTGCTTAAGTCTCTTTTTGCAGCATTTTGCTTTGTATGAGTGGTGGAACTTTCTCTTTCTTACTCTCTCTCTGTCTACCCTCTTTTGTCTCTCCCTTTCCTTTTTTTTTTACCACATGAAGGTATAAAAATCAGGTAGTAGAATTGATGGGCAAAATCTTATATACTTCCCCTAGTCGTGCTCCTCTTGCACCATTCTCCCATTTTTTCTTCCACTTCTTCATCTCCATGCGGCAGACTGGTAGGCTGTGCCAGCTGATGTTCAGTTGGATGCCAGAGGACGAGAAGGAGAGAGGGAGGAAAGAAGATAGGGGAAATGAAACTTGTGTTTTCAGTCTCATGGCTGATTTCCTTGCTCCTCTCCTGAGATTATCAGTGAGTCTGGCAGCCAAAAGAGACAGCCTTCTTGACTAATCAAAATGTTCCTCAGGACATACAGGCACTGCAATAATCCCTAAACAGTAACAACCTCGTAGGGGTGTGGCAGCACATATCAATAGACACATTTGTACACATGTACTATGTGGAGACAGAGACCGAGTATACCTTTGTGTACTTCACATGCACACAGACAATCCCACATTTTCACATTTACTCTGGATTACATGCCTTCATACACACTCCCACACATTTCCACTGTATTATTAACAGAGTGTATCCACGCGCGCTCACACTTACTGTACTCTAAAGCTCTCCTACACATCCACGTCATATAGAGTCGACTCTATGCTGTGTATTGTATATGTGGGTATTGTGTTTTAGAGATTTGTAGACTATTTTATCACTTAGTGTGCACACTCACTGTGCTTCTTTGGTATACTAACTGTTCATTCATCCTACAGGTTTAAACAGTAAATAAATTAGACAGCTTTTGTTTGCAGTACTTGTATGCAGGCTTGCATTCAGACAATTCAAAGGGCATCAGATATGTTGGATGTGATACTTCATTGCTACTTTTTATCACCCTGACACTCCATACCTGAAAGAGAACAGTTTCTATAGCAACCCCATTATCCCCTCCCCTCACCCCCACCTCTGTTGCACGCGCGCACGTGTGAGTGTGTATGCGTACACGCAACCTGTGTAGCTCCGAATGCGAACACACGCCTGAATATGAGTGAGTGCTGTATTGATTGCTAGCATACACGCCATAAGTGTTGATGTCATTTAGCCAGCGGGGGAAGCAGAGAGGGAAACAATAAGGGAACATTTCCTCCGCACATTTCCTGGCAGCTTTTCAAGATACACAGAAGTTATATTAAAGGAAAGACACAGCACTGCAGAGGGGAAAAGCAAAAAGAGGAGGGTGGGGCAAAGGAGCAAAGTGAGAGGAGGAAGAGAGGGAATCAGTAGTAAATGGATGTCGGATTGAAGTCTAAATACAAATACAGTACAAAAAATAATGAGTAGTTAATTTATATTGTCATGCAGGTGGTGTATACTTGCCCCTTTTTCAAATTATTCTCATTATCTTATTAAATACATGGGTGCAGGTGGGTATTTAAGCACTGATTCACCTCTTATGTGATTTTTAGTCAATTTAAATAAAACAAATGTATTTTCAGATATTTTTTTAATTTTTTAAATTATTTTTTATTTTACCACATGTGTTTCTTCTTCATCTGCCACCTATCACTTAACTGAGGACAAGTTAATTAAGGACAAGTGTATTTTGACATCACTAAAAGCCTCTATGACCCTCAACCAAGTTTATACGATGTTGTTTATAGTTTTGGCATACGTGTAGGATAGTGTAGCAGACCAAAGTGCCCTTTCAGAAACATAATTTCACCATGGCTCTGCCAGGCTAGGTGAGCCCTTTAGCAAGGATCATGCTGATAAAAGGCCTGTTACTTCCACAGCACTAATTGTCTCCCACTGTTCCCTGTATTTTTTTTTTTTTAGTTTGCCTTCTCCCTCGCTTTCCCCTTTCTCTCCTTCTCTCCTTCTCGTTATCACTTTTCTCTCAGCCTCTGTTCCTCTAAATAACTTCTTGATTACCTTCTCGTACCTAAATTACACCTGTCTTGTGCCTCTGTCTTTCTCTGCATTTTCCTTCACTCAACCCGTCCATTCTCTTCTCTTCTGTTTCTTCCAGTTCCCAGTGTTTTGTGTCTGGAAGGGCTTGAATGATTAAACATAGGACAGAAGCCTTTGGTGGACTGAACACCAAGGGCAAAGGGGGTGGGGGTGGGGGGGAGTACACAATGTCAGAGAGAGGCCAGCCTGTTCGGATACAGATGACATGACAGGACCTGTGCTCCTGTAACTGTCACCTATTGCTCTGTGCCACTGAATCCCGCTCACTTGAGACCTAAAACTCGGTCACATGCATCAGCCGTGCAGTGTTACAGGAGCCATTAAAGAATTCTTCATATTTGTATCATTAAATCCTGAACAGAAATTTAAGCACTAATACAGGTTACCAAATAGTAGGTACAAATCGATCTGTTTTTATATACAGTAAAATTACACCTGGGAGAACATATTTTTGTACCCAGATGATGTGAACCAGATGCACTGTTTCTCCTCCGTAAGTGAGTGTTTTTAAATTCCAAGGTGTCATTATCATATTTTTTAGATGGGACATTCTCCAGACATCTGTGAGCCTCTCGGAAGTCTTTGTGAGATTAAACTGGTGCTTTGCATGTTTTGGTCAAAGGCTAGCGATATAGTCATGGTAGCAGTCACAATTCTTTTTTTCCTTGTTGCACTGCAGATGCATTGTTGCTCTGCTCACAAGAGGTACCCTGTGCACTACTAATGCAGAAGAAACACGTAAAGTAAGCAATGATTTATTTCTATAGCACTTTTCAAAACAAATGTTATAAAGTGCATCACAATAAAAGTATTAGCAACAAAGCAGAATTAATAAAACAGAAATAAGATCAACAAAAGAGCAATAAGTGACTAATATTTATGATCTACTGTAGTATCGAGAGTGGAAACAAAGTTTAGCAACTGCTCGATCTTCATTTTAAGCAGAGCTCTGGGAACATCCAGTAGACACTGGTTAGCTGACCTGAGAGACTTTAAATCAATTAAGAAATGTACTCAGGGACTTCAGTGTCTAGTGCCTGATAGATGAAAACTAAAAATATTGTAATGAATTCTAACTTGTACTGGCAGCCAATGGAAAGAGGCCAACACTAGCATAACGTTCTCCCAGAGCTTTGTCTTTGTTGGAAGGCGGTCTGCAGCATTTTGAAGCATCTGCTGATGAGTATGAAATGCCAGTTTTGTACTGTTTACTGTGCCATTGCAGAAGTACCTTAGTTTGTCTTTATATGCCCTTTTTTGTAATGGTAATGGGTGCTTTTTCAGATTTTTTTTATGTATAGCTTTAGATTGCAAACCCCCATAGAAACCAGTGGTGAGGAAACCTCTGCTTAGGCTCTGTCGGTGTATTTCTAGCGTACTGTACATTTTAGCAACTGTGCAATGGGGTCAGATGTAAATTATTTAACACTTGTGCAGTATGTTTTGCTGCAGATTGGGATCACGCGAGTGTGTATCTGTGGGTATGTGTGTATGCACATATAGAAACGTGTGTGTGGGGAAGGTTGTGCATCCCTGGCCGGGTGTCGTTTGTGTGTGAGAGAGTTTTATGAATTTGTTTGTGCTTGAACATTTATATGAAGGCTTGTGTGTGTGTGTGTGTGCACTTGTGTATTCTGAGCATGAAGGTCCGTCCAAGCATTATGTGAGCATGAAGGCCCATCGAAGCACATGTAATCCCTAACCAGCTCTTGGGCTGCTCATTAGCATTACACTGATCTTCCTCAGAACTTATTTTCCAGCCCTCTGATATTCTCTGTGTGGCCTGAAGGAACAATAGGTCCTGTTCACATCAAATGTGTTATGTCATCAATGTGACTGGAAGCTTTGCTGCCCACGTCATAGGAGCCCTACTACACTCTCATTGCCGGCTCCCACAGTATGTACATACAGCGCACACACACTTCAATATGCACACTCCCATGCCCTAATATTCCCCGTGGGGCATGTGTATTCTCAAGAGAGGCCAGTGTTTTCCCCGGAGAGCTGGAGCACCTCTACATATCACATATAGCACATAGTCAAAGTTAATATACTTACATGAGCTCTCTCTTTCTCCCTGGCCCTGTTTTGACCTCTTTCAGTTGGGATGAACTGCAGTTCACATTGCGCATCAAATTGTACCTCAAATGTCTATTTTTTTGTTAACTGTAGGAAACTGTGACTGCTACTGCCACCAAGATTAAAGGCCCCTTTAGTGCGATTTTGGGCTGTCCCACACCAAAGATGACAATCATGAAAGAAACATGGTGAAATGTTTGGACGGCAATCAAAAACGAAGCCCTTAGTCCACCATTTTGATGAGCTGCATCAAAATTTAAGACCAAAATCCAACAATGTGACAGCTGCTACGACCCACGTCTACAAACCAACCAAACAGAATGAAATGACACAGAATACACTGGTGAACTAGCGTAACGCTACTGCTAAAAACATACCTCCAACTCGCTTTGCAAAATTGGCTGTTTGTGTTACCCTCTTCCCCCTGTCTGCGCCCGGCTACACAATATCCTCTTCATTTTTTGAGTCGTTTTTGATGCATAAAGGTGCATTAAAGCCAAAGCGTGTTTATCATTTTGCTACATTTTCAAAACATGAGAGTGGCACAGATGGGGGATGTGAGTTGCTTGTATCTATTTACATGGTAGCGCTACAATTCACAAGGCATTCATCGCACCATCTGACATGCCTTAAAACTGACATCATACAGTCAGACACAGATTGACTTAAGGCTTCAGCTAACAGTGATTTCCATTATTGCTCAATCCCTTTTTTATGATTAATCAGTTACTTGTTTAGTCAATAAATGGCAGAAAATAGTAAATAGTGGCCATCACAAGTTTCCAAGACCCAGCGCATCTTCAGAATTATTACAGTCCAATACCAAAGGTGTACATTGTACAGTGCTAGAAAACAGATACAGCAGATTTTAGTTGCGACTCTCTCTCCCTTGTTTCCTGTCATCTCTTCACTACTGCTATCTAATAAAGGCATAAAACTAAAGCACGCTGCAATACAGGGGCCCGTTTCACAAAAGTGATTGCGAGCACTGCTTATATGCTGATCGCAAATGGTGGTAGCATCACGTTTCACAAATGATTGCCGCTTGCGAAATTGCAGATACATTTTTGAGTCCACCAGGGCTCTCACATGCTCCTGCATTGGTCGCAATTATGCTGTTTGTTTAGTGAAAAGTGTCAAAATTAATGGGAGAGGAAATGATCTCATGTTGCAAATTGCAGCTTGCATGTTGCAAATTTGGTGAAACGGGCCCCTGCTTGAGAAAATGATAACCATAGATATTTGGTAACTTGCCTCAGATGTGGGCCTAAAACTTTGAGTTGTTTGACATCAAGTCAGCTCTGCTTTGTTATTATATCTATATGGTCACATGCGTCCCTTAGCATCTGTGGAGACTCATAAGCAAACACTGTGTAAACTGTACATATGTATACAGCACATACACAAGCACAGACATCACAGAAACTAAGCAGAGCTCAGATGAGTAACAGGAGAAGCGACAGAGGAGGTCGAAGAGTGAGGTGAATGAGGATGTGTGTTACGTGGAGGAGAAGTTAATCTCTCCTGACGGTAGCGCCGGCCTCTCCCTGCCTCTCCTCTGTCTTCTCTCCTCCATAAAAACTCTGAATTGTCTCCTGCTCTGTGAGAGGCAGGCAGTGGAATTCACATGTGCGCGCTCGCGCGCACACACACACACACACACACACATGACAACACACACCAAAGCACACACGACAGGATGTAGAGAAACCAGGGCGTTTAAACAAAACACTAACTGTTTGATTTCTGCTCAAGAGAAGAGGTGAGCAAAATTCTAAACTACATATCCCTGAAGGCTCTTTATTTGTGCACAGATTTGAGTCTATGAACACTTCTTGATAAAATTGTGTGCTTTCACTTAGCACAAAATACTCCTCTGTGCAGTGATTCCTTCCCTTTAAGAAAATTTTGTATGTGCATAAAATCTTTGCTGCCACGTTGACCTGATGTAGAGTCTTTTGAGCTTGAGACATTGTTAATATTAAACGTCTGTGACTGCGTAGGCTGGGTTTCCATTCAAGCTCCAGTTGATCCACATTATTAAATCTGCAGGAGTGAGTCACATATTTCATATTCAGACATTTTTTCAAACCTTTATTTACATATCAACTAACAACAGGGGGTTCCCTCAAATTATTAGGGTATTAAACATCGTGAGAACTTACGGTTCTAACTTGATAGTGTGTAAGTGTGTTTATTATGTGAGGATTTTTAGGGATTTTGAATCCTTAGGATTCAGATGAGAGGTCTGGAACACTGTGGATGCTCAAGAGCTTAAGGCTAATGTATGCCTGGAGATGCTAGTTATGCAGCTCACACACACACACACACACACACACACACACACACACACACACACACACACACACACTACCATCATAACTAGACACACATTTATGTTTTATGAATGAGTCACCTGTAGAGACACATTAGCAGCATAGGTTAGAAGAATGTCAAAGGGGAATATTTGATAACATGTTGATGAATTATCTATTGATGACATTATGGTAACAGTCACCCTGAGCTGCACTTCATGATACGCACAAAGAAAAGATGAGTAATGCAAAAGGTTGCAGTCCAAATGTGAAAGATGGATTTTCCAAATAAAATGGCACACATGAACACTACATGCCTTTTAAAGGGAATCACTGTTTGTGAATGCACTGTGCCACAATTGTAAAGTAGTTATTCAGGTGTCATGCACTTGTTGTAAACCATAGGTAACACACAGTATTAACAGCATTATAACTGATTGATCTCAAAATCCTCTTGAGGCTTGCAACAGTCTGCCAAAGAAGCTGATGTTTGGCTGAAGATTAAGTGGGATTGAAGTCGCACATTCTCTTGTGAAAAGGCAAACACCTACTGAGCCCTTCAGAGGACAAACTCTGTGTTATATATCATCTTTTATGCTGCAGTAAAGACCTTGCTAATGCTACATAATAAATCTCCAAAATGTCCCTCATTATCATAACCAATTCCTTAAGTGGGGATGTACAGTGCCAATGTACAACTGCCTTAAAGGTAACATCAACCTTGAAGGTGTGCCCTCTTTTATGCAATACATCGTATTGTTGCTAACTGGTTATCATACTGGTGGTTTTGTATGTTTAAGTCCATAACAAGTTTTTTATACTTATAATACTGCCAGCCATTTTCAAACAGTACATTTTTTAAGTTAGATTTTTCCCCCTTCAGTCAGTCATTGGTTTCTTTTCATTTCAGTGTGCTATGGGTCTCGAACTATGCTTGAGGTGGGTGATCCATCGCTGCGAAAATATACTTAAATATACTACAGCTACATGGTACTACAATCATTTTGAAAATGCTCCTCGAGTCAGCTGACTTGAGTTTTGTGAACGGCAACACTCCCTGCTCAAAACCACATGATAACGTAACAGAACACAAACATAAACCTACTTCAAGCTAATATCTCTGCAAGTTAAGATGCCCTGTACTCACAAAAATGCATTGTGTGTATCCTGCATTCCTTCCTCATAACATATTTGCAGAGCTGATTTTATGAATATTTTAAACTGCTTACATCCATGTTTGCCAGCTTGAAATCTTCTTCTTCGCTGCCTTTGCTGGCCTACTTACTGCCAACTGTTGATCATCTACTCGAAAAAGTGCCCTGAGATAACTTTGTTATGATATGGCGCTATATAAATAAAACTGAATTGAATTGAAAATAGCGTGAAACTGGTGGCATGGCTGTGTATCATGTCGCCCAATTACTTGTGTATGTGCATCCTTGTGCATACAAACAATATGAGAATCTACTCTTTAAAACATGGCTCCATAGCGCTACTAGTGGTCAAAAACTCCACAGGGTACCTTTAATTTTCATAGCATACTGAAATGAAGTGAAACCAATGGCTACCTATTGAAGCTGAGAAATCAGTCAAAAATCTTAAGGCATGCTTTAGAAAATGGTTGGCAGTACTGTAAAATATAATGCAGTTTGTAGTTAATGGTGCAACGGCCTGTTTTTTAAGTTAAATCATAGACTGTGAAGGCAGATTCTATCGTCCGTTGTTCAGTTTTTACAGCATTTGTCCTGATCCACAGTAGTTTAAAAGGCCCCAGTAGAGGAGCTGTCCATGGTCCTGACTGCTCCAGACATTAGACGGTGCTGAACGGACAGCAGAGTAAATTTGTCTAATAGAATCTCTTCTCCTAGCTTTAGTCATGAACCCCAGTTTAACTTTCACATAGAGTTGGTGTAGGGGAAAAACTATTATATGATTGAATGCAGCAAAACCCAACATGTTGCAGAACCGATTATATATTTATTTCTACATAATCTACATGAAGGTCGTATCTTCACTTATTAAATTTAATGGACACGTGGTAGATCTGTTTGTCTGTGACTGTACTTGTGCTCCCACTGAAGACAGCAGTCAGTGTCTTTTCCACTGTGTTTCCAGTGGAACAAAGTGTTTCCACTGTGACATCTGATTAATGACAATCCTGCTGAGAGTTGATGGAGAACAATCCTCTACCCACAAGAATCCCATTTAGAGTCAACAGTAGCCATCGTAGAAATCTCTGCACCCATGATTTCATCCTTCATCTATTCTCCATTATAATTTCTCCATTATAACTGCAGCAGCTACTGGCTCATTCCTACTACAATACTATATTGCAATATTTTTTTTTTACCAGTATGATCCAAAACCTGTATTCCTAAATTAAGCAAATCCTAGATCCCGTCCATGTAATTTTCTGTTGGCTTGCAAGAGGCAAGATTTAAGTGTTTCAAATAATTCCCATTAATGGCTCTTTTATACTTAAGTGGCACATTCACAATTCAAAAGCATTAACACTTCATTAAATACATTTGAAGCCTGCATTACTGTAACATACAGCATGTTCCAGATTTAAAGCCTTTATTGCTAAAAACAGCTATGCTGGACAGAAGTGAATTAAATTTGATTAAACAAAGCTGTGGTGTGCTCTGCAATGAAGAGGGGGGATTATTTTAAGATGCTTCCCAGTCATATTTAACCCAGTTTGGATCAGCATCAATACATCCAAATAAGTACATCACATGAAATCATTTTCATTTACTTTCTGCTCAACTCCTCATCACCAGGTAATCAGAACCCAGTGGGAAATACCTGGAACAAAATTTTATTTGCATTTTATTTACTGACATCTTATTGGCCAAATCAAAGTAACTTCCTGGTCTGCTTTGGACCAAAGCAAACGAGAGTTCATGTGACAGAAAATGTGATGCTGCAGTTTTTCGCAGACTTGCTGATGCAGTGACGCATGATGTTACAATAACCAGAAGCTTTGCCTAAATCTAATATGTCGTATTTGTATTATTTATGGTATAACTCGGCCCCTTCCCTTGAACATGGCCTGATCACGATATTGTTTTGGTTTGAAACAAATGATGAACATTGTCGTAGCTACAGTCATGCTCCACCCAAAATGTATCTCTTGAGTATCAAACAGTCAGGTGGCTGTAAAAGCTTTATTTCAGCTATAATTGATTCCAATGTTGACATGCCTTAATGAAAAAAAGCTAAACATTTTTGGAGATTTTCAAATAACACTTCTTCTTCTCCACACAAGCTTGTGAGAGAGAAGTGCTCTGTTCAGCTTTGTCAACTGATCTAAGTAGACTCCAGTCAACATTTGTTGAGGCATCAGCATCTCATTGTGAGCTTTGCTTTACTTGCCTGGGTTTGCTCTCAAAGGCAACTTGATACATGAGCCACTACAGTAAGGCCCAGTGCTAACCTTTGTCATCTTTATAAGATGATCAAAAACACTTGTTGAAGGTTAACCAAAACTACATTTTTAAGCAGAAATCTCCTAAGATGCAAATATGACAGGGCTATAACCAAAACTGAAAGAACACCCACTGTTTGAAGACATGGCAGGAAGACACACACAGCAAACAAACAATGTAATCAGGCATCAAGTTGTCCTAATGTTTTTCACTACATTACATCTACCACAACACATGGTTCTAGAGAGAACTATACTATATGACACCAAAGGTAAAACTGTAAAGAAAAGACGCAGGACATGCATAATGATGATTTGTTTATGTCGTCTTTTAGCTGCATGATACGTCACTGCATTCTGCCTTGAAGGAGTAGTTTGACATTTTGGGAAATAAACATATTCGCTTTCTCGCTGAGAGTTAGATGAGAAGATTGATACCACTCCCATATCTGTCAGACGGTTAGCTTAGTTTAGCCTATCAGCCAGGCTAGCTGTTGTCTGCCTGTTTCCAGTCGTTATGCTAAGCTAAACTAACCATCTCCTGGCTGTAGCTTTATATTTAGTGTGATTTAGATGTGTGATATGAGAGTGGTATCAGTCTTCTTATCTAACTCTCAGCAAGAAAGCGAATAAGCATATTTCCTAAAATGTCAAACTATTCCTTTAAAGCTTTCTTATGATATAAACTAATACTCCTGATGCAGACACTTATTTAAATAGAGACAAACAAGTTGTTTGTGTGGATGCACAGTAGATTCTGGGACTTCAGCAGCTCAGTGAGAGTCTGGCCACAGTGAGCAGAGCAGATTTAGGGCCAGCAGATAAATTAGTGGGTTTGGGGAGAGAAGGATAATCGTGGTGGTGATGGAAGGGAAAGAGCATGCATCAGTGTGTGTGTGTGTGTGTGTGTGTGTGGGGGGGGGGGGTTAGTAAGACAGAGATAGATGGAGAGAAAAGACAGAAGAGGAAGGAAGAAAGACGTTGTCAGAGTGAATTAGTCATTAGTGGTGTTGAGGTCTCTCTCCCTAGCCTGTCCACTCTTTCTGCACGCACATATGGATCTCAAATTTCACAACTGCGCACAGATTCACACATACACACACACGCCACACTTTCACTCAAACATGGATCTGCACAGATGTCCTCGGAGTGCTGTTAATCCCCTGTTAAATTGCTTTTCCTTAAGAGAAAGCCTAATTATCATATCCTTTATTTAATCAAACCAGATTTCTCTGTTTATTTGTGCATATTGAAGGTTTAAATTGGCACAGTGTGTGTGTTTGTGTGTGTCCCTTGGCTTTGCAGTATAGCACTGTGTTTACAAGATGTTATGGAGTGTTAAGCAGAGCTGTGAATGTGTGATTCACTGGAAGTGGGAGGAAGTAGAGAAGCAGACATCATTCCTGAGGCCCATAAAAAGAAACCTTTTAAAAGGTCATTCTTTTTTTCTTTTTCTATATTTCTTCATGTCTTTTTTTGTTTGTTTGTTTGTTTCATATAGTGGCAGCCTCAACCGATCTCTAAACTTTCTCGACCTGTCTTCTTGTCTGTGTCTGTCAATTTCCCCTCCCTCCTTAAAGTTTCAACACAACCCTTCCTTCCAGTTATCATTACATCCCTTCCAACCCCCAACGCACTTCCTTATGGTGTCAACTACAAGGCCATGTCCTAGAGTGTCAGCGCAGAGGACGACTGCAGCTGACACCTCATGATGCTCATGATGTGCCACGTCTCCATAATTACCAGTCAAAGGCAGAAGAACAAGATCATTTCTGGCTGCTACTGTAGCTAGGTGTGGCTCAGTACTCTAACTGCTCTGTAGTCTGCAGTGATGTGCTGTGGCGACAGCGTTACACAATAAGAGCAGCAAGTGAACTCACTCACCAGTCTCTGTGTCTTCCTGTCCTTGTCTGTTCTCTATCTGTGTCTTAGTTTGATTGTGTCTTCCTCCGACAGCCTCTCTGCCTGCCCACAAAGAGATGGATGAACCTGGCTGGCCCCTCACTTTGTCTGTTTTTCTCTCTTCTCCTCTTGGCTAGGGTTTATTGAGTTCCTCGATTTGTACTGATAAATTTGATCATAAACCTCTGAGCTGCACAATCTTTTCTTGTGCAGAAGCTGGCATACAAGGGTTGAACTCCTCTTTTGCTTGAGTATATCATAGCAATCAGGCTCAAGAAAGCATACGTATGGTGTATCACAGTGTTATGACCATTTACATGATGCAGCATATCCGTTTAAAATAAAAACAACACAGACAGCTGTGCTTTTAGGATTTCAGTCACTCAAAAATCTACATTTTCACCAGTTCACTTAAAACCCACACATATTTAGAAGGTAATTGGATTAAAACCTCTGTTGGTGATTATAAATGTATTTATTTTTATTTGGGTTTCAATATTTTTAGATCAATAAGACATGTTGAAACAAAACCCTACTGCTCTTGAAGCCACCGTTTCATCCTTCCTGACGTACCACGAAAACAAAAGCTGTGATCGACTCCTGTTGCTTTTTGTTTAAAGACGCAGCCGAATAGAGAAAAGGCCCGACTGCTATTATAAATTACTTATCCACATATTATAGTCAGGATGCTGAGAATGACAATCAGCAGTATGAGCTCAGTGCACTAGCATGAAGTGGTATTATGTGCCAGGATATGACCAGTCGCACTGAAATCACCCTTGAATGCTCAGAGCTGTGATAGGAGGAGAGCATTGCCCTAGTTTGAGTCTGGCGTAATTATGTAATGCTTGAGTACCTGCAGCACCAGCGGCATGACAACTTCTGAATGTGAATCTGGGCAGTGGAGAGTGCAGACAGGAACTGCACACCTCTTTTTAGTCCTTTTACATGGTATGCAACTTAATCTCATCTTGAGCTCGCTTGGTGTTACTGACATTATGCTTATTTAGCATCCGACCGACACATTCAGCATTCGACTCCCTTATTCCATCCATTCATCGCTTCAGTTTGTTTCTTTTTCCTAAATATTTCCCCCTCAAACCTTTTCCCACTTCCTATTCCTCTTTCCCACCATCCCTTCATCCCAGCTTCCTTCCTCTAACCCTCCATCCCTCTCTCTCCTCGTCTCTTTCTTCCTGTGCCCCCCCCCTTTTTTTTTTCAGCTCTCCCCCTCCATTCCTAATGCCACATACCAAATGGAGGGTGACAGTATGCAGCTGTGGGTTTTGTCCTCCAGACAGCATCTTAGAGAAAAGCTTAGCCCCACACACACATGCATACAGACGGAGGGAGGGATCGGCACTAACCTGAGTCTTTCATCTGTCGCTTATATAATAGTTTTAAGATGGGGTTACGCTGTGCGGCTTGCATACATGATGCAGTCAGGCCTAAAAGTCTTTGCAGTGAGGAAGATAATGTATCATAATGTAACAACACACTAAACTCTCTTTTCTTTCCCGTTTTTATTCTTCAGAGAGCAAAGCTCCATGCTGCCTTGCAGGAGAAAAATCGTCTGAACCTTGAGCTGATCAACCACCACCTGAAGGCATCCCAGTATGACCAGGTATGGCATTCACACATGCACTGTACAAGCATGTATTGCAAGGACACACACACACAATGATGATCACTGGTCAACCAGGCCATGATCAATGGTAAAATCTATTATATTTTGCACTACTGGTGATATAGGGGCTACATATCACACGCACAATGTCTTATAAATGTTTGTAACATCAGTCATATGTTGGAATCTGCAATCCTTCTCTATAGATCAATACACCTGCAGCCTTGTTGTCATCATCGCATATAGTATGTTATCACATGTTGCCTCTTCATATTCTTTATATTGCTTCTTCAGCACTGGATGTATACATGTGGTATTAATGTCATGTCTTCCATCTCACACACACACACACACACATCATTGCTACGTTTCCTCTCCTATCCTTGTGTCTTTGCTGGCACAGTCAGCCAGAGTCTCCCACTTCACACATGCATGCATAAACACGCACACAGACCCAGACAGAGACAGTCTGTGATGGTAGGCGATTAGCTACTCTGGCGCTAATAGTGACTTTCACAGAGGGGGCAGATTTGACACGTGTCCAGGGACTCAGCTCGGTGCTTTTGCTCCACCGTGCCACACAAAAAGATACCATCTGTGCTCTGACAAGGTGGGCACAGAGATGAAAAGGAAGTGGGGCAAAAGTGTGTCCAGTCCCGCCAGATATACAATATGAACGAGTGTGAGTGGCTTGTAAGGGCAATTGTGGCAAGGACAGGCAACATGTAGTGGACTGTGCATAGAGAGAGAATGAAGGAATGAAAGAGGGGAAAGAGAGAGACAGAACCTGAGAGGAAGGAAGGGGAAACAAGAAAGTGATGATATCATTAGAGAAAGTAATCACAGAAAATAAATTATACTTTGTCTAGAGGCTATTTGTCAGCGTTCAAGAGAATTAACTGTGTATCTCTGACAGTTTCAAAAGAAAATGAATTTATTATGACTCAAAATCATAGTATTTATTGTAGGGCTTGTATTGGAATAAAATGTATTATTATTATTATTATTATTATTATTATTATAGTATGCTTGAAAATAATAATGCTAATTATTATAATGCTGCTTGTCCCATGTGATATAGAGTGGTAGTAGAGCTTCTGACTCCAGCTCCAGTCATGACTTCCACAATATGAATGAACTCATTTCCTTTGCAACAGTTTTGTGCACTTTGTGTAAGCGAGCTTATCTATTGTGCGCTCATCTGTCTTGTTACTTAATGAGGTGATTGGTGTATGGCTGAGGGTTGGTTCAGCTTGATCCTGTGAGGCCACCTTTAGAGGAACCAGCTTAGCTCAAGGCCTCTGAGCGACGAAGGAACGAGAGGCAAGAACGCTCAAGTCGGCAGCTCTGTCTCATCAAGGCTAAATGGAAATGTGCTGATTAATTTCTCTTTAGACTGTGAACTCCCAATCAACCCTCCAGCCAAAAAAAAAAAAAAATAACCCAGCCTCTATTCATAGATGTAAAAAGTAGGTCTACTGCAAGAACCAACCTCATCAAAATTGCATGCTTGATTTCCTCTTAAAAAAAAACAGAATAATGGATACATTTTGACACTCAAGTAAAACAGAGGAGATTAAAGTGTGTTCCCTCACTTTGTTTTTCTGCATCTCCACTGACTTTTTTTTATGGCCTTTTATATCCATGTTGTTAATAATCCTCTTAAACTCCTCTTGCTTCCGTTCATGTAGGTGCGATCCGACTATGACCAGCTGAGACAGACCTTCGCTGTAGTGAGCCAGGAGAGAGACGTGGCCCAGCAGCAGAGGAGCCAACTCCAAGGCAAAGTGGAGAACCTGGAACAGGTTTTAAAGGTTTCTACCCACAGAAGGGAGATTTAATTATCTGCAGATATGGATTTGATTATATAAATGAATCTGAATTTAGTTCAGGGATTGATACTATAAATCAGGAATAGTTTCTTCCCCATCTCTCTCGTTCTTTGGTGGAAAAGACCCCCAAGCAATGTCTCTAAGGTTCAAGTCTAAACCCTTTATCCTCCTTTCCTGCCTCATCACCACCACTGAGTTTATCTGTCCACTTTTTCACTGACGCACTGTATATCTCGCTACATTTCTCCAGCATTCCCATCTTCACTCACTCATCTCTTGTTCACTTCAGTGGTTCTGTCTGGCTCACGCCATTCATCAGATTCTGAGATTTGTCTGGAGATTTGTTTTTGCTGCCACTTTTGGAGACATTCCCATCTCCCGTGTGTTTGTTTTCTAAGAAAACTTTAGAAGGAAGGTGATGCAACTCATGAGGTGAAGTGTCATCGGTTTCATGGAGAGGCTCTTTTTTCATTGTGTTATGGTCTGCCAATAGTAATCAGACACAGTCTCACTGCGCCGTGAGAGGCACTCTCATTACAAATCCTCGCCTCCCTGCATCTCCTATCGATTGTCTGTTTGTCAGGATATTTGAGAGAGAAATGTACCCATCTGAGAAAAACTGACCTGCTCCCTAATACAGCAAAGAAAGGTTTGTCACTTTCTCATTGTGTATTGATTATGAAGACAAAGAGACTATTTAGAGAAAATTACACAGGGCGATGTGGGTGGAGAAAGCAGAGATGGAGGAAACACAACATCAAAAAACAAAAGGGTTCCTCAGTCAAAGCTAATGAGATACAGCACTGTCAGTCTTGATTTTAAAGTTATATAATCTGGTAACAAAAAAGGCTTATTGTCACATTTCTATGGGGGAATTAAGACATGAATCAGCATGACCACATCTTATTCTGGGCCTTTCTATCATACAAGAAGTTGTAAAGGGCAAAATGCAAGACAAATGTATGGTGCCCCTTTAAATAAAGTGGCTTTTGTTAAAATAATCACTGAAGAGGGCAATCCAGACTTTGCACAGCTCCCTCTAGAGTCACAAAAGGCTCACATATGCAGTAGTTCTCCCCAAGACCTGGAAACATACTTTGATGTGTAAAATGGGTGGAGTCTCAGGTTTCAGGTCTCAAGTCTACAGTTTTGCTAGTCGGTAAACATCACCTGTCTCAAAGATCTCTGTCTTTACAGTTTTGTGTACCACACAAATGCCCTTTTTCACAACATTGGGGTGAACCTACTCTTGGAGTGAGGCTTCAGTAACAGGAAAGGATGGCAGTAGGCTCGTGTAAGGCAGGTTGTTGGTTTAAATCCTTGTTCTGTTTCAACATGACATCACAGGGTGTTTGCTGGAAATGTAGGTGAGTTCATCAAGCACTCCCTGAGTATTCAAGGGTTAAAAGAAATAGTTTTCACTAAGGCTCCAGTGACAGCCTCTCAGCCAGCCCAGTGCTCTGCAGCTTAGAGCTTCTCCCTGATTATGCAAAGCAGTGGCTGCCTGCTCAGGACACCTCCAAGCCACTCTGGGAGGTAAAGAGGCTTTTCTTTCTTTTTTTTTTTTTTCAAGGGAGAGAGAACACAGAGAGAAAATGATGAATGTCAGAGCTTTCTAAGCTGTCTTTTCTTCTTAAGCCTGCAGAAACATCTTATGGCCTTAACTCTGTTTCTGCAAGATGTGGCAGTTGGTCGTGACTCAGTGGGTAGATAGTATATAGTCATGACTCTGCTAATTTGGGAAAGGGTAGATTTGGGATCAGCGTGGGTGACCATGTGTGACAGCTTTGTCTGAGTCAGTTCGGAGTATACAGTAGGTTGCATCTGTTAGATATACGTTACAAATTATAAAAAGCTCATCAGTATAACACTCTTTACTTCCACAGTGAATGCAACACTTGAGTGCTTGAGATTGCAAAATTTGGCTTTAAAGGAATAGTTTGACATTTTGGGAAAAGGGCTCATTTGCTTTCATGTCTGTGCAATAGAAGACAACAGCTCAGCTTAGCATAAAGACTAGTTTGTTTAATCTGTAATGGTAACAACAAGACTCGAGAAAGTCACTGCTCCCGACAAAGAAATAGTCAGGCACATAACCCCCTCTCAATCCACATGTTGACGTTTTTCACTTCACTGGATTTTTTATGGATTATACAACAACATATAATGTGTTGCTGGTAGGCCAATTTAGTTACCTTCGGACAGAGCCAGACCTGCTGTTTCCCCCTTTTTCCAATCTTGATGCTAAGCTAAGATAGCCGGCTGCTGGCAGTAGCTTCGTACTTGGCGTATAGATATGAGAGTTAGATCCTCTCATCTAACTCTCAGCAAGAAAGCAAATGAGTAGCATTTCCCAAAATGTCAAATTGCTCTTTTAATTTAATTACTTGGTTTAATCTGCGAGGCTTTGGTGAATTTTCTTTTTCCATATTTCAACAATCCTGATATTACAAACTGTGTGCATTTCTTTTTTCAGCATGCAGAGTGTGCCTGCAGCTAATTGACATTCAGGTGGATTGGGCTCAATTTCCCACAAAGGCTCATTGCCAGGATGGTAGCCAGGCCACTGCGGAATACATCCTCCTTTCAGTGCCAGGGTTAGCAACAGCAAGATTTTGATAATTGTTCAGGCTTTCAAGGTCTAGCTATGTTGAATCTGTCACCATCAATAGAGAAAGATTGTGGTATCATCTCTAAATAACATCCTTCATCATAACCACATGCTCTCACTCTCTCTGTTCCTCCCCAGCATATGCACGAGGCTGTAGAGCTTAAGCAGCAGCTGCAGATAGAGCATGAGAAAACCTTGGTGGCCCTTCACACCAAGCAGAAGGAGATCAATCAACTGCAAAAGGTATGGCCATATGGATGAAGGCAGAAATGAATAGAAAATTGGTCATTGAAAGCTTCATTTTTATTCTTTTGACATAACCCTCCTGGGTCATTGGAGCAGTGACTGAACTGAAGCTCCTTGTTCAGCAATTGATGTGTCAGTGGCCAGTTTGTGCTGAATCACTGTCATTGAATCACTGCTACTGTATCCGAAAATATAAAGACCTCGGAAACCTGTCCCAAAATCAGCAGATTTGATTAGAAATGCAGTTTCAGCTTGCAGCACCTTTTCATATTGTTTGATAGTGTGATGAAGAGCTCTCTGCTAAAAATGCTGCCTTTCTAGTTGTTGATAAGTTTATACACCTTGTGAACCCCTTTCCATGTGCAGACATTACTTTTTTCTAGGTGTTGCATTCTGTCTGGTACCTTTTTAAGATTTGAATAGATTCTTCAAATATCTTCAAATATGAAAACTTCAAATATCACAAGGGACACATGAATTTAAATTGCAAGTGCTTTTGATACTTCTGAGGCTGTTCGAATGTCTTGGATGTTAAATTATATCTGCCTTACTTTTTACCCAGTCTGGCCCAAATTTGTGGCTCAAATTAACGCTTGTATATTTAAATTTGAGACTTTGTGGATTTAGACCTCATCGTGTCTTAGATACGCCCATCACCCTGATGTTTAACATTTTTGAGCCTATATTTGTAATTGTTAAATGAACAAATATGTAGTTTTAAACATTTTATTTGCTGTTTTTGTTGCTTTGTCCTGTTGCAGCATTATTTACTGTTTAATTTCAGGAATAATGCACATTGATCAACATCATTATAAATGTGCCACTGTTAGCCAAAAGGTTAATTTGTGTTAATTGTTAACACACTATACAAAGATAAAACAAAAAGCTCATTCAAAATCTTCTTATTCTAATGGCCGATGTATAAATATTCTCAAAATACCTGCTGGATTAGACCACTCAGGCGTTGATATGGTCATAAAAGAGCTGAATAGTGACTTCTTCCTGAGAAATCTGTGAGGTTTTTCTGTCGGTTGTCTGTACCTGCTTATTGCCCTGTATTTGCGCTGGTGTTCAAAGAGAAACAATCAGACACACTAATATACCCAAGCAGACGCTAAGTAAATTGTATAATTACACAAAGAGGTTTTTGATGTTGAAAACTGTGCTTTTACTTCTGCTACCAGCCAGCACTTAGACACTAACACACCCCAAAATAAATCCTTTACGCGCCATCAGGAGCAGGCATCTCTTCAAGTACCGGTGCTGTGATCAACCAGTGAGCCTCTGCCAGGCTATTGGGTTGACAGTATGTCAGCTGTGTGCTGTCTATTCTACCTCATGGACTGTGATCACAGTGTCAGCTGTCACTGTGTGTTTCTGTGTGTTCTCTGCAAGCTCAGGTTCAAGCTGACCAGGAGCATGAGGAAGCAGTACACCTGTTAGAGGTACAGTAACATGAACAAACACCGATCTTTAGCTCAGCGTTGCCTTTCTTAAGTATAGTTTAGATCTGTTTTAAGCTGATGAAATAAAACCAAAAATCCCCATGTAGTATAAGGCAGATGTGGAATAAGGGGTCATACAATGTTAACTGCATATCATTTTAATGTAGTTAAAAGTTAATGCAGGATGAGCACCGCTCCACCCGGCTAAATCTTTGCTAACAACGAGTCCAAACTGATAGAAGAGATTTCCGCACACTTAGATCTATGCAGTGTTTCACTTTATTTTGAGCTTTCGGTCCATCAGAGCTTCATTGGAGCATACATACATACAGTCGCTGCTTTTCTGTTAAGCAAGATGAGGCAAACCTTAACCTGACCGTGTGCAGAACCTGTTGGGAAAACTCAGAGGCCTAAACCTCCAACTCATGGCTTCTGTCGTGTATTTAACGCAATACAAACTTCATTCGTTTTTTAAACGTCAGTGAGATGTATGCTGTAGGAACATCATCAGGGTACTGGCAGACGCCCTCTGCCCTGAAACAGGTGGTGTGGCATAAATTATGGCTTGAAATTTGAATTCCACAGACAGTACACTGGCCTTTTTCCTGCCCAGAAGTAGTTGTAAACAAATGCTGTAATACCGTGTAGGCTGAGATACATCAGAGAGTTTAAAAAAAAAACATTAGCTCAGCTTCTGTGTTTGCAGTTGTATTCCCGCCTCTTCCTTTCCCTTCCTGTAGGTTTTCTGTACTGTTGTTGTGCAAAATATGATTCCAAACTTTTCTATCCCAATAGTTGCAGACTCACACATCCCATTAATCCTGCATCCAGGCTGACCTCGAATAATTTTATAAGTTTCCCTATGATCAAATCACTGACCTGCTGCGTTTTATCACAGTCTTTAAGATGCTTGTCACCGTCTCATCTACTAGAAATAATTTTCTCATTTCACTCTAAATCCTTTTGTCACGAAAGAGGGTGTAGACTGCTTTGAGTGTAGTTCAAGTGAGGTCATGTTATTATCCATCTGAAGCACTTTAATACGATTTTACTGAGCAAGCAGTCTGAGTGTGGCTCAGACAAACATCAAGAGTTTGGTCGCAGAAATGGAAACTCCACTGTCAAGGAGTTATTTCTCTTCTTGCAAATCCATTGGATCAATTTATAGTCTCTTCCACAGGCTTGTTTCTCTACACTCCACACACACGTCAACAGGAAGAAAAATTGTAGCTCCACTGTCTGTAGGGTCAAACAAACCTCTGTATTCTGTGAAACCACACTCCTCAATCATTTTGTGCTTGTTAGGCTTTTTCAGTTTGACAAACATATATTTGTTTTTCTTTTTAATTCCTTTTGCTTTAATGTTGTGTTGCTTATGTATATTTATCTGCGCTGATAAATATATTATTGTTTTGCATTTCTCTTTTCCTCCTTTGCATCAATTAGAATGGCGTTTATTGTTGTTTGGTTCTGTCTTCAGTATGTTTTTTCTTTTAATTTTTCTTCTTTCTTTACTTTTTTTCTGTTTCCCTCCTTTTTGTCTGAACAGAACAATAAGGACAGAATGTTTCAGGTATTTATTTTCCTCCCTGATCAGTTTAATCTCTTTTCAGTCGCATGTGTGAATTTTCAGCAAATCACTAAAGATTTCAAAGCCTTTAGTGGGTATTTTGTGAAAATTGAGAATCCATATGTGTACTGAATGAGGTTGAGTACTACTCACTGTACACCCTTATCCATCTTCCTTCACTTCCTCTGATATGTTATCTTTGATATGATGTCTTTAATGTCTATGCTGTAAATTTTATAATCCTCTTAACTCTTTGCAGTATTAAGGCTTTGTTATCAGAGTTTAGCAGTGTTATGTATCAGCAGCTGCAGCAGTGCAAATGACTTTACACTTCATATGCTTTGATTAGACTGAAGTGGTTCAATATAACATGCCGCTATAGGCTCAAATGGCTCTTTAGGGATAATTTTCTAATTGGTTCTGTGTTGGATCAGCATTAATAGATAAATCGTTGGCTATTCTTCAGACAATTCTTATCTGAACATTACATGTGATGAAGCACACTCCATGCTTTGTGTGTTAGAGTATATTTTACCTCATGTTTCACTCTTTACATCTGCTCTCTCTTCTTTTTTTCTTCTTCTTTTCATTCCACCCTCTCGGCCATTACCACCCCCTCCGCTCTCTTCGTTGTCTGTCAAAGGTCAAGGTTCGTGACCTGGAGCAGAAATGCAGGTCACAGAGTGAACACTACCGCCAGCTGTCCAAAGAGCTGCTGAATTTCCGTTTGCAATCAGATACTGTGGACATCGTTAAAATTAATCCCACTTCCACATCCCAGATCCCCCCCTCACCAGAGAAGGAACTCTGTCAAGTCATCGTTGGATTTGAAGCCCAGCCAGAGACAGGTGGGCCAGTGGTCTCAGGCCATAACTTCAAACTGTTTGGAGCAATTGAAAAAAAAAAGTCATAAAAAATCATATTTTCTGCAATTTATTATCATTATTTCTGTTATTATTGATATTATTATTATTAGTAGTTGTTGTGGCAGTAGTGTTTATGGTGATGGTTTATTATGGTTTAGTTATGATTTCATGTCTTTACATACTGAGTGTGGCACTTTGTGTTTTAAGGGGAACTACTGCATATGTGAAAAAAAGTTGTAAAAAGCCTTTTGTGGAACATCGGTTGAGGCTGTAGCCCGTTCCTCATCTCTGCTTGAAGCTAGCAGCTCGAGGCTACATAAGCCACTACTAACATAACACACCCAAATCTCCGCCTGAACTGTTGGTGGTCGGGTTGCATCGTGGGTAAAGCAGGCGCCCGGTTTTGACAAGAAAGAAGAATGCGTGGAATAAGAAAATATATCTCTGATTCCGCTGCATCAGTTTTGATACTTTCTTTTTTAAAACTGCCCATCGTGAGTCTGACGATGTTATAGGAGTGCAATGCTAAATCGGTGTAGTAGGAAAATGTTTCTAAGACCATCAGGGTTAAATGGTCCACTGCCAGTGGGGTCCACCCATTCCAACAAATGTATGCACTCTAGACACTCAAGATAAAAGCATCCACCAAATTACATGTGATCAAAAGGCTTATGATCCGAATGAAATGAGAGTCAGAGTGATCTAATCCCCAGACAGCTCACATAACAGCTGGATCAGCTCACTCCTGGCCAGAGGTGGACACCATTAATGGCAATACTGCTTATTCATGATCAGTATCTACCCTAATTGATCACAGGCGTGATGTATGACATGAATGTGGTTTCACACATTAGTATTCTAACTAGATATAGTGCAACCTGCAGAGCCAGCAGAATCAGCAATATCAGCGATGTAGATTTATACAGTCTGGAACAGACCAAAGGTCTTTGAAGTGCTGGAAATCCTGTTTTATCTTTCTCTTCACTTGAAACAGAGGAGGGACTCACTGATGCTTTTGTGCTAATGCATAATATTACTCAGTCACAAACCACAAGAACCCACTGATACAGCGGATCCATATTGCTGACTTACTTTAATTTCCTCAAGGAATTCAGCTGTTTGCACTCTTAGAGACTGCAGTTTTCTATTTTGTATTTCCTGCATTTCCTTTCAAGTGTGTTTTTCCCCCCCAAGGTTCTGAGTGGTATTTAAGGGCAAATGCATTGCAGATGTGAGGTGTTGATGGGAGTAGAATAGCCTTTGCCACGAAGAGTGTTTGCTGTACACTCGCTTCAACAGGAGATCAATAGCTGTGCAATGAGCAGCAAAAGGGTGCAGAAGGAATGACAGTTGCTCTTTATTTGCTATGGAAATCAATGTCTCCCAGGCGATGAGAGCGCGGCAAACACGCCGCTACTGATCTCCCAGTTCTTGCCCTGCACACCACAGACTGGAGACAGAGAAAGACCAGAACTGCTGTCTGTCAAATTCAGCACCGTGACAAAGGACCGCCCCAGCAGCCCTCGACAGCTGACCCCCTCAGAGGTGGGCCTGAGTGACACCACAGCCCTAAATTTAATCACATTAATGCATGTATAACTCAACATTACCCTGGTTAGGTTGACCTATATAGTCATATATTCAAACTTAATGGTTTACTTTGTTTACTCTTGGGTTGAATCTTAATTATGAGTTGTACGTGTAAATGTGAATGACATTTATCTTTGGTTCTGTTGTCAATCTATAGATGGAGGATGAGGCCAGCCCATCACCCAGGTCCAAGCCTCGCTACACAGGCCAGGTCCGCCTTTGCACTGCCCGTTACAGGTGAATGAGACCAGCTTCAGGAGTCTGTTGATTTTATTGCACATATTTTTTTAAGTTTACTAACAGCATCTTCATTTACAAATGAAGAAAAGCTGCTGGCGTGAAACCTAAAAAAAGTGGACATTTCTCCTTTCAGTTATAACCCTTACGATGGACCAAACGAGCATCCTGAAGCAGAGCTCCCCCTTGTGGCTGGAAAATATCTGTACGTGTATGGAAACATGGATGATGATGGCTTCTATGAAGGTAAAACAAAACTCAAAGATGACATGGAAAATAACATTAGCATTAACTGGCATGTCAAGCTCAGACAGGTACTTAAATGACAAAAGTCTTAAAAAATATTGCAGTCTAAACATCAAAGATTACAGTTCAGCAGGAGGCGTCCTTTGTTGCTTTTCAAGTCAGTGATTTTGCCTGAGTCCCTGTCTGCTGCTGTAGCAGAGAATGCTTGACAGTCACAACAAGCATGTGCATCATTGCGTATTAATTATCTCACAATGAGACAAGTGTGTTTCAGCTCACAGTTATCCCCCAGTGACTTTGTTCTATTTACAGTATTCTGTTTGGCATCTAAATCCCCTCAACGTCCTTTTAAATTGCTGAGCATTGACTGTTGAAGTACATAATACTGTACTGAGCAGTCCATGACGTATTTTGTAACCTTCCAAGTCACTCTACAGTATATCTTGTTGACTTTCTACTGTATTTGTTTGTAGACATTACAATACAACATAATCAAAACTTAATGTAAAGAACTATAATGCTGATGCAATCATCATTTTAACACTGCTACACAGGTGCCTCTTCTGAGGTTGCGTGACGGTTGCATTTGTTACCCTCATAATATATATGTCTGAATATTTTCACCTTGTGACCTATTTGTCAGTGCAGTGTATCTGCATTACCTCATGTTGCCAAGACTGTTCCCTTTTTTTTTTTTTTGACTGATCCACCTTCAGTTTGGCCACAGATGATTGTGCCATGGTTGAAGCTTTATTTTTTTGTCAAATGTAGCTTTGAAAGCTCACATATTAAAGTTGCCAGATCTCTTTTCTAGCTAACAAAAATCATCCAGCTGACCCACCTTTGCATCAGTGTTTGTACTAGTTTATTAGTTACTTTAGAGTCATTTTTCCACTAGGTGATTACATTGTGGCTACACCTGTATGTAAGTATACTGTGTCAGTGCACCAGTGACACGAAGAAAAAATCCTCCACACTTTTTTTATAACTGGTGATTGGAGTGATTCTCTGTCTAATCTCTTTAGAATTATGAAGGCTTCTCCATCAGAGGCAATCCTAATCCCCCTAGCTAGCAATCCTGCAGACAGTGCAGCCCGCTACACACACAGTAGTACTCAGCTGCAGTGATTCATTAGCTGTGGGCGGTGAGATTGCATGGCATCATAGAGGAGCCTTGTATTTACCACGCAAGAGGGAGACTCGGGCCTCAGACCAAGCTGTTGTCAAGATGGGACCTTGGTCCCTTTTAACTTGATGACTAATTCAGCGGGGCTCAGCTTAATCATCAGCACACACAAACAACACACACACTCACCCGCACACAAATACGCAGACACACACAGATGTTCTTAACGTCTCCCAGGCCTCTGTGGAAAAAGGGATTGAAGGACAAGATGATAGGGAACTTTTTTCAAGACAAACTTCTACCGTGTAAATCTAAGCTGTTTTTTTTTTTGCACATGCTCAGGGGTGTTCCTGGAGGTGTTCCAAAGCAGTGAACTAAAGTTCAAGTTCTTCAAAATGTTGAAAAGGAGCGTTTTCTCAGTTCTGTGTTTACTTGAGAGAATGTAAAAGATAGCATCAGAGCAGCAGAGGTAAATCTTACATCTTAGGGAATAGTTCATACTGTATGTTTACATATCTCCCACCTCTCACTCACTGACTCATTCCCTCCCTGCAATGAAAACAGCTCTCACTGATGATTTACAGCTTTCCTTTTGTCTTTGTCTTGAGCCATTAGTGAAGCCTAATTTTAACTTTTGCAGGAGGCATCACAGGTACTGTTGTGCTTTCCTATAGAGACAGTTGTTAAAGGGTATTATTTTCAGGTAGTTGGCATTAGGCTTTTTGATCATCAACATGAACATTAAGAAGGAATCACATAGTTGAGTTACTTATCTTCTACACCTGCCTCTCTACTTCTTCCTGTGTCACAGGGGAGCTGCTGGATGGCCAGCGAGGACTTGTTCCTTCCAACTTCGTGGAGTTTGTCCAGGACAAGGAAAAACCAGCGATTCAGTCTGGGGAGGGAGGGGAAGACCTGGGCCCACTGGACCATACACCCCTGGCCTTGATGGCAGTGGATGGAGGTTCCTCCCAGGATGGCCTCCTGGGCTCATCTAACGCCTTGGTTCCCTGTAGCAATGGGACAGGGGGGCCCCTGGACCTTGAGGACCTGGCTGAAGACGTTGTGCCTTATCCCCGAAAGATCTCCTTGATCAAGCAGCTGGCACGGAGCGTCATCGTGGCCTGGGAGCCTCCACTAGTGCCTTTGGGCTGGGGGAACATCTCTGGCTACAACGTGTTAGTAGATGGGGAGCTTCGTGCCAGTATAGTGTACGGTGGCCGGACCAAGTGTTTGCTGGAGAAGCTGGACCTGGACGGCTGCGTTCATCGCGTGTCGGTGCAGAGTGTCACGGACCGGGGCCTGTCAGACGAGCTGCGCTGCACCTTGCTGGTGGGAGCCAACGTGGTGGTGGCGCCATGCGGTCTGCGGGTGGATGACATCCAGCGTGACACTGCCGAGCTCTCCTGGTTGCCTAGCAACAGTAACTATGGTCACACCGTGTTCTTGGACGGGGCAGAACACGCGGTGGTAAAGCCAGGAAGGTATAGACTGCGCTTCCTCAACCTGAAGCCCCTGACAGTGTACAAAGTGACGGTGGTGGCACAGCCGCACCAGGTGCCATGGCAACTGCCGCTGGAGCAGAGAGAGAGGAAAGAAGCTGGTGTGGAGTTCTGCACTCAGGCTGCAGGTCAGCAAAGCAAATTTCTATACATAGAGATACAGTATCAGTAATATATACATAGCTCCATAGCAGACGATTGTAGTTTTTTAGCTTTTTTTAGCTACATGTGTTAGAGAATCTTGTAGTCGGTATGAAGACAGATGAAGATACAGACTGCTACTACTACTCTGTTTATTACACTTTACTGTAAGCCAGCTCTAATATGTAACATAATGCCATATCAACTTTTAGGTTATTGTACTGTTCTGTAAGAGTACAGTACAGCGTTGCCTTACCATGCCATTGTTGTGTATTGTATTTTGTCTAGGTCCAACACCATATTGCAGAACAGGTCAGAATGAAACATCAGTCCTGGGCTGGGTTTCCCTTATATTTCAGCACTAAATGATTTCCTTCTGTTGAAAACCCATGGGCAGAGATTACATTAGTGCTATAATACTTTTGAAAGATGATTATAGTTATGAAACTGAGAATGATTATGATATATTGTTCAAAATGAGCAATCAATTAAGGCATCTGAGCGAAATTGCATTTTTTTTTATGGTTCTGAGATTGAAAACCATTTTTCATCTACAATGTTGTCATTCACGTATCTACAGAAATTTTAAATGCATGTTGTTTTTTAAAAACCAAAGTAAAAATGCAATTTTGCCCAAGTTTGCTTACTGCACTGAGCGCATCACTAATTAGAGAACAGCCACGCATCACAAGATATGATCCTTAATTATTCTGATGAGTCATCTCCTCAGCCTATAGCCTAGCCTGTAGTAACCAGTGCTATATGAAGCAGTGCCACTCCACTGCTCACTGAAATGACCATTTTGTACGAGCGTGCAGTGGCTTCTGTTTGAATGCGGTTGTGCATGTTTTATCCAGTGATCCAGGAGAGTGGAAGACAAAGAATGGACAGTAGTCAGTCTCTCTGGATTGTGTCCTGCATGCGAAGACAACAGTGCTTCTTTCAGGAGGCCCAGAAGCCCACATTGTTTTATTTTGCCTTAATTGTTCCCCTCTCATAAAGAGTAGTATGAGGTTGGTACAGTACTAGACCAGAGGAATACAGACTAATAAATACTGCTTCACTAAAAGGATTTAATTTCACAACTCAGTTTGATTATGGAGTATCTTAGGTTAGCCAATGTTAGTGTCGCGCCATAATAACTTGAATGTCCCCCACTAGAAATGTCACATTATCACAAATATCCGAATGATCTGTGTATCTCTACAAAGTCTAGATAAGGTTATTATGTAACTCTTTCACACATTTAGATATGCAGGGCAAATTATAAATGAACCCAGTTTGTTGTTCCCTGAATCCTCCCATCACCTCACCCCCTCTCTTGCATTTCTGTGCATGATTGTGTGTGCCAATTTGTACATTTGATGAATGCTTCACACCCTTCCCTCTTTTTTGTATATTAGTGATTTTAAAACAGTAAATTATTACATACATTTTTTTTCCTCACACCTGTTCTCTCACCCCCCAGGCCCTCCCCAGCCTCCCCAGGATGTACAGGTGCTCTGTGGGCAGGCTCCAGGGGTCCTGCAGGTCCGCTGGAAGCCCCCCCTCCTCTCTCCCACAGGCACATCTAATGGGGCAAACGTCGTTGGCTACGCAGTCTGCACTAAAGGACAGAGGGTGAGTTAGCAAGTGTTACTATTATCCTCTCTTAAAATGTATGGTGAGTGATGGTGAGCTGCTCATCTTGGGTTAAAGGCATCACTCATGGTGAGAATTAGGGGGATAATAAATGACTTTGTACAGGATCATGCATAGTACCGAGGGACCGGTTTGTGGAGAATTCGCAAGCACATGGAATCCGTATGTTTGTGAATATGGATCCCATATGCAGTACACAGATACAGCATGTCAAACACTGTGTGAGTTGTTTAATCATGTTTAATCCAGTTGAAACATGAGAGCATACATCACAGATGGGGCGGTAATAGCCTCTGTTGTTGGGTTAGCATTATGTCATCAGTGCCCTCAGTGCACACAGCAGTGCCACCTACTTGTGATTCATGTTCAGTGCAAGACTCTCAATCTGGGACCTGTGAATGTTTTGGAAAGGTCTCTCACTCCCTCTGGTGACTGCCAAAGTAAATCAACAAAGTACTGTGAAACTTTGACAGCACAATGTTTTCTGCCTTATTATGTGCTTCACACACTAGAGCAACATTAAACAGTGTGAGAACAGAGAGGATACTAACTATTTTCCTGTCTTAGTCTTGGAGTCTTACCAGTAGTGGGGCTGAAACATTGTCCTGAGGGTGGCACAAGAGGAAAGAGCATGGGGTCATTAAACGTTTCATCCAAACTGGATTGATCCTATGGGGATGTGATCATGTTTTCACTTCGGATGTATAGATTATGATATTGATGTTGTTTCAGTTGTTGTTAAAAATGATTATGCAGCTTCTGTTGATGTTAACCTTTTATTTTCTCTTTTTAAATCCAGATAGCAGAGGTGTTGTACCCAATGGCCGACTATGTTACTGTCGAGTTGACAAGGATTCAGTGCCTGGAGGCCAGGGAAGTCATCGTGAGGACGCTGTCAGTACAGGGAGAATCCCAGGACTCCCAAGTCGCCGTCATTCCAAACAACCTGCTCGTGCCTCTACCTGCGATTCCCTTGCCACCACCAATGCACCCCCACGCAGGCCCCCCTCCACACCCCCATCCTCAGCCCCACCTCCAATCCCCTCATCTTCCTCATGCCACACCCCAACTTCCCGCTCCACCCCAGACACATGGACAACCACTCCCACCCCATCCTCCACACCCTCAACCCCATCCCAGACTTCCCCATCCAGGTGGACCCCCGCAACCCCAGCTTCGACCCCCACATCCTCAGCCCCTACATCTTCAGCCTTGCCCACCCCACCAAGGTCCCAGGCCCCAGCACCAACTGCCTCTGCTACCCCACCCCCAACACCACCCTATACCTCAGAGACCAGTATGTGCCAGAGACCTGGATGCCAAAGAGCACGCGGCCCACCACGGGGGAGCTATTCCACCTGGCCAGCCTGGCTGGGACCCCCCACGCTCTCCCTCTTCCCAGCCTCCTGTGCCCATGCAAGGCCACACCCTTGAGGCCCCTCCCCCTGCCAATCCACGCTCCCCGTCCCCCCAGAGGATTCTTCCGCAGCCCCGAGGCACGCTTATACCAGACACCGTGGCCAAAGCCATCGCCCGAGAAGCAGCACAGAGGGTGGCAGCAGAAAGTGGCAAGGTCTGATAAAAATGGAAATGCTACTGTAAATCCAGTCTCACCATGTTATAGATGCCTTATACTTAATGAAAATGGAATTACACCACTGTTTGTGTGCAAAAGGATATTTAGCTCTCTACGGCTGTTAGTATATTACAGAGCAGATTGCGTTGTCAAACTAGTAAAAATGTAAAGATCAACTTCTTATCAAAATACTGCAAAATACAATAACTAACAGTAATAAAGTACTGCTGTCCTCCCCCTGTCTCTGTTACTCACTTTCCTCACTCTTCATGTATGTTTTCAGGGGGACAGGAGGCCGGGCAGATACGGAGAGCAGGATCATTCATTTCACCAGCATCACTCTGATGAGGAAGAGGAAGATGAAGAAGGCTTTGCGCACGTCCGCCGGAGAGGACCCTCAGTTGATGAGTTCCTCAGAGGTTCTGAGCTGGGGAGGCCGGTAAGAACGACATGATAAGTGATTAATCTTTTGCCTTTTTTTGAACTTCAGCCCCAATGTGTTTTCAAATAGAAAGCCTCTTACGTGTGTGTATGTTCGGATGTGTGTGTGCATGCATGTCTGGGTGGTTGCATGCATACACTCCTTTGCCTGTGTCTTTGTGTGTGTTCACATGCGTGTGTTCGCCCATCCATGTGTGTTTGGTGTGTGCATGTATGTATGTATGTATGTGGACTTAAACAATTGCGTCTGTGTGTTTGTGTTTGTGTGTGTGCGACTGCCAAAAGCCTCACTATAGTCACAATGAAGATTATCACAGCGAAAGCAGCCGGGGCTCTGACCTGTCTGACATCATGGAAGAGGATGAGGAGGAGCTGTACTCTGAGATGCAGCTGGAAGAGGGACGCCGACGCAACTCGCACAACACACCCAAGGTGCAGTTCTTTGCACTTATTCTAAACCCAAGAGTCGTAACCACCCAAATTTATTATTATTTAGTGAACTGCACAGGCACAGATACTTCAATTGAGACTGCTGCCTTGACTTGCATTTGATATGTGTTGTTAGTGTGTGTGCTGAGTTTAATTCAAATTTCTAGAAAAAAACGACAAAAAAAAAGGGTACGTCAGCACCATGGAGAGAAACAGAGAGCGACAGACTGGATTTTAATGCTTTCAGGCAGCATTTCAACATATCAATGAAGAGAAACGGTACTGGAGTAACATCTTTGAAGTTTGATTATCCAGTCTGGACCAGTGTTTATGATATTAGTTAGCAACACTTGCTAATTATATCATATCGCTAAGCATTTTTTCCATTTTAAGCTGCAATCCTATTTTAGCTTTGTGATGAGATTAAGCTAGGTGGATAGCAGGAGCCTGTGGTGTGTGGCGCAGGTGTTAGTAGGATCGGAGGTAGCCTGGAGCCACGGCGGCACCCAGGGTTTGAATGTGTTCAGCACCTTGGAGAGAGACACAAGGACAGACTGGGTTTGAACAGTTTAGGGCTGTGAAAGGAGACAACACAGTAACATAAACGGTGCCTACCGACATCTTTGACGCAGGCTTACTTTTTTTTTCTACAAAATTTAATTCAGTGGTATGTTATCAGTATTTACTTAATTTTAGGATGTTAAAGTTTCCCGTGGGCTTGTGTGTGTTTGAGTGTGTGTCTATGCGTCTGTGTTTCAGTGTGCCTGCCTGTGAGTGCTGCATGATTTTGTTTACATATAATTTGTACCAGTATGTCGATGTGCGTTTTTCTCACATATTGTTTGCGAGTATGTCCATGTGTCTGCGAGCGAGAATGTTTAATGTTTGTGAATGTTTTCTGTGTTTATGTGCGTTCCAGACAAACACTCCTGCTGGAGGCCGTCATGACCGGGAGACCGGCAGAAGAATTCATCATGGCGGCTCCCAGCCTCAGAGACGACCTCTAATGGTCCCCTCCATTGGTCAGTACAGGCAGGGGGGCTAGAGAGAACGGAAGGGAGAATCTTTTATTTTATGATTTTGATGTTTCCTGTGCCATAGTGTTTTACAGTAGTGTTTTGTTGCTCTGTTAAAACCTTCATGAGCTTCTCTGTGTCTCCAGATCACCTCTGTGTCTGTGAACCATGCTCATGCCCTTCACTACCTGAACATAAGTTTGATCTCGTAGCGATTATGATGATGCGATAAGCTGACAATTTTCTTAAACAGTTGCACTACACGTTGATGCATTAATCTGCCCTGATAAAGAATCTGACAATCATGACAGTTTTGCCATAGAAGTTTTCTATAGTTGCTTTTCTGTGTGTATTTGGGATTATTGTGTCTAAGCACTACGAAGCTTTAGGTGGCACCACACATCTTCAGTCAACCATACGGGAGGGGAATGTTGAGCTTTGCATTGTAACCCCATCACCCTCTAATTGGTGTTTCCTGTAGAGGTTACCTCTGAGAATAACAGTGAGGGAAACCTCTCCCCCATCACCGAGGATGTTTACTATGGCAGAGTAGCTCGGCACAGGACGTGGTCATCCCGCAGGCACATGGGCTGCACCAGGTCTCCCCATGGTATGTGCCTGCAGTCCTGTTTTTACCACCACAGCATGGCAACAAAAAAGGCCACCAGCAACTGGCAAATGGCAAGAAGTAGCTGTGGACACTTGCAAGTGCCTGTTTCTCTGTCTTAAATAATAATAGTTATTATTATGCTTACAGTTGAACAGCATGACTGCACTGCACTTACATGGTGGACCCACTGGCAAGACATACCTGGTGGTCCAGGATGAACGTTTCCACAGTTGCAGATGATAAATGATTGATTGACTGCTCAGAGAATGCCTCACTCACTGCACTGAACTCCAGATGCCTGCTAAACCCCCTTCCCACAACCACACCTACTACACTTACAATGAGAGCAGTCATGCATGAGATTTTGAAGAAATATTAGTGGCACACATTAAAGATTTGAGTTTCTTTGGACATTTGAGTTTGAAATATCAACTGTTGGAAATGCAGTTGTCCCTTTTTTTTTCTTTCCTAGTACCACATAGATACAATTACCAAACCCTCTGTAGGTCGGCGTATGCTCACCTGGGAGCAATGCATTTCACATCATGCTTGTATTTTCAAGCACCAAAATAAAGCTTTGGCCCAACAGTATCACACTGGTGCATTTTCCAAATATTGCAATGCCAAATTCAATTAAATGACAGGCTTCCACAACAACTCTGCCATCTCTGCTTTGGACCTCTTGCTGCTACAAGGGTTGGCAATGTGTGGGAAGTTTTAGATTTTTGCTTTATATGTTAGAATTTCACTTAATGTTTTGATTTTATATCAAGTAAAAATAGACATATGGAGTTGTATCTTTATCTTTAGGTGCATTTTTTATATAGTCTTTTTGTAGAGTGCATGTCAGAGTCTTGAGTGTGTTTCTGGTGTTGTCATGTCCATGAATCACACTCTGTCTGTGTATTGCACCATGGCTCTCCATTTGTCTCTCGCTGCATATTAAAACATAAAAATGGACAAAAATGTAAAAATACATGTAGTGTGTGCGCGCGTTTGTGTTTGTGGGTGCATGTGTGTGTGCTGCAGTAAATGATTTAAATAGTTCACTGACCACAGATTTCTTCCTGCATGCTGACAGGCACAAATATGGCTAGACAAGAAAATCTGTCGAATCTGTCATGCAATACTGCCTGAGCAAATCAATAAGACTTATTAAGACAAAAAGAATCCTCTCATTGATTTCCTGTGATTGAAGCATGGCTAAGGCACATCACTCTGTAAATATATGGACTTGCTCATCATAGTAGTGTTATATACTGTATGCAGCAAGTTTTGTCACCAAATGATTTTCAAACACAGGCTCAAATTTTACAGGAGACAAAAATAAAACTAATGTTTGCAAATATTAAATATTCTACAAAGAAACTAAGTCTCCTCCAAAGTTCCTGCTTTGTGTGTTGGATCACATTCATTAGTTGCTCTCTCTAGTGATGCAGGATGATAGAATTTGTCTTAAATGTGTTTAAGATGGCTACAGGGACCGGGACCGCCGCTCTCCCACGTACTATGATGAGTCAGAAACTGAGGAGTCCTTCCGGATCTTTGTGGCCCTCTTTGACTACGATCCTCTGTCCATGTCCCCCAACCCAGATGCAGCTGATGAGGAGCTGCCCTTCAAAGAGGGGCAGATCATTAGGGTGGGAGTTTACAATTAAGATGGTCAGATACTTTATTGTGCTGCATTCCTGATTATTCTGTCTCGCTCTGTGCAAGGTGAATCCAAACTATAAGGTACTAGTTGTTTGCTGCATTTTGGCCATGAACAAACACTATAATCCTATAAAATATTGGTTATTTTAGTGTGCAGTAACTGCAGAAAGTATGTATTCATTCTATACTAACAGTTGTCATACAGGTCTCTCAGACTGACTTCACCCTTCACTATTGTTATTGTTTTTTAGTCATAAAAAATTATATGATTTTGTACAAATTGTTATGTAATTGACCATTTAAAAATAAAATTGCATATGCCACTGAATATCTTTTGTGTATCCCCTCTATTTAAACTAGAGCATCTCTGAAAAACATGTAAATCACTGGCATGACAGTACTCCAGTCAACTGTAGAGAGTTTTCTCCAGGGACCTTTATATGTACTTTATATGTTTTAAAGCGGGAGCTCTAAACGTCACTCTTTCACTCTCTTGTCTAACAGGTGTACGGTGATAAAGACACAGATGGGTTTTACAGAGGAGAAGTGAGGGGCAGGATGGGGCTGATCCCCTGTAACATGGTGTCAGAGATTCGAGCGGAGGACGAGGAGACCTTGGACCAGCTCATCAAACAGGGCTTCCTGCCTCTCAGCACCCCTGTGGACCGAATAGGTACTACGCAAGCATACTCACTCTCATTAACAAGCAAAGATTTGTGGGCTCGAACGCACGGTTATGGAACTGCTTCAGAGTCAGTGGGGAAAAAACGAGATGAAATACTTTCTGTTAAAATGCCGTCTATTACTGCTTCCAGAGCAGAACAGAAGAGGCCGTCGAGATCAGGCCTCGAGGAGGATGGTGGCTCTGTACGACTACGACCCCCGAGAGAGCTCCCCTAATGTTGATGTCGAGGTATCACTAACTGCTAAGGACCCCTTGCTGAACACACACATACTTACAGATCCAAGGAAGTGCTGCACCAGAGGATAACCACATAAACACATAAGGGCACAACAGATTAAGACATAGTGGACTTTACTTGGATCGCATTCCTTGTATATCCCTTTCTGTACCTCTGTCTTGTGATAGGCTGAGCTGACCTTCTGTGCTGGTGACATCATGGCTGTCTTTGGAGATATTGATGAAGACGGATTCTATTATGTGAGTGCTGCTTGGCCATGTTTGCTTCTCAAATCAACACTTTGTTTTGTTTGTTTAATCTCTACAAAAACTGAACTGTAAAACCACAACATGTCATTGTTACGCTTAGGTTTTTATACAGATTAAACAAATAATACATAACATGTTTATTTTTAGAGGTGCTGGTAGGCAGATTTTTTTTTTTAACATTTTGGCAGAGCCAGGCTAGCTGTTTCTAGTCTTTATACTTTACACTAAGCTAACCCGCTGCTGGTTGTAGCTTCATATGTGGCACCCAGGCATGGAAGTGGTATCAATCCTCTCACTAAACCCTCAGCAAGAACGCAAATAAGCGTATTTTCCAAAATGTGGAACTAATCAGTTAGTGTACAGGCCTTTCCTGGGGATTAACAGCAATGTGTTAACTGTAGATTCCAGATGTTTGCACGTTGATTGATTACAGGCAGGGTGGTTGGTGTCAAACAAACTTTAATTGAACAAATCAGAAGATGATGAATCTGCAAATTAATCATTTTGAAATGCATAAAAAGGTCTCTGGAGTGGCAGTGTAAATTAGTTTCACATGCTCTGATTTTGGAGGAAAAATAGATAAATTAAATGCAAAGTGACCCGATTCAGCCCTGAGGGGATTAAGCGAAATTAGAGCCTAAACAGTGCATATATACCACATGTTGTATACACAGTATGAAATACATCGGTTCAGCCACTTGTGGCTCTGACAGAAATCTCCACTCTCCTCATTTCCATCCACAGGGTGAGATCAACGGACACCGTGGTCTGGTTCCCTCTAACTTCCTGGAAGAAGTGCCTGATGACGTGGAGGTGTATCTGACCGATACTCCGTCCCACTACCCCCAGGAAGAGCCTGCCAACCGGCCCCCTGCCAACTCTGCCGCCACCGTCTCAGAGGGCAAACGGGTACATCATCATCGCCGCTCTCAGCGCTAGGCCCTGTGTTCATCCATCCTCCGTCCTCTCTCTTGATTTCCGTCTCTCGCTTCCTCCACTTGCCGTCTGTGTGCTGTTCATTGTGTGTGTTTGTCCATGTGGTGACAGTGGTGACTCTATACAAACTAACAACCCCCTCCCTCCCTCCTCCTCCTCCTCCTCCTCCTCCTCTTCCTCCTCTCCCTTTGGAAAAGGGGACAAAAATCCAGTGTTAACACCTTTCTGAGCCTCAGAGAAAGGAAGAAGCAAAGCCTGACATGGACAGAGAGAGGATAGACTGTGGGAGCTCTGCGGGTGATTTATGCATGTAGCACTGGTTAAGGAGGACTTGAAAAAGGCTCAACTCATTCCTTACACAAGATAATTTGGTACCTCCTTTGCACTGAAACACAAAATCAAATTGTGGTTATTGTGTATAATAATAAGAAGAAGTGCTTTATTAACACATTACAATTGCTACCCAATGACACTGAAAGAAATTATTTGAGAAGAAAACTTTAAAGATAAAAAAGAGAGAAAAGCATGCCTTTTTCAAACTTGATACATTTTATAATAACTTTCTTGGCTCGACTGCTATATTTCCTTAAAGAGGCTTTGTTTCTTTATGTATATTGCACACACATCAAATCTATTTTTCAGCCCTGTTGTCAGTGGATATACCATGTTTGCTCTGAGCTCGAGAGACAAAATTAATCGCAGCACTGATACATCCATAATGTGTTGTTACAATGGAACAATAAAAGAAAAGATTGGATATTAAAAACATTCTTTTTTGCGCTCTGTGTTCATGTGTTGTTGTTGTTGTTGTTTTCAGTTTTCATAGTGGTGTGGGTTTTAGCGACGGTGACAATGCTGCCATATCTGATTTCTTTTTTGTTCTTCCTCACCCGCTTGGCAAAACAAAACAAACAAACAGAAGAAGATTGTTCATTTCACACCATAAATGGCTCTGTCTGCCTTGTACAGTAAGTCGGCAACTTGAGATACCAAACTCGCGGCTCTAATGCACACAGCTTGTGGTCACAGCAAAGGCTTCTAAAAGCACTTGTCAAGTGTTTCTGTGATGCTTTTTTTCCCATGGTGGCGCATCAGATCAGTAAAACGTGTCATTTTTCCTGGTTTGAGTGTTACCAAAATGTTTAGGTACATTTTCAGATGTATACATGTTTATTTTGAAATGTGAAAATGTTTATAATAATTGCCTCACAAAACTGAATAGCATCATTTTTGTCACCCAAAGGCAGTACATTTATGATACATCGCTAATAATTTGGACCAGAGTCTGAGAAATGTAGACCCCTTTAAATTGGAAATTTCATGATATCAAAACACAAACTATCATCTTCAAGAAAGTGTACAAATGTATAACTGTGTATCCAGCTGCTGCATTAGATGAGAAGCCTGGTATCTACAGTTGTGTCCCTGGGTGTTGTACTGTATATGACTGTACTGTATGTTCCCTCATGGCCTAACTGATGGTGGACCTCTCTGGCTCTGTCTGCTGATGTCGTGCTCAACGTTTGATGGCTTCCTCCTCAGTGTTTCTTCTACATATGTACAATGTGTGTGTGTCTGTGTGTGTGTGTGTGTGATAACATACCAAATATCTGCTGTCAATTTAATACAGATTAACAGACAGACAGGTGATAGCTTTGGCCATTTTAATACAGTATGTAGAGAATATTTAAGTTCTGTTCAGTGTGGATATTATCCAGTAGTAGAATACACACTCAGAATGAATATGCTACAACTTTGCTCTTTAATTTGACTTGTTTGACAGACATTGTCTTTAGACATCACATGTAATAAAACAAACAACATAAGGACACTGAGGTAGATAATAAAAACATAAATAACTAAAAATTAGAAACTGAACTAAAGCTAACAAAAACTAGGATCATACTCTAAATGTATTTAATGATAGTGCCTATCAATATTCTGTTCATGGTTAGTAAAGTTAGAGAATGCAAATTGTTGCCGAGGCTGCATGATGCTCTTTCTTCTTCTAACTTCTTTTAATAATAGAAAATGTTTTATAAATCTGCATCTGAATCCAGATCTGCATCAAAACACACGTGTGTGTGCAGCCATGTGATACATGTGCCATTTGGAGAAAACAAGTTATTTCTTGACCCATGACCTAACCTTATATTAAGTTTAATTTAATTTTAATAAAAGTTTTCAGTAGAGCAGTAGAGATTTCCTGCGAACTAACAAAAAGCCGAACAAACAGGACTAAAAACATATAACCTCCCTGCTGGAGGTAATTACAAATAATTGATTTGAAATATACACGTACTACAAACAGAAAATACTCACATTTCCGTCGCTCCAAGCACAATCAAGCAACAAACAAGCAAGACTTATTTGAGTCAGTGGGTAATTTGTTTATTATGTGTTCAGTGAATACACCTCAGCCCACTGAGAATTAGATAAGTGGAGTCTTATTATGTAGAGTGTTTAAATAGACAGAGAACTCAAACTCAGAGGGCTGCGCGCAGCTTTTTGTACAAAACAAACAATGAAGTTTGAAAACTTTCACCACACTGCCCACAGACACAGACAGACAGAGGCCTGAGTCTGCAGTGCGAAAGTGTTGCTTCTTTTGTAATACGCTGCCCCATGCCTCCACACCTCCCCACCGCTTCTTTCCTCAGGTTACCACAGAAACCGCCGACACGGTCGACAACGACGCCACACCTGTCCGAGCGCCGTCCCCGATTGTTCGGCCCCTCCTCCCAGGCACCATGAGACCCCTCAGCCCTACGAGGGGCCCCCGCCTCCCGCTGGACCCCCGGGACTCCCGGGACCTCCGGGACTCCCAAGATCTGGCAAACAAGAAAAAGAAAGGACTACTTTCCAAGGGGAAGAAGCTGCTGAAGAGACTCTCCCCTGTTAAATAAAAAAACAAAACAAAGCATACATGTACAATATGTGCACATGCTGGGCTCTGTATATTGCACCCATACAATCAACTCTGATCCAACAACACATGACAGAGAGGATGTGAGCTTTGTCTCCTGGACTGCGTGAGCCTATTTGAATATAACCAGTGAAACAATTATTCATGTTTGGTGATGGATACAAATCAACTAAATTATGTACAGTGCAGTGCCAAAATCAAAAGAGAGGTCACCTGCAGACACAAAAACATATTACTGTGATGTATTTTAAATCAACGGATGACTTGAAAAAACAAAAAAACAAAAAAAAAAACTAGGATTTTCATGACATGTATTTCCTCTTTTCTTTATCATTAATCAAAGAAACTATACATTTATTTCAAGCAGGGTAGCTGTGAAGACAAAGCATCTGGTTACGTCTAAGTTTCTAACAGGCTTTTCTCAGCCAAAAAAACACATCAATTTTTGTGGAGTATTGATGTCACTACAAGGAAACAGAGACCATACTCCGCTATGAAAATCTCAAATAGACTACACTGTTATTGAGGCATTCTGTGAAGTAATGCTGGCTGCTAACATAAAAAGGCTTTATTCAGTGCAATATCATAGAGAGATAGTAGCATGTGTGGGAAGAAAAGAAACATTTCCACTTGAACCCGTGAATCAGCAGAGAGTTTTCTGTGATGAGAGGAATTTAAAAATACAAAGAATAGCAGATTGGCAACAGGGCATTAACGTCAGAAACACCGGGCGAGCTTGGCTGTCTCAGTGGCCTTTTACGAAAACGATATGAGCATGGCATTCCTCGTTTGGTTACAATTTACACCAGGTTTATTTGTTTTATGATGGGTTTGTGCTTTGTCATTTTTGAAAATTACATAAGAGCAGAAATGTTTGTTGTCCTCGCTGTCAAACTGTCATGAAACGCCTAGTTCAAGACAAAATTTTTGTGTCTGTCTTCCTATTGCACAAAGGTGGGTGTTTTGTCTGACGGTTGGTAAAAGACATGTTTTGTGTGCCTGTGTGTGTGTGAGTGTGTATGTAAGGCAGTATGTGATGCATTCATGTTTTGCACCTTTCATGTTTCTTGCTCACTTCTGTTTTATTTTGTTTTTCTGAATGAGAGGCCATGTATTGATTGGTCCTGTGATCTAGTGATGTGCCGCTACCTCCATTTGCCTGTGCACTGTTTAGTTTGGTTGTCTCATGTTGATATAGAGGGCCACGTTAAAGCATCATACAAATTACAAATCCCAAATGTCAAAGTGTGTGTTGTTCTCTGGTTCTGTTTCATCTGTGGAGAGAAACATATTTATTGAATTATTTATTTATCTGTAGACATTTATGCTTTACATGACTTGTACTTACAGTACACAAGGACTATACCATAAAACGTTAGCATGTCACACAGCTTATATATATTTAAAAGGGAATCTGGTGCTGAACAGATCTTTACTCTATTCCTATGATCTTGGATAATTGAACAATTCATGACATAAGTAGATGTACTCAAAGCTCGAGTCTGGAGAGTGTGCGCGCGCGCACACACACACACACACACACACACACACACACACACACACACACACACACACAGTAATCAGTAATGCCAATATTCTGTTGTTGCTCCTTTTAGTTTGTTGACTCACTGAATGTTTTAAATGTTTAATCGAGTCTTCAAACACAAACAAACCTATTTGCATATTGCCACTAAAAGATTTGCACCAGAACATGTAATGAGATCAGTAGAAACTACTTAACATCCCGTAGGCTGCCACACTGACTGTCTATTAAATCAGTTTCTCATTCATTGTCAGTGTAAAAGCTCCAGAAAATGTGTCTTGATTAGAGGACAGATTAGGCTGCATGGAGGGAGAAAAAGCAACTGAATCTGAATTAAGTGTTGTGTGTGATCAGTGAAATTGAACATCAGCATTTCAGACTGAATTTTTCCAATTTGTACTTGTTTCAAATTCTTCTTTTCCAATATTCAGTTCCAATTTAATTCGTAAACTTTCTTTGAAATGATTCTTACATTCAGCATGAATTTTCAACTTTCACATATCCTTCTGAATTTCAAATTTATCCCTTGAAAAGTTTTTTGATGGAAAACCTGTAGCTTGGGGAGCTAATCAAATTCTAAATACAAGCCCTAAAATGCCCAACAGCAAATAAAAAATAAAAAAAATAAAGCAAACCAATCAAAATCTTTTGCTTATGTTTATGAAAACATGTTGACTGGAATTTTTTTTTTGCTGCAGACATATTTTTCTCAGTCTTACAATTTATTTTCTCATTTATAATCAGTTTTTTGACAACACTGAAAAAGATTTATGAATTTCAAAGACATTGAAACGGCACTGCCAACCTTCCATCTCACTGATCACATATTGTCACGGCACATAATTCAAATGTATTTATCTCAAACACAACTCAACCCACTGTCCTACCTCAGTGTTTGGCTCTCTAGGAGACAGAAATTGTGTATGTTAATTATACAAGAATATAGAAATAATGTTGTAAATTTCATTTTTGAAAGCAAATATTAACTTACAGAGAGGAAGGGCCTGCACCTGTTCCAACACGTTGTGTACTGTGGAGGTGACTAAAAGTGCTCAAGAACTCAATGACTAACGGGAGGGATAGTATGTCTCATAGCTTTAATCATTTAAAAACTTCTGTTCCCTCTGTTTAGTTTTAAAAATCCATTGTATCCTATTTATATCCAGTTGTCTCTTATGTCAAGCTGCACTTGAAAGATGAGTCAGATGTGAGTTTATTGTGTGAAACAGGGTTTCTCTCCTCATTATCTATTAATGTTATTGATTAAATGCAATGACAAGAGAGGGTTTGCCAAAATGGAATGTAAGAAAAGTTCAGCTGGAAATCTGTTTACTTCTGATTCTTTCTGTTCCAAAGCTGTCCATGTACAGCTTCTCGTTCAGTCTGTCACAACGTTTAAATAAGGTGTCCCAATACCAAATCATTCACTTGTGAATGGGTGTGGTGTCTCTGAACGCTGTAGCTCTTTTGTACTTTGATCCATTTGTAGATAATTTATAAATGTTTCTACTTGATTTTACGACAGCCTTTTTGTTAGTGCACTGAGATCTCCTCTCCCTGTAAAAGACTGCGAGCATTCTCCATAGTGTCCTTTGAAATCAGATGTATCAGTCCACCGTATGTGCTTGCTTTGTGAATCAAAGTTCAAAAAAGAAAAAAAAGAAAAAGAGAAATCATTGGACAGTATTTATGGTGATTAATTATGTGTGGGTGTGCATGTGAAAAAATACAACTTTTATAACCAAATTAAATTTGATATTTTTTAGAAAATCATTGTTTACATTCATTTGTGTATGCTATGTGTTTTCTCTGAAGGGAGCGGGTCAGATGTGGACCTGTTGTATTTAATACAGGAGGAAATATTCAACCTTTTGGGACTCTGACCCTATGAAATATACATAACAAATGTCAGTAAGTGATACTAATATGGGGACCCACTGTACGGACAAATCACAGGCTGTCCTGTTGGTTAAAGAGACCATCCGTCATTTATCTATCTATCATTGAGCGAGTTAATGAATCGGTGTTCTTTGTTCAGCAGCATAGGGTCTGCGATCACACCTCTGTGACGGGATGAATATACCTTAAATGGATCATCACAGTATTGAATTATCATTATAATGTTTAAAGCTATATAATGAATTCATAAAAAATTATCTGAAGTCTGGTCAGTGAAGGGAGGAAATTGACAAATTTTCCAATCATGTTTTCATATCCTGGCTTGATGGACCTGACAGATGGCTATTCTGGATTTTTAATTATCACAGTGTCACACTAATTAATAAGCCATGATAATTTTTAAAAAATGCACTGAAATGTGTATATAGGAGGGTATATTAGAACGATGTATGAAGCTGAGATGCAACGTGTAGATAGCAGCACCAGCACCAAACACATCTACTCACAGCCTTCTGCAGAGTAATATACTTATCTTCTTCTCAAATGACTGTACTGTCTTGCTGTAAGCAAAAGGCTTGTCAATAGAGACTGTCCTAATTGGGTCAAATGTCAAATGTATTCCACAGGTTTCTCTGCGGATCTGCTGGCAATTACGGCCACACGGTCCACTCTGTAAGGCCGAGCCCCAAAATCATACTTTTAGTGGCTTCAGTCAGTGGTCAGTCCACTTTGGAAAGGTATACACCACCATTGCTTGCTATGTCATGGGTTGCTTAATGGCACATCCACTGTTGGTCTGTTTTAATCATGACCCCAGGTTGTAATCAGCTGCAACAAGTGGCTGTTTGGAGAGAAAATCCCTAAATCAGCTTTAGAAAATTCTCTGTGACGCCTCACGCTCATTAACGAAGGACAATAACAGTTACCTCTAGTAGAAATTTTGATTAAGACATGACACATTATATGATTTAATACATGGATTTCTGCAAAAACAACCAACTGAATCACATTTTTATATTCTTTCTACCAGCAGTCTGGTGGTAGGCTGTCATTCAGCCCAGAACATCACAACAAATCACACCCTGCCTGTCATTACATCAGTGACTGAGGGGATGGTGACAATGTCGAGTTCACACATGCCTAGTTGGCAGTTTATAAACAAGACAGGCTGTCTGTAAAAATTAGATTTCCAATTAACAAGGCATTGGACAGACAAGGTTTCAATGCAAGTATAACAGATGTTGTCTCTCATCCATGACTTCAAACTCCTTCTGACTGGAAGGAGCCTGAAACGTTGAGTCTTGGTGAGCAAAAGAGGCTCAGTTCAGAATCACATTTTAACAATAAGAGCCTCAAAGTTTTCAAAGCCTGAGATCCAACAAAGATGCTTGGACGTGATTCATTTGTCAGAGAGTTTATGCCTAGATTATTGTTAGTGGCCGAAAAGGTATTTATTTGTGCCCATTTATAATTTCAACTAAAAATGTGTCACTCTCAGGCCTGTTGTATCACTGTCACTGAAGTATAGTGAGAAAGTCTATTTTCTATTTCTTTCACTACGGTAAGTCCATAAAAGAGAAGTAAAGTTTGTACTTTTTATGGTGTACTTAAAGTGTATGGTACCACTTCACTCCCCTTTCCTCCTGTACTACATCTCAATTTGACCATTATTTTTAAAATTAAAAATGCATAAAGAAAATAACCAAAATAAGACCGAAATATCTTACCATTTATGTCATTTTATTTTCGACAAGCTTTTCTCACATCAGTCACATATTGGTGTGTGTGTATGTGTATGTGTGTGTGTGTGTGTGTGTGTGTCGCTGTTTTCATGCAGTTACACCACAGTCCTCAGGAGGGCAGCAGTGCTTTTCAGTTGGGCGGTGACAGTACGGGCCGGTGAAGACTGCAGTTTCATGATGAGGGATGTAAAGGTGACTCATCAATGTATTTAATTGTCTGATTTAACATTTGCTGACGTCGACACAGTTACCATAAGCACACAGACCCAACTTTCATCCATTGGGGGTGAACTTGAGAAAAAAGACCTTCAGCCTCATCGTCCTCCTCCTCCTCCTATTCTCATACTCTCCTCTACATGCATATTTGTTTTTACCATTTTCTTAATTTTAATGTTGATTCAAGCAGGAAAAGAACCTCGAAGACCGAGAAAATACTGCAGTGTTTTTGCGGGGTTGTGCTGAAACACCCATTCTGTTCTCAAGGAGGTAGGAAAGAAAGGAGATTGAATTTGTAAATCACTTAATCTTTGTTTTGTTGCTTCTAATATATTTGCCCTATACTCTCCTCTCTCCCTGTCCTTCCTTCCTCTCCTCTCCCTCTCTCACTCCCCTCCCTTCCTTCTCTCCCCCTCCCCATCCCACCACCTCCTCTCGTCTCCTTCTCTTCTGCTCGCTCTTGCCCTTATTTTCCCTCGCAATCCAACAGATCTATATTGAGCTGTAAGTCTCTGGAGTCCCTGAGGGCCAGTGGATGTTTAAAATTCTTGCCAGTTGTAACCTCTCTATCACTCGCTTTCGTCCTGCCTGCCACGCCACCTTAGGGGGGGCATAAGGAGACATCCATCTTCTGCCGGCTTTTCTGAATATTTTGCAAAACCGCAGAGTGCCAGTTAAACACTCAACATCCATTTGACCCCCCCGACCCAAAATCACAGCAGGGATCTACAAGGTAAAATGTTTTAATTTGACTTTGATATACCGAGACCTTTTGTCATGTGGCGAGTTGGAGATTTCTTTTGAAGTCTCTTGGCTTGAACAGTTTTTAAAACTTCGCTAAGTTCATACAGTATGTGTGGTAAAGAGGCTCGAGGGTGTATGGTACTGTAGGTTGCTTTGCAAATAATAACTGTATGCTTTTATTATATATGTTATACAGTATATCCTTCTGTGGACACATACATGGCCGAAATAACCAGCTCGAGGGCCCCAGGGCAAAAATCACCTTTTAGCCCCTTTTCACCCCCCTCCATTTCTCCTTTGTGTGCATTGTGTATGTTTTCTCTTACCTTTAACCATAATGTACATGGCAAGCATGGCAGCTTCATTATACTGTATCTTTCTCAGATACCACACACCATCCAGTGCTCCCATGCTGGATTACCAACTTGTCCCCAGGTTCATTTTGTGCATTTTATGATTGAACACAAGTTAATTTAGTCACACACACAAAAAAATGTTTGAGGATGCTGTCAGGAAAAGGACAGAAAATTAAATAAAAGATTCTGACTGTTAAAGCAATGGAGCCAAGAACATGTGGCATTCAGTTTGTCATTTGAACAACTTGAACATTAAATGATGAACTGCAAAACTTCCATTTTCATAGCAGGTTAACGATTATAACTTAAAAATTTGTCCACTTGCATACTAATCATGGTTTCCACTCTCTACTCATTTTGCCTTTATTTCAAAATCAGATCGCAGTGTTAGACAACTGTATCCAGGATGAACAAATCAATCCCCAATAAACAGGTTTATTTTTGCCTGACAGCATGTTAGCCTGAATTAGTTGTGATACCTTTGTGAACTTTTTTTTATGAGAACATGGTCACTTTCTCATTTCACAGCAAAATCCAGTCAAGCAGTGGAGGCAAGAGAAAAAAAAAAAGACATTTTCAGACCTTCCCTTGTTGCAAATGGTTATCATACATTTTCAAAGTTTCCAAATTTGTCAGTCTGGATGCTCAAGATGCTCCAAGATCCATCTTGGACCTGTGTTAATCATTTTCTTAACAGACACATATTGTATGGCCTGATCTGAACTGTAATCACTTTTGTGTCTAACACGTCTTGTCGCCCTTTTTTTTGTCTCTCTCTGACATTGTGATGGGCACCCAAATGTCTCTTCTAATATTAACTTTAAAAAATCTAATTCAAAATATCAAAGTGGTGTCTCGTTGTATGCAGTGAGAAAATAATTTATCACTATGCTCTCACCCATTGCTATTTGGAAAAAAACAATAACCACTTAATGTTCTCTTCAGGGGAGAACTGTACTTCGGCTGACTGGTTTGATTTGACTGTTGGATGCATCAAGGAACATTTGATATGTCTGAATTCTGAGCCTGAAACTAATTGAATGCTTTGAGACATATTTTTACATGATATACGGCCTCATTTGATGTTTTTATTTTGCTCTTTGTATGTACAGTATCTTGATTTGTTGGAGATTTGTTGAGTCGAAGCTGCTCCACCTATAGGGTGCAGTGTTCCTTTCTGTCAAAATATCCATTAAGACATTTGTCTCAGTGAGTATTTTATTTAATCTACAACCACAAAACCAGTGACTTATTGGTCTGTGTCCTACCTGTATGTGTGTGTGTGTGCACACCTGTAAGTTCACCTTGTGTATGTCACAATGTAAATAGAGTGGTTATTTGTTGCTATCTAGTGGTTGATTAGATTTACTGCAGACAGGCTGACTCCTTTACCTTCAACTTGACAAATGTTCTAGAAAAAGTACTCTAACTCCTATTCTACCTCTGATAATAACTGATAGCCAGATTTATTTATGTCAGATTTTATTAAGTCCATATCAAGAATCAAATGCAGATGTGTTGGCAATTTAGAGTTTCCAATTGAGCTGCATGTCTTTGGAATGTGGGAGGAAACCGGAGCACCCGGGGAAAACCCACGTCACTGGACCTGGGATACTATCATGTTAATACTGTGATATGCTGCTGAAGATGTATGGCTTCGTCAGGATCCTGATGGTGGTGGAGAACGTCTTCATGATGGCGGAGCGCTTCTGCTCCTTCCTTGTTGGTGATGGCATTGGTAGTGGTGTTGGTGGTGGCGCTGGTGGTGGCATTGGTGTCAGCGTTGATCCATTCTCCAAGCTGATGACTTCAGTGTGAGACACCGATGTGTTAATCTCACAGGCTGGGGCAACTTTGTTCTTGTTTCCGCCAAAGAATCTCCTCACTTTGGTTAAAAAGCTGCTGGTGTTTCTTGAAGGCTTCTGCAGCTGCGCTTTTAATGTCCTGGCAACTGCTTCTTCAAAAGCCACATCACCCCACACTACGGCAGCCTGCAGCAGCTTTGCACATCCAAACTTGTGACAAAGTTCTTCATAGATGGGGATGTGGCCATTTCCAACAGTCTGTGGGAGAATGAAACTTTTTCCCACAGTCCTCTCTCTCAGACGTCCCAACATCCCGTCAAAGTCCACGTCCAGTATCGATGTCTCGGTGAAGAGAGCGATGTGATCCAAAAGCTTCCCGAGAAACACAGCGTGAAAGGTTTCACCTGGCTGTGGCAACTGCTCTGCATAACTGGCATAACGCTTTACTGTCTGACCACCTGAGAGGTCTGAACTTTGCTTCTCTAATACAGAGTGGATTATTTCAGTATCCTCTGAGCTAAGCTCCTCAATATATGTCACCTCGTCTGGACTGGAAAGTGCTGAGAAATTATTGTCCAGGCATTCTTCAATCTCAGATGACTCCTGCCCATGATTTTTGATCAAAAAAGTCAATATATGGATTACATAGTAAACCATATCGTCAGTAAGAATGGCATTGGGGGTTTCCGACTCAACAGACTCCATTGACTGCGGGGAGGAGGATAACTGTCTGATCACAGCCAGTGAGCGGTTCACCCTTCTCTTTGCCTCCTCTGCGAACAACTGCGTTAGCATTTCAGATACCTGGGGCATATCCTGTTTGACCCCTAGCACCTCACCAAAACAGCTGTGAAGAGACTTCCCAAGGCTGGCTAGGATGTCTTCCTCTGCCACACTGTAATAATTACGCTTCCTCTGTGGTGTTTCAGTCATGTTCCTTAAAAAGAGAAACAGTCATCCAATAGTCAGCTGATCTGCTCTGGGCAGTGGGATTCAAACATTTCACCCTTGTATCACCGTTTTTTCAAAACATTCAGGAGTCTTTGTTTTATCAAATCACATAAATCAACCCTGGTAGCTGATGATTTATACCAGAATCTGGTGGAAAACGCTTTAAGAGGCAGTTTTGATTACTAACTTCATCCTTTGCACTCTAATAATCCCAAGGTTACAAAATGCTACATAAAATATGGATGTTTAAGAAGAAGGTGTAAGTGAATAACACAGTGTATGGCTGTGGAAGCTTTTGACTTACATTGTGATAGAGGTGTTGCTGGAGTTAGTGGCACCCTTCAGGGCAGTCTGGTCATACATCCTGCTTTGAACCTGAGGTCCCACAACCTCCATGACCAAGGAGGTGATGACATCTACAATCTCATAACACATGTCGGATAGCAGAATCATTGTGTCTGTATCAGCTTTTTCAGCTAGCAACAACCTCCACTGCCTGGAAGAAAAGATTAAGAATGGTTAAGCAAAGCAAACATTTAACCAGTGTATATATATATATATATATATATATTATCTACTGCTGGTTTCCTTGATGACTTTTATCTTGTGACTTACTCCTTTGTGATATCATTTAAGTATAACTTGACCACCGGTTTGAAAACCTCTGATGTTAACACATGCACTACCCAAGCGCTGCACCTCTGTTCACCCAGTTCATCTGATGAAATCTAGAAAGAAAAACAATCAGGTTTTAACAACCAGGCGTCTTTTGCACACCAACAAAACACTTCTCATTGGAATGGGACTGTAAAAAAATGGTTATGGTGCTTGGTGCTGTGTACAACTCACAAACCGTCTCTTAATTAAATCTGCAAGCTGTCTGCATTCAGACAGACCAGACAGAAATCTGTGACTTGATGCATTTTAAGAGCTTATGGTCAAAATTAAAGTGTTGTCAAATGTTGCCTTTGAAAAGCAAACAATTAACTGTCGTGCAGCTATCACAGTGTGGATTTGCTTACACACTAACTACATTAAATTTGATCATCGTCCCAACAGCTGATCCAACATAAGTCATACAGAATAATTAATTTTCTCTTCATTTTAAATAAAATAGCTGACAGACATATGTTTCAAAAATCTAACTAGTGTATTTCATCAAAAAAGAAACCAATGGGAGGTGAAAACCTTCTTCCACTCAACCTGTCTGTAGTTGTGTCTGTGTGTGTGTGTGTGTGTGTGATTCAAGGCTGGATTTTCTTACATTGTAATCCATGTCGAGAGATCGTTTACTGATCGAAGCACAATCTGATACTCTCTTTGTATGCAATTTCTCAGTAGTTTTCGTGGTGAAGGTCTGAGTAGATCTGTTCACTTTGTCTCTGCTGAGCATCTGAAGTGACTGTAGAACAGAATTAATCATAATGAACCACAACATCACTGTTAACCTGTGGAACTCTGTGGAACATTCTATATGTAAATATGGAACACACACACGCGCACACACGCACAAAGAATACTTAAGTACTCAAATTCTAATCAAGTATTATAAAACATCTCATACACATACACATGCACAGTAAAAGAAAAAGAAAAAGATTAAAATTATGAATTTATTTACATTTTAAAAATGTGTTAAGACTCAAACTGAAAGCCCTGGTTCTCTGCAATAATAAATTGTACATTACTAATAGTTACGGTATTTATTCAGTGTAATAAATGAATACCAAACAAACAATTTAAATATTTTAATATGAACTATTATCAATAAATAGCTGGTAATTGTAACTCTACATAGCCTACAGCCATGGACAGATTATGAGACAATGGGCTAGTAAGTCACACATATGCAAGTCTCAAGTCTTAACCTTCAAGTCTCAAGCAAGTCCCAAGTAACTGTGGTGAGAATCAAGCAAGTCAAGTCGTGTCCCTGCTATAAGTCAAGCAAGACAAGTCATATAAAATTCTGATTATCTACTTCAGTTTTCCATAAATAAATAATACAAAAATTATAAATCTTACCGATATTTGACATTTTGTGGTAATCACATGGTAGGCTGCTCAATGAGATCAAATTCACAAATACTAAACAAAATCATTAGGTAATAAAGAAAATGAACAAATCCAACTATAAAGGAAGGATTCTCTGTCTGCCTGTCCTTCGATTATCTTGACAACCCCTCATCCAATTGACTCCATACTTGGCGGGTGTATAGAGTGCTGCAAGGATGACGTATTTTTGTGGGCCCACTCGGCAGTTAGCATCGCCCTGGTTCCCTTGACAAAAAGCCAATGGGATTTTTATCCATTGGATTTTGGATTATTGCAGAAAATAAGCTCTGTGGCAAACAAAAGTTTATGATACTTACACGTTTTGTTCATCAAGATAATCTTGAACACCACTTTTAAGATTTTTGAAGCCTAAATGCAATCTGAGGGTCTTGGGCCCCTGGGGCAACTGCCTGATTTGCCTGGTCGGTAATCCAGCATTGCGTACATAACATAGAAATAATTTCTTTGCATGCCTAAAATGATGAGACTTACTCATAATAGTCATACCTATACAAACATTTATGGAAACATTAGCAATAAAGCATGACCTGATGCTGTGATATAACCTGGAGCTGTGATATAACCTGGAGCTGTGTACAGTAAGTTTTACATATTAGTTTTTTTCACCTGAGGTGAGAAAAATTGTCAACAAAAAAGCTAGATCACACTGAATAGTTCACCTGTGAGTTCATCCATCCTCTTCAACATAAATGCATTTCCCAGCGGGTGGTTTGAGGCAAGCCTCTTACCTGTCCATCACGGCACTCTAAGGGCAGGCTGTCGGTGGAAGGACATACCACCTGGCTGGTAACTCATTCGAGGCTTCCCGCAGGGGTGGAAAACTGATGTTTATGGCAGCTGTGCTACAGAGAAGAGCATTCATTCATCATCAGCGGAAGAATGTTGGCTCATGTGAGCGAAGGGAAGAAACCAGGGCAAAGGCTTGGCCTTGGTGATTCATCTTTCGCTGAGACTGCTTGGAGTGAGAGACGTCCACAGGGCACAACTTGGCTGGAGAGCCCTCCGAGCTTTAGCACCACGTGTGTTGAAAAGACTGACTGCCCGGCTGGTTGGCTGCCCCCTGGCAGGCTGTAGTGCCAAATGTTATTACACAGGTGTAACGGCAGCTTTATGTTCAGAGACTGGATTCCAGCACTCCCTAAAGATCAGAGTAGAGAATACAGAAGCAGTTTGCAATGATTTCCACTCAGATGGCTTTATGAATGCTTATGGCTCCAAGTGTCTTGGGTGATCTTGAACCACTGTTTCTGTTGTTATTCATGTGCTGCCCCCTCACCCTGCCAATCAGATGCAGCATCAACAGGATGAAACTGAGCTGAGTCCATCTAATGATTGATTGATGGATTTATGAAAGTGAAGACAATAGGATTATTAAGATGGAACATTACTGTTCAATATCTGTCACTGAGCTTGATTACTGTCAGTAAATGTTAATAAATCTACTAATCACATGATGACCCCAGTGTGCACTGAGGAGTCTCAGGCTGGTCATAGTTCAACTTCCAAGTGAAAGGTTCCTCAGGTGATTTAACCTGTCCTGGTTTGTTCATGTGTGTGTCAGTGGTATTTTCCTTATTTGTATCTTAGGTTTGTTATTTCCCTCTGAACAGCATTAAGATGTGAATTGTTTTTTATATATTTCTTATCAGAACATTTTTTTCCCCCTGTTATCTTTTTATGTGGAATGCTTTTGTGATTTCTACTTCCAGCTTGAATCATCCGTGCATCCGTGTCACCATGTTTTTGATGTTTAATGGAGAGAGGTACACACTCTTGGTGGGGAGCAACAAAACAGTGTGCAGATTCTGTTTTCTGCCATCATGCTTTGATATGAAATTCAAGCGTCTATCAGGTAAATCAGTGCAATTTTAAAAATGCAAGTACAGCAGGGAGATGCATTATTTCAAGTTTGATCAAAATTCAAGCAGTGGCATCATATTAATGACACATGAGTGAGGAAGCTAACATTGGAGCCGATAACAGAACGAACACGTCAATAAATAGTGTGATTTAGTTTTAGTGGACAAAGAGAGAAGTGGGTTGGCAGACATGGTGCTTCTAAACATACAATTTATTTGATACATCAGCCAAAATCTGGATATGCATTTCAAACCAATGTCACATTTTCAATTTGTAATAGATTGGCTTAGTTCAGTAGCAGATCCAACAAGACTAAGAGTCTACAGCCATGCTAGCAGCTCTGTGAGCCTTAGGCACAGTGGTGCTTTGAGCTAAATGCTAACGTCAGCATGCTAACATGCTCACAATGTATATGCTAACATTTTTGTTTAGCAGGTTTTACAATGTTCACCATCTTAGTGTAGCGTGTCAGCCTGCTATAATTTGCTAATTAGCACTAAACCCAGGTACAGCTGAGGCTGATGGGAATGTCATTAGTTTTGCAGGTATTTGGTCATAAGCCAAAATATTCGACAAATTGAAATATTCACCTGATGATGACACTAGATGAAAATTAAAGGGATCACCAAAGTGATTATAATTCATCCTGAGGGGAACATGAACATCTGCACCAGATTGCACTGAATAGTTGTTGAGATATTTCAGTCTGGACCAAATTATTGGAACAACCGATGCAACCGACAGACTGACATTGCCATCCATAGAGTCATGTCGCTAGTGTGGCTAAAAAGAGTCAATGTTCTACTTCCTGAATTCCTGACTATAGGCTTTGGGTCTGACCAGTAGTCACGGAGGTAATTTCTCCTTCTATTTATGTTTCAGCAGCTTCCTGAAATTATCAAATCCACAGGGATTTGGGTCTAGACCCATGTTGCTCCACATCAAATGACCTCCAAAAACCTTTGAGCCACCCGGCATCAGCTTTATATCCAGTATTGCAGTCACACATGGTGCATCGGACCACCTCTCTGTCATCGGTAATAGCACCAGCAGCAGGTTGCATGTCTGGAACAACAACTGAGATCTGGAGACTTTCCCAGACTCAATAGTCGGTGGCCTCTGCCACTGTCATCTTTAATAATCACATCCAGCCAAAAACACAGACGCACTGCTCAAATTAAAGCTCAGTGGCCTCAAAATACAATACATTTGCTAACCCTGCACTGTAAACACTACAGCAATGCGTACAGTAAAATCAAGCTCCTCTCCTGAGAAAATACAGACTCCATTAGGTCTAAGTTTTATTGGCATTTAGAGATCCCTAAATGTCTCTCTAAGGCACATATTTATTTTAATCAGCCTGCTGTCAGGAGAGAAAATGTTTATTCGCCAATGATGCCTGCATGCATAATGCTGTCACCTTGGCACTGGTGCCACCTTGCAATAAAACAGGCACTCAGGCACCGGGCACAGTGGGTTTAGTTGGAAGACATATTCTGCCAGTAAAGCACATTTGTTATTTGTTTCAGAGGACAGGTATTTAGGGGGGTGTTGGAGAGTGGAGAAGTGAAGACTAGTCTGGCCAAGCTCATTAAACCCACTAGGTGTTCTTTAACGTAAATCTGATGTCAGCACTTAGTCCGATGTCTCCGTGCAGAACCAGAGCTCGCTCTTACACACAAAACTGCTCATATTATTGTCTCCCTGGTTGTAGGGTTCACTGCAACAAGACACCATGCTATTTCAGTTCAGGCTTTGAACTCACACCCATACTCAGTGTACCTCACTATAATGAGGTACACTGAAATTAAATGTGGCCTAAAGGCCTGCTGTAGCACACAAAAAAGATGTTTCTACTTTACTTTACTTGACTCTGAACACTGACCTCAAATATGTAAATACTGTGTGGACACAGTGAAGTAGTTAAATTATCAGTAAACAACTTTACATTATGTAGTTTAGCAGGACTCAAGCAAGACTAAAGTTGAGTTTGCATGAGTCTGCTGATCCTTTGTACCATTTTGCCAAATGTATAGTGTGCTGTGACACCAGAAGGATTTATAGCCATACTGCCTGCATCCATCTGCTCCATCCTACACACTATGATCCCATGTGATGCTGTGGACTGAGGATATGCAGCTGACAGCTGGCAAAACCTGCACTAAACTTTTTCCCTCTCAAAAACTGGCTTAAGTAAAGTCTCGATTAATGCAAAGGCCTTCTGAATGTAATATGAACATCTGTGAATTTCTTAGAAGAACTTTAAATAAAGTGACACACTTAGTAAATAGTAAAAGTAGATAAATAAAAGAAGAAATAATGCCTTTGTCAATGAGAACTTGTTTTATTTTTCTTATTTACAACAAGTAGGCCTATGGTCTAATAATAATAAATATAATTCCTGCATAAATTCGTCCTTTAGTCCAGAATCATATCCTTAATTTGTCAAATCAACATTAAACTGACTCGTGGAGAAACCACTGATCCTCTTGACCTCATGTGCATTTAATTTTCTCGCAGCTCTTCCCCTACCGGCGATTACCCACGTGGGTCTCGTTAATCTGACAGACTGCACATGTTTACTGATTTCTATCATGGGAATTGCCGTGCCTGTTGCTGTCCTGCAGTGCCAGCTAGAGCCGTGCTACCGGAGGAGAACACCCCTCTCATCATTTAGAGAAACCAAAGGAGGAGACCACATTTTAAAACGATTTATTTATTTATTTATTTTTTACAAAACTTTATGCGTTAAAACATTTTTTTTTCACTTGATCCTCCACAGTCAGAGGAATTAACTTTACCGGACATCAGACAATGTAATGATTTGTTTCCAGCGCTTTCTTTCAACCGACAGCAGACAGTCACCAAAGCTTACCTCGGTGCGCACCGAGCCGGGGAGCAGAGTGGATGGCCAGAACCTGCATCATTGCTGAAATGATGCTCAACTTTCCCCACCGTTCATTGTTCCCAGTTGTCGCAGTGGCTGTTCTTACAGCTGTTAAAGGTGAGATTTATGACGGCTTTTGAGTGAGTGGCAAACCCTTTCTGATTGTATTTATTTATCGGTCTTAACTCCTTCATGCGTGTTGGAGCAGACCCCCCCCCGCTTATTTAAGTTATGATTATATGCACAAGATGGGACAGTATGTTGCTGTTTCCTTAAGTTTATTATTAGCACAAACTGTAAGTAGGCCCACTAAAAGACTAGGCAGCTGTTGTGTACATTGGGAGGTATTTGACAAGTGAGCCTTAAAAAAATAGGAACAGTTTAGAAAATGTTCACAGTGAGATTATAAAACCATTTAGCTGCATGATGTGTTTAGGCAACTGGCGGTATAAGGATGTAGGGCTGTGTTTTCTTATTTTTGAGAGTTTTATGGTTACTACCCATGCCCTCTGCCCATTTCATTGTTCCTCTGTCTAAATGAAAGTGACAGCATGCTCTCTAGCGTGCATCGGGAAGCCTCATCTGTGGGATTAAAGAGGCCTGAAGCTGAGGTTGCACAGCTGTTTCTCTGGTTGTTTAAAGATAACCTGCATTGGGAGCTATGAAGTCACAGTGAGCTGTCTGTCTCTCTGTGATACCAATATCATGCGAAAGACTACTTTCTGAGATTGCCTGGGTTTATATCTGCACATGATATCTGCGTGTGCGTTTTTTCAATACACATATGTGGGACTGCTGTATTTCTGTTAGTGCAGGACTCAGCTGTGCAGCCGTGCTCTTAATGCGTGTCTAAGTGATAGGGTTCAGCCTTTGATATCTTCTCTGCTTGGGCTCCATGAATATGCACGGCAGCCTTATCTTTCAGTCCAGTCACAGATGTGCTGCCTGTTGTGTCAGCGAGCCTGTCTGAGGTTGAACATATATAATAGTAGTTTAAATCAAATAATTAATTTCTCTACTAATGTCACAAGTCAAGATACTTCAAAGAATCCAGGCAGGACTCACCAAATTAATATCTGATCAATAAATAATATGTTAACTGATGTACAGCAGTGTACAGCACTGCTGAGGCTTCATTCAAACGCTTTTATTTTTAATATTTGTCTCACACTCCAGTGTTTACTAGCCACATGTGAGTGTGTGAGCATTACCTATAATCATCATCTCAGTGTGAACTTTTTATTTAAACTGATTTCTTTATCCTACTGTATGAAACTTGTTAGGATTTGGAATCAAGTCCCACGATTGCGATGTTTTAAACATTAATTCCTGTTTATGGCTAAAAGCCAATAATCGTCTAAAAGTGGAAATCTCAGATCTGGATTATCCCCAAAATCTAATTAGTTGATCTTTGGCCTAGGGCCTACCTGGCCACCAAATGTAATAGAAATCCATTCATGGACACAAAAGACAGTATCCTTAGTGAAGATGTTAAAGGTACCATAAAATGTCAGTTTATTTAAACAAATAAATTAGATGTTTGTTCTGATAGCCCCAGGTAGACAGATTTACAGCAGCAAAGAGGAAATAAAACACTGGTGTCCAATTGGATAACCTTTGCATTATGTTTCATTTTACTTTTGCCTTAGTTCTGCAGATGTCAAGTAAAAATCATGTGTACCAACCAAAATCTATTTTCTTTAATGTGAACATCCCTACAGCATCAGTCTGATCTCCGGAAACTATGAGACAGTTTCCTGTGTGCTTTTCTGAATACTACATTTTTCATATCAACTCTGACATCTGTATTATTTTCATAGATTTCTCTTTGCCTTCAGAAAGAAAATTGATTTACATATAGATGTATTCATGAAATATGGTTTGAAAATCAGAAAAGAAGGATTTATCGCTTCTACGACCTTTGGGGGAAAAGGAGGTTCTGCTTTGCCTTATGTTTGCCTTTTAGATAAGTTATTTTTGTGAGGTAGGGAAAGTCAAATTCACACATTAATTCTGGAGCACTTCAACATGGAGGATGGCAAATTACCAAGTGTCTTTGGCAGGAGGAAGTGGAAGCTGTTGCATGCAGCATCCTGTTGGGACAAACAGTCATCTCACAGAAGTTACAAGAGGGGCTTTTTACCACTCAGACATTTTGCCATTTCCCTTTGTTGAATCGCATAGAAGTAATAAGTGGAGAGTGGAAAATGTTCATTTCTGTTGAAGGACAAGTATAACTGAGACCTTTGGTGCACATAATAGCACATAAGAGTTATACATTTAGTATTCCTGTGTTTTAGTGTTATGACAACTACAATGAAGAATATAATGTGTTTAAATCCCTGAAATAGAGCCATTTAGCAGTAGTGACCATGTGGCAGAGTTTCATTTGGCTGAACACTGAATCAGTGACCTGTGGATTTACCATAATTGTTACCATCTGGTTACATTGTATGCAGTAGAAATTACACTGTATGGTCTTTTCCCATCAGTCCAACTACATTGAGTGCCATCATTAGACTGTTAAATCTGCACTTCATATCACCTAAAAGTGAATCACTTTGGAGGAGCATTGTGTTGGTTTTCACAGTTGTTTGCTCAGGGTCATGTGAATAGTCTCTTCAACTTTTACAGGTAAAGCCAGGGTTTGCAGTCGCAGGTGCTGAACATGAAGCTGTTAAAAAAAAATCACTCTTTGTTACATAGCAGTTATGATGGTCCTAAAACTGAATTATCTTAATGTTGTGGTAATTACTAATTATTATTATTTGACGTTCAAAAGTGCAGATAAATCCGTCACCTAGCACAGTTTCACTATCAAAGGCCAAGCCTTGAACATACCTGACCCTCTCTCTCTCTCTTTCTCTCTCCTGTTTGTCTCAGTTCTCACATTCCTCCACCACAAATGCCTTGTGTGTTTTCCTTTGCTCTCCTCTTTTTCAGTGCAGGAACTACATGAGGAAATGAGCCATATTTGCTGTATCAACACGTCATTGCCTTTACCCAGCTCTCACCGCCATTGATTCCTCAAGATGACCAAACTGCCCTCACCAATTTTCTTGATCCTTCTAGCACCCAACTCATCCCCTTTCTCGAGCTTTGACTTTGTTTCACCAGCTGTGATCCCTTTGTCAACCTTCCATCATCCTGCCATCCTCATCAAATGTTCTTGATTAAAGTAACTGACTGATTTTGTAAGTGTCTTAATAGCAGATTTCAAACCTAACACTGAAATGTTGAGATTAAGCAGCAGTAGAGTAGTTGTTGCACTAATCTTTTTCTGTAAATTCTCCCCTCCCAGTTGCTGAAAGTCAGAAGGTTGCTGAGGACATTTGGACGTCTTCCACCCCATCTCCAGTTTATCCCGCTGTCAACTTTCAGGTCCTCAATGCGGACCACATGTTTCTGAGGCAGGACAGTCCAGAGCCATCAGGGAACTCCAGCCTGAAGGCTCAGACTCAGACTTTTCTCATCACTGGTCCAGGTGCTGGGCTCCTCCAGCCAGCTGTTAATGCTTCATATGGCCCCCTGACTGTAGATGCCCCGATTCCTCCAGACCAGCTCCTCAGTGGGCGCAAGATCCTGCCAGTCATTTTGGTCCGCCAGATTCGTTCTTCATCCCCTCTTGTCAAGATTCTCTTCCACATGCCCACAGAAAGTGGCATCACTGTTGGGCAAGAAAGGATGGGGTCAGGAGAAGATAATGGGAGGAAAAGCGCTGGAGCCAAGGCAAAGGATGGAGCTCACTGTGTGACAGCTTACGCCTTCTGGGAGACAAGGGAAGTTCGTGGGGCTTGCCTGGTGTCTCCAGGTGGATTCTGTGTGGCACAGCTAAAGCCAGAACCTGCCTGGTTCAGCTCAGCCAGCCGATCAGGCAGCTCTAGCAGGGAAGCAGGAAGAACCGAAGGAATTAAGGGGCTTCAAGGGAACCTTGTGGAGGTCTACTTCCAGAGTCGGAGGGATCAGACAGGCCAGTGTACCCCGCAGGACAGCCTGCAACGTGTAGGAGTGGGAAGAGGAAGAGACTCTGGGAGATCAGGGACACCGATGAGGCGGATAGGAAGTGTCATTCTGCTCAGAACTCCACCAGGGAACCCCACGTTTTTTCGACTGAGGCTGGGAGGCGCCGTGGTGATCCAGACCTCTTCCAAGCCCCTGAAGACCACAGACGTCGCAACTTTCTATGTCTTCCTGGCTAGCACATCTACCCTGGAAAATTTCACTCTCAGGTGAGAGATCTCCACTCTTTTTCTTTATCAGGCTGCTCTTAAAGGAATTGTTTGACATTTTGGGAAATACGCTTATTCCCTTTTTTGTGCTGAACTATTTCTTGGCCTTGAGCATTGACTTCCTGAAGTCTTCGCTGAGCCTCCTGGGGATGATGAGACTCAAGACCAAGAAATAGTTCCGCACACAACCCCCCGGTAAAACCATAAAACAACTTGTTTTTACACTTTCGTTTTTGTATGGATTTAACAAACAAGATATAATATGTTAATTAGTGAGCTTTAGAGGTACTGATAGGCGGATTTGTTGCCTTCGGACAGAGCTAGGCTAGCTATTTCCCTCTGTTTCCAGTTTATGCTAAGCTAAGTTAACTGGCTGCTGGCTGTAGCTTTATGTCTATTGTATGCTCTACTCTTCAGGAATTGAAACACATTTTCTTGAACTGTGCATCACAGTTTGGATATGGACCTGTCCTCTAGTGTTAGATTTTACACTGGCCTCTGATAGTGTAGGTACATGCAGAGCTGTTTTTAAGTATTTTTAAGTAGTCCAAGTCAAGATGTCTTGCATGTATCTGTATGCTAACACTTAAACATGACCTTGAAACATTTTTGAAAGCTGCGTTTATAGTGGTTTTTATTTATTTATTTATTTATTTTTTTTACATAACAGAGACCAAGTCCTTTCAATGTAGAGTCCTAAACATTAAATATTCAAAGTCTGTGGGTAAACAAGGCCTGCATGGTGCTGTCCTAGTTGTTTTACCAGGTCAAAACATGAGACTTGAATGGTTTGCTTTCAAGTCTTACGTCAAGTTACATTTTAAGTGAGTCAAGCCTCACAGCAGTCAAGTTAAGCGAAGTCTCTGGTCTCTTAAGTCTACAGTTCTAAATTAGTGTCATATTAAATGTGGGACATTTTTAACATTTGTGTTTCATTCTAGAGGTTAGACCCACTTTAAATTAATTCTGCTGGTTGTTTTGCATGCATAGAGGTGATGTTGTTGCCAGATTTGGATAGCTATTTAACTAGTCTGGAAGCCACAGATGTCAGTACTATAACCTGTATCTGCGTAGATAATAAACTTATATTACACTGAACCATGAAACCCACATACTGTAGTATGCCAACATCACACTTTGGCCCTACATAACTAAATAAAGCAAGAGGGTGTTTAGCTTAAAATGCCATTCTCAGAAAATATTATAATTATTCAACTATGTTGCTGAGTTTGCAGAGGAGTTTAGGAGTCACATAAAATTTAATCGTCACTGAAACACGTGAAGCAGAAAAAAAAGGCTGAAACCAAGTTGAATCATCGTGATGTACAGTATATTTGAGCATCTTCATGAAGGATAAGCTCCATGCATTTAAATGGTTACTTAAGGCACTTGAATACTGATGGGGCTTGCCATCAAGGCCATTCAGTAAAATGCTTGAGCGCCAACATGACTTGTGTTGTCTGCCAGTTTCACTGACTTCATAAATTACTGACACGTTATATCCTGTCTACTTCAACTTTTCAGTTAGTGGGGGAGTTATGGAGAGCACTCTTCCATAAACAGGGAAATAATTGGCAAATGATTCACCAGTTTTCATATCTCAACATCCCAATAACATTTCAACAAGGTTCTCTGGGTATTTGACTTCATAAATAATTCATCTATTTAATGGAGCAGGAAAACAAATAACTAAAATCTTCCTGACTCCTTTGGGTAAAAGTGAACTTAATATAAAAGCAGCCCTGTCACACCGAAACACACAGTTCAATCTGTTTCGAAGTTTCGACTTGCTACCTTTTGATGCACATCACTGAGTGGAGTAAAATTGGTTTTATCAGAATGCTTCAGATCAGTAAAGTGTAAAGCCATCGCAGTGAGTTTTGCGTTTCCAGTCTTTACTCAGCTTAATGGTTTTGTTTGAAATGCAAGACAAATTTCACTCTAATCCCATGATTTAGTGATATCATGCTGCAAACAACATACCAACCATGCAGTAATCTGCTGCGGGATGTGGGCAAATGGAGAGGAATGTTAAGATATGTGTATTAATCCAAAGGGCACATACAGTAGTTAAACCTGTGGCTGTACGTCACTCAATCCCAGTGCTCCTTTCAAATATCAGACTTTCCAGACCATCCACAAACATGCCTGCACACACACACAAACACACAGACCCAATGACCTATATGTAGCTCTGCTAGCATTGTTAAATTCACGTGTATAAGAGTTGGTAGAGAGACGCTGACCCTTTAACATCTGCTGTTGTTTTGACTATTTGGAAGGATTTACAGCCTCTCCACCTGAAATTCCCCAAACTCGGACTCACTGACCGTACCACTGAAGTTCCTCCAGTTGGGTCAGTGATTTCAGCCCGTGTATTTCTGACCAACTGCCACATCCAGAATGAGATTGAACAAGGAGAGGGGGCCCGAGTCCAGCGGTTAAGTCCATGTGAAGGCTAGCTCTGAGGAGCTTGGCAAAGTGATTGATTCCTCCTGGGAGAAATCCCTGCTCTACTTCACTCTTTGGCCCAAGATTGAGTCCACTCCAGCAGGGTTAGGCCAGATAATCTGTGGCCCTGATTGAAAATGAATCAAGAGGTTAACCCTTTGGGGTAGAGATCTGGGGCTGACTGCCAGGATTAACCATGTACATCTGTGCGTGTGTGCGTGTGTGTATGTGTGGTTTGCAAGGCCATCATACCCACCTGTTAAGCACACAGGCAGCTTGTAAACACAACATTTGTTATTAAAAATCATCTATTTTCAAAATTGTCATTGTATTACAAACATTTCATCAGATTGAATATCAAACATTTTGTGGGCTTGCATTTAGGAAAAATTAAATAACACAAGCAGTTCAACATCAAAATGTGAAAATATACAGTGTTGATGTATCAGCAGAATATTTAAATTAAATCTGAGAGGAACACAAAATGCAGTTTACAGAAACTTTCTTCTAATCAAATTAACAGGCAAACAACAGAGTTAGGAGCTCTCTAACTTTCACATTTTTAAACAAAGAGATTGACTTTGGTAAGACAGCAGTGAAGAGTTGTTCAGTTTACAGGTCGATATCCATTCAGTCCCCCACCTGTGGTCATGAACTGTGGGTAGTGGCTGAAAAAGACAAAGGGTGAGAACAGAAGTGGCCGAAATGAGGTTTCTCTGTGGGGAGGCTCGTGTCAGCTTGTGGGCGAGAAACTCAGTGATCCAGGAAAATCCTGGCATTGAGTTACTGCTCCTCCACACTCAACGGGAGCCAGCTGAAGTGGTTTGTACGCCTGGGAAGGATGGTCATCAGGTGCTGTTGTCACTGCAATGCTCAGCTGGACAAGCAGCAAGAAAATTAGTTAATGGATGTAGGCAGTTTGGTTCAATTGTGATATGCAAAATATTTATCATACATTACAACTGCTGTTAATTGAAACATAATCTGTTAGTTTGCTCTGCACTGTGATCAGACTAACCAATTATCATCTCTAAATAAAAAATGAAGATGTAAGAAAACAACAGATCTAACATTCTCCAAAATGAGGTCTCGGTTTTTTTGCTTTCTTGGTCTGTCTGCTTGAGCTATGAAATTAAATCAATGTTTATATTCATTCTAATTGTAAATGAAAATGAAATGTGTATATTTTGCCTTCAGGTGCAAAGTTTCAATCAAGAAATTGATCTCTGTATGTCTTTTTCCAGCATTTGTTGAATTGTTAGCTTATCAGTTTGCTTCAAAGACCAATTTTGTGTGTGTGTGTGTGTGTGTGTGTGTGTGAATGCTTGCATACTGTGTTTTGTCTGTCAAACAACCCTGACCATGACCTCGTCTCAATGGTTATTGATTAGTCTGGTTACTGTTTGATTACAAATCAGTATTTGTAAGTGTGTATTTGCACTTGTGTGTGTTTGTGTGTGTGTGTGTGTGTGTGTGTTTGCTTAACATGAGGGCATGCATACTGACCCTAATTCTAGCATGAATAGATTTTGTGTGGGTGTCTTTCATCTGTCAGTTTTAATCTTCAGCTAGTTTGAAGACTGGTTTGTTGCTGAAATGACAACAAAACAGGTTGTTAAAACGGAAATGCAGACTGCTGTTTGCTGTAAAATAGCAGGTTGTCTGTCTAAACCATTGCTTGGCAGCAAATATGTAAAAAAGAAGCGTTTATACAATGAGTTCCAAGTATATTATGCTAATCTACCACTAAATCTATCACTATCAGACCATGAAGTGGCTTGGCTAGAGGGCCACTGCTAGAAAGTAGAAAACTTACTCTTCTAATAAATCCTAACTTGTGTCTGAACATGCTGAGGGCAGCAACAGAATTTGTGGTAGACATAATGAAAGTGTAGATCTGTCCTCCTTCCTGGTGAGACAGGTGAAGGAAGTTTAATCATATTGTGAATGTGTTTAACTTTTTAGCTTTTTAGCTTTTTGCTTTTTGTTTCATTCGTACGATAAGCATCCTTTCATGGCCACAGAATCTACCCGTTGTCACATGGGCATCACACGTCATCTCAAGATTGTGTTGGTGCCTTTAATCCAGCGGCATCCGCAGTTTAAAAACCTAATATGACACCTTATTGAGGGCTGAGGTTTTACAAATTATTCTCAGCGTGAATATCCTGCTGATAAAACTGCAGGAGCTGAGTGATGCTCTTGAGTAAGCATGGGCTGAATTCCCTCTGGAACGTTTCCAGCACCTCCTTGAATCCCTGCCATGAGGAAACTGGCCTGTTTTGGAAACACACGAGGCTCCCACCCCATAGCTAGGTGTCTGCGTGAGTGCAGATTAGTGAATTATTGCATTTTAAATGTGGATCAGAAGCTTTTCGTGTCCCTTGCATCAATTTTCAGCCTATGACTTCTCTATGACGCTGTCCAATGATATTTGACGCAGCAATTTAGCAGAGGGACATCTGTTTTAAAAAAACTAAGCCTTGGTGATTGTTGGACCTCCAAGACCGTCTGATCCATTCACATTATTTATAATAAACGTTCTATCTCTCCTGGCAGACTGGTGTGTGTGTGTGTGTGTGTGTGTGTGTGTCTGAATCAGACATCTGATTAACTGATTCCCACTTCTCCCCAGGGCTAATGGGAATAAATACCCCTGCTAATTCTCAGTCTGCCGGCAGCCTGCAACACATCAGTCTGTCGGTGACTCACCTCGTTAGGCACAACATGAACGACTAAACACACAAACGAACACATACAAAACACGCGCATGTATACACAGAAAAAGCAAGCAAGCACACACAATCCTTAGTACCATCCCACACACTTATGTCTCAGTATAGAAGACAACAGATACAAAAATACACAGAGAACACCTTTCATAAAAGCTTGGATTGGATACAGTGTTGCTGTAGATACAAAAGACACAGATGGTCACAATTCAAGTATTTCTGTCAATGTTAGAGAATTATTACACTGTATTCTACAGTGTCCTATACGTGTCCTACAGTGTCTTTGTTAAATAACAAAAGATTAAAAAAAAGACTGTGTATTTATGCATGTGTATGTGTATAGTTGTGAGTAAAATTCATGCCTTGCACTAACTGGACTATGTATGTGTATTTCTGTTTGCTATTTGCTGCAGGGCAACAGTAAAAACGGGCCTGTCATTCAGTGCAGCGCGACCCACTGACTCGGCGCTGTGGGACATCGTAGTGGAGCCTGGCAGAGGAGCGACTCCTAACACTGTCTCTGTTGTCTGCCAGAGGAAGGTTGCTGTCACTGCAAAGAGGTCAGTCCACTACACGTGCAGTACATGTGCACAGTGTTAGAGGTTTGTGTGTTTTCACCAGCACCTTTCAAATGTATTTTATCTACACATAAAAAACACATTATCTTTTAGAATTTCTTATTGTCTCTTATTGTCTTTTATTTCTGAGATTTCAATAATCCCTGCTGCTACCATAAGGAAAGGCGATCAGTTATCATGAAAAAATACCTTCAATGTTACATTTGCTTTTCAGAGCATGGACAAATTGAAAATGAAGGATTTTTTTCCCAGAGCAAAAGTAATCATTTGTGGCCTTGTACTCAGTGAGCACAGACTGTAAGCAGTCATGTGCACACAATTTAGTTTTTGTCTGTGTGAAAGAATGTGTCACTGCATCAGTTTTCATGTAGTAGACTTGCATTTGTCAGTAGAGGTGAGAGAGTACTCATGTGTATCTCAGTCACCGGCTGTGTTTAGTTTTCATTAGGATGCACTGAAGATGTTCATGGGACACAGCAATGCTCAAAAATAAAAGATGGATAATTGGGGCTTCCTTTTTGCAATTCTGGAAAACGTAGCTTGATTTAATGCAACTCAGCTGAACTTAGCTTCCTCAGTTCCTTTGATTTTCTTTATATTTTCTTAAAATTCTTAATAGTTATCATTTATTACAATGATGACTTTACAAAAGAGTCAGACCACCCATCACCCTAGCACCCCACAGAAAAACACATGTACACTTGTTTATAATACCTCACAAAAAAAAGAAATAAATAAGTAAAAAAGGAATAGAAAGAAAGACAAGAATAAATAGAAGAAAAATCACAGGGAATTGGCTCCATCTTCAAATTTCTAATTCTAGTATCTTTCCTCTCCAGATTCATATAATCATGGAGTCTCAGATATATTGTCTCACTCTATAGCCCCTTTTTTATTGGATAATGTCTGCTTTTCTTATCTTATCTGATCTTAATTCAAACAATTGGTCACATAGGAACTTTATT